>OX123182.2:0-1481850 GCA_944739405.2 Euclidia mi
CAAACAAAATGAACCCAAACTTGGCATGCCTAGCTCTACTGACATATGAGTACCAGTAAGAGTCATTGAATAACCCTGGAAGGTTACTTCATAAGTTCCAGTGGTAGGGTCTCTTATGTACAAACAAAATGAGCCCAAACTCGGCAAGCCTAGCTCTACTCACATATGAGTACCAGCAAGAGTCATCGAATAACCCTGGAAGGTTACTTTATAAGTTCCAGTGGTAGGGTCTCTTATGTACAAACAAAATGAGCCCAAACTCGGCATGCCTAGCTCTACTCACATATGAGTACCAGCAAGAGTCATCGAATAACCCTGGAAGGTTACTTCATAAGTTCCAGTGGTAGGGTTACTTATGTACAAACAAAATGAACCCAAACTCGGCATGCCTAGCTCTACTGACATATGAGTACTAGTAAGAGTCATTGAATAACCCTGGAAGGTTACTTCATAAGTTCCAGTGGTAAGGTCTCTTATGTAGAAATAAAATGAGCCCAAACTCGGCATGCCTAGCTCTACTCACATATGAGTACCAGCAAGAGTCATCGAATAACCCTGGAAGGTTACTTTATAAGTTCCAGTGGTAGGGTCACTTATGTACAAACAAAATGAACCCAAACTCGGCATGCCTAGCTGTACTGACATATGAGTACCAGTAAGAGTCATTGAACGACCCTGGAAGGTTACTTTATAAAATGCAGTGGTAGGGTCTCTTATGTACAAACAAAATGAGCCCAAACTCGGCATGCCTAGCTCTACTCACATATGAGTACCAGTAAGAGTCATCGAATAACCCTGGAAGGTTACTTCATAAGTTCCAGTGGTAGGGTCTCTTATGTACAAACAAAATGAGCCCAAACTCGGCATGCCTAGCTCTACTCACATATGAGTACCAGCAAGAGTCATCGAATAACCCTGGAAGGTTACTTCATAAGTTCCAGTGGTAGGGTTACTTATGTACAAACAAAATGAACCCAAACTCGGCAAGCCTAGCTCTACTGACATATGAGTACTAGTAAGAGTAATTGAATAACCCTGGAAGGTTACTTCATAAGTTCCAGTGGTAAGGTCTCTTATGTACAAACAAAATGAGCCCAAACTCGGCATGCCGAGCTCTACTCACATATGAGTACCAGCAAGAGTCATCGAATAACCCTGGAAGGTTACTTTATAAGTTCCAGTGGTAGGGTCACTTATGTACTAACAAAATGAACCCAAACTCGGCATGCCTAGCTGTACTGACATATGAGTACCAGTAAGAGTCATTGAATAACCCTGGAAGGTTTCTTTATAAAATGCAGTGGTAGGGTCTCTTATGTACAAACAAAATGAGCCCAAACTCGGCATGCCTAGCTCTACTCACACATGAGTACCAGCAAGAGTCATTGAATAACCCTGGAAGGTTACTTCATTAGTTCCAGTGGTAGGGTCTCTTATGTACAAACAAAATGAGCCCAAACTCGGCATGCGTAGCTTTACTCACATATGAGTACCAGCAAGACTCATCGAATAACCGTGGAAGGTTACTTCACTAGTACCAGTGGTAGGGTCTCACCAAAACAAATAAAATGAGCCCCAAGCTGGCATAACTAGGTCTACTCTTTTATGAGTTCAAGTCGCAACACTTGAACGGGATGGTATACCATCAGTCCAGATAATCTTACCAGATTTCAACGCAAGAAACAAAATAATATCTAAATACGGAAATATATCCTGACTCAACATAACGGAGAAAATAAAGTAATAATGTCCATTTATACAAAAGAAATTTACTTGTACGTAATTCGCACAGAATACGAGAAGTATCAAATTGATTTTAGCGAATATTTTGTATTCGTATATTGCTTTTTTCGTCTTCGGGCTGCAGCGACAAGCGACATAGAGTCCACTCCCGACGGCGCTCAAGCGCAGACTGAGATCTCATTGCAGAATTTGGATATATAAATCAAGAAAGTGGCTAAATAAAACGAACCTTATTGCCACACATTAAGACACGTATGCGAGCAAAATAGAAGAAAAATGTAAGATGATTTTTTGCTTTTTTTGAGTCAATTTACAATATTTTGAAAAAAAAAATCAAATTGTTTTTGAGTTGACTATATTTACTACCCTATTCTATCTTTGAAAATCTAAATAAATGTTAAAATAGAGAGAAAATTGTACCCAAAAATAGCAGTATATGGCTATTTTTGATTTACGAGGCCGTTTCGAATCGATTTTACATTAATATTAATTAAATATTTTTTATTTATTTTCAAATTGATTTATAGATAAAAAATTGGTTGCCTGTAAAGTCGGTATACGGGCGAAAGTTTTACGTGACAACGACTTTGAGTGGTAAAATAATTTTAATGTGAATATTCATTCGTATAGTAGGAAGAAGGATGAAAGACGCGTGCCTTTCACTTTTTATGTCTGTCTCTCTCGCTCTTAGGCGGGACGAGTGCCTCTCACTCGCTCTCATTGTGAGCGCATAACGTGAGCGGAGCGTAACGCAGTTTCTTGAAGTGTCACCCGGCAAACCAATTTATAAGACGTTGTCACGTCAAAAAGTAATCAATTTATCGTAATCATTAGTTTTATTAGTTATTATCTAAAATTGATAATTTTTGCTTGGCTATGTCAGTTCGACACCATACCAGATTATGATACACACAACAACCGATCGGACTGATCGCGTCGACTGAACACAGCAGTCTAACTTGAGAATGTTGTTACATTAGCATCTCAAACTAGAAACGACAGTAAGTTGTCCCATTGCATTGCTACTACAATGATATGTCGGTGAATAAAATACAATATTATATCGTGAATCAGACGGATCGCAGATAACAACGGTATTATTGGGAGCGTCTGCGTCAGCTCACTTTGTTCTGAGTGATGCAGATCACATCTATATTAATCGATCTCGATTGTAAAATTGGGGCTTCTGTATCACGCAGCTCGAGCGGCGACGCGAGAGCAAGTGATGCAGAAGCCCCAATTTTACTCTACTGCTTCGTTTTCTTACGTTGCTTGTAAGTATGCCAGATGAATGAGGTAATGTTTAACGACATTTCAATAATAATGAGATAAAAGATAAAAGATAAAAAAAGATAAAAAGATAAAAGATAATTTATTTTGTGAAACATGTGTGTACTTTACAAGATATATTGCAAGCATGATGGTCAGTTATGTGAGTGCTACATGTTTTACCGTTTCCGGCATACAAAATTATTACAGAATAAATTAACAATACTAAACAAAATCTAAAAAAATGTAATAAGATACATACAAAGCATAGGACGTACTTAATAATAGGTGCATGTAAGAATTTAGATGGGTACATGTTACATAAAAATTAAATTCATCAAAGCAAACAAATTAAAATATAATACAAAGTAAATGAAATATAATTATATAGGCTTAAATCATACTTATAACAAGCAAGTATGCGTCGCAATACTAACTTGATTCTAAAATTAATGTCAAGGATGCAGAGGAGATAATAAAAAAATAACAAACAATACATAATATGTCAACAATAGCAATGTCAAATAAAAATAAAATAAAAAAGAAATGTCATAAGTACATAATATTGAATGTCATAGAAATAAATTTATGTCAGCTTTAATCATGGTCGTTCAGGAAATCCCTTATACTATAATAGCATTTATTAACTAGGTGTTTTTTGAGATGTGTTTTGAAGTCCGAAGAGCTTAGTTGTTTAATGTTCTTAGGCACTTTATTAAAGATAATTGGCGCCATACAAAAAACACTTTGATGCATTAAGGTGGTGCGAGATTTTACAACACATAGTCTGTCGTTGTCTCGGCGGTTACGTTGGTTAACCTCAGATAACTTATCAAATAGATGAGGATTTGATTTGACAAAGGTTGCTACTTCATATATGTATAGTGAGGGCACCGTTAGAATTTTATGTTTCACGAAATAAGGTTTACAACTATCAAGCGTGTTTAATTTAAACATAGCTCTAATGCACTTCTTTTGAGACTTAAAAATCATTTCCTTATTAGTGGAGTTTCCCCAAAACAAGATGCCATATCTTAAAATGGAGTCCACCATACCATGGTAAGCCATAATCACGGAGCCAATATTTACAGTGGCGGTAAGTTTATATAAAGCATAGACCAGTGAGTTTATTCTCTTGCTAAGTAGTTCCGTGTGCGATTTCCAGTTTAGATTTTTGTCAATTGTTAAGCCAAGAAATTTTGTCGAGTCAACTTTGTCAATTTCCTTGTCTTGGTAGATTATTTTTATGTCAGGAGGTTGTAAGCGCTGACTGAAAAACATAGCTTTAGTTTTTTGTAAATTGATTTTTAGATTATTATCATTCATCCACGTTATTAGTGATTCAATTGTGCTGTTTATTTCCTCCGCGTGTTTAATTTTGTCAGCAGTGGCATGAACTGTCACAGTGCTGTCATCTGCGAAAAGAGCCATGGGATATTTTGTCACATTTGGAAGGTCATTTATGTAGACTATGAACAGAAGTGGACCTAGTACGCTTCCTTGAGGAACACCATATTTAATTGGAAGTGTATCTGAAGCATATATGACCTCCCTTTTAGTAGAAATATCAATAGAGGATATCTCGGTAAATTGTTTACGTTCTTTGAGATAGGTCTCTAGTAAAAACTTTTTAAAGGAAAAACTTTTAAAAGTTTTAACCCGAATGTGAGCGTGATGTATGTTTTCCGTGGATGGATGCATGCGAGAAGGTAGACGGGGCCCGCCGTGTCTGAGGCGGGCCAACTCTGGCGGGGTCACAGACGATATGCAACGCAGTACCTGTGGCCCCGCTGTTAATGGGATCGGTTAGCGGAACACCATGGGGGTTTTAGTGGGTAGTCCCGAAGCTTCTCATCGGGGAGTCCCACACTCCCCCTAGGCTGACACCTCGGTCTCAGTCTAGGGGGGTTAGCTCGTAAACTGTAGTTTCCTCCATGAGTCACAAAAAAAAAAAGTTAGGTTAGGTTTTTTTTTTTTTTTGAGATTGCTTTCATGTTCTCCATGGAATCGGGGTCCATGTCTTTGTTATAGTTACTTTAATTTTATTTGATCTGTTCACTTTACGTTTCATTGCGCCTGTTTAAATTGACTGCCAAATGCCAGGCAGCATCGCTTCGAGATGTTTTTGGTTGAATATGGCTGAAGGCTATGCCAACCGTGATTTGGTTGACTGAATTTACAAAATAGGCTGATGGCTTGGTTTTGGTTTTGCCTGAAGGCCTGAAGAGATTGGCTGAAGACTATTCTCTTCAGGCCCTCAGGAGGTCGTGCCAAATATGGTGTCGTCTTCAGGTTAAGGGAGATTTAACTATTTGGCTGGCCGTGATGTTGGTTGGCCAGCCGATCCATTGTTGGGTCATCTCTGTGGTGGATTGCCATTTTTAAGTTGTACTCATGGATGGTTTTGATGGTGCTTGCGATAGCCCTCCTTATTAGGTTCCCTACCGCGTCATCACTGTCATCAGTATGATAGATGAAGTGTTTTTTGTGACGCGAGATCGCAACCACTGCATGGGGTACACTATTATGTAGTTGTAGCCTTCTCGATGTTGTTTTAATTAGGATGACCGTTTCATAATCAAGTCCTTGTGCCTCGTGGATGGTTAGTATATTGGATCCCTCTTCGCTTCCATACCCTTGGTCTTGTAAGGCATACTTCTCTGCCTGGGTGTAGGTTAGGTAAAGGGTGTTGTTATGGTTTTTGGGGATCTCGACTCCTTTGTATTGACTTAAGTGTATGGACTTGATCACTCTGCTGGATGAGTATATGCCGTCGTAGATTTCATTTAGGGCAAACGCTACATCCATAGGGCATCTGTGTGTGCACAACAGTTCTTGGGAGATGTTGGTTAGGTGATTTGGGCGAAGATAGTGGAGCCTGAACAGGTTATCTCTGTCGATGTAGAGGAGTTGGTTGACATCTCCTATGAGTAGAAGCTCTTTGGCATCCACAATACGCATTATCATCACGATGGCGCCGAAGTGGTTCATGAGTGCTTCGTCGAATAGTAGCCGGCTGCACTGGGCCTTTTCTCGATCTTTGATGCCATTCGCGAGGATTGATGCTATGGTGCGTATCTTTTTAGCCGCATCTGCTCCTGCCCGACGGGTGATTCTCTCGCTCAGGTCCTTCTTTGCCTCTGTTGTTGTGGTGGCTACGATGTCTTTTGTGGGATCGAAGTTGTTTATGGTCCATGTTGTCTTACCGCACCCTGGTACTCCATTCACCCACGTTATTTTTGGTACTACCCAGTTCCCGATGGGATCGTTCTCTGATAGTGATGAGGCTCTTTCGAGTATTGTGTCCTCGAGCCATATCTCAGTGCCCTGGGTAGTGACTACGATGGGGTCATTGTCGGGAGTTTTGAAGGTTGTTTTGCCAGTTCGCTTTGTCTTCTCTGTGTCAAGGGGTATGATGCCGCTGGTGGCGCTGTAAGCCACCATGTGCCTGGTCATGGCTTTCCCCTTGATGACCTCCGAGGTGGTGTTATCGTAGATTGTGGCCTCTGCTTCCGCTAGCCTAACCTTAAGCATCCCTTCTTGCTGGTGATTGAAAGCCTTAAGGATGTTGCTGCACTCAGTGGTTTTGATTATTTTGGTGGCTTTCAGAATGGCTATGTATTCTTGGAAGGCGTTGGCCATGTGATCTATTGGGGAGGTTGCTTTCTTGAGACAAGGCGCTTGGACTATGCCCATGTCAGATTTTGTTCTGTTGGTGGTTGTGGGAGGGATTGTTTTCGCTGTTGTTTTCTTTTTGAAAAATTCCTCAACTGCCGATGATATTAGTGGCATCGTTGGTCTATGTAGCAGCCTCTTGCCAGTGAAATGGGGAACCCATTTTGTGGCTGCACTAATGGCGCTGAGGAGTGGTGAGAGTTTGGATGATTTTGATGGTGACGACGACTTGGATGTAGTTGCTTTTTCCCTTATAAGTTTCTGCTGGAGTTTTTCGGAGCCTGTCTGTAGGGTGGATGTCTCGGGTGTTTGTGTTGTGAGCGAGGTTGGGCTGATGGTAGTTTCTTGGGTCTTAGGAAACTAAGATCTTGCCCTCTGCTCTCATATGCCACGACCTCGTGGTATTCAGAGGCTTTAACGCATCCGACGTAGTCTGGTACCTCGCCTCTGTCAAAATCCACTGACATTACGTCCACGCTGATGATTGTGGGGGTGATGATGGGGTCATTGCCTTTGCTAGCTTCTGCAACTTTGAGGAGTAAAGAACATGCCTGGGTGAACTGGGACTCGGTCGCATTTCTGTCATAGAGTAATAAAGTCTTATTACGCGTACGTACTAAACGACTCTTTAGCCCCGCTATGTCGAGTTCACTGAGCGCTTCGAACCTCTTGCGCTTCATGCTGGTTCTTGTGGTGCTTCCTTTAATTAACAGCGCTGCTCCTGGTGAGATCGTGACCCTTTTAGAACCGCCAGCGTTGCAGAAACTTATCCCGAAGCGTTCATAGTTAGTGTTAATGAACAGGGCCACATTTCTTGTTCTTAAGCCAGGGGCGCCATGCTCACCCATCTCCAGAAGTTTTATGACTGTGGAGTGGTGTTCGCACCGCTTGGCCGGTTGTGTGAGGTCTTGGCGGTTTTGTGTTGTTACGCCGTCTTGAGTAGCTTCAGTGGGAGTGGTGTTTGAGTTCCTGGTGTTGTGTCTTTTCGCTGCAATGCGAACAACTTTTTGTAGATATTGTAGGAGTATTGGTCTGGATTTGTCGTTTTCTAATATTTTTGATATATTATCCTCTGTTAACTTGATGTTCAGCTGGGTTTCGATATACTAGAAAGCGGGGCTATCTATTCGGTATACTAGAAAGCGGGGGCAGTCTAGTAGGATGTGCCAGATGGACTCCGTGATGTTTTCGTCGCATTCGCAACCAGGGCTGGGTATTAATTTGAACCTGTGTAGGTATTCGCCTATTCCACGGTGACCTGTGAGGGCCTGCACATGGATTGGAGTCAGCTTGGTTGCGCGCACTACACGATACGTTGCACTAATGTTAGGGAGAAATTTTTTAGTGATCACTCCTGTGCTGGAGGCCTCATATCTATCCTGCCATTTTTTATGGTTTCTTCCCGAATAGTTTTCTTTATGAAGGAGAGTGGGACTTTGTCGTAGTCTGGAGCTGGCCAAAGCCAAAGTGTTAGTACCGCTTGCTTTGCGAGTTCATCTGCTCGCTCGTTGCCGCTTGTACCCACATGAGCTCTGAGCCAGAAAAACCTGACCTTTCTTCCTTCTGCTTTTATCTTTTTAATTCCCTGTTTGATGGATCTTGTTAGAGATGTGGTATCTTTTGGGTTTCTCAATAGTTCTAGCGAAGATCTTGAGTCGCTAAGGATGTTTATAATTGGCTCACTACTGAGAATTGCCATTTCCACAGCCTTGTGGAGAGCAAACATTTCCGACTGGAAGACTGTGCAGAAGTGGTCCAGGTTAAATGTGGAGTAATGTGATTCTTGACCTCTTTCCCACCACGTTAGAGCAGCACCCGTCTTCCCTTCTATCTTACTGCCGTCTGTGTATATTTGAGGGCCAGTGAGGTGGTGGGACTCTATGGTTTCGGAATCCATGTTTTCCAAGAGCTCGAACTCCGTTGTTGTAAGTTTTGACGGATGAGGGTCTGAGTCTGGACTCAATCTTTGTTCGAGCTCTTTGCCAGGTGGTAAATAATCTTTGGATAAGCCTTTCTTAGCTAAATATAGGCTCGCTGCTTCTTGGATCCTAAGATCAATGGGTAGCAGTCCCGTTAGTGCCAGTGCAGATGTATGTGATACGGTCCTATAGGCTTTGCAGATCTTGATTGCGAAGCCCCTTTGGATGGAGTTTAGAATGTCTAGGACCGCGTTTAGCTCCGTGGATTGAGCCCAAACACTTGAAGCATATGTGATAACTAGAAGACGCCAGCAGCTACGCCTGCATTTTTTTTTTAAATTACCCGTTTTGGCCGATCCCGTGGAAATTTCGGGAAATCCCTGCTTAGTGCACCCCTACGGTCCCCAAGGAACATACACGCCAAATTTCAGCTTCCTGCCCCCAATAGTTTCGGCGGTAGCGCGTCTGTCAGTCAGTCAGTAACGCAAGGATTTTATATATTAAGATTGGCTCTATGACCGCTATGTAGATGGTTCTGATTATTTCTCCCTTTAACCCCCACGTCACTTTTGCTGCGCACGCTAGTTGTTTGTATATGTTTGCTGCTTTGTTGCATACAGCAGCCACGTGCGATGTGAATGTGAGGGTTTTGTTGATGATGAGGCCTAGGATCTTTATTTCGTCCACGATCGTGATTTTGCTGCCGGACATGTAGATATCTGGAAGGTCGAACTTAAGTTTTTTGGTAAGTACCATGGTGCTGGTCTTATGCGCTGCAAAGATTAGTTTGTTTTGTGACCCCCATTTTACTACTGTTTGAAGGGTCCTGTTGGCCTTTTCCTCGATGACAGTGGATGATTCGTCTGAGAAAACCAGAACAACATCGTCAGCGAAAGCCTGACAAAATGTTCCGTCGCTGGTTATTTTGTGGAGTAAAGGATCGAGAATTATATTCCAGAAGGTTGGTCCACCGATGGAGCCTTGGACACAACCTTTGGTGGTGTGTTTCTCGAACTTCGCTCTGGCGTAGTTGACGATAATCTTGCGATCTTGTAGGTAGGAGCCGACTAGGTTGTAGAGGTTTTTGGGACACTTTTTTTTTACCAGTTGGTGTTTTAGGGCCGGCCACCATGCGTTGTCAAAAGCTCCCTCTATGTCTAGTGAGATCATGAGTACTACCTTTTTATTTTTGATTTCCTCGCGTATGTGATCTACTAGGTTATATAGGGCATCCTCTGTCCCGCGTTGGGGCATGTAGCCATACTGGTTTTTGTTGAGAGTTGGAAAGATGTACCATTGTATTCTTCCTATCATCATTTTTTCGATTATTTTGCCGAAGATTGATAGGAGGCCAATGGGCCTGTAAGATTTGGGATGTGTGTAGTCTTCCTTTCCAGGCTTACGCAAGATGACCACATATACTATCTTCCATTGTACTGGGAAGTGTGCTAGCGATAAGCATTTGTTGGCTATCGCCCTGAACACCTCCTTGTCGCACTTTATGGTTTCGATGCATATGTCAGCTGTGAAGCCATCCGGCCCGGGTGCTTTTTTAGGGTTTAGTGTCGAAAGCACCTGGTCAAGCTCTGACTGGGTGAAAGGTGGGTCATTTGCGTTTAGATGGTGGTTGCCTAGAGATGTCTCGTCGACTTTCGCTCGGAGTTGATGATGATGTCCTCCTCGACGTGTCCGTCGACGGCGACCCTAAACATCTTTTCTGGCATGTGCCCGGATGTGGCTGGCAAAGCCAAACTTTGTTGAAAATATACGGTCACAGATTGTACAGTAGAGCTGGCTATTGGAGTTGTACGTATAATTATAATTAGGCTTCGGTCGAGTCTTCCGTATTTGGCGTTTTGCATCAAGGTCTTCGAGACGCATTTTCTCGTACGAGTCAGCGGCTTTCTTTATCGTTCGCCGCCATTCAGGCCTTTGTAGACACTGTTCATCCCAGCTCTGTACAGGAATATTGTACTGATGTAAGTGCCTTTTAAGGACATCCTTGTAGCGGAGATATTGACCACCAGCTTTACGCTTGCCGCGCTGAAGCTCAGCGTAGAATACCGCTTTAGGCAGCCTCTCATCACCCATCCGTACCAAGTGACCGCACCAGCGTAGTTGGCCTTTAATTAGTAGGGATTCAATGCCCGAAATGCCACACCGCCGCAAAACCACAGAATTTGAAATCCGATCTTGCCACTTAATTCGTAAAATAGCCCTGAGGCATTTCATATGGAAGCTGTCTAAGTGCTTGATGTCATTTTTGTAAAGGACCCATGTTTCTGAGGCATATAATAAAATGGGAATGATAATTGCTCTATAGACAGACAGTTTGGTCTTCAGGTGTAGCTCATGTGAATTCCAAACTCTGCGGTTCAGAGCGCCAAAAGCTGCAGCTGCTCTTGCGATTCTTGAAGCTATCTCAGCCTCCAGCCGATTGTCGTTACGGATCGTACATCTCAGATATCGAAAAGATGATACTTCCCTTAGTTCCTGTGTGCCCAGCTTAAGAGGAGCGACGTGTGGAGGTAAACCTCGAGCAGGTTGTTTCACTACCTGGGTCTTCGACACACTTATAGCTAGGCCAAATTTTCGGCACGAAGTATCCAGATGGTTTAGATAAAGCTGCAGATTTTCCATTGAGTCAGCCATAAGACATACGTCATCAGCATACAGGATTTCTAATATCTTTAGCTCTTTAACTTTCCGCTTAGCTCGAAATCGCGAGAGATCAAATACACTTCTATCAGAACGGACATTTAGAGCAATCTGATCGTTGCAGTTCTGAAGAGCGTCATTCATCACGGCAGTAAAATATATGGCAAAGAGTGTGGGAGCCATAACGCATCCTTGTTTTACGCCACTAGTCACCGAAAAGTAATCCGTAAAGTTGTTTTCGTGCTGAACGCAAGCCATCATACCATCATGGAATTGGCGGATAAGTTTGATAAACTTTTCGGGACATCCGACCTTCTGCAGAATCAACCACAGTGCAGTTCTAGGGACACGGTCAAAGGCTTTCTCTAAATCAACGAAGCACATATAGAGGTCACGGTGCTGTTCTAGGCACTTTTCCTGAATTTGTTTCAATACAAAGATTGCATCCACCGTGCCTCTTTTGGGCCGGAAACCACATTGTGTCTCAGGTAAGATTCGTTTGGCTAGAGAGTTAAGGCGTCTGTTGATAATGTGGGATAAAACCTTACCGGCAACACTAAGCAAAGATATGCCTCTGTACGAACCGCAATCTGAGCGATGGCCTTTGCCTTTGTACAGTTTGCATATGGATGCATTTTTCCAGGCCTGAGGTATGACTTCTGATTCCCATATTTTTAAAATTAACTCAAATAGTTTGGTGTTTATACTAGGCCCACCGTATTTGTATATTTCTGCGGGCAGACTATCTAACCCTGGTGTTTTGTTATTTTTCAAATTTTGGACTGCGCGATTGAATTTTTCATAAGTTGGACACTCATCAAGCTCGGGTACGGTAGATAAGGCCTCTAAAGATCTAATGTAGTTGAGGTCAGCTCCTTGATTTGGCGGATTTAATACCTCGGAGAAGTGTTCTGCCCATCTATTAAGAACCTTGTCTGGGTCTGATAACTTTTGAGAGCCATCACGTGTATACACAGGTGCTTCTAACCTTTTTTTAGGTCCATACACAGCGCGTAAGTTTTCGAAAAACCTGCCAATTTGATGTGTATCCGCTAGAAGCTGTAGTTGGACAGCTTTTTCACTCCACCAGCGGTTCTTCAGTTCGCGAGTTTTTGCTTTCAGTTCTTGATTGATGACCCTGCGCTTTTCAACATCAGCACATCTCAAAGCTTTTCTTGCATTTTCAAAAAGTAATCGCAATTTTTCGTCGCTTTCATCAAACCAATCTTGCTGTTTCCTTTGTGGTTTGCCGAGAACTTTTTTAGCAACATTAAAGAGAGTGCTGGAATAATTATGCCATAGTTCATCAATAGATGCCTCTTCCCGTTGGTGAATTTTATTTTTAAACTGGGTATCCAGTTCTCGTCTTACATTCTGGCAAGTGATAAGACCGCTCGTAGCCAGCTTTGCTGGGACTTTATGACTGGCTCTACGTGGTGGTTTATATGTGAGTCTCAATTTAGACCGTATAAGTCTATGATCAGTCCAGCCCTCAGCACCTCGCATTGACCTTGTGATTAGGACGTCTTTTATGTCTTTTCTACGTACTATAATATAATCTAACAAATGCCAATGCTTAGACCGGGGGTGCATCCAAGATGTTTTATATTTATTTGGAAGCCTGAAGAAGGTATTGGTGATACTAAGGTTGAATTCAGCGCAGAGCGTGAGAAGTAAATGACCATTGTAATTACATTTACCAATACCATGATGACCTAAGACATCACTCCAAGCCCGATACTCAGTGCCAACACGAGCATTAAAGTCTCCCAGCAAGATGAGCTTATCCTTGGTAGAAATATTAGCTAAGACTGAGCGAAGGTCGTCATAAAATTTTGACTTTTCTTCTTCTGCTGATGTGAGGGTGGGAGCATATCTACTCACGAGATGTAAATATTTGCCTGGTGCCAATAGTATACGTAATGTCATAAGTCTATCATTGACTCCTTTGGGTTTCTCTCTGAGTGTTTTGGCGAGTGCGTTTTTTATTGCAAACCCGACGCCGCTGGAAGCTTTTTCGGTCGCAGGCTTACCAACCCAGTAATAAATATAGCCGCCCAAGTCCTCAACCAGTTCTCCACTATCTGCTAGATGCTTTTCGCTTATGGCAGCTATGTCAACATTGTATCTGGATAGCTCTCTTGCAATAATAGCTGTTTTTCTTTCGGGGCATTGATTTTTATAATTGTCTTGAAGAGTTCTAACATTCCAAGAAGCTATATAAAACGTTTTTAGTCGCTTATTCTCGTTGTCTCGACCGCGATTGAATGGTGCCCGATGGTCGCGGTTTACCATAGGGTGAGTTGAGAGACGGACTATGTTTAGGCCACCTTTTCTAGGCCCCTCCCCTGATTGGAGAAAGCAGAGCGATCCTAAAAAGGGCTGCTTTGTCGTCAGATGTGCTGCCGAACCTGTCACCCCGTCTCATTTCGATTTCAGGAGCGACCACTCTCATCTGACCGCCTCCGTGCAGAGAGTCAGCTAGGCCCCAGACTCACCATGCCTAGAAACCTTTCACCAACTCTCCATCGCCGTAGGGCTTGAGATCAATGTCCAGAGAAATTTGCCAAGGGTCATCTGCGCGTGAAAATATTTGAGTGGAAAAGCAGTTGCGCACCTACAGATCCACTCTCTCGTCTTACATCTCGTAGTGGCTAGTGGAAGCGAAGCCGATACAACTAGCCAGAGATAAAAGATGCAGTGGTAGGCCATATGCTATTAATAGATCCTAACATACGCCCTTTATGGCTTACCACGGGAGCCATGCTGTATCGCCACAGTGACCGAGAACTATTGCCTTACTGACGGATTTCGCCCACTATACCAATGCAGTCTCCATATACTAAACGGGGGATCACCCATGAACTCTGCTGAGTGTGCCTCTTCCGTCTGCTCCGCCGTACCGATGCGTCTCATCTCCGCCATTGCAGCCGTTGAGGACTTCACCCGAAACCCTGGGCATGGGTTCCGCGTTATACCCCGCGGGACTGGGTAAGCTCGGAGTTGAGTATGGTAGTGTGAGTCGGAATCTGTGGTGTCGTCAGGGTAAAAAGTTTTTGCCAGAAGCTCCGCAGATTTTGTTGGGCTTAATGTTTCGCCTGCCGTGTTACGAAGAAGAGTGTCGTCTTGTCTCCTAGTTGTGTTTCTGAGAACCCTGTAGATGCCATCCCACATGCTCTCTCTTTCTAGCGTGCTACAAAAGTCTTTCCAACTTTGAGTTTGTGCCTCTTCTGCTTTTTGGGTGTATTGTTGTTTAGCGCTCAGGTATTCGTCAAAGACGTGTTGCCGCCTGATGGGTGCCGCGTTGCGGATGCGTCTCTTCCTCCTGAGGACTTCTTGTTTGAGTAAGGTAAGGGATTTTGACCACCATGGTGGTACCGGATTTGACTTGGTTTCTCCCATTTTTGGAATTGTGGTGTCGCAGGTTTCCTTGACGATATTGATGTATGATGTTAGCGTGGACTCTAGTTCGTTAGGTGTTTTAATTCCTTTTACCGTATTTGCGTTAATGTTGTGTTCTTTTAAAGAGGTCTGGAGGTGGTGTTTGAATTCTGACCATTTCGCCTTCTTGGTGTTGTACACTCTCGTGCTGGGGGGCTTTAGTGGTTTAAGCACTACATCCAGCCGGAGTGTGAAGGTGATCGCATTGTGGTCTGACGTGATGAGATGTCTATCTACTCTCCATTCCTCGATTCTACCCAGCAATGAGGCGCTACATGCTGTAACGTCAACTATACTGGTATAGAGTCGACCTCTTCTGTTGGTTTCAAACGTGGGTATGTTACCTGTGTTTAGGATGTGTAGGTCCATTTCGTCAAGGAAAGCGCTGTAAGTGGCTCCTCTCTGGTCTTCAGAGCCATTTCCCCACCAGTGACTCCAAGCGTTTATATCGCCTGCCACTATATTATTTTGTGTTGACATTTTGTTTAAGGCCGCTTTTGTTCTTACAATGTTGTGCTCGATGTTTTGGTCTCCTTCGTAATATAGGGATAGTAGTCCAAGTTTTGTGGTACCTGCCTAAACCACGACCGCCGCCTCAGTTTCGGTGACCAACTGTGGATCGTGTATTACCTCCAGTAGGTCACCGAAGATGATGATTGCTGCTTTGTTTGGTTTTTCGCGGCTAAGAGTGCACTGGATGATTTTTGTGCCTGGATGTTGCTTGAGGGTGCCCTTGCTGCCTACGTAGGGTTCTTGCACTAGGGCTACTCCTATTCCTTTCTCTTTGGCCACTTGTAGCAGCTCTGCGGTCGCTAGCTTGGACCGTTGAAGATTTGCCTGGACTATTTTTATTCTGGTGTTGGTCTGGAAGTGTTGTGAGCTTAAGGGGACTGATTCAACCTTAGCAAAGGTATGAGATTTTGGAGCGTGCTATTGAGTCCCATTTTTGCCTCTCCACGCAGACACTGCTGAAGGCGTTGTGATCAGTGTCTGGTGGGTTTTGCCCAGGTGTTTTTGAGCTCTTTGCGCAGTTTCTACAGGTGGGGGGCTTCCCTTCTAACCTCGAGGGGCATTTTTCCCATGTATGGTGGTCTCCACAGTGGCTACATCTGCCTTCCTTCTCTTGGCAAAGGGCCTTTGTGTGTCCAAAGCCCAGACACTTAGTGCACTGCACTAGAGGGGAGTGGTCAGCAACAGGTCTTCGTTGCAGGCCGATGTATAGTTTCCCTGCTTCCAACATATTTTTGTGGATGACGGGGGAAACCTCCATTACCGGGTGACACTCAAGGTTGTTTCTGGCACTCTTCCTGTATCTCACCCGTATGATGCGCTCCTTTGCCTCGACGCCATTTATAAGGTGTTTGTTTTGGGCAAGAATTTGCTCCACGATTTCTGCGTCTGTATGGTAGGCCATTAGGTCTCTCACTATGACTTGTGGGTTGTTTGTCTTTGCCGCTTCGGTGTGTAAGTTTTTGCTCTCCTTGAGCTGATTGGCAATAAGGTTGAGGTCCTCTTTGTTGTTGCAACGTAGTATGATTTTTTGATTTTTAGCTTTTTTTAATTCTATCCACCCGTGCACCCGTTTTTTTCGGGTCTATCTCCTTGCGGAGAATAGAGATGATGTGATCACCATTTTTGGTCTTATCTTTTGAGGAGATGATAAGACTATGGTTCGGTCTTCTGATAGGTGGTGGTGGAAGCTTTTTTGCCGCAACCTGCGCATAGGTGGTAGTTGCGCTGGATTTGGATTTGGCCATCTCGGCCAGCGCCATTTCTGCTTCTATGCTCAGGTGGGACGTAGGGGGTGCTTCTTGCCTCTGCTCTCTGATGGTTTTGAGCTCAGAGGAGACCGCTTTGAGCCTCTCCGTGATGGGCTGGAGTTGCTCCCCGAGTTCTATTTTGGGTAGTTCGGGTGTATATTTGGTGTTTAATATTGATGCTTCCAGGTTTTTAAAATCTTTTTTCAGAGCTGTTAGCTCTTCGGTAATTTTTGGTGAGAGATCTTGGCACGGGGCTTGTGGATTTTTCGGGGTCTTAGTTAGTTTTTCCACGTTTGTGCTAAGTGTGGCCGTTTTGTTGCCCACCTTTTCGAGGGCTTGACGAAGTTCGTCCAATTGTTTTTGGACGATTTTCACCTCGGTGGTGATGGACGACACTTTACTTTGTATGGGCTCGAGCTGTGATGAGCTGGTTTCCACGTTTGATGATGTCATTATCCCCTTCCCCAGTTCTTTTAATTGGGATTCTATGGCTTTGGTGTTTTTTTCTATTAGTTTGACTTCGCGATGTGGCTCGATGGTTTCGAACTCGAGCCATTTCCTCACATCGCGAATTTCCGCTAAAACAGCAGATGTTTGCTCCTTAGTTTTAAGTAGCTCCTCTGTGAGTGTGGTTAATTGTTTGTTGCGCGCTCTTTCTATTCGCACAAGCTCGTGGGCATGGCGTGAGCGCTCCTTCTCAAGATTAAACTTGTGCCTTGATCTGGAGTCCGATAGTGAGAGGACCGTCTCGTATAGGGACTGAAGGCAGTCTAGTGCCACAGCTTTGCACTCTCGCTTCATGTTCCCTGCCGCTTCGATTGCCTCTTTGCCCTTTAGCAGCATGGTGTTCGCCACTTTGTTGGCCACGTCCATCTCTATGCCTGTGCCACGGCCTGTGGTGAAGAGGAGGCTTGGTCTTCCACTCCTTCTTATTGAGCTGTCGGAGCACATTGATTCCTGCGCTGACACGACGGACGCTTCGTCATCGTCTGAGTTGATGTAGCGCGGGGGAAGCTCCACTTGTTCCCATTGAAGGACTTTTTCTACCGCCTGTGCCGCTAGTGGTTGGAGCTCAGAGATTACCTCAGAGGTCTCGCTGGTTATAGAGCCGGCGGCAGTTTGTTTACTGGTGGTAGACTTCGCTAGGACTTTCTCTCGGAGAGACCTTGAGTGTGATTTTGCTGAGGCTGATGGTGCTGCCTGGGTCTCTGTGTTTTGTTTGGGAGCTTTTGACTCTTTCGCGATTGATTTTGAAGTTTTGGACGACATTTTGAGTTGTTTGTTGGACTTTTTTTAATTGGTGGTGTGTTGTCTCTCGTCTCGATGCTATCTGGTATGCAGATTGCGCCAGGTGGTGGGATGGCGCTGTGGTTGTGTAGTTATGTTTGTGATTGATCCTTGGCTGGTTTTATGTTGATACCCTTGTATGTGTTGGGCGTTGGAATATGTTAGCTCTCTCTGGTGTTAGTGCACACTAGTCTGATTCCAACAACCCAACCCAAAAACGGTGTTTGTAGGTCCCGTTGTTGAAGCCCCTTCGTGTGGATAGGTGTGCACTGACGTCGCGCCTCGTGGCTGGCTCAGTACTTAACCTAAGATTGTTAGTACTTAACCTCTTTTTAGCACGTGGTTGGCACGACGTGGTATATGGAAACTTTAGATGTTAATAACTTCTTAGGATATCATAGAATGTGTTGAATTGTTGATAGAACTTAATTCTAAATTTAGTTGTAAATTTATTTTAGGTGCTTTACCTTACTCAAGCAACTTAACACACAAACAAAATATGCACATACACTCATTAAACATGTTATTGTATAACATAACTTGTCGTCATAGTGACGCAATATTGTTTTTTGACGCTAATAAATTTATTAGTAAATTTATTTTAACTAAAGATACAATGTATCTGCCATTTTATATTAAGCGACAAATTGCTAAGTTATTAGCATACAATTTACAGCAAGGCAGTGAGCCTTGTGTTGACAATTTATGTGATAGGGTTAGTACATGTACTAACAACGTTTTTATTGACACATCTTGTGATTTAAACTCCAAGATAGGACAACAGTTAGGCTGCAGTATTTGAATATAGTACATCAAAACATGCAGGGCCTATCTGGCAAAGAGTTAGAGTTAAGTTTATTTCTAGAAAAATATGACGTTAAGGTTTTGTGCTTAACTGAACATTGGTTAAGCACCCATGAGGTTATTGTTATAAATGAATATTACACAGTGCAGAGTACATACATAAGAAAGCAGGCTATTAGAGGCGGTTCTCTCATAATGACTTCAAATTTATTAAAATGCAAAGAACGTAAGGATATTGTAAATTTATCTATTGAGCGCACTATTGAGTTGTCCTGTGTGGAACTAGACTTATATATTATAATTTGTGTATATCGACCCCCTTCTGGTGATTATAATCTATTTGAGACTGTTATGGAAGATGCTCTTAATAAAATTATAGGTAGTCATAAGAATATTATAGTATGTGGTGATTTTAATATTAATATTTTAGAGAATTCTTCACAGTGTACTAGATTTTTGAATCTTTTTAAGTCATTTAATTTAAGTAATTTATTCTATGAACCTACTAGAGTCACTGAAACATCTTCTACTTGTTTGGATAACATATTTAGTTCTTGTGTTGCTAAAAACCCAGTAGTTATTAGTTCTCTTCCTTCTGATCACCGTGGACAGATAGCTAGTTTTTCATGTACAACATATGATAAATCACATACAGTAGAATGTAGGCCTCAAACTACCAATCGTCTTATACGTTTTAAAAACAATATTATCGCTAAACTCAATCCCTCAATTTTGAACTCAGAAAATCCAAATACAATTTATAATTCACTTTTTGGAATAGTAAATAATGAGTTTCAAGATACTTTCAAGAGCAAAACTGTCACATTAAAGGGTACTACCGGATCTTTTAACCAGTGGGCCACTATAGGTATATGCAGAAGTAGAGCCAAATTGTTTGAATTATATGGTATGAAACAACATAGATTTGACACACCTTTTCTAAATTATGTAAAAAACTACTCAAAAATTTTTAAACAAGTTTGTGTTATGGCAAAGTCTAAATTTATTAGTAGCAAAATTAAGCATTCAACAAATGTAATTAAAGAAACTTGGAGAATTATAAATAATGAAACAGGACGAGCACGACCACGAGAAAACCAATTTGAACTAAAAGAAAACAATTTATTAGTCACCAATCAAACTCAAGTAGCGCATATGTTCAATAGTTTCTTTGCGAGCATACCTTTAACAACTACTAGCTCTTTACAATCATCATCTTTAGACGCTGGAAATTTTTTGCTTAGCAGTGTACCTGAATGCAAGAGCGTGTTTAGATTCGAGCACGTTACCCCGCGAGATATATTGATCGCATATAATTCAATTAATATTAAAAATACTGGCGACTTTTGGGGCATTTCAATTAAAATTTTAGGTACTATAGTTGAGACTGTTGCGCCTTACCTCTCTATAATTTTTAACCAATGTTTTGACTTAGGCGTATTTCCGGATTTGATGAAATTAAGTAAAATCATACCTTTATTCAAATCTGGCAGTAAAAATGACGTAAATAACTTCAGGCCCATCTCTATCTTGCCGGCATTTAGTAAAATATTTGAAAAGATTTTATTAAAGCAGCTACTAAGAAACTTTAATTTAAATAGTCTGCTTCATAAAGATCAATACGGATTTACTAAAGGTAGATCCACTACTGATGCGGGTGTTGCTCTCATAAAACACGTTTATAATGCTTGGGAGTCATCTAAAAATGCTATCGGAGTATTCTGTGACCTCTCAAAAGCATTTGATTGCGTTCATCACGACACACTATTGCGTAAGCTCCGCCACTACGGCGTAGAGGAAACCGCACTTTGTGTTGTCGAGTCGTACCTGCGGCAAAGATTTCAGTGCGTCGATGTAAATGGGACTACATCCTCTAAATTACCTATACAGTTAGGCGTTCCACAAGGCTCTATTTTAGGTCCTTTTCTATTCCTTGTATATATTAATGACTTACCTTTTTATTTAAAAAATATCTGTGATGTCGTACTTTTTGCAGATGATACGTCACTTATTTTTAAAGTAGATAGGAATAGGAATCAATTTGATGATGTAAATAATGCACTTATACAGGTTACACAATGGTTTACAGCAAACAACCTAGTGCTTAATTCTAAAAAGACTAAATGCGTTAAATTTGCTTTACCTAATGTTAGACAACTGGGACCTAATATAAGGCTAGATAGGGAGGAACTTGACACAGTTGACTCGACAGTGTTTCTAGGCATTACACTAGATAATAAGTTGCAATGGGGTGCGCATATAGCATGTCTTGCAGGTAAGCTGAGCTCTGCTGCGTATGCTGTCAAAAAAGTTAGACAACTTACTGATGTTGACACAGCTCGTCTAGTTTATTTTAGCTATTTTCATAGTGTCATGTCCTACGGTATTTTGTTATGGGGCAAAGCTGCGGATATTCAGAATATCTTCGTTCTACAGAAACGAGCGGTACGAGCAATATACATGTTAGGTGCAAA
This sequence comes from Euclidia mi, assembly GCA_944739405.2. Classification (NCBI taxonomy): domain Eukaryota; kingdom Metazoa; phylum Arthropoda; class Insecta; order Lepidoptera; family Erebidae; genus Euclidia; species Euclidia mi. Next base: position 21,031 of record OX123182.2, read on the forward strand.
AGATACTCTTAGGGAACGCTTTAAGTCTATAGGAATTCTTACAGTAGCCTCGCAATTTTTATTTTCTAATATATTGTATATTAGGCAAAATATAGGTTTATTTACTACAAAAAGTGATATACATAACATAAATACTCGAAACAGGCATAAGTTATATGCCCCTTATCATCGTTTACATAAAGTTAATAATTCTTTTGTAGGGCTAGGTATTCGTATATACAATAAAATACCAATTAGTCTTTTAGAATTGCCATTTAGTACGTTCAAAAGTAAAATAAAAGACTGCCTTATTAGGAAAGGTTATTATACCATTAATGATTATTTCAGTGATAAGGATAGATGGTCACTTACACTAGCCAACTCTTGATTTTTTTAATTTATATAGATACCTTACTTTTCAGTTTTTTTTTATATAATATCTAGTTCTATTAATTTAATATTCATGCATTATTAGGTCATTCAACTTACTACATTTACATTTTCATTGTTGTTCCACAAATTTTATTAAAATTTGCTACAGTGTTAGATGAAGGTAACTCGTTATCATGGGCTGGATACTAACGTTTTTGTAATTTTCGTGTATTCATATACCGTCACTTTCTGTAACATACTTTTCCACCATAGTTCTGAACATGATCGCGAGTTGCCTACATTATAAAGCGTAAGTGGATGCTCCTGTTACACAAGATTCACATTTGAAGACTACTACAGCACTTAATCTAGTAACTACATATTTTGTATATATGTATGTTCTTATTTACTATTTACAAGTAATTAATTACAATGTGAAACAGTTGCAGCTCCTTACAAAAACAAAGTATGTACCATAACACTGGCGATTAAAAAGAGTGGCCACGAGTTTTATTGCCCGTTCTTTCTCGTGGTTCTACCTATTGCTTTGCGAATGGGCAGTAAATGTAAATGTAGAAGCATTATTAATTTACTTTAAAAATTTGACGTTCATAAGCGTCACGTTGTGACCTAGATGAATAAATGATTTTTGACTTTTGACTTTGACTCTTGAATCCTGTACCGATTTCGACGTGAGTGGTATTGCCGAGTAGGAAATTTTAATCTCTAGGTGATAATGAATGGATTTAGAAAAATGCTGACCTTTGAGAAGCTATCCACTGGAGAAGTTGAAGCCTTATGTCTTCTTTTTCATGTGGTGTATCACTTTGCCCACATGAATCCTGGTGAATCGTACACTTATTTATCACTACACAACACTTTTAGGCGCAAAGCTCGCGAATTGCCACTTTGGCGAATTTTTTAAGCGGAGCTATATGTAGACGATGTTGTGAAAATTTGCATACTGGTTAGGTTAGGTTAGGTTAGGTTGGGGTCCCCCCGCGGGATCTCCACCTTGTCGTGGAGGGGGGGCTCAGTAACCGTGGCTTGGAACCCCGCGGTGAAGCTAAGAGGGATCCAGGAGGGGACGCTCCGCGTGGGCTTGACGGGGCCTGCGCAGGATGCGTCCAACGGTGCGGGTGCGGGGGACAGGTCTGTCTGTCCCTCGCAGTCGGGTGCGGTCGCGGGAGGAGAGGCGTGTCGGTGTTGCGTTGCCGCGCGCCCTATCTCCCGCGACCAAATGGGGGCGCACCATTCGATGCGTCGCGGTGGGGCCGCAGAGGAAGAGGAGATGCGGTGTTGCGTTGCCGTCCTCCCTATCCTCTGCGGCCGCTGAGTGTTTTGGCGGCGGAGCCCAACACCTTAATCCGCCGCCAAGGGGGTTTTGTTCGGGGCCCGCCTGACCATCTGGCGGGCCAATACCCGTCGGGGGGTAGCGACGAATGCTTATGCGAATCCCAACCCACCGACACACGGGTACATGAGGAACACGGGTTGGTTTTTAGTCAGTAAGAGTCTGACAGTCCCCTTCGCCCTTCCCCCCCCAGGGCGGAGGGACTCCATGAGGATTTTCCAACCCGACACCGAAAAAAAAAAAAAAAAGGTTAGGTTGGGGTGGGGTCGCCTCCGTGGGATCTCCACCTTGTCGTGGTGGGGGGGCTCAGTAACCGTGGATCGGTCACCCGCGGTGAAGCTAAGAGGGATCCAGGAGGGGACGCTCCGCGTGGGCTTGGAGGGGCCTGCGCAGGATGCGTCCAACGGTGCGGGTGCGGGGGACAGTTCTGTCTGTCCCTCGCAGTCGGGCGCGGTCGCGGGAGGAGAGGCGTGTCGGTGTTGCGTTGCCGCGCGCCCTATCTCCCGCGACCAAATGGGGGCGCACCATTCGATGCGTCGCGGTGGGGCCGCAGAGGAAGAGGAGATGCGGTGTTGCGTTGCCGTCCTCCCTATCCTCTGCGGCCGCTGGGCGTTTTGGCGGCGGAGTCCAACACCTTAATCCGTCGCCAAGGGGGTTTTGTTCGGGGCCCGCCTGACCATCTGGCGGGCCAATACCCGTCGGAGGGTGGCGACGAGTGCTTTGGTGATGCCCCACCCTCCGACACACGGGTACATGGCGGAAGTCGAGGTGGTTTTTAGTGGAAACACCACATACTCCGGCTCTTATTTTCCCCAAGAGTCGGAGATCCGAAGGGATTTTCCCGTAAAACAAAAACAAAAAAAAAAAAAAAGGTTGGGGTGGGGTGCGTGTCAGAAACCTCCGCGTGGTGCACCCCGGACAACGTGAGTAGCAAGTTGCTACTCGCGGCTAATTCTGACAGTGGGCGGGCGGTGGGTCGAACTCCGACTACCGTCCGGTCACCATCGCGAAATCCCGACTTTTTCGGGACCGCGGGTCTTCGGGCTGCGAGCAAGACAAGCTCTCTAAAAAATTACCCGGAATTGGGGGTCCTCCGGGGCCCCGCTTCCACCCGTTCCCGTACGGCTCCTTTTGGGGTCTTGCGGGGACACTTGGGCGGGCGGGCTCGCTTCCTGCGCCTTTTGTAGGTTGCGGGCATGGTCGAACTCCGGCCACCGTCCGGTCAACGCGTTAGCAGGGGGCTTTTTGGCCTCCTGCCCGCGGGTCTTCGGACTAAGAGGGAGAAAACCTCACTAAAAAGTTACCATAGAGTGGCGCTTCTCGGAGCGCCGCTAGGAGTGCGGGCCTGTCTTCCTGGCCCTGCTTCCTGCGCCCACTTTGGGTGCCACCGCCTCTCCCGGTACTTCTCTGCCTAGGCAGAGTGGACATGGGATGGGGTGTCGGACGGGCTCGGTGTGCACTAGTCTTGGGTAGTACGCGTACGATGTACTAATAGGTACTAGTACAGTGTACTGTACTAAAAGTAACGTTTCATTATGGCAGCTGTTAATCGGACATTTCGCACTATTAGTACACTGTGTCTAACTTCAAGCCGTTCTGCTACGGAACGAAAAGTACGAAAACTGCGTGAGCGCGAGGCATTGGTGAACCGTTTGAGAGTAAAAGGGACAGCGATACATGATGTTCGTTCGGCTTAGATTTGAATTCTTTGCATTTGCAATAACGATCGGTATATATATACCGATTTTCAATTTATGTTATTTAAAATTCTAGTGATTAACTCATATTATATTATCGTGCATTTACGCGAATTTGAACTTAACTAATATTAATTTAAAAACGTATTTCCAAATCTAGAATGCCAGTCCTAAGCCTGTTAAAGTATGAAGGAAAATCAAATAGTAGGTATGCTCATAAGTTTTAAAGTCCGACGCTTAAGTTTTCACGTAGGTACTGTTCATGTTACTAAATTCTAATACAACTGTACTAATAGTACTGATAGCTAGGTACTAAAAATCAAATAGCATGCTTATAACTTATAAAGACCGACGCTTAAGTTTGCACGTACTGTTCATGTTGCTATATTCTACTAAAACTGTAGGTACTAATAGTACGAATAGTACTACTAAACTGTACTAGTACGTTGTTTGAATAGTACTAGTACGGTGCGCACCTGCAGATGTCCGATTAGGCACAAGACTAGTGTGCACTCGCACTGCCGCCGGGCAGACAGCGGGGGCTTTCTTTCCTCCGTCTTCGGACATTTTATATTTTTTTTGTTTTTACCCCTTTACCTTTTATTTTTACACTTTTATTTTTTATCTTCTTTCTCCCCCCTCCCCCTTTTTACCTTTCCCCCTTTTATTTTTTCTTTTACCCCTCTTCCACCTTCGTTGTCACCGTCCCAGATCAGATCGTAATCCCGTAGTGAGTAGCGTCGTGGCCATGTCTCGCGGCTGCTTACGGGACCGAGGGTCTTGGCTTAACTGCCCGGACCGCGTGCAAGGTAAGCACTATAAAAAATCCCCCAATCTTAAGTTGCTGCCGCACGGCGAGAAGATGCGTGGCTGACGGGAAGGTCAGTCGTTAGTGCGGCTCCCTCAGGGTACCGGCCGACGCCCTGAGTGTAAATAGGCTTGCCCGGGTATCGGGTTCTCTGCCCGGGTCGACCAACCCTTCACCCATACTCGTGGGAAGAATATGGATTCCTCAGATAATAAAACCCCCCTAATACCGAAGTCGGTTGACAAGCCAACCTGCACGCCCAGTATTGCGGGTACTAATGATGAGCGCGTTAAAGCGCTCAGAGAAGAACTGGAGCTGTCCGAGTCAGACAGCTCCATTGTATCAATAGTCAGCGTACGCAGCGCGGGAAGCCCAAGTCGGGCATTGCGCAAGCGTCCACGCTCGGGGCCAGACTCAGCCTCGGGCGATGAAGGCACCCCAACGCCGAAACAAGTATTAACGGCGAAGCACGCTGTAAGCGTGCGCAAAACACGCGGACGACCGCCCAGCCACGGGCACTTTGTGGGTCTGGACAAGGCTCGCGCAGAGCTGGCAGCTGCTAAGCGGCGCGCAAAACTCCGAGAACGCGAAGCGGAGGAGGAAGCATTGAAGCGGCCACAAAGAAAGTGGCCGCGGACAGAAGTGCGAGCATCAGCGAAACCTCTGCAACCGACGGAGAGCCACATACATTTGAAGTACCATCGCACCTTAATAATCCTGTCGTAATAAACAATCACTTTTTAAATGTACCTGGAGATTCTAATATTTCCTTGTCTGTTCTTACATATTACGAATTTAATAGGTTTGGGTCTGCTACCTTTAGTTTGAAGCCGGTAGAACCTTCAGTAATTGCTAAGATTATTAATGGACTTAGGTCTAATGCTGCAGGCGTTGATGGAATAACTCTAAACATGCTTACGATGTTGACGCCAAAAACATTAGATATTATAACATTGATAATTAATAAATCTATCCGCGACGGTAAATTTCCAACGCCATGGAAAACAGCAGTGGTTAGACCTATACCCAAGAATTCCGAAGTAGCTGATGTTAAGGATCTCAGACCAATAAGCATTTTACCTTGCCTCTCTAAAATTTTGGAAAAGGTAGTGGCGGCACAATTGACTATGTTTCTCGAAGTTAACAATATACTGCCAGAAGTTCAATCAGGGTTTAGGAAACACCGTGGTACTGCAACTGCTATTATTGATGTAATTGATAATGTGCTAGCGGCCCAGGACGAAGGAAAGGGTACAGCCCTTGTTCTATTGGATTTTTCAAGGGCTTTTGACAGTTTAAATATTTCATTGCTTTTATCCAAATTGACGTTTTATGGTTTTGATACAAATGCAGTGAAATGGTTTAATTCATATCTAAGTAATCGCTCTCAATATGTAGAATTGTGTAATCCAGACAAAAGCTTGGCGCGGTCGACACCTTCTGACGTCACTAGAGGGGTGCCGCAGGGTTCGGTTATTGGTCCCCTTTTGTTTATATTATACAGTGCTGATATTACTAATCATATAAAATACTGTAAATATCATATCTACGCGGATGACGTACAAGTATATTACTCGTTCCATCCTAATGATACGCAGGCAGCGATAGAAAAAGTCAATGAGGATTTGGAAGGAATTTCTAAGTGGGCCAAGTCTAACTCTCTCATTCTAAATGCTAGCAAAACTAAATTTATGATCTTGGGGTCTAAGCATCAGCGCAGGTTAATAAGTAGTCATAACGCTACAATTTGCGTTGAAAATAAAAGCATTGAGAGAGTTCATGAGGCTCGTAATCTCGGTCTGTTAATGGATGATGAGTTACGTTTTGAAAGCCATATCTCCAGTATAGTAAGAAACTGTTTTTACCGCCTAAAAGTCCTTTACAAAATTCGTAATCACTTGGACGTCCCGCTACGTGAGCAGCTCATAGACTCGTTAATTCTTTCGAAGTTTAATTATCTGGATACCGCTTACGGACCGAGATTGCTAGCTAAAACTGCTAGCCTTATTCAAAGAGTGCAGAACGCGTGTGCTCGCTTTTGTTATGTCATACCGCCTAGAACTCATGTCACTCCGTTTCTCAATACACATAACATCCTTAAAATGTCATATAGACGAGAACTTCACTTGGCAACGCTGTTATTTGGTGTGATTAATACCGGAGTGCCGCGATATTTATTTGACAAGTTCAACTGGATGAGTGAAAATAGTAAATACCCAAAAAGAGTGACCTCTGTACCCTTGCGTGTTCCGACTCATAAGACGACTGCCTTTCGCGGTAGTTTCAAGTACAACGCAACTAAGTGTTGGAATAATTTGCCGCCGCCGATTCGCTCTTTAAACAGTGCGCTCAGCTTTAAAAGGAAACTCAAATATATGTTGTTGCAAAAACAGAAAACTTGCTCATAATCAAAGTTCATATAATCGTAATAAATAGTTATTTTTATAATACCATATATTATTACATAATTATTATAATTCAAATGATCATATTATAATTGATATGTTATTATTTTATTTATTGACATCATATTATTGAATTAATCTTGATTCATCTATTTGACATATCTTTATTATTTTAAATTTTTTTTTTTTACACTTGACCAGCGCTATAATCTTATTAATCTACGATATTGAGACATACCTATATATATTATTATTACGTAATTTTATTTCCTCAACTGACATTCCTATTTTTATTATTTCGTATATCCGTATTACTTGCATTTTAGATCTAGCCAATATCACATAATTGTAATCTTGATCTATCCCTTAACTGACATCTATTTGACATATTTTTGTTTTTTACACTTGCTTGACCTGTCCTATAATCTACGTACATTTAGAAATACCTATCTATATATTATTACCTAATTTTATTCACTCAACTGACATTCGTATTTTTTAATATTTCATATATCCGTATTACTTGTATATTAGATTTAGCCAATATCACATTTTTTTTTTTTTTTTTTTTTTTCTTTTGTATTGATCAATCATGACTCAGACTTTTAGCTCTAAACACATAAGACTATTTAAAACTATTTGACCCGCTAGCCACAAAGAGGCGCCAGCTGAAAATCAGCGCTGCAATTAACATTGCAGCAATATGCTGAGCTGCTGCCTTTTTTGACACACAATACCGAGCCTAGCATTACCTGCGTAAATATGTTATATTTTTCAATCTTGTAAGTTTTTCATGTGTTTCTTGACCGGCCGCTGGCTGCTTACATGTAGTGATCTTCTTTGATGCCTAATGTCCCACAGTAAGTCTGGAAAATATTGTTTATTTAGTTTATCTATAAGTGCCTCGCTAGATAAATGTAACTAAACCTTAGTATATACATACCCAGTCAGTTTAAATTGTGAAAATGCAGCATCAAGGCGCCTACGCGGCCAGTGGTTCTTGCCATTTTATATAGGTAGTTATAATAATTTTTGAATGCGTTCTCGTTCGGCGATGCCCGCGCGTAATTTGTACTCACGCCGATGCACTGTATTTGCCTTTTTTATTAACCTACAATAACACACACAGAGGTCTATTTAATATTAAATGAGTACATACCAACCACACAATAACAAATATTATTTAAGTGACATATTATTATATACATTACCTTGATTTGTCCGGTTTATTTGCGTTGTAAAGTCCTGTGCATCGTGCTGTGAATAGCCACTTGGCTGCATAAATGTATGGGTGCCTACTTCGTCTATTGTATTGTAAGCGACTTGTAATGATTGAGTAGGTACCTAGTTTACGATCAGCGATCTATGGGCAAGGAGTGCCGGGCACAGGAGACATGCGCACTGTCTCGGCGCTTAAGCCGCTATGCCGGCGCCCGGCTGTCGCTGTCGCGTGTCGCCTGCGGCGGCTGCGGCCTGTTCCCATATATGTAGGTCGGTATACAATATAGTGCCAACTGTTTATTCTGTGATAGTGCGTTCTGAGCGGGTGGCATGCGCGCGCGCTCGCTTTAGAATGTTATTAAGTACTTATTTATAGTCCTATATCCTATGTTCTTTTGACTTTGGTTTGTATGATTTTAATTTTTTTTATTTTCAATTTAATATTATGTTCTCAGGATTTTATATTATTTTTTCTTTACTGTGAAAATTATGAACTTCTAATTGTAAGTAAGTATTGTGTGTTCAAAATAAAGAAGATATTATTATTATTATTATAGCCGGAGGAGGCTACCGCCACTGACCTGCGGTCGCGCCTAAAGAATGCCTTGGAGGCCATCACGGTGGTCTCCAAGAAGTCAAAAGGCCTAAAAGGGACTTCACAGAAGTCCCTTAAGGACTCAGTGGCCGTTATTGCGGAAATCGCGGACGTTCTCATCAGCCGCACAGCGTCAGAAGAAACGAAAAAGCTCCAGGCGGAGAACGTTCGCCTGGCAACTGAGCTCGCGGCACTCAGGCGGGAACAGGCTGAGTTACGTGCTGCATTCGCACAGCAGCGCACCGACGCGCCGGAGAAGGCCACCAGCGAATTGGCCGCCCTCCGAGAGGACATCGCCCTGATGAGGCAAAGCCTCTCTTTCTTAGAGGGCCAAATTATGAGGCCCCAAACTGTGACCCGACATGCGGCCCCACAACCGCAGCCGCCCGCGCAGACGTCACCGCAGCCGTCAACATCGTACGCGGCTGTGGCGGCTGCACCGCGGACAACCCCGGCGAACAAGAAAGCCGGAGAACCACAGGCCCCAAAGGGCAAGAAGAGGGGCCAGAAAAAGGCCCAGCCCACCACTGAAGTTCCGCAAAAAGCCCCCGCAGCTTCCGCCCCAAAAACGGATGGCTGGGAAATCGCCGGGGCGAAAGAAAAAGCGAAGAAGGCGCAAAAGAAGGCCAAGAAGGCGGCCACGAAGGCGGCGAAGAAGCTCCGCACCCCCCGCTCCACAGCTGTAGTACTCACGCTGCAGCCTGCAGCTATTGAGCGGGGGACGACCTATGCGGAGATCCTGAAGACGGCCCGCAACGCCGTGGATCCCGCCCAGTTGGGCATAACGGCAGGGCTACGTCTTAAGACCACCCAGACCGGCGCCCGCCTCATTGAGGTGCCGGGGGCTGCTAGCGGCGAGCAGGCCGACGCTCTGGCCAAAAAGCTCGCGGAAGTCCTTCCTGCAGAAGAAGTTAAAGTGTCCAGGCCCCAGAAGAACGCCGAGCTTCGGATTTCGGGCCTGGACGATAGTATAACTTCGGAGGAAGTAACGGCCGCCATTGTCAAGACGACTGGCTGTGCCGCGTCATCTTTAAGATGCGGCGCAATACGCCCAGGCCGTGCAGGCATGGGTACAATTATTGTCAGCGCGCCAATCACCACAGCGAAAAAGCTGGCTGAAGGCAGGCGTTTGTTGGTCGGCTGGGTGTCGGCGCAGGTAACCCTGTTAGAAACTAAGCCGCTTCGGTGTTTCCGGTGCCTCACGGCTGGCCACGTGGGCGCAAAATGCACCTCGACGGTGGATCGCAGCGGCCTATGTTTCCGGTGTGGGAAAGCGGGACATAAGGCCGCCAACTGCGAAGCCCCGCCGCACTGTGTTCTGTGTGCAGCGGTGGGCAAGCCGGCCACGCACCGAGTGGGTGTCAAAACCTGCGCCGCACCCAAAAAGAGGCAGCCAGGGAGCAAAGGCTCCGCTAACGTCGTCGCCGAAACGGCCGAAGGGGTGGGGGTTGTGATGGAAACACAATAATGCCTCCACCCCTCCGCCTCTTACAAGGCAATTTAAACCACTGCGCCAGAGCCCAGGATCTCCTCCTCCAAAGCCTGGCGCAGTGGTCAATCAATGTCGCCATCGCCGCCGAGCCGTATTTCTTCCCCCCCAGAGACGATTGGGTGGGGGATCTTGACGGCTCGGTGGCCATCATCACTAGGGCCGCCGCCGGCAACCCCTCCATGGAGAACATCTCCCGAGGGAGGGGGTGTGCCGCAGCACAAATTGGCAACACGGTTGTGGTGGGCGTATATTTTTCCCCCAACCGTTCTCTCGCCGATTTCGAAGCATTTATGCTTGAACTAAGCGTCGTCGTCGCTCGCAGCCGCCCCCGCGACGTGCTCGTCGCCGGGGACTTCAATGCCAAATCTTCGGCTTGGGGTTCCATGGCCACGGACGCGAGGGGCGAGCTGCTGGAGCAGTGGGCCGTCGAGAACGGCCTGCTCGTCCTCAATCGGGGGACGGTGCATACGTGCGTGCGTCAGCGGGGCGGGTCCATTGTGGACATTACGTTTGCGAGCCCCGCACTAGCACGCCGTGTCCAAGACTGGCGCGTCGTCGAGGAGGCGGAGACGTTGTCGGACCATCGTTACATCAGGTTCGACGTTTCCGCCGAAACAGTCATCTCCGACGCGTCAGCACGAAGAGCCCCTATTGGGGGCGGTCCGCGCTGGGCCATCAAGAGGATGAATCGGGAGGCCCTCCTGGAGGTCTCCATCGTAGAGACCTGGTCCCAATCACTGACCGGGTCTGAAGACATCGAGATGGAGGCCGAGTGGTTCTGGAGGGCAATGACTAACATCTGCGATGCGGCGATGCCAAGGGTAACTAACAATTCACCCAGACGCCGGGTGTACTGGTGGAGCGACAACATTGAGCGCTTGCGCAACTTTTGCGTGCACGCGCGTCGCCAGTACACCCGGTTCCGGAGAAGGCGTCGCCGCTCTCCCGATTCCGAAGCCAGGGAGGCGGAGCTTTATGAAGAGTACAGGGCGGCCAAGAAGAGGCTCAATGTTGAGATTGCGCGGGCCAAAGAAGAGGCCCGCGGCGAGCTCTTGGGGACTCTAGACCAAGCTCCGTGGGGGCGTCCGTACCTTATGGTGAGGGGCAAATTTCGCCCCTGGGCGCCCCCGCTCACCCAGAGTCTCCGGCCGCAGGTTGTGGAGGATGTGGTGGCCGCTCTGTTTCCTTCAAGGGCGGAGCATCCTCCTCCGCCGATGGCTCCGCCTTCCATGGCGACCAGCGCGGACGCGGACGACGACGCGGTTCCCGAAGTGACCCGGGTCGAGCTTCGAGCGGCGGTGTTACGCATGAAAAACACCGCCCCAGGGCCCGACGGCATTCCAGGCCGAGCGTGGGCCCTGGCGATAGCCGAGCTCGAGCCCCGACTCATTGGGCTCCTCAACAAGTGTTTGGAGGAGGGCCGGTTTCCCCGTCTTTGGAAAACGGGGAAACTGGTCCTGATCAAGAAGGAAGGACGCCCGGCGGACAGTCCGTCCACCTACCGGCCCATCGTATTGCTGGACGAGGTCGCAAAGATGTTTGAGCACGTCATTGCTCAGCGCCTCGTCCAGCACATGTCAACAGTGGGGCCGGACCTGGCGGACGAACAGTATGGTTTCAGTCGAGGGCGCTCTACAATAGATGCGATTGAGAGAGTGAGGAGCCTGGCGGAGGTCGCAGTTTCCCGGGGCGAGGTGGTTCTGGCGGTGTCGCTAGACATCGCCAACGCGTTCAACACCTTGCCCTGGAGTGTCATCAAAGCGGCACTCATTTTCCATCGAGTGCCGCCGTACCTCCGCCAAATTGTCGGGGCATATCTAAGTCAGAGGTTTGTTGTTTATCCGGGTCACGACGGTTGGAGTCGGCGAGAGATGTCGTGCGGTGTTCCACAGGGTTCGGTTCTCGGCCCCCTCCTGTGGAACATCGGGTACGACACTACGTGCTGCGGGGTGCGCTCCTCCGTGGCGTCGGCATCGTTTGTTATGCCGACGACACTTTAGTCACGGCTAGGGGTAAGCCGCACCGGGCGGCGGCCATATTGGCGACCGCTGGGGTCGCACATGTTGTGAGTCGCATCCGGCGATTGGGCCTCGAGGTGGCCCTTTTCAAATCCGAGGCCATTTCTTTTCACGGGCCTCGGAATAGGCCACCTGCGGGGGCCCACATAATGGTGGGAGGGGTCCGCATCGGCGTCGGGACGAGCCTAAAGTACCTAGGGCTCGTTCTCGATAGCCGATGGGACTTTTGTGAGCACTTCCAACGCTTGGCTCCCAAACTCCTGGGGGCAGCGGCAGCGCTTTCTAGGCTGCTGCCCAACTTGGGGGGGCCAAGCGCCTCCTGCCGGAGGCTCTACGAGGGAGTCGTGCGGTCGATGGCCCTGTACGGATGTCCCGTATGGGCCGATCACCTGACGGCCCGCAATGTCAAGGCGCTTCGCGCACCGCAGCGCGCCTTGGCCGTCAGGTTAATTAGAGGATACCGCACGGTCTCCTTCGGAGCGGCGAGCCTCCTCGCCGGATGCCCACCCTGGGACCTGCAGGCCGGGCTATTGGCGTCGTTATACGCATGGCGCCAAGAAGCTCGGTCACGTGAGATAGAGGCGCGGAAGACTGAACTCCGCCAGGTCCTGGTGGCGGAGTGGACTCAAAGTTTGGTGCGCCCCAGCGCAGGGCAGGTGATCATCGACGCCGTAAGACCCGACATGAAGGAGTGGCTGGAGAGGCGACATGGCGCCCTCACCTTCCGGCTTACGCAGGTGCTTACCGGCCATGGGTGTTTCGGCCGGTTCCTGCACCGCATAGGCCGGGAGGAGACGCCCGGCTGTCATCATTGTGGAGACCGCCGCAACCCAGTAGAGGATACGGCACTGCACACACTAGCGGATTGCCCCGCGTGGGCCACGCAGCGTCGCGACCTAGTTGCGACGGTCGGTATTGACCTCTCCCTTCGGGCTGTGGTTCACGCCATGGTTCGGAGCGAAACTTGTTGGAACGCCGTCGCATCCTTCTGTGAGACAGTAATGTCGAGCAAGGAGGCGGCGGAGCGGGAGAGGGAGCTCGCGCGACCTCTCCCCATCCGCAGAGCCGGGCGTCGCCGGAGGGCGTATAATGACCTCCGGCCACCATAAGTTGACAGCGGGCGGCGGCACCGTGGGGCCGCCCGCCGTCCGCTGGGTCCGAGAGACGGCGTCGTGTTCCACGCACGCCTCTCGTAGCAGTAGCTTTGTTTTCTTACGTTGCTTGTAAGTATGACAGATGAATGAGGTAAAGTTTAACGAAATTTTAATAATAATGAGGAAAACCTTTTAAAAGTTTTAACCCGAATGTGAGCGTGATGTATGTTTTCCGTGGATGGATGCATGCGAGAAGGTAGACGGGGCCCGCCCGCCGTGTCTGAGGCGGCCCAACTCAGGCGGGGTCACAGAAGATATGCAACGCTACTGCGTTGCATATCTTCTGTGACCCCGCCTGAGTTGGCCTGTGGCCCCGCTGTTAATGGGATCGGTTAGCGGAACACCATGGGGGTTTCAGTGGGTAGTCCCGAAGCTTCTCATCGGGGAGTCCCACACTCCCCCTAGGCTGACACCTCGGTCTCAGTCTAGGGGGGTTAGCTCGTAATGTTCTTCGTGTAGTTTCCTCCATGAGTCACAAAAAAAAAAAAAGGTTAGGTTGGGGTGCGTGTCAGAAACCTCCGCGTGGTGCACCCCGGGCAACGTGAGTAGCAAGTTGCTACTCGCGGCTAATTCTGACAGTGGGCGGGCGGTGGGTCGAACTCCGACTACCGTCCGGTCAGCATCGCGTAATCCCGACTCTTTCGGGACCGCGGGTCTTCGGGCTGCGAGCAAGACAAGCTCTCTAAAAAATCACCCGGAATCGGGGGCCCTTCGGGGCCCCGCTTCCACCCCGATCCCGTACGGCTTTTGGGGTCTTGCGGGGACAATTGGGCGGGCGGGCTCGCTTCCCGCGCCTTTTGTGGGTTGCGGGCATGGTCGAACTCCGGCCACCGTCCGGTCAACGCGTTAGCAGGGGGCTTTTTGGCCTCCTGCCCGCGGGTCTTCGGACTAAGAGGGAGGAAACCTCACTAAAAAGTTACCATAGAGTGGCGCTTCTCGGAGCGCCGCTGGGAGTGCGGGCCTGTCTTCCTGGCCCTGCTTCCTGCGACCACTTTGGGTGCCACCGCCTCTCCCAGTACTTCTCTGCCTGGGCAGAGTGGACTTGGGATGGGGTGTCGGACGGGCTCGGTGTGCACTCGCACTGCCGCCGGGCAGACAGCGGGGAGTTTTTTCTTCCTTCCGTCTTCGGACGTATTTATTTTTTGTTTTCTCCCCCTTTACCTTTTATTTTTACACTTTTACCGTTTGTTTTTATCTTCTTTATCCCCCTCCCCTCTTTTTTACCTTTCCCCCTTTTATTTTTTCCTTTACCCCTCTTCCACCTTCGTTGTCACCGTCCCAGATCAGATCGTAATCCCGTAGTGAGTAGCGTCGTGGTCATGTCTCGCGGCTGCTTACGGGAACGAGGGTCTTGGCTTAACCGCCCGGACCGCGTGCAAGGTAAGCACTATAAAAAATCCCCCAATCTTAAGTTGCTGCCGCACGGCGAGAAGATGCGTGGCTGACGGGAAGGTCAGTCGTTAGTGCGGCCCCCTCAGGGCACCGGAGTTACGATCGCGCACGTCCAGTTCTGTGCGGTCAGGAAAAGATTGCGTGCAGTCGCACGCCGCAGATAACCGCTCAGACACCGGTTCTGACCAAATAATAATAATAATAATAATATTCTACCACATTCACACAACACCATCTAGTCCCAAACTAAGCAGAGGTTGTACTATGGGTACTAGATTATGGATAAACATACATATATACTTTTTTTTTGTAAATACATACATATTATACATAGAAACACCCAGACCAAGACAAACATCCATGTTCATGCACACAAATGTTTGACTTGAGCGGGAATCGAACCCGCGACCTTCGGCGTAGCAGTCGCTTACACTCCCGCTGCGCCAAGCGGTCGTCAAAATGAGTGTCTTGAGCGTTGAAGATCCCAAAAGGACATTTTTGAAGCGTCCGCATCCACCTGCGGACTGCCGCTCGAGGTCGTCATCAGCCTCAAGCGACGAAATCGTGACTAAGCCAAAGATAACGACGGCAAAGCGTGGAGGCATAGCACGTAGAGGTCGGTCATTCAGCCATGGCAAATACATTGGCTTGGCTAAAGCGCAGGCACAGTTGGCCGCTGCCATGCGCAAAGCAGAGCGAGAAGAACGAGCTTCATTAGAAGATAAGCGCATCGAGGCCATAGCCAAGAAAGTCGCCGCTGAACGTGTTGCCCGCTCTGAAACATCGGCGACGGAAGCAGAGCTCGAGGATCTAACTGCCGGGCAGCTAAAAAGTCGAATGGACTTGTCTCTGCAGGCCATCAGATTGTTTTCAAAAAAATCTAAGGGACTTAAGGGAACGAGCCAGAAGTCCCTTAAAGATGCCGTCTCCTCCATACAAGAGATCTTTGATGTTCTTATGGAACGCTCGGCAACGGAGGAGACGAAGAAATTACAAGCCGAAAATGCTCGGCTTTCGGCTGAGATAGCCGAGCTGCGTCGGCAACAAAATGAACTGCGCACTGCGTTCGAAAAGAGACCGACGCAAGACGCCGATAAAAGCGCGGTCATGGATCTGGCGGCCACAATGAGGCAAGAGTTTGCTGACGTGCGCAAGAATATGTCTTTAATGGAGGACCGCCTCAAGATCTGGCGCGCTCCCTTAGCTGCAGACAGGCGCGCAGCCAACACACAACCGTCGCCGCCACTTCAGACGCCATCTACATACGCGGCGAAACTAGCGGCCCCAACACCGACGCCTGCCTCTAAAAAGGCAGTAAAGACGGCAGCTGCCAATCAGATCGCTTCTGCAGAAAATAAGAAGAAAACGAAGAAGCCTGAAAACGCTCAGATGCCGGCTCCAACATCCGTTGGCACCCAAGGCGAGTCCGCGCCCCCTGCAAACACCAGCGAGTGGCAGACGGTAGGCCAAAAGGCGAAAGCAGCAAAGGCCAATAGAAAAGCCGCCAAACAAGCAAAGAGGGCAGCGAAAAAGCTCCGTACTCCTCGCTCGACAGCGGTAGTTATTACCCTGCAGCCATCTGCGATCGAGCGTGGGACAACTTACGCTGATATATTAAAAACAGCACGTGCGGCCGTGGATCCCGCCCAGTTGGGCATAACGGCAGGGCTACGACTGAAGACCACCCAGACCGGCGCCCGCCTCATTGAGGTGCCGGGGGCTACTAGCGGTGAGCAGGCCGACGCCCTGGCGAAGAAGCTCACCGAGGTCCTTCCTACAGAAGACGTCAAGGTGTCCAGGCCTCAGAAGAACGCCGAGCTTCGGATTTCGGGCCTGGACGACAGCATTACTCCGGAGGAAGTATCGGCCGCCATTGCAAAGGCGACTGGCTGCACAACATCGTCTATAAGATGTGGAGCGATACGCCCAAGCCGCGCCGGAATGGGCACAATTATTGTCAGTGCGCCCATTGCCACGGCGAAAAAGCTGGCTGACGGGCGTTGTTTATTAGTCGGCTGGGTGTCGGCGCAGGTGCGTCTTTTGGAGATAAGGCCGCTTCGATGCTTCCGGTGCCTCACGGCCGGTCACGTAGGCGTGAGATGCACCTCGGCCGTGGACTGCAGCGGCCTATGTTTCCGGTGTGGAAAGCCGGGACATAAGGCCGCCAACTGCGTAGCCCCGCCGCACTGTGTTTTATGTGCGGCGGCGGGTAAGTCGGCCACACACCGAGTGGGTGCCAAAACCTGCGCCGCACCCAAAAAGAGGCAGCCAGGGAGCAAAGGCTACGTCAATATCGTCGCCGAAACGGCTGAAGGGGTGGGGGTTGTGATGGACACACCATAATGCCTCCACCCCTCCGCCTCCTACAAGGCAATTTAAACCACTGCGCCAGAGCCCAGGATCTGCTCCTCCAAAGCCTGGCGCAGTGGTCAATTAATGTCGCCATCGCCGCCGAGCCGTATTTCATCCCCCCCAGAGACGAATGGGTGGGGGATCTTGACGGCTCGGTGGCCATCATCACTAGGGCCGCCGCCGGCACCCCCTCCATGAAGAACATCTCCCGAGGGAGGGGGTGTGCCGCAGCACAAATTGGCAACACGGTTGTGGTGGGCGTATATTTTTCCCCCAACCGTTCTCTCGCCGACTTCGAAGCATTTATGCTTGAACTTAGCGTCGTCGTCGCTCGCAGCCGCCCTCGCGACGTGCTCGTCGCCGGGGACTTCAATGCCAAATCTTCGGCTTGGGGTTCCACGGCCACGGACGCGAGGGGCGAGCTGCTGGAGCAGTGGGCCGTCGAGAACGGCCTGCTCGTCCTCAATCGGGGGACGGTGCACACGTGTGTGCGTCAGCGGGGCGGGTCCATTGTGGACATCACGTTTGCGAGCCCCGCACTAGCACGCCGTGTCCAAGACTGGCGCGTCGTCGAGGAGGCGGAGACGTTGTCGGACCATCGTTACATCAGGTTCGACGTCTCCGCCGAAACAGTCATCTCCGACGCGTCAGCACGAAGAGCCCCTATTGGGGGCGGTCCGCGCTGGGCCATCAAGAGGATGAATCGGGAGGCCCTCCTGGAGGTCTCCATCGTAGAGACCTGGTCCCAATCACTGACCGGGTCTGAAGACATCGAGATGGAGGCCGAGTGGTTCCGGAGGGCAATGACCAACATCTGCGATGCGGCGATGCCAACTTGCCAAGGGTAACTAACAACTCACCCAGACGCCGGGTGTACTGGTGGAGCGACAACATTGAGCGCTTGCGCAACTTTTGCGTGCACGCGCGTCGCCAGTACACCCGGTTCCGGAGGAGGCGTCGCCACTCTCCCGATTCCGAAGCCAGGGAGGCGGAGCTTTATGAAGAGTACAGAGCGGCCAAGAAGAGGCTCAACGTCGAGATAGCGCGGGCCAAAGAAGAGGCCCGCAGTGAGCTTTTGGGGACTCTGGACCAAGATCCGTGGGGGCGTCCGTACCTTATGGTGAGGGGCCCCCGCTCACCCAGAGTCTCCGGCCGCAGGTTGTGGAGGATGTGGTGGCCGCTCTGTTCCCTTCAAGGGCGGAGCATTCTCCTCCGCCGATGGCTCCACCTTCCATGGCGACCAGCGCGGACGCGGTTCCCGAAGTGACCCGGGTCGAGCTTCGAGCGGCGGTGTTACGCATGAAAAACACCGCCCCAGGGCCCGACGGCATTCCAGGCCGAGCGTGGGCCCTGGCGATAGCCGAGCTCGAGCCCCGACTCATTGGGCTCCTCAACAAGTGTTTGGAGGAGGGCCGGTTTCCCCGACTTTGGAAAACGGGGAAACTGGTCCTGATCAAGAAGGAAGGGCGCCCGGCGGACAGTCCGTCCGCCTACCGGCCCATCGTATTGCTGGACGAGGTCGCAAAGATGTTCGAGCACGTGATTGCTCAGCGCCTCGTCCAGCACATGTCAACAGTGGGGCCGGACCTGGCGGACGAACAGTATGGTTTCCGTCGAGGGCGCTCTACAATAGATGCTATTCAGAGAGTGAGGATTCTGGCGGAGGACGCAGTTTCCCGGGGCGAGGTGGTTCTGGCGGTGTCGTTAGACATCGCCAACGCGTTCACACTTGCCCTGGAGTGTCATCAAGGCGGCACTCATTTTCCATCGAGTGCCGCTGTACCTCCGCCAAATAGTCGGGGCATATTTAAGTCAGAGATTTGTTGTGTATCCGGGTCACGACGGTTGGAGTCGGCGAGAGATGTCGTGCGGTGTTCCACAGGGGTCGGTTCTCGGCCCCCTCCTGTGGAACATCGGATACGACTGGGTGCTGCGGGGTGCGCTCCTCCGTGACGTCGGCATCGTTTGTTATGCCGACGACACTCTAGTCACGGCTAGGGGTAAGTCGCACCGGGCGGCGGCCATACTGGCGACCGCTGGGGTCGCACATGTTGTGAGTCGCATCCGGCGATTGGGCCTCGAGGTGGCCCTTTCCAAATCCGAGGCCATTTCTTTTCACAGGCCTCGGAACAGGCCACCTGCGGGGGCCCACATAATGGTGGGAGGGGTCCGCATCGGCGTCGGGACGAGCCTAAAATACCTGGGGCTCGTTCTCGATAGCCGATGGGACTTTTACGAGCATTTCAAACGCTTGGCTCCCAAACTCCTAGGGGCAGCGGCAGCGCTTTCTAGGCTGCTGCCCAACTTGGGGGGGGCAAGCGCCTCCTGCCGGAGGCTCTACGAAGGAGTCGTGCGGTCGATGGCCCTGTACGGATGTCCCGTATGGGCCGATCACCTGACGGCCCGCAACGTCAAGGCGCTTCGCGCACCGCAGCGCGCCTTGGCCGTCAGGTTAATAAGAGGATACCGCACGGTCTCCTTCGGAGCGGCGAGCCTCCTCGCCGGATGCCCGCCCTGGGACCTGCAGGCCGGGCTATTGGCGTCGTTATACGTATGGTGCCAGGAAGCTCGGTCACGGGGCGAGGTACCCGCGCCTCGTGAGATAGAGGCGCGGAAGACCGAACTCCGCCAGGTCCTGGTGGCGGAGTGGACTCAAAGTCGGTACACCCCAGCGCAGGGCAGGCGATTATCGACGCCGTAAGACCCAATTTAAAGGAGTGGCTAGAGAGGCGACATGGCGCCCTCACCTTCCGGCTTACGCAGGTGCTTACCGGCCATGGGTGTTTCGGCCGGTTCCTGCACCGCATAGGCCGGGAGGAGACGCCCGGCTGTCATCATTGTGGAGACCGCCGAAACCCAGTAGAGGACACGGCGCTGCACACACTAGCGGATTGCTCCGCGTGGGCTACGCAGCGTCGCGATCTAGTTGCGGCGGTCGGTAACGCAGACCTCTCGCTTCGGGCTGTGGTCCACGCCATGGTCCGGAGCGAGACTTGTTGGAACGCCGTCGCCTCCTTCTGTGAGACAGTAAAGTCAAGCAAGGAGACAGCGGAGCGGGAGAGGGAGCTCGCGCGACCTCTCCCCATCCGTAGAGACGGGCGTCGCCGGAGGGCGTATAATGACCTCCGGCCACCATAAGTTGCCAGCGAGCGGCGGCACCGTGGGGCCGCCCGTCGTCCGCTGGGTCCGAGAGACGGCGTTGTGTTCCGCGCACGCCTCTCGTAGCAGTAGCTTTGTTGTGTAGGGGTAAGCGTAGGACACGTCACGCACACTAGTGCAACCTAATGTTTAAGAATGTATGCAACGTAATTGTAAGCGCTCTACTTGTCGCGACTCTTGTGAAGTAACAATAAACCTCGTGTGTGCTCCATACCATCTTTGATTTATCTCTGCATCCAAAGACCTTGAACCTCAAACCTAAAGTGGTGACCCCGAACTGTGAATTGTGCAACCTTCAAAAATTTTGGACAGAATTTTGAAACTTTTCGCGACGCAAGATGACCACTGCAGAGACCACGCCGGCTTCCGAAATCGCTGCCATAACCCTGACCTCCAAAATACCCGAATTTTGGACGGACCAGCCCAGGGTATGGTTTATCAGAACGGAGGCGATGCTGGCACCACAGAAGCTGTCGGACGATTCCAGGTACGATATAGTCGTTTCAAAGCTAAGCAAGGACGCTATACAACAAGTGACCGATATACTTACCGACCCACCTCCTGTGAAACGCTTTGACGCACTCAAGGCACGTCTGTTGCAAATCTACGAGGAGTCTGAGAATAGACAGATTCAGAAGCTTATTAGCGAGATGGAGCTCGGCGACCAAAAGCCATCGCAACTCCTACGACGCATGCGCGAGCTCGCCAAAGGAAAAGTACCGGACGACACACTTCGTATATTATGGCAAGGTCACTTACCCAGTACTACGCGAGAAGTCTTGGCCGTGTTTGAAATAAAGGAATTGGACCGACTGTCTACTATCGCCGACAAAGTATTCGAGACGACGCGCAACGCATACCAGATCCACGAGATGCCGCAGCAACAGCCCACAACCACGCAGCCAGTGCAACCCTCGAGTTCCAAGGACACTGAAATCATCATGGCTGAGATCGCGAAGCTGACCCTAAAAATCGAACAACTGGAACGAGGAAGACCGCATTTTCGACCCCGCTGGAACAACAATCGCGCACGCTCCGGATACCGCGCTGGCAGCCGTGACCCTTCAGCACTCCGTCGGACCCCGGAGAGCCCAAACTGGCTCTGCTACTACCACAACAGATTTCACAATAAGGCTAGGAAATGCGTAGAACCCTGCGCGTGGAAGGCACCAAACACCCAGGAAAACTAGAAAAGGCGCAGACTACGGCGACATGAGACCTATACCAGAACCGCATAGCAACACGCGAACTAGTTTTGTGCATCCTGATCTGTCAAAATGTGAGTATGTTTTCGTCCGGGACGATACAGTACGCAAACCTTTGAAGCCTCCTTACGACGGCCCATACCGCGTTTCACAAAGAAGGTCAAAGGTTTATGTAATACAGTTGCCCGGTAGAACCGCTAGTATATCTATAGATCGCTTAAAACCCGCGTACATATTATGCGATAGAGCATCCGACTTTACTGAAAATACGGATACTCCAATTATCATACAATCAAATGATAACGAGTCTGGAGTCGAACCCGCTCGTGAATCTGATAATTGCACCACTCACACAAAAACAGGTAAAAAGCCCGAGTCGGGAATCGAACCCAATCGCCTACTGGATAGTCGCACTACGCGATCCGGTAGAACCGTAAAACTACCAGTCAGATTTCAATAAAGATTTTGTATACTGAAAGCGATTGTAACGCTACGCTATACCGTCTTCGAATCGCTAACAATTTACCTCAGTACAAAAGATAACAAATACTACATCGCTTAGCTGTGTGACACTAAGTTTTTAATAATGATAAGTAGGCTAAGATGTAAGCATATTTTTACTTTATATACAGTTCTCTACATTATTTTACATTATTTTATACATTTTGCTTTATTGAGCACAGTTTGTTATATACTTACGTGTACTTGTAATTTTTGTCACTATGGGAAAATCTTATAGTAAACAGGAGGAGATAGTTATTGCGCAAAATGGTGCGAATAACGCCAACCATAGCTCGCCCGAACAGAAAGTTGAACTCTATGGTGTAGCGGTGTTGGTTATACTGGTGATTGTGCTGTTTGTAAGTGCGTGTTTAATATGTAGACGTTGGAATAAGGGTATAAAGAAATGGGCCCGAAAAGATGTCATTTCTGTTATAACATCGAACCAACCACCTAAAACGAATGTTCAACAACCTGACACTGTGCATTACGAATAATGTAAACGTGTACCTATCAGAACTTTCTAACTTGTGTTATGTTTGTATTGTAACGTGTGTGTCCATCGCCGTATAAAGAGTCGTGTGTGTCCAACATTGTATTATGTCTTCCCACAGGTTTCTTATCAGCGTATAATGTTACTTAACTGTAATTTGCACGGTGGCTTAATGAAACAAGATATCTTTGTTTGAATTACATGTAATTATTGTCATCATGATTGTAACTTTTGTTTTGTTATTTATATACCTCCATGTGCGTTATTTCTTTATATAATGTTTATTAAAATATTTTATATTTTATTTTCAAAAAGGGGGAGAATACTGTAGGGGTAAGCGTAGGACACGTCACGCACACTAGTGCAACCTAATGTATAAGAATGTATGCAACGTAATTGTAAGCGCTCTACTTGTCGCGACTCTTGTGAAGTAACAATAAACCTCGTGTGTGCTCCATACCATCTTTGATTTATCTCTGCATCCAAAGACCTTGAACCTCAAACCTAAAGTTGTCTTACGTTGCTTGTAAGTATGACAGATGAATGAGGTAATGTCTCACGACATTAAATAATGATTTAATGAGGAAAACTTGCAAAAGTTTTAACAGGAATGTGAGCGTGATGTATGTTTTCCGTGGATGGATGCATGCGAGAAGGTAGACGGGGCCCACCGTGTCTGAGGCGGGCCAACTCAGGCGGGGTCACAGATGTTATGCAACGCAGTACCTGTGGCCCCGCTGTTAATGGGATCGGTTAGCGGAACACCATGGGGGTTTTAGTGGGTAGTCCCGAAGCTTCTCAACGGGGAGTCCCACACTCCCCCTAGGCTGACACTTCAGTCTCAGTCTCGGGGGGTTAGCTCGTAAATTGTACTTTCCTCCATGAGTCACAAAAAAAAAAATGGTTAGGTTAGGTTGGGGTCCCCCCGTGGGATCTCCACCTTGTCGTGGTGGGGGGGCTCAGTAACCGTGGATTGGTCACCCGCGGTGAAGCTAAGAGGGATCCAGGAGGGGACGCTCCGCGTGGGCTTGGAGGGGCCTGCGCAGGATGCGTCCAAAGGTGCGGGTGCGGGGGACAGTTCTGTCTGTCCCTCGCAGTCGGGTGCGGTCGCGGGAGGAGAGGCGTGTCGGTGTTGCGTTGCCGCGCGCCCTATCTCCCGCGACCAAATGGGGGCGCACCATTCGATGCGTCGTGGTGGGGCCGCAGAGGAAGAGGAGATGCGGTGTTGCGTTGCCGTCCTCCCTATCCATCTGCGGCCGCTGGGCGTTTTGGCGGCGGAGTCCAACACCTTAATCCGTCGCCAAGGGGGTTTTGTTCGGGGCCCGCCTGACCATCTGGCGGGCCAATACCCGTCGGAGGGTGGCGACGAGTGCTTAGGTGATGCCCCACCCTCCGACACACGGGTACATGGCGGCAGTCGAGGTGGTTTTTAGTGGAAACACCACATACTCCGGCTCTTATTTCCCCCAAGAGTCGGAGATCCGAAGGGATTTTCCACCTCGTAAAAAAAAAAAAAAGGTTAGGTTGGGGTGCGTGTCAGAAACCTCCGCGTGGTGCACCCCGGGCAACGCGAGTAGCAAGCTGGTGCTCGCGGCTAATTCTGACAGTGGGCGGACGGTGGGTCGAACTCCGACTACCGTCCGGTTACCAACGCGTAATCCCGACTCTTTCGGGACCGCGGGTCTTCGGGCTGCGAGCAAGACAAGCTCTCTAAAAAATTACCCGGAATTGGGGGTCCTTCGGGGCCCCGCTTCCATCCGTTCCCGTTAGGCTCCTTTTGGGGCCTTGCGGGGACACTTGGGCGGGCGGGCTCGCTTCCTGCGTCTTTTGTGGGTTGCGGGCATGGTCGAACTCCGACCACCGTTCGGTCAAAACGCGTTAGCAGGGGGCTTTTTGGCCTCCTGCCCGCGGGTCTTCGGGCTGCGAGCAAGACAAGCTCACAAAAAAATCAACCGGAATTGGGGGTCCTTCGGGGCCCCGCTTCCACCCGTTCCCGTACGGCTCCTTTTGGGGTCTTGCGGGGACACTTGGGCGGGCGGGCTCGCTTCCTGCGCCTTTTGTGGGTTGCGGGCATGGTCGAACTCCGGCCACCGTCCGGTCAACGCGTTAGCAGGGGGCTTTTTGGCCTCCTGCCCGCGGGTCTTCGGACTAAGAGGGAGAAAACCTCACTAAAAAGTTACCACAGAGTGGCGCTTCCCGGCGCCGCTGGGAGTGCGGGCCTGTTTTCCTGGCCCTGCTTCCTGCGCCCACTTTGGGTGCCACCGCCTCTCCCGGTACTTCTCTGCCTGGGCAGAGTGGACATGGGATGGGGTGTTGGACGGGCTCGGTGTGCACTCGCACTGCCGCCGGGCAGACAGCGGAGGCTTCTTCCTTCCGTCTTCGGACGTTTTTATTTTTTGTTTTCTCCCCCCCTTTCACCTTTTATTTTTACACTTTTACTTTTATTTCTTTCTTCTTTAACCCTCCCCTTTTTACCTTTCCCCCTTTTATTCTTTCCTTTCCCCCTCTTCCACCTTCGTTGTCACCGTCCCAGATTAGATCGTAATCCCGTAGTTTGCAGTGTCTGTGGTCACGTCTCGCGGCTGTCTACGGGACCGAGGGTCTTGGCTTAACGGCCCGGACCGCGTGCAAGGTAAGCACTATAAAAATCCCCTAATCTCAAGTTGCTGCCGCACGGCGAGGAGATGCGTGGCTGACAGGGAGGTCAGTCTCTAGTGCGGCCCCCTCAGGGCACCAGCCGCCGCACTGAGGTATTAGGCTTGCCCGGGTATTGCGGGATCTCTGCCCGGGTCGACCATTTATTTCTCCCGCACTCGTGGGTTTACACATGGAAAATTCTATTAAAAACCAAAAACCTATACCGAAGTTGGTCGACAAACCAGAAACACTCACGCCCAGTTCTGCGAGTTCAAGTGCAGAGCGCATAAATGCGCTCAAGGAGCAGTTGGAGCTGTCCGAGTCGGACAGCTCCACAGTGTCCATGATCAGCGTGCGCAGCGCAGAAAGCCCAAGTCGGGCACTGCGCAAGCGCCCACGCTCGGAGCCAGGCTCGGCTTCGAGCGATGAAGGAACCCCCACTAAACCGAAACTAACGGTAAGGGGTTTCAAAACCCGAGGACGACCGCCCACCCACGGGCACTTTGTGGGCCTGGGCAAGGCTCGCGCGGAGCTCGCAGCCGCCAAGCGGCGCGCAAAGCTCCTCGAGCGCGACGAGGAGCAAGAGAGGTGCATTGAAGCTGCCACGAAGAAAGTGGTCGCAGATCGAAGCTCGCGTCTCTCGGAGATTTCCGCCACCGAGCCGGATGAGGCCACCGCCACCAATCTGCGGTCACGCCTCAAAAGCGCCCTGGAGGCCATAACTATGGTCTCCAAAAAATCGAAGGGCCTTAAAGGGACGTGTCAGAAGTCCCTTAAGGAGTCGGTGGCCGCGATTAATGAAATCGCAGACGTTCTCCTCAGTCGCACAGCGTCTGAGGAGACCAGGAAGCTGCAGGCGGAGAACGCCCGCCTCGCCACGGAAATCGCGGCCCTAAGGCGCGAACAAGAGGAGCTCCGCGCTGCAATCTAGAAGCGGCCTAGTACTGACGCACCGGAGAAGGTCTCGGAGGACTTGGTTGCCCTCCGCAAAGAGATGGCTCAAATGAGGCAGTGTCTCTCTGCCTTGGAGGGCAGAATAATAAGTCCTCCATTAGCGAGCCAGCAAGCGGTTCAACAACTGCAGCCGCCCCCGCAGCCACAGCCGCAGCCGTCAACATCTTACGTGGCTGCAGCGGCTGCACCACGACAGGCCACGACCACGGCGCCCAAGAAAGCCGCGGCAACTAACGCCCCAAAGGGCAGGAAGAGGGGCCAAAAGAAGGCCCAGCCCGCTATTGCTGCCCAGCAGCCCAACGTGCCAGCGACCTCCGCCCCTCCAGCTCTCCGACCTGACGGCTGGCAGACCGTCGGGGAGAAGCAACAAGCGGCGAAGGAAAGAAGAAAGGCCAAAACGAAAGAAAAGAAGGCGGCGAAGAAGGCGGCAAAGAAGCTCCGCACCCCCAGCTCCACTGCAGTGGTATTAACACTGCAACCTGCAGCGTTGGAACGGGGGACCACCTACGCCGCGCACTAGCCTCGAGCCTCCGCCAACTCCTACCAGCGGAGGACGTGAAAATCACCAGGCCCCAAAAGAGCGCCGAGGTTCGAATCGGGGGCCTGGATGATTCGATAGTTGTCCACAACTATCGAATCATCCAGGCCCCCGATCCAGGCAACCACTTCATCCATGAAGTGGTTGCCGCCGTCGTGAAGGCCGGGGAATGTCCCCCGGACCAAATCAGGTGCGGTCCTATTCGCCCGGGCCGCGCTGGGATGGGCACAGCTATTCTAACTTGCCCAGTGGCTGTGGCTAAAAAGTTGGCCGATGGCCGTCGTGTATTGGTAGGCTGGGTGTCAGCGCAAGTGCGGCTCCTGGAGCCGAAACCGCAGAGGTGCTTCCGCTGTTTGAGCGGTGGCCACGTTGGCGCAAAGTGCACCTCTGCGGTAGACTGCAGCGGCCGCTGCTTTAGATGCGGCCAGGCCGGCCATTTGGCCGCCAGTTGCGAGGCCCCGCCGCACTGCATTTTGTGTGCGGCGGCGGGCAAGCCGGCCGATCATAGGGCCGGCACAAAAAGTTGCGCTGCACCCACCAAGAAGAAGGCAGCAAGAGACGGCCAATCGGCCAACAAGGGCGCCACTCCCGTGGCGAATAAGGCGCCAGGCGACACGCCACCAATGGATGTCCAATAATGGCACCATATCTCCGCCTTATCCAGGCAAACATCAACCACTGCGCCAGGGCTCAGGATCTTCTTCTCCAGAGTATGGCGCAGTGGTCAATCAACGTCGCCCTCGTCGCCGAGCCGTATTTTATCCCCCCCCCGTGACGATTGGGTGGGGGACCTTAGCGGCTCGGTGGCGCTAATTTCGTTAGCCGCCGCCCGCACCCCGTCCTTCGAGAACATCTACCGAGGACGGGGCTGCGTCGCAGCACTCGTAAAGGATACGGTTGTGGTGGGTGGCTACTTCTCACCCAACCGTTCCCTCACCGACTTTGAGGAGTATCTCCTCGAAGTGAACGTCGTCGTCGCTCGCAGCCGTCCTCGCGTCGTGCTCTTCGCCGGGGACCTCAACGCCAAGTCTACGGCTTGGGGTTCTCCGGCCACAGACGCTAGAGGCGAGCTGCTGGAGCAGTGGGCCGTCGAGAACGGCCTGCTCGTCCTCAATCAGGGGTCAGTGCATACGTGCGTGCGTCAGCGGGGCGGTTCCATTGTGGACGTTTCATTCGCGAGCCCCGCACTAGCACGCCGTATCCGAGACTGGCGCGTCGTCGAGGAGGTGGAGACGTTGTCGGACCATCGTTATATTCGGTTCGACGTCTCCGCCGAAACATTTAGCTCCGACGCCCCGGTCCGAAGGGGCCCGATTGAGGGCGGTCCGCGTTGGGCCTTGAAAAGGCTGAATCGGGAGGCCCTCCTGGAAGCCTCCATAGTTCAGGCCTGGGTTTCAACACCTTCCAGGCCTGACGATATCAATATGGAGGCCGATTGGTTCAGGGGGGCAATGACGCAAGTTTGTGACGCGGCGATGCCTAGAGTCCGAAGCACATCTGGGCCACGCCGGGTGTACTGGTGGAATGACACCATCGCGCAGCTGCGGCGAACCTGCGTCACAGCGCGCCGCCAGTACGCCCGGTTTCGCAGGAGGCGTCGCCGCCCTCCCGACTTCACTGTCCGGGAGGCGGCATTGTACGAGGAATACAGAGCGGCTAAGCGT
Organism: Euclidia mi; assembly: GCA_944739405.2. Lineage (NCBI taxonomy): Eukaryota > Metazoa > Arthropoda > Insecta > Lepidoptera > Erebidae > Euclidia > Euclidia mi. The sequence goes on from OX123182.2 coordinate 49,021, forward strand.
AACTTAAAGGACGCTATCTGGCGGGCCAAGCAAGATGCCCGCCAGGAACTGCTGGAGACGCTAAAAGAAGATCCGTGGGGGCGCCCATATTTAATGGTCAGGAACAAGTTACGTTCCTGGGCGCCCCCTCTAACGGAAAGTCTCCAGCCACAACTGGTTGAAGAGGTTGTGGCCGCTCTGTTCCCGTCACGGGCGGAACATATCCCTCCGCCCATGACGGCGCCGCCTTCCGCGGCAGCCAACGCGGACATAGACGACGACGTTCCCGAGGTGACTCGGGTAGAACTCCGAGCGGCGGTGTTGAGGATAAAAAACACCGCCCCAGGACCCGACGGCATTCCTGGCCGAGCGTGGGTCCTGGTAATGGAGGAGCTCGGACCCCGACTAGGGAGACTCCTCACAGCGTGCCTTGAGGGGGGCCAGTTTCCACGAGTCTGGAAAACGGGGAAGCTGGTCCTCGTCAAAAAGGCCGGGCGCCCGGCGGACAGCCCGTCCGCCTATCGGCCCATAGTGTTGTTGGACGAGGTCGCGAAGATTTTTGAGTATATCATCGCGGAGCGCCTCGTCCACAACCTTACTACAGTGGGGCCGGATTTGGCGGACGTGCAGTTTCGTTTCCGCCGAGGGCGCTCAACAATAGATGCTATGAGGTCAGTGAGGAGTCTGGCGGAGGAACAGGTTTCCCGGGGCGGGGTGGTCTTGGCGGTGTCTCTTGACATCGCCAACGCTTTTAACACCCTGCCCTGGAGTTGTATTCGTGAGGCACTCACCTACCATCGAGTGCCTCCATACCTCCGCCGTATAGTCGGGGATTATTTAAGTGAGAGAAAAATCATCTACACGAGTCATCTCGGTATTAGTCGGCGAGTTATGTCGTGCGGTGTTCCACAGGGGTCGGTCCTCGGCCCCCTTCTGTGGAACATCGGCTACGACTGGGTGCTGCGCGGTACGCTCCTCCCTGGCGTGGGTGTCACTTGTTACGCCGAAGACACCCTCGTCACTGCGAGTGATAAGACGTACCGGGCGGCGGCTATAAGGGCGACCGCTGGGGTCGCACAAGTCGTTGGTAGGATCCGGCGTTTGGGCCTAGAGGTGGCCCTGTCTAAATCCGAGGCCATTTGTTTTCACGGGCCTCGGAATCGGCCACCTGCAGGGGCCCACATCATGGCAGGAGGGGTCCGCATCGGCATCGGGACGAGCCTAAAATATCTCGGGCTCGTACTTGATAGCCGATGGGATTTCCGTGAACACTTCAGACGTTTGGCCCCCAAACTTCTCGGGGCAGCAGCAGGATTGTCACGGCTGCTGCCCAATCTGGGGGGGCCAACCGCCTCCTGCCGGAGGCTCTACGAAGGAGTCGTGCGGGCCATGGCCCTTTGCGGGGCCCCGATATGGGCGCACGACCTGACGGCCCACAATATCACGGCGCTTCGCGCACCGCAGCGCGCCATGGCCGTCAGGTTAATACGAGGCTACCGCACGGTCTCCTTCGAGACAGCGAGCCTCCTAGCCGGATCACCGCCCTGGGATCTGGAAGCTGAGCTGCTGGCGTCACTCTATACATGGCGCCAGCAAGCTCTGGAGCAGGGCGAGAGACCGGCGCACCGTGATATCGAGTCGGTCAGAGCTCCGCCAGGTCCTAGTGGCGGAGTGGAAGGCACGACTTGTGCACCCCAGCGCCGGGCACGCCACGATAGTGGCGGTAAGTCCCGTGGTTGAAGAGTGGTCGGAGAGACGTCACGGCGTCCTCACCTTCCGGCTGACACAAATACTCACCGGCCATGGTTGTTTTGGCCGGTATTTGTGGAGGATAGGCCGGGAGGAAACGCCCGGATGCCACCATTGTGGCAGCAGCCGCGACCCTGTCGAAGACACGGCGCTGCATACATTGGCGGAGTGCCCAGCCTGGGCATCGCAGCGCCGTGATCTGGTCGCGGCTCTCGATACGGTTACCCTCTCGCTCCCGGCCGTAGTTCTGTCTATGGTCCGGAGTGAGAGGTCTTGGAACGCCGTCGCCTCTTTCTGCGAAGCAGTCATGCTGAGCAAGGAGGCGGCGGAGCGGGAGAGGGAAATACATCGCCCTCTCCCCAACCGTAGGTCCGGGCGTCGGGGACGTCATGCAAGAGACGACCTCCGACCACCGTAATTTATTTTAGTGCCTGCGGACGGTGAGCGCTGGGGCTGCTCCCTGTCCGCCAAAAGGCGGGAGGCGGTGCGTGTCCTCGCCGCCTCCCAAGTAGCTTTGTGAGGTGATGGATGCAAGAAGTTTGAAGGATGATTGCGAGATCATACGTAGACGGGGCCCGCCAACAACAACGGCGGGCCAATCCCGGGCGGGGTCGCGAGAAAGAATGCAAATCGCGAATCGCGTGACCCCGCCATCACACGGGACCCGTAGGGACACCGCGGTGGTTTTTATTGGGTATGCCCCGAACGCCTTTAGGGGAGAGCCTCCACATACCTCCTCCGTCAGCCCCAAGCCCAGCCGTTCTAATGGCTGGGTTGGCGGAGTTGAGATGACTCATAAGGAGAGTTTCCCACCGTAGTGAACAAAAAAAAAAAAAAAGGTTAGGTTAGGTTGTCGCGATGACACCGTCCGCCCGGCCGCCTGCACCTTCGCCCCTCACCTCAGACACCACACCTCGAGCTACTATAAATACTGAGGCGCTGGGAGCGCGCCTTTTCTTTCTGGCGCCTGCAGACAACGAGCTAAGTGACCAGCTATTCTGACGACCACCGGGAGCGGACCCTCAACAAACTCCTTACCATCGCCAAATCTCGCGACCCTGATTATATTTCTTTAAATAACATGTTTAATTATTTTTTCTTAAGTAAAATCATTTGCTAAAGGATGTATTAGTATCTTTACTGAATTAAACAAATTTTTGTTTGTAGCCGAAATAACGATTTTCATTTAACCACGTTACAGTGGCGCCCAAAGAGGGTTTGACTGTCGTTTTTGACTCTACAAACTTTATTAATTGCAATATTTGCAGGCAAGATGCCAAATAAAAACAACATTGCCCCTGAAAAGGGAAGTACTCAGCAACTCCAGCGTGGTGAGCCCGCTAGTGCGAGTAACAACAGCAACAAGCAGAATAAAAAGAACAACCGGAGCCAGCGCCGAGCGTATCAGTTTCAGCAGCGCAACAATCTCTCCACTGACTGGAGTGCCGTCAGGGAGTTTGAGGAGTGTGAATATAACTCCAAACGCGGCCCAACGTAACGATCTCAAGCATGGAAGAATAAGCCTAAGCTAACCCAGGATGATCCGTGAGCTGCTTACGACTTCAGAGCTAAAGATGAAACTGCACCAGTAGATGAACCTCTCTACGATCTAGGTCCACACACAAGCTCTATTCCCGTGCAAGAATTTTATTCACAAAACTTTGAGTTCGCCGTATATGTCAACCAAATAGAAAGGACGTATGAACAACTACGCGGCATTGATCCCAGACTTGACCGCCGATTACCCTTTTCTATGTTCCAGCACGCAATGACTACCATAATGCATTGCTATCTTTGTGACCTTTGCCTGGAAAATGGTTAAAGAAAACTTGGATATTCCAAATGCCAGGATCTGCTTCCTGAAGACCTCCTTATGCCTGATAATTTATACCACTTCCTAGCATCTGTAGGTAATACCGTTACTGTTGGCGGAGAAGAAGTGAAGTTCAATCTGCCGAACGCAGCTGTACCCCAAGCCGCGGCAGATGGAATTCCCGCGGGTTCATTTGGCCAAGTAACCCCGGAAGGGCACAATTTATATGAGTGCTACGTATCTCCACTAGTTACCTCCAATCGTGTTCTAAATTCGCGACGCGCTGAAGGAGAGCCGGAGATACTACCCTTACCCCCTGCTTTAGTACCTGCGGGTGGAGTACCTACCGTCAATCTGTTAGGTTTTGGACCGCCAGACGTTCTTTCTCCAGAGGCCCGTGCCCGTATTGAGGGGTTTGATTTTCCAGACGGAGATGGCCCTGAGGCTAGACTTAGAATATGTCCAGAATTGATGTGTAGAGTGAACACCGTCCTTTTTGAAATGAGGACACGTTTTAATATGCGTGATATTGGACGTTCATCCCCGAGTCAACGCAATTATATTACTAGCAAAATTGTTCCTAGTAATGTGCAGTTTGTACGAGTTCCGGAGGCTACCCCCGATGTCGTACGTCTTTCAACGCGCCAGTGTCAAATTCGAGCAAGCTGTAGTTTTCGGTCGGCAACTGCAGGTTATAATAACGTTACTTGTTTGCATCGCGAGCGCACTAACAATGCTCGTGGGCCATGCTATCTCGTGAATGGCGCAATACCAGCTGGATGGAATGCCACCATAAATTCAAATTTTAACATGGTTGGAATTTTCGCAGCGACCGTTGGAGTTCAAAATCCGTCGCTGAGAGCACCGAAATTTATTAAATGTAAAATCGTGGCAAAAAAATCTACCCTTGTGTATAAACAATCAGATATGTTTGGCAAACCTCTTGGTGATTTCCATATAAAATATCTTAAATTAACTCACTACAAAGTTTAAGAATGTAATGATTAATGCTCATCACCAATGATCTAATCACTAAAATAACTTAACGCTTTGTTACAAATAGTATATAAAATCTTTAACTCCCAATTACAGCTAAATCATGTACCCAATTATCTTGTTACATATAGCTTTAGTAATGACTGGTCGTAATGTAAATTTTTTTTCCCTTATGGCTCAGTGGTTAAAAGGTTGTTGTCAGATCGGTCTGTGGTTCGATTCTCGCTTGTGTCTTTTTTTTGTGTTTTTTTAGCTATGGTAGTGTATACTATCATCGATCGTCTCCTGCGGTGATATATTGTTCATTACATCTTACTCCGAATTGTGTTTTTAGCCATGGTAGTATATACTATATCAGCGATCGTCTCCTGCGGTGATATATTATTCATTACATCTTACTCCGAATTGTGCATTTGCCGTTAATGAATTGGTATCGTGTTCAGAAACTAGATAGTGACTTACAGCAATGGAATGCGGTCAGCACCAAGCGCGCAGTGATGACTCACGTGTTCACCGGTTCAAACTTTCCATCGCCGTAATCATTGTTTGTTTTATTTTAAATGAATACAATTTGCCGTTGCAATTCGCATCGACCGTGTTAATGAGCAATTTGCTTGTGTTATTGTCAACTTATCGTAATATAGTAAGATCGTAATATTAGTTTACGACTTATACATTTTCAATTTAATTTTACTTATCGAGCCCGGGTTGCAAGGTGTTGCCTAGGCTGGGTGGCTATTTACTCTAAATCTCACGTATAATACCTCTTCGCGCGTCGTGTATTATAATGAATGCGACTCGCATCGGGAATGAATGTTGGCTTGTTCATACGTATGATTGTGTGTAGGCCTTTTGAATGTGATGAATGTCAGGTAATAGGAACGTTCAATGCTTGGTGACGTATGAATGGCCGAGGGTTATACTTGGTTTTCTTTTCTTCCAGGGTTAGTAGTTGCTTGTACTTAGCTTACTGACACCACCTCTCATCTGTTTCAGGGTCCCGGAATGCAGTTGCCGCCTATTAGCCACAGAATTTTCCTCTGGGAAAATTCTGGCCTAATGGGGGGAGTGTGTGATGTCGCTGTGACGTCGTGATGACATCGTCCGCCTGGCCGCCTGCACCTTCACCCCTCACCTCAGATACCACACCTCGAGCTACTATAAATACTGAGGCGCTGGGAGCGCACTCTCTCTTTTTGGCTGCATTCGACTGAACACTGAGAAGCTAAGTACACCAGCTGCTTTCCCTGGACGTCCTCGGAGACGAGTCCCCAACAAGACTCCTTACCATCGCCGAATCACGCGACCCTGACTATATATCTTTAAATAACATGTTTTAGTAATTTTTCTTAAGTAAAATCATTTGCTAAAGGATGTATTAGATTCTTTGATGAATTAAATCGATTTTTAATTGTAACATTTAACCACATTTCTCATTTAACCACACCCTAAGTAGGACCAACGTTACATGTTCTTTGATGAATTAAATCGATTTTTAATTGTAACATTTAACCACATTTTTCATTAAACTACACCCACAGTGGCATCACTACGTTACAGTGGCGCCCACGGGAATATATAGGTAGGGTTTTGTTGGGAATCCGCCTTCAGGTAAGTCCTTTTTATTTTTTTACCGTGTACGTGTGAAATCGTTCCAAAGCAGTGTGTGATTATTTTAGTGGCATATATTGTTTCTTTTTGCTTGTTCTATTGTGCACGGGAAGTCGGTGGTGTTATGCCGGTCACAATAGACATTTTCTCTTTGTGTTCTGTTGTGCACGGAAGGTCGGTTGTGTTGCGCCGGTCACAACAGACAAATTTATTCTTACCACGCATGGTAAGCATTTTTATATTATAACTATTTCTGTTGCCGCGTGTGATCATTAATTTTGTATCAACCGCATAAGTAACAAGTTATAATCGTATTGCTTGCGGCCACGTGTCAACTAAATGACGCGCTGTGGTCACATTCATTGATCGCATTCTTTGTATTGCGATTTAAGGCCTCGCGTCCTCTAACGACGCGCTAAGGTCACCTTCGTTGATCGTATGCTTCGCGATTAGCTTTTTTAAATTCCACTTCGGTAATTAATTGCTGCTGGTAATTATTGCTAATAATTACTGCTTTGGCTGACTTATGGAACGAATTCACACCCTTCTTTTTTCCATTTCTTTTCATTTTTATACTATAACCTTTTACCGCCTACTACGGCGATTATCTTTTAAAATTAACTATTCTTTTTCTTTCTTACTACGAAAGTTGCATCTTTGTTATGCCACGTCTACTCATTATAGTTGGACTGGCTGAGAATGAACGTATCTAAAGATGCTATCGTATTATATACTAGGTATTTAGCGAGGATTCCGCGTTCATTTATTAATGAAATGTACACGTGTCACATGCAGGTTGCTCACTAACAATAATGAACGAATGTAATCTTTGTCTATTTTGTATAAAATACGAATATCATCGTAGAATTATTGGTTGTTCGTTTTGTCAAATGTTTATTTTCCGACCGTTGGAGTTCAAAATCCGTCGCTGAGAGCACCGAAATTTATTAAATGTAAAATCGTGGCAAAAAAATCTACCCTTGTGTATAAACAATCAGATATGTTTGGCAAACCTCTTGGTGATTTCCATATAAAATATCTTAAATTAACTCACTACAAAGTTTAAGAATGTAATGATTAATGCTCATCACCAATGATCTAATCACTAAAATAACTTAACGCTTTGTTACAAATAGTATATAAAATCTTTAACTCCCAATTACAGCTAAATCATGTACCCAATTATCTTGTTACATATAGCTTTAGTAATGACTGGTCGTAATGTAAATTTTTTTTCCCTTATGGCTCAGTGGTTAAAAGGTTGTTGTCAGATCGGTCTGTGGTTCGATTCTCGCTTGTGTCTTTTTTTTGTGTTTTTTTAGCTATGGTAGTGTATACTATCATCGATCGTCTCCTGCGGTGATATATTGTTCATTACATCTTACTCCGAATTGTGTTTTTAGCCATGGTAGTATATACTATATCAGCGATCGTCTCCTGCGGTGATATATTATTCATTACATCTTACTCCGAATTGTGCATTTGCCGTTAATGAATTGGTATCGTGTTCAGAAACTAGATAGTGACTTACAGCAATGGAATGCGGTCAGCACCAAGCGCGCAGTGATGACTCACGTGTTCACCGGTTCAAACTTTCCATCGCCGTAATCATTGTTTGTTTTATTTTAAATGAATACAATTTGCCGTTGCAATTCGCATCGACCGTGTTAATGAGCAATTTGCTTGTGTTATTGTCAACTTATCGTAATATAGTAAGATCGTAATATTAGTTTACGACTTATACATTTTCAATTTAATTTTACTTATCGAGCCCGGGTTGCAAGGTGTTGCCTAGGCTGGGTGGCTATTTACTCTAAACCTCACGTATAATACCTCTTCGCGCGTCGTGTATTATAATGAATGCGACTCGCATCGGGAATGAATGTTGGCTTGTTCATACGTATGATTGTGTGTAGGCCTTTTGAATGTGATGAATGTCAGGTAATAGGAACGTTCAATGCTTGGTGACGTATGAATGGCCGAGGGTTATACTTGGTTTTCTTTTCTTCCAGGGTTAGTAGTTGCTTGTACTTAGCTTACTGACACCACCTCTCATCTGTTTCAGGCTCCCGGAATGCAGTTGCCGCCTATTAGCCACAGAATTTTCCTCTGGGAAAATTCTGGCCTAATGGGGGGAGTGTGTGATGTCGCTGTGACGTCGCGATGACATCGTCCGCCTGGCCGCCTGCACCTTCGCCCCTCACCTCAGACACCACACCTCGAGCTACTATAAATACTGAGGCGCTGGGAGCGCACTCTCTCTTTTTGGCTGCATTCGACTGAACACTGAGAAGCTAAGTACACCAGCTGCTTTCCCTGGACGTCCTCGGAGACGAGTCCCCAACAAGACTCCTTACCATCGCCGAATCACGCGACCCTGACTATATATCTTTAAATAACATGTTTTAGTAATTTTTCTTAAGTAAAATCATTTGCTAAAGGATGTATTAGATTCTTTGACGAATTAAATCGATTTTTAATTGTAACATTTAACCACATTTCTCATTTAACCACACCCTAAGTAGGACCAACGTTACATGTTCTTTGATGAATTAAATCGATTTTTAATTGTAACATTTAACCACATTTTTCATTAAACTACACCCACAGTGGCATCACTACGTTACAGTGGCGCCCACGGGAATATATAGGTAGGGTTTTGTTGGGAATCCGCCTTCGGGTAAGTCCTTTTTATTTTTTTACCGTGTACGTGTGAAATCGTTCCAAAGCAGTGTGTGATTATTTTAGTGGCATATATTGTTTCTTTTTGCTTGTTCTATTGTGCACGGGAAGTCGGTGGTGTTATGCCGGTCACAATAGACATTTTCTCTTTGTGTTCTGTTGTGCACGGAAGGTCGGTTGTGTTGCGCCGGTCACAACAGACAAATTTATTCTTACCACGCATGGTAAGCATTTTTATATTATAACTATTTCTGTTGCCGCGTGTGATCATTAATTTTGTATCAACCGCATAAGTAACAAGTTATAATCGTATTGCTTGCGGCCACGTGTCAACTAAATGACGCGCTGTGGTCACATTCATTGATCGCATTCTTTGTATTGCGATTTAAGGCCTCGCGTCCTCTAACGACGCGCTAAGGTCACCTTCGTTGATCGTATGCTTCGCGATTAGCTTTTTTAAATGCCACTTCGGTAATTAATTGCTGCTGGTAATTATTGCTAATAATTACTGCTTTGGCTGACTTATGGAACGAATTCACACCCTTCTTTTTTCCATTTCTTTTCATTTTTATACTATAACCTTTTACCGCCTACTACGGCGATTATCTTTTAAAATTAACTATTCTTTTTCTTTCTTACTACGAAAGTTGCATCTTTGTTATGCCACGTCTACTCATTATAGTTGGACTGGCTGAGAATGAACGTATCTAAAGATGCTATCGTATTATATACTAGGTATTTAGCGAGAATTCCGCGTTCATTTATTAATGAAATGTACACGTGTCACATGCAGGTTGCTCACTAACAATAATGAACGAATGTAATCTTTGTCTATTTTGTATAAAATACGAATATCATCGTAGAATTATTGGTTGTTCGTTTTGTCAAATGTTTATTTTCCTACAATCGTTGTTTTTGGTCTTAGATTTTATCTTCTTGTTGAAGCCTAACGGTATGTTATTCGCAAATGCATCTATTTATGCATTTACTGTTCATTGTGAACTCAAACATTAAATTCCTGCGTCGAAATTATTGAAATAAAATTTTTCTTGTAATTTTTTGTGTCGCTAGGATTGTTTTTTCAATGTCTGGTTTCTATTGAAATATATAAAACATATAAAGTTAAATTAATGATAAAATTAATCCGCTGACAGCCGTAAAAATACTTAATTATCAATATGTATAATACTTGTTCCTTTTTTACAAAATGCTATGCATCTGGTTTTACTTAACCATTTTAAGTAATGCTGTAAATAATTTATACACTTTTGTCTATGACACGCTGCGCACAGCACTAGGCGCCGCCTCCCGCGCCTTCTGGACGCCGCGCCGCACGGGCGCCGGCGCACAAGCGGATGCACGGACAGTTGGTTGACAGAAACAGCAAGACACACTTTTTGAAGGGCGCGCCCAGGCTTGTCGGAATTTACAGTTTTGTAACGAACCATATCACATTTACGCGAAATACAGTCCGTTTTGCACAGTATCGCATAGTTTACTTGTATATGGATTATACATTGGTCCATTCGAAGCCATCCATTCGTGATTGAAGACCGTCGCCATAAACACCATCTTTACAAGAAGCAACGTGGACACTTCTAGAAAAATCATCACGGCGAGGACAACGACAGTCGAAGACAGCCACGACGGTCTCAGCGCAGCACAGCATCAGGATAACAGATAATCAGACCAATTATTTTTTCCTTTATTGACTTTTCAACTGATTTTTTCAAATTGCAACAGCAATTACTGAATCAGACTTTTCAGACTCATATTTTCATGATAATTACATTATCAAGCTAAGTACAAATTTATTTCAATCAAAAATAAGCAAAAATATTCAGAAAATATCAGCATTTCATAACCTCTCATGTCAATCCTTCTCATCAAATTAGCCCTTTTTTCATAATACTAAAACCAAAATAACATTCCCCAGCATCTGGATAGCTTGCCAAGCCTAAATTGCCAGCCGCCTGCCTCAATAAGGAGCCCCCACGTGGTCATCCCACGCGCATGCGGCCTAGGGCTTCGCCCACCACGTGTTAGCTGTGCACTCAAGCTTTGCACAGCCTTGCTTTCTGCCGCTTGCTGCTATAATCTAAGTATTGCACAACTATCTACACAAATTCTGTGATAACATTTCCTGCTCATATTTTTCTTATTTCTTTTGCAACATTGTGTGTCCTTAATTCACAGCAATGGCCACTAAAGGTAATAAACCTGATGATACAGAATTAATCAAACAACGTGGCATTGCTAAAAGGAAACTCACATTATTTAAAAAATATATTAACCTCATTCTGCCCAATAATAAATTAACAGATATCCAAGTTATTGAGCTAAAAAACAGACTTTTGGAGTTTAAAACAATACATAAAACTTTCCAGGAAGTTCAGAAACTTATTGAATTGAACGCTGACATCTCAGAGTTCACCGATGAACCAGACCCAAAAAGTGAACAATTTGAAAATGATTACCAGTTGTTGGTGGCACAGGCTTCCCGGCTTATTCAGTTAAATGACAAGCTGGTAACTAATCCAGAGTCAGACAAGGATCATTCAGGTGGAACCAAATCATTTATTAAACTACCCACTATTGACTTGCCACACTTCTCGGGTGATCATCAGGATTGGCTTGAGTACAGAGACACATTTCAATCACTTATTACGCATAGAACATTAGATAACATTCAAAAGTTTCACTACTTGCGTTCCTCACTATCGGGCAGTGCATCATTAGTTATAAAATCACTAGAAATTACAGGTGACAACTTTGAGGTAGCGTGGAAATTGTTGTGTGAAAGATATGATAACAAACGACAGCTGATAGGAAATCACATTCATGCATTATACAACTTAAGTAATATTGAAAAAGAATCCTCGGTGTGTTTGAGACAATTAATTGACACAGTTCAGAAAAACCTCAGCGCATTAGCCACATTAGGTGAAAAAACAGAATACTGGGATACATTAATAATATATTTAGTGTCAAGTAAATTTGACTCAAACACATTAAGATATTGGGAAGAACACAAAAACACACTCACAGACATGCCCACACTTGAGTGCCTGAATAAATTTTTAAGAGGTCGTGCTGATGTATTAGAAGTTTTAGAACAATCAATTATTAACAACAATAGCAAATCAGATACTCAAGTGGGACAAAACACAAAGTCATTTACAAAAATGAACACACAAAAAGTACCCACATGTCCTTTGTGTAAACAGCATCATCTATTATTTTCTTGTGAAAAGTTTAGACAGATGTCCATTGAACAAAGAATCAGGGAGGTACAGAGATTAAAAATCTGCTCCAACTGTTTAAAACCTGGTCATGACAACAAATTATGCAGAAGAGGGACATGTAAGTACTGCAACAAAAAACATAATACACTTTTACACTTAGATGCACCAAAACCATCTGTCATATTAACTAGTTGCACGCAGAACAAAACAATATTACTGTCAACTGCACAAGTCAAAATATATGACAAACAAGGAAAACCACATATGGTACGAGCACTACTAGACAATGGCAGCACCTCAAGCTATATAACTAGGCACTTGTGCTCAAAACTGGGCTTACCCATTCAAACTATAGACACCATGGTCACTAGTATTAATAATCAGTGCACAAACATAACAAAAAATACTAACATTCACATTCAATCAGCACACAATAAAAATTACAGGACGGACATTTTATGTCTTGTGATTAACCAAATTTGCGATACAGTCCCACATACATACATAAACAAAGATACCATTAAAATACCTAGTTGTATACAACTGGCAGACCCTGACTTTAACATTTCAGCCCCTATTGATTTATTATTGGGTGCAGACATATTCTGGGAAGTCATGGGTACTGGAAGATTGGAATTAGGAAAACAGCAACCAGTTCTACAACAAACAGATTTAGGCTGGTTGATATCAGGCTGCATTTCAAATACTCATATTCAAAATAAAATTCAAAACTCATTCTTTGTGAATCAGATCTCAGATAACATAAACAAATTTTGGGAATTAGAAAACATATCTACTCCTTCAGACATACCTCACATTACTCAGCTATCATGTGAAAAAATATTTACATCAACTACAACTCGCAATGCTGATGGTAGATTTGTGGTCACTATACCGTTCAAACAATCGCCAGAGTGCTTAGGCCAGTCATATAGTCAGGCAAAGATTCGTTTCCTTAACATAGAAAAACGATTCAAATCAGACCCTACATACAAACAACAATATCTAACTTTTATGCAAGAATACCTTGACCTAGGTCACATGACTAAAAACACAAACAGTAACACTCTGACACCTTCATATTATATACCACATCATGGTATAATACAAAACACCAGCACCACAACAAAGTTCAGGGTGGTTTTTGATGCATCGGCACGCACATCTAACAAAATATCACTTAATGATATACAGACAATAGGACCAGTAGTACAAGATGATTTGATTTCTATACTTATTAGGTTCAGACAACACAAATACATAATATCAGCTGATATTGAAAAAATGTTCAGGCAAATATCCATCGTAGAAAAGCAACGATCATTACAACAAATTGTATTTCGTTTCGATGAGTCAGAACCACTGAAAACCTACACATTAAATACAGTAACGTATTGGACAGCTTCAGCACCCTACCTCGCTACACGTTGTATCAGACAGGTTGGGTTGGACTGCCAACATGACAAGGAAGTGTCGGAGATCATCATACATGATTTTTATTGTGATGACCTGATTACGGGCTCAGACCGGAAGTCTCGGTTAATAGAAATAGCAATGTCAGTAAATGCCGCTCTAAAATCAGCACAATTCCATCTCAGAAAGTGGCAGTCCAACAGTCCTGATATTTTACAAAAAGCAAACCTATCATCAGATTCACTTCACAGTACCACAAATTTAGGTAATAAAGACCCATCAAAAACATTAGGTATATACTGGAACCAAAATCAAGATACAATAACATACTTAACAGACATAGGAGACTCGGTTGATTACAATATTACAAAAAGGAAAATATTGTCAATCATTGGCAAAATATTTGACCCTTTGGGCCTTTTAAGTCCTTCAGTCTTAGAAGCCAAAATAATAATGCAAAAGTTGTGGTCACAAAACTTAAAGTGGGACAGCAGTGTCCCTCATGACATAGAAATACTATGGAAAAAGTTCATACAATCACTATCGGCTTTAAAACAATTAGTCATACCGAGACGAGTTTTCTATGATTCACCCAAACATATACAGCTACACACTTTCTGTGACGCCTCTCAGCACGCCTATGGCGCCTGTGTATATGTGCGCACACACACCACAGATGGTGAAGTGTACGTACGGCTACTAACAGCCAAGTGCAGAGTGGCACCACTAAAATCATTAACAATTCCACGACTAGAACTATGTGCAGCCCTCACAGCTGTTCGCCTTTACAAAAAGGTCATTGACTCTCTCCGCAATTCACACATAATTTCAGACTGTTTCACGGCAGAATGACACGCTGCGCACAGCACTAGGCGCCGCCTCCCGCGCCTTCTGGACGCCGCGCCGCACGGGCGCCGGCGCACGAGCGGATGCACGGACAGTAGTTGACAGAAACAGCAAGACACACTTTTTGAAGGGCGCGCCCAGGCTTGTCGGAATTTACAGTTTTGTAACGAACCATATCACATTTACGCGAAATACCCGTTACGTTTAGTCCGCTTTGCACAGTATCACATAGTTTACTTGTATATGGATTATACAACTTTAATGGCTAAAGCAAATTAATTGACTTACAAGTTTAAGAAATTCCCCTTTCGTATTTCACCATCGTTTATTTAAAACCTAAAAACTGAATAAAATAATTGAACCATATTCTATTACAGCATAAATAAGTTTATAAACGATTGGGTACAGTTACATTAACAACAATGTAAGACGCATATCTATTCAAAGTTATAATTACCTACATAATTATTTGTAAAGGCCAACAATGGTGCTATTGTTTCCGAGTTGGAGCTCACAAGATGACGCATTGTGTTGTGTTGACGATTTATATAAACATTCTAACATAAACCATGAATAAATATTACTGTTATAAATTGTCAAAGAAGTTTATTAAACTTAATATTGTTGCACAATCTGTTATTTATCTAACTAAATATCTAACTATCAGATTTGTCTTGGTGATTTCCATATAAAAGAAATTAAATTAACTCACTACAAAGTTTAAGAATGTAATGATTAATGCTCATCACTAATGATCTAATCACTAAACTAACTTAACGCTTTGTTACAAATAGTATATAAAATCTTTAACTCCCAATTACAGCTAAATCATGTACCCAATTATCTTGTTACATATAGCTTTAGTAATGACTGGTCGTAATGTATTTTTTTTTCCCTTATGGCTCAGTGGTTAAGGGGTTGTTGTCGGATCGGTCTGTGGTTCGATTCTCGCTTTTGTGTTTTTTTTAGCTATGGTAGTGTATACTATATCATCGATCGTCTCCTGCGGTGATATATTGTTCATTACATCTTACTCCGAATTGTGCATTTGCCGTTAATGAATTAGTATCGTGTTTAGAAACTATATAATTGTCCGTGACAATGGAATGCGGTCGGCGCCAAGCGCGCAGTGATGACTCACGTGTTCACCGGTTCAAACTTTCCATCGCCGTAATCATTGTTTGTTTTGTGACCTATCAAAGACCTTTGACTGTGTGGAACATAATACACTTTTACTTAAATTGAAACTTTATGGTATTAGAGATACCGCACTCAATCTTGTTGCCAGCTACCTTAGTGATAGAATTCAGTATGTAGATGTTAATGGGAGTAGGTCTCTAGATTTGCCAGTAGGAATGGGCGTTCCACAGGGCTCTATTCTCGGTCCATTTCTTTTTTTTAATATATATTAATGATTTGCCGTTCTTTGTACAAAATTTATGCGATATTGTTTTGTTTGCCGACGATACGTCACTAATTTTTAAAGTTGATTGTAATTTAAGTAACTTTGATACCGTCAATAACACTCTTGCACAAGTATTAGATTGGTTTTCGACAAATAATTTGGTACTCAACTCAAGCAAAACCAAATATGTTAAATTCTCTTTGCCTAGTGTCAAAAGTGTTCCTACTAATATAATTTTAAATAAGGAAACAATTCAACTAGTCGAATCAACCGTATTCTTAGGTGTAACTTTAGATTGTAAGCATCAGTGGGGCGCCCAAATATCCTGTCTCGCAGTAAAACTTAGTTCTGCAGCGTTTGCAGTTAGAAAAGTTAGGGAATTCACAGATATAGATACTGCTAGAATAGTTTACTTTAGTTATTTTCACAGCCTAATGTCTTACGGAATAATGTTATGGGGTACAGCTGCTGATATACAGACTATTTTTGTCATTCAAAAGAGGGCAATACGTGCAATTTATAAGTTAGGTGCTAGACATTCTTTACGTGATAAATTTAAAGAAGTAGATATATTGTCAGTTGCATCGCAATATATATATGCTAACTTAATGTACATTAAGAAAAACTTAATTCTATACCGCAAAAATAGTGATTTGCACAAAGTGAACACAAGGAATAAGCATAAACTGGTGGGAACTAACTACCGTCTACATAAAGTTCAGAACTCATTTGCGGGGATTGGTATACAATTTTTCAACAAATTGCCTCTTGAAATAATGAATGTACCCATGCACAAATACAAACGGACAATTAGGAACATTCTTTTACAAAGGGGTTATTACACTATTAAGGAATTTTTAAATGATAAGACACCGTGGGGATAGGCTTAGGCTTGTTTAACTCACGATTATTTTATTTACATGTTAAGTGGAGGTGCCTCGTGAACACATGATTTTTGCAGGATTTGGATATTTTTATGATTTGTTGAATGTAGTTTAACATTATTTATCACTGATCATATCATTGTTCACTTGTCACCTTCACAAAATTCTTTTTACATTTGCATTCCTTCACGTGTTCCACTAACTTATGTTAATAATAACGATCTGGAAAATGGAGGTAATTGGCGGTCATGGTCAGTATACCAATAGATTGTTTCTTACTGCTGGTTCGTATACCGTTGTCGTCATGCTCACTAAAATGTCATTTCTTGTGGTGGCGTCGTGTGTCGGGTCATCCCTGTCCCTCTAATATGGCGAGAGGGATGATGGCTGGCACATGCGTCATACTCGTGAACGGGTGCTACTTGCGATGACTGGTCGATGACGGTCTTGCGGGCTGGTATTAGATTTTAATATTTAACTGCACCATTTCCATCATGGTTCTGATCACTTTCGCGGATTGCCTGCATTATTAGGTATATACAGGGTGTTACATATCCCCCCGTCTGATCAATGAAGGGGTTGTAGAGTAGCGTAAAATGATGAGGTATTTGTCATTATTTCCTGTAAATTCAACATAAAATTTTCCCATGTAAATTTAATTAATTTTAAATAATATCATATCAGATTACCCATGGCAACACTAAAGACTCATAAATCGTATTAGCTAGGTATCTACCTAAAGTTCATAAAAATTTGACGGCAAAAGCGGCGCCTTTGAGTGCATAGGCCAACCGACCGCCTCCTTTGACAAAAGCCGCCGCCGCGCGTCATCGTCCTTTACACGTGCCAAGTATTATTTTAGGTATAAACAGATTTTATGCACTTGATGCAACAGCTGATCTTTTGCTTCGACGGTTTAGGAAAACTCCGTAAAACAAAGTGCAGTATTAAGGTTTTCTGTTTGTTTGGTGCGAGTGCGTGGCCAACTCTGGTGTCACTGTTTTAAAACTGCTCGAATACCTACGACATGGCCTAACGATTCTTGGATGCGGCTTTACGGGCCGTCGGAAGCCCGGAAGCGCTTTCATGTAATGTCACACGCGGTCACCCATCTAAGAAAAAATCGTCGCGCTATGACTACGGTACTTACACCTACTTTTTAATTGGTTTAATCTTACGTAACTAGGTACCTACCTTAATTGATAAAAATATCAACTTGCTGTAAGTTGCGACGGTCATTCTCCACATGTCCGCCACCCACGTCCAGACACTTACGGCACCTTTGCACCATATCCGAACGCACACTTCTTAACACTCCTGGGTTTAAACTTCGGAAAGCAGAAACGATACGCGCACGCATTTCTTCTTCAGTGTCACACGGTTTTTGGTACACTATTTGTTTAACGTGTCCCCACAAGTAAAAGTCTAAAGGCGTTAGGTCCGGTGATCTTGGTGGCCACGAGATAGGCCCGCTTCGTCCAATCCACTTGCCAGGGAACTGTGCGTCAAGATACTCACGCACAGCTCGTAAAAAATGAGGTGGGGCACCATCGTGCTGGAACCACAAGCTGCGGTGGAAGCTTAACGGCAACGAATCTAACTCGTCACTTAGAACTTCCCTCAAAAATCTTAAATAATTGGTACCGTTCATGGTTTCATTTAAAAAATGCGGACCAATAATACGGTCGCCGGGGATTCCCGCCCACACATTGATGCGCCAACGATGTTGAAAATGGCTTTCTTTCATCGCGTGTGGATTTTCAACAGCCCAGACGTGTTCATTGTGACAGTTGAAAACACCCGTCCGCACAAATGAACATTCGTCGGTAAATAACACACGCTCCAAGAACGTAGCATCCTCTTCTACTTTGCCAAGTAGCCAGTTGCAGTATTGTCTTCTGTGGGCATAGTCCGACGGCATAAGTGAGTGAACACGTTGGTAGTGGAAAGGATGCTGTCCGTCTTCTTTTAATATCCTCCACACTCGCGCGTTACTGGTGCCCAGTTCACGTGCCGCACTCCTGGTACTCTGCGTGGGATCCTCAGCGAATAATTGTAAGACCTGTTCCACTACACCGTCGCTACTTTGTGGTCTGCCACCATGATTGCGATTCGAATCATCGCGAGCACTGCCCGTGTTGTACACCCGGTGGTGAAGCCGTTGAAACGCGCGCTCCGACGGCACGGGTAGACCCCGTGGTCTGGCATACCGCTCCTCGTACTCCCTACGAGCACCTGCATAATTGCATTCACTCCTACCTAAGCACATCAACATGTTAAAGTATTCAGGGTTTGAATATGACATACCTAACGAATCTACTATTTCACGCGGAAGTCTAAACAAAAGGAAAGCTAGCGAAAGACTGAGTGTTCAAGTAGGCAAATAGTTAATTCGTAAATCAAATAGGTAAATAATTAGAGATGTAACAAATGGTATTCACTGGAGTACTGTTTCTATCGATATTTTATGTTATTGTTTATCTGATAGAATATCGGTAGCTAAACCCCTAAAACGTTAGCTTTGTGTAAATTTATGTTTTTATTTGCTGTTAATAAATAAAAACATTCCATGGTTTAGACTAGAATCAGTTTATTTAAGGGTACTGACTCCGCGTGACGACAGTCAAAGATTTTCATGACTGTCGGTCCGACGGTTTAACGTGCTCTCCGAGACACAGGGATATTAACTATTTATTACGCACGTAACTTGGAAAAGTCTTATTATCTTATTATGTATGTATTATTATTGATGCGCGCCGTGGATTCGAACCCGATACCCTCTGCACGGCAGTCCGTTGGTATCATCACTAGGCTATCATTGGCCTAGTAGCCTAGCAGGCTATCATTCTAGTTTTAACATGTCATGTTAAAATTAAATAAATCGATATTATCTAAATAATGATCGTAAACATCACTAGAGCGGTCCCTTTGTGTACGGCGGCGGCTCGCTTGACGGTAAAATTGCACTATTTTAAAAAGGCGGCATGCCCTTTGACACGGTAAGCGGCGAAAGCCGACAATTTTTAATAAATTTAAAGGCCTATCCACACGACACAATTTTACGTCCAACTTGACTAAATCACTTGATTAAATCGTGACGTGTAGACGCCAGTCGTCCAACTCAAGTTCATCGGGTGGGCGGACCACCAGATTTTAACCAATTGGGTGGACGGAATGAAATTCAGTCATTTGATTGTGTCGTGTAGACGGGCAAAGCCAATTCCATTGAAAATTTGATCAGTGGTAAAATTGTGCCGTGTGGATGGGCCTTAAGAATCATAAAGGATTCCGCTATTGAGGGGAGTGTTGTTAGTTTACAGAATTTTCGCCAATTCCGGGGTAATGTTTCTCGTTAACACTGAGCTAAGGAAATTTATTCTGATGTTTTATGATGACCTAGATTTTTTTTATTATTTTTCCTGGTACGCCTGATAAGTCAGTAATATGTCCTTTCGAGATCGGACGGGGGTTTATGACACACACTGTATAATGTAAGTGGATGCTCCTGTTTCACCATGTCTGAGGAGGCTAACCAAAAGTATTATGCTTGAGTATTATTATGTACAGTAAATATATACAAGTGATATAGAAGGTATAACAGTTGCAGCACCTTACAAAATGTAAATTGTGTATTATGCAAAACCTGGCGATGAAAAAGAGTGACCGTGAGTTTTATTGCCCGTTCTTTCTCATGGTTCTACCTATTGCTTTGCGAACGTGGCAGTAAATGTAAATGTAGAAGCATATAGTAATAATGTTTTAAATTTGAGTATAAGTAATTATTTTATAAATTTATTATTTTGACGTTCATAAGCGTCACATTGTGACCCAAATGAATAAAGGATTTTGAATTTGAATTTTATTTTAAATGAATACAATTTTCCCTTGCAATTCGCATCGAGCGTGTTAATGAGCAATTGGCTTGTGATATGGCCAACTGATCGTAATATTGTTAGTATCGTAATATAGTAAGATCTTAATATTAGTTTACGACTTATACATTTTCAATTTAATTTTACTTATCGAGCTCGGGTTGCAAGGTGTTGCCTAGGCTGGGTGGTTATTTACTAAACCTCACGTATAATACCTCTTCGCGCGTCGTGTATTATAATGAATGCGACTCGCATCGGGAATGAATGTTGGCTTGTTCATACGTATGATTGTGTGTAGGCCTTTCGAATGTGATAAATGTCAGGTAATAGGAACGTTCAATGCTTGGTGACGTATGAATGGTCGAGGGTTATACTTGTTTTTTTTTTCTTTCAGGGTTAGTAGTTGCTTTGTATTTAACCTACTGACACCACTACCACTCATCTGTTTCAGGGTTCCGGTATGCAGTTGCCGCCTACCAGTCACAGAATTTTCCCTCTGGGAAAATTCTGGCCTAATGGGGGGAGTGTATGACGTCGCTGTGACGTCGCGATGACACCGTCCGCCCGGCCGCCTGCACCTTCGCCCCTCACGTCAGACACCACACCTCGAGCTACTATTAATAAATACTGAGGCGCTGGGAGCGCGCCTTCTGTTTCTGGCGCCTGCAGACAACGAGCTGAGTGACCAGCTATTCTGACGACCACCGGGAGCGGACCCTCAACAAACTCCTTACCATCGCCGAATCACGCGACCCTGATTATATTTCTTTAAATAACATGTTTCAGTAATTTTTCTTAAGTAAAATCATTTGCTAAAGGATGTATTAGATTCTTTACTGAATTAAACAAATTTTTGTTTGTAACCGAAATAACGATTTTCATTTAACCACGTTACATAATAAGTTATGTAAACGCTATATCACCTGTCACTGCGCACAACGCTATATCTTCTTTGACATGAGCAAGACATTCGACTTTGTATCGCATGATTTATTACTGCAAAAATGTGAACGATATGTATGATATGTAACGATACGCGGATCTGCCCATGACTGGCTTAAAAGCTACTTAAGCAACAGGACACAATTTGTAGAAGTTACCAATTTTAACTCAAAAAATGAAGAGCTATGTTTTAAATCTAGGGTAAGATATAACAAGGTAGGTGTGCCTCAGGGAAGCATACTCGGCCCGCTTCTTTTCCTCTTGTATATCAATGACTTTCCGCGAACCGCGAGCAACAACACATGAATGCGTTTTATATGCCGACGATATATCAATAATAGTGCCTTTTAACCCTAACAATGATTATAATGAACAGCTTAATAAAACTATAAGGGACATTGTAAGCTGGTTAAGTTGCAATAACCTACATGTGAATATCAGTTAAACAAGATATATAACATAATTTAAACCTTCATTATGATACTCAAACTCTATCCCAGGTTAATACTATTTCTTTCCTAGGTGTTATCTTAGACGATAATTGCAACTGGAAAGCCCACGTAGATAACACATGTAGTGAAATCAATAGATTTGTTTATGCTCTATGGAGATAAACAAAAATCTCAAACAAACAAACAGCACTTCTAGTATATCATGCCTTCGTTGCATCTAACCTCCGATATGGCATCGTACATTAGGGCAACTCAGTCAATATAAATAGTGTTCATAGCGCAGAAACAATGTGTGAGAGCAATTTTCAATGTAACGCCTTGGACAACTTGTAAGCCTCTCTTTCAAAAGCTCTCAATTTTAACTGTGCCCTGTCTTTACATTTTCGAGTTATTTGTTGTTGTAAAAAATAACTCAAGTTTATTTACTGCCAAAAGAGATATCTGCAATTTTAATACGCGATATCCCAATAAACTTACTCTTCCTGCAATAAAAACAGACGTATGCAGTCGTAACAGCTACTCTACCGCCATGGTACGCAGGGCCGTGAAACTACCGAAGAAACTTCAGACACAAAATTTGTGTAGAAACTGAGACATCTTACGGCTAGGGTCAGCTTAGTTTTGTATGTAATGCATTTGTTTTGCCAATAGATGGCAGCAGCTACGCTATATTTATACATTTAATATAATCAAACGTGATAAAAAAATATTTTTATCGAAAAACTCATAAAAAATTATTTAATGTATTTATGTACCAAATTCACGAAAATTAAACAACATTACAATTTTACTGAATCCTAGACCAAAGTACTATCTGTCATAGACTATACACCTCGCTTGTTTATGAATGGTGAAACACTTTTGAAGTTTTAAAAACTGTTGGCTGTTGTTGAGTTGCGTTCTTTTGTTTTCATTAGTGGATTTGCTTTTTTGGATTTTATTTTGACGACTTGGCTTTCTTCATTTGGATTTTGAGATACTTGCATACCTGTTAACACTTGGCTTTGAATTTGGATACCGATAACTGCTTTCACGACTTACTTTGGCAAGATACCTGGACTACTGACTGCTCACGTTTATAATCTTGGCCGCTAAACATCGTTTGGTGTGCTATTTTGGGTGCATCATTGATGGTAAGTCTAAGATTTAAATACCTAGTTTAAAAGTAATTGCAAAACATACATTTTGTTATACTTAGTATGCGGCAAATGTATTGAACTACGCGCGCTATTGCTTTGGTTACGCGCAGCCCCTCACTTCGATTACTTACCAAAGGATTGTAATAACCAAACTGGATTATAATATTTGATCTACTATTTTACTGCAACTACTAGAAAAAGTAGTTTCCATTACGATATTTTTTTATTATTTAATGTGATCCATCAATATTTTCTACCTATCGGCATTACATCAGTCTATCGACGTCCTTTGCTGAACAGTAGAACAGCCTATAAATGTTTATTATTTGCTCCCTATCATATAAATTATATTAACATTATAATTATACAATTTCAGGCCCTCTGCATCATTTTCCAGACCCAAAGAGCCAAGATGTGGAAATTGTCCAAAAATATTATCAATGGAAGGCTGTGCTAGATGGAACAACGCAACAGAAAGTAGACAAATATATTTATAATCACCTAAGATTGTGCAACAAACATTTTTTGGAATGTTACCAGCTACCCAGCCGTCGTCTCACCAAGAATGCTGTTCCGACCTTAAACTTGAACATGATGGTCCACCAAACTGAGCAACCATCAACATCTAGGATTGCCATACTGGATACTGGTAAGTTGATCATTTTTATCATCACATATTTAATTGCAGAAGTATTTACCTTTCTATCATCTAATTGAGTTGATCTGCTCTAAGTCAGAAATCAGCTATAAGTAAAAGTCTTACCTAGCCTAGCTAGCCTACTTCACACATTTTCAATTAATTTTAGGAATTTAATATAAGTACCTATTTCCTAGGAATTTTCTTAATCAAATTTATTGTATACCTACTTCCTAATCTAATTACATCTATTAAATTCATAATAAATTACCAGATATATATAATAAGTATTGAAAATACTTATTATAGTAATGAATTGTAGTCCATGAATCCGCAGAGGCTACAGTGTTCTCACATTCACATTATGAAAAGCAGCTATACAAAAATGAAAATAAAGCTATCATTAAATGATGGATGAATACAAAAATAAATTAATATCTTAGTGAAATTTAGATGGCTGTAGTTTAATTGATATCAAAACATTGCTCAAACAATGTCACAGGAGAGGAAAAGAAATAATAGTACCTACCATGTTTTATTTCTGCACCACCCTAAAGTCGACTGGCAGAAAATGCCTAAGGCATTAAGTCCGCCTTTGTACTAGTTCTAGTGCGTAAAGTTTAATAAATAAATAGTATGAATAATGAAGTTAAAACAATGATGGAGAAGAATATATATAAGTAGATACTTAATATAATGTGATTTATATTTCAGACCAACATCCAACAATAGAATCTGCTATCACATCTGAGCCTTCAACATCGTTTACTCCGGTGCAGCCTATTGGTAAGTAACACAGGTCTTCAAAATTAAAAAGTTTTTGGTGCCGGTAATCTTCTATTATAATTTAATGAACTGTTGACCTGTGGAATGCTGTCTTAGTCTTAATTTTATTGGTGTAATGTACTGGATAGTGTTTGCTAATGCACCTTTCTAACATTATCTAATTGAGTCGAGATGCTTGAAGTCAAAAATATGTATAACTAGACTATGCCCGCGGTTACACCCGCGTTATTTAAGACTACTGCTCTGCTCCCGTCGCTCATAGCGTGATGTTATATAGCCTATAGCCTGCCTCAATAAATGGGCTATCTAACTGAAAGAATTTTTCAAATCGGACCAGTAGTTCCTGAGATTAGTGTGTTCAACCAAACAAACAAACTCTTCAGCTTTATATATTAGTATAAGATATAGACTTTTTATTTCACATGTTTTCAATTCATTTTAAGGTTTTTATATACCTCTTTCCTGGGAATGTTTTAAATACAATTTATTGAATATCTACTTCCTAATCTAATTACATCTATTTAAATTTGTAAACTACAAGATATTTATATGAGTAGATACTTAATATAATGTGATTTATATTTCAGACCAACATCCAACAATAGAATCTGCTGTCACATCTGAGCCTTCAAAATCATTTACTCCGGTGCAGCCTATTAGTAAGTAAAATGCTGTTAGTCTTGGTGTCATATTAGCATAACTATCAATTAGTTTTATATATTGCTGGCTTGAGTTGGAGTTGGATAAATTTTAAAGTCTTAATTGGGTGAGTGTAGTCAATAAGTTTAAATATTTATTTTGGCGATGTTTTTGTGGCGACGTATTTTTTTTTGTGGCGGGAGTGGGAAACCCGTCATGGACGCCCAAATCAATAAGGTGAAATACTAAAAGAAGGAAGGAAGAAGGAAGAAAATACAAGCAGCCAAAAAGCTTTCAATGAATAAAGCATTTTTAAGAGCCGTTGAAAAATTACCTGAGGACATACAAATATTTACTAAACTACAACTTAAAAGTGCAGTAAAACCGAGAGGAAGACGTTTCTCAAACCAAGAGAAAATATTGGGACTTACTATATTAAAGCAAAGCCCGATGGCATACAGATTATTACAGAAAATGTTTGTTCTGACATCAGTACGTTGCTTGCAAAATTTGCTAAGCACATTTAGTGTACAACCCGGACTAAATGACAACATATTGAAAGATTTAAAAAAAAATTCAAGAAATTTGCCTCTGGAAAAAAAGTTAGTGAATGTTTTATTTGATGAGGTTTCGTTAGCACCAGGATTAACATATAACCAATCTATGGACAACATAATTGGATTTGAAGATTTCGGAGACCATAGATATAGGATTCTGGCTGACCATGCACTTGTGTTCATGATAAAAGGGATTAAAAGTAAATGCAAACAGCCCATTTGTTTTACATTTTGTAAGGCCTCAACAAAGAGTTTTGAATTGAAGAAACTTTTAACAAAAATCATAAAACAGATTAATGAAACTGGCCTGAAGGTAGTGGCGACAATTTGTGATCAAGCGGCAACAAATGTTAAAGTGGTGCGGGATTTATGTCATGATACAAAAGCAAAATATTTGAGAAGAGGAATGTAATATAATTCGAAAGCATTTGAAATAGAGAACTATAAAATATTTCCCCTTTTTGACACACCCCACCTTCTCAAAGGAGTGAGAAACAATTTATTTTAAAAAAATGCCAAATTTGTGCAAAATGGCGAAAGCAAATGGGCTAAATGGGAGCATTTAAAAATGTTATTAGATGTAGACACTGGAGATGACGAAATTCGATTAGTTAACAAATTAACAGAAAAACACGTTATCTTAATATATAAAATCCTTGCGTTACTGACTGACTGACAGACACGCTACAGCCGAAACTATTGGGCACAGGAAGTTGAAATTTGGCAAGCATATTCCTTGGGGACCGTACGGGTGCACTAAGAAGGGATTTCCCGAAATTCCCACGGGATCGGCCAAAACGGGTAAATTTAAAAAAAATGCAGGCGTAGCTGCTGGCATCCTCTAGTCTGTAATAAAATCCTAAAAATGAAAGTGAAATATGCAGCACAAGTGTTCAGCCAGAGGGTCTCTAGCGCTTTGCGGTTCTTATCAAGTTAGTATATTTATAATTTCACGTACTTGTAACTTGCAACATTACCTAGCTAATTTTACATCCGTTATTAACAAATATTAATATTTTGTTTCAGAACACAACATTCTGCCAGAAGAATGCCGAGGGACCGCAGATTTCCTGTTAATATTTGACAAGCTATTCGATTCTTTTAATGGTCATTCTTACGAAGGGTCATCAAAAATATATAAGCAGTGCTTAAAAAATAACTCGCCCCATTTCCAACTGTGGTATGATTTGTTGCCGATTTTAGACTCGATTACATTTGAATCAATTCCATCAGTCAAAAATTGGATACATAATATCAAAACCTTCATGGAATTATGGGAATATTTAAATGTAAATTATGGTGTGAAAAATCTATTAACTAGAAATTTTAATCAGGATCCCTTAGAAATTTTTTTTAGTGGTATTAGGAGTAATGGTGTGCGTAATATTAATCCCAATTGTAATCAGTTTGTGTGCGTATAAAACTTTGTTGATTAATAATTTTAATTCTGTACATTCTATAAGAGCTAATTGTGAGAACGATTGTAATAAATCATTTCAATCAATGGTAAATCTGCTTGGCGTCAAATCTAATGATTCTGAGCATAATGATTTTGCATGTGATATTGATGCTTTATTAACGACGATGAACAATTATAAAAATAATGATTCGTTGATTTATAATGAATCAAAAAAGTATGTGACTGGGTATGTGATTAAAAAAATGAAATCAAAGGTGTTCAAAAATTGTGATATTTGTGCACGTGATTTGTGCAGAACAGAAGCTGATTTGCAATCATTTAATTATGAAGTTGATTATACAAAAAAATCATTATTCCACCCTAATGAAAATTTTAATTATTTGATGAATGATATTTATCACATAATCATTACCTGTCTACGTGATTGTCCAGAAACAATTTTATTGAAAAAAAATCAAATATTTGCTTAATTGTGCATGCGATTATAATATAATTACTTGTGTTCAACATAAGGAAGAGTTGATTGAATGTATTAATAATCTATCAATCACGCTAATTATACATAGTTGGTGTACTGGGGTAAATCGAATTTTAAATGGAAAGATATCCCGATTCGATAAGAATGACCATATAAAACAGCAAGCGTACGAATATTGTAAAAAAATCACAAATAAAAAAAAAGTCTATTTTCACCGTGTTTTAATTTTTGCAACCCTCTAAAATCGAATCTTTAGATTATAGAAGTACTAGATCGGTTGAAATAAATATTCTAATCGACAAAAGACTAAATCTTTTATTTTAGAATATTTATTTCAATCAATCTAATACTTCTATAATCTTAAAAATTGAACATAAGTTTAAGAACGAATTGTTTCGATGGTTGATGGCAAAATGTTTTTATTTGGTAAATGAATATTTAAATTGTAAAATTTAACAAACTTTTGATATATTTGCATGCTGTAAAATTTGACGGCAAATGTGCTGATCTAAACTTGTAACAACATCTCTGTATACCACATTTTCGCAAATAAATATATTTGTATTTGTATTATTTGTATGCTGCCAGCATTACACGCTTGCACGAGTCGAGACGATGCTGATCATGATCGATAAATTGTCGTGATTCTAAAATGACTGTAGTCCTTCTCACATTAAAATACTGCAATGTATATCGGCCACGTGTACGCGTGCGCGTGCGTGTAGTGCCGGCAGAGTAGAGACCTTGTTGTCGGTGCGAGCCAGGGCGGCGGCTATGTACCGACAGCGCCCAACGCGCAGCCACATCTCTATGGCGGCAACTTCAAAGGACTTTTACTATTACCGAGCTTCTGGACCTACGAAGATTGAGTTATCATGATGAATTGTGATGAATAGATCTTTGTTGTTGTATTTAAGTGTTTCAAAGGTTTTTTTAACCTATTGGAACCCATCTCGACGAGCCCGGCGCGTACCTACTTATAACTAGTACTTGCATACTTGCGTAGTACTATAACAATAGTAATTTAGCTAAGGCCGATCAGCGAGTTAATTGCCTATTCTTGCGTTGACGCACAGCGTTGTCACTTTTATTTTTAGTTAAATATTATTTGCGAATTATGACAGCACTAGGTTTTTAAAACGTAATATAATAAAATGTTTTAACAATTCATAAATGGACTGTAATTTAAATACATTTTCGAGCGCGCGAGCAGTATAGTACGTGAATGCGCGCGATCAAACGCGTGGCACATCCCGTACCAAGACCCTGCCCGGCCCCGTTCGGCTGTGTGATTGTGTGCGTGACATATACATGCGTACACAGCGCCAGCGATTCACGCTTACATTCAAACCGGCCGGCGGCAGCTGATTTATATGAAGCTGTCCAACTATTCTTATTATACTATGATACTAGCAACTTCATAAGTTGATACCGAGTGCAGAGTGCACGGACTGCTTGTTCACATTTAGATAATATTTAGGTTACTTCATAATTTTATCATCTGTTTTTTTTCAGAATGCCCCTCAAAATTGTTAAGACTTATGAAAATAATAAAAACAACTTGTTCGTTGTGCCTTCCTTCGGGGAAGACAAAAATATATTAAAATGGCCACGGAGAAACGAGGCTAAACATTTTAAAAACGAATCCACACCGGAAGCTGATTTGAAGCAATTGAGATGTGTGGTTAAAAGGAGAAATCTTCCAAGTTACGAGACGGCTGAATACCATATTAAAGTAAATGCTGAATCATACAGACACTGAAGGCGATACAAATACTAAGGCTGATTTCTGAAAATATTTTTTTTTCGTTGCAATGTAAAAGGATCATCTCGTACAACTTTCTACTATACTGCATACACAAAGGTAAATATGTACAACCTGCCTATTTTATTTGTCAGTCTGTGAATCCTAACTGTGTGGAATTCTACAAAACATATTTCCAAGCAAAGCGTCTCATTGCATTGCTATATTTTGATCGACTTTTTCGATACCAAATATATCGTGCGCTTTTGGTCTTACCAGCGCCGATGAAATGATTACCTGATAAAATAGGTCGTCACATAGTTCCAGGTCCAGCCATTAGAGATTTAGTGACTACCTGGATCGGGAAAATTTGCAGGTGCCCACCACTCACCAGCAGAGTAAGTTAAATACGCACATATTATTTGTATACTGCAGGTGTTAGGGAGTTGTAATAATGTAATAATATTGTTTTAGATTTATGGAAATCGGTCAGCCTACGACCACTGGCCAAGGTTCGGGTATAAAAAGACCCTATTCTTAGTCTTCGATAATTTCGAATTCGACGTAACTATAATAACTATCAAAGTAATACATTACTTGTATCAAGATAGGTTTTAATATTTATTCTTTGTTTTAGATCTGAGCCTCGTAAAAAATTGATATATAATGATATGGACCCGGCATTAGAGGACTTAGTCAACACCAATCATGGTAAGTTACTAACATTTAGGTTTCATCAAAAATAAAGTGAATGAAGGAAATTTGTATATACTAGATACCTTATCCACGAATTACTATTTCCAATAAAGTCTTTCCTATATTTTGAGATCGACCAAATTACAGATAATTAGGAACTTTGTCAAAAATTTGCTTTAGTAGTTTCAGAGTTTATCCCGAACAAACATGTGACATAATTTTATGTATATAAATATAAGATACTTTATACTTCTTTAGAAAGCGATGTTGATTCAGACTCGGATGACGAGGATGGAGTACACGGCTTCATGCAGTGTGCACGGTCCGAACGGGTGCTGTTGGACCTAATCGATGAACCGTCACTGCACCACATTCAACGGGCCCCTTACCATCCACGTCATCAGAACCATTAGCAACAACATCGGCATTGTGTCCTCATATCGACTTGTCTTACGGCCCCCACGCTTTGGCCGACTTTGAGTGGCGACAATTGCCACAACCGCCTATTCCCCCGCAGCAACAACGCGAAACATTTATAGGCTCGGCAAGACCAGTGTCTTTATTTAAGACGCCATATGAAAGTTTCGTGGCGATTTGGGATCGTGAAATCATGAACCAAATCGCCATAGAAACCAATCGTTACGCCAGCCAAAGCTTGGAAGCTGGTCTGGCTCGGGGTGATATAGGCGGTTACAGCCGCACATGAAGGTATGAGGACACAAATGCCGATGAATTATACGTGTTTTTTGCGCTTCTCCTTGCGACCGGCGTTGCTATAAAATCGGATCTGACCGAATACTGGTCAGTTAATGACGACATATTCGATACACCGAATTTCGCTACATGTCCTAATCGCGCTTTATTGGGATTGCCCGAATATGGAGCATTCTTTGATAACCATAATCATATAAGCCACCTCTCCAAGAGCGATGCAAAGGTCGCCAAAATTGCTCCAATTGTACAGCATTTGAATGGAAAATTTCAGGCGCTGTATCATAAATACCCTGAGTATTTATGGCGTTTTAAAATTTACGCCAGTCGCAATGAGGAGACGGAAGACAACCTTGGCTATGTAACGTCCCTTGTTCTAGATCTCCTTACGGGGCTCGAGAAGAAGGGATACACCGTCTTCATGGACAATTTTTATAATAGTCCGCTTTTGGCAAGGATATTAAACAGTCGTGGGTTCGATTGCGTTGGCACACTTCGCCTTAATAGGCAACATGTGCCAACAATACTTAGACATATTAATAAATCCGATGTTTCTGTTGGCAGCGTTCTCGGTGCCACTAGTGCGGGGTGGATGTTTTGGTCTGGAGAGACAAAAATCTCGTCTGGACAAAAATCTCGTCTCTCTTATTTCGACATACCACGGCGCGGCTTCTGCTTCCAGGGATGGGAAGGCAAAACCTACACTGATCCACGACTACAACGTCCGCATGGGCGGTGTAGACAAGAAAGATCAGATGTTGTCATCGTATCCCATCGAAAGAAAGCGGACCGCGGTGTGGTACAAAAAAATTTTTCGCCGCTTACTCAATGTAAGCGTGCTAAATTCATATATTTTGCATAAAGAGAGCCCAGCACCAGAACCCCCACATCCGCACTTAGTACGGCACCGCGATTACCGCAAAAAATTAATTTTAGAAATTCTTGAAAAAAACACGGGAATCCGCGAAGCGTGATGTTGAAGACAGTGAACTCGGCGATAAAAGTGAAATTCTCTAGGGAAGGGCTGAATCACTTCCCTAGAGTGAATTTCCTTATAACGAAAAACTAAAGCAGCGCAAACGCGGATACTGCGCGGTCTGCCACAAGCGCACGCAAAATGTATTGGCTTCAACATCGCGCTTTGCTTGGATCCCTGTTTTATAACACACCACTCCTAATTTTTTTTCTTGGTGTTAACTAATCCAAACCCAACTAGTTATGTTATTGGATACATTTTTACTAAAATGTATACAATAACATAACTAGTCGGGTTTTTGGATTAGTTAACACAGAAAAAGAAATAGGAATGGTGTGGTCAGTAATATACTTTAATTTTCTTTAATATGATGCCACACTTCTCACCAGTGGTCGTTCCGAAGCGCTAGTAGTTTTCGTTTTGCATGAAAAATAATATAAAATATGACTTTCAAAAAGAGATATATGTATCCAATTTTCAATAAAAATGTTTTGACTTTGACTCGTTTTTTGTCGTGCTTTTAGTGAGCTAGATTAACACTAATCGTTTGTATCGTCAAATTCGGCCCACTGGTTTGGTTTTTAGAGTCCCATAAAATAACATATACATAAATATATTAGTCTGGTCAATATAGACATTTGAAATAACAAAAATTGCCAGAAAGTCAAAAATTTGTGGAGAGCTAGGTTTACCATTAAAAATAAAGTCTTTAAGTCCCCATCGATCCCATGTGTGCTACAAAAGTTATTCGGGGTCTTACGTCAAAATTTTAAGTTTTTTGGATTTTTCTCGAAAACGGTAAGTCTTGTGGTACATGGTCAATGCACCTAATCTAGGTCAAATTATTGTACGATTATTATATGAAATAAAAGTTATTTAGTCATTCACATACGCTCGCTTAAATTGGTCGTTTCATTTATTATATGACTTACTATCTATTCAGCATACGTTGGTTGGGTGGCAGTTGGTGACCCCGATTTGTTCTCAACATAAAAAGTTTCTTTGTGCATTCCCTATCGTCGCGATAACTGCACTGCACAACCTAGTCAGCCTTCCACAAGCGGATCTCACTGATTTTGGTTTCCAAGAGGCACATAGTTATCACAGATATGGCAAACAGAAATTGTGTACCCGGTACATCTGGATGCGGAGCAGCGAACATCAGCAATACCAGCACAGAAATCGCAGCGTTCGGTATATCATCGAAGATACCTGAGTTTTGGACCGAAATGCCTCGAGTATGGTTCGCTCAATTTGAGGCAATCATGGCGCCTCAAAAACAAGGTGACGAGGCGAAATACGGTATGGTGTTGTCCAAGCTCGGCAAAGACGTCGTCCGACAGATAACTGACATCATAACGGCACCCCCCAAAACGAAGAAATACGAGGCTGTCAAGCAAAGATTGTTGTCTGTGTACGAAGAGTCGGAAGAGCGGCAATTTCAAAAACTAGTAAGTGAAATAGAATTAGGCGACCAAAAACCATCGTCCCTATTGAGGCGTATGAGGGAATTAGCACGTAATAGTCAAGTAAGTGATAAAACCCTTCATAACTTGTGGCTATCAAGACTCCCTGACCATATCCGCGCCGTGTTAATGGTGAGTCAAGATCAAAAACTGGATAACCTTGCCGCCATAGCAGACAAGATTCTAGAGGGAAGATCAGGTGAAGTGTCGGAGATGTCAAACGGCCAACCACAATTAATGATAGAAATATTAAATCAGATGAGCAAATTAACAATGGAAATAGCAGCATTGAAGTCAAACTCATGTCATAACAATCATGGATATCATAATTTTAGACGAAACCGAAGTACGACGCGCTCAAGGTCCCGTTCCAGAGCTAGAATAACACCAGACAGTCCCAAATTGCTATGCAAATATCATTTACGTTACCGAAATCGTGCGCGAAACTGTGAAAAACCGTGCA
The DNA here is from genome assembly GCA_944739405.2 of Euclidia mi. Classification (NCBI taxonomy): domain Eukaryota; kingdom Metazoa; phylum Arthropoda; class Insecta; order Lepidoptera; family Erebidae; genus Euclidia; species Euclidia mi. The sequence continues at coordinate 82,622 of OX123182.2, forward strand.
ACTGGAATAAGCCGTCGGAAAACTAAGAGCAGCGTTGACAGAGGCGGACGTCAGCGCTATTACACCATCAAACCGCCTATGCGTTACCGACCGAAAAAGTGGGTATCGTTTTTTGGTTGATACAGGCGCTAATATCTCTGCCATACCGAGAAGAGGAAAAAAAAATAAAAATAGACAACACTTATAAAATATACGCCGCAAACGGAACCCTAATACAAACATATGGGGACAAAACGCTGACTTTAGATTTGAAAATGAGACGACCGTACCGTTGGACTTTCATCGTAGCCGACATTACACAACCGATACTAGGCGCCGATTTTTTAGAAAAACACAATATTTTGGTGGATATAAGAAACAAGCGTTTAATTGATGGCATGACTGGACTTCAGAGTAATGCAAAATTTATGAAGTCAAGCACGCCTTCTCTCCGGATTGTCAAATTGACTGGGGATTATGAAGATATCTTAGCCGATTACCCCAATATTTTGAAACCTATCGACGCTTTATGCCAACCTAAACACAATGTAGTTCATCAAATTATCACCGACGGACATCCTGTTCACTCCAAGTCAAGACCATTACCAGCTGACAAATATTTAAGGGTGAAAAAAGAAATTGAACAGATGTTAGATGTAACAAAGAAAAACGGCGAATTACGACTATGTGGTGACTATAGAAAACTCAACGCTATCACAGTACCCGATAGATACCCGATTCCAAGAGTTTTGGACTTCACGTATCTGTTACCAGGAACCAGTATATACTCAAAAATTGATTTAAAAAGAGCATATAATCAAATACCAGTAGAAAACGTCGAAAAAACCGCCGTCATCACGCCGTTCAGCCTATTCGAATTCCCTAGAATGCCGTTCGGGTTACGAAACGCGGGTCAAACGTTTGTCAGATTTTTAAATCAAGTCTTGGCGGGATTGGACTTCGTTTTTATCTATATCGACGACATACTTGTGACGTCATCATCGATGTTGGTATGATTAATTTCTACCGAAACAACATACCTCAAGCAGCTAAACATCAAGCTCAATTAAACAAATATCTGGTTCGGTCTAAGAAAAACGACAAGACGGAAATACAATGGACCCCGGAGGCGTTACAAGCATTCGACCAATGTAAAGCAAGTCTAAGCGACGCTATTACATTGGCGTCACCAACGACGCACTCCCCGCTATCGCTAATGACAGATGCGTCCCAAACGTGCGTTGGCGCTGTTCTAAAACAGTATGAAAATGGCACATGGAAACCACTTTCATTTTTTTCTAAAGGACTCAGTGAAACGCAGTCTAACTATAGCACGTATGATCGAGAATTACTGGCGATCTACATGGCAGTAACGCATTTTCAACCTTATGTCGAAGGACGACAGTTGATAATTTACACAGACCATAAGCCATTATGTTATGCCTTCACTATCAAACAAAACACTATAAATAAAAAGGAGTCCCCAAGACGATTACGTCACCTCGAGTTCATTGCACAGTTCACGACAGACATACGTCACATCGCCGGTAACATGAACCCTGTAGCCGATGCATTATCACGCGTCGAACAAATAGATTGCCCGACACCCGTGGATTGGAGCGAGATAGCAGATACACAATGCAATGATAATGAACTCAAACAACTGTTGAATAAAAACAATTTGAACTGGAAAAAAATTCAGTTAGGGAGCAAATACCAGTAGGGTAAAATTGGGGCTTCTGCATCACTTGCTCTCGCGTCGCCGCTCGAGCTGCGTGATACAGAAGCCCCAATTTTACAATCGAGCTCGATTCATATTAATGTGTTCTGCATAACTCAGAGTGCCCAGTAATACCATACTGTTATAGTTAACATATTTTTTTAAGTTTAGCAATTATTTAGTGATCAATGGTAGCGTTACTTTTAGTGAGTTTTTATTATGAATGTGTGTACGTAATGAATTCCTCACTCCATGTAATATCAATGTAATCATGTTATCAATTTAAAAAATAAATGGATATGTTAATGAGTCTAGGAAACTATTAAGTAAAATAAAACAATGTAAATTATCAATTTAAAAAAAGTTTATTATCAATGCACCATTTTTTTAAACACAAAACATTTTTTAAAGCACATATTGAGTCATGATAAATACAATTGTACAAATCTTCAGAACACTTATAGCGATCATATAAACATAACAAATTAGGACAACATTTATCTTCTAAATTAATTAAATTATTAGTATTTAAAATATCCTTCAACCATAACATTTTTTCAAGACCTTTAACGTAAATACACTTATCTTTTAAAACATCTGCAATTAAATATTGTGTAACGTAATACTACACGTATTGCGTTATAATATCTCGCAGGCGCTTAACGCCAGCTTAGCCAGACATCGTTCGCAATATTACCAAATATGGTCATATTCACTAGCCAAAGGCAGTTGTGAGTCATAGGCTACATCTATATAAGATGGGTGCGCGTTGTAGAATGGTCACTTTCCCTAGACATCGGAACGCTGCCGCTACACCTCGCGATTATTCTACATTCTACTTCCTATCTACTGTCCCGCTGGGGGTAAGCATATTCTAGTTGTCTGTGTGCCTATATGTTCTGTCTGTAGTATCTGTGTCTCCTAAGCATAACAGCCGATCTAGGGACCGCCTGTTCCTGACCGGTTGTTGTGTATTCTCTATGCTGTTTCCAGTTCACCCTACGGGCTACGTTCACCCTACGAGCTCACTGCACCTGACGTTCTTCCTACGGGCTACAAGCCACGAGCTGCTGGCGCCGTGCCGCTACTAGCCAGCTGCCACCCAAGCCTCCGTTCCTGCCTACGAGCTCCTACAGCCAGGCCACGGACGCCTGAGCCTGACCGCTCGACCCACATCGGCTGCACCGCCTGAGACCCGCTCAGCCTGAACATCGACCACAGAGCTGCCTGCGCAGCGCACCTTGGCCAGCTCATCGGCGACCCTTCGAGCAGCTACCCTGCGAGCGTCGGAGAGCAGCAGGAGTCTACACTCCAGCCAGCTCAGGCCAGTGCTTACCTAGTTCGGTCATACTGTATGTAAGCGGTAGTGAGACATAATAAAGAACCTGTTCAGCCTAGCAGTGTTTCTCTCGAACCCCGACATCCTACCTGAGATCCTCCGTCGCAGTGGCGCCCAACTCTATTTGTCTCACTTCCAATTACTGCAGTTGTTCTTGTTTAGGAGGTCAGTCTTGTAAACGAGGAGGTGCAGACATCAGCGAACCGGTACGTACTATCTAACTTGTGTGTATCTGTGTATTGCTGTCTATCTTTAATTTCTATTCTTGTATACCTATTATGTGTTATCTTACTATTGTCTAACTAAAATTTCAACTGCCGATTCCCTACGTAACTGTTCGCAATTTGAAATAACCGTTTTTTATTTTTGCAAGTCACTATCTATTGTCTACATTTTTACACCGAATCGTCGTAGTTTCTTTGTAAAGCAGAACTATTGCACACAGAGGGCTGTAATATACTTACGTTCTTTTCTATCATACTTATTTTATATCATCATGAGCACTAACCCTATCAAGTACTTCCTACTTAATAAAAATGAATTGGCCTACGAGGTCGCTATTCGCGGAGAGGAGCCGGCTACCTCTGTTTTAGGTTTACGGAAGCAGCTACCTAAACTACTCGAGCTGATTCCGAATGACGAAATCCTAGAGTCAGGCCTAGACATAGCAGACGACTTCAAGGGAGCTAGCCTGTCAGTTACCGATCTAGATTCGCGAATCTCTTCCCTTAAGGAATTATACGACCACAACTTGGCTAAGCGAACTACGGCTTTGCACAACCAGGTCTACCACAGATTGGGCAGATTAGACAAATCCGAACCTAAATACGGCAAGAAAATATCCGACCTGACTGAACGCTTTCGGATGCTGTCGGCAGAGCTATCTAAGATAGAACACTCGAATGTTCCGTCGGCGGAAGTCAGAGCCACGATGACTTGCACGGATTCAACCCCTGCACAGGCAGCGTCGACTCCGGTAACTGTCCACTGTGAGCATTTGAGGGTTGGCGAACTATCGAAACTCAAATTCGACGGAACAGGCTGCGTTCGTGAATTTCTACAACGCGTGACTGAATTTAGGACGGTTAGAAATCTACCTGCCAATAGATTATTCGATTACGCGTCCGAAATTTTTACTGGTAATGCGTTACACTGGTTTCGCGGTGTTAAAAATTCCATTTCTACATGGGACGAACTAGCTAGTAAACTCACAGCTGATTTTACACCGTACGACTATGATTATAAACTTTTAGCCGAGATTCGTAATCGTACTCAAGGGCAAACTGAAGGTATAATCATCTATTTATCAATTATGTTCCAACTTTTTGCACGATTGTCACCGAACACGGTCCTAACCGAACATGAAAAACTAAATATATTGCTTCACAATATTAGACCGTGTTATTCTACAGTACTAGCTTCATGTATTACGGCTATAGACACTATAGACACTCTAAAAACACTATGTCTAAACTATGAGAGGTTCCAGTGTTTAAGTGCACAATTTCACGAACCTAGTTACCCTACGTCTAACACAGTAGCACCTGATTTAGCTTACATAAATAAAAAGGACACGCACGGTCACTATAATAATTCACAGTACTATAAACCGTCTAAACTAAAAAACTACGCTACTGTCGCATCTATAAATGTCGAACCGAACGATACACCTGGGCCTAACCCGCAACACTATGATGTCAACATGATATCTAAATCAGCTGTTCCTACAAAAATAACTAATAAGAGGTGTGTATTTTGTCCGCGCTGCCGTTCAACTGATCACTCACTAGGGACGTGCAAGCGAGAACGTTATCCGATATGTTTTAAGTGTGGCCTTAGGGATGTCACATTCGTAAATTGCCCTACCTGTAAAAATAAATCATTTTCAAAAAAACAAATTTATTCGGATCGTCGTTCGTCAAATAAGATGACAAACGCTACCGTTTGTACATCTTCTAAACCTAAATATTTTGACAAGGAAGACTGGAAAAATTGGCTGAACACTCTAAAGGTGTATTTTTCTAGTCATTCTGTGGCTGCGACCAGAGATCAAAAACCTAATACTGATTTTCGACCCTATGTTAATGTAACCATTAAGAATCTACCCCTTACTGGGTTACTTGACTCAGGTTCTGCCGTGACAATACTGGGCAATAATTCTCATATAAAAATTATTTCTCAAACTAATCTCCCTTTGAATAAGTGTGACAACCCTACTATATTTTTTCGATCGGCGGGTGGTCATCTTCTGACACCGATCGGCTATATCAACCTACCCACCACTTTTGAAAATAAAACTTATAACTTAAAAGCGTACGTAATTCCAGAAGTCACTAGTTCGTTAATTTTAGGTATTGACTTCTGGAAAAGATTTAAATTGTTACCAAACTATATTAACTCTGTTTCTTTATCTAATAATTACTCTCGTAGTAATTCCTTGCCTAATAAAGTTAATGCTACCGTGTCAGCTATTGATACTAACACTGATAACGAGACTACTATAACCTCGGATCAGTGGTATACTACAATCTACAATGGCTGTAAAAACTCACCTACATCTTTTCCTAATTATTCTATCAGGAATGATAAATTGTACAGATATATGGTATCTAAATGTACATTACGTAAAGTATTCGATTGGAAAGAGGTCCTACATACCTCAGATAGAACTACCGCCATTAAAGAATACCATTCGGAACTCGCTGCGGGTCATTTAGGTATTTTTAAAACGTATAAACGTTTAGCGCAGCGTTATTATTGGCCTGGTATGCACGCTGACATTATTAAATTTATATCTTCGTGTGATACTTGTGTCTCACGTAAACACCAAATCAATGGTACTTTATATACACACACATACAACTTACGTCGTAAACCGGCTGGGGTTAACGTGGGTGATAATGTGTGGAAAAGAACCTATGACAAATCATTTGGCAAAAAACTGGCTCCCAAGTTTACCAAGTGTACTATTATTGCTAAAAAGTCACCACTAGTATACGAATTAGCGGATTCGTCGGGTAAATCTATTGGCAGTTGGCACATTAAAGATTTAAAACTAATTAACTACACTGATTCCTAACCTAACTAGATTCTTTCATTGTACCTACCTGCAGTTTGAGTTTCATAGTCACTATCTACTTAGCACTGTCTACAGAAGTTCGGAGGACTTAGTTAGACGGATTTTTCTTGTCTAGACACGAAAAATCCTGCTGTACAGAGCGGGGTATTGTAACGTAATACTACACGTATTGCGTTATAATATCTCGCAGGCGCTTAACGCCAGCTTAGCCAGACATCGTTCGCAATATTACCAAATATGGTCATATTCACTAGCCAAAGGCAGTTGTGAGTCATAGGCTACATCTATATAAGATGGGTGCGCGTTGTAGAATGGTCACTTTCCCTAGACATCGGAACGCTGCCGCTACACCTCGCGATTATTCTACATTCTACTTCCTATCTACTGTCCCGCTGGGGGTAAGCATATTCTAGTTGTCTGTGTGCCTATATGTTCTGTCTGTAGTATCTGTGTCTCCTAAGCATAACAGCCGATCTAGGGACCGCCTGTTCCTGACCGGTTGTTGTGTATTCTCTATGCTGTTTCCAGTTCACCCTACGAGCTCACTGCACCTGACGTTCTTCCTACGGGCTACAAGCCACGAGCTGCTGGCGCCGTGCCGCTACTAGCCAGCTGCCACCCAAGCCTCCGTTCCTGCCTACGAGCTCCTACAGCCAGGCCACGGACGCCTGAGCCTGACCGCTCGACCCACATCGGCTGCACCGCCTGAGACCCGCTCAGCCTGAACATCGACCACAGAGCTGCCTGCGCAGCGCACCTTGGCCAGCTCATCGGCGACCCTTCGAGCAGCTACCCTGCGAGCGTCGGAGAGCAGCAGGAGTCTACACTCCAGCCAGCTCAGGCCAGTGCTTACCTAGTTCGGTCATACTGTATGTAAGCGGTAGTGAGACATAATAAAGAACCTGTTCAGCCTAGCAGTGTTTCTCTCGAACCCCGACATCCTACCTGAGATCCGCCGTCGCAATTGATAATTTGAGTAAGGTATAAATCCTTCACCCCAGTATATTTTTCTGTTACGTTCAATCCAGCAAACCTGCCGTCTTTCTGATTTAGTCAAATCGTAAAAAGGAAATGGTGGTTTGATTAAAAACACTTGTAGGTTTTTACTACACCATACAGCTATTTATTTTAGTATAAATTCATTTGCTTCTGTTTTAAAGCCTTGAACGTCAACAATGGCCGTCATGATAGCCTACGCACGATGTTGCTTAGAGGTTTGTATTCCACGATTCGGTACTGAGCTACTAAATTCAGCCACAACATTTATTTAATTTTTACATAAATATAAAGCATGCATACAAACATTGACTCATAACAATTACACATTTTTAAAAAGATAACATTTATTTATTTTTAGAAATACAACTAAACTTAAATAAAAACATTAATCTTAAGACTACTCAGTATCACACAATTTCTTACTTATTTTTTTTATTAATGTCTCTGTGATATCCATTACATCATCATAAGGCTCCTCAACCACATATTGTGCACTTAAGCAAGCCTCGTTTTTTTTATTTTTGTCTACATAATCTAATTCACGAATATCTATTTTAATTAGAAGACGTCCTTGCTTAGGACGATTTCTTCGAACAATGTACGAATTTGCCGATGACGTTAATAAACTTTGGCGCTTTTTAGACGGTGACAATTTTTTTGACTGTGTAGAAAAGTTTGGTTCAATGTATGTTATGCCATCGTCTTGAGTGGAGAAATATGGGCTAGTAACCTGTAAAAAAATAAATCACACATAAATATATAATAATGTGGACGCGCACAATAAATGTTTATAAACATAAATACATTTTATGTAGTGCTTACCTGATCAGAGGATTTGTTCCGATGCTTTTCAAAACATTCATAATTTCCTTGAGAGTAAAAAAATGGCTTGTTTTTTAACTGTCTACCATTCTCTGCCAAAGCATTGTCCTGCAATATAATAACATAAAAAATATAAATGAAAAGTTCATAACTATATGAATTTAACTATGAGGAATAAAATAATATTTACTAACCTCTTGTATTTCTGTCTGGTCAACTTCGTCCAAAGGACTTGGGATTTGAGAATCAACATTATCAAATACAAATCTGTTAAGTCCTCCAATGTTGAGAATGCTGGGGCTGTATGACATGATTCTGAAAATAAAACTAAAGTAAGATATCTAATTATTCATATAATAATATAATATAAAATTGTAATAACTAATAACATTAAAAACGTACTTACCAATAAAACTTGATTTCTCTGCTAGCAACAGGTCCTGTTTCGGCTGACTATGACAGCATAATGAAATAAGGAATGCAATTTTAAATCTGTATGATATTCAATACCAAATTAAATCAATTATTAAAAATATAATATTGTAATACGAGAATACAAAATTCCTAACTTTCTAGACCTGTTCAAACATGTTAAATGCTGTTATTTATACTTTATGATATGTATATCTAATTTAGTGTTAAAGTTATAGCTACCTATAAATATGCGTGTTAGACATTCATTACAGTAATTGTCAAAATGAAGTTGATCAAGCAACCCATATCTTTGAAAATTAATAATATAGATTTAAATGAAACTTCTCACCAGATCAGACATAGTCCTTTATTACCGAATACGATTCGATGTATAATGTGCGGTCCATCGAACTGTGGTAAAACAAACGTTATGATTAGTTTGTTGTTACATGAAAATGGTCTAAAATTTAAAAATCTTTATCTTTATTCCAAAACTTCATTTCAACCAAAGTATCGTTTCTTGAGTGAAGTATTAGGAAGAGTCTCGCAGATTAACTTCTACAAATTTAGCGATGATAAAGAGGTAATTTCTCCGAGTGAAGCTTTAACAAATTCTGTGTTTATTTTTGATGATGTTGCGTGTGAAAATCAAGTTAATATTCGCAATTATTTTTGTATGGGTAGACATAAACAAATAGATTGTTTGTATTTATCTCAAACCTATTCCAAAATTCCAAAACAACTGTTGCGTGACAATGTGAATTTTCTTATTATATTCAAACAAGATGATGTGAATTTAAAACATATTTATGAAGAGCATGTTACTTCTGATTTACAGTGGAAAGAGTTTAGAAATATTTGTCAAACTGTTTGGAGTAAACCTTATAATTTTCTACTTATTAATAAAGAATCGTCATTAAATAATGGAAGGTACAGACAGAACTTTGATATGTTTTTTTAAATTTGACTGACTGTTTATATGTATATATATAAGTAATTAACATGGCAAATCAAATTCAGTATAATTTGTTCTTTAGCTGAATACAGTTGTTAATAAGTATAACATGGAGAAAAATATTAAAATAGAATTAATGAAGTCTGTAGACTCCATAAAGAATAAAATAAAACAAATGAAAAACCAGGAACACTCTACGAACTTATCACTTGAAAAAATGTTAAAACCTGTCACAGATCCCCTTAAAACTCTAGTTGATTCAAATAAAACATTAGAAAAAATACAAAATTTTGAGAATACACACTCTAATTTTGAAGACGTGGAATTAGGTGACATTAATACTAGCTCATCTACTAAGTTTGAAGAATGCTATGACCCAGAACTGAATTCTGTACTGAACGTTAAAAAGCCTCCCCAGACGGAATTACCGGATGATTTAGAAATATCATTAGAGGGTCGTGATATCCATGATATTTATGACCTAAACATACCATTTGGAATAAGGAGTGAAAACAAAAAAATATTAATGGGTAATTCAATAGTTTCGTTTTCTAAAATAGATAGTGCAAATAATGATAATACCATTTTAATTAAAGTTGGTGACAAAAGCTTCAATTTAACCCCTGGTTTAAAAGAACTTTTACTTCGAAGAAAACCTGATTTGAAACAAATATCGAGCAAAGATAAACTTGTCTATAAAGATATGTTGCATTATACAAATGCACATAAGAGAGATTTCAATCCTAATGGGCAAATAAGAGGCGATAAAGGTATAAAATATCGTGAAATAATCAAACCATTGTTTTCTGAATCGTCAAACAATAATATTGTCACTAAATTTGGAGGAAGCTTACCAACGTTAAAGAAATACAAAAATAGCACTGACTTGGTATATTGGGACGATCCTAACGAACTGGTTGAAAGATTGAAACTATTAATTGCTTCCCGAGATGCTGGTAATACAAATCATGATAATGAAATTTTATCAATAATCGAAGAGTTAAAAGAAGCTGACATAATTAAATAATAAATAGTCCTAATAATATGCTTTTTATTCAGTATTATAGCAGAATTCGAGACAAACATACCTACTGAGTTGTGAACATGAGCAAAGCAGACGTGGTAAACGAAATTCATAAAAATGCGAGAGTGAACTATCCGCGAAAACATGTTGTAATGAGAGATATAGATGACTTGTGGCAAGCAGACTTAATTGATTTGCAATCAATTTCAAAAGTAAATAAAAATTATAGATATATTCTTACCGTTATTGATTCATTTTCGAAATATGCTTGGGCCTTTCCTATGAGAAGTAAAAGCAAAGAAGATGTGTATAACTCTTTCAAAACTTTGTTGGATAAAGGGCGTGTTACTAAAAATCTGCAAACCGATAATGGAACAGATTTTTATAATAACAAATTTCAGAAGCTTATGAAATCGTTTCATATTAACCATTATTCAACCTTCTCAACAAAGGTAAAGGTGAGGTATGCAAGTTGGAACGTAGGTACGATGACTGGAAGAGCTAGAGAGTTAGCTAGTGTTTTGAAAAGAAGACGAATAAATGTGGCATGTTTGCAGGAAACGAGATGGAAAGGTATGAAAGCTAGGGAGATCGGTGAAGGATACAAGTTTTATTATTGTGGAAGTGATGGCAAAAGAAATGGTGTGGGAATTGTGTTAGACGAAAATCTGAAAGATAGCGTGACAAGTGTAAATAGAGTTAATGACAGATTGATTGCTGTGAAAGTGATGTGGCAAGGTATTATTCTAAATCTGATAAATGTGTATGCCCCCCAGGTAGGCTGTGATGATTGTGAGAAAGAGAAGTTTTGGATGGATTTCGATAGCATGATGACGAATATACCGGAGAATGAAGAGATTATTGTGGGAGGAGATTTTAATGGACATGTGGGACGAACAAGTGAAGATTTTGAAAGAGTACATGGAGGTTGGGGATTCGGCAGCCGAAATTGTGAGGGAGAAGCAATTCTCCAAGCTGCTGCCGCTTTTGACCTAGCAGTTGCAAATACTTGGTTTCAGAAAAAAGAGCAACATCTGATCACATACAACAGCGGCCACCACATGACCCAGATCGATTATTTCTTGCTAAGACGTAATCGACTCAACTGGGTCAAGGACTGTAAAGTGGTACCAGGAGAAGATTTAGTCTCGCAGCACAGGCTCCTGATGGTCGAACTTAAGATTCGAATACGCTCTCAAAGAACCAAGCAGCAACTGACTCCAAGAATAAGATGGCATATGTTAGAGAAGAATGAATGTGTAGAAAAATTCAGAGATAGAGTGGTAGATAAGATGTTAGAAATGGGCGATATGAATGATATTAGTGTCAATGAGTGTTGGGAAGAGATGAGTAAATGTATTAAGTGTGTAGCAAAGGATGTGTTAGGAGAGTCGAAAGGGAAGCGTATGAAAGATAAGGACACGTGGTGGTGGACAGAAGAGGTACAGAATGCACTTAATGAAAAGAAAGCAAGGTTTAAAGAATGGCAGCTGATGAAAGGAGGAAATGAATCTTTAGAAGAAAGTAAGAAGAAGGAATATAATGAATGTAAAAAGAGAGCCAAAAAGGCCGTAGCCATTGCTAGATCCAAAGCCCTAGACCATTTGTACGGGTTACTTGAAAAACCCGAGGGTCATAAATATTTATACAGCATGGCTAAAGCTAGAGAGAGAAAGGCGAAGGATGTATGCCATATTAAGTGCATGAAAGACGAAACAGGAGCGATTCTTATGGACGAAGACAAAATAAAAGAAAGATGGAGGACATACTTTGAAAAGTTAATGAATGAGGAGAACGATTGGAACGGAAACCTTGAGAATGAGGTGATAAATATTGGTTTAGTGAAGGAAATAAATAAGGACGAGGTAAAAAAGGCTGTTAGTGGAATGAAGAATGGAAAAGCGTTAGGATCAGATGGAATACCAGTAGAAGCATGGAAAGCGTTAGGAGATGATGGATGGGCGTGGCTGACTTTATTCTTCAATAAGTTGTTGCACGAGGAGACCATACCCGAGGAATGGTGCAACAGTTACCTGGTGCCCATTTTTAAAAATAAGGGTGATATCCAAGAGTGCAACAATTATCGGGGAATAAAGTTAATGCCTCATAGTATGAAAGTATGGGAGAGAGTAATTGAGCGACGCCTGCGTGACGAGAGTGAGATCTCACGAAACCAATTCGGTTTTATGCCTGGTCGAAGTACGGTGGATGCCATTTTTGCACTTCGCCAAATGTGCGAAAAATACAGGGAGGCGCATAAAAACTTGCACATGGTGTTCGTCGACCTTGAAAAGGCATATGACCGAGTGCCTCGTGAAGTCGTGTGGTGGGCCCTGAAGAAGAAAGGAGTGCCTGGGCAATACCTGACGTTGGTTCAAGCCATGTACGCTAAATGCCGAACGCAAGTCCGATCCGCAGCTGGTATCACAGCCAGATTCGATGTGGCCGTAGGCTTGCACCAAGGGTCGGCCCTTAGCCCCTACCTCTTCCTGTTAATTATGGATGCTATATCATCGGACATACAGGAAGAGGCACCCTGGTGCATGCTGTTTGCCGACGACATCGTTCTGGTAGCAGAGAGTGGACAGAAGGTGCAGAGCAAGCTGGAGGAGTGGCGGCAGAGATTGGAGAATGTAGGCCTGAGAATAAGCAGAACCAAAATAGAGTATATGTTCTGTGACTTTGGCGGTCCCTCCAGTCCTATACCGGTAACACTCGGCGGTACACTCCTACCAGTAAGCTCCGATTTCCGCTACCTAGGTTCACTCCTGCAAGATGACGGCGAAATTGTTCGGGATGTTAGGCAAAGAATCAACGCAGGATGGATGAAATGGCGACAGGTCTCAGGCACAATATGCGACCACAAAATGCCTGTGAAATTAAAGGGCCGCATGTATAAGTCGGTTATAAGACCTGTCGTACTGTATGGAGCTGAGTGTTGGGCTACAAAGAAGATGGATGAGAAACGATTGCATGTGGCAGAGATGAGAATGTTACGATGGATGTGTGGAGTGACAAGAATGGACAGAATTAGGAATGATTACATTAGAGGTAGTATGAAAGTGGTGCCCATTGATGAAAAGATAAAAGGGAGTCGATTGGCCTGGTATGGACATGTTATGCGGAGAGATGAGATGTATGTAGGCAAAAAAGTGATGAATATGCATGTAGAAGGACGAAAAGGGAGAGGACGGCCAAGGAAAAGATGGATGGACTGTGTGAGGATAGATATGAAAGAGAAAAGGGTAAATGATTGGATGACTGGTGACAGAGAAGTATGGAAGAGAAGGACATACTGCGCCGACCCCAAATAATTTGGGAACAGGGCAAGACAATGATGATTCAACCTTCTCAACAAAAAAAGCTTCAATAGTCGAACGATTTATCAGAACATTGAAATCTAAAATCTATAAGGAATTTAGTTTAAAAGGCAATTACAATTGGGTAAATAATACCCTCAATGATGTTATTTACAAATACAATCACACTCACCATCGCACTATTAATGAAATCCCTGCTAATGTGAACAATATGAATAAAAAACTGATATTACAAAGGTATTTAAAGTTGCCAAAAAATGATAATTTAAAAAGCAAGTACAAAGTAGGTGATTATGTGCGTATCAGTAAATACAAAGGTACATTTGAAAAAGGTTATACTCCCAACTGGTCAACAGAAATATTTAAAATTCGTAAAATACAAAATACAACTCCTATAACTTACTTAATTGAAGACACTATCAGAGGTCTGCCTATTTTAGGAGCATTTTATTCACAAGAACTTCAAAAAACAAAACATCCCAATATATATCTAGTCGAGAAAGTTCTTAGAAGAAAAGGTAACAGGGTTTTAGTAAAATGGTTAGGTTTGTCTTCAGCTGAAAGCAGTTGGATTGATAAATCGAATGTAATATTATAAATAAAATAACGTTAACAAACTCGAATCACATAACTATTTATTAAAGTATTCAATCCGGAATCATCAGTCTTATAATGTGTTTTGGAGAGAGTAGTCTTCTCAATTGGCTTATTAATAATTTACCATTTGAATTACACTTACCAGGATATAATTACTGTGGCCCAGGTACTAAATTAATAAAAAGACTAACAAAAGGAGATAACGGCGTAAATAAGTTGGACGAATACTGCAAAGATCACGATATTGCATATCACAAGTCATCAAACTTAAAGGATCGACATAAGGCTGATTTAATTTTGTTAAAAATGGCGAAAGAGCGAGCGGTTGCTTCCGATGCCAGTATAGCTGAAAAACTCGCGGCACGCTTAGTAAGTAAGGCTATGTCAGCAAAAATTAAAACTGGTTCTGGTTTGGACAAAAAGCCTTCTCCAAAAATTACACCTGGAAAAAAAGGGTTAAAAAGTAAATTAAAATCTGTTATTACAAAAGCAAAAAGGCATATCAAAAAATTAAAACCTAAGAGCAAGAAAATGGCAATAGAATTAGCTATTGCCGCTACTAGAGAATTGGCTGATGATTCATCGATTAAGCTCCCTCGCGTTATTCCTATTCCAAAAACGGGGGGAGTATTACCTTTGATTCCTATTTTTGCGAGATTATCAGCTGCGGGAGCTTTAGCAGGCGGTGCAGCTGGTATTGCTAAAACCATAAAAGAATTCAAAATGGCTAAAAAGCTGTATGAAGAATCGAGAAGACATAATGAAAAAATGGAAGCTCTATGTACTGGGAAAGGACTACACCTTAAACCACATAAAGGCGGCCTTGGAATTTTCGTATCAAAAGAAAAAAACTAAGATATCGGCTACCCAAACGGGCCTTAACTAACTTTGACATTTTAAAGTACGGGAATAGAATTCCTTATTTTAGAGGTGTCTTTATGAGAGATGAGCTCCCTAAATGTCCTTATAAAAAAGAATGTGGAGTTATTAATTTGGATAGTTCAAAAAATCCTGGTTTTCATTGGGTAGCCTATGCAAAATATAATGATTATGTTGAGTATTTTGACAGTTATGGAAATCTTAAACCTCCGAAGGAATTTATAAAATATGTAGGTTCTAACATTCAATATAATTATGAAAATATACAATGTGATCACCCCTTCAATTGTGGACATTTATGTTTAAATTTCTTAAAGAATTTTTGGTATGATCATGAAATAAAATAAAAAGGATCATCTAAAAGAGTTCAGTATGCAAGCATGTCTACTACGGTTACCATCTCTGGAAATAAATCGGAACTGATTTCGTATTTTCAACCACCTCTTCATTTATCTGATCAGTACGAGTGCGGTTTACTATACTTTTCAGTATTAAAAACAAGACCGAATGTGCCCGTTAATAACAGCAGTTTAACAGCTGTTATCAGAATTGAATGTGATCTTGTACACGGTTCATACTGCAACGGATTACCGACTCATTTTATTCATGAATTTATATCTGATACTGCTCCAAGTCACGGCTACATAGAAATACCTCAGAACGTTATTTACTTTCCAGTTAACAAAAATATAATTTCATCCATATCTGTTAGGATTGTAGATCAGTTTGGTTACCGTATTGACTTTGGTGAAGAAAATATTCAATTACGTCTTCATTTAAGAAAAGCAAAATGATAGTATATTATAAAAACCCTTCAGTGAAAATAAAACGTCCTATTCCGTCAACAACCATAAAGGTGCACAGACGTAAGAAAAACGTGAAGAAATTGACTAAATCAAATAAAGATTTTCTTAAAGCCATACAGTCTTATTAATAAACTAGGATTAGCGTCAGAACAACTTTACTCCAAGACTTAAGTCAAGATTAGGCAATTATGGTATTAATAAACTAGGAGTAAGGACGGAGTTAACTATTCATAATTTACTCCGGGAATAAAAGTTACTCCGCGGAGACCCATGGTTTAACGCTGGAGTAAGCAAGGAGTGAGCATCTATTTGTCACGGGGTACGGTAGACTAGATCGAAACTTTACCTGAATACTAAAACATAAAAAATAAAGATTTCGAGTCGACAACACATATCGGCAAAATTCGGATTGTCGAGTATTTTGTTAATTTCTAAAGCTTCTGACAGTATTAGAAATTATAATAATAAAAAAAGACAGAAAAGTCACTGTCACCGAATAATAGTCATGTTGAGTATCTACTATGTAGTTTGTATACCATGTGTAAATACTTCTTGCAGTTAGATATATTTCTTATCGGTTTAAACAGGTTGTTTAAACGACAATGATTATTAAAGTTTCCGTCTATTATGAGAGAATTGTGTTCTTCGAATTTACGCGAGCGAAGCCGCGGGCAAAAGCTCGTAGATTTATATTGTATTTCCAACTTTAATTGAGATTTATTTACATAACCCAAATATATCTTCACATTTGTTTGGTGTTCGTTAGAGTACTTACTAGTATCTGATTTTGTAATTTTATTATTGTGGGTTAAAATTAATAGAGATTATTTCATTGAAGATTGCCAACCAACACAAACGCTCGCCCTTGCAAAGGGTAGAAGTTTGTACGGCACAAATTTACCTCTTAGAACTAAGAACGCATGCGCTATGATAATTGAGTGCGCTGTGCGTATATCTGTCAGTACTGACACATCATACAATATAATGTCATATTGTGCACGGTGATTACATTATTCGCATATATAAACTAATAATTATATAAGTACTACGCTTAAACGGCTGAAACAGTTTTCTCTACTAATATTATAAACGCGAAAGTGTTTTATAGATATTATTTATTAGATATTATATTGGACATGTATTGGAACATGGCTTTGAGATTTGACTGTATGCAAGGCGATGTTATTATGTAGATATAATACTAGGTATATAGTGTCATGAATACCTACTGACCGAGCTACTTTGTACCCAATAGTTTCTGAAGTCTTTAGAATAATACGCGCGCAAGGCCGCGGGCAAAAGCTAGTTGTCAAATAAAAGTGTTTAATAAAAAGTTTTTATTCGACCAGGTCATTTTGTTCATTCTTTTTACTTTTAATATCAGTGGGTTGCCATAACGTATACCTTACTTAATCTCAGGGTAAGAATAGTATTGTTACTCCGAACTTACTTCGTATTTATTAATACCGTTGTTAACACGTAGCTATTCGATAACTAATCTAGAATTAACTACCCCCGGTGTTACTTTGGAGTAAGAGAAGAATAAGCATTTTTTATTAATAAGACCGTTAGGGTTTAAAGTATGAGTATACTACAGATTACCGACTTACCACACTTTGATAGTTCGGTCGAAAGTTATGAAATCCATTCATACAATCCCTACAATAACAGTTTTAGAGAAAACGATGAAATCAGAATCCCCATACACCAGCAAGATATATACGTGCTACCATCAGCCAGTTCCATCTACATCGAAGGTCAAGCAATTATATGTCATGTATTATCCTTATGAGCCTTTATCTTTAAAGTTTTGTGAGAACAAATATAGTATATTATATGAAATGTATGTGAAATTTCGCCAGTCGTATTACAACTCTCCGGTAGAACCGTTGCTTGATCTGCAGGATTTCAAAGAAAAGGCCCCAGTCTTCATCTTAGACTGCTCGAGGCAAAACGATAGTTTAAAAACTGGTCCAGTGGATGTAAGATTGGAATTTGAATGTTCAACACAAATACCAGATAAGACAACTGCATACTGTTTGATTATAAACGACCGACTTGTGGAATACAAACCTCTGAGCAACATCGTGCGTAGATTATCATGACTGCTATTGTAGACATCCAAGGCTTTAAAACAGAAGCAAATGAATTTATAATAAAAGAAATTGCTATATGGTGTAATCAAAGCCTGCAAGTGTTTTTAATCAAACCGCCATTTCCTTTTTACGATTTGACCAAATCGGAAAGACAACAAGTTTGCTGGATTGAGCGTAATAGAAAAATATACTGGAGCGAAGGATTTATACCTTACTCAAATTATCAATATTTAGTTTTAGATATCTTAAAAGATAAGTCTGTTTTCCTTAAAGGTCTTGAAAAAGTGTCATGGTTGAAAAATATTTTTAATAGTGTTAATGTAATTAATTTAGAAGATAAAGGTTGTCCTAATTTGTTAACCCTATATGATCGCTATAAATATTCCGGAGATTTGTACAATTGTATCTATCATGACTCAATATGTGCATTAAAAAATGTTATGTGCTTAAAAAAATGGTGCTTTGATAATAAACTTTTTTTAAAAGATACAATATAGATTGTTTCATTTTACTTAATCGTTTCCTATACTCACTAACATACCCATTTAGTTTTAATATATACTATGATTGGAATATTACATGAATTGATACACATTCATAAGTACAATAAAAAACTCAGCAAAGAGAACAGTTACATTGGTCACTAAGACAAGGAGTTAAATTCCTAACCTGAAAACCTTAGAATAGGTGTTATTATTCTAAGCTGAAAACATAATGTTAATAATCTATATCGTGAATAAAACGGATCGCAGATAACAAAAGTAGGTATTATTGGAGGCGTCTACGTCGCGAAACGAGCGAAGCGAGTTGAGTGACGCAGAAGTCAGAACACATTTATATTAATCGATCGAACACTACGAGTACACGTGCAGTCAATCTGCTTTATCTCGATACGTCCGCATCACCTGGAATCCGAGTGACCGTGGGTTCAAGTTCCATGTAGACGAAGTCAGAGGCAAAAGCTAGTTGTGGATAAAACAATTATATAATTCATAAGTACATACATTCATAGTCTTATGCCTGTAACCCTGAAGAGGTAGGCAAAGGTGTATTACTACACCTACTTTTCGCCAGATATATTTAAGTCCCACGTAATAGGGAGGCGAGCCTATTGCCGTACCGGGCACATTTCTAGACTTCATGCTGTTACTGAGAATTTCCTAACAGAAAAACCCAATAACACTTTGGCCGACCCGGGAATCGAACCCGGGAGCCACCCGATCCTACTTTCAACATTGTTAAGATTTTGCATTCATTCATTAAAATTATCAACGAGCTGTGCAAAGATAACAGTATGTACCTACCTACATATAAATTATTATGAATGCATCGCTGTGCCCGAGCCGCACTGAGCGCGTCGAACGAACTTGAGAATGTTGTTTATATTATGTCATCCCAAGTAAAAACATTGTTACTATGCTACCAGTATTACGATGCATCGATGAATGAAATAATATTATACTTCTAATGCCAACCGTCCGTATCGCAGATCATGTTAGTAGTGTGATTTTTGGGGCGCTCTGCATTGCGAACGGAGCGAAGCGAGGTGAGTGATGGAGTAAGCAAATGAATTTATACTAAAAGAAATAGCTGTATGGTGTAATAAAAACCTACAAGTGTTTTTAATCAAACCACCATTTCCTTTTTACGATTTGACTAAATCAGAAAGACGGCAGGTTTGCTGGATTGAATGCCTGTAATAGATGAAAATGAAATGCATAATTATTATTATTAAAAGAGTAATTAAATAATCTTATAAGAAATAAGTGATTCCTAATCTAACATTGATTGTATTTTAAAGTGCTATTTGTTTTAAGACTAAGATATATAAATCATCCATCAAGAATCCTAATTGTCCACTACTTAAATATATTATATATTAGAAGATTTTACTATCGTAATTATAAAAAATAAACGTTTGTACTGAGTTATTGATTATCTTGGATAATTCTATACACGTCATGTTAAGACAAAGTGGTCCAATATTTTATCACATCTTTGACGACACGTTTGGCGCATTGGCTAAGAGTATGACTCGCATCACAATGTAAATAGTAGGTTTAATAGACGCAGCAACTAATGCACCAACGTGTTGCGGGTTCGATTCCCGCACGGAACAAATGAGTATTGTTCCAGTTTGAATTTTGTTTTTATGTTTTTTTTACTTTATTTTTTTTTTGTATTATAAGCAATTATTATGTCTCCATAATACCTACTGTTGGCTACTTACTAAGAAAGAAAGAAAGAGAAAAACTATTTATTTGTCACAGACACAGAAAAAGTATTACATATAAAAGAAAACATTGCAAGGCATAAGATTAGTCTGTGACAAATATGTGCACTTGATGTGCACACTCAGCTATATTGTTGCATTGTGGTAGTGTCCACAACTCTATTATTGAGTTATAGTTGCTAGTAAAAGCTAACCTCTCATTATACGGAAGGCCTATGCATTCATTAGTACAAGATGTGCACCAAATCGTTTCGATGCAACGATGTGCCGTGATCGAACATGATATTGTTGTTTATTGTACTTAAGTAAGTGCGCGCGATAATTTTTGCTTGGCTATGTCAGTTCGACACCATACCAGATTATGATACACACAACAACCGATCGGACTGATCGCGTCGACTGAACACAGCAGTCTAACTTGAGAATGTTGTTACATTAGCATCTCAAACTAGAAACGACAGTAAGTTGTCCCATTGCATTGCTACTACAATGATATGTCGGTGAATGAAATACAATATTATATCGTGAATCAGACGGATCGCAGATAACAACGGTATTATTGGGAGCGTCTGCGTCAGCTCACTTTGTTCTGAGTGATGCAGATCACATTTATATTAATCGATCTCGATTGTAAAATTGGGGCTTCTGTATCACGCAGCTCGAGCGGCGACGCGAGAGCAAGTGATGCAGAAGCCCCAATTTTACCCTACTAATACCTATTTTGCGAAAGTTCGAAAAATAATTTGAGACCATATGTGCCGAAGTTACTTCGAAAACAAGTATTCGACACTATGCACAATATTACTCATCCTGGCGTACGATTATCTAAAAAAATGATATCAGAACACTATTTCTGGCCACGAATGAACACCCACATCGGAACTTGGGCAAAAGTATGCGAATCATGCCAGAAAAGCAAAACATATAGACACAACTCATCGCCAATCGGAACTTTTCCGTCAACACCGCGTTTAGATCATGTGCATATAGACATCGTCGGACCATTACCAGAATCCAACGGCAACAGATACATCGTTTCAATGATAGACAGAGCCAACAGATGGCCGGAGGCCGTACCCGTTCCGGAGATAACAGCAAAAGTAGTAGCGGAAGTTTTTGTATATACCTGGATAGCAAGATTCGGATGTCCTCACACAATAACATCGGATCAAGGGCGACAGTTCGAGTCAGATTTATTTATCGCCTTAACTAAGGCACTCGGCATTAAGAAAACCAGGACAACGAGTTATCATCCACAGTCAAACGGTTTAGTTGAGCGTTGGCATAGATCAATGAAAACCGCGCTAATTGCGCGAGGTAACACAACGAATTGGTCAAATGAGTTACCTTTGGTACTTTTAGGGCTACGAGCAGCTTTGCGATTGAAAGAAAATATTAGCCCGGCACAAATGTTATACGGAACCAACATACGTTTACCTGGAACATTTATTAACCCTAGAACACAGTTTTCATCGCCAGAAACGTTTACACGTTCTTTACAGGAATCAATGGCAAAGATAAGCCCGTTCAATGACAACCACCACGCTACCTGCCACAAACCGTACATTCATCCCGACATGAAAAACTGCGAATATGTCTACATCAGAACGGACGCTGTAAAAAGACCACTCACACCGTCGTATGAAGGTCCATACAAAGTTTTAGAGAAACGAGAAAAACATTTTAAAATTCAATTGCCTAAGAGAACATCAGTAGTAACAATTGACCGTTTAAAACCTGCATATATTTTTATTGAAGAAAAGGTGAATAAACCTTTAGAACCCTTAAAGAGTGGCAATAGTCACAGCAAATGTGATGAGTCGACGGAAAATAGCGAAAACAATTTACGTAAAACAAAATCAGGTCGCGTCATAAGTCCGGTCGTACGATTTGCTACTGAGCCAGGTCAGCGACAAAGAATGAACGAATAATTAATTTTATTGGAGCCACATACAAACAAATCCCCACACGTTTCACACACTTATCCAGTATCTGTCGCCAAAATTACGATCTTCGGAAATATGGGAAACTGCGGTGGAAAGGAAGAGATTGTGGTGGCCGACACAGCCGCCGGGTCAGGAGGCACCAGCGCAACAAACACCTATATCGCACTGGGCGGATTGTTCATACTCATTTTCGCCATACTGTTAGTTTACATCTACAAGAAATGCAGAGGAAGGTTCTACAAGAAGGTGTTGAGGAATGTCGAGGCCAGACAAGCCCAGGCACAAACTCCGATACCGTCGGTCTCTATGCATTGCTGCAACAACCCCAACGCGACACATGGACCCGGGAACGTATAAAAAGTGAGAGTGATAATATGGAAATACGAAAAGTGAAATTCGGACAGTTATTATTATTTTATTTTATTCTTATATTTTTTTACTTTCGTCTTATGTTATAATTTTTTTTGTTTATTGTAGTGTTAATATCAAAATAAAATAAAAGGGGGGGGGGGAACTAAGGTGGTACATGGTCAATGCACCTAATCTAGGTCAAATTATTGTACGATTATTATATGAAATAAAAGTTATTTAGTCATTCACATACGCTCGCTTAAATTGGTCGTTTCATTTATTATATGACTCACTATCTATTCAGCATACCTAATTACACATTAGTCACATATACACTTACAGTCTTATCAAATAAAACCTCACCCAGTAAGTTGTAGACCTTAAAATTCTCTACAAAAATGGTATTAATGATTTTTCCTAAGAGTTACCATTCCAGAGATATCACGATTCTAAGAGTCACATCATACATGATATGTACACATCTCCACGCCAACTGTGAGGTAGTGTACTCGGCACGTTTTTTTTGCCGTGGTTTCCCCTGTAGGCCTACTCCACTAACTGTCATGACAATTTTAGGATAATTTAAGGGAACAATACTTGTCAAGTTCTAGATATTACCGTATTATTGATATAGCTATTGATTATTGGGTTAACTATTGTTTTGATTTCTTTAGATATTTTAATCAGATTCACACTCTTGAAAGAAATCGAAGAAGACATGACTGTTGATGTAGCAACAGTCATGTCTTCTTCAATTTCTTCTTCCTCCTCTTCTTCTTGCTGGATGTTCATAAATTGTTCAAATATGGCTGAATCATCGGTCTCTTCATTAAAATCACAGGAATCTTCCTCTATTGTACTGAACTGGACATTTGAGCAAAACTGACCTTGGCAATAGGCTTGTGTCCACTAAGAATAAATCGGTTTGATTGTAGTATCTATAGATTCATTATGATTTTAAGATGTCAATAAAGTTTATTATTTATTATAAAAAGGTAAGACTAATGTTATTTTTAGGATTCTAAAACTGAAAATAATGTATTTATTCTTGTGATAGTGAACACCAATCAGAGAGCATTACGTCAAACAGTAGTCCGCCATTCATCTCGTTGACGTTTTAGTAGTAAATACAACTAAAACGTCAAACTTTCTACCTGTCAAATCGAATATAACAAAATAAAAGTGGGTACATCAGGCCAGACTTCATTCACAGTTTGTTTTGTTTTGGACTTTGTGATATCACTCAACCGCCATGATGGTTTACAGCGTTTTCGTGTCAAATTCAAAAAGGTTTTTAAAAAGCCGTAATTAGTAATGTTGCTGACCGATTTTTGAAGAAAAAATCAGGTATTTCAGTTTAACATCTAACAAAGGAACGAATCTTTTCTTTCTCTTAGCGTTATCCCAGTTTCAGTCTGGGGTCCGCTTTCTAGTCTAACCGGATTTGGCTGAATATTAGCTTTTCCACGGAGCGACTGCCTGTCTGACCTCCGCAACCCGAAGGGATAGCGATATTCCAGGGTTTAGACTAGTGTCAGTTTATTTAGAAGGTAGGTACTGACGCCCATTAACGACTGTCAAAGATCTTCATGACAACCGGGACCGACTGCTTAACGTGCTCTCCGAGGCACGGGACAAGCGATAATTAACAATTCAATACGCACATAACTCCGAAAAGTCATTGGTGCGCGCCGTAGATTCGAACCTGATACCCTCTGCATGGCAGTCTGTTGGTGTCTCCACTCGGCTATCGCTGCCGAAACAAAGGAACGAATCAATCGCTAATTACATTTTAGTACACAAGCCTATTGGTACACCCTGGAGAACGTCTAGTTCTGTCTCAAAATGAGTGGCTGGTCGAACTTCTTTTGCTTGTTTGTGCCTTGCTTTTGCTTTACTACTTACTTTAAAAGTATCCTAGTACATATTTTCTATATGTACTAAGATACTTTTATTTTCACATTCATTTTTGATCTTTAAATTACTCTTGGACAAATATTTGATAACTTTGACATCTATTAAACAATTTTCTAAGTAACCGACATTTTGAATTATTATATTATATACTCGTAAGTATGATTGAAATATTTGATTGTAAAATGTTAAATTAAGATTTTGCGTTCCTACTGGTGAAATATGGCTGAACAAAAATTCTTTTTGTACCATCGGACATAATAATAATGTATGTAAATACCCATATTTGCGAAATAAATGATCTTTTAATTTACTTGTATTTCAAATAAAAGTAGGTTAAACCAAACGTAATAGCCGATACAAGTTCGGCGTCCGCCATGCTTGGATGTACGTAGCACACTGACACATTCACAAGCGTGTAAACGACTTCCAAATGCCAAGCGAGATTTGTGGGCGCTTGGGACTTGTGGATGCTTGTCGAGCCTCGGCAAGCATGGAAACGCACCATTAACTGTTTCCATGCTTGCCAAGCCTCGACAAGCGTCTACAAGCACAAGCGTGTAAAGAGGGCGTTTGGCTTGGCTTGCGTGAGCTTGTCGACGCTTGTAAAAGATCCAGTCTACTGTCGGTTTTTGGACACAGATCAAAGGACGCTTGCGGCAAGTGCTTGTGACGCGTTCACACGCTGGCGCACGCTTAGTAGCCGCTATGATCGCGCAACGAACGCACGCATAGTTCTGTCTCAAAATCAGTGGCTTGTCGAACTTTTTTTGCTTGTTTGTCCTTTCTTTGCTTTATTTTATCTGTATTTCAAATAAAAGTAGGTTAAACCAAACGTAATAGCTTATACAAGTTCCGTGTCTGCCATGCTTGGATGTACGTAGCACACTGATGCATTCACAAGCGTATAAACGACTTCCAAAATATGCCAAGCGAAATTTGTGGACGTTTGGGGCTTGTGGATGCTTGTCGACCATCGGCAAGCATGGAAACGCACCTTTAGATATTTTTAGCTATTCTTTAAACTCGATAAAAAGTAATAAACCTAGATTTGACTCACTCACACATTCACCAGCATTTGGTTTCTTTGAATACCTATCTATTTTTTTCCAGAACCAATATTCTAAAGCTTTGGCAGTCTCTAAAAGAGACTGCCAAAGATATTGTGGAAGAATTGCCACTGCAAACTTTAAATAATAATATAATAATGGTTTTATGTAATGATGACGTTCCTGTCACTTTATTAGGTAAAGGTTCTTCATTTTAATTTAATATTTATAATTTTTATGTACACTCATTCATTGTCATAGCATTAAAATGTGTTTTAATACCTGCACATGGAACTAAATTATTTGTGAATTTGCTTTTTAAACAAACACTGATTCTAAATTCCTTTGCCTTAAATTGTAATCTCAATTTATAAAATCCTTGCGTTACTGACTGACTGACACGCTACACCCGAAACTACTGGTCGTAAGAAGATGAAATTTAGCATGTACGAGGGGCGGCTGATAAGTTCGCGGCCTACGGTACTTAGCGATGACTTATCGTCTCGTTACTGATACCACAAGTTGCGTGACTCATTAGTAGTATAAATATCAAAAAAAAAATTACCTCATTAACATATCAACCCCAGAACGAGCAACATCACCATGTCCACTGAAACTGCAACTTCTCGCAATTTGGAGCACCGCGCTGTGATTAAATTCCTTGTTAAGAAAGCAAATACGCCGAAAGACATATTTGAAGAGATGTCATGGTTCTTCAGGATTCTGCCCCATCATATACAATGGTAAAAAATTGGCTCGTCTATTTCAACAAGGAAGAGAGACCTGTGAAGACAACCCCCGCACGGGCCGCCCAGTGACGGTCGTCACCGAAGAAAACGTGAAAAAGTTGAAAAATTAGTTCTGGCTGATCGTAGAATTAAATTGTGGCAGATAGCGGCAGAACTACAGATCAGCAAAGAACGAATTGGAGAGATCTTACACGAACATTTGCATATGAAAAAAAATTGTGCGCGTTGGGTCCCGCGAATGCTCACACCGCTCGACAAGCTCCGACGATCGGAGAGTTGTAAAGACTTTTTAGAGTTGTGTCAGGCAAATTTAGACGAAATTTGTAACCGCATTGTGACTGTAGATGAAACATGGATCCGTCAGTATGATCCCGAGTCCAAACAAGAGTCAATGCAGTGGATAAAAAAGGGAGAAAGGCCACCAAAGAAGTTTAAAGTGGCAAAGTCGGCTTCGAAGCTTACGGCTACCATTTTCTGGGATAGTGAAGGAATTTTGCTGATTGATTACTTGCCTAGGGGAACTACAATGAATGGTCAGTATTATGCTAATTTATTAGGTCAGGCACGTGAGGCAGTCGTACAGAAAAGACGCGGCAAGTTGGCGCACGGAGTGCTGTTTTTGGAAGACTACGCACCCGTTCACACCGCTCGGGTTGCGAGGGCTGCCTTGAAAGCTACGGGATTCACAGAAATTGACCACCCACCCTATAGTCCGGACCTGGCTCCCAGTGACTATTTTCTTTTTTCAAATTTAAAAAAGGAGTTGCGGCGACGAAGATTTGCGGACGACAGTGAGATGAAGGCGGCCGTGGAAAACCATGTTGAAGAGAAATGTAAAGAATATTTTTTCAATGGTATAAAAGCATTATATTCACGATGTGAAAAGTGTATTTCACTTGAGGGGGATTATATTGAAAAATAAAAATTAAAATCTATAATTTTCTCTCATTTCCCTAGGCCGCGAACTTATCAGCCGCCCCTCGTATGTTCCTTGGGCACCGTAGGGGTGCACTAAGACGGGATTTTCCGAAATTCCCACGGGATCGGGCAAAACGGGAAATTCTAAAATATGTGCGTGCGAAGCCGCGGGTTTCGACTAGTATATGACTTATATATGAAAGGAGGATTCTTATATCTAATATAATTATATTATATATTTTTGTTTTAGAAAAAGATGATTTTTGCCTACCAGTTCACAAGGAAAATATTAATAGTGAAGAAAATGGTACGCTGTGCTTCTTATGTTTTCAGTATGCTCTTTATATAGAATATGTGGAATGAAGAAGCAGAACTCTTAATTGTTAACTTTATTTTCAGATGAAGCTCCTTTTTTGGTCACCCATCAACCTATGCAAGTACAGGATATGAAAGGTAAAGACACTCAAAAAGGTTTGTTAAGTGTAATAAATCTCTAGAACTTCTTATCTTTTTACCTTATTAATTATAAAAGATACTAAAAGTGATCATATTTTTAGAAAATAATTGGTCTTCGTGGTACCCAAAGGCATTAAAACTAGTTAACCCAATGTTAAAAGCACATGAAGCACATACAAAATCTACTAAAGCAGGAGTGACCGCAAAATTGGATCAATTAACAAAAAGTCGCTTAGAAATTTTAATTTAAATTGCAAAAAGAAATTGCATTAAAGGAGCATCAATTCAAAATTTTATGTATGCGAAAAGACGAACAACGGAAACAGCAGCTGAGTTATGGTGTGCATAGCCAAACAAATATTTTAGATATTAATAAATTGATGAAGATTTCAAAACTATATGATTTTGTTTAATTACAATATTTTTTAATCCAAGTAAGTACCTACTTTTTTCTAGCCTGTAAAAATTTATATACATATTCTTTTAAAGTTGTAGGTATCGACCTTATAATAAATATAACAAATAATATTTTTATGATATTTATTTAAACATGTTAGTTAGTGAGATTCTAAAAATATTCTAAAGCCCGCTCCACATTCACGCGAGAATCTCGCGCGAACGCGCGAAAACCACGAGAAACGTGAATGTGGAGCCGATTCGCATATTCTTCGCAGGTTCTCGGATTGTTCTCCAGTTTTTGTCGGTTTTTTGGCGCGAGACAAAGGAGCCGAGAACGCGCGAAACAGGCGAGAACATGAACGGCTCCACATTCGCACGTTTCTCAGTTGCGCGCGAGTTGCCGAAGGGAGTAGTTGTGCCTACTTATTTGAGTGATACCTACTGATACCGTTTAAGCCACTTTCAATATGAGCAGCGTTAGTTGGACTAATGAGTTAGAAATTACATTCCTGGTATGCATTCAAGCGGAACCAGTTTTGTGGAACAACGCTTTAAAAGACTATAAAAACAAAATTAAAAATCACGATGCTTGGATGCGTATTAGTGCCATCATGGAGATACCCGTAGAGGATCTCAAAAATAAAAAGAATACTTTATTTGCTAGCTACAGAGCTTATAAAAATAAAGTTAAAAAGTCGGAGAAATCTGGAGCAGGCGCCGACGACATATATAAACCCATTTGGTTCGCATGGGAACTTATCGACTCTTTCCTTAGTGATTGCACAAATTGTAAAAACACAATAAATACGGTAAGTACGAAATAAAAAGCTTTTATTAGTAGATCTTAACATTTTACCATCATTTTGCTTAATCATAAGTACAATCATGCTATGCTATACCTACTCAGATAAAGGTACCTACTTAATTAACTAATTAGGTAGTAGGCAAGAAGATTTTATACGTAACTGGTGCAACTTTGGTGTGACTCTAGAACTGTGCTCCTAGTGAGTCCATGTTATCGCACGACAACGGACAGTACTTTTTAAAATGACAAAAACGGCCGTTTTTTGTTCTTTATCCTACTGTAACTTCAGGAACAGGTATTTTACAGTTGTTTAACATGTTATACAAACTAAAACTATTCAATACAATAAATGGTACTCGAACCAGATTTTTTATATTTTGTCTACCTACCGAGGTATTGGTTTTTTTATTGAAGTGTCGCTTGTGTTACGTCAGGTGGTCACTTAAAAATAGAATAATTACATATTATATTCTATTAAAATAATTTGTGAATTCGTTCCTTATTTCTGTGGCGTTAAGAGGTGGTCGACGTGGTATATGTCGCGAATTACGTATACCACATGTCCTTTCCATTTCATTTCTCCATGAGCCAGGTTGAATTAGTATGTCATTGCTGTCATAAATATTTATAGTTTCGGGTGGTGTATAGATGTGTGATGATGTACTGCTTCGCCTCAAGAAATTATGTAATAATATACATGTCATCGTTACCAAGCTAGCTTTTTCTGGTTGCAGTTTGATTGGCTTTTTAAATATTCGAAATTTCGTCACTAATATGCCAAAAGTATTTTCCACCACTACTCGTGCTCTAGACAGTGTCTGGTTAAACTTACGTTTAGGTGATCCTAAGTTGTGGTTTCCAGAATAGGGTTTCATAATGTTTTCAGAAAGGGCAAAGGCACCGTCTCCCAAGAAAACGTAGGGCACGTCTATATTTGAGCCTGGTAGAGGATGTGGCGGTGGTAAATTAATTGTCTTCTCGCAATTTTTTTTCAATAAAAGTGTGTTCGCAAAAACTCCACCATCGCTTACTCTACCTTGACATCCAATGTCAGCAAAAATTAGGGGTGGCCGTTTTTTAAAAAACGTTGCTGACCAACGATGTTAGTCTATGGTGGTGGCATCCGATGCCAAAATATTGTACAACGAATGTTAGTAACACCGACCGAAATTCAACACGATCATAGGCGGTAACAAATAACGCCGACCATAACCGACGACGACCGATGTCAATAAGTAATACGAATGCGACCGAAAGACAACGATGCCACCAACCAAAGAGTATATAACTATACTGATACTTCACCGACTAAACGCATGAGGTGTAAACTGTAACATTGTAATAACATCCGTGCCGTGTCAACGAATATTCTCCAAAGCTGGGTATATTTCGAATTAACAGAGGACACGGCTTACTACCTCTAAATTAGAATATTTAATATTTTTAAATGCTAATGCTAGATTTTTAGCTAATTAAGTCAATAAAAAGTAATTTGGTACTACAATTACCAACAGATTACCTGTTGTACCTACACATACAACATTTTACACAAACACTTTTTATATTATTACTAGAGGACGCCAGCAGCTACGCCTGCATTTTTTTAAAATTTACCCGTTTTGGCCGATCCCGTGGGAATTTCGGGAAATGCCTTCTTAGTGCACCCCTACGGTCCCTAAGGAACATACATGCCAAATTTGAGCTTCCTGCGCCCAATAGTTTCGGCTGTAGCGTGTCTGTCAGTCAGTCAGTAACGCAAGGATTTTATATATTAAGATTTTCATGTTATTACGTTGAACTACGATTTTGTTTTTAACAACATCTATGTAAACAACAACGTATCAACATGCTAACCAGTGTGTACGCTATATGTATGTCCGACATCGTTGTCGGCAATAACGATGTTGACAGCGGGTGACGTTAACGTAACAACGATGCGCATCGATGATGAAAAATAACAAAAACGCCCATCACTAGCAAAAATGAAAATATACAGACTATCAACTTATGCCATCAATACTATACTGAATGTTCTTTTATAGTTGTAATATTCCGATCCAGAGTTTATTGGGCATTCTAAGACAACATGTTTTCCATCTATTGATCCAACAGCTCGTGGAAATTTTGATGCAAAACCATGTTCAATTTGTAGCCATTCTTCTGGACACGATGGTAGCTGTAATAATAAAAATAATCAAATTAATATTTTGATTTTAGGTAACGCAGTTCGCTAATAGTGGAGATCATGAAAAAGAACAAAGCGATCTTGAAGAAGAGCAGGGAAACCAAAGTCAGCAAGGAGCCGATCAAAATGAATGTGTTAACACAAATACGACAGCAGTACCAACAATTCGTCGTCGAAAAAACCCTTCTGAACTTTCCGAGGCAGGAAGAGTTATCAAAGAAGCTATATCTACGTTTATAGATACTATTAAAAGAAGGGAGTCCCAAACTCAGTCCATCCATTTAACAAAAGAAGACGATGATTGTGATCTCTATGGCAAACTTATGGCCAATAAATTGAGGAGATTACCAGAACAGAAAAGATTAAGATTAATGCACGCTATCGATGGCATGTTTTTGAGTTCGCAATATACAGTACAATCAGAAGAATCCTCATCACCAGTACCACCATTATCACCACAGCCACAATATATCAATACTCGATCACGCTATTCCGAGCCAGACACTTATACTTCATCAAAAATACAATATAGCCGTAACCATGGCAGAAACTTCTGTTTCGAACCAAGACCTGGCACTTCATCATCGTCATATTCCGAGCCAGCCATGCATTACTCTCCAATCACCATCCAAGATGCCCATGGCAGAAACCAAAGCTCAAGTATTATTATCCAATCAGAACAAATTGTAAGTCCTCCAGTCCTTCACATTCCAGAACAAAATACTAACACAAATTTTGTGATCACATCGAATGAAAATTTCAATCCGTCAAATTCACTCATTCTAGAAGATTCACTCATGCAAGAAGATATTACGCCAAGAAATAATACCGAAGTAAATATAATAGACAAAGCCTACTACTCAAGTTAATCATCAGTTAAACAAAACTTTAATCATTTTATGACAATCAGATCTCATATGTTATTGTTTTGTAATAAATCTTAAATTAATTGTTAATCATAATTTCAATAGATGTCAATGATGTCATTAATTGTTTTAAAATATAACTTCCTTTAGTAATAGCGTACTTTATTTCATTTCACTTTCACACACGCTAGCACATTAAGCTTAACATTTTAGTGTACATATTTATGACTATTTCATGATCATGACATATTATTTTTTTCTATGCAGTTTTCACAAAAGACCATGCCCATATTAGTATGGCGGCGAAAGTCAGCAATGCCCTGCAATGCCCAAATTGCAGCTCTATGTTATATGATAACTTATTAATAGTATTTTTATGATATCTAGTATTAATGTCATATAAAGCACTAGTTGAAAAGTTATTGGACCCTAAACAACACATAATAACTGCCTAATGCCTACTGTTTATACATTTTATCGTTTACAAACAGCATTGCTATTAGTTTTCCACTAGGAACTTCATAATCATTGCATAAGCTAGTCCAGATAAGTATTCCTTTATATACTTAAATGTCTGTAAACATTTAGTTATTTGGAATTATATAGTCTATCTCCATAGTATCTCCATCTATATAATTGTGAAAACAATTTGGTGATATACAAAACTTAAGTAGCTATTCGAGTAAATAATAATATGGAAAGAGTACTCCGTAAAACCGCAACACTATCACAAATCACAAGGAATTAATAAATCGGCTAAAGGACATGGTTCCATACCGCAATAAACGGCACTTTTAGTGCATGAATGTATGAAACATTATTAATCATAGGTACTGCAAAGTAAACAAGTCTTTTTTTCATTTTTTTATTCAGTGCTTGTTAGGTTTCAAAATTAACAACTTCATTCCAGTTTTAATTTATTAGGACGATCTTGTATTTTACTTTGACGCATGATTTTAAGGATTTCATTAAACTGGTCCAGGGCACATTTCTTTTTTGTCCATCGTGTATTATACCTACTTACCTTTATTTCGTCTTTTAGCACTTCATTTAAGGCTTGACAAACTTCTGGTACGATTTTTGAAATCAGCTGTGGAGATATTTTAAATAAAAAATGTAGGCTTTCGAAATCATCTCCTGTAGCCAAATATCGCAGTGTAACTGCAAAACGTATCCGAGCTGGAATGGCTTCTCTTAATTGAGTATTTTGCTTGGAAATCTTTGTTGAAATTTTGTTCAATAAATATTCAAAGTCCAGTGAAGACATTCCAGTAAACTTTTTGAATTCACTAGATGGTTCGGCCACTAGTTCATCCAACTGCTTGTACATAGTTAGGCTGTAACAGAAAAGTTATTTTTTAATGAAATTAAATATAATAAATAATAAAAGTTATTACATACATAACAAGTGTAAACCAAAGGCATAGATAAATATAATGCAATACACCAAAGGTCAATAAGGATATTTTACATAAAAAATTAAATGTTGTTAATTATATGCTAAATCAAAGTAGGTATTGTACTAACCTTGTTCTATTACGATGGATACTTGTCATCCACCATCTTCTTTTTCTCCACTTTTTTTAATTTCTTTTTTATCTTTAATATAAGCGTAATTGTAATACGCAAATGCGCATAACAACAAGCTTGTCGCAGTAGCAATATCAGCGTCCATTGTCGTCGAGCGCGTGAGCTGTAGTGAGAACCTTGCGAGTGTGGACCCAGTGCAGTTCTCGCCGAGATTCTCTAGAGAATTCTCTCGGAGAATCTCGGTGAGAATCTCGCGTGAAGTGTGGAGCGGGCATAACAGAGAGTCTCTTGTACTGTTACGTTGTTGTGGCTGTGTGTCTGACTGGTCAGCAATAACTGTTTCAAATTGAGGTTGTTGTGGTATATGGACTTCAGGATCTGTAGGTGGCTCTCTTTCATTAGTACTTCTTGCTAGATTATGTAGTATTGCTGTAGCTACAATAATGTCTTGAGCAAGATGAATTTGAAATCGCAGTCCATGACTTAAAACAGGAAATCTTCTCTTCTAAACCCCAAAACATCTCTCAATATCATGCCGAGTACGGATATGAGACTTATTATATAGCCTTTCAGCTTGTGTATGTGGATCACTTAACGGATTCAGTAGATAATTATTTAAAAAATATCCACTGTCCCCTAATCACAGAAAACTTATACCAGGGCCGTGAAGCTCCCTTCAAGGGTAAATTTCATATAAATCAGCGCCATCTCCTAAGGATTGCAAGAACTAAAGAAAAAAATTACATTTCATGTTGATAGATGGCACTAGCAGCGTTAAGCGTAAGATTAATTTACATTTGGTGACAATAGAGGGCAGCAGCAGCAGCAAAGAACTTTACAGAAGAAATAACTGTATTATTAATATTGAAATAAAAGTCACTGTTTAATGTTATTTTTCTTCGATATAAAATTTCTTCAAATAAAAATTTAAAACAGGTAGTAGTGATATTGCCTACAACCGAACGAATATAAAGAAATGAGTTGCCTTATGTATGCAGGTGGTAGAATAAATCTACTATTAACTTAAATCGCATAAACTGTATGGATGATAAGAATATACAGAATATGCGTCATAAAATATATCAACATCTACTTTTTATTCAGTTTGATGCTAAAAGACGTCCAAAAAAAGAGGCCGGACCCGTGTTTCACCTAGACTCTCCACCTGGGTGAAGCACGGGGACCTATATGGTCCCGTGCTCCAACTGATGACGTTATTGTACAGTGATGCAGTAAATTGTTTGCCTTATGATTCAAAATACCAAAACCATTATTAAACAGGCGTCAATTTATACGTATAATAGGACAACTTTTATTAAAATATGTATTTTCTTAATTTAATGTATACTTGTTAATTACAAACCTCTGTGGTGCAAAAAAAATATTAAGAAAATAAATTCAACGCGTTTGCTTGAGTATTTTGTTTCTGTCATTGGCGAGAAGTTATCAGGAATAATTTTAGAAATATGTTATCCCAAGAGCAAGATTTTGAGAATACCGGTTCACAGCAACCCATATTTACAAAAAGAAAAAGTGGGATCGTACTAATTTATGATGGCCTACAATATTATAAGCACAAGACATATAAAAATGGTAACCAATTTTGGGTATGCAGTGAGTCCAAAAAGAAGAATGGCGTGAAATGTCTTGGGTCAGTCACTTTGCAGGTAAGACTTTTTTAATTAAATGCTATTATCGGAATCAAACTACTTCGTGTTCCATGACATAAAAGTTCTATCTGTTATTGGATGTAATGTAAGTCTATGCGTGACTTATCTTAAAATTATTTTCAGTTTTAATACGTACATAACTAAGCCTACAGTTAGTTACGTATGAAAACTGAAAAATATATTGAATTAAAGTGAGTACAGCTTTTCAAGGCACTCTGGAGAAAGGATTATTGTTTATTTGTACAGGAGGATTCAGGAATTTCATTTTATATTAAAATTATATATATATTTTTTTTAAAAGACAACTCCCGCACTAGGACTGAATCCTGTGTCGCGGGGTACTTTACAAACATACATCTAACGGACACCATTAACACCCAGACTCGAAACAACAATTTATGAATCACACAAAGTGTTGTCTCGTGATCGAACCCACAACACTCGCGCAGCGTCAAGCGGCGAGGCAGCCGCTTAAACCACTACGCTAACCGTGCAGTCATTGTTTATTATTTTAATTGTTTATTATTGAATAAGAATAATAATAAACAATTAAAATATCTTCTAACTCCTTGGTCTAGTGGGTAACGTATATGTTTGGTGATCCCGGGGAGGTATCGGGTTCGATTCCCGAGATGGGTCGGTCAAATAGTGTTACTTAGTTTTGCCGAATTCTCAAAAGCAGCTGGCTCTGATTACGGCAATAGGTTCGCCCCCTATTACGTGGGATCTAAAATTCATAAGGCGAAATGTGGCAGTAATATTACAACTCGGCTTAGCCCTTCGGGGATACAGGCGTGACGATATAAAAAAATAACAAACAATTATTGTAAATAATAACTACAATACATTTTTAAATTCCACCTGTAGAATCATGTTGTCTAATAGTTGACAAATAAACTTATACTTATATTATTTTAGGATGGGAAAGTTATTAAGAAAATGCAACACAGAACAAAAAATTGTGATAATAGCAACTGCTGTATACCAGATCATAACAAAACGGAAGTATTGTTAGCTATCGAAAAAGCTAAAGAAGAAGCTATTACTTCCAATGAGCCCTTAACAAGAATTTATAAAAATGCCGTAGAGCCGCTGTACTGTAAAGGTCTCAATTTTGTGACTCCTGTTCCTTCTTTTTCGAGCAAAAACATGTTATGGGTACGAAAAGAAAAGAAGGTTTTCAGGCCAACAAAACTTTGTTTAAAGATATTTGGGAGGTTGAAGTTCCCGGAAAATTTCTTCATTTGTTACTAGCTGATAATACAAATGAAACCGAAGAATCAAGAATTCTAGTGTTCAGTAGTGACGAAGCACCAAAAAAGATGGAGGTCATTCAAGAGTATTTCTTTGACGGTACATTTTATAGTGCTCCAAAGCCCTTCTATCAAGTGGTCGTTTTACATGGTGATGATGGAAGCACTAATGTCAATACAAAGACTGTACCTTTGATTTATGCTCTGATGAGCAATAAAACAGATAAGTCATATTGTGCACTATTTGATATTCTAACACATCGCATTAAAAACAGGAGACCCAAAAAAATACACGCTGATTTTGAACAAGGACCCACTAATGCATTAAAACAATTTTTCCCAGATTTAATAATAAAAAGGTGTTATTTTCATATGACACAAAATATATGGAAGAAAGCCAAAAATCTTGGTATAAAAAATAAAGTGTACACACGCATTGTGGGTCTTTGCTCCAGCCTGCCTCTATTGCCTCCCGACCGTATTGCAGAAGGATGGCAATATATTTTAGCTGAAAGCAAAGCATTTCAAAATGGTACAATTCAGGATTTTATTAAATATTTTGAAAAAAATTATATGAATAAAAATGTAAACGAGTGGTGTGTTTATGACGAAAGGCATCGTACAAATAATGTTACGGAGAGTTGGAACTCAAAACACAATAAAGAGTTCAAAAAACCATATGTTACACTAAATAAATTTCTTACAGTGAACTCGACAAATAATAATTATTCATTTGAGTCATCTCCAAATAAACGCCGCAAGATAAATTGTGAGAAAGACCTTTTTATTCTAGATGCACAAAGGAATTTAATTAATAATGTCATTTCTTTAGGACATATTATGGAAAAAATGCGTTGAAATATATATAATATACTTTGTTTTATTTTATTACTGTGTGTTTCTTATTGTATTGACTGTACAAATCATCAGTTGGAGCACGGGACCATATAAGTCCCCGTGCTTCACCCAGTTGGAGTATACAGGTGAAGCACGGGTCTGGCCCCCAAAAAAAATTATGTACAGTAACAATTGTTAACAAAAGCAATGGCAACATCTGTTTCCGATTCCGGTAAAATACTTATTGAATATTTTACAAACTCCTTAAAGTTTCGGATTTTTTCTGTGTACGACGCGTTTACGAATTCTGGTGCATTTTGACAATTTGGCTAGTTTTCCGGACTTTGAATCTTTCTGAACATTTGTGACCCTGCTTTGTACATTGTATGGAATCTTCTGAACATTTGTGACCCTGCTTTGTACATTGGATGATTTACCTGATTACTGCTTTAACGATAAACCCTGTTTTCTCTCTTGGATTTCGATTTGGATCTCGGATTGGATTTGATATACCTACTGGAAAAATCTCTAAAACTTTAGAGATGAGGCGTCGAGATTATAATAAGTGCTATTTCGGCTGTCCAAATGATAGTAAGTCAATGTCCCACAATTGCCTTTACATTACAATATATATGTGTGTTATAATTTGGGCTTTCTCAAGAAATAAGAATTGTTTTTAATTTTTATTTATTGGCATAGTAATGGACATTTATGCCAAGTGCCCATTACTATGCCAATAAAAACATATTTCCCAATTATAATAAAATGATAAATGGCCCTACAAATTTTGTGTTCAAATTTTCAGTCGATAGATAATGTTGCAATCAAGTAACTGAAACCTTATTCATTTAACACTACTAAACGTATTTTACTATTTTATAGATCGTTATTTATTTTTTCATAAATATGCAAGACTATTATAAAAATATAATGATACTAACAGTTGCCACTTTAACACATTCGCTTTGTGAAATGGCTCATAAGTATTACTAACAAATGGGCCTTTGTTGTTAAGAATGTCTATATTACTTTATTAATTTTGTCATTGGAAGCATGTCTGTATGTTCTCAAAAGGTAATATGTTCTTTGGTAGAGCTGTAGTAGTCACAACTCCCATGCGAATGCTTATGTGTACATTTTAAATTAATTCGCTTTTTTTTTCTAGGTCATAATTTTCTACCTAAGGAGTGCAGTGACACAGCTGATTTTCTTTAAATTTTTGACAAATTATATGATTCTTTCAATGGTCATTCTTATCAAACTGAAGCAAAGTTACATAAATACTGTTTAAATAATAATTTGCCCCATTTTCAACTGTGTAATGAATTATTGCCGATTCTAGAATCAATTAAATTTCAATCAGTAAAAAGAGGCCAAATCAAGCATGAGATGGTTCCTCCAATCAAAAATTGGATCCATAATATTCAAATATTTATAGAATTATGGGCATATTTAAATAAAAATCATAATGT
Source organism: Euclidia mi (assembly GCA_944739405.2). Classification (NCBI taxonomy): domain Eukaryota; kingdom Metazoa; phylum Arthropoda; class Insecta; order Lepidoptera; family Erebidae; genus Euclidia; species Euclidia mi. The sequence goes on from OX123182.2 coordinate 121,284, forward strand.
CTCTAATTTGATTACAAGAAATTTTAATCAAGATCCATTAGAAAACTTTTTTAGTTGTATCAGAAGTAATGGCGTTAGAAATATCAATCCAACTTGTAATCAGTTTATACATTTAAAACATTGATTATTAATAATTTTAATCCACCTCATTCTGCTCGAGCTAATAGTGAACAAGATCATAATCAATCAATGAAATCTACATCACAATCACTATTAAATGTGCTTCGTAGACAAGAATGATGATCCTTCAATTGATAATTTTGCATGTGAGATTGATAATTTATTAGAATTGATGATTCAGATTAGAAACAATGATTCATTACTGCATGCTAAATCAAGAAAATTTGTGTCCAGTTATGTGATTAAGAAATGTAAGACAAAAATCTTCAGGAGTTGTGAAATATGTAATCGTGATTTTTGCAGAGCGCGAGTTGATTTAAAATCATTTAATTGGGAAATTGATCATACAAACAAATCACTCTTTCATCCTACTGATTGTTTTGCTAATTTAATGAATGATGTTTATTTTGTGATTGCTGCATGCTTACGTGATTTTCCTGAATGAAAATTATTGAAGAAAAAAATTATAGCTTTAATTAATTGTGTGTGATTTCATCTTGCATCAAATTTGATTAAACACAGTTGGTGTACGGGGGTGTAATATAATTTTAAATGGTAAAATTTCTAAGTTTGATAGGAATGACTTAATAAAAAATCAAGCCTTTGAATATTATTGTAAGAATAAAAGAAAATAAAAATGAACATTGAAAATAATGCCTTTTATTTCTCAGAAGTTCCTTTAGACTCTCTTGTTTATCTAGAATCGGGCGACTACACAAGCCAGGCGGGTCACACTTAGAATATTGCAATTTGACAGGCGACAACAGCGCCACAGCAAGCAAGCGGATTGAATTATAACTAATTAGTCTTTATGGTTCCCAGAAACTTTCCAATTTTGCTCAATAGATGCCGTTGTCTGTAGATTACGACATATCAATTATTATATATTTATATTATATATATATATATATATATATATATATGTATTTACATACAATAAAATTAAAATAAACAACTCAGTCTTTCAGGTAACGATGAGCCAAAGTCTTGGTTTTCAAAGTCAAATGAGTTTTGACATTTCTAATATTTAAATAATCTTTGACGTTTAAAATAAAATTACAAAATGCCTTCTGCACCCGGCGTACGCGCACGTTGTAGTTGATATTTTTGTGTTTTTGTGCCTTTCGTGCTTTAACCTGGTGCTTTCTACTTAGCGTCGAGTCGAGCTTAGGTTCCTCCGCTTAAGTCTCGAATTAACATCTGGTTTAGTTTGCAGAGTCGAGCCCATGCTCCTTTGCAAATTTACCGAAAGAACTTTATTTATTTTGGTGTGGACATTGTTTGTTGTGTTTTATTTAAACATATTCACGATGCCTGTTCGATGTGCTTTAGGCTGTGAAAGAAGAGGTAAGTTTTGCTTTTCTCCATAAACCATTAATTATCTATGTTGCACCTACCATAATCATGCTGTAACTGAAACAAGTAGCCAATTACTGTAGATATGTTGTTCCAAAAAACAATTTTACACCATAAAAATCTCTTGATAATACATTTTGCATTATTTTTCACATACCTCTATACATTTCTTTAACAATTAAATTATGCTTATGTCACAAACAACTAGTTTATAGTCTAGTTATGTTTCTTAACGGCCCCGTTCAATGAACGTTCTGATATTCAGCCATTTAATCAAATAGCTAACATTTGCTTAGCTTGGATCGATAACATTTTACCTTATTTTTCTTCTGCCACCTGGCGTTTAAATTTTTTATTTTCCTTGTGTCACTAAATCCCAAAATAGTTAATATGATCCATCAACATGATATCAAAATATACACTATTATTTAGATTTCATTATTTCTAAATACACTTTAATAGTATATTATAAAATAATTAGATAAACAAATTTTCTATCAGACATCTCATCTTTTTACTGTTTTTGTCACATAGTCAATCTATTTTATGAATGGTCCTTAGGCCATTCATAAAGTAGATTGACTGTAGCTTACATCAGCTAGCCAGTTCACTAAATATTAAACAACTGAATGTCATTCAGGCCGGTAATAGAATGGCACTGCTTAGTTAACAACTAGTTGCCTGCATCACAATACATCATCTAACTCATCATTATAAACAGTCATATTGGAAAAAATGGTTTCGACAATATAGGTACATAAAGATGTTTACTTATATAATGTACAAAATTGATATAAATATTATAAAGATTTTATTTTATTTTATATGGCACATTTAATCTCATTCATTGCTAATATGCATTTTTCTAACTTAGCTATATTTACCAATTGAATTTTCATGGCTAGTATGAAATCTACTAACTTGATTTTTACTTCTTTTAGGAGTTCATCGATTTCCAGTAAGATTTCCTGAGCAGTTTAAAGCTTGGGTACATATTATGGGTGGCAAATTGGAAAAGCCCGGAAGACTACTTGGCTTACCAAAATAAGAGGATCTGTTCGATACATTTTCTGGAGAAGGATTATAACAGGAATAATCGTCTCAATGCTTTAGCGGTACCTTCTCAACATCTGCCTGGTTAAACTATATAAAATTATGCTTTTAATTGTTTAGAATTATGTTTAGGTTATATCAAACAAATTACATAAACTTTTAATGCGGACATTATTGGACACAGTGTGTGTGTCACAGTGCATCAGTTTGTTGTTTGGAACTCACTTAAATAGTGTATATTTCAAATTTGATAGTTTAATATAATTGAGTTCAGATGAACTTTTATTTTTACTTCGTGTTCGTTACTTTTTTTGTGATGAAGTTATTATTACTAGATCCTTTATAATTATATTTGTCATCTTTCTTTTGCATAAGATTTTGATTGTTTGCATCCTCAATATGAATATGATTTAATTAATATTGTTGTATTTATTTTCAGCATGGTGCTCGTTACCCGAGGCTGTTGATAGTAGCACCACTTCAACCATCTATAACATGGAATCGAACTTGGAACAAGGTAGGTACTTTTATTTCATAGACTTATTCAGCTATTTTCTGTTTATCTCGAGTTTAATTCCTGCACAAAACAAATATTTATTTGCATGAAAATCAATGCTCGAGTTTGTTTCGGTGTATTTATTATGTATGATTTATGTTAAAAAATAATCAATACGTATAAATGTGAGATACAAAAAGTCTCAATAGGTACTATCCCAGGTGTTGATGTGCTGTATCTTTAATATGTTACCATTTGGAAGCTGAAATGTTCGTTAACACATTGATATTTATTTATTTATACTTAATTTTACAGTTTTGTTTTCAATTTTTAAATTAATTTAGCACAATTCAGGTAGTACAAAGGGTTGTCTTATCGCTCACAATTATTTCTAACAGTAATTTAATCAAAGTATAATCTTTTTTGTCAGGTGAACTTCCTCACACATCACGAACTACAACTTCAACAACCTGCGCTGTTGAACCTGATAATGAAAAAGGTATAACTAAATTCAATTTTAATCTCTATATTCTTTTCTTAACATTTTATATGGCTATAGATTTGCCTCATTATTCTAATTAAGTGGTTCAAGTCAATATTATGATTTTGGTTAGCTTTGAGTGGCTTTCGTGGAAGGGAAATGATGCTGTGATTGTTACCAATGGTAAAATTTTATTTTAATATTGCTATTTCCAGTTGGTTTGTAGTTATTCCAACTGATGATAAATATAATATGATACTAAGATAGTAAGATACGTACTTGCTGTGATTTAAAGGCATAAATTTCTTAAGACTTATTGATAAATAACTATACCAAATGATTGTATGGTCTCTTTAATTATTTGGTAATATTACAACATCACAACAAATATCAGCTTTAACAGATGTATAACATATAACATCATAAGACATCTAAAAAAAAGGTAATTATGCTCCAATTGGTTAGGTATTTAACTAGGTAAAGGTGAACAATCTTGATGTGACTTTTTTATCTAAAATCTGTTTAAAAATAAAATGCTGCTAAAGGTCAATGTAAATACAACAACAATGATTTCTAAATCAATTGAACCCTTGGTTTAAGCTGTAGTCTATTTGTATAATATGTGGTAATTTAAAAATTCACATCAATATTGTTTACCTTTAGTTAAGTACCTAACCAAATCGAGTATAGACTTTATTAAAAAAAACAGTGACGATTTTCAAATATTGGCTCTCCTGTAAAATTAAATAATTTCGTTTAGTAACGGATTTACTTTAAAGGTGCGAATAATCAAATATTCAATTAAATCATTTAAGTAATTGTTTAACATTCAATCGATGAAATTATAATATTAACGGTGTCTTTTTTTTTCAGAAATGTGCCGCAGATCTGTGGGCTTAATTGAATTAGAACATAACTACTGTTCAAAAGCAAAGATAACTAAGAAACGTGAGTACCAGTTTCTTTTTTATATCATTTAAAATACTGTTGCAATCCAATGAATTGAATATTTCATATTTTCAATAATTTTAAATGTGAGTACTGCACATTGATTTAATTTTACATGAGTATTAAATACTAAAAGTTCCTTGAGACTTTAGTAAAATAACAGTCAAGGCTAATTGCTTTCGTGTATAATTAAGTGAACTTAGAGCAAACAAAAGATCCCTATTATTAATAATAAGGCAAGAAATATGATTATAAGTTTGTTTTGTATGAAAAATAATGATAATGATTCAATCTTATTTACGTTAAAATTATTTTCGTTTACAGGTAACAAGCAGCTTTCAATTCCATCACTACAAATCCCAAGAGTGAAGCAGCTGATGCGACAAATAAAAAATTTAAAACAGGAAATATCTAGGTTGAGAAAACGTGGATTATCTTATAAAGCCAGGTTGGCCAACGCCATCAAAATTAGTGATGACGTTGCTTTCAAACAAGTGACAAGACAAATGTCTGAACCCGCTAAATTATTTACCTACATAAATTTTAGAGATGCAGGTAAAAAGCCCAAAGGACGCCGCTTTACGATTGACGAAAAAGTATTGGCATTGTCAATATTTAAAAGAAGCCCTAAATGCTATACTTTACTCGCAAAATATTTTACCTTACCTTCAAAAAAATTTTTGAAAGGGCTTCTTTCGTTAGTTGTGCTTAAGCCGGGTATAAATAAAATAATATTTGATAAATTAAAAAGAACGGTAGGTCTTATGAATTTAGAAGACACATTGTGCACACTGATTTTTGATGAAATGGCTATAACGCCCCAATTACATTATGATGTGGCCAAGGATGTACTAAAAGGCTTTAATATATCACAAGGCAAATGTGAGATCAGTGATCACGTCTTAGTGTTTATGATAAAAGTTATAAAATCGTCTTTTAAGCAGCCGATTGCATATTACTTTACGAATAATTTAAATAAAAGAGCGTATTCCTTTTTAAAAGGCCGGCAACGCACTTGTGACTCCTCTGGTGTTGCGGGTGTCCATGGGCGGCGGTAATCGCTTAACATCAGGCGATTCGTCTGCTCGTTTGCCCCCTATTCCATAAAAAAAAGGAACAATTAAAATCATATTTAATTGAAGTTATTAATGAAATTAATCTCACTGGTCTCCAGATAGTGTGCACAGTGTGTGACCAAAGCACGGTAAATGTCAGCACAATTTATTAATTGTGCTGACATTTACTATTGTCTAATAGCTGATACGAAGGCTAATGTACTGAGAAGAGGAATGGAATGGCGAGAAGAGCATTTCAAAGAAGGTCACAAAAAATTATACCCATATATGATTGTCCTCATTTATTGAAAGGATTGAGAAATAATTTATTATCTAAGGACTTAATATATTTTCATGAAGATACAAAAAAAATAATAAAATGGTCTTACTTTGAAATGCTCTATGCTGCTGACAAGACAAAGGGGGAATTGAGGTGCGTGCAAAAATTAACAGAAGAACATGTGAACCGTGATAAAATAAAAAAAATGAGAGTGAAACCGGCGGCCCAAGTGTTCAGTCATAGTGTGGCTGTTGCGACTGACCACTTCTGTGCTAGAGGCGATTTACCAGATGAGTGCCGCGACCTCATTCCCTTTGTAATTTTGATTGATAATTTGTTTGATACGCTTAACAGTAGTACGTTTCATATTCCTAATGGTAAGATTTATAAAGCTGGCTTAAAACAAAATTCACATCATCACGAATTGTGGCTCAAAGCTATAAAAAATTTAAAATCGGCCAAGTTCATAGCCAAAAAAATAACTGACGGCAAAATACGTTTTATTGAAATGACAGTTCCATCTTTAACAAATTTCATAAAAACCATTGAAGCTGTGCAATGCATTTGGAAGATACTAAGCAGAAAATATTCTATTGACTGTTTGTTTACAAGGAATTGAAACCAGGATCCTCTTGAGAATTTCTTTGGGAATATTAGAAGTTATGGTTACAGGAATGTGGCTCTCAATTGTGTTAATTTTGAAGGGGCTTTTAAAGCCCTTTTACTAAATAATTTTAATTGTCCACATTTCATTCAAGCAAACTGTGAGGAAGATTGTAATGATGCATTGCAAGATTTGAAATTTTTCCTCACAGAAAAATCTAATATTCCCAAAGAAATTCAAGAATCAGACTTCGTCATTAATATAAACGAACACTTATTAACATCTTTTAATGACGAAGTCGTAGACGAGGACAAGGGCCAAAGAAATTATGTGTGTGGTTGGGTTGTTACCAAATGCTTAAAAAATATATCAAAAAATTGTACGCAGTGCAGAAAAGATTTAATAGATATAAATGGTGACAGCTCAACCTCCCATGCCTTTATACAGTCAAAAGAATATAATAATAAAAAACGATGGATCTGTTATCCATCAAAAGATGCTTTAAGTACCTTTCAAATAATTCAAAAAGCTACATGTGGTTTTCTAAAGAGAGATGTTCCAAAAGTAGGCATAAAATCAAGAATTAAAATAATATGTGACACCATTATAACAACCTATCCATTTAAATGTGAAAAACATCATTTAAAATATTATTTTGTGAACACCTCTCTAAATTTGTTAATATGTAGTTGGTGTCGTTCGATAAATAGAATTTTGTCCGGCAAAATTACCTACAATGGTGAGGATGAGTTAAAAGTGGCAGCTCAAACGTACTACAATAAGCACAAAAACATAAAATTTTAATAAAAATACCCAAACGGGTATTTTTATTTAATAAATGTGTTAACTTAATCCTCAAAACTTTAACTGTATTTATTGTATTATAGTATTGTAAAAATAAGTTAACTAAAATATTTATTTTATAATTTGACCGCCGTTCTTTATCGCATATTATTCTGCATAATATTATACATACCCAGGCTAAAATCAAAGGTTTCAAAACATGCTGTACTTATTAAGTATTGTAAAATTCCTTATTTTCTGATGTATCAATAAAATATTATTGCAGTAAAGTAGATTGTTTTATTTCATCATAACTATACGAGGCCGTGATCGCAAGAGTAACCTATAATTTCAAAAAGAAATCATAGGTGTAAAAATGTAGCTATATACAATATATATAGGTAGGTATCGGTTTATTCTATAGGACGATTTATGTATAGCTGTGTGTGTAGCTACTATAGCTGTGTGAGTTTAAGTTTTAAGATCCAGTTAAGAGATGGCGTTAGTGAGCATTCAAAAAGAGGTGACAAGTTTTTTCCGTGAGCTGGCTCTCTATACCTATATAATTATACTACTCTATGAGCGCAGCACTCGCGCGACTGCCGACACGGATCCGCAAGATGAAAGGAAGTCCTATATAGATGGCGTTAGCCTCGCTCAGTTTCTTCAAACGCACACGCGGCCGCTACAAACCCAAATAGTGCGAGTTTTAACGTGCTTCTCGTGAAGAAAATTGTGAAAAATAGAAAATAGTGATCAGTTAGTGTTGGATTCTTAATTAATGGTGTTATTCAGGTAAGTTTTGCAATATTTAATTGAATATTTGTGAAAACGATCAGCAAAATCAGTGTGAACACATGTCCACCTACCGCAGTAGGTACTTACTGTTTTACTTCTGCATGTTGTAACTTAGCATAGGTTTTTCGCATTATCATCTATTAGATTTAGTATCCCACATTAAATACTTGCCATTGTACTGTTTTTATAACTCTCGTTGTACATTATTTTGACTTTCTAGCGAAATATTTTAGCCACAAATACCTACGGTCTTCACGGTAAAATTATTTGTGTTAATAAAAATAGCTCCTATCTTCGAATTTATGAAGCTAAGAGATGTTGGCATTGTTTGTAAAAATGAAGTTAGGAGATTTTACTACAGGAAAACCTAGACGACAATAAGATTTTAGACTCATTATTTTATTATACGTATGCGATAAATAGCTACAACTGTGAAATAAATATCTCACAATTATGTGTTTTTTTTGTTGGGTAAGAAAATCCTTGGATTATTAAACCAAGATGTCATTGCTGTTAATTCAGAACGTAAGTCATTAACCCTTTGACCGCCAAGGACGCATTAAAGCGTCATTTGATAACTTGATCGAGACGCCAATGACGTCTTTAAGCGTCCATCATACGTCAACTTTTAATGACGAATAAAACTTGGCCAATGTTGATTTTCAAAATTAGGCATATTTATAATTATTCATCTTGACTTCGACTACTACAGTAATGCATAAACAGTGAGATATAGTATATAATTTGGCACGTAATAGCAAAAAATAACCCATCAAAAAACTAACTTATAAAGTTACATCTACGGCGCCATAAAATAAAAAAATATAATCGGTAGGTATCTTCAAAACTGTAACGTTCTAGATTATTCTACACTAGTCGTCAAAAGTGAGACGTGTTAAGTTATTTCCGTTCCATTTTGAAGTTGCGTTTGGACCGTAATGGAGAAGAAAACTGGTAAGATCAGTTTATTTTTCAGATAATAACATAAAAAATAAAAATTCCAATTAAAAAACTATCTAAGTACAGTCAACATGTGTAACGTATTAATGAAACGTGATTTACATAAAAATATATATATTTGTATTGTATTTTACACAGATTTGAAACGTCGAAGAGAGCAATCGCCGAGCATCCTACCACAAAATGCACACAAACATAATCCTACATCAGCAGCAACAGAACAACATAAAAATCAAGATTCTAATGCTGAGAAAATTATCACAAGATGTTTGGAATGTATTAATCATCAGAGTGATGATAAAAGGTACTATTATTTTTGTCAATTACTAAATGAAGAATGAATGTACCTCAAACCTTGTATTCGTTCACGTTGTTACATAAAAATGTTTAATTTTATACAGCATGCAAAGAACACTCACTTTAACGAAATAGATTTATCAGATACAGAGAAACAGTAGGTAGGTAACCATTATAATAGACTTCGATGTGTTTGAATAATTAAAATATATACAAAAAACTCAATATAGCGTTTTCTTTTCAACATATTTATTATTTAGCATAGGGCCTATACTAACTAATAGGTATTATCTTTGTTTGCAATACCTACATCCACGGGTCTATAAATAAATCTAAATTACCTACTTAGTTTCCTTGTCACATTATGGTTTTCTATTTACATAAATAAATATCGACAGCTTAATCGAACATTACTACTCATCACATACTTTTCTATGTCGTGAACGCCGTCGACGACTTAAAGCGTCTGCCTATGACGTCACAAGCGAGTGCGTTGTCAGTTAAAGCGTTGGGATTAAACGGTAGAAAAAAAAAAGAAATTACCCTCGATACATAAATTATTATAACAACTACAATAAGTGTTTTACTAGCAGACATTTTTACTTAACGCGTGTATTAAATTTGATAAGTACAAAATATGGACCACGATGAGTTGCTTCGTATTTTAGAAGATGTCGATGATGTTGGAATCACAATTGAATCTGCTTCGGACAGTGAAATTGAAGACGAATTTGAGGTAAGTCATTTCTAAGTTCACAAACTTCTACTTCTAACATTACAAGTTAAAAATCATGTGCGTATTATAAACTAACTAACACTTGCTCTTTGCCCCGGCAAAAAATTTAAGCGGTTCGCACACAAACTTGTTAATGGTAAGTATCTGCTAATCAGCAACACTTCGTTGAGATAGACCGGTATGACCGAAATTTAGTTAACAAAAGTCAACTCCCAGTCACACTGGGGAACATGCCCTGTTACACGGGCTACTTTAAAAACAAAAAAAATCAAGGACACAAATTACACCTTGTCTAATGTCTTAGAACAACTAACCGTCCGCGCGTCCCTTTGTACCCTCGCACCCCTAGGCACATGCCCAGTTTGCCTTAAGGATAATCTGCCTCTGGTCTGTGGGAATTGAACCCACGAAAAATCATGTTCATCAGTCTCATACTAAGACCACTAGACTACGGAGGCCGTCCATAGTAATCCATAGTGGTGCAGAATAATTTATTTAAATTGATATTCATTTATTCTTTTTCTATTGCTTTTAGGCTGTAGTAACTGAGAACTGTGACAAAAATAATAGTACCTTTTCCGTGTGGTGACGGATTAAGAATACGAATTGTCACCGCCCCATATCATCCCATGGGTGTCGTAAGAGCCGACAGAGGGAGCATATTATGCAGAGAACAGCACTGTTAGAGAAGGAAAACTTGATACAAACCCTATACCAACCCGCTTGGCCAGCGTGGTATAGTAGGCCAATTCCTCCTTTCAAAGGAGAGGCCTAGTCCAGCAGTGGACTATTAAAGGCTGATGATGATGATGATGAACTGAGAACTTCCCAGGACCAAATCCTCCAAATGTAGTGGATGGGAGTGATGTAGCTGAGAACATACCAGGTTCAATGTATCCTATTCAATGGACAAGGCAACCATTTGCAATTGAAACTCCTACTTTTGATGACTTTGGTAGTGGTATTTCAACCTCATTAAACTTAACATCATCGTCAAACGAATTACAAATTTTGGAAAAGTTTGTGGACGAAGAGTTAATAAAAACAGTTGTCTATAATACTAATCGGTATCATCGCTACTTTATATTAAACACGGACTTGAGGAACCACTCTAGGCTGCAAACTTGGAAAGAAGTCACCGTTCCCGAAATGTATATCTTTTTGGCTATTACTATGTTAATGACGAGAAACAGTCGCTTAACGATTGAAGAGCATTGGTCAACAAATCCGCTATTGAATTCTCCAATTTACACAACTCTAATGAGTACGAATCGTTACACGTCAATATTAGGAATGTTGCATTTTTCTGAACCAAGACCAAGGCATGCCAATGACCCAATATTGTCAAAGATAATTACAGTGGTAGATGACGCAAGGCAAAAGTTTCAATCATTTTTTATTCCCTACCAAAAGCTATGTATTGATGAAAGTCTTGTTCCATTTATAGGAAGGTTAATTATGAAACAATATATACCTAAAAAGCGTAATCGATTCGGCATAAAGCTTTTTGTCTTATGTGATGTAGAAACGAGAGTTATATTGGATTTCATTATATATACTGGTTTAGAAACTGAAACAATACGCGATGTAGACTTAGTCAAAGGTTACACGCTCAATCTGGCGTCATTCTGGTCCATCAGTCTGCTCAGAATGACGGGAGAATTATCGTCTAGCCGGTTGATTGATGGACTGATGGCCCAGAAAGACAAAAATTAAATATTTTTAATATTTTTCATCAGTCTGTTGAGAATGACAGCAGACTGATGCCAAACTGATCGTGTAACCGCTCGCATCATTCTCGCGTCAGTCACCGTCCCCGACGCAATGGAGCAAGACGTGCCAAGCAACGAAGCGCTGGTGCCGCCGCCCGCTTCACTCCCGTCACCGTCAATCGAGATAGAGAAAGAATTAATTCTCACATTCGAGTCCTTGCCAGAGTTATGGGATAAAACACATACCTTATATCGACACCTCCTACGTGTAACATCGTAACTGGCAAAATGACCAAAATGTCATATTTAGATTTTCATTTACTTTGTAACATGGATTATCGTTTGATCTAATAAAAACAATATTGTTTCAATAGAACCCGTAGATATGAAGACTGCATATTATCGTATCTTCATCTTTAGCGTAGTAATATGTCGTATAGCGCAACTACGATACAGTGTGCGGAGGGTGGGAGATACCTGAGGGTCTAGTACGAGTTTGCACTCGATCGTCACGGTGGACGATAGCCTAGTCGACGGGAACAATTTCCATACATTTTGTAAAAGCGCCCCTAACGGAGAGTAGCGATCGATAGAGACCGCTACTCTCCGGTAGGCCGCTAGTGCAAACTCGTACTAGACCCTCTGTAAGCCGCGCGAGCCAATTGTAAGTGTATTAAGTACCGATAGAATACGCAGGTTACTATAAGATAGTATAGCTACGTATCAACTATGTTATCTTGATGGTCTTACAAATGATTGATGCAGTTATTGAACCGTTTGAACAAAATTATTCGTTTGATCTACAAAATCAAACGATTTTTTTATTTTTTACTTTGCCTGTCTGTACAAAAAAAAAGGAAAGGCCTCTCCCTTGGACCGCCATGCATGCCTGTATAGTGTTAAGTTCGTCCAGTCGCTGTATAATGCATCCAGGTCATCGCGCCATCTTTGTAAGGCCCATCTTTCTGGATGCATACGACAAACGTGTCCCACCCAGTCCCACTTCAGTCTAGCAGATTTTAATCCGACGTCAGCTATGCGTGTTTTGAAACGCAGCAAAGTGACCGTCGTCTTCAACTTACGAATGATGACTAACGTAAGTTTTATCAGTCTGCTGTCAGTCTGGGATTGAGCGTGTAACCGTGTTTTTCATCCATCATTCTGGCATCAGTCTTAGCCGGACCAAACTGATGGACCAGAATTACGCCAGATTGAGCGTGTAACCTACGTCTTAGGTGTAAGTGGATCAGTAGTTATTACCTTTTTACAAAAATATTACTTTTCTAATAGACAAATTTATATGGACAACTGGTACAGCAGCCCGAAATTATTAAATATCTTATTTAACCGAAATATAGGTGCATGTGGAACTGTAAAACGAAATCGTAAAGAGATGCCACAATTCAAGAAACTGAAAAAAGGTGAGAGGGATGTGAAATTTGCTCCCAATATAATGGCTTTAAAATGGCATGACAAAAAAGATGTGTATATGATCTCTACCATGCATAAGGATCAAATGGGACCTACTGAAAAAATTGATCAGTCTACGGGTTTACCAAAAATGAAACCCGAATGTATTACAGACTACAACGAACATATGGGAATCATTGACTTGAATGACATGATGCTAAGTTCCTTACACAGTATACGAAAAGTGACGAAATGGTACAAAAAGTTATTTTTCACATAATCGACCTTCATTTACTAAACGCTTATAATTGCTACAAACTATTACGAGATGACAAAACACATCATTTTGCGAAGTACCAACTGGCAGTTATCACAAAAATTGTCCAAAAGTATGCAGGAGATAGGACCCTACCGACGACTTGGCGAAATATAAATCAACCAATGCGAATACTAGGCAACGCAGCGCGTCACATACCAGCGTATTTACCGGATGCAAAATATTACGGTGTAAATTGTGTAGTAATTTAAAACGCAAACGGCGAGATACGAGATTTTGGTGCGAAATTTGTAAAGCGCCTCTTTGTGTTACATGTTTCCGTGCGTATCATGAAAAGGAAACATTGCACTAACGCATTACAATGTGTGAGTGCACTGGTTTCTTTTCATGATACATTTCAAACTCCTTGTAATAATTTGATTATAATAAATATCGATACCTACCTATTAAACAATAACTAACATCACTATCTATATCACGTTTTATTCATAAAATTTCCCCTCTCCTACGCCATTGACGCTCTGAAGCGTCAACTAGTTACGGGAAAATATGGCAATGAGTTATCTTTTTCTTGTTGCTAAATCAATATTTATAAAGGCATATATACTTAATAATGATAAACTAAATTTTTATTATTTCATTATAAATAAAACTTCAGTTGTATAAGCATTATTTTATTTGTAAATCATGCACAAACAAAATGTATCGATGTTTTATCGGTTTGCGTTTTCCATCACTATTTTTTGTAGGTATAATACAACGAATTTATTGCTTGGCGTAGGGAGCACAGTTTTTCGTTATTAGCGTGGCGGTCAAAGGGTCGTCAGCTGGCGTTGATCAATATGGGAATTCATTTGGAGGACGAAGGAAAGGGCATCATGTTTCTCTGGGATGAAACTGTTGGGCAAAGAGGTTCCAACGAGATCGCTTCTTGTCTTTACAAGTTTTTCACTCTCAGTGAAATAGGATACACTACAAATAAAAAGAAATTAATTTTGTGGTCAGATAACTGTGGTGGACAAAACAAGAACCAAGCTGTACTTGCTATGTTACTCGTTTTAATTGCAAAAGGTTTCTTTGCGGAAATTACTCATAAATTTCCTGTAAAAGGTCATACATTTCTCAACTGCGATCGAGATTTTGCAATCATTGAAAAAGCGAAAAAGTGCGCAAAGCCACTGATTCCAAAAGACCTTATAGAACTTATTACAAATGCTGGCAAGAAGAACCCATTTTTGGTAGTGGATAATAAAACCTTTTTTAACTGGATGAATATCGCTAAAAATATGTTGAATACCAGAAAGCTACAGATATCTTCGGCAACAATGATTCGCATATCATCTGAAAATGTTGGTGTCATTTACACAAAGAAAAGCTACGGTGAATTTGCTCCTCGGATATCAACTCCAGTGCTTAGACCTGGAATTACTAAGGCGAATTTTGAGCAACTACAAGTTGACATGATCGAAACACCTGTACCTTTATCTGCCGAGAAAAAGAAAGACATTGGTGCCATGTTGCCGTATTTAACCGGAGATAGCAAATTGTTTTCTGAAAACCTATTAAAATAAAGATATTTAAAGTTGAGTAATGTGCAAGTAATATAACACTTACAACGTTATGACTTGCATAAATAATGGCACTTAAAACCTTTTGTTCTTTAAATATTTTTTGAAAGAAAAATAATATCATTTCTTTGTTTTGTCAAAGCACAAAAGTTGTGTTAAATTATTAATAATAAATGATAATTTGATTATACATTCTTTTTTTATTGCTTTGCTCTTTCTTTTTTTATTAAAAATGTTTTTGTATCTCCTGAATATTTTATTCTCTGGCACTTGAAACATTATGGTTTGGCACCCCTCAATTGTTCATCTTTCCTCTTTTGTTGTACCCATAGGTGGGTGGTTTAATTTTATACTTGTACACTCGTACAAAATATATTAGCGAGTCTTAATCGCGTACAATTAATTTATTTAAGGTATAAATACCTATTTGTTCCCGACGTTTTGCTCGTCTTGCACCGATCGAGGTCGCGAAGAGACTGATGAGAGCTCAGCGCCGTCTTGTGGAAGTGCGGGTTTTCGGCACCTACCCTCAGTTGGTCTTTATTTAAGTTCGCAGTGTCCTTACTCCGACACACTACACTAATGAGTAATGACGTCTACACACTGTTGAGATTTATCAATGCGGCGGTGTTTACATTTGCTGGTGACTGGATTCCAAGTAGCCGATAAACTATTTCCATCCTCCCGGTTGAAATTGTTATATTTCTGGATTTCTACCGCTTCACGTACTTTCCTGGAGTAATAGTGACGATCGGTGGATAAGACTTGTGGTTGATGCATTTCTATCCAGTGGTTTGGTCCAGACTCAAACAAATGCTCAGCTATCGCCGACTTATTAATGTGTCGGTTTATGCTTTGACACCTAAACAGATTCCATATGAAAACGTCAAAAGTAGCATAGAAGAGGTTATAACGCGTAACAAGTTACCGTCTAACGATGCGGATACACTTAGACAGGATGTTGCCGTTAATTTACGTAAGTCTAAGACACCTAAACCCAATATTACCGCAGAAGAGCGTCAAGCACTAAAAACGCTGCGTGATAACACGAATATTTTAGTGCTAAAGGCCGACAAGGGAAACGCCACTGTGGTAATGAATTTGAAATCGGCGATCATCAATTGCGTCTTTACTATTGCTTTGGATTGGATTGTAGTGTATGCTACATATAAGCGTTTGTGCTAACCTTTATCTATCCGTCAATACGTTGAGTTGAGCTCCGGTTCATCCGCTCACTATTTGACTGTGGACACTTCCTAGAGATGTAAGTAATTTAACAGTATTACTATTTTTATTATTATTTTGTATTCATCGCGTCTTCTCAGTTTTGTACTTACATGGATAGTTATCATGAATATAAAGTAACCGAATTCCTACAGTTGAAGTGATGCCACTGGTGTTACAAGTACCTATTAGCTACAGAGTCTGTAGCGTATTGGATTCCCTTGCAGCATACAAAATAAGTGTTTGTTTTGTCCACACATCAGCATGTAGAGCGTCATCTAATGTTTTCCAGATAACGCCTACAGACTGCATTTGCCATGCCTGTTGGCAATTAACTACTCACTCTGTTTCTGAAGCTAATCCAAGACGGCGAGTAGGACATCAATGTGTCTGTATAGTATGTGGGCGTTCCTTGTCCAGAATAAACAGACATAGGATTTCACCTGCAGAGGACCAAAGGCTGCTAAATGTTATTTCTGGTTGGATCCAACCATGGCAGGTAATAATGTTATTTATGATTAACTGTTTTATTAGTTCCTCATCATCAGCCTTTGATAATCCACTGCTGGACTAGGCCTCTCCTTTGAAAGGAAGAATTGGCCTAGTATACCACGCTGGCCAAGCGGGTTGGTATAGGGTTTGTATCAAGTTTTCCTTCTCTTGCAGTGCTGTTCTCTGCATACTATGCTCCCTCTGTCGGTTCTTACGACACCCATGGGATGATATGGGGTGGTGACAATTCGTATTCTTAATCCGTTACCACACGGACAACGGTTGCTGTAACCTAAGAGATTTAATTGGTAGTAGGAACTAATAAAACAGTAAACTATATTATGTTGTATCACTTTCTGTAATCATATATTATTTCTATAAATTATTGTGTAACATATTTTATTACTCTAAAGGTGTAAGTGATTAAATAAGTTCTAGTCTTTCATTATTATTTTGTTATTAAATAATTTGACATAATTATTTATGCCACTTTGCATTAAGCAATTTTTGCACTGCCTTGTAGGTCATAGCGCAATGTCCATTAGCCTGTAACCTTCCTCAAAAATTAACCTTTCTGATATAAAAAGTTATTTTCAATTGAACTGTACATCCCAACATTTGTACATTCAAACAAACAAGTCCTTGGTTTTATTATAAGTATATATTTTTGAAGATTTACCTTTATTTTAGTTGTCTTCAGAGGATGACACATGTATACCATGTTGGCGCAGAGCTGAAAGCACTGTTTTAAGACATGTATCACCACCACCTGAGATCCAACCAGCACCGGTAGATGTCCAACCAATACCAGCAGATGTTCAACCTCCTCTGGCAGATGTCCAACCAGTACCACCAGATTATGGTGATGAGAACCTTCACATAATGTGTGGTGTTTGTGGACAGAATGTGACATCCACAATTCCGTCTGGTAGAGAGAACAGTCCAGAACATATTGCTCAGTTACTGGAGCATCAGCAGGCACAATATATTTGTAGCTTTTATCTTACAGCTATCATCCATAAATGAAGTTTGTGGTGCATGCTGACGAGAGGTGCAAGTGAGCTTAGCTAGCCTAACAAGCCAATGATAGAATTCAGAGGTCTCTCTATACATCTCTCTTCCAAATGTAAGAAGAGCAGCTGAGACAGCAAGACACTGCATTTTTCAGGAGTGTATGGGCTTTGAACGTCACAGTGTACCTGAAGAAATGCGACTTCACACATTGGTGCAATGGCAATATTATATACCGAGAGGTGCACTCATTTGTGAACACCATTTGTGGAAGCCACAATTGATTGCAGATTTGTACGCTGCGGAGTATAGTCTGAATAATTTCAGTGCAACACAGATTGAAGAAATCATATTTATTTTAATGGAAGGCCTAGATAAAATTAATTATGAAAATATAAAAAACTACCCTGACAACCAAGTGGAATCAAGAAATATTGCAAGCAACACCTAGGCTTAGGGATATGCATCGGGGTAGTTTCGCATTAACTGCACTACTGTGCAAATTAAAAACCTGTGATGCCGGTGATGGGTTATCTTGCCTATTTCAGGTTCCCAGAAGGACTCTGGAAACGTTAATGTCTATGGCCAGGGACATATTTATTAATGATGATGTACCTCAATTTTTAGGTTTTAATCATTTAAGAAGGGAGCTAGTGGTGGCAAGAAACTCATATATAGCTGATAATATATTTGGTGAGCCTGAATCACCCGTTGAACAAAAACCAGCAATTACCATAGCCGATGCAACATACCTAATCATAGGGGGAGTCCGGGAGACTTGCCCAGGTGGGAGAGTTGAACTACTTTCAATAACTTTTTAACGCGCGTAACGCGCCAATCACAAGCAACTCGCCATTTTGAGTGTCAACAGACGCGTTCGACCGTGAGTTACGAAAAGGTGTTTTTATCGTCGCGGAGTGAATTTTTTTGGATTTGTTATTTTAATTGCTACGCACGCATTTATGAAGGTATTTATCACACACCTACGTTATTGCATTACTAGATTATCATATTTTGTCGTACGTTCAGTGTTGTTCTCCAGTTGATAGTGGATTTGTTGGAAAAAATCAAGATATGACCTTGAGTCGGGTGCGGGAGAGTTGAACCAGTCTGCAGTCGGGAGACTTGAACTCCCTTTGCAGTTTGTATACTATTTAAGTTAGTTTTTGTTTTGTTTCAGAAAGAAAATGCCATTTCAGTATAAGCCTAAGGAAGGTAGTCGTTACTAAGTCGAAACCGTTTACTAAGTCTGAGATTGAAAGTGCAGTCAGAGAAATAAAGGGCGGCAAATCTACTCGTCAAATTCCATTCAAGTATGGGATAGACAGATCCACTTTACGACGGTATTATCTGTTAGGTGAACAAAAGTTAACACCTTTGCAAAAGAAGGGGAGCCAATACAAATGAGCCCAGATTTTCAATATAAATGAAGAGAAATTGCTCGTCAGTTACTTATTGACCTGCAGTAAAATGCACTATGGTTTAACCCGAAAACAAGCAATGCAACTAGCTTTCGACTACGCCAAAGCAAATTTTAAGAAGATACCTCAAATTTGGTCAGTTAACAACTCAGCCGGGAAAGACTGGTTACGCGGTTTCCTGGCAAGAAATCCAGAAAAAAGTCTGAGAAGACCAGAGGCAACAAGCTTGTCAAGAGCCATAAGCTTTAATAAAAAAATGTTAATGATTTTTTTAACAATCTGAGGACGGTTCGAGAAAAATACAAATTTGAACCCCTAAATATCTACAATTGTGACAAGACCGGTTGCACAACAGTTCAAGAATGCCCGAAAGTAATTGCTAGTAAAAAATCTAAGCAAGTTGGCCAAGTAACATCAGCTGAGAGAGGAACTCTGGTAACTGTATGTTTTGCTGTTAATGCACTTGGAAAAAGGATTCCTCCATTTTTTATTTTTCCAAGAGTGAGGTACCAAGACATTTTTGTAGCCGAAGGCCCAGAGGGATCGTCTGGTGATGCTTATCCTTCTGGATGGATGACAGCGACAAGCTTTGTGAAGTTGTTTCGCATGCCTCAAAAGATAACCGTGTGCTCCTCGTGCTTGATAATCATGAAAGTCATGTAAGTGCTGCAGCAATTAACTTTGCCAATGATACGGAATCACTGTGCTGACTCTCCCACCTCATTGCAGCAGCAAATTACAGCCCTTGGATGTATCAGTTTATGCATCACTAAAATCAAGGTACAACGCTGCAATGAGCAATTGGATGTTGTCTAATCCAGGAAAGACTGTAACCATTTACAATATACCTGGATTCGTCAAAACAATAATGTCACAGTCTTTCAGCCAGGCTAATATTTTGAGCGGGTACCGAAAAACTGGTATACACCCATTTAATTCAGATATTTTTGACGAAGACGACTTTTTGTGTTCTGCAGTAACCGCTAGAGAATTACGAGGCGAAGAATCATCAACTAGCACAGAACAAGGTCATGCAGAAGTCGAGCTGGTTTTCTCACTTGATGATGGAGAACCTGTAGCATGTAGATGGAGAAGCAGTTCCACTTCTCCAACCGTGTCGCTTGAAAGCCAAGAAAACGTTTCTGACAATATTGTGACAATCAGCAACAGTCCCTCTAAAAAATCTGCCGGGCGTCCAACAGACAAGTTCAACCCAACCGAAAATCAACATTTAGTGGAAACTTTAAGTGTTGAATCCAATTTATCAACATCTGAACTTAATGTCACTGAATCATTTCAGGCTTCCCTAGATATTTCTAGCATAAAAGAGATAAGCGAACATCCGATTCCTCCTTCACAAAATTCTGCATGTCGTCAGATACCGTCACTATCCAAACTAAGTTTTATTGAAGTAAATTCCCTTTATCTTAAACAAGATTCCCCTTGCCGTCGTTTGCTCTTGGCTGAGCGTTGGAAACAAGATTCTGCTGTCACTAAAGCAAACGCATGTGAAGTATACCAGAAAAATATGGAAACCGATAAGCATCTTTCAAATGAAACTCCTCAACCATCAACGTCGCATCGTCAAGTATTAAAAACCAATAGTCCTGATATAATTAGTCCAGAAATAATTAGGCCGTTCCCAAAAGCAGAACCAAGAAAATTTGGACGTCGACGCCGGCAACCAGGCAAGACCAAAATCTTGACGCAGACTCCAGAAAAAGATAACAGTGATTGTCAAAAAGAAACAGGCACTTCAGGTCCTTTGACTGTGACTGGAAAGAATAGAGAGAAAAGGAAGAGGAAAACTAAAGAAACAAATCAAAACACAGGCGTATCAGACAGACTTCACGGAAAGAAAAGTTCGCATTCTAGGGAAAATCAGGCCAAAAGACAAAAGTTGACAATGCAAAACGTAAAGTTCTTCAAAACGAATGTTTAGCCATTTTGGATCAATCTCGAAGAAAAATACAAAGAATACAAAAGAAAAAAGTAAAAGGGTGAAAGGAACATCCAAGAGGCAAATCTCGAAGAAAAGAGGATATCAGAAGGCTGAGAGTGAAACTGAATCAGAAGAAGAAATCGTTAATTACGAAAAAAGTTCTAATGACGAAGATGGGGAAGAAAATATGGATGAATCTTGGCTTTGCTTTGTTTGCCAGTCTGATGAGATAATGGATATGCGTCTTTGTGTTTCTTGTCGTAGGTACGTCCATGAGATATGTGTCGTATGTAAAAATGACATGGAAGAGTTTATTTGTCACGATTGCACTAGAATGTAACGAGTAACAAATTAAACTAAAATTCCACTTATTAAACCAATTGTGATTTTGCATGTGCCATAATTAATCTTTGAGATTGATAGATAGCTATTATTAGTTAGGTTAATAGTAAAAAATGTCTTTAAATTAGTTTTGTCGATTTATATAGCAGAAGATACCTCAAAATGAGTATGGAATTAATGTTATGTTAAAGAGTTGCTCTGAAAACATTTGGTTAAGTATTTTCACTAAATTGTTTAGAAAGTGATTATGAATATTCTAGTTATTGTTAAATTTGTCTAATTAACATATAACTAATCTATAATATGCCTTATTTGCTTCATTTTCTCTCTCTAAAAAGGTATGGGCAAATGTCCCGCACCTTATGGGCAAGAGTCCCGCTGGTTGGGGAGACATGAACCAAAACCCATTTTTCATTACAACTTAGTTTACTATCTTCTCCTTGCAATTCCTATTTTCAGAACAGTATAAAATCTTAGCCAGATAATTAGGCTTCCATATGGTGTAGATCTTAAAGCTCTCAATGTCACTGATCAGATTTTATAGTTATTAGTAAAAAGCGGTTCAAGTCTCCCGGACTCCCCCTATACACAAAAAGTAGTAATTATTTATTTCAAATAGATACATATTCCCTACACAAATATAGGAATTTGGTGAAGCCATTTATTATGTGTGCTTGTGATGGATATATTATATATGTATACGGACCATATAGTGCAACCACAAATGACGCTGCTATAATGCGACATCTATTAAATGAGCCAGAATTCAGTAACTTTTGCATGTTTTCATCATCGATGTCAACGTAAGAACGTAAAATCTAATAATACCATGTATTTGACAAAATAAATATATAAAATAAAAGTACTTGATTCATTTCCATAATATCCTAAAAATATTTATGGTGTACATAACGGACTGCCGAGTAGTGCCGAGACGATGGTCTCAGGTTGGATACCCAGGTACCCCGGGCACACACCTCTGACTTTTCGAAGTTGTGTGTATTTAAAAATGTTAATTATCGCTCGCTTAATATTGTGCCCGGTTGATGGCAATAGGCTCGCCCCCTATTACATTGGGACCTAATCATATCTGACGAAGTGTGGGTGTGTAATACACCTCTGCCTACCCCTTCGGGGATAAAGGCGTGTAGTTATGTTATGTTATTTATTGGTGTAGGACTTAGGACATCAGAGAAATACTTTGATGTTTGAGAAAACTACCAACAGTTCTGTCTGGAACAACCCTTTACGCATTCTTGAAGGAATAGCTATAAAATGGACATAAGAAAGATTTATGTAGATTGTCTAATTAGGATACATTGTCTAATTACGATTGATTAATAACGTAAATAATATATCGACGGGAGTTATGTCGCCGTAACTACGACACCATACAAATACTCATTGTAATTAGGCTATTTAGATAACACCGGAGTAACTTCCCGGAAATATATAAGAGTACATGCTTATGGTTACTACGTGAATCATTACACATATGAAACGACCCTTTGTTAAGATAAGTTAGTTGTAAGATCTTGTTTAATAAAATGATCAGTCTGTATCTGCTCTTCAAGCGGTAAACACCTTGTTTGCTTTTTAAAAAGCCTTCGGCCTCCGCCCGCTACCTAACTGGCGCAGTCGGTATCTCGCGTTCTGTCGGTCACAGCAACTTTGAAGATATTTGAAGTCCAAGTTTCCGCGGCGCGAGCAAAGAACCTACAGTGGGCGCAGTGCAGTCCAGAGCTAGCAGCAGGAACGGCTGGAAGACAACAGACTCACCAACATCTACAAGCCTCTCATCGGCAATGCTCGTGGGGTAAGTGTAAACTCTATTTACTCCCGAGATTTCCTTATTTACCTTCCTCGACACAGTTTTGCAACTATTTGTATAATACTTTAGCACATCTAGTGTCCAGGTTGCATCGTATTAGATACCCAATTTGTCTGATACCATTTTTTTGTCGCTGCTTCTTCACTTAATAGTCCCTTTAGACGGTTTTCGATTAAAATGGCCACCGAAAAAAGGTACTTTGAGGAAAAGCCTGTTTTAGAAGAGAAGCCGGTAACAACCGACTACTCAACGTTCTCAAAATTGTTACCCAGCTATGACGGGAACAAGAGAACACTTGCATATTATATTGAAGGTGTAGGGAGTGCTCTCGAACTTATTGCCAACAAAGACGATCCTGGCATTGCATGTCTTGTAAGAAATAAATTGTCAGGTAAAGCTGTCGAAGCCCTCTCGGAGAATCCTGGCTCAAAAACGTGGCCAGAAATTAAAGAAGTGTTCAAAAATAAATTCGGAGAATTTAGAACAGAAATCCAATAAGTACAGGAACTAGTGAACGTCACTAAAGATTCGAGCTCTTTAGAGGCATTTGGTGATAAAATTAGACTTCTAATGAGTACATTGATATCAGCAGAACCTACCAAACGCGTTTATTACGAACAAATGGCTCTCGAAACATTTTTAGATAAGCTAAACCCGATCACAGCGGTTTTAATTAGGTTAAGGCACGTAGAAAATCTAGAGCAAGCCATAACAGTAGCAAAACAAGAAGAAATAAAACTACGCAATAGACGTGCCGCGCAAACTAAATCCAATGAAAAATATAAACCTGCCGCGAACAAATCACAAAAATCAAATTCATTTAACAATTCATTCAATAAAAAAGATCAATACGCGAAAAATAAACCATCTACGGAGAACGCGGATGCAAATAAAAAGAAAATACACTTCCAAAATGAACCGGAGAACGATGGCGATAATCAATCGTCATTCGAACAAGACAACGATGGAAATGTATCGGACGAAATAGACGATGAAAATTTTCTTCTAGACCTTCAAAACCACTTGACAATGTAGCCTTTATAAATAATACACGTAATCAGAATCGCTTACCATATATATACATAAATGAGTTAGGCGGCAGATTTCTATTAGACACAGGGGCCTCACAATCACTTATAAACCCCAGCATACTAGAAAATAGAAAGCACATTAATTTTGAAATTAAAAACGAAACCCATTATATAAAAACAGCTCATGGGACCTCAAAACATAAACGAGTTGCATACATAACACTCCCTAAAAGATTGTTTAACAGGGATATCACACACAAATTCCTTATTTTTAATTTCGATCCAGACTTTACAGGACTATTAGGCTTAGATTTATTAATACCACTCAAACGTAAAATTGACATAAAAAACATGGTACTTTGCACAGAAAACGCGGATATGCCAATAAGGAACGACATAAAATCATACAGTAAAATAAAACCTAAATGCGAAAAAGTAATCAACCTATTATCTTAATATATAAAATCCTTGCGTTACTGACTGACTGACAGACAAGCTACAGCCAAAACTACTGGGCGCAGGAAGCTGAAATTTGGCATGTATGTTCCTTGGGGACCGTAGGCGTGCACTAAGAAGGGATTTCCCGAAATTCCCACGGCATCGGCCAAAACGGGTAAATTTTAAAAAATTGCAGGCGTAGCTGCTGGCGTCCTCTAGTGTAACTATAAAGAAGGCGAATACTTTGCAGAAGGAGTTACAACTAAAACCGGATTGGTCTTCCCACCAGCTTTAATCTCAGTAAAAAACGGAAACGCTCTAACTACCGTAATTAACACATCAGATAAAGAAATAATGTTTAAAAATAGCTGCCACTTAAACCTACAAAGATTAACGATTAAACAAAACAGTAATAAATCACATAGCCCCGCGAAGGACATCGACAAAATTCAAAGAGAAAACTTAGAAAGACTTCGTACAGATCACATGAATCCTGAGGAAAACAGGGAAATCAAAAAACTATGCTATAACTATCGTGACATATTTCACTGCGAAGAAATACCTTTAACATTTACTCACGACATCAAACACGAATTACGAGTAACAGACGATAAACCTATTTACGTCCGTAATTACAGACAGGCATCTAAACAAAAAGAGGAAATTAAAAAACAAATTAATAAACTCCTAGACCAAAATATAATTCGTGAAAGTAGCTCACCTTGGTCCTGCCCAGTTCATATAGTACCCAAAAAAGTCGATGCTTCAGGCGAACAAAAGTATAGGTTAGTAATTGATTACAGAAAACTCAACGATAAAACTATTGAAGACAAGTACCCCCTACCCAACATAGAGGATATACTAGACAAATTAGGAAGAGCACAATACTTGACAACACTAGATCTAGCCTCTGGCTACCATCAAGTGGAAATGCACCCGAAAGACATAGAAAAAACAGCCTTCTCAATAGACCGCGGACATTATGAGTTCCTTAGAATGCCCTTTGGCTTAAAAAACGCACCAAGTACATTCCAAAGATTAATGGACGTAGTACTTCGCGGAATAGATAACGTTTTAACATACCTTCATGACGTAATCATATACTCTACGTCATTACAGGAACATATAGACAAATGTAAACAAGTATTCGACCGTTTCAGGACGCATTACCTTAAGATTCAGTTGAATAAATCAGAATTCCTCCAAAAACAGGTGAAATTCCTAAGACACACACTCACAGACAAAGGCCTTCAGCCTAACGAAGATAAAATTGCAGCTGTTAAGAAATTTCCCATACCTAAGACACAGAAAGAAATTAAATCATTCTTGGGATTAGCAGGATATTACAGGAAATTCATACAGGACTTCGCCAAATTAACTAAACCCCTCACAAAATGCTTAAAAAAAGGCAGTAAAATAAACCTTACGCCCGAATACATAGAAGCCGTTGAAAAATGTAAAGAAGTACTAATTAACGCACCTATCTTGCAATACCCAGATTTTGATAAACCGTTTATTCTCACAACAGACGCATCAGACGTAGCTATAGGCGCAGTATTATCCCAGGGTCAAATAGGCTCCGATAAACCCATAGCCTACGCCTCGCGAACACTTTCAGATACAGAACAGCGATATTCGACCATAGAAAAAGAATTGCTTAGTATAGTATGGGCAACCAAATACTTTCGCCCTTATTTGTACGGAAAAAAGTTTACAATATACACAGACCATCGCCCTCTAACATGGATAATGACTATCAAAGACCCAAACTCAAAACTCACACGTTGGCGATTAAGACTAGCAGAGTACAATTACGACGTACAGTATAAGAAAGGTAAATCTAACACCAATGCCGATGCATTATCTAGAGTTCAGATATTACACCATAATCAAAACGTCCTAGATAACAACGCGAACGACCCACAACCTAGCACTTCTAACATTGACCCGGACCTAGCAAACAGACATTCGTACACTATTAGGTATACCAACCACCCCGGACATTGTAAACCCTCAACAATCACAAAATAATGAAACCATAACAGACAAAATACCAGAGATAGACGACGCAATTGACAGACAGCAAAAACAATTTCATATCAGAAAAACACCAGGAGAAAGCTATAGAGTAGACGATAGATCAAAAGGAAAAACAATAATAAAAGACATATGGATCCCTATTAATAACACCGAGGATCAAATAACACAATACCTAAAAGAACATACTATCCCAGATCGAGTTTTCCACTGCTACTTTCACCACGAAGAATACTACCCATTATTTTGTAGTGTTCAAAAACGTATTCGGTAATCGAGGACCAAAACTAATTAGATGCTTAAATAGAGTCACCCTAATAGAAAACCCTTCAGAACAGATAGATTTAATAAGAAAATATCACGAGGGTAAAACCATCCACAGAGGCATCCAGGAAACCTACAAACACATTCATAGAAATTACCATTGGCCAAATATGTTAGTTTCCATACAAAAATTTATCAATAAATTCGATCAATGTCTTAAGAGCAAATACGAACTGTTATAACCCGGTATTGAACCCCTTATAGCTAACACGGCCCTTAGCCGTGCACACTAGCATTTTAAGCATTATTGTTACGTCAGCATTTTGTTTCAATAGCCAGTCGACTCATAGATCGGACAGTCTATGCTGAACGCTCGCGAGATACGGTTGCCTTACGGGTCCTTTCCTCATGTTAACTCTTTATGGGAATAAATAGTGTAGTTAACTTTAAAATGTCTTTTTTAAAAAGACCTCGGAAAGGGACCCCGTAACATTTGGTGGCAGCGGTGGGATACGGAATTCCCCAGTGCCGATTCGCGTAAATCTATATTTGCGTTATAAAAATAGACTCGCCGTGTCCTACAAATTTAGTGAAAACTTACCGTGAGTGACCTCCGGTTAACTTTCGAGGTACACCTTACCTCTCGTGAATCCTGCAACAGTGTAACACTTACCTTACATCGCGAACACATCCTTGAGTATCCTGAAAAACCTACCTGGGACCCGCCTGAGAGTACATCCGGTCGTCATCCTGTAAGCTCTGACGAGCATCCTGCACCGCATTGTGTGCAACCCCGACGACATCCGCGACTCGCCAGTGGTTCTACGAGGTATCCGAAGGTATTCTACGAAAATTAGTGTCCGTGTTTCGTCGATTGTGTCCAAGTGTTCTGTGCAAATCAAATCATAGTGCGGTATCCGTGTGGTGTCGCTATGCTGCGGTTCCACGAATTAGCTGTTGTCGCCGCCTACGTGAGTGACTCATACATTTTTATCGTGAACAGTGTTCACGCTCTTAGAACCTTATTTTTATTTTTATTGTGCATCGTAATTTTATTTTCTTTTATGTATCGTTTGTATTATGCCCAAAGTGTCTAAGGTTGAGGATAGCAAGTTGACTATAGACGTATCTAGATTAGAAACGGAACCTAAATCTCCTTTACTATCACCTAAGATAACTAGGCGTACTGTCGAGATGGAGTTAAACATTCTATTGAAATTCGTAAAGCCATACGATGGCACTCGTGAAAAACTTAATTCGTTCATCACTAACTGCAATAATGCCTATGAACTGGCATCTGACTCACAAAGGCCCATCCTTTTTAAATATATACTATGTCAAATGACAGGTAAGGCAGAGACCGCCTGCTCAATTAAAGAGTTTACCAGCTGGGAACAGCTTAAAGAATTTCTAAAAACCCAGTTTTCCGAAAGTAAACATTATTCACATTTGCTAACTGAGCTCCAAGAAAGCAAGCAAGGGCCTACAGAAAACGTAAGCCAGTTTGCACTAAAGATGGAGACATGTTTGTCCCACCTTCTCACAGAGATCTCACTTTCATGTCACAAAGTAAAGGAAATCCCAGGGCGCACTGCCGCCATGGAGGACTTAACCCTCCACCACTTCCTTATGGGGCTCCATCCCCGCGTATCCAACATCGTTAGATGCAGGGCCCCCAAAACATTTAACGAAGCGGTCAATCTGGCGATCTCGGAAGAGAGGATCCAAGAAACCCTCTATAAACGCGGGCAGAATAATAATAGCTCGCAGCAGGACAAACAAAAGTCGCAGAACCGGTTCAAACCGGCTACCCAAACTCCGTTAAATAAGCCGAAATTCCAGAAGCCACTCGATAAACCGAGTACTTCCGGACATCCAAACAAGCCTAACCCTAATCTAACTTGCAAATACTGCAAGGAAACAGGGCATGAAATCCAAAACTGCCAAAGGAGGCAAGCCGCAAACAAACGGCACTTTGCCTCGCAGCCAGACAGCAAACCGTCTATGTCCTTCTCCCCTCAAAAACCTTCCCAGGTTAGCTATGTAGACAACGATAACGATGATGACACCGAAGACGAGGACGCCGACGAGAATTTAAACCAGTAGGCGTCCTGGAACTGTGCCGCCCAGGACGTAGCCACCCTAAAAACGACGGCACACATCTCGAGAGCAAAGGCCCTCGTCCCAAGCCTACTAAAAAATTAGTAGCCTCCATTAAGGTTGTACAGCAGGGTAACCAGCCCCAAAACGGGAACCTTAATCAAAATCGTCCTTCTAAGGTTGTACAGCAGGGTAACCAGCCCCAAAACGGGAACCCTAATCCAAATCGTCCTTCTAAGGTTGTACAGCAGGGTAACCAGCCCCAAAACGGGAACCTTAGTTCAAATCACCCTATTAAGGTTATACGACAGGGTAACCAGCCCCAAAATGGAAACCTTAATACGGATACCAAGGAAATTTACGAGGTCAACATTGACACTACCAAAAGACTTCTACCTCATGTAGTAGTAAAGTCGGAAATCTCAGATTTACCGCTCAACCTTTTGGTAGACTCAGGCTCTGCCATTTGCCTGCTTAAACAGTCCAGTGTACTGAAGCAGCCACCCTTGACCCGTAAACCAATCAGTATCAAAGGTATTGACCCTGGTGAGGACAATACTCAAACAATAGGACATTTCAAACTGAAGTTTAACCTATCCGATACTTGTCCAACCAGTCACAAGTTTCATGTCATAAAAGACATCAACCTGCCTTACGATGGTATACTAGGCAACGACTTCCTCACGAGCAAAAGTTGCAATATCGACTATCGCCGTAATGTTTTAAAATTAAAGCGAAGTGAAATCAAGATTCACTTCTTCGATCCCAGCTACGTCATACCACCACGGACAGAGACCGTGATTGAATGTACTGTAGTAAATCCCGAATTGAAAGAGGGTATGGTATTAGACCAACACCTATCCCAGACTCTTCTCGTAGCCAATTGCCTAGTAAAGGTGAAGGATAACCAAAGAATTAACATTTCGGTTATAAATACCTCCAATAAACCCGCCGAGATCAAGCGTAATCTCAACCTTAAGTTGGACCCTATAGAGGTTTGGCCAACCACATTGCCCTCTTACACTGGCAATGTAAGTGAGCGCACTAGGAAGGTACTAGACCTTTTGAGAACGTCACACCTGAACGAAGAAGAAGCGGAAGCCCTTCTCGACCTCTGTTCAGAATATTCTGACATATTTCATCTTCCAGATGAACCCTTATCCTTCTCACCCGCCATCCAACATGAAATCAAAACATCCAGTGACACTCCCATACATACTAAATCCTATCGCTTCCCTGAGTGCCACAAGAAAGAGGTGGCAACTCAAATAAATAAAATGTTAGACCAAGACATTATCACACCGTCGTCTTCTCCCTGGTCGTCTCCTATCTGGGTCGTCCCCAAAAAGGCTGACCCCTCTGGCCAAAAGAAATGGCGTATAGGCATTGACTATAGAAAACTAAACGACATCACAATAGGTGAAGTTTACCCCATTCCTCAGATTACTGAGATCCTCGACCAGTTAGGAAAGAGCCAGTACTTCACGACACTCGACCTATCATCAGGTTTTCATCAATTATTGATTTCCCCAGAAGACGCACCCAAAACAGCCTTCTCTGTACCTCAGGGTCACTTCCAATTTAACCGCATGCCTTTTGGGCTGAAGAATACCCCATCCACGTTCCAAAAACTCATGAACACCTGCCTTACGGGGCTCCAGGTGCTTCATTTACTTGGATGACATAGTCCTGTATGCATTTGACCTGCTTTCAGCCATCCAAAACCTAAGAGCCGTCTTCGATAGACTTCGAGAGTTCAACCTTAAACTCCAACCGGAGAAATGTGAATTTCTACGAAAGGAGGTTACTTACCTAGGCCATATTATAACACAATACGGTGTTAAACCCAATCCTGATAAGGTCAAGGCCGTCACACAGTATCCAACTCCGAAGTCCCCCAAAGACATCAAATCCTTTTTAGGATTGGTATCCTACTATAGGCGTTTTATCCCAAACTTCTCTAAGCTTGCTAAACCACTTACCTCTCTCCTGAAAAAGGACGTCCCCTTTAATTGGTGTAATGAACAGCAGCTTAAATTTGAAGCAGCTTTGCTTTTGAAGCCCTGAAAAATAAATTAGTAGAAGCTCCCATCCTCGCCTACCCGGATTTTAATCAACCCTTCTTACTTACCCGTGACGCATCCAATTACGCCATCTCCGCCATCCTGTCCCAAGGATCTATCGGGCAAGACCGCCCAATTGCATTCGCGTCACGCACCCTAAACAAAGCCGAGTGTAACTACAGTGTCACTGAAAAAGAGTGCCTGGCAATTATCTTCGGCACAAAAACATTTCGCCCATACATTTATGGCCGCCGCTTCACAATCTTAACAGATCACAAGCCCCTCCAATGCTTATTTAACTGTAAAGACCCCGGGTCTCGCCTTGTCCGGTGGAGGCTAAAGCTGGAAGAATTTGAATATGATATCCAGTATAAAAAGGGTAAGATAAACGCAAACGCGGACGCCCTTTCCAGATTTCCTGTGAACCCCATCCAACCAACTGTCACTAATGAAACACCTAACCCTCAAGGTCAAGACATCAATCCAGAACAGTTGGAACAATCCCTTTTAGAACCGAGTAACTTAGATAAGGACCTAATGGACTTACTAACATCACCGCGTTCCTTCCCGTCTGAAGATCTAAACCCAGACATCCTCCTAGAATGTGCTACTCCAGAACTACTTAACATAGAATCTCCTCTGCCTCCCTTACCTGGAACGTCACAGAGCACTCCAACCCTCGATGAAATCCTCTCGCCTAAAACTTCAGGCGAACCTACCCCATCGACAAGCAACATAATCACAGACGATTACTCGACTTCCCTGAAACGCTTGTCAAATAAAAATAACTCTTATAATACAAAAATTATTGAACATAATCAGAGCTTACTAAAAAGCCCCGATAAGGTTATCCTTATCCCTACATCTTTAGATCTCGATGAGTCAAACCCCTACATACAAGAAATATAAGGTAACCTAGAAAACCGAGAAGAAATTCTTAACCAAGAAAGACAGCTACAAAGCTTCTCGAAAATCGCCCTAGGTAATAAGATTTATTACCTCCTTTATGTCAAAGTCCATCACTTTGATCAAGCATCCTATCAAGAGATCTATGATACTCTAAAAGCCATCCGGAACGAATTAATAATAATAGGAAATACTCAACAAATAAGTATATCTGATTTCCGTGATGCATTCGAAAAACATAGTTTTATAAAAATATACAATATAATTATTTTCCTCTTCCATAATACAAACATCCTAGTAAACATTTACCATAATAATGTTACTTATCCCTCACCGTCCGAGGTGAAGAAAATTCTATACGACAACCATGACATCCCAGCAGCTGGTCACTTAGTTGTCAGTCGTATGTATAATAGATTGAAAGAATTGTATTATTGGAAAAGTATGCGTAGTGACATAGAGTCTTATGTGAAAAGGTGTAAACTATGTCAAGAAAACAAAGCTTTGCGCCAAACAAATCGTGCACCGATGCAAATAACAAGCACTTCAACCAAACCGTGTGAGCGTATAGCGTTAGACGTTGTAGGACCTCTCCCCGAATCGGGAACCGCAAAGCTCAGATTCATATTAACCTTACAGGACGACTTTACCAAGTTCTCCTCCGCTTATCCATTACGCAGTACTACCGCTGAAGAAACAAGTGAATGTTTACTTCACTTTATATCCATATTTGGTATTCCCAAAATGATCCTCACTGATCAGGGTACCAACTTTACGTCAGAATTATTTAAAAGAACGTGTGATTTATTAAAAATCAAGCAGCTATGGTCCACGCCATACCATCCACAAACTCAAGGTGCTCCAGAACGGAGCCACTCAACCTTAAAGGAATACCTAAAATCTTTCGTAAACGAAGACCAAACAGATTGGCCTCGTTATGTATATGCAGCCATGCTTACATATAATACAACCGTCCATTCCACAACTCATTACACTCCCTACGAGCTAATGTTCGGTAACAAACCATTTATTCCTAATTCAATATATGACGAATCCCTAGGTACTACATACCCGGAGTATGTACGCATGTTACAAACCCGTCTAAAGAACTCTCACGATAAAGCTTTAGAATACATACAGCGATCAAAAGTATCGTCAAAGAATTATTACGATTCTCATTCACGCCCTATACAATACAAAGTAGGCGACTTTGTTTACCTAAAGAACCATCTTAGATTACGAAAAGCTTTATCGCCAATATGGAAAGGCCCATATAAAGTTGTCAAAATTCATGGTAACAACACTTTATCTTTATTAATAAATAGACGGCACGTCCGTCACCATTATGACGAGGTAAAGCTCGCCGAAGTCAGCGGCGACCTGCAAACATAAACATACCTAAACAAAAGTTAATTTTAGTAAACTAGGTTAATAATACTTACGTAAATTTAACGTTATAATAATAATAATAATAATAATAATAACAATCGGCCCGATATAACCCTACAAGATAAAATAAATAAAATTACTTACCTGATAGATATAGCTGTACCAAACACTCACAATATACAAAAAACCATTTCTGAAAAAATACACAAATATACAGACCTGAAGGATGAAGTTTTACGAATCTGGAAACAAGAAAAAGTTTATATTGTACCTATAGTTTTGTCCACCACTGGCGTTATCCCGAATCAAATACACAATAGCCTGAAACTCATTGACCTGAAACCCAATATATACATCCAACTCCAAAAAGCTGCAATATTAAACACCTGTAGACTTGTTAGGAAGTTTTTACAGATAGACGAACATGATAATAACACCCTACAGTCATAATAAAACACTCTAAAATCGTGTCATTTACTTGACGGTAGTCCGTAAATGGCATTTAACTTCAACCAGCTTAAGCTGAGAAAATAAAACAAACGAATAATAATAATAATAATTTATTTATTCACAAAAATACAAAAGGTACGTACACTACAATTCGTCTTAAATTAAATCCATTGGTATAACTAGCCTAATGTCTTATATTTAGTTTTACATTATATAATAAGTACATGACTAATAAAAACAATAGTGTACATAAAGCCTCATAATCATAATATACATATATTTGCAATATTAGCAAAAACTATGATTGCGTTATAACTCAAGTAATTATCGACTACCTACTCGAACTAGGTTAGACCTGTGTTTCGAGCTGACGCTTGATTAAAACTTAGAGAGACAAACGACAATATTATGTACATGTTTATATGCTAATATTATAACATAGTGTGTAAGTAATTAAGTTTATCAAGATTTAGTTTAATTTAGGCAGACTATTTATTATAAATTAATAATATAAAAACGAAATAAAATAAAAATTCACAAACATTTTGGTACGTTACTAATTACAGTTAATATTCCACATGTCACGTAATAAGAAATATAATAATAATATTTAGACAAAATTGTTAAAGATCATTTTAAAACTTCTAGTAATTTTTCTGTGTCGTCGTAATTGAGTTTTTGTAAATATTCTGTTACTGTTGTTCTGCATATTTTATAGCTAAGACTATATATATTCAGAAATTTATTGAACTTATTATACAAGAACGGTCCTAGAAATACGTAGAATCTTTTAACAAAGACATGATTTGTATGAGGCATTACACAAACAAGGTCCTTTCTTCTTCTTTCAACAGGAATTGGAGAATATGGGAGTTCGGTGTGCTGTTTTTGTATAATACTAAGTATAAATAGTTGGCGCACTGTTAGCACGTTGCATGATAAATAGAGTTGGTGTGTAGGGAATTTAAAGCGACGAAATGTAGCCACTTTAAGAATTGCTCTTTGTGCTCGTTCTAGCGGTAATAGAACTGATTTAGCCGCACCACCCCACAATGTAATGCAATATGTTAGTATGGATTGACACAAAGCTAAATAAACCTGTTTTATTAATTTGTAATCGGCTATGTTACGAAGTTTTTTGAAAATATAAATTAATTTCCGCGTTCTTGCGCATACAATATCAATGTGTTTACGGAAATTTAGATTTGTGTCGAGGGTTATGCCTAGATATTTGATATTGTTAGTTTCAATTAATGCGGGACAAGTACATGTTAGGTCAGCGTGCATTTTACAGTTGTGTGCAAAAATATGTAGGTTAATAGGTGATGGATTAGTATTTCTCATTCTAAATAATATGTATTTCGTTTTGTCTACATTTAAGGTTAGCAGATTTTGGTGTAGCCAGTTTGATACAATATTAAAACCATTTTGGGCGTGGTCATAAAGCTCAGAATATGTATTGGCTGAGAATAAAAGCGCTGTGTCGTCGGCATATGATATCAATATACCATTTTGAACATTTAAACTATAGAGATCGTTAATATATATAAGGAACAAAGTTGGTCCCAAAATACTACCTTGTGGTAAACCAAAACCACTATTTTTACGTTCTGCACTAACATATTTATCAATTTTCACACTTTGGTAGCGATCGGTCAGATAGTCGGAAAACAGTGCAAGTTGTGCTCCCCTTATTCCGAATGTCTCGAGCTTGCGCAGCAGTATGGAGCAGGATATTGTATCAAACGCCTTGTCCAGGTCTAAAAATATTCCCATGGAGTGCATGCTCTTATCTAGACTATTGGTAATATGCGCCGTAAGCTGGTGTACGGCTTGGTTAGTAGATTTTTTAGGCCTGAACCCAAATTGGTTATCTGAAAGCAGCTTATTATTTTCAAGGTAATTAATCAATCTAATATTTATTATTTTCTCTAAGATCTTTGAAAGGCCAGATAAGACTGAAATTGGCCTGTAGTTAGTAATGCTTTTTTTGTCACCAGATTTAAAAATAGGAGTAACTACTGCTTTTTTAAACAAGCGGGGGAAAACTCCTTCTTGTAAGCATAAATTAAAAATATGTGTTAATACCGGCGCAAATGTATATTTGAATTTTTTTATAATATTGTTAGGTATATTATCCCACCCTACTGCACACACTTCTTTCAAACCACTTATGATACTTATTACTTCATCAACGTCCGTATCCAGCATCACGAAAGAATTTAGCGATGGCGATTGGCTAGTTTGAGACAGAAAGCTACTTGATTTAGGAATATTTTCCGTTAATGATCTACCGACGTTAATGAAATAATCGTTTATCTTATTAATTGCCGATATTGGACTTATGTCTGTTGACAGAAGTTCTAGTGGTGCTTCTGATTGTTTACTAATAAATGTATTATTTTTTATAAATTTCCAGATGAACTTACTATTTTGCCCTGCCTTTTGCAATTGACTTTTGTCATATTGAATTTTAACGGTTTTTAAAAGATTGTTGCAAAAATTTCTGTATCTTTTATATGATACGGAGAGTATTTCATTGTCTGGTGCCAATTTTAGTTTTTGATGGAGTTTATCTCGATGTCTTATGCAACGAACCAAACCGGGAGTAATCCAAGGTTTTATGTTGGTATATTTTCGAGACGTATGTATAAATGTCGTATTTTTTGTTATTGCATCTTGTACTGATCTTATAAAATACTGTAAAGAGCAATTCGCATCGTTGGAATTAAAAACTGGTTTAAAATCTATGCTACCTATACTACTTGCGAGGGTTTTCATGTTCACTTTTGCATAGCTGCGTGTGCAGTTGTTCCTGGGCAAAGACAATTTTAGAGTCAATAGAATAGCATTGTGATCTGTTAGTGATGAATTTGTTATTAATGTTATGGAGGGCTTAATTGATTTTATAACAAAATGGTCTAAGCATGAGCCACTTTGGTGAGTTGGGTGATAATGGGTTGGTAACAACCCATGAAATGCGCAAATGTTTAAGTAGTTATGTGTATGAATGTCGGTTCTTTGAGACGCGATATTAATGTTTATATCACCTGTCAGTATAATATTCTGAAAATTTGACAGTCCGTTTAAGTGTGTGTCCAGTGATTCCAAAAACAATTCAATATTTTGCGAAGGCGGCCTATAAATTGCTAATACTACTGTATTTGAATTGATTTTAATTATCAAGCAATTACTGCCCAGAAATAAAGGTTCTTCTACTGATATATTTAAATTATTTTTAGAATAAATTACTAGACCATCATTTTGATTTAAATTATTTTCTGTTTTATGTACACAATATCCATCAAGAAGTGGTAGAGCAGTTGTTTGGTTTGACAGCCAACATTCTGTTAACACTATAATGTCACAGCTAACATTGAGATTATGCAATAACACTTCAAATCCATTTATATTACGACTTATGCTGCGAATATTTTGCGTCAACAAAGTCAGCACCTTTTCACTACGCGGTATAGAATATTTACACGAATTGACATCACATATTTTTATTTCCGACACAGAAAAATTGTCTAGGTCACCTATCAATTGATTAGTCATTGTATGCAATTAATTGTATACAAGTAAAATATAATAAGATAAAATTAAGTTAGAGCGCTAACTAAGAACAATAGGAGGTGACGCTCTTAGGCGCCCTCATAGTCTATAGAGTGTATATATTTATCCTCAGCATACTTACGAGCTGGACAGTTAGGGTCACCTGTTTGATGGTCGGATTTCCGTTTAAAACGCTTGCAGGTTGCACAATTAGGAGCGGCTGACTTGCTGTTACAGTCTTTGAAGGTATGGCCAAGTTCACCGCAATGATTGCAAGTGGGGCTGGTTTCTCGGCAATATTTAGCGGCGTGACCGAACTGCTGGCAATTGAAGCATCTCGTGACAATCGTAAAGTCACTGACCGGGCATGACGTCCAATTAATGAAAACCCGACTTTGGTTTATCAGTGCCTTTCTAATAGAGGGTGCTACTTCCAGTACATAGTTACAGGTAGGCAGGTTCTTCTTACCTGATTTATGACTCGACTTAACTGCGGCTAGAAAAGAATCACGAGTAGACTTCGGGAATTTGTCGGCAAGGTTTTGCTCATAAACGCAATCAAGGACTTCCTTTTCGGTGAGGGATACGGGTACACCCACGATGGTAACTCTTGGACGACGTTTCGTTGGCTCCTCCACAGTAAGGCCCGATGAGACTAGCTTTTGCGAGTTCCTTAACTTTTCAACGTCTTGCTTAGATTCCGTACTAATGAGGACGCCTCCGTTTCGGACTTTCCTCAGCCCACGTACGTGAAGCTTAAGTTCCTCCGGTGAAATAATCTTCTGTACGAGGGTTTTAGTATCGTCACTAGATTTTGATTTGTCACTGGGATAGATAGCAATACTGCTCAGGTTATTAGGACGAACAAACTTATCAGCTCCTTTCTTCACCATGTCTGCGAAAGAGGTACTGCCAACTGGTTGTAATTTGTCTTCGACTGTCGCCTTAATTTCTTTGAGTGAACCACTGAGGTCCACCTGTGTATTTAAGTGTTGTATGTTGCAGTGGGCAAGGATGGTCTTTTGTTTTAAAGACTGGTATACAACGGCAATATGGGCTGTTGCACCCATAACTTTACGGCACAAACCTGATACGAGCTCTTTTTGGTTTGAGTTCATTTTTCCTTCGGCCACGACGGTGCACAACTCATTAAGGTAGGTTTCGACGGTATCCAACCACCTTTCAATCTCCGGCGTAGGCACGACTTCCTCGGGCAGATCATTCTGGATCGTTTTTTTGGGCGGTTTGGGCAGATTTTCAGCTACTGGAAAGGAGAGCGGAGTCGGCGTAGACGGAGGACTTCGACTTGTCTTTTGGCTCCGGCCAAATGGGCTAAAGCCTGGGTTTGACATTACAGTATTGTTTATGTAATTAGCTGCAGTTCATATTTGCTGATCGTTTTAATTTACACAAACACGCGACACACTTAAGGTCAGACTGCTGACTCGACGTCGCGAAATATTAATCGTAATTATTTAATTACTTTAGACCAAGAGACAAAAACACGTCCGCATAGTCAAGCGTCTAAGCGATCAACCCAAAGTTATAGTTTTAGTATTAGATATATAGATGTTAGTTATAATGTGTTAGTCACAAGACTGCTTTTGTTAGCTTAAATAAGTACTTAATATAAACAATACCTTGTTAGAAGCATAGATTAAATAGTTGTTAGTTTTTATATACAAGCGAATTCAATAGTAACGTATAAATAATATACTTACAGCACTTCAGCGGAACTCCAGACGCCCAACTACTATATCCAACCGATAACCACGAGTCCTGGAATTTATTTTGACTATATAGGAAATTTAAAAATCTCTAATGGTGTATTAAATGTTATCATGCCAATGGGAATTTCGCATTTCAAACCGCATATAGAAAACATTAACTCATCATTGGAAACTTTTATAAATCTCTGTAACCAAGTGGAAATTCTCGCAGAACCCGAATGCCATAACATAATAGAACCATTAGTATTACAACAGCAAAACATTATTAAATTGTTCAGTTCAATCTCTCATTTAATCGATAATAGATCCAAGCGAGCTTGGGTCGGTGGTATAGGTACTGCCCTTAAATATGTTTTCGGCACGTTGGACGAAAACGACGCCATAAAATATGACCAAGCGATTGAGTCCATACAAGTCAACCAGGATAAATTGGCATCCTTAGTAAAGAACAATGTTCTAATCACAAACTCTGTCATATCAGCATATAACAGCTCCTTACAAAAGATTAAAAGGAATGAAATTAAAATGAACAACGCCATAGACCAACTTTCAGCCAGTATACAAAATTTAACAATAAATGCCAATTCAATAGAAAGCCGAATAAGCTTAGACCTTGTTCTAAATTCACTAGAAACCTCTATGGTCACTCTATCCTTCCAACTAGAAGAAACAACGAATGCGATTCTTTTCTGTAGCCAAAACAATTTACATCCGGCAATCATGTCGCCCGCACTCTTATACCGAGAACTGAGCAACAATATTAGGCACTTACCGAACAACCTTAACCTGCCTTTGTATTTAGACATAAGCTCCATTCATAACATTGTAAAGGTCTCCAGTTTGTTATGTTATTATTTCAATGGTAAATTAGTTTTCCTGTTACGAATACCGTTAGTCTCTAACCTTGAATATATGTTGTATAATAAAGTTGCTTTACCAACACCACATGTAAACCAATCAGACATTTACGGTCTCATAGTAGTAAGTATATGGCTATAACAAAAGATAAATCAAATTATTGTAATTTAGAAACATTAGACAACTGCAAAATTGTAAACTCAGCAGAATATCTATGTGACATCCCTATAACTCATAAAACCGATTCAAACCCTAACTGTGAAACTGAATTGTTATCTAAATCTATTGTGGATATTCCTAAACAATATAATATGAAATACATCTATGGCAAATTGAATATTTTCAAATCAATAAGTAATAACAAATATATTTATATACAATCAGAATCAGCTAAACTATCTATTGACTGTAGAAACTCAAATAAAATAGAAGAAACAAATATATCTGGTATCGGTATACTTACAATACCGACTAATTGTATAGCTTATTGTAAAGGTACAACACTGTTCCCTAAATATAACAATGTATTAAATTTAACTTCGCCATTTAATATGCCAGATTTTAACTTACCTTCTTGCATTTCTTGTAACATTAATAAAATTAAGAATGTAACAAATAATTTGCCCCTCTCTCGTTTAGAACCCATAGATTTAAACGATATTCAATCGATTGATAAATTATCCATTAAACTTTTATCCGACGTGGAAAACATTAAAGAAACTCCACATATAATCGAGTACGGAGCACATTATTCCATAGCTATAAATATAATCGTATGTATCATTGTACTTTACCTTATATACAAACTTGTATTAACGTTTTGTAAACCCGGCAGCAACCCTCGTTTTCACAAATATAGATTTCGCAAATCAAATAAACCAGAGACGGATTCCATAGAACTGCAAAGAACAGTTCAAGAAATCCCGACTCCAGCTTTAAGAACCTCATTTTAAAGTTAACTTCGGCGTCCATCCCCGAAGTTCACTCTAAAGGGGGAGGTGTTATAACCCGGTATTGAACCCCTTATAGCTAACACGGCCCTTAGCCGTGCACACTAGCATTTTAAGCATTATTGTTACGTCAGCATTTTGTTTCAATAGCCAGTCGACTCGTAGATCGGACAGTCTATGCTGAACGCTCGCGAGATACGGTTGCCTTACGGGTCCTTTCCTCATGTTAACTCTTTATGGGAATAAATAGTGTAGTTAACTTTAAAATATCTTTTTTAAAAAGACCTCGGAAAGGGACCCCGTAACAGAACGCAATCCATTAAAACTACCATTATCTCTTACCGATACCCCACACAAACCAATGGAACATATGTTCATGGATCTCTACAGCAGTGGAGGAACAACGTTTTTAACCTTAATAGATAACTTTACAAAATACGCACAAGCTTTACCACTCACAGCGTCAACTAGTATTCATATAGCCGAAGCATTACTGAGCCTATTCTCAACCATTGGCGTACCTAAGAAAATTACAACCGATTCCGACTCAAATTTTGACAACGAAGTGATAACAGAAATATGCGCAATGCACAACATTCACATACACTTCACCACACCGTATAACCCAAATTCTAACACACCAATAGAAAGGTGACACTCTACCTTGGCAGAAATAATAAGAATCCAAAGATTAACCGATAAAGACGAACCAACAAACCTAATGAAATACGCAATCATAGCTTACAATAATACAATTCATTCCTCCACCGGTTTTACGCCATTTGAGCTATTATATGGACATACAGATAGTAGAAACCCACTAGAGTTACACTGTCCCAAAGAATTCTACCAGGAATACGTGCTTAAGCACAAACAAATTATGGAAAATACACAGACTCTTATGAGCGAAAAGTTATCAAACGACTAACAGCAGGTAATAGAAAGAGCAAACAAAAACACGGAAGTTGCACAATTTAAAGTAGGAGACACAGTGTACAAACAGGTAGCTAAAACCGCGAGAAAAAACAAACTCGAACCAAAATACCTCGGCCCATACACAATAGTACGTATTCACCCAGAACAAATAGCTGAAATAGTAGGCAAGCACGTAAACGCAAAAACTATTAGAGTCCACTTCCGCTTACTAAGGCGCCCTGAAAATGTTTCAGGAACGCCATCGCCTGCATCGCAATGCTCCGACTCGCCACAGCAACGGCAATCATACAGGCAATAGATAACCACAACGGGATATTGGTACTGACAGAAGCAAAAGCACAGTATCAAGTAGATACCTACCATTTAGCGTATGTATGTATCTACCATGTATCTACAACGTAACAAAACTAAAAGATATTTATATGGATATATGCAGTAATTACTTCACTATAAAACTAAAACAGAATTCTTCAATAAATATTTCTACTACCACTAAGCAAATAGATTACTTAATAGATACAATAGAAAGTAGATTAGTTTACTTAGGTTCGGATACCTTAGGTTTAAAATCGATTTATAGAAATAAGCGTGGTCTCGTCAACGGGCTAGGCTCTATAGTAAAAGCGATCACAGGTAACTTAGACCAGGAAGACGCGATTAAATTCGATAATGAAATCAAAGCACTGCAGTCCTCAATAAAAAACAACAGATTCAATCAAAAAAGAACTATGAGCATCATGCAAACCTTTATGGACGAATACGAAACAAACTTAAGACATAAAACACAACCAAGAAGAAATCTACAGGGCAATAGATAGATATTCGAATAAAAACACAGAATTTGAAATGAACTTCGTAAAAACTGGAATATTTAACAACATAGAGAGCTCGCTTCAACAAGTCTACGATAGACTAGAAACATTAGTAAACGCTTTGACATTCTCACACCTTGGTAAAATGCACCCGAGTATAATAGAACCGTCATACTTAATAGAAGAACTTAACTTAATACAAAATGAACTAGACGCAATGCTGGCCTTACCACCAAACATAAAATACATTCACTTATGGAAAGAAGCGATAACAACAAAAGCATATAGCACTAACGAAACAGTTAACTTTATTTTGGAAATACCGATAGTTGCAGAACAACCCTATAATCTCCTTCACCTGTATTCTATACCCAACAATAACAACACAATACTAGTCCCTAAAAGTCCTCTCCTAATCTTGGGAAATAACGAGTTTGCATATCCTCATGAGCAATGCACCAACATAGCGGAGGACGAAGTCATCTGTAAACATCTAGAATGGCAAACACTCCTTCACTCAACGGACTGCATTGCCCAATTAATACAACATCAAGAACCACACAACTGCACGTACGCGACGGCAACCTATCGCAGCAACATAATTCAACAGATACGAGAAAACTCCTGGATCGCAGTACTGAAACAGGAAGAAGTTATGAAAACCACTTGCGGCAACGATGTACAATATCAAAGAAATATCGGTGTATTTCTTATAACTTTTGCACTTCTTATAACTTTGCAATTATTGTCCGTGACAATAATTGCAAAGTGCAAATCGGAGAGAAAACACTAATGACGCACAAACGATACATTAACATGAAAGAAACCATACCTCTACCACGTATACACGAAACACCAAAACCTATACCAACAAGGATAAACTTAGAAAACGTCGAACTAGACAAATTGAAAAACGCCTTGCACCAATTAGAAGAGGTAAAACTCGCCGAAGAGGACCCAGTCTTCATACCTAGTATACCCAGCTGGCCATCCATAACACTATACATCACAGTCTTCCTGACCGGAGTTGGAGTAGCAGCCTACAAATTCTGGTGGAAACCCAAGTCGGCGCAAACCTCAGCACAGCTTCCTGAAGCCGAAGAACTCCAACATCAGTCGCTGCCTTCGGTGCGCCTCTATCTTAAGGGGGGAGGAGTTATGTCGCCGTAACTACGACACCATACAATACTACTCATTGTAATTAGGCTATTTAGATAACACCGGAGTAACTTCCCGGAAATATATAAGAGTACATGCTTATGGTTACTACGTGAATCATTACACATATGAAACGACCCTTTGTTAAGATAAGTTAGTTGTAAGATCTTGTTTAATAAAATGATCAGTCTGTATCTGCTCTTCAAGCGGTAAACACCTTGTTCTCTTTTTAAAAAGCC
This sequence comes from Euclidia mi, assembly GCA_944739405.2. NCBI lineage: Eukaryota > Metazoa > Arthropoda > Insecta > Lepidoptera > Erebidae > Euclidia > Euclidia mi. The sequence continues at coordinate 165,397 of OX123182.2, forward strand.
TTCGGCCTCCGCCCGCTACCTAACTCGGGGAAGAAGCAAATACTTCTATCTTACATTTTTGGGCAAATTGACTTTTAGATGTAGTTGGATGCAAAATTAAATTTAACATTAGCTGGAAAGATCTCCTATCTACATTTCCCAGTTTTAGGGAGATTTTTAATGTACAGAAATAGCTCTTAAAATAAAGCTTTAATATGTTGTAATAATTTTAATGAAAATATCTCCTTTCTATGAAAAGAAATTACTCTTATCTCCTTCGCGCGTGTTTTTTTCTGACAATAGCTCCTATTTTCGCCATGAAGCGTGTTTACTCGAGCGCAGCACTCGCGTGACTGCCGACACGGATCCGTACGATGAAAGGAGGTCCTATATAGATGGCGTTAGCCTCGCTCAGTTTCTTCAAACGCACACGCGGCTGCTACAAACCCAAATAGTGCGAGTTTTAACGTGCTTCTCGTGAAGAAAATTGTGAAAATGTGTTGTGTTGGATTCTTAATTAATGGTGTTATTCAGGTAAGTTTTGCAATATTTAATTGAATATTTGTGAAAACGATCAGCAAAATCAGTGTGAACACATGTCCACCTACCGCAGTAGGTACTTACTGTTTTACTTCTGCATGTTGTAACTTAGCATAGGTTTTTCGCATTATCATCTATTAGATTTAGTATCCCACATTAAATACTTGCCATTGTACTGTTTTTATAACTCTCGTTGTACATTATTTTGACTTTCTAGCGAAATATTTTAGCCACAAATACCTACGGTCTTCACGGTAAAATTGTTTGTGTTAATAAAAATAGCTCCTATCTTCGAATTTATGAAGTTAAGAGCGGTTTCAGATTAGCGTTTTATACGCGCGTATAAGCTCGTTTTTGGAAGCGCATGTAGGCGCGTACTGGCGCGCCTTTTAGCACACGCGCAACTCGTACGAGCGTTGACGCGCTTCCAAGCTCGTATATGCACGAGCCGTCGGAATCCATGTTGACACTGACAAGATGTCACTACAGTTTCGGGCGAACACGCCTAAATATGCCCGTTCGGTTTTTTGAAGCTCGTAATATAGCGCGCGTGTAAGCGCGTATGCTGAAACGACCGTATACGCGCAGAAAAATACGCTAATCTGAGACCGCCCTTAGAGATGTTGGCATTGTTTGTAAAAATTAAGTTAGGAGATTTTACTAGAGGAAAACCTAGACGACAATAAGATTTTAGACTCATTATTTTATTATACGTATGCGATAAATAGCTATAACGGGTAAATAAATATCTCACAATTATGTGTTCTTCAGTTAAAATGTCTGGAAATGCTGAATTATACCGGGGCGTACGGGGGAAGAAAATCCTTGGATTATTAAACCAAGATGTCATTGCTGTTAATTCAGAACGTAAGTCATTGAGAAATAGTGTTCTTCAATGCACTAGCTAGCCGATATATTCCTACCATTATTTTGTATTGTAAGCTTGATTTCCCGTTTATATTTTTCAGAAAAACAAACAGATTCAGCATCACCAAAACCTTCAAATTTACATGCTATCACCGATGGTTCAAAACGTACGTTGTGTGTTTTATCATACTTTAATGTATTATTTTTATACATTTTTTTCCTATTGAATAACTCTGTTCAAAATTTTGTTTTTAGGAAAACATTGGAATTAGTAAAGAGAAAACTTTTTAAAAATGATGATACAGGACCTATTTATCCTAAACGTAAGTCTATCTTCTATTATTCAACAATAACTTGACGTTTATTAATCACTGGATGCCTATACTTGTAGTACCTACATAGTGGCCTAATAAATGAAAAATAAAATACAATTATTGTACCCAATACTTACTAATTATGACTGTTATAGAACTTGTTCAATATTATTTTATTATTTTTAAGACAACAAACGGAATCAGTACAAAAAACTGTTTCTACTCGGGCTGCTGTTACCAGAAAGATAAAGAAAGTATCTGGTAATGTAAAACCATCGTCCGCGAGAGCTATTGTAAGCACAAGTAATATTAATACTCGCTGCTGTTCGATGGAGGACTTAAGTTTGATGAACTTGATCCCTCTAAAGAATTCTTATGGCCGCAAATGTATGTCACTCGCTGATCTGACGATTGATGCTCCTTGGTCTTTAAAAAAAAAACGAAGTTCATCAGTGCCAGTTTCTTGCAAATATGAAGACGACTTTACTGTGGTTGAATGTCGAGAAATGATGAAAAGTCCAGATTCTGAAGAATAAAAACATCTCCATTTTTTCCATTGCACTATTGGCTGCAAAATCAATGGAAATTATAAGAAGTGTTTGAAATAGAATTAGTTTTTATTATAAGTCAAATCGATGAGATCGATTGAGTAACATTTTGTTTAGTCCATTGAAAATTTCTGACAATGGTCACACTGAACTGTCACTTCCGGCCTTCCCGCGTTGAAAAATTACCACGTTGTCGTCTCGTACGTAAAATAATTGATCGCCTTTTGAAAAGCACATCCTTGTAGCTACACGAATAGTTTGTGAAATCTTATAGATTGCCACTTTTTGACTTCCGGCACGGTTTGTGACATATTGAACATTTGTGAAAAGTTATTGTGAGCACACCTTTTTGCATTTCGTGTGAGTTGATTAATTGAACTAAATAGAGTAAACCGTCTTGAATGCCGCCTGATCTAGTGCTGGCAACGGTAAATTGTGATAAAAGACATTGTGAACTATTCATTGACATTTGCAAAGAGAAATTGTGAATCCTGTGAACTTGCATCGTGCATTGAAGACGCTGCGTTGGAGTCTGGTAAAGTAAAGATAATTCACTTGCTAATATTGGCCAATTTTAGTCTCGTGTGTGTCTAACTTGCCTCCAGGACTCCACTCAAGAACATCACCAGGAGATATTTGGCAAGACATTTGTTTAATTCTTAGCGCCAAGAAACTTGGTCCATGTGTTTAGATCCTTTGTCTTGGGCTAAGACTGGATAAATTAATCGCTTCCACTGATCTCTGTTAAAAAATACCCATTCTTAGCCCGAATTCTACACAAGAAGAGAGAATGTTTATCGTTATCTGATCTAACTCAAGACGACTGTGATTTAGCTAAAGTATCAAAAAGTCAATCTGAACCAACTTTAAGCACAGTATATAATTTTGGTGATGGATACAAAGAAACCACAGAATCGGCTTCTAATATCAGCAGACAAAAGTCTCTTTCGATGTCGGACTTGACCTGTGATACCATAGGTCGAGAAACTTCTGCTAAAAGATGGCAATCGTTATCTTTATTTGACGAAAATACTGCTTATGATTGTGATCGCACACTTTTCGAGCTTTACAAAATCTTTTCTAACCCGAGAGAGTCCAATTCATCTTTGGAAGTTCACGATGAATGTCGTGCAAGTGTCGATTGTTTAGAGGATGTTAGTAACTCAAATAAAGACAGAAAGCGACAAAAAAAAGCTGTTAAATCTGCCTGGAAAAAAATGTTGTCAAGAGACAGCGAATGTTGGGAGAGGAATATCTAGGCTACAACAAACCGGCAAATAGCAAAATGGAACAGAATGTTATAAGACCAGCCAGGGAGATGGGAGAAAGATGCAATTCAGATTTTTGTAGAAGAAGTAAATTAAGAGGATGTGATAGACTGACTGAGGAGACCAGACTGGAAATACATCAACACTTTTGGAAACGCTTAAACTGGGACCAGCGTAAGGTGTATGTGGCAAATCATGTAAAACGCACAAATACTGCGTTTTCTAATATAAACTTAGATTTGGCGCGTATCTGTGCGTGGAGTAAAAATTATGGCCTCAAGGTGAATCCGACAAAAACACAGGTCATTCTAATTGGCAGTTCTAGGATGATTTCCAAGATAAATTGGCCACAGCTGCCGCAGATTGAGTTCGATGGTAACATCTTAGCAATTTCAGATAACGTGAAAAACCTTGGTATTTATCTGGACAAAACTTTACTTGCCGTAAATTGTTTGTTTCAGCTGGGTCATTACGTAGGCTGAGGAACTTTCTTCCCACCAACACCAAGATTGCGCTTGCACAATCCTTGCTTCTCCCAATACTCGATTATGCTGATGTCAGCTTATCTTGGTCTTAATGAGGACCAACTTGATAAACTTGAGCGTCTCCAAAACTTCTGTATTAGATTCATTTTTGGTTTACGCAAATATGATCATGTATCTGAATTTCGATCCAGGTTCAAGTGGCTCCCAATTCGACTTCGCCGGAATACTCATATTCTTATGTTACTGTACAACGTGTTGTTTAATCCTAATACTCCCACATATCTCAAAGAACGTTTTAAGTTCCTTCACGACACACATTTAAAGACCTTGAGGTCGTCGGTGGATCTGAGACTGCAGATGCCAACACATTCCACAAACTTCTACGCTGTTCAAGCTGTCCGTTTGTGGAATGCGCTGCCGGTCGAAATTAGGCAAGCTAAATCATTGAACATTTTTAAAAATGCACTAAAGAAACATTATTTGTCATTGTAAACTAATTTTGTCACTGTATTTTGTGTTCATATTATTATATGTACCTATGTAAATGCATTATATTTATGTATATGTATTATATTTATGTATAATATTATATATATGTTTATATATGTATGTATCATATTATGTATTTATTTATTTATAATATGTTTAGCACCTATCATATCTATTGTATATATGCCTGCGTATGTATGTATAATAAATAAAACCAATTTATAGTAATCAGATACTTAGTCACTACACATCAAAGCTTTTTGTCTTTTCAGTCTGTCCATCCTAAGGTTGCCTGGAAGAGATCGCACTTTGCGATAAGGCCGCCCTTGTGCATTTGATATGTATGTAGTACACTTGTCTTCAGGTCGGTATAATGATACAGATCGTGCTGGCTCCCTCGATCAAGATTGAGCCGTACGATGGCTGTTGAATGCGAGCCATCAGCTGAGTCAGTTATAAGCGTCAGATGATATCCTGCATTGTACTCGCATCTAAACCTATTCCGCCTTATTACAAAACGTGCTCTAAATATAAATCGAGGTTTAGCCCTTAGCTTACCTGCGTAAAATTGATTTTACATGCACTATAAACACATTTATCTAAAACTATTGTCACTTAAATTCTTTGGAACAAATTTCGAATAATAATAAGTAACTATCTGCCTCAAAAAGTTTTTTTAAAAATTCTCCATCAAAGTCTAAACCTGGTATTATTTTTAAACCATGTTTTGTAATAAGGCCCATTATGTCTGGACTTCAAAAGAATATAAACGAAGAGATGAAATGACAAAAAAAAGCAATGACTCTGAGTTTGTTTCGGCCTTTCTTCTCAAGAAGTCAGTTAGCTAGGAAAAGCCGGCTTCATCTAGAATAGGGTTTTGACATGTATAAGTGTTGTAAACAACCAAAATGCAGAAATAAATATGTCTTTATGTCTTGTCTTTATGTCTTTGTCATTTACACCGAATTTGTACCAACATTTGCACATTAAAGAATTATCTATCTATCTATCTACTGCCCGTAAAAGTAAATCATCGGACGATTCCAGACGTGGTGAAACACTGTTTTATTTTCTACTTCTTACACGAGACGGTAATGAAAGGATTCAAGTTTGTCGTGAGATGTTTTTGAAAACCTTATCATTGGGTTCCTTTACCGTTCAATCCTGGACTAAAGAAGTAGCCTATGGAATGGTCACCAACAAAGAAAAAGCAATGGCTTCGAGAAATAGAGAACGTAGAGTAGATGTTGATAGGAAAGCCTTGACGGCAAATAATTTTCTGGACAACATCCCGAAACTGCCTTCCCATTATGCAAGGATGTAAATAACAAAACTTTTTCTTGAGCCGTCATACCACAATCTCAGGCAACTTTTCAACGATTATAAAACTTATTGCAAGGACAACGAGGAACCACAAGTGAGTACAAGGAGATACACATTCGAGAAAATGTTTCATGAGAAAAACCTCTCTCTGTATACGTTAAAAAAAGATATGTGTGATACGTGTTCTGCACACAAGGCTGGGAACGTAAATGAAGTCGACTATCAAGCGCATATTGTAAAAAAAGACAGAGCTAGACAAGAAAAAGAAAACGACAAAAAAGCTGCAGAATCTAAAGACCTCATAGTGCTCACAGTTGATTTAGAGGCTGTAAAAGTTTGTCCGTGTCTTACTGCAAGCGCTTTATATTTTAAGACGAAGCTTACCTGCCACAATTACACTGTATATGATTTGACCACTCATGATTGCTGCTGTTACTGGTTTGATGCCACTGATCTTACAGCGAACACTTTCACTTCTTTCCTCGTAGACTATTTGGAAAGAAAACGCATACCACGGAACCTGCCATTATTATATACTCAGATGGTTGCACTTACCAGAACAGAAATGCTATTCTAAGTAATGCACTACTTAACCTGAGCACATGAGTAGATAAACGGAACAGAGAACGCTTCATACAACAGCGAGAATCGGTTGCACTACTACAAGCACGCGGCGCATGTGTGCGTGACCACTGGCCGCTTGTCGTGTACGCGGCGAGACTGGAAAAAACTGGTTTACGTAGGCACAGGCAGTTGACAATCTCAAGGTTACTACCACGCACGTTGTTTGTTTTGTACGTTGCAAGTTTTAATATTTTCATGTAAAAACGTGGTATTTTATTATTAATAATGGTTGTTTATTGTACTGTGTGTATGAATAATACTAGATAAAATAATTCAGTCATGATAAAGATTTTAACGATGGTAACGTACAATTGGGTTTTTTAATTATATATACCTCCTGATAATTTTATCGCATTTGTTGAATTGCTCGAGCAAAAGTTTCGCGAGTATTTCGATCTTGAAATAAATATTGTCAATGTTGGCAACGTAATACTTAACGTGTTTGCATGTTGTCCACCAGGATCTTCTAGCCCGATCCCCCAAGGGATCCACATGAACTCATTAGTTGTGAAATTGTGTAAAAGCAATTAACGTTTACAAAACCAATGACTATCAGAAAGTGATCAGTCATCGATAGGGCTTACAAAAAACAGGTGCATGCGATTTTCAACCTTATTGACGTAACTCAGAATTTATAATTTTACTAACGTATCAATGTCAGAAAGCAAGAAAATACCAAAAAAAGTCTAGTCATGAATTGTCAATAAGGTCGAAAATCGCATGCACCTGTTTTTTGTAAGCCGTATCGATGGTTGATCACTTTATATTTTTTTGTTTTGTAGACGTTCATTTGTTTTACACAATTTCTTTTTAACCTTATTTTAGGTACCTATCCCCGTGGTAAAACTCGAACACTCGAACACACAGCACATAATAGCTAAAGGAGATTCCTATTTTTATTACCAAAATAGATCATATTACCAGAAAAATATTCAACACTATTAGTGGTATCGTTGGAATGTCAAAAAAATCACGTTGTCACGTCGTGTCGTTGGTAACAAATGTATATTTTTTTTATTCCGTGCTTTTAAAAGTTTCAGGTGCAGGCCTTTTTTGGTTCCACTCGCTATTTTATTTACAACTGTACTTCTGCCGTATAGCGAATCCGTCGAGTCCAAGAATCTGCCCAATCCACAAATCTGTCGAGTTGGGAATCTGCCGAATCACGAATCTGTCCAATCTAGAATCTGTCGTATACCGAACAAGCGATTTGTCTTAACCTATTGTGACAACCCTACCAAAATAGGTAACAAATTTACAAGCTCTTAAGAAGCTGTCTCTCTGTTCGGTTTATTTACTCATGTGACCTGAGCAAGCGCCACGGCATTACTATTACACAGAAATAATTAGAACCTGGTCACACCCAGATGGAGTGCGATTCTGTTCATGCAGCCATTGAAAGAAGACTCAAAAATCGCGAAATCCACCTTCCTTCGGACTACGTCTCCATTACGAAAGAAGCACGACGAAATAAACCGTATGAAACAGTTCTAGTGGAATATGATTTCTTCAAAGACTTTTGTGAGAATACAAACATACTACAAAAGTATTCGTCCTGGAAAAAAAGCAGGCGATCCTCAAGTTACCGATATCAGAGCCATATTGTACGAACCGAACGGGAACATTAAAGTGAAACTTCAGTTTGATGATGAGTGGACCTCTTTGCCTCAACGACCGAGACGAATAACACCAATTCACAACCAGCTACGTTTTGGAAAAATCCCTATAAAATTGACAAAATTTAATCACTTGCAGCAGCTAAAGGTAGTTTTACCAAAAGACTGTCATCCTTATTATATTATAATTTACCACACGAGTAGTTTGTTTATAATAAGTTCATAATGATGATTCTTATTATTGATCTCAGTTAATTTTTTACTTAGTATTTGTTTTTGTTATTCTTACTTTATTGTAAATTTTTTGAAACCTACCTAATGTGGTGGTAGGTACCTACTTTATTATATTGAATTAAGAATTGGTAAATGCAAAAATTTCGTTTTATTTTAATAATTTCATTATTTTCTTAATAAAATACGAATATTTTGTTAATTTATTGCATGTTTTGTATAGTTAACAGTTAAAATTTTACTAACTAAATCTTGCCCCATTCCTTTATAATAATTTTAATCCTAACTTGAACTCAATTTGAAATTCGTTTAAAGCAATACCTCCTATCTTACAAAATCATGTATAATTTATGTTATTCAGTACTTGTTGTTTTTTTCTAAATTAATAATAGTTTTCTGATGCTACAGAGAATAGTTTACAAAGAGAAATAAAGTAATTAATAGGAATTAGAAGAAATATTTACAAGTGGAAATACCGTCTAACGTCAAAACTTTCAACATAACCCAGAAATCAATAGCTTCTATCTTACACTAACTTTGAATCCTCTATGTCTACTAAATTAACATTAGTTTAAAAAAAAGGCTATTGAAATAATAAAACAACCTTGAGAACATGAGGTCACACTACAATTATAAACAAAAATTGTATTCAGTTTTTTCCTCCTCCTGTAAAGTTATGTCTGTGTAAGATAGAAGTATTTGCTTCTTCGCCGTCGATATCATACTTATGATTAAACTTAATCCTTTAAGTACTTAATATAAGTAAATTAATTATTATTGATTGAGGTGGTGGTGTTATTTTTTCAATTACAATTTCCTGTAAGTACTGTCTATGATCATAGAAACTCATATGAAACTATACAGCGTGACTTAGTGAATAAAGTACATAAGATTAAGTAGAACAGAACGGTCCTACACTCAAGTTCATTCAAAGATCAAGCTATTAGTTTTTAGAAATTTAGTTTTTGGGCGCTCCTGTAAAATCTGCTAAAGTGTACATATGCGGTATTTAACAACATTAGTTACGTGGAATTGGACTATCAAAGACGATATGGTAAATGTTCAGACTGTTCACAGTACTTATACATTGTTAGAGATGAATATTTATTTTCAGATAAGCTCGACAATTTTTTGCCAGAAAGTGTAACTGCAACAACGACTGGATGGACACAGGTTTTGATGAGCTGTTTGACAACATAAATGGATCACCAGGTCACTCAACCAGACTGCTTTAAATAATTATTTAATTCAGCTGAAAAGAAATACATACATAGTAGAAGTACATATCTCATATTATACTTCCTTTGCCTATTAAGTCAAAATGTACAAAACGATATTAGGTGTCAACGTCGACTATGGCAAGAAAATATATTGAGGTAAATGAATATGTTAACATTGACAAAGAAATATAGAACAAGACAACATCAACAGCTTAATATAGCAATAATTTTGAATAGTACGAAATATAACCATGTAACAAGTGACAACTAAAACTCTTCTTTATGAATATACTGTAGAGAGCACTAGCTTGAGACCATCACTATAATCGACATCTGCTGATGCCAAAGACTGACGACTCACAATCACACAACACAGAAAACAAAGCTTCTTCATTGCTTCACAATCACGATGTTGGACTTAAAAGGTACCTACAAGTATAACTAGTCACCGAAGTTCTCATCAAAGCCAAACACTTGGTCATGCCTCTGATGCGGTCATGCGCCAACAGGAATACCATTTGTCAGCCGTACAGTTCGATACATCGAACACCTAATTATGCAGCCAAAATAGCACTCTTCAACAAATAGTAAATAGTTTCATTATTGCTTTTAAGATGTCCTCGTCTTAGTATATTCCATTATTTCTTATTTCACCTATCGAATTGACAACAAAATAAAAATAAGCCAAAGTTAAAGTTATTATTATAATAGTCTATGGACTATAATCTAAAATCTAAATGTCATAGACACAGCACAGCAGGCCCGGGACAGCTTTAGTTCGGATGCTTTTATGGGCGCCACCGTCGCACTGTCATTATTGCTGTCATCGATGTCAAAATCGATTTGTGACGCTGTCATGTGTTTTATATCATACTTGTCAAACGAAATTTTGAATTTTCTGGAATTTGCAACTTCGTTTGTCATCCATGTTTGTGTCTAGTGCCGCTTAATATTTTTTGCTTATTTGAGATATATGATAAGTTGATAAGGCGATAAGCAAATATCGCTTCATTTGTTTCATACATTGTGCATACGAACTTTTCGGCGGGTCTTTTCGTTTCGCCATAGCACCGTTAGTCACAAAGTGTTGTGTTACATATATGGCATGTGCAGTGTAATAGCCTGACAAAGAAGCAATTATTGCGAAAACAAGTGCGTCAATCACATTTCGACTGATATCATATGGACAGACAAGCACGAAAATAGCGCTTTGCATATCCCAGGATGCTTTTGGCCAAAGAAATTGGTAATTAACTGCCACTTACTTCAGAGGGTATGTAACCTTGTTTTTACTTCTTATTATTTATAATTGCTGCTCCTTGCAGCTTTGCTTACGCATACTTGTATACCAAATTTTATCCACATCCATTCGGCTGTTGGCTGCGTACATTTTCAAGCTTAATTTTTAAATTAAACTTCTAGAAGATTTGTTGTTCTATATGCTAGTAATTGTAACATAATTGAAATTATTAGTTTATCTGAAGTGCAACTTCCACAAGAACGCCTTCCAAAGGACTAGGTTTTTTCCTAATTTTGATATTTAGGTAAATACAAATGCCTATGGTATAAGAAAAACATAAGAATTAATAATATCTTGGAACATCTTACATGTGATCAACTGATCCCAAAGTAAGTTGTATTTAAATACATTTAACAGAAAAATTACACCCAGGCACAACAAATCATTGATTTAATTTCACAAAGAATTGTCCTAGATGGGAATTGAACCCTTAACCGCCAGCTTAGTAGCCAGGATCACTAACAACTAGACCAATAGGTTAGTCTGGCCATCTTTTAATTATTATTGTATGATACCTATTTTGCTCTCGCCTTTAGAGTAGTGTAATTAATATCTTAGCATTTTCCTTGTTAAGATCTCAATCTGAGTCCGATGAGCAAAATGTTAAACTGATCATCAATCTGTACAAAAGCTTAATAATGAATTATGTAGGTCATGTAACTAGATAGATATATACATAATATGAAAAATGGCTTATTCATAATAATTATGTTTAATGTAGATAATCCAAGAAGTGTTTACTAGTTTCATTCTTACCAGTCGTCAGTCCAGATGTGTTTAGTTTTTATCTGTTGCTTAAATAAGCTTTTTCTTTCAGATTACCTTGTTATGAGTGAACATAATTATTTTCAATACACAGAATAAAATGTCATTTTTAAAGAAACAGAGGTGATTAGCAGAACAGGTCACTATTACTGTCATTATAATCAAATATTATATGTATTAGATTACTGACTGATGCACTTGGTTGGGACTTTGTTTTAATATTTTTACCCATAGATGTATGGCACTTCAAATTGCTCCCAACATTAAATATTCTTTAGATATTGGGAGCACTAGGCAGCGATAGCCTAGTGGAGATACTAACAGACTGCCACGCAGAGGGAATCAGGTTCGAATCCACAGCGCGCACCAATGGCTTTTCGAATTTAAGTGCGTATTCAATTGTTCAATATTGCTTGCTCCGTGCCTCGAAGGGTATGTTAAACCCTCTTTCCCGGCTGTCATGAAGATCTTTGACAGTCGTTATGGGGAGTCAGTCCCCTTAAACTGATACCAGTCTAAACCATGGAATATCGCTATCCCTTAGGGGTTGCGCAAGTCAGACGGCTGTCGCTCTGTGCAAAAGTTGGTTAGACCAGTAATGGGAACCCGGACTCCAAGGTGTGAAAGTCTTGGATGCAACTGGGATAGTGCTAGGGCAATTATGATTGAATATTCATTAGACTAGTTATAATAAAATTAAATTAATGTCCATTTATTTTTGGGTATTTCAGATGACATCAATTTTTATGAACATTTCGATCCATCATGATCATCTACTCAAATAAATGAAGAAATGCAAATGTCGGCATCTGGAGACCAATGTATGTTTTACTTAATTCTTTTTTGTACATTAAATTATAACTGTAAAGTCTTTCTCCTAATTATTTGAGGTTGAATTTGCTAGTAAGTACTTTTTATGATTAGAATTATTTGTGGCTTCTGGATCTATCTTCTATATTGTTACATTAGTATTGTTACGGACTGGGTAACGCGATTGGAAGGAAACACCGAGTAGCACTGATGACACTTTATTCGACTTCACACACGACGCGCCGTTTAATTTCGACGCGGACAGCACCAACACTAGCGTCTTTTGCACTGCACTTTTCACTGCACTTCACTGCACTTTACTGCACTCTACCTTCACTTCACTTTATTTTACTACTTCTTCTTTCTTCCTTTTACTTCTTAAACTGGCGATTAGCGCGTCTACACCGCCTTATATACCCCTAAGAATGTTCTAGATCTACTAATTTCGATTGTCTTTTCATTATTCAATTGTTTTTCCATCTCCTGTCTCTTTTTAACCTTTCCATTCCTTCTTGAAGTTTCTAGAATTTTCTAATCTTTATTCGAAATATTTAAATTTGTGTTTCCATCTCCTGTCTCTTTTTAACCTTTCCATTCCTTCCTGAAGTTTCTAGAATTTTCTAATTTTTACTCGAAATATTTAAATAATCTTTTAAATATTTGCCAAATATTCATAAACATTTTCCAAATTTCATAAAAACCATAATCCACATAACAGTTATGACTGGGATTTGAACCCACGCCTTCAGAACGTGAAAGGAATGTGTTATCCGCACGGCCATCGCCTTGTTGTCAATGACTGGTGAATTTGGCGAACACTTGACAGAGTGTATACGTCATCGAACTAAAAACTCATTTCCAAATAATAAAATAGTCTTCAAACCTCTTTGCTAATAAATTATTGTGTTTGATGACCGGATAGTTTGTCGTGTAGACGTCAGAAGTCCTTGGCAACGGTAGTGATGACAGCTTGGCATGACACCGGCCGTCACAGTATAAAATATGGCCAGTAATTTAAAAATTGAGTTATCTCAATCTGAAAGATAATTTATTTGCAGTTTTTGGATAATTACAAAAGTCATGTTTTGGCTGTTTTAGTTTAAACTGTTTTAAATTAGCTCTTTTAAAAATAGATAAAAAGTATTTGATATCAGCAGCTTCAGATATATATCTATTTATATCATCCTCCTAGAGAAGCGTTCATAGCCTGCCCTGGCTTGTCATTCGTAATCGGTTGACAAAGTTAATCAACGCTTGCACAGTCGGATGGGTGACCGCATGGGACATTGACTTCAAAGCGCTACCGGACTGTCGATAAAAGGCTTTTGATCCCATTTCTTGTCTCAGGATGAGAATCCGCGAAGAAGGGCGTCGTTAGTAAAGGCTACGCCATTAGTTTTGAACGACTGATTAAGCCAGTCTCCAGTTTTAACAATACCCGCATTATCAATAAATCCTGTGTCGCGGGGGACTTTACAAATATACAACCAATATGGACACTATGCACACCCAGACTCGAAACAACAATTTATGTATCACACAAAGGGTTGTCTCGTGTGGGAATTGAACCTACGACACTCGGCGCAGTGTCAAGTGGCGAGGCGGCCGCTTAAATCACTACGCCAAACGTGCAATCAAAGTTCAATTCTTTTTAATTTTATTTATTTAATTGATTTAAATTTATTTTTGACATTATTTCATTTTAATTACATAATTACAATTTGATTCCAATTATAATATAATATAATAATAATAAAATTTATTAATTTTCATATATCGCAAAAATATACATGGAGTTCTTAAAAGGTAATTTAGGTAGAAAAAGTTGGCTGCGACATAAATATTAGATGAATATTAATGAATAAATAAATAAGAAATATGAGTAATAAATAATTTTACAAGGCATTTAATAACAATATAATAATATAGGCTTTGAGAAGTAGTCTCTTTGCTGCATTATCAATTATGTTTAACTTAAATTTAATATTTAATATAATAACAAAATAGCAACCAATAATAAATAGATAATGAAGGCAGCGATAGCCGAGTGGATATACCAACAGACTGCCATGCAGAGGGTATCGGGTTCGAATCCACGGCGCGCACCAATGACTTTTCGGAGTTATGTGCGTATTGAATTGTTAATTATCGCTTGTCCCGTGCCTCGGAGAGCACGTTAAGCCGTCGGTCCCGGTTGTCATGAAGATCTTTGACAGTCGTTACAGGGCGTCAGTACCTTCTAAATAAACTGACACTAGTCTAAACCATGGAATATCGCTATCCCTTCGGGTTGCGGAGGTCAGACAGGCAGTCGCTCCGTGGAAAAGCTAACATTCAGCCAAATCCGGTTAGACTAGAAAGCGGACCCCAGATTGAAACTGGGATAACGCTAAGAGAAAGAAGAATAAATAGATAATGAAGGTAACATCATTCATAATAGTTTAATATATTTTTTCATGTTTTTTACAGCTTGAACATTTTAGATAGCAGGACAGAACCTGAATATCTTACATGGTAATCATGGAAGGACAAGATGTTATAATATGATTTAGACAGCAAGTCGCGGTACACTAGGGTGCTGCCAAAATTAAGCGCTCATCATGTGATCTCAAAGCAAATAAAAAGAAGAGGCTGTGATATACGGACGTTACAGACATACAGGCAGACAGACATGGTATTTTATTTGCTTTCAATTTAAAGTCGGTGTAGCTATGCAAGGTCTTATTTGAGCATCTGCCATGATCAAATACAATAATGCTTTGAGTAAGTATATTTGATTGTGTTATGTACTAATTACCTAGTGGAGAGAGCGACAGACTGCCACATTGAGGGTCTCGGGTTCGAATCCACGGCGCACACCAATTTTACGAAGTTACATGTGTATTAAATGTTAATTGTCGCTTGCTTAACGATGAACGAAAAGATCGTGAGGAAACCTGCATGTCTGAAAGTTCTTCATAATGTTCTCGAAAGACGTGCGAAGTTTGCCAACTCGCATTTGGCTAGCGTGGTGGACTATGGCCTTATCCTTCTCATAGTGAGAAGAGGCCCGTGCCCAGCAGTGGGCCAATATAATCATATACAGGACTGATAATTATGATAGCTGCTAATGGTCCGAGTTCAACTCACGCGCAGCACTGAATTTACCAAGTTAAGCGTGTATTAAATGAATAATTGTAGCTAAAAAATTATAACATACTTGAGGTTTGAACCAAGCGTTGTGGGTTCAATATCCTCATTAACTCGTTGAGCGCCGATGCACTGATCAGTGCGAGACATAATAGCTTTGTATTGTGTCTAGTATTGCGGTATTCAAGAGGTTCAGCAATACATGAAATGTGTAAATAGTTAAACTGAGTCTGGGTATTCTTTGCGTTCATTAATTGCATGTTTGTAGAGTATCCCGTGGTACAGGATTGTTACTAGTGGGGCAGTTGTTGTCTATATAAGATAAAAAACGTGAGAGTGTTCTTTACTAATCTACAATAATTAAAGTGCTAAAATTATTCTGACAAAACTACAATTTTTCAACAAATCCATTAGATAAACATGTATACGTAATGTATTATATTTAATAATGAAAACTCTTTTCTTTACAGGAATCGAAAGCAATCGTACAATGACTGCAACTGTTGACATTGTTCTTCGATTATTGGTTCGACAACGTGAATAGTTTACCCGGCTCAAAACGTTGTTAATAAAGAAGCGCTGACAAGTCGACCTTTAAATTCGTGGCAAAGAATCATAAGAAAATTAAAAATATGAAATTTAGTGAAGAAACCAGTAAATTGACAATCCAAACAGTAAAACCACGTTTAGCAGGTGTAAAATGCTTATGTTTTCCTATTGCTTACCTACGGTTGTATGCCTCAAAGGATGGGTCACCAGAGGGTCTAGTACGGGTTTTACACTCGATCGTCACGGTGGACAATAGCCTAGCCGACGGAAACAATTTCCATACATTTTCTAACGGAGAGTAGCGATCGATAGAGTCCGCTAGGGAGCGCATTTAGAAAATGTATGGAAATTGTTCCCGACGACTAGGCTATCGTCCACCGTGACGATCGAGTGTAAAACCCGTACTAGACCCTCTGGTTACCACCTAAGGAAGTTTTATTTTTGGCAGAATCAGACATTTAATTATTCTTTTAAATCATTAGTTTTATCAATTTTTTTTTCCACACTTTCAGTATTGTAATTGTGAAGAGGATGATGGGAAATCATTTATAAGTTTAAATTACTTGTTTAGGAATAAAGAAACAAATAAAGAAAATATGGCAAGTGAAACGTTTGTCTCGCCATCCTCTTTACAAAAAAGTGTGTGAATTATTAGAGCAAAAAAAATTAGTTTAGCATAACTGTCATTCGGCCTAATTTGTTTTGGAATAGCATATATTATTTATTAATCTAATAATCATATGCCATAATTTTATTCAGCTTAATTATTCTAGGTAGGCATAATATTTGTGTAATGTAAAGTAACAATAGGTTAAGCAACCAATATGTTTCTTAAACATTAATTTACAAATGTAAACATTTCATTAATTCACAACATTTCATATACTCAATACTTTATTTGCATTTCTAAATGTTTACTTAGGTGGTAAATAAGTTTAATTCAGATCATTGTGAACCCTGTCGGGCACAGCAAGTGTAGAAGAGAGGGAGAAAAGTAATTTCCATAATTAAGAATGTAAATTATAGTTATATTCTATTAGTTTTATGATTATATAATTGTAAGCGTCCTATCAGTTAAGTAATTAATAATTAAATAATAACATTTGCACAACAAAAAGTTTTTAACTGTCTTTGTAAATAATATATGTATTTTGTTTTATGATTTTATTGCATCTGGTAATGTTTTATATATCTTAATAGACATAACATAATTATGGGCTAGACGAGTGCATAGTTAAGTTAGACGTAGTAGATTTAATCTATTTTTATGGCGGTATGTATATTTTAAGTGTATGTTTTCTTGTTTTGTGTAAAATTTTTGGTGTTTGTGTACAAATTTGCATGTTTAGAATAATAAGTTATCCTGTGTAAAATTTGTTAATTTCAATGTTTATAGTTTTATTTAAATAATTATGTCCCTACTCGCTTTAGCATATTGTGGAAGCAGTCTGCACTCATAATAGCAGTGGCATTTAGCATGTTTCACTTATTTTGAATCTTTTTACTATTGATTGTTGTTCATTGTGTTGGTGTTCATTGTAAACAAAAAAATAAATTATGCTGAATTTTGTAAAGCCAATGTAAATTATGCTAATGTATTTATTTATGCTAATCATTAGTAAGCCCAACATATGCCATACAATAAATACGAAATATGTATTAAAATTGATACAGAAAAACAACGATAATAAAGTTATTAAAACTAAAATTTTGTTTTATTAATATCATTTGAAATTAAATAGAATACCTAACTATATACGAACCGTGACGGCAGTGGTCACAGCACTAGTAACTAATTTGTCTATGGATACTAACCATGTAACTTATTCCAACTCTAGCTATGCATAGTGAAGGCGAAATATAGATAATAAATATAGAAGGGCGATTGCAGCGCCAATAGAGAGAACGTAAACTCCGGCCAATTTCACTGTTACATCTGTAGTTAGTAGTGATCTGTGCAGCACAGCATAGACTATTATAGGGATGCTCGATCCGTTTGATTTTCGTATCGATATAACGCTATACGATCGACTGGTGGATCGATACAAACGTATGGACAATTTAATAAAAAAAATCGTATTCAAATAACTCTCAGTAAATAGTAAACTTCTTTTTTTGACGTGACAACGTCTTATAAATTGGTTTGCCGGGTGACACTTCAAGAAACTGCGTTACGCTCCGCTCACGTTATGCGCTCACAATGAGAGCGAGTGAGAGGCACGCGTCCCGCCTAAGAGCGAGAGAGACAGACATAAAAAGTGAAAGGCACGCGTCTTTCATCCTTCTTCCTACTATACGAATGAATATTCACATTAAAATTATTTTACCACTCAAAGTCGTTGTCACGTAAAACTTTCGCCCGTATACCGACTTTACAGGCAACCAATTTTTTAAGTATCGTTCATTAGTAGAAATTAATTGTGTGTCGCGGGGGACCTTATAAACATAAAATTAACAGACACAAAGTAGACCCAGACTCAAAATAACAAATTATAGTTCACACTGAGTGCTGTCTCGTGTGAGATCAAACCCATACTCCACTACCATACCCCACTCGGTGCAGTGTCAGGTTGTCGCTTCAGGGCCGTTCCGACCCAATGCAGCGCCTGTGTGCGAAATCTATGAAACGCCTGTGCAGTGGCGTAGGGCGGATGACCTTTTTTTTTTTTCTAGTCGTTACCTAACAGTTCCGGCCTAAATTATTGGCCCCTCCTACGCCACTGCGCCTGTTTGCGAAATCTGTGAAGCGCCTTTATTGGCATCCTTTTTTTGAAAATAAGTGTTATAATTAACGCATATCTCGGCGCGCGGCGCCCCTGTCACCCTGGCGCCTGTGTGCGCCGCACACATTGCACATAGGAAAGGTTCGGCCCTGTGTCGCTTTAACCACTATGTCAACCGTACAGTGGATATACAAAGACTCTCGCCTACATCAAGTGTAAATCGAACCAAATTACTGTAAATGCTTCTCTTTGGTATTGATTCTGTCAAATGAAACTTGCTTCAACTTGTTCTAAAGAGATATTCAAAATTATTAGTTATGATCAGCCAAAATGTGTCCATAGAGGGTGCCTCCTGTGCATAGAGGGGCATTAGTGCCAACCCTTATGTTTGGTATTGAAAGTTGGGTTGGCAGAAGGGACTTCAAAGTAGAATAAATGCTGAAATGATAGCATTGAGAAGTATGTGTGGTGTATCTTTGTGTATGTTGAAGTAGCGATATGAAACCTCTTTGTATTCTAAGCCGATATGTTTCTTTACCTTCGTGGTGCTTTTATAGATAGATAGATAGATAGATGTATTCTTTATTGCACACCAAAGTAAAGTAAATTTTATATAGTGACTTAAAGCTAAGTTTCATGTACAAACGGCGGCCTTATCGCCAGGGGCGATCTCTGTCAGGCAACCTTGGGATGGACAGGAATGATTAAAGCATTATTGTGGGCATGGTGTAGCTTTAAAATGAAATAATTATCAATAAGATTATCCTAAATAAGATACACATATATACATAAATAAATATACCTTTTATACTATGATTCTTAATTTTGAATGTATATATGTATAATGTGTATAGTTTTTTCTGTTTTGTCAGAATGCATGGTAACCGGATTACATATATTTTCATGTCTGCAAAACTAACGTTTTATTAATCTTCCACTGGTCAAACTTTAAGTGGTTATGGACCCTACACGAGAAAAAATATTGTTGTAAATAATGGAGCTATCGAAAATTCAAATTTCGAAACTTGACGGCGAAAAGTGGGTATCATGGAAGTACCGCATGTCGGCGATGTTACGTGGCATGGACGGTCTCATGGATATTGTTCAGGAAAAGATAAGTAAACCAGAAAAGCCTGCATAGAGTGATACTATGGAAGGTACAGCTTTTGAAGCGGCGATGGCTACATATCGAACGAACTTAGCCGAGTACTACAACTTGGAAAGTACAGCTCTCTTACTGACTACGAAAAATTTGTTAGACGAAACTCTCGACAAAGTAATAAGGTTCACGAATCCTAAGGAAGTATGGGATGAACTACATAGATTGTACGATGGTGTATGTGAAGACCATTTATACAGGAAAATTATGGAATTCTTTCAATACAAATGGGAATCTACTTCGGGAAATGATATGAAAGCTCAAATTTCAAAGATGAAAAACTTATGGCACAGTTTAAATCAGGAGCTTATCAAAGACGAAGGTAAAGAATTACCAGAATTGTTATTGATATGCAAGATTATAGAGACCCTGCCAGAAAGCTATTTCAACTTTAAATCGAGCTGGTTACTCATGTCTAAGAAGGAGAACCTTACTAGTCAATTATGTACTCACGAGAAAGCATTGTTAGCTAAGGAGAACATGTCTGAGTCTACGTCTGAGAATGTGTTAGTTGCGAAAGGTACCAAGAAAGGTAGAAACACCAAGAAGGGTAATGGTGAAGGTAGTAAAGAAAACAACAAAAAGACTTACAGGTGTCACATTTGTAAGGAAGTCGGGCACTTTAAGAAGGACTGTCCTAAGAAAGAACAGGTTCGAGAGAAAGGTCCTACAACAAGTATGATGGCAGTAAAGGTTAATGCGACAGATTGCGCTCAAGATCGTGATGATTGGTATGTTTACAACGGAGCCACGCACCATATTACAATGCGAGGTGACCTGACCTGTTTGAGGAATTTGAACGCTTTACGGAACCATGTACAGTGAAAACAGCTAGTGGAAAGCAAGTTGATACCGTGGGTAAAGGAAGCATTTTGATGAAAACCAAGAATGAGGTATCGTATTATTTGAGAAATGTTTGGTATGTTCCTCAGATTACTACAAACCTGTTTTCGGTACTAGCAGCGCAGGACATGAATCCGAAAAGCGTGTTTCAGTAACGTATGATTAACCTGCTCATTGAAAGTAAATAAGACAGTAACCGTTACTGGAGATAGACGGAGATATGGTGGACCATACAAGTTAAACTGCAAGGCGATACAACCAAATAGAAGAGTTGTTGTAAATACTGTTGATACGCTGCAGCTTTACCACGAACGTATGGTTCACCAGGATAAACGTCATGTGAAGGATGTAATAGAGCAAGAGTTGAATGTGAAAACTAAGAAAAATGGAAGACACATCAACAATCACAGAAGTACGGAATACATCAACGGTTAGTTATGCCCTATACTCCAGAACAGAACGGGTGCAGTGAAAGAGAAAACCGTATGATTGTTGAAATGGCCAGAGCAATGATGCATGCTCATGAAGAGCTTCCTCAAGAACTGTGGGCAGAGTTGGTAAATACAGCGACGTATATTCTGAACAGAACAGGACCAACTCCTGTGGAACACAAGTATCCGTACGAGTTGTGGTTTGGGAAGAAGCCGCAAACCAATTTTTCCGCAATTCAATCATTTGCGGATCATTGGTTCGACTTGCTACGCGCATATTCCGAAACAGAAAAGGAAGAAGATGCAGAAGAAAGCAAAGAAGTGTTACTTGGTTGGCTATGACAATGATGACGGTTATAGACTCTGGTACAGAGAGTCGGATACTATAGTTAGATCCAAAGATGTCACATTTGATGAGAGACCACTGGAGACTAATTTAGGAAGCGAAGAACCTGGGGATACTGAACGTTCACAAGTAACAGAGACAGCTAATATAGAAGTTCCAATATATGTAAGGAAGGAACGATATGATAATGAGATACTGAAACCAGTCACAGCTGAAGAAGACAGAGGTAGACCTATTGAGACACATAATGAAGTTGAACTCTCGGAGGACACGGAAGTTATTGCGGGTCCTGTTACTAGCGGTGATGAAGAAGAATTTGAAGATGCGCGTGTAGAGGAGTTGGAAGACGAATCTATTGAATTGGGCAGGCAAGGTATGCAGCTCAGAGATCGATCACTCTTGCAGCGACCATTGAAATTCAATGATTACGTTTCTCATGTCAATACCAGCGATGATTGTTACTACGAACCAGGAACTTACAAGGAAGCTATAGATTGCCCAGGTAAAGACCATTGGCGCAAACCTATGGATTGCGAGATTGGATCCTTAAAAGCAAATGGAACATGGGTTCTTGAGAAATTGCCTAAGAATCGGAAAGCAATACCTTGTAAATGGATGTATAAAGTGAAGTTAAACCCAGATGGTTTAATAGATAATTTTAAAGCACGTCTTGTCGTAAAAGGTTTTAGATAGAAGAAAGGGGAAGATTATGATCAGACCTTTAGCCCCGTAGCTAAGATGGCAACTATTAGAGCGGTGCTGAGTTTAGCAGCTAATGAAGGGATGGCACTACGTCAGTTTGACATCTGTACAGCCTTTTTATATGGTTTGTTGACTGAGGAAGATATATTCATGCGGCAACCGGAAGGATATGATGAGGGTAGCGGACGAGTATGCTTGCTTAAGAAAAGCTTGTATGGGTTAAAACAGGCTCCACGACGTTGGAACACGACGATCATAAACTATTTCAAGGAAATTGGCTTTGAAGTCAGTGAAGCTAACCCCTGCCTGTTTAAGAGAGAGAGAGATCTAATGGGAAGTTATTAGTTGCTCTGTACGTCGACGACGGTCTTATAACCGGTTCAAATGAAGGACTGATTGATGAATTCATTAAGGAATTGAAAAAGAAGTTTGCGATGACTTATAAACCTTTATCGTATTATTTGGGTATGGAGGTTGAAGTCAGAGAAGGCGGTGATATTAGAATACACCAGACTTCTTATGTAAAGAAAATCTTGAAGAGATTCGGTATGGAAAACTGTAAACCAGTAAGCACTCCTATGGTAAAGGACCCTGTACCACAGGAAGCAGAGAAGGTTGATGACTATTTTCTGAAGAATTATAGACAAGTGCTCTTGCTTATCGGATGTGCACAAGGATATATATGTGCAAGATGTGCATAGGTATGCACAAGGCCTGACATAGCATATCCTGTCAGTGTAGTATCCAGAAGCTTGGAAAACCCGACTCACACGGATTGTGTTCGGTTGAAGCGCATGCTAAGATATCTACAGTACACTCCAGATATGGGAATTCTGTATAAGAAGGATGACAGAAGAGGTGTTCTGGAATGTTACAGTGATGCAGATCACGGTGGAGATCTGACAACAGGGAGATCAACTACTGGAGTTGTAGGCATTTATGCTGGAGGCGCCGTGTCATGGTCGAGCCAGAGAAAACCCAGTGTGGCAATTTCCACTACAGAAGTCGAGATTGTCGCAGCTAATGAGACAGCGAAAGAAGGCATTTGGCTAGCTCGTCTAATGCAAGGCATGACGAAGATGGAGGCTTCACCTGTTATCTATGTGGATAACGAAGCGGCTGTGAGATTAGCTGAGAATCCTGAGTTCCATAGAAGAACTAAGCACATTCCAATACGCCACTTCTTTGTGCGAAAATTGGTGACTGCTGGAGATCTGAAGGTGAATAGGATCAGCACTGAGAAGCAGCTGGCAGCTCTCTTCACAAAGCCACTGGCTAGGCCGAGGCTTATCAGCCTACAAGAACAGCTAGGTACACCGAGAGAAGGTGTTGAAGTAGTGATATGAAACCTCTTTGTATTCTAGGCTGATATGTTTCTTTACCTTCGTGGTGCTTTTATACTATGCTTCTTAATTTTGAATGTAGAATGTCATAGATGTTTCTGTTTTGTCAGAATGCATGGTAACCGGATTGCATATATTATTATTTTAATGTCTGCAAAACTATGTAACGTTTTATTAATCTTCCACTGGTCAAACTTTAAGTTCTTTGACCGCCAGAGTAAAGAATTGTGTGAGAGTGTTTTGGGGTGAAAGAAAATGTTGTGACAAGCATCGAAAAAATAACAACTGTCTAACCTTTTTATAATAAAATTAATAAATAATAAACTTAACTGACATCTACAATACTAATGAATCTATAGATACTACAATCAAGCCTATTGTCTATGACACTGGCGCACAGCACTAGCCGCTAACCCGGCTCACGCGCGGATGCAGTGACACTGACGGACATGATTGACACAAATTGACAGACTTTTTGGTGGCCGCGCGCGCAGGATTGTCGGATTTGACATTTTTGTAACGAACCATACCACATTTATGCGAAATACAGTCCACTTTGCACACAATCTCATATTTTACTTGTGTATGATTATACACCTGTTGATTAATTTTCTGGCAGATTTTGATACAAGTTTCTTTTATACGTTATGTTTATGTTTGGTACTATAATTAAAATTTTGTTTATTAAACTTGAAAGTAAAAATGTTTTTTTCGAAGCACTTGATTCGATGACGGATCGATCCACTGGATCGTATCAAATGGGATCCAAAATATCGATACAAAGCAGCTGGATAATTGTGTATGGTCAATTGCGCGTTCCAGCTGGCGATCACCGATCTGGGAATAACACTTGGACATACAAATAAAATGGCTGCCGTTTGGGTTGTACTCCAGAATGTAATCGGTATCAACATTGAGCCGCTTAGAGGTAAATAAGGTTTGGGGTGTGAACTATCCTTGACTATGCTGATGTCAGCTATCTAGATCTCACGGAGGAGCAACTTGACAAGCTTGAGCGCCTTCAAAATTTATGTATAAGATTCATATTTGGATTGCGCATATATGATCATGTTTCCAATTTCCGCAATTCGCTCAAGTGGCTCCCAATTCGCCTTCGACGGAATACTCACATACTTTCTTTACTTTATAACATTCTCTTTAATCCTTCTACGCCCCATTATTTAAAAAAAACGCTTCGAGTTTCTTTCTGACACGCATTCTAGATCTCTGAGGTCATCGGTGAATCTGAGACTGGCTATACCAATGCATTCCAGTAGATTTTACGATAAATCCTTTACTGTCCAAGCTGCTCGCTTGTTGAATGCATTGTCGATGTCAATAAAACAAGCTCAATCAGCAACATCGTTTAAAAAGTTACTCAAAGAATACTAATTGTCTCTTTAATCTTACTACTCTTGTAATTCTTATTTTTCTATTTTTCCTTTCATATATTTATCACTAATTTATGTATCAATTATAAATATTTATGTATTTTATAATTATTTATGTATGTATATAGTTATGTATGTGTGTATTGTAACGTAATACTACACGTATTGCGTTATAATATCTTGCAGGCGCTTAACGCCAGCTTAGCCGTTCGCAATATTACCAAATATGGTCATGTTCACTAGCCAAGGCAGTTGTGAGTCATAGGTTTATGCCTATATAAGATGGGTGCGCGTTGTAGAATGGTCACTTTCCCTAGACATCGGAACGCTGCCGCTACACCTCGCGATTATTCTACATTCTACTTCCTATCTACTGTCCCGCTGGGGGTAAGCATATTCTAGTTGTCTGTGTGCCTATATGTTCTGTCTGTAGTATCTGTGTCTCCTAAGCATAACAGCCGATCTAGGGACAGCCTGTTCCTGACCGGTTGTTGTGTATTCTCTATGCTGTTTCCAGTTCACCCTACGAGCTCACTGCACCTGACGTTCTTCCTACGGGCTACGTTCTTCCTACGGGCTACGTTCTTCCTACGGGCTACGTTCACCCTACGAGCTCACTGCACCTGACGTTCTTCCTACGGGCTACAAGCCACGAGCTGCTGGCGCCGTGCCGCTACTAGCCAGCTGCCACCCAAGCCTCCGTTCCTGCCTACGAGATCCTACAGCCAGGCCACGGACGCCTGAGCCTGAGACCCGCTCAGACTGAACCTCGACCACAGAGCTGCCTGCGCAGCGCACCTTGGCCAGCTCATCGGCGACCCTACGAGCAGCTACCCTGCGAGCGTCGGAGAGCAGCAGGAGTCTACACTCCAGCCAGCTCAGGCCAGTGCTTACCTAGTTCGGTCATACTGTATGTAAGCGGTAGTGAGACATAATAAAGAACCTGTTCAGCCTAGCAGTGTTTCTCTCGAACCCCGACATCCTACCTGAGATCCTCCGTCTCAGTATTATAGTTGTTTATCTATGTATATAGTTATGTTAATGTATGTATTTAATACAAATCTATATCGGTAAAGATCGCCAAACTACCCTTTTTCTGAATCCGTGTTACTCTTATCCATCCAAAGGTTGCCTGTAACAGATTGCTTAATAGTGATAAGGCCGCCTATTGTACTATCCGTTATTTTCTTTTTGTTAAAATTCAATATTGTAGTTTCTTTGGCATTTGTACAATGAAGATGATATACTATACCATAATATACTACTTCAAAACCTGGCTGTATCACTTAGTTTGAAAGGACAATGGCACATCTCCATACATCAAAATGTCTGAATTTAAATTGAAACGCACAGTAATAAAATTTATATAAAAAAAATCGGCATAAGTAGCAGAATCTATAAATGATTCTATTTTCACTCGGGAAACCTAGAAAAAGAAATATCGGTGTTTTAATTTTTAGTTAAGAATTAATGATGTAGGTATGTTTGAATTATCAAATGACATATGTCAAATTGACAACAAAACGCAGAAGTATTCTGAAGCATCTAACTGTCACAGCCAAAGACAAAAGCAGAGCTGCACATTTTAAATCGATTTTATGTGAAATCGATACAATAAACGATGCTGTGACGTTTTTATTCGATCTAAAGGTTGTTTTGCTTCCAAAATATTTACTTATTCATAAAATGTTGATTAAAGGTTAAATAACTGCATTTTAATAATTATATTTTAAACCAAACCAACCCTAAAAAGGTCGATCGTATAGGATCATATACATTACTTATTTAATGATTGATACGGATCAATGTCAAACGTCTATTCCTGTCACACCATTGTCTATGGCAACAATCAAATAATAAAGTAAGTACATACCTAGCTCGTAATCAATTGAAATGCTTTTTATCATCATAAGATACTCCGGCTATAACGAGACAAAGTGAAAATATTAAAAATCGTAGAAAAAAATATCAATTTGTTTTTTCATATGAAGTTTAAGATCGCCACAACAAACCCAGACCAAATTCTGCCATTGTCCTTTGTTATTCGTAAAGCATTTTCCATTGTTATCTATGTTTTGGGTCTTTGGGAAACCAATGAACTCTTCGGTGTTTACAATTCAACGCACTATAATGAGGCATTCTAGAGAAATTTTACAACAAATTGGGACTTTGTTTAAAAAAATATGGGTTTTGACAGTTTTAACGTCAAAATATGGTACAGTCGCTTATGTGCGATGTAGCGGGATAAAAAGGCAGTTTTTCTACTTATTCATCATTATCAGCCCTTTATACTGTCCCGCTGGCTGTAGTCCACCACGATGGCCAAGTGCGGGTTGGCAGGCTTCACATGTCTTTCGAGAACACTATGGAGAACTCGGACATGCAGGTTGCCTCACGATGTATTCCTTCACAGTTTAGCAAGCGATAATTCACAATTTATATAAATCAAAAATACGCCTTTCTCCCTATTGATACCTAATAAATGCTTGTTTAAAGTGATATTATTCTGTAAGTTCAGCATTGATTGTTACAGCTTCGTAGGAAACTGGAACGCGATTTGACCATAGACATGTATTCCTTTTTTTATCTGTGATGTATGATTGATGGTGACAAGATGGTGACAATACTGACAATGTCAACGCGACGTTTAATTTCGGACAATTCAGACAAATGTTCATCCTGTTTTGTTGTTGATTATGTTGAATATAACGAGACGAGAGCTCAGTAGAACAATAAATTATTAATGAAAGTTTTTTTTAAAATGCTGGCTGCATAGAAACTGAATGTTTAATTCAAACACCCGTTCGTGCCGTTCAGTGAGCGTCATGCCACGGCGCGTGCTTTGTTTTGTTCGCTGATAATAATACGTGTGCATACATCCTAGGAACATATTCTTACGTCGAATATGATACAAAGAGGGTCAGCGTGTTGCCTCAGGGGCGCTGTGGGATAAACACGTGACTGATTTTGATGATAACTTTGGTCACTTGTCCTTGTTCCTTCGAGTCCAGCGTCGATATTGTGAAGCAATGGAAGAAGCTTAGTTTGCTTTGTTGTTTCATTGTGTGTCAGGTCGACGGTAGTGATGCTCTCAAGCTAGTGCTTTTTACAATAAGGGTTTTATTCTTCACTAGATACATGTATATAATTCATACTATTCAAAACAATCATTTTCCATGTGTCCAACATATTATTTCTATGGTCTGCTTGTGTGAGCAATAATTACTTATTGTACTCTTGTGTAGCAAAATAACTTCTTGAATGAAGCAAGCTGAGTTGCTAAAGTGGTGTTAGTATAGTTATGTATAGTTGCAGTTCTTACTGTTAGGTAGCTGTTGATGTTCTTTTGATCTATATTTGTTAGTCTCTTGTTCAATGTCAACATATTCCTTTACTTTAATAATTTCCTTTGAATAGTTGACACCTAATGCTTACCGTACCTATACACTGATGTTTTGGTCCAAAAATAGGGCCCGTATTTCTTTGATGGATCAACTTTTATTTTGACGGAAAAGACAAAGAAAGTAGATGAGGAAAGTTCTACATAGCTTTTTATTTCTATACAGCTGGATTAAATCAATACTTATTACAGAAATCTCACAAATCTGTTAGTTTTGAAGTACACTATAATAGTGGTAGCAAGTGGAATGTCTCTCATTGATTTTCATGTAAAGAAAGTTTGGTGTGTCGTTCAGGACAGTCCAACATTAATTTAGAAGCATGTTTATCATATCTTGAAAATTTCCATATGATTTTATAAATTGAGGATTCCAGGCCTGAAGACTATCATTGGCATTATTGATTTGCCTCGTTTTTCAAAAAGATTTTAAACAAAATAAGATGTTTTATTTATTTATTTAAATCTTTATATAGGTACACTGTGTATCCAGGGGGACATAATGCCATGGGCATTATCTCCCAGGTCTACCTTTGAGTGGTGCAGAGAGAGAAAAGTAGGTGCTATATAAATATATTAAAAAAGTTTAAATTACATCACTATTTGTTTTTAATACTTTCCATTGTTAAATCTTACACTTTCTTCAATCGATAAATAATTATCTCAATCTTGGGTATTTTGAGTATATTTAAAGTTGGTAACAATATTGAGAAGCTGTATATGCCTTCATATGACAATTCAAAGTATTGCAGTAATTTAATTCGCAGCTCTTATACCTACTTTTAAAGAAATTACCCAGAGGATCTTGATTCAATGATCGCGATAGTATAATATTTAGTTTGGTGAATCATAGAAAACTCAATAGAGTAATTAGGCATCATTCTGCTGATGGCACTGCACATGGCTTGTTTTAACAGCATGAATTGCTGTAATGATCTTGGCGTCAATTTATTTTATTTCTTTTAATTAATTCATGTGCTAATTTTGATTTTAACTGCTCATCTCGGTTTCTGTCTGGTTGAGTGACCTGGTGATCCATTTATGTTGTCAAACCGCACATCAAAACCTGTGTTCATCCAGTTGTGTTTGTAGTTACCCTTGTTGGCAAGGGATCGTTGAGCTCATCTGGAAAAACATATTCTTCTCAAACAATTTATAGGTACTGTGAACATTCTGAACATTCACCATACACATTATTTTACATTTATACTGCAGTTATTAAATCTAGTAAACTATCAAGAATATGAACTGGTGGCTTGTTAGCCAATGTCCTATAATACATAAAATGTCAATATTGTTACAGTTCATCAACAATTCCAATTCTAAATCCTTACCCATCAACTCTTATAAATTTTGATCCACCAGTTTGATAAATTTCGTTGGCTTCTTCTCAATAATTTAGTAATATTTAGTGACGAGATAGCTACCTATCTCATCACTTATTATTTGGTGTATGTCACATTTATCATTATTATTGGTGTTTGTATTTGTATTGTGATGTGAGAAGGAAGTGCTAGCATTCATGGACCTTTTACTCAACACTGCTGACTTAGATGACACAGTAGAACTATCTTTCAAGTTGGTAGGCTGTGAACAACTTTGTGGTGTCAGGCTGGGTTCACTGAACTGATTATTATTAGGTAATGAAAGGAGTATCTGATACTAATCATAACAGATCTGATGTTGTTGTTGTAGTCATGTGTATTTTGTTTTTTTATTTAATTTATTTCGAATATCAATTCCAAGTGATGCAGTGTTTTGGCTGTATCAGCAATCATGGTACCACCAATTGCGTACTATTTAAGATTCTGTTTTAAAAGAGTGGCATGCGTTTCTACCAGCATCTTCCCATAGTAAAAAAGAATTAATGTTCATAAGTGTTGCTTTGAAAACTGAATTTGATGATGTCAGTCAGCTGTCTCTCTAAGGACACATTTTGCTTTCGACGAGAGACATTCATCTTTGAGCAATGCATATAATATTCATACATATCCATGTCTAAAAGACGTTCCTCCTTGATTATCAGATTTATGTCCGATTCTTCAAGGTTAGCATGAGCATCGGCAGGTTGAAACTGGGATAATGCTGAGAAGAAGAATTGTAAAACACCTTCTCATTTATCTATTCATTAGTGCTCAGTGAACATAGACCAGTAATATTAACACTAACTATTGCTATTTTCTTTTGGGACTAGTCCCACCCTCATTCCCACTACTGTGTCACCTGTGTAGCCAGGTTCAGCAGCAGTGACCATGATGAGTTATTTGCTTAGGCGTGCATTGTAAGAATGAATAATAAGAAGAAAATAATTATAATATTCTACCAGATACACACATCACCATCTAGTCCCAAACTAAGCAGAGCTTGTACTATGGATACTAGATATTGGAAAACATATATATTCATTATACCTATACTTTTTTTTTGTAAATACCTACTTATTATGCATAGAAACACCCAAATCAAGACAAAACATACATGTTCATACTCACAAATGTTTGACTTGAGCGGGATTCGAACCCGCGCCCTTCGGCTTCATTTATATTCATTATTTTCTAAGTATTCATTCATAATAATTCAAATGGAGTAATTCCACTTTGCCCCACCAAGCCCGCCACCCTGGTGTGGCAAAGTGGACTGCCTAAAATTTTGCAGTGGAATATGCCCCACTATTCTGATTTGATGGGGCGGATAACACTAGCATAAACACTTTGTGGATTCTGCCCCACTAGGGTTGGCACCTCAGGATTTGTGTATGAAGGTTAACATGTATTTTTACATTTGTTTGTAAAAAAAATAAATGTATACCTATATCTGTAAGTAAAACGTTATTAGTGCTGGAAGCTTAGATTTAATACGTAGCGAAGTGGTTTAAATAAAAGTAAAAAATAAATAAATAATTTTAATGTACTATTTATTTCTGGAAGGAATCGGTTTATAAATCACAGATTAATTACCTTTTACAAATAAAATTTTACTAACTAAGATAAATCTTGATAATCACAAATTAAACAATGATTTGTTCTTATGATATGTTCTTAAAACGAAACATATTTACTACATAACTATTCAAAATCACAGATTCTTCATCATTTGGTATACCTTTTACAAATAAAATCTTACTAACTAAGATAAATCTTGATAATCACAAATTAAACAATGATTTGTTCTTATGATATGTTCTTAAAACGAAACATATTTACTACATAACTATTCAAAATCACAGATTCGTCATCATTTTGTATGGTTTGTGTAGATATAGGTATTTTCTTACTGATTACGTTATAAATAAAAAAAAAAAATTTAAACTATATACATACAAACAGCCACTAAATTACTTGTTACAAAAAATAGAATCACAGATTATAGAGTCACAGATTATAGAATCACACATTGATCGACATGGTATAAAACAGTCTTATGTATTACCTTATGAATAAAAACAATTTATATGCAAAAAAACAGCCATGAAATTACTTCCGGCTAAAAAACAAAAACTAAAATTATAGAATGATAAAATTTTACATAGCAAAAAGTCTTATTAATACAAATAAGAAACATCCTAACGAAAGTAGGTAAATACTGACTGTTGACAAAATAATTATCATAACAAACAGCCACTATATTAGTTTGAGTACTGACTATTTATAAGAATTAAAATCATCTAAAATCATAGATTTTGTATTTGTTTAGTTCACATTTTTTGGAAAAACTAAAATAGATTTCTTGGAAAAACTATCTTAGTTTTTCCAAAAAATGTCCAACCGTAATGTCGCCGTTTATGAGCTCCATTTGGGCATCTTGTATATTCTGATCGTTTTGTATATATTTATCAAGGCGTAGCTTGGAAGGTTGGTTCTGCATAGATTTAACTATTGAAAGCGTTATGTCTTCGTATAAGACATTAAGAAGTCTTAATAAACTGGGGCTTTTTTTAAGAATTTTTTTGTTAAGTTTATTATGCCAACTTTCGAGGGCATTAGTTGTGCGGTGTTTTGCCCCAAATACGCACCACACTTTTAAAAAGTTATCTTTCAGCCAATTGCGCAGCATATATTTTCTAAATTCTTTACTTTTTTCGTCATCTGGGCTTTGTGCGGCTATGTAAAACCAACCTTCAAAAATCTTTTCTTCTGGTAATAAGGGTAAGACTGCGCTAAGCGCTACTTGTTTTCGCAAATATTTAGATTTTGTCAACCCTAACCCTTTCCCCTTTTTCCAAATTGCTTTACAAAAATGAAAAAAGCACCCTTTGATTGATGCTGATTTAAAGACATTTTTAAAACCAGTCATAGCCGCTGCCTCAAAATCCGACTGAAAACTATGTGGTTGCCAATCCGGAATCTGTGATTTTATTACAGAAAAGAGAGCGGTGTAAGCTTTGGTTGATTTAGTACTCATAAGAGCATATACTAATGGCACAATATTTGTTGTTTGTTGGGAGCTACCCAAATCAGCATGCAACGAATACAATTGTATGAACGGTTGTGGGCAACTTTTAAAAGTGCCATCGCCAAAAAAATGTTTGCAGGTTTTCATCAAATTCTTAGCATGCTCTGAACAAAATATTAAAATAGAAATATCTTCGTCAATATACTTGGCAAGTAAAAAAGAATGAAATTTTTCAGGAACTTCTATTTCTGATAATGTATTGTAATATATTTTTTTTACATTAGCATTTTTGTTTCTGTATTTATACAATGCAGACTTTACTTTACAAAATGGAGGAATTTTACTCACAATATTGCTGTTGCTACTTTCTAAATGTAAGGCAGCTACATTTTTGTCGTATGTTGCTGGAATGCTTGGTACGTCTGCTGAAGTGATTTCTCTCTTTATTTTCTGCATTAATTTTGTCACTTTGTTTCGGTCAAAATCAGGTTGACATTGGTGAGGTTTTTCGTTTAAAAGTATATTTCCCTGAAAACAAAAAAATGTAGGTATTAGAAAATATTTATAACATAGCACAACTTCAAGTAATATTATATGTATTATTATTATTTTAAATTGTATTAGACCCGTATTACTAAAAGTGAGTCAGTAAAAAGAATTACTAATAAGTAGGGACTTACTTTCACTACAATCGACCCATTGCACTTTTGTCTCCTTCTGTTTTTGCATTCCCAAATTTCAGATGCATTTTTGTACGATATGATTGATGATGATTGATTTTGTACGATAAGATAGAATATCGGCCACACACAACAAAGCGCTGTAACAATTTTAAGGCAAAGGTAGCAGCCAAATTAAAGCCCACTATTATGAGTTATGACAACCCTAATGATATGTACGAATCGATGTTCGAAATAGTACAGAGCGAGTTCCAAAATATTTTTAAAACGAAAATTAAAAATGTTAGTGGTAAGTCGGTTACCTTTAATCAATGGGCCACGGACGGTATTTATAAAAGTAGAGCGAGACTTTACGAGCTGTATGGCATGAAAAGGTATAAATTTGATGCTCCTTTTATAAATTACGTTAGTAAATATTCTAAAATATTTAAAAAGGTTTGTGCTTTAGCTAAATCAAAATTTATTAGCGATACAATAAAAAACTCGAATAATAAGATAAAAGCTACATGGAAAATTATTAACACTCAAATGGGTAAATCACACTGTGATAATAGGCTGGTAATAAAAAATAACGACAAAAATATAACAAATGCAGCTGATGTAGCCCAATTATTCAACGAGTTCTTTACAAATATACCTGTAAAAACGACTTGCTACTTAAATTCATCACCCACCGCGGCCGAAAAACTGATGCGGGACAGCGTACCTAATTGCAGTACCATATTTAAATTTGCACATATAGGGCCACAAGATGTAGTCAATGCCTTCAACTCGTTAAATCCTAAAAATACCGGTGACTTCTGGGACATATCTATTAAACTGTTGAAGCATGTTATAGATGACGCTGCGTCCTATTTATCTACCATTTTTAATAAGTGTATTGATTTAGGTATCTTTCCCGACCTCATGAAGCTTAGTAAAGTTCTACCTTTGTTTAAGTCTGGCAGCAAAAATGAAATCAGTAATTTTAGACCTATATCGATACTGCCAGCGTTCAGCAAAATATTTGAGAAGTTGATACTAAAGCAACTATTAACATATTTCAATGTAAATTGTCTGCTTCATGGGGATCAATATGGTTTCACGAAGGGCCGTTCGACAACTGATGCGGGCGTTGCTTTGCTGAAACACATATTTGACGCGTGGGAGAATTCGAAGAATGCCGTTGGTGTGTTCTGTGATCTGTCTAGGGCGTTTGATTGCGTCTGTAGGGACACGCTTATACGCAAATTGCGATATTATGGTATACAAGATATGGATCTGCAGCTGATTGAATCCTATCTGAAAGACAGGATACAATGTGTAGACGCTAATGGCAAGAAATCTTCTGGTCTGCCGGTCCAATTAGGCGTACCTCAGGGTTCAATATTGGGCCCTTTTTTATTCTTGGTTTACATTAATGATTTGCCTTACTGTTTAAAGGATATTTGCGATGTTGTACTGTTTGCTGATGACACCTCTTTGATTTTTAAAGTAGACAGAAATAGAAATAATTTTGACGACGTAAACAGTGCACTCTCGCAAGTCACACAATGGTTTACTGCAAATAACCTTGTTCTTAATGCCAAGAAATCGAAATGTGTTAAATTCGTTATGCCCAATATCAAAAATCTTGGGCCCGATCTTATTATTAATAACGAAGTTCTGAAAGCTATTGATTCTACAGTGTTTCTCGGGATAACATTAGATAGCAGGCTACAGTGGGGTCCCCACATAACTTGCCTTGCAGGAAAACTCAGCTCTGCTGCTCATGCAGTCCGCAAAATTAGACAGTTCACTGATGTGGAAACAGCTCGTCTGGTTTACTTTGGTTACTTCCACAGCGTGATGTCCTACGGTATTTTGCTGTGGGGCAATGCTGCTGATATAAATAACATTTTTGTATTACAGAAACGGGCTGTTAGAGCAATATACCAGCTGGGAGCGAGAGTGTCTCTAAAAGAACGATTTGGGGATATTGGTATTCTCACTGTCGCGTCTCAATTTGTTTTTGCTAACATAATGAATGTTAGGAAAAATATCCACCTTTTTACTAAGCATAGTGATATTCACAATATTAGCACTCGGAATAGACACAGACTGCATGTTCCTTTCCACCGACTGTATAAAGTACATGACTCATTTGTGGGGCTTGGTATCCGTATATATAATAAACTACCCATTGCCTTGCTACAATTACCTTCAAATATATTTGAAACGAAAGTTAAAGCAACTTTGCTGAAGAAAGCGTACTATACAGTTAATGATTATTTAAATGACAAGACAAGTTGGTCGCTTAGTTGAACTGGAATGATATCTGCAAATAATAATTATGTACACAAATTATATTATTTTATTCTACTGTTATTTTCTTCTTTTTTGGTGTTTTGTTGAGAATCTTTATAATGTTATAATATTTAGTTAATTTTTTATGAACAATTTCAAAACTTTTTTATATAATTTAAATTTTTAACCATTGATAATGTAATTTATTATATTTATACCTACAATGTTTTTTTTTTAAATGTAAGTATTATTTATGTAATGATAATGACGTTCAAAAGTGCCAGGAAATGGTCTATTTGAAATAAAGAACTTTGATTTTGATTTTGATTTTGATTTTGTACTTTCTTTTGAAATAGTATTGATGCCCAGCTCTAATAATACATTTTCCATCATTTATAAATTCAAGGCCAGTTTGCCCACTAGAACTTCCTGCT
The DNA here is from genome assembly GCA_944739405.2 of Euclidia mi. Classification (NCBI taxonomy): domain Eukaryota; kingdom Metazoa; phylum Arthropoda; class Insecta; order Lepidoptera; family Erebidae; genus Euclidia; species Euclidia mi. The sequence continues at coordinate 201,560 of OX123182.2, forward strand.
ACAGAGTCTTCTGCCATTTTTGTAAAGCTGAAAAACACAAAAAATATCTTATTAAAAAAAATCTACACAAATCATCAGCATCCATGAAAAATAAATACGAAAATACTTACAATAAACTCAATACCACTCACCACCACTCCACAAATGCAAATGTCCGTCTATTTTGTAAACAAACAGAATGAAACAAAAAATGTCAGACAAGGACAACCGATAAGTCGCGGTGGGCGAGGCAGTGGTGAACCATAACCGGTTTAGTCATTTTTACTCCAACAGCATGTTTTAATCTCAGATTAAATAAAAAAATACTAACAAACAAATGAAGCCATGATGTTTGTACGTAAAGGACCTCAAAATAATAGACCTATTTTGACATTTGTGTTCGCGGCGTAATTAGTGATGTAACCATACGACTCGTAGCTAATTTTATGAGCTTATAATTACAAGTATTTATTTACTTTTTCGAAGCCGGGATAAAATGATATAGATTTTTTTTTAAACTTAAATCCTTCCGATATTTTTATTACTTTCGAATGCATTTCAACGCATTTTTTTATTATTTAATAAGTATTTGATTTATTTAAAGATAAAAAATAATAATATGACAATAATACAAGTACATATCACAAGACTTAATAACTAGACTTAATAAATTAACATAAAACTATAACTCTCATAAAGCGTTTCTGAACGCATTCTTTCACAATCTGTGGTTACGTTACGTTTCGATACTAGTAATATAGTATTTACGATTTCTTTTAATAATTATTATTTAAATTATCCCTTTAGTAATAGTGTTCTCGTACATTATTCTTCGTTTTTTGTTATTTAATAGTTATCAACAGTGATAATGTATCAATTTCTGGGCAAACATCTAAATATATTTTTAAATCATTTAATGTTTGCAACGGATGGATCGGAACGTAAATGGAATACAAATAGCAAATGTCACAGCTATGTCAGACTAAATTGAATAAATACAGCAAAACTATATAATGTATTTAATTAAATCCAGGAAGATTTAATATGTGACAGTTTTTTACAAAAGTAGAACCTTAATACACTGTTTAAATAACCATTTTGATGTATTTCGATTTACGTTTGCTTGTCTCAGACTTGTCAAATCCTAACGTCAGTGGTTACATTTATTTTTTTTACAAACAAATGTAAAAATACATGTTAACCTTCATACACAAATCCTGAGGTGCCAACCCTAGTGGGGCAGAATCCACAAAGTGTTTATGCTAGTGTTATCCGCCCCATCAAATCAGAATAGTGGGGCATATTCCACTGCAAAATTTTAGGCAGTCCACTTTGCCACACCAGGGTGGCGGGCTTGGTGGGGCAAAGTGGAATTACTCTTTAAATGTTTATTTTTAAAAATACAGTATTTTTTATTTGTATAGTTACTAAATCATGTTTTGTACCGTACTTATACAGGGTTACAGGTTAAGTCGACCTAGATCCGTTAAGGGCGTGTAGTACCCATCTTTTCTGACATATTTCACTATAGAACACCCTACCCCAAACCTAAACGTTTTCAAGAAAATAGACATTGAATTTTTTAAATAAAAATTGCCGATTTTTTGCCATTAATTACGATATTTTGAAGTTAGTGCATCTTATTATTATTATTATTATTGATTTTTTACATGCGGATTAAGATGCTCTATGAATTTAATAACCAAAATCCTACGTAGGTTAACTAAATACGTTTTTCTGGACGATTGAAAGTTTAAAAAGTTAATAAAAAAAATTGTCAATTTACCTTACTTTAATGAAGATCTAAAAAAATTGCATGGCACACGTTTGGCAGATATGCCTAAAAACATCTACGTTTTGTCAGCTATCCAACAAGGTATAATACTCTAGGGTCTTATTTATTTCGTAAGAAAAAACTTTGTTTCATAGGCGATAGTGGACGTAAAAATAATTATTGACCCTAATTTATTCTTTGGCCCTAGAAAGTAAAATAAAACAATAGGTAAGTTTTACAAAATAATATTATTTATTAAAGTCCTTAATCAAAGTTCGTGTTCAACATGTCCACCTCTGTTTTGTACACATCTTCGCATTCTTCTGCGAAGCCCAGTTTTTACAACACCAGTAGTCAACGTTCTTCTTATTTTGTTTGCCGCATTAATTATCCTGTCTTTTAATTCTTCGACAGACGCAATTGTGTTGGGCTCGCTGTAGACGAGGCTCTTCATGTGCCCCCACACATAGAAATCCATGGGGGTTAAGTCCGGACTTCTGGCTGGCCAGGATAAAGGCCCACCTCGTCCTATCCATTTACGGGGATAATGTGCAGGGCAGCCATCATGCTGGAACCACATGTCCCTTATTAGGTTTAGTGGCAAATCATCCATCAAATCGTTGAGGTCTCCTCTCAGGAAGTTTTCGTAGTGCTCTCCATTTAAATTATCGAGTAAAAAGTGAGGTCCAATCAAATGATTGGAAATGATGCCCATCCACACGTTTACGCTAAATCTTCGCTGGGATCCCTTTACCCTCTTCTTATTCGGATTTCTTAATTCTTTTGGGGCCCAGTAATGAGGTTGTGGTAATTGGTAATGCCATCTTTATCGAATTTGGACTCATCTGTCCACAAGATATTTTTTAGGAATGTCGGGTCTTCGAAATCCTTATCGAGCATGAATCTGCAGAAATCTAATCTTCTCGCAGGGTCTCCTTCGATGGCATGTACCGGCGTGTAATGGTATGGGTAAAGACCCGCAGTGTGTACGGTAAACCATACTTTCCACTGCGTGAGTCCCAGATCACGGCCAACAACATTAGTGGAAGTGGTTGGGTCCAAACAAAATCGTTGCACAATCTCATTGTCAACTTCTTCGTCGTCATCAATTACACGAGGTCTTCCCAAGTCTGTGCGTCGTCTTGAAACGGAGCCAGTTTCTCGAAGTCTACGATAAACTCCATCAAAAACGCTCACAACCGGCACTCGACGGCCGGGGTAACGTGAACGTTACGAGCTTGCGCGGACACACAATTGCAGTATCCATAGCAAATCAACATATCGGCATATTCCTCGTTCGTGTAAGTCGTAATATTCGACAGTTCCAAATCACAAGCACAAATCAGAGTCCAGTTCACAAGCACAGTAGTCACAAATCAGAAACAGTCCAGAAACACAGCCAAGTCGAGTAGGAAACAGAGAGCAGAACAATATCGCATCTACTATGGACGGATCACATGAGCAGACTAACAAAACACGCACGTGCATAAATCGTAAATTGTCTCGGTCACACGCATCGCCTGATCGGCGAGGGACCGCTACCTCAGCTGCTACCTGGGAGTTTTTTTCTACGAACTTAAATAAAACCCTAGATTGTTATACCTTGTTGGATAGCTGACGAAACGTAAATGTTTTTAGACACATCTGCCAAATGTGTGCGATACATTTTTTTAAAATCTTCATTAAATAAAAGTAAATTGTAAATTTTTTTACTAACTTTTTTAACTTTCAATCGTTCAGAACAACGTATTTAGTTAACCTAAATTCGCATGTAATAATAATAATAATAATACCCCTCTGGGGCAGCCGTTATCTCATCATGAGACTAATGCAATCCCGGAGGGCAGAGTAACAGCTTTCAAACATCACCTTCATCTTGTGATATAAACAAAAGATGTATTGCAAGATGAATAGAAAGCTTACAAACCGCAGGGCAGCTTTGTGGCGAGCTGAATGTGTGTGGCGACACTGCGGTCCCGAATACTTCAGAGAGTCGGTCAGGGCCTCGTCTCCGGTTTGACTTTATTGGCTGGTTGGAGTTGATGCCCAAGAGCGCCCGCAGGACTCTCAACTCTGGCTTGCCTTGGTTGGCCGGCCAGAGGGAAGTCGCAAGAGCTATTTGCTCGGGGGTGGAAGTGTCATTTTCAAGGGCGTAATTACGGGGAAACCCGCTCCGGGTCACGACCCGCGATGGCGAAACCGGTGCCGCACCGCTCTACACTCCTAGCCACTCGCACCGGTGTTGCCCTCTGGCTGCCTTTATGGCAATTTTTATTAAACATTTAAATGTCGATTTTCTTGAAAACGTTTAGGTTTGGGGTAGGGTGTTCTATAGTGAAATGTGTCAGAAAAGATAGGTACTACACGCCCTTAACGGATCTAGGTTGACTTAACCTGTAACCCCTTTATAACCATAATTTTTTTTATTGATATATGCCACGGATTTAAATAAAAACAAAGGATTTTAATCAATACTTTAGGTACACTTTGGCATCACTTCCATATGTGTTGGTATATGGGGACGGAGCCCATACATTTTTACCCATAGTCCTTTGATCATATTTCTGAATAAGTACCGCTCAAAATGACGATGGTTACCCATTCGTCAACGGCGTAACTTGCATACTTTGTGTACTCTTCATTCTTTACTGCCCTCTCTTTGTGCGCCCGTTTATTTAACCCTTTATAAGGCATAAGGATCTAAGGACGATAAAATAAAAGTAATTATGGTTTTATGTTACTTTTATTATTGTTTTTCAGAAAAGGATAAAAATAATAAAAAAACATGGTGGTAAGTATGTTCCCTCTGCCCGTCAGTGTTATGGGTACTAAGTTTGATTAAGGCAGATTGATGTGGTATTACTATTGCTGGTGAAACGCAGTAAAGCATGTTACTATGCAAAGAGGAACTGCACACTTTGAGCACATTATTTTAGACCGTTTATCCTTTTCTTTAGTGCTGCACATTCTACAGCGTTTATAGCTTATCAATCCCACAGGCATATGCTCTCCGACGTTGGTATAGCGAATTTCTTCGGAAATAACATGCAAGGACTTTTGGCGGGTTTCTGATAGACACATTTTTTTTGTTTACGTAGTTTACCGGACCAGAACGGCGTTTTCTATTTGAGAATCCACTTATCAGGCCTCTAGCAACAGATACTTGAATTCAAGATTGCTGAGTTTAATAACATTTTTATTTTGGCAATACAACAAGTATGCATTTGTTATACTTGTACCTATCTAAAAGAAAGTAGAAGACGCGGAGCCACCATTTCTTACTCCGCCTGTCAACTGAATAGGTACTTTTCATTTGGTCGAATCGATCTACCCCTCCCATTCTTTTTGTGTACTCTTTTATGGCTAAAGGGCAGTCAATAGCTTTCTTAGTACCATCTTTTTGAGTTCGTAAACCAGAAGTTTTGCCAGTTTTTGGATGAAATGCATTGCTCATCAAGAGAACATCTTTAGTGTCTTTCCACATGAGGCAAGATACGTTACCCTTGACTCTCCATTTGTACTGCCCTTTTTGCAGCTTGGGTTTGGATTTTATAAATCTGGAAAGATCTTTCCTGTGTCTCCTTACGGTTCCTGTGCCATAAATTCCATTCTCATAGAGATATTGCATTATGCTGTAGTCACAGAAAAAAATATCAAAAGTCACAATTATGTGAAATTCCTCCAATGCCTTGTTTACCAGCTTCTCTGTCAAAATCTTTACAACTTTGTATCCCAGACCTTCTTCAACGCCCGTTTCCGATTTACCTGTATAAATATAAAATTCATACAAGTAGCCAGTATTACTGTCGCACCGGCACCACACTTTATAACCCCTTTTGATCGGTTTCAGTGGCATGTGCTTCATGACAGACCGTCCCTTGAACAAAATCATCGATTCGTCAATACTTTGGGAAGAGGAGTCTTTAGCATTATTTTGACATACGTGATTTATAAGGTCCAACAAAGGGCGTACTTTGTAAAGTTTATCGTAATTTTCATCTGACTTTGTGGCTGCTGGGTGTTATCATTTAAATGGATATACTGTAATATTTTTTTAACCGTTTTTTATAGTCATAATGTCTGCAATTTCGTCAACTCGGAATCCAGGGTCAGATGACCAATAAAGGTCAATCGAAGGCAGCCTATGATACCCCATTATTATGAGAATTCCTAAGAAAGCCTTCAGCTCTTTCTTATCTAATTGTGTCCATTTTTCATCACTACTCTGTTCAGCATATAAGTTTGTTTGATATATTATCAAATCATAGACCTCATCAGTAAAATATTTTTCAAACAAAGTCACGGGTCTAATACGGCTGCTAAACATATTTTCTGGTGCCATTGGAATTTCATCGTAAACGGTAGGATCCGGTCGAAAAGTGGTCCACTTTGTCTTTTTCTTTTTTTGATTCTGGTCTAGTTCTTGAGGTCTGCTGTGTACCAGAGCAACTGGGTAAATCTTGGGCTGCTGATACGCGTCTTGGACGAAGACGAACAGAAAGTTGCTGGGATAATGGGCTGCTAGGTGGATTAGGTGTAGATGGGTAAGGTTCATTAGGCTCATCAAAGTTTTCTAAGATTCTTTGAAGCTTTGCGGTACTTATTTGTATAGTCTCTTCATCAGATTCTAAATCATCATCTGACACTTCAGTATCTTCAGGTAAGCCATAAAGCTCGTTTAATTGATTGATAATATCCAAATCATTAAGAATATTTCGATTCATTTTCAAACAAATCTATAACAAAAAACAAAGTTACATATTGAGGCCGTAAGGTAAAGGGAATATATTTTCCACCACAACTAATCTTTATAATAAAGTTCTGCGTATTGATATGTTTAAAATATGTTTATATTGTAATTGAATGAACATTATTCTTTAAAAATAATAGCAACTCACCGTTTTTTATTCACAAAAATCGAAGATTTATAAAGATTTATCTTGCTGCACAAAACTATACCTGTTTTCACCTTTGACAACGTCATACGAAGAAAAAAAAATATGGCGACCTGTCATCACCACCACCTATAAATATCGATTTGACATCAATAATAATATTGCTATACGAAACTAATCACAAGTTAAAAACTTTTTGAATTATGTTGAGTAATATGTGGTGGGGAAAATATTCCCGTTGCCTTATAAAGGGTTAACCATCATCTTCTCTGTAGTCAACATGAGAAAATCTTCGTTCCTCTAATAATCTTCTGCTATTTGTCATTCTCACAGTTCTGCCCTACTTCATTCATCCTTTAATATACAATCTATCCTTCTCTGGAATGCTCTCTATCTTGATATCAGGATGTCCATTAACTGTTTAACGTTTAAAACTAGAGATTGGCAGAATTATTTAGACGCACTAACTGAATCGTCATAGGTATTTTTTAGTTTATTTATGTTTTATATGTATATATTTATAAGAATTATATATATTTGTGTGTTTATTATAAATATTTATGGTATCTAAGTACGTAGGTATATATGGGCGCAAATTAATATAATATAATGATTATATTGTTACGAAAATGTTAATAATATTTAAGATTGATATTTAAATAACTATTTGTGAACACAGAACTGAGAACTTCACTATTGAAAGATTGGGTATTTAATTTATCGCTTAGTTATTAAGATAACTCCAGAAACTTTCAAAGTAAAATCAATTATTATTATATAACATTATTCTGACACTTATTTTTATGTTTACGGTAATAAATAACATGCGATTATATTTACATCCTGTTGATAGCGCCATCTGTTGGTGAATATTGTAAAGCAGCGATTGCTTAACCGCTCAAGGTACCGCTTTAATTTGGCATTTATCGCTAAAGCATCACGCGGTCGTTATCTGACCACCCGCGAAGCAAGGCCACTTGCCGTGCTACCTTAAACCTAAACTTACGACTCGTCACTCGGGTATTGATATTTCAAATGATGTTTTTATGAAAGTAGATTAAATAAGCTTTGTAGTAATGTTTGAATGGTGACTGAATGACGGAATGTTTAGTTTATGCGACCCGCCAAACTTGATCCTATTGTAAACAATGTCGTCTATCGATGACCTAGTCGCCATTTTTGTTTGTCATGATAACAATATGGGTTACCAATTACTTCCTTTTATTATTTTGTATACCTGGTGGTATAAGCTTTACAAAAATATAAAATTAAAGCAATCAAGCAAAAATTTTTTTTTTTGAAAAATAGATGTTGGCCTATTCTCATAGATACCGGATAAGCACAAAAAATTTCATCAAAATCGGTCAAGCCGTTTCGGAGGATTATGGGAACGAAAACTGTGACACGAGAATTTTATATATTAGATTAACTTAATAAATAGAAATATCACCATTCTTTCAACGAAAATATTACGCGCCGTACTTAGCTTGAAAGTCTAGCCTCGAAAGTGGCCAAAATATTTCTACGGGTGTCCTGAGATGCCTCGATGGTGGCCATAATGCTTTGAGGGGTTAATAAAATAAATTTGTTATTCGTGTAAAATAAATCATTTGGTGTTGTGCAAAATTCATTACAATATTAATGTTGATTTTTGAACTATATTTTATAATTAATTGTATAGTAATTTCAATTATATGTTGTAAAGGAAATGGCAGTTGTTAAACATTAAATGTAATGACGGTTAGTGTATAAAAAGGACTGTAGGTCACATTTTATTTAAATTCTGTGCTAGAAATCTACTAGACAAATATTTAGTTTTGACTAAACTGGAACTGGTCGTAACTCTTGCGTCAGCTGTTCCGCGTCCGTAGTTAAGGTCATACACCAACCTTTCAGCTGTCAAAACTCCTTACGTCACTTTTTATGGTGTTTATGTTTTGGTCGTAAACATGGCGCGTGTTATCGCGCACTTATGACTCACTTCAGATAAACATCCATAAAAAACAAACGAGACCACTTATCGTTGTTCTGTAAGCTGTGTTGTTTTTATGAATAGTTTTCCTAATTGCAAATACCAATAAGACGACAAGTGGAGCGTCATAAGTTTCTAATAAGATCTTATAAGATTTCGTAAATATGTTTTCAAGTCTCTAAAAGGTTAGGACGATATAAATGAATGTTTTATCCATAAATGTCGTAAGTACTTATTATAACACCATGAACAAGAACCATTCTTCAATAAACAATAACAATAAAGTACGTTTAGTCTCACAATTTCTATAAACGGACCAGATATAGATACTTGTTTCATGTGCTGACTGCGCTACGCGAACTGGCCAATGTGTGTGATGGATGATGTGGGGGAATGAAGCTCTTCTATTATGTGATGCGTTTGCACGACGACTTAATGGAATGAGATGATTATGGGTGAGAATGGCGTGTACTAATAAAATTCTAAGCGAAATTTGGGGTTGTCTTGCCGGGTACTCAGAGATGACTCCAACAAGACAGGTGAATTATGGATAGAGCAGTTTAGTAATCGCTTAAAAACCTTGAGGTACCTTTTGGAACACCGTTTCCGCTCAAGCGAGTACGGCTCGAGCATTTGATCTTTTAGATCAACGCCTCCCATTGACCGGTTATAATCCAGGACCATCTGTGGCTTGTATGGCAATGGACGAGATGGCGGATGGGATGCCACAGTAGAAAGGCCAACGGCTGAGCCGTGGCAGGTTGAGATCATGTTGATATTTTTCTTGTCCTGCCATGACAATACACAGATGTCCCCAAAATGCCGTGCAATGAGCTGCCCTTGCCGGAGCGGAGCCTGTGTCACAAGTGTAGGTACATTTTGTCGAGACGGACGTAAGGTACCGACACAGTCAGTACCGTTACGTTTAAGAAAGCGTGCGAGTACAGGAGAATTGAACCAATTATCCATAAATAAACGATGTCCTTTATTTAGCAAGGGTCTAATTAACTTGCGAACTACTGCAGCGCTTTGACTCGACATGTGGCCTTCCTGGTCGAAGTAGCTCTGCTTTCCTGTGTAGACCAAAAAAGACTACAAATAGCCGGTAGCGCTCTCACAGAGTTCGAAAGTTTTTATCCCAAACTTTGCAGCCTTCGACCAAGAATGATCAATTAATCAATCACAACGCCGACAGTGGGCGGTAGTAGGTATTTCGTCACTTTTATTGACGATTACAGTCGATATTGTCGTGTTTTCATGATTAAAAACAAGAACGAAGTCTTAGAAAAGTTTAAAGAGTTCTAGGAGTTAGCGGAGACGCACACAGGTAACAAAATCAAGTTCTTACAGTCAGATAACGGTTCAGAGTACGTGAATAAGGACTTTGACGCTTATTTAAAAGGTTGCGTGATACAACGAAGACTCACCGCACCGTATACACCGAATCAGAACGGGATTGCTGAACGCAAAAACCGTACCCTCGTTGAGAAAGCGAGAGCGATGATGATTGACGCACATACACCTTTAAAGTTTTGGGGCGAGGCAATTTTTACTGCGAACTATCTGTCAAATAGAAGCATTAATAGCGCCATACAGAACCAAACGCCATTCGAACTATGGGTCGGTAGGAAGCCATGTGTAAACCATCTGTATGTATTTGGTTGTAAGACCTACGTTTTATTAAAAGGAAAAAACGGTCACAAATTCGCACCAAAAGCGATACCCGGAATGTTTGCGGGTTATTCGGAAACGTCTAAAGCTTTTAGAATATTTATACCATCGAAAAACGGTATTATGATATCGAAAGATGTGAGTAAGAGTGTGTAAGAGTAATGAAGACAATGTTCTACGATGAACATAACAAACATGAACTCTTCAACTTACTTGACGATAATGAGAAACCATACGAACAACCTAAGCAAGTGGTTATTAATTTCGACGAAGAAATATTACAAGACCAGACACAAAAGTTGTTCAACAAAGAGAACCAAGAAATAATGATAAAAGCGACTATGAATCTCTCTCCGGCTCTTTCGTTGACGATAATAACGATTTGGTCAATGCTGATGAAGTAGAACCAGTTGAAACGAGATCTTTGAGAGACAGGTCCAATATCACAGCTTCTAAGCGCTACGGTGATTTTATTTTGGCAGCTGCTGAAGAAATTGAGTATCTTCATAAGCCAAAAGAACCTGTTACCTTCAAAGAAGCGGTTGATTCTCCTGACAAACAAAAATGGCAAGAAGCTATGCACAGTGAAATTACTTCATTAAAAGTTAATCATACCTGGGATCTAGTGGATTTACCCAAAGGACGAAAAGCCTTACCCTGCAAATGGGTCTATAAGGTAAAAATGAACCCTGATGGTTCCGTCGAACGATACAAAGCCAGGATGGTTATAAAAGGCTACTCTCAGAAACCTGGAGTTGATTATGACAAAACATTTAGTCCAGTTGTTCGTTTGAGCACGGTTCGTACACTGCTTGCCATAGCTGCTCGAGAGAACCTAAAGTTGCAACAGTTTGATGTTTCAACTGCTTTCCTAAATGGAAAGGTCAGAGAAGACATTTATATGAAACAACCTGAAGGTTTTCAGGATGGCACGAAACGTGTCTGCAAACTAAAACGCAGCCTTTATGGACTGAAACAAGCGCCACTTTGTTGGAATGCTTGCATTACCGAATTCTTAGAAAAATCAGACTTCCAACAGAGCGAAGCAGATCCTTGCCTATATGTTCGAGTCAGAGGACAATCCAAAGTTTTTATTGGTCTTTACGTTGACGATGGACTTGTTGCGTATAATACAAGTCGTGCAGATGATGAATTTATGAAAGAATTGAAATCACGGTTCATGATACCGACTAAACCTGCATCGTATTTCCTTGGTTTGGAAATAAATGAGCGCAAAGACAATACAATTACTTTATGTCAAAAGGCTTATACAAAGAAAGTTTTGGAGAAATATAACATGTCCAATTGCAGATCGGCACCAACGCCCATGATCAAAGAAAATGATACGGGAGAAGAAGAGAACGCGAATGAAAACTTTCCCTATCGACAAGCTGTGGGACTATAACAGACCAAGTGTGGAGGCGAGTCTTTTACAAAGACTCGCCTCCACACTTGGTCTGTTATAGTGACGCAGATCATGCAGGAGACCAGAGCTCGGGAAAATCAACATCGGGAATTGTATGCTTATTCTCTGGTGCTGCTATTAGCTGGAGAAGCCAAAAGCAAAGTACAGTTTCAATCTCTTCAACAGCAGCAGAGATTATTGCAGCTAGCGAATGTGCGCAAGAAATTTTATGGTTGAATCGCCTGCTTAGTAACTTAATAAGGACCGATAAACCATTGTTGAATTTGGACAATGAATCAGCTGTAAAACTTGCACATAATCCTAAATATGAATACCATAAGCGTACCAAGCACATTAAGCTGAAACATTTCTTTGTTAGAGAATGTGTTAACAACGGAGACTTCACAGTCAAGCAAGTTTCCTCAGAGCAGCAGTTGGCTGACATGCTGACAAAACCGTTATACGGTCCTAGGCTGCAAGAGTTGAGTTCCAGGATGGGGCTGAATAATTTATCTCTAAATTCTTAAAATCTCCGAGAATGTGAAGTACCACCTACTTGGTTGTTGCATGTAGGTTTAATGCCAACTGTGGTTACTATTTGAAAAAAGAAGAAATACAAGAACAAGCGAACAGACTTTTGATTACCTGTCATTACTTGTATCTTACATATTCACCGAGATAACATAGTTGTTATACAGATCAATGTTTTTGTATTTCTATAATAATATATTATGTTGATTCAGCCTCAAATCACCTTTTAATTACTTTACAATATACTGTTTGAAATTTAGCCTACCTTTCCAAAGAGTGAGACTTTCGTCTATGCTAATGTCTTTAGACAGAATATAGTTTGCTTGAAATTTTGAATTAAGGTGATCAATAATTGGCCTCAGACGGCGCATTCGATCAAAGTCACTGTTGGTTGGGTACGTGGCGTCAGTGGCAGGATCGGTATCAACAAAATGCAAAGCCCTGTTGAGACTGTTATACCTCCTCAGCGAGGTGATGCGGGAAAAATGTCAGTTTTGAGTAACGAGTTCGTTGAAAAGTAGCTACATGTGGTAGGCAACCGGATTATTCCCGTCATCATCCAAAACGCGAAAAGGCACAACACCTCGTGAGAGTTTGTTTCATACCAATCCGACTGGAAGAAATTTTGGCAGCATACCGGTTTGTTTCAGTCACTTGATGAGGTATATGAACTGGCTCAACATGGCTTCAACACCGTCAACACTTGGCTATTTAAAAATGTACTGACCCTCAATGCACATAAAACAAAGTACATTAATTTTACAATGAAAAATGATAGCAGACACAACTCATCTAACTGTTTAGTGGCTCACAACACGTTTCATTCAAATGCTCACACTGCATGCGCTTGCCCTACTTTAGAAAAATCAGATTATATAAAATATCTAGGTATTACGCTTGATACTAATCTTAATTTCCGCAAACATCGAATTTATTGTGTAAAAGAGTACGGAAACTAATTTCCATATTCAAAAATGTACGCGACGTGGTAAACTTTAAATTGTTAAGACAGGTTTACACTGCACTATGTGAATCAATCATCTCCTACTGTATAACCTCATGGGGAGGGGTAGCTAAAACGATCCTACTGTCTTTGGAACGAGCCCAAAGAGCTATTTTAAAGGTATCAACCCTTCGCCCTTTCATTTTTCCCACTTATGAGTTATATCAGTCCACCGGAGTTCTAACTGTGCGCCCATTATTCATTCTCCGGACCATACTAAAAAAACACACCCTTCTTCCTTATACACCAATCCCATCAGGCAAAAGAAGGAAAGATCTAGTCTGCATCAAACCTCGAGGTAAACATGTTTATGTAAATAGATTCTTTGCTTTCCTCGGACCTTTCCTATATAATAAACTAGGGGATGCCAGCAGCTACGCCTGCATTTTTTTTAATTTACTCGTTTTGGCTGATCCCGTGGGAATTTCGAGAAATCCCTTCTTAGTGCACATTTACGGTCCCCAAGGAACATACATGCCAAATTTCAGCTTCCTGCGCCCAATAGTTTCGGCTGTAGCGTGTCTGTCAGTCAGTCAGTAACGCAAGGATTTTATATATTAAGATTAAATAAAACCTTAGATTTAGCATAAGTTATAAGCAGTGTCACCTTATTTTTACAAAACACCTGATGACAATGACCTACTCTGATACAGAGAAATTGCGTGTGTAAGTACCTACTCTAAGTTACAATAAATCATATTAAGTCTATTTTCCTATTACATATTAGCAGTTCATGATTATTTTGTAAAAGCATAGCCCTATAATATTATTATTTATTTTTCCTGAAACACAGGTGTTACAGCCTAGTTCAGGTAAACGTTAAAATAGCTATATACCAAATAGAATGTATTACCGTTATAAATAAAGTACATACGCATGAATGTACCACTATTTAGCATAAGCACTTATCACAGACACTATACTTAATCATAAAATTTTATTATTTTTAATGTTATATTTTCCTATGTAACAAGTGACGTTTATTTTATTGAATAAAGTTTCATCCACAATAGTCTGTAAGATGCCATCGTCCCAATAGGAACGGAAGGCATCGTACGGATTTCTGTATGATGGAAGAGAACCAGTACGCTCTGGTCTAAAAAGCTCTTCTTCACCACGAAAAGTCTCCATTGGAGACCATTCGAAGTGAAGATCCTCACCTTCCAGCATCGAATTATCCCTTCCACCAGCAGCGTCGTAAAACACGTTTTCCTCTACTTCGCTCGCGCTATCTTCCCCTTCAGATACAATTCTTTCGCGGGTTCTTCTACTACGTGCCGCACTCACCTGAGCTCTCTCCTGACGCCTCCTCATTACATCCGTCGCCATTTCACGCAATTCGGAAGGGACGTCATTTAATGGAAGGAAAGAGGAACCCACCACGCACCCTCGAATTGACCACCCCAACTATTGCAATAGAAAAAGGTTGACAATATCGAACTCCTCTAAAAGGATAAGGCATATAGGAATGGTATGGGTTCCGGGAAGATACCTGACTTGCAGTATCCCGCTGTATGCGCCGACTATTCTTCGACACGTGTTTCGCCTCTGCACGAGGTATCCTCAGGAACGATGGGCAACGACTGAGCCTTTTTTTTTTTTTTTTTTTTTTCTTAAAGAGACAAATCTAGAGGAAAATGGGTCCTTCCGACGAAGTTCCTATGTGCGGGGTGGTCCCGCCCGAGGGCAGACTGGGGAGGGAAGGGGCGGCTTGTGCCGTCAGGCCCAGCATTCTGGCCTTTTGGAGGGTTTCTACACGCATCTCCAGGTTGTTCAACCTTTGCCGGTCCTGCTGGGCCTGCTCGTGCATGGTGGTAACTCTCTGAAGGATTTCTTTCTGAGTCTTCTGAATATCTACTAACATTGTATAGAGCCATCCTCCCGAGTCGATGATGGGCGCCTCTGCAGTGTCCCTGGGATCCTGCGGCGCCTCTTCCTGGTCCATGACATCATCCTCCCACTCTTCTTGGGGTGGTGGCTCTGGTATCTTGGCCTGGTATCTTGTCGGTCACCCAGATTTCGTCCAGTGGGTAACCGACCTGCCACGTAGCTGCTCCACGTTGACGACGTCCACCCCCGCGACCCCGAACCGAACGCCCACGCCCACTTACACGCACTCGTCGTCGACCTCGCATCCTACCTCTAACACTCCTTGCTCTAGCAGACCTGCCTACAACTGCACCCCTCAACAATCATACTGTCAATATTCACATCAACTTCACCCGTGTCAATGATTCGTTCATTATCGTACACAACTTGCATACGCTCTGCACTTTCAAATAGAGCGTGGGCGTCTGGGGTAATAAAAATTTCTTCGACTTCGACGTATGGCGCCACTGCGTCTCCCAGCGGCATCCCCGTTTCGTCGTAGAGACGAATAACCATGTTCGAAGACGGCAGTCTTAAACAAATGTCCCATTATTAGCATAATAATATGTACGCCCTTCGTTACACTAATAATAAGTCATTAAAACTTACGCCTCCATCGATGAACGCCAGATTGGAGACCTGGATCGGTCTCGTCGCATTGGAGACCTGGATCGGTCTCGGCGCTCTGGCGAAGTTAACTTTCCATAACACGGGGAAGGTTCTCTAATAAAGTTAGAAAATTCTCTTTTGTCATACCCATCCAGTAACCAAATAAGTAGTGGTCCATTTCTTAGACCGATTCAATGCTGGAGAATGCTTGAAAGCATTTACGAACGAGAATATATGTTCTATTTGTTCAGCAGTGAATGAATTTGATGATGTGTGATGGAATTTTCACTGTAATATAGTGTGTTCCAAGTGTTTCCATACAGATGACTCGTACACACTCGAGCCAATTTGGGAATATAATATTTACTAGCTTTTGCCCGCGGCTTCGCGCGCGTTAAATTCGGGGTAACACATATCTACTTTCAGTCTCAAGTTGTGTGAAGACACTCCTGATTATTCTAAAGAGTTAGAAGCTCTATAGGGTACAAAGTAACTCGGTCAGTAGCCATGACAAATGTCAAAGCTATGTTTCAATACATGTCCAATATAATTATATCTATAAACACTTTCGCATTTATAATTTTAGTTGGTAGAGAAAATCGTTTCAGCCGTTTGAGCGTAGTATATAATTATTAGTTTAGATATGTGAACAATGTAATCACCGTGCACAATATGACAATATGTATGATGTGATAGTACTGACAGATGGCACATGCGCAGCACTCAATTATTCACGCATGCGTTCTTACTTCCAAGAGGAAAATTTCTGCCGTACTAACTTCTATCCTCCCTACAATACCTCCCTGATTAATTTTTGCAACTTAAGGTAGCCTATGTCCGTCTTCATGGTCTAATATATCTCTATATTAAATTTCAACAAAATCGGTTCAGCCGTTTTCGTGTACATACATACATACACACTTTCAAAGGACTATGGGCATTAATTTATGGGCTCCGTCCCCATATACCAACACACATGGAACTGATGCCAATGTGTACCTTAAGTATCCACTATTTGATTAAGATCCTTCTTTTTACTTAAATCCATGGGATATATCCATAAAAAAAAACAATTGATTATTATTAATTAACCTATATTTTCATTTTACACTTGCACGTTATTTTAACTTTATGGTTATATTACAGTACAAAACATGATTTAGTAACGATACAAAATAAAAATAATGTATTTTTAATCATATTCTTACATTTAAATGATTATGAACGAATAATACGAAAATAAAAAACTAAAGTTGAAAATGTGGGAAAAAGGCTGCTAACCTTAAATGGAACTGGGCGGGCCATGTCAGCCACATGTCAGCAACATGAGGATCGTTGGGCGAAAATCTCGACACTGTGGGTGCCAGAAAATGGTCGTCGTCGCCGGGGTTGGCCCCGAAAACGGTGGCGAGATGATCTAGACGCCTACCACAAGAGTTGGCTTGAGATTGCAGGCGACAAGAGAGCGTGGAAAGATCTGTGGGAGGCCTTTGCCCAGCAGTGGGACAGTACAGACTAAAGAAAAAATTAGAACATAACGAATATAAATGAATGAATCATTTTTTTGTCATGTTTCATCAATTCATTGTCTTTTAATATTCATTCTTACAATGCTCATAGTAGGCAAATAACAATATCTAGTAATAGAGTGTTAATATCTGGTCTATTTTTATATACTTTATTGACGACCGGTTGGTGCCGCGGCTGCTACGCCGAAGGTCGCGGGTTCGATTTTGTCATGGTCTGGGTGTTTATATATATATAAAGATAAAAAGATAAAAAATAAAGATACATTTATTTTTAGCATACACACAAAAAATGGGAAACAATATTGACAATTAAGATAAAAAGATAAAATAAAGAATAACACATAAATCAAGTCAAATACAACAAGACAAGGAAAAAAAAATAAGAACAATGGTACAAAGCAAAAAAAAAAAACACAAGACTCAATAGTTATTATAATAATTATTATTAGAGTTTTGCGTGCAGCCAAAAAAAGGACCTCGTTCGGCATGTGCTAGGCGAATGCCTAGCGCCGATTTTCAACGAGGCCAATTGGTGAGGCACGCACTTGATATCAGATACATACATAGGTAAAAATAGTAAAGTGTAATAGGTGTAAGTATATAAATATATATGTAACGTAAATAATATATATATAGATCACGGGTACAGTATTAAAAAGGTAAAAAAAAAACAAAAAAGTTGGTAGTAGGTACTTATATAACATATATGTACATAAATAATAAATAATGTGGACTTATAAAGTGTTAAGTAGAGATATATAAATAGATACTAAAAATAAGATTAAGGTAAATCAAAAGTGCAGTGCGTCATTGGCCGCGGCAACGCGCGCTGTGATCCTACGACGTCAGAGAGGAGGCGGGAGGTGCGAGGCGTGTTGTAAACAAAGCCTTCGCCACTCGTCAGTCGCCTACCGCTTTAGGACTAAATCCTGTGTCGCGGGGGACTTTACAGACATACAACTAAGGGACACAATGAACACAGACTCGAAAGAACAATTTATGGTACACACAAAGTGTTGTCTCGTGTAGGGTTCGAACCCACAACATTTCGGCGCAGCGTCAAGCGGTGAGGCGGCCACTTTAACCACTACACCCACCGTGCAGTCAATTGTTATATATTATTATATCATAGTAAATTATTACTTATCCCATGCATGAAGGCATGTTAAGCCGTGTTTGACATCTTTGTCAGTTGTTACAGGAAGTCAGTACACTGTAATATACTAGGCTCCAAAGCGAAAGGCTGAGAATACCACCGGAAATAATTTTAGGCTGAATAATGAGTAGTGACTACAAAAAGTATAATAAAACATAAATTGGTACCTGGTGTGGTGCTGTTTTAGTTTGATTCTGTCCACCATCCTTTGCATGAGTACCATAGGGTTCTGTCTCAAAATGAGGTTACTCTGACGAGTGGAGAATGATTTGTCACAAATAAGGCAGACATCTAAACGTCGAGAACGAGAAGGGCCAGCGGAATATTGATCCTGTTCATTGCTTGCATGTAACTGATCATTAACTGTGTGCAAAGCCACATCAAAACATGCTTCACAAATGTAATCTTCTGCCACCTAAAAAAGTGTACATATTTTTTGAATTCATAGTAGGTAATATTATTGACATCAATCCAATGTCAACTATTATAAGGAGCCTACTTATTCAGTCACATAATCGTTAGTGTAAAGTGTAACACTTACGATGTTTGGAGACATCTAAAAGTGGAAGATTCGGAGACCGGTGAAATGCAAAAAGTCGTTAAAAATATAAAAAAAAATAAGATCGCACAGTATACAACGGCGCAGGAGGACTGCAAGTGGAATTGTATGACATCTGATGTCTAGTTTACACTCTCGCACGAGTGGCGAGGCGAGCGGCGAGGTGCGTGAGTGTAAACGCTCGCTCGTGGCTCGCCTCGTAGCTCGCCTCGCCACTCGTGGCGCTCGCGTCGGAGGCGGTTTTTTGGGCATGAGTCAAAGGGCCTCGCGAGGGACGCGAGCGTTGTGTTTACACTCGCTCTCTCGTTCGTTTCAGTTTGTTTACGGCGCAGGTTCCGTGCAGGTTGTGTTCTTCGATTTCAATGAAAAATTGACAGGTCCCAAATAGATACGCTGCAGTTCTTGGAACTCTATCAGGCCGAGCGAATAATTTGGGATCCAAAACATATGATGCATAAAAATACCCGAACAGTAAATGAAGAGTGGCAAAGAATTTCTGAGGTTATGGACTTCTTTTTTTGTTTGACTGCACGGTTGGCATAGTGGTTTAAGCAGCCGCCTCACCGCTTGACACTGTGCCGAAGTGTTGTGGGTTCGATCCCCACACGAGACAACACTTTGTGTGATTCATAGATTGTTGTTTCGAGTCTGGGTGTTCATTGTGTCCGTTAGTTGTATGTTTGTAAACTTCCCCGCGACACAAGATTTAGTCCTAATGCGGGAGTTGTTTTTAAAAAAGAAAAAAAAAGAAAGAAAGAGACCGCTAGCAGAGCTCAAAGTAAAAAAACATTCCTTCTTTTTAAGATGGTCAGGAATCGGTAAATACTTGTTAAGGCTAGAGCTGATGCCGCTATCACTTCGACGTCTTCCATCGTTGCTGGCTCAACGCAAACTGAACGCATCGCCAGAGTGTAAACAGGCACACGCTACCTCGCGACAACACGCGAGCTGCGAGGCGAGGTACGAGACGAGACGCGAGGCGAGAGTGTAAACTAGGTATCACAGTGTAGTCTATTTTACGCATCAAGTTTTGTTAATACAATTCCTATACTTAATATTTTGTCATGTATTATGTTGATTTATTTAGTTATAAAATATATAACGCTTATTAAATGTAGAGATATTGCCCCGGCCCACGTACGTCGTATTTTGTGCGGAATCGCCTACGGACGTCGTAAAACTTTGATATTCTATCGCGGACGAGCTCCCAAAATGTGGGGTTGTAATATAAAATAATAAACATGATTTTAACACTTCCTTTTATTAAAAAAATAATCCTCGATCCCGCACACACGTCCTCTCATATTACACCAATATTCCACGTTCTGCTGAGGTTATTGCACCTACTTGTTTGATTGTTGGGCTACAATCTCCCGTCTCATCCATGTTCCAGATATCCTTAGGCTCAAATTTATACCTATCCATTACATTACATTAAAGGAGAGTGAAACTTGAATGTTGAGATTTATTAGAGGTCCGCCGCATTCATAGTTTTATTATGAGAAGTACTTTTATAACCTCAAAATTATTAGGTATGTACATACTTTTATTAGGGTAGGTACATACCTAAGTTAGACTATTTCGTTGTTTTGAGTAAAAAGGAATGAGAAATGCATTCGGGTTATGACCCGATCGGGTGATGGATTAGAGCAATAATACAAAGGTTATAGGTTTCTTCAATAAGATTATATTCGTGATTAAAGTGACATAAAAATCGACAAGAAACTGAGCAGGGGGCATTACATGACTTTCAAATCTTGTCCAACCAATATACCAAATAATTGTCATTATATGCGCGCAGCAACCAACTGTACGCCTTCTTACAATACAGTTACAATAAAACTGCCAGAATTATTATATGCCTGCTTTGAATTCTGGCCCATAGAATCCAGCAATTATTTTGTAAAAGTCTCCTTCCTGGTAAAGAGTTATTTGTCTCCCTACAAACTTCAACTATATATGTACCACTGTCTCTTATGTGTTCTCCATAATAGGACTTGCTTTGTCTTATTTGGTAGGTTCCACAAGCAATTAATATTAATTCACTCATAGAAAGGTGTGAAAAATCATTTAAATTGTCAAAGCCAATTGTTATATTAATGAAGTTTGCTCTTTTTCAATTCAAATTATGTGCAATTACATAATCAGCCAATGTATTTTGTTCATAAAGCTTTTGATGAACTAAGGACAATATTTCATCAGCATCATTTCGGTCGGTTATCCGAGTATGTAGTCGGTAAATTAAGAGTCCTATTACGGATCGTAAACGCTCGCTTCGCTTGCCCGCGCGCTTGTGTTCGTGTGCAATACGCGAAGTTACGTTGTTGTGCGTTCGGAGTATAACTATAGTCCGCGAAACAATTTTGATACTTACCTGAATAGGATGATACTTTTTTTAATCCAGAGTCTGAACACTATGATGCAGGTAATCTGGGATGAGTTTCAATCAAAACACTCAAAGAGAGTCCACAAAAAAAAAGTTTAATAAAAAAAAATACAAAAATATCTCTCGTAATGGCAATGATTATAAATTCAAATTCAAAATCCTTTATTCATTTGGGTCACAATGTGATGCTTATGAACGTCAAAATAATAAATTTATAAAATAATTACTTAAAGACTCTACATTTACATTTACTGCCACGTTCGCAAAGCAATAGGTAGAACCATGAGAAAGAACGGGCAATAAAACTCACGGTCACTCTTTTTCATCGCCAGGTTTTGCATAATACACATAATTTACATTTTGTAAGGTGCTGCAACTGTTACACCTTCTATATCACTTGTATATATTTACTGTACATAATAATACTCAAGCATAATACTTTTGATGTTCATTTGGTTAGCCTCCTCAGAATAGACATGGTGAAACAGGAGCATCCACTTACATTATATATACCTAATAATGCAGGCAATCCGCGAAAGTGATCAGACCCATGATGGAAATGATGCAGTTAAATATTAAAATCTAATACCAGCCCGCAAGACCGTCATCGACCAGTTATCGCAAGTAGCACCCGTTCATGAGTATGACGCATGTGCCAGCCATCATCCCTCTCGCCATATTAGAGGGACAGGGATGACCCGACACACGACGCCACCACAAGAAAAGACATTTTAGTGAGCTTGACGATAACGGTATACGAACCGGCAGTAAGAAACAATCTATTGGTATACTGACCATGACCGCCAATTACCTCCATTTTCCAGATCGTTATTATTAACATAAATTAGTGGAACGCGTGAAGGAACGCAAATGTAGAAAGAATTTTTTGTGAAGGTGACAAGTGAACAACGATATGATCAGGGATAAATAATGTTAAACTACATTCAACAAATCATAATAATATCCAAATCCTGCAAAAATCATGTGTTCACGAGGCACCTCCACTTAACATGTTACTAATTAAGAAGAGAGTATTTTACACAGTCATAAAAATAAAAATAATGGTGAATTTAAAAAAACAACTAGACCCCATTTTACGAGGATCAAATAACTCGGGAAGTATACAGTTATAGTAAATTGTCTTCAACTTCGGTAAAAAAAATTTCACGACAAAATACATCATCTTTACAAACTTTAACGACTTTCATCGGGTAATCATCCCCAGTCCACACTGCGAACAAACAGAATTTTTTATCAGCAATATGGAGCTGGCCTTGGACTTGGTAGTGCCAGTCGTGATTCCGATCTAAAATAACTTCAGATCGATCATTCAATTTGAAGCATTTAATTTTCTTTTGAATTGCTTCTTCAGGATCTAATCCAAACGCGGAGAGGGGGCACTTTATTTCCACCAAACCATCTTCAAACAGTCCATCCGGAGTCGCTCCTAAGAAAAACATTCCTTGTCGTTGAACAATCCGCACTTGTCAATAATAATGTTCTCTTGCATGCTGCGTTTTGCCAAAGCTTTGGATTCATTTTCTTTTCCATGTTTCACTGCAGGTACACGATCAAGGCTATAACTGTATAAAACATTCTTCACAAGAGGTGCAGAGTTCTTGTTTGGCCGTCTTTTGCAATTTTTTTTGTTACAATACATCTACGCAATTCTAGCCATAAAGCACTTTCAGCCTGGAATATAGTGCTCAATTCTATTTCTTGTCGGTTTAGAGCTTGCTTAAGAATATATATATATATACATATATACGGGAATCAACGCGAACATGCATTAGGTTATAGGTTTTTACATACCTTATTTTGCTTGACGTTTCGAGACGGTTGGAAGTCCCGTGGTCGCAACACAGATCACTATACTCTGGTCGCAAGCTAACTGGTGTAGCGATGTCACGTCTCCGAGTGCGAGGTAGAAGATTCTATTTCTACCCCCGGGTCGTTGATTTTCCAAGTACCGGCGCAAAACACACTAACCGTATTTGTATATTGAACATTCGCCGACTGCGCATTAAAGTGGGGTGTTGTTAGCTGAATCACCGGATTCCACGCCGATGACAATTTGAAGCCCTCTTCCCAATTGAAATGACAATGGCAGATCTCCATACATTGTCCGTGTGGTGACGGATTAAGAATACGAATTGTCACCACCCCATATCATCCCATGGGTGTCGTAGGAGCCGACAGAGGGAGCATAGTATGCAGAGAACAGCACTGTAAGAGAAGGAAAACATGATACAAACCCTATACCAACCCGCTTGGCCAGTGTGGTATAGTAGGCCAATTCCTCCTTTCAAAGGAGAGGCCTAGTCTAGCAGTGGACTATCAAAGACTGATGATGATGATGAGATCTCCATACATCATGTCTCAAATTAAATTGAAGCGTACAGTAATAAAAAATATATCACAAAAAATCGGCGTAAGTAACAGAGTCTACAAATGATTCTATTTACACTCGGGAAAGCTGGAAAAATAAGATATCGGTGTTTTATTTTTTGTTATGAATGGACAATGTACGTTTGAATTTTCAAATGGCATATGTCAGATTGACATCAAACAGAAACTGAAGGACACTGACAACTGCCACAGTCAAAGACAAAAGTAGAGCTGCACATTTTAAATCGATTTTATGTGAAATCTATACATCATTAAAACGATGCTGTGACGTTTAGTACCATTTTTATAAGATTTAAAAGTTGTTTTGCTTCAAAAATATTCGCGTATTGATATAATGTTGATTAAAGATAAAATAACTGCATTTTAATGATTATATTTTAAACCATTTCAACCAATCGATACGGATTAATAGCACTCACGTCTATTCCTGTCACACCATTGTCAATGGCAACAATCAAATAATAATTGACGACCGGTTGGTTTGTGTGCGTGAACATGGATGTTTGTCTTGGTCTGGGTGTTTCTATGTATAATATGTATGTATTAAAAAAAAAAAAAAGTATATATGTATGTTTATCCATTATCTAGTACCCATAGTACAAGCTCTGCTTAGTTTGGGACTAGATGGTGTTGTGTGAATGTGGTAGAATATTATATATTATATTATAATAAAGCAGGTACCTATTTCGTTATCAATGCTTTTTATCATCATAAAATATTCCGGCCTTAACGAGACAAAGCGAAAATATAAAAAATCGTAGAAAAAAAAACAATTTGTTTTCTTCATATGAAGTTTAAGAACGCCATAACAAACCCAGACCATTCTGCCATTGTTCTTTTTATGTTTTCTGATTTCGATCGCTTCACGCACAACTCTTGGGTAAAAGTGGTGTTCCGTGGAGAGGACTTGGGGACGATGAAATTCAATCCAGTGATTGGTGTCCGATTGAAGTAAATGTTCCGCAATCGCCGATTTGTTCGTTTGACGGTTCTTTAAAGCTGCGATGTGCTCCTTTATACGTTCAGCGATAGTCCGCTTCGTCTGCCCCATAGATTATACACTTATACTGGTATAGATAAGCCACTCACAGTTCGAAATCGAAGTTCAATAGGCATCCCCGACCTCTAGATGGCGTACAAATCAATTTTATTTTTATTCCGATCGTATAGATGGCGTTAGTAGTGGATTCATTTTTCAAAATAAAATGTTTAATTTCAGTGTTAATAAATAAGTAAATGACAACTATTATGTAAAATAATATGCATTTTAAAAGTAAAAAAAATATAAAAATTACAAAAAGTAAAAGCTAGTTTCTTGCTAAGCGTGGCTTCGATCCACGGATTACTAAACTTTGGGCACAACACGCTTCCACTGCGCCACGCAGCTCTTGACAATGATGGCGAAATTACCGTTCAGTTATCGCTACAGATATTTCTAGATATAAAAGCTAAAATGACATTCCCCGGGCGTTAGATGGCGTTAGTTTGTATAGATAATTTTTAATTACGGGATTGTAGGGAAGTTTCATAGGCCTGGTCTGCCCTGTGTAAGATCTTCTGCAGCTGCAGCTGCAGTTGATTTTATAGACACCTGGGGTTTGTAGCGGTAGAAAATCCTTTGGTGTGCCCACCATGTTGTATACTTTGGCCGTTGGTGTAAATACGGTCGGAATGGAGTAGTTTTTGAACTTAGCTCCTATTTTATCCGTAACGCGTCTAATGTAGGGCATGTAGGTCGGCTGTCTATTTACCGCTGGATGTTTTTCTCGCTTGATAGGCCGCGTCATTCGTCGTTGTACCTGGTATCCGTTCTTACTAAGTACCTCCTGAACATGGTCTAGCTCTAGCTTCAAATGCTCAGGGTCACAGAGGTCATGTGCTCTGATTTTTGGTGACGTCACAACGGATTGCTGGTGTCGAGGGTGGTGGTGCGACGTGGCGTGCAGGTATCTATCTGTGTGTGTAGGCTTTCGGTATACGCAGTGTGTTAAGAACCCATCTGGTCTCACAGTCACTTTGACATCCAAGGATGACAACGATCTGTCAGTTTCCATTTCGTAGGTGAACCTCATTTTCGGATGAATGGAGTTAAGGTGTTGCACATATTGATCTACTTCCTGCTTACCTCCTTTTACGAAACTAAAGATATCGTCCACGTATGTTTTCCAGAGCCTGATGGTCTTAGGTCCGATGCTAAGCGCCTTTTCCTTTAAATGTTCCATCCAGATATTAACCAGTACTGGGGCTACTGGACTCCCCATTGCGATACCATCGATCTTGAGGTAATATTGGCCTTGGAAGAGGAAGTAGTTGCCATCTAAGCAGTGTTTTAGTAGATCAATGTAGTTGTGAGGCATATCATTGTCACTCAGTCTGTCCCTCACTAAGTCCAGACATTCCCTTATAGGAACATTGATAAAGAGCGACTCAACGTCAAAGTTTACCATAACATCTTCCGGTTCCAATCGGATGCGTTGTACGATTTCAAATTCAATTCAAAATGGTCTCCGTTTTGTTGTAGACATACCATGGCTCTTATTGCCACATGCTGCGTAGAGCGTCGGTTCCTTATCTGCCCTCATTCATTTCCGATTTTTCTATTAATTCTTCTCGGGTGTTCGGCTCATCCACATAGACCCTCTGTTTCATCGTACCCTAAAAAGAAGTCCAGGGTTGTTAAATCCGGAGAACGCGGTGGCCAAGCGATTGCTCCACCGCGTCCTATCCACTGTGAGTTATGCTGGTCCAAATACGTTCTTACACGTGTACGTGTAAGATCGTATTTGGACCAGCACAAATCACACTTTGCTGTAGCAAAGTGTGCTGCGCAGTGTGTTGTTGATGTTGTTGTTTACTGATGCATATAAAATACTGCACTTGGTTATCGGGGTACTTCTGAATATGCTCATAAGAGATGTTTTGAAACCCTTCCATTAATATAAAAATAACTTCTTCTATGTGAATAGCAGTAAAGCTATTGAGGCCATACTCAGCAGGCGTATACAGATTTGCATAGTTTGCCTCAAGCTATTGAGGCTATACTCAGCAGGCGTATACAGATTTGCAGAGTTTGCCTCCTGTCTGTGCAGAGAACAAATACGAGCACCTCTTGGTATAAAATATTGATATTTAATCAGCACTTCTCGCCTTCTTCTTATACAGGTGTTCCATAACCCTCCGTCCGATCAACAAAGGGGTTGTAGTTAAAAACCAATAGTGGTATTCAAGTTTTAACTGTAAATGAAGTGACAAATTGATGGTAAAAACATCATAAAAAAGACTTAATAACATAAACTGTACGGTGAAAACACCGCACATACTCGCGCTCACGTTTTGCGCACTCAGCATTCATTATTTCCATATTCTATGTAAACCTTTATACAGTCAGTCGGCATTACCGTCGCGTGCGGCTCACATCATTCACTTTAATTATAAGCAGGTTTCAGTTCAATAAATCAGTTGTGTTATCAGTTAAACAGTGTTTCTTTTATACATATTATCAGTTAATCTGGTGTGCAAACCGTACATCTGTCTGGTCCTTCGAGTTACCGTTAACGGGACCTTTTCGCGAGTGCCCGTTGTTCAGAACCTCCAGTGGATACTACCCGGCCACGTAAGTGACGCAGCAGCTATCGGTGAGTGATCCTTATATTATTTCAAGCAGCTAATTTATCGCCATGGAGGATCTCCTAGCAACCCAGCAACAAATTGTAGAAGGAATTGAAAAACTCCTTACGAATTTCAAGAAAGACGGTGCTGAACGCAAAACGTCTACCTATATCAAGAATCGTCTGAGCTCTCTAGAGTCATATTGGCAGGAGTTTCAAAGAGTTTGCAAGTTCGATGAAAGGAACTATGATTATTTTACAAATGATGTGTATAAACAGACTGAAGAATACTACATGAATACACGTTCATACATCATGAATCAGTTCCCGTCGGCTTCAAAAGCAGCAGACAAGTCTCTTCTTCGTCCAGCAACGCCCTTGGGAATACAGCAGCAGTCCCCCAGTGGTATAGCGGTTACACCGCAAGCGTCAACGTGCCCGGAGACGCCCACACAACAGCAAACAGGTTCTCGCGAGCAGGGTGTAAGCAGCAAACTAGAAGAGATGTTCAGAAATCAGAAAAGCAATTTCAAAGCCTTTGTTAGGACAGTGAACAGCATTGACCTTGAAAGTGTCTCTGAAAAATGGGAATTCGAGGATATTTTGCAGACAATTCAGAACCGTTGGTCTGTTATTGACACGCTGCATTGGAAAATTGACAGCGAGCTCTATGAGGAGAACATAGAGTATGAACAGACTTTTAACAAGCATGAGCAGCAGTTTCAAGATATCAAGAAAGAAGTCAGCCGTAGAATGTGGTCGACTAGCTATAGGGAGAAATCTACGCCAAAGATGGACGTACCGACATTTACAGGAAATTACCATCAATGGGTGTCCTTCAAAGATTTATTTGTTGAAACCATTCACAACAATAAATCAATGCCAAATGCTAAAAAAATGCAATTTTTGAAGGGCAAACTTAAAGGAGAACCTGAAAGATTGATCCAGCATTTGCCAATCAGTTCTGACAATTATCAGGTGTGTTGGGATATTTTAACACATCGTTATAATAACGCTAAGCTTATTTTTAATTCTCATATCCATATTCTTATGAGTTTCCCAACCATACAGCACCAATCAGCAGCGGCTATCAAGAAGATTCATGACACTGCCAACGAGTGTCTGAATGCAATTAAGACCTTAGGCGTAGACATAAGCACGTGGGATCCATTAGTGGTATATATCATCTCTAACAAGCTCGATGCGGACACGCATAATGACTACATTGAGTCGTTAAGGAGCCCCAGGCAACTACCATCACTTCAAGAATTACTGGACTTTCTGGAGAGTAAATTTACATCTTTAGAATCATCAAAACGCAAGCAGGATACAGGAAGGCCCAGTCATCAGCAGGAGACATTCTATCAGAATATCAGAAAACCTCAATTTAAGGCATTTACAAGTAATACAAATAACAGTAATGAAACAATGAAGAAATCATTAACACATAATAAAACTAATTTCCGTTCCAATTTACCTATGTGCCCAGTCTGCAATAAAAATCATGGAATATTCCATTGCAACACGTTCTTGGAATTTCCGGCGAACATTAAATTAGAAACAGTGGAAAAATTGTCGCTATGCAAAAATTGCCTACACAACCACAAAGGTAACGAATGCTTATCCAGCAAAAGGTGCCGCACATGCCTCGGTGACCATAACACAATTTTACACGATAGTTATAATTATAAATCACCAAATGTAAAATCAAATGATGCCGTTAAGGGAAACAGGCAAGGGACAAATCAGCAGGAGAAGGGTGCCTATGCGACACAGGGCGAAATAGGCGAAATACTTTTAGCAACCGCCCAGGTGAAGGTCCGAGCAGCAAACGGATCGTACAAAGTTTTAAGGGCCTTAATCGATCAAGGTTCGCAAGCCTCGCTCGTGACAGAAAACGCAGCTCAGTTATTAGGCTTGCAACTTCAGCGTTGTAAGGGCGTAGTATATGGAGTAGGATCCAAGGGCAACACGTGTAAGGGAATGTTGACCATCAACATATCATCAATTCACAGCGAATATTCTATCAACACAGACGTGATTATCATGAAAAGCGTTATCAACAATTTACCTAATCGGTCATTTGAAAAACCTGCATGGGAGCATATACAGCATATCGAATTAGCAGATCCTGAATACTACATCAGTCGCCCAGTTGACCTCTTATTAGGTGCCGATATCTACGCCATAATACTCATGGGAGGTATTATCAAAACAAGCCAAGTCCTACCGATAGCTCAGCAAACGCGCTTCGGATGGATCCTATGCGGGAACGCAGCTAATATGAAGTCATTAAACTGTAGTGTAACTTTATTCAACGATGACGAGTTCCAGAGATTTTGGTCAATTGAGGATATCAACGACGATAGCGACTTGACGTCCGAGGATCAACAATGTTTACAGTTATACAAATCTACTACGGAGCGGCGGGCAGATGGCAGATACGTAGTCCGCCTCCCCATGCATTTAGACGCAAGCAAAAAATTTGGACAGTCGAGGCATACAGCAGTTGCTCAATTCCTTCAATTAGAGCGTAAATTTAAAAGACAAGAAAGTGTCGCAAACAGTTATAAATCCTTCATACAAGAATATGTAACATTAGGTCATATGCACTTAATAAACAGTAACGAGACACCGAGTTATTACATGCCGCACCATTGTGTGCATCGCGCGGACTCGACTACAACGTCACTTCGGGTCGTATTTAACGCGTCACAGCCTACGTCATCTGGCCTTAGTTTGAACGACCTTATGTTTAGGGGTCCGAATTTACAGAAGGATTTATTATCTTTAGTTATCAGTTGGCGACAGTATAGATATGCCTTCACAGCCGACATAGAAAAAATGTTCAGGCAAATTTTGGCTCATCCCAATGATCAGAAATATCAAAAAATAATTTGGCGCGAATCAGCAGAATTGCCCCTTTCAGAATATCAGTTAGCGACAGTCACATATGGCACAAAGGCAGCCCCTTTCCTCGCCATGATGACGTTGAAGCAGTTAGCAAGCGATGAGCGACACCGCTATCCAGCAGCAGCCAAGGTCTTGGAAGATCAGTTCTACGCAGACGATGTATTGAGCGGAAATCATTGTATTTCTTCCGCGAAGCAGTTACAAGCAGACCTTTTAGAATTACTCAAATTGGGAGGATTTAATCTTCGTAAATGGATCTCTAATTCCCCCGCATTGTTAGAAAATATCAGTCAGACCACAAGTAATCAAGAAAATTTTGATTTTAAACATTTAGAGTCCACAAAGGCATTGGGTCTTTTGTGGAATGCAAAACAAGATGTCTTCATATTTCAGTGTAAAATGTCAGCAAAATCAGAATCAAAGCCAACAAAAAGGATGTTACTAGCAGATATATCAAAAATATTTGACCCTTTGGGGTGGTTGGCGCCAGTAACTATAAAACTGAAGCTTCTTTTCCAAAATGCTTGGATTGCAGACCTAAAATGGGATGATAAGGTACCGGATAGCATATTTGAAGAATGGTTGAAATTACGATCAGACATAGATAACATCAACAAATTGGAGATACCAAGGTGGATCGGCAGTGATGGTAAAAGCATAATTCAGCTTCACGGCTTCAGTGACGCTTCAGTAAAAGCCTACGCGTGTGCTGTATACGCAAGAATTCAGAAACAAGACACAGCATCAGTCATTCTTCTAGCAGCAAAGACAAGAGTAGTACCTATAAGCAAAACTGCCAGCGAAACATCCTTGCCACGATTAGAACTTTGTGGAGCATTATTACTGACAAGGCTAATGGTCAAGGTCAAACAAAGTTTGAGTACCCACACGGTTCAGATATACGGGTGGTGTGACTCCAAAGCAGTATTAGGCTGGATCCATGGGGACCCCAACCGGTGGAAGCCTTTTGTTTCTAACCGAGTTAGAAAAATTACAGAAATTATGTCACCAGACTGTTGGCACTACGTTAAATCCAGCGAAAACCCTGCTGACTGTGCAAGTCGTGGTTTAACTGTATCGCAATTGCAGCAGCATTCACTCTGGTGGCAAGGACCCACTTGGTTATCGACATACAATCATCAAGAAACTAGCAAACAGACAGTATTTGAAACTCAATTAGAAGCAAAAGAAATTAAAATATCAAATACAATTCAAACAGATTTACCAAACGTAATACAAGAATTACTAAATAAACACAGCAGTTTTACGCGAGCGTCACGTGTCTTAGCCTGGATACTACGCGCAGTTACACGTAATCGACATAAACAAGCGTTCTTAACAACAGAAGAACTTCAATCAGCAAAATTAAAAATTATCAAATCAGTACAGCAATTAGAGTTTTCAGAAGAGATTGAATATCTCGAGCAGCATAAGCAAGTTAAACCAAAAAGCAAAATATACAGTTTGAACCCGTTTTTGGACAAGGACGGCTACCTCAGAGTTGGAGGGCGTCTAAAAAACGCTAACATCAGCAAAGACATGAAACATCCTCTCATTATTCCGCATAGCAGTCACTTAACAGATTTATTAATAGATTATGCTCATAAACAGACGTTTCACGGCGGTGCACGTCTTACTTTATCATGGCTTAGACAACAGTATTGGATATTGGGAGGAAACCGAGCAGTGAAAAAACGTTTACACAGATGTGTTTTGTGTAAGCGACACAATCCAGTCAAACAGCAGCAACTGATGGGAGATTTACCGGAGTCCAGAACAAATCCCACCAGACCGTTTTACAACGTCGGTGTAGATTTTACAGGCTTTGTTCAAGTTAAATCCAGTAAAGGTCGCGGTACAAAAACCTCAAAAGGCTATGTGGCAGTATTCGTGTGCATGGTGACCAAGGCTGTGCACCTCGAATTAGTATCAGATTTATCATCAGCAGCATTTTTAGCGGCTCTAAGAAGGTTAGCAGCAAGAAGAGGTACTCCCAGGCACATATTCAGCGATAATGGAACTAATTTCATTGGAGCTAGCAGGATTTTAGAACAAGAATATATAAATTTGAAATCAGTCATAACAGAAGAGTTCCTAACTGAAATCAGTGAGATGCAAGTCACGTGGCATTTTAATGCTCCCTCTTGGCCAAGCGCCGGAAGATTATGGGAATCAGCAGTCAAGAGCCTCAAACATCATTTGCGCAGAGTAGTCGGAGATCAAAAACTCACGTACGAGGAGTACGCTACTCTGCTCGAAGCATGCCTCAATACGCGACCCCTTTGTGCAATAACCGAAGATCCAAACGACACAGATTACCTTACGCCATCGCATTTCCTAGCCAGTGGACCCATCCTAACAATAACAGAAACAGAGAGAGATCAAAGAACGAGATGGCAGTTAACACAAAAAATATTCAATGACATATGGGTCCGTTGGCGTACAGAGTATCTAGCAGGTTTATCAGCAAGAAGTAAATGGCGAGGATCGAACCCCAATATTCAGATAAACGACATTGTTATTATTCACGACGCCAACTTACCGCCCGGCAAGTGGGCACTGGGCCGAGTCGTTGAAGCACATCCAGGGAAGGACGGACTCGTGCGCGTCGTTAGCCTCAAGACAAAGGGCGGCATAATCAAACGGCCTATTATCAAATTATCAGTTCTACCTGTCAATGAGCCGCCAAATCAAAACAATCCGCAGCAACAGGAATCTGAAGCAGATATCAAAAGACAGAAAAACAAAACCACGTTCAAGACGTCTTGCATAAATTTCATAAGCTTGATATTTATGTTGTTTATGTTAATTGCCTCGCCAACGGTACATGGTGCTTATAACATAACAGCGTTACAGAATAAGAACAGTATCTATTTTGACAAGTTATCAGACATGCACCTAATTCAAGACAAATGGAAAATAGTCGTTTATTACAATATGTCACCATACTGGCAAGGAACCAAGGTACTGAACAGTTACTACAATTATTTATCAGAGCTATGTACGACAATACGTGAACAATCACATTGTGACGTCATCCTGATACAATTACATCACGGCATCGTAGAGCTCGAGTACTAGTTTAACAGTCTTATTAATAAAAATTGCTTATTCTTCTCTTACTCCAAAGTAATACCGGGAGTAGTTAATTCTAGATTAGATATGGAATAGCTACGTGTTAATAACGGTATTAATAAATACGGAGTAAGTTCGGAGTAACAATACCATTCTTACACTGAGATTAAGGTATATTTTATGGTATCCCACTGATATTAAAAGTAAAAAGAATGAACAAAATGACCTGGTCGAATAAAAACTTTTTATTAAGAGCATTTAATCCGTCGGAGGCGATTTTGCGGGTTTTTATTGTTCTATTACGTTACGGATAAATAACAATTAATGGAAAAGATATAGAAAATATGAAAGTTCAGTTCTTTATCAAGAGAGTGCTAAAGATAAATATATGGGTTACCATAGTAAATATTTTAAAACGGATGAATTTAAAAAAGTAATTTTCGTAATTTCTGTAGTTTAGGCCAGCATTAATGGTCGCTAGTGCTATGAAAACTTATCTTTCTATAATTCTGTAAATGTAAACTGTACGAGCAAAGCTATACAAGCGAGTCCCTAAAAAAGAAATCGTACTTTCATTCATAATTTTCAAGAAAATCGGAGAACAAAACAGTGCATTTTGCTTAATTTTAGCCCGCAAATTTGCATTTATATCTAAAAAACTACTGTGATTATTAAAAAGATATATACATATTTGGAAACCTTAAGATTCATTTTAAGTCATATAAAAAAATTGGAATCTAAACTTTTCGTTTGTAATTAATATGATTTTTTTAAAAAGATCTATAAAACTCGAAGCGCGATGCTATGTCCGCCATTAAGCGCTGAGCGCTCTCAGAGGACGGACCTGTCGCTCGCGTCCGCGTCCGCCATTTTACGTAAATATTGCATTCCAAAACGTTTATAGCGCGGCTAAAGCTTCTTGATCCTTATTTTTTTTCTCAACGTATTTTTTTTTATAAATATGAAAAGTTGATGTACTTAACTTTATTTATGTATTACGTATTAAACTAGTGTGTTAGTCGAGACATCTGGAGTCTAGTGGTTACTGGTTAGTATAGTAGCGCGGTCAACTAGGGGCTGGGCGAGACTGACAGAAACGGACCGTTAGATATAATACCTTGCTGCAAAAATCAAGTGGCAATATACAGTATAAACAGGTACAGTAGTTAGACGCATTTGATCTTTGATGGGTGACCATGGGATTGGCTTGCAGAGCCTATATCGCAGGTTTATTTTCGTACAAACTACATTAGTTAAGGTAAAGTAATTGACATCACGGTCATAGTATGGATGGGTGACCGACCGATGAATTTACAGAGCCCATGTATGAGGTTCTTAATGGGGGCAAAATTATGGTTATTTTTAAGCTAGGACGCGCCGTCGTTAGCATGATACCAATGTAATAGGTATTTACCTAAAACGTACTATACAATGCAATTAAAAGCACATTTGAATCGAATATTATCTTACCGCAGCTCAGCTGATCCCCACGAGCTCGCATTGCAGGTACCTAACATACAAGCCCACCTACCTACTATGCAGTCTTATTCTGCACCAGTTAACAGTTTATTTTGACGCAATTCTTCTAACTATATTTGTTCAAAATGCAGTTTCGATCTAATGTCAGTGTCATACTCATGTCACAAATGGTATTCTCCTACATAAACTGATATTGGAATGTTATCGTGACTAGATCGTTAATTGAACAATGTCATCATCATCGTTCTAGCATACCGTGGATTCGAACCCGATACCTTTTGCATAGCAGTCCGTTGGTAGTGAGAGTCAAAATGGCGGGTGTACCATTGCGAATTAAATTATACCAATTACCAAAAAAATGTACCTATATTGTACTATTCTGTACCTCGCTTTAAAAAATCTGTACCACCTTCAGAACAAAATTATTTTGAAATTAAGATACACCCGCCATATTGACATCAAGATGGCGGGTGTACTGTAATATTTTACTATTTAACCATTACTCATAAAACATAATAACACCAAAAAATTGTACCTAAAAAGTACCTCACGTAAAAAAAATATACACTTGATCAGATGGATAGTTCCTGAGAAATAAAATAACCGAGTTTCGTTTACTTTGTTTATTTTTATTAAGACTGCCTCCATGGTCCAGTAGATAACGTATGCAACTGCTGATCGGAAGTCCCGGGTTCGATTCCCGGGTCGGGCATAAGTGTTACTTTACTAGGCTCGCCCCCTATTACGTGGGAACCAAACATTCATAGCGAAATGAGGATGTAATATTACACCTCTGCCTACCCTTTCGGGGATACAGGCGTGAGTCTATAAAAAAAAGCATTATTGATCTAGGCATTTATTTATGTAATATACTAGAGGACGCCAGCAGCTACGCCTGCTTTTTTTTTAATTTACTTTTTTTGACATCCCGTGGGAATTTCAAGAAATCCCTTCCTAGTGCACCCCTACGGTCCCCAAGGACCATACCCATGCCAAATTTCAGCTTCCTGCGCCCAATAGTTTCGGCTGTAGCGTGTCTGTCAGTCAGTAAGTAATGCGAGGATTTTATATATCGATGCCTTAGTTCACAATTTCACTAACTACAAAATTGACAATTTTGAGGAGAGAGTTTTTAAGTTTTTTAAACTTCAGACAAGCACAGTACGAAAACTAAGTAAAATATCAACATAAATAATGCACTATTCATGGGAATAATCCTTTAACTCCATGTACCTATATCTCAATATTGTAATATTGGTATAAGCGTAACATTTTCAAAATGGTTAAATATACATAAAACCCCCCATTTAATATATCTTTGCACTAAGATTTATTATGTTGACAGGCCTTAAGAAAAAATATCTCAAAAATACAGCCACTTTATTCCGAAACTATACACATTTGAAAATTGGTAGGAAGTATCCTGTGATAAAATAAAAATGCAAACTAAGAGGGGTTCTCCATACATGAGAGAACCGTAAAAGATATTTTTTCAATCGGACATATCCGTGCGGCACGTCTATAGATAGGTCTTTAAAAATATTTTTGAGGTTTCTAAAACCATAGTGTCTCGAACCGAATCGTTTGAAAGATAGACGATCCGGGGTTTCGGCTTGATTCTAATAGACCCTATCACCAAGGCATATTCCCACAAAGTGAATACGCTTGAATTGAATTCAGCTGTAAATACAAATGCCCTAATTTAATGAATTTTAAATTAATCATATCTAAGCAAGTATGCTGTTAAAAGCATATATAGCAGCTAGAGTATCATAGGTACTTACTGGTGCTGATCACCACAAGTAGGTATCAGAAAATGATGCGACATGAGTAACAGTATCGGGATAACTACAAAGAAATTTTAACAATATCGATCGGATTTCAATAGACGCAGACCCTTTTTGCCATTACACTCGTCCCATAAATAGCAGTAGTCAGTATTAGCATCACATATAATAATATCAAAATTTTGCGTAAATAATAGATTTTGGTACCTACCCATTCGTTTATTTCCGCTTTTTTGTTTATCTGATATGTACCATGGGAATATAACTCAAAACGATTTAATCATTTAAAAATTGCATTACCCCTTGAAATAAAAGTACTTAATATACTTGTACATCAAACTTTCTTGAAAATTTTGTACTACCAGAGCATAATACACTCGTATAGTATTGCTAAAAAGTATGAGCAAATATTACAAATGTAGGCGTAGGCAGAGACAACGGAACGCCACTTGCATCTATCCTTACAAACCTTACGAGCTTCCTCTATATTCATTACTCTGTTCATACATTCTCGCCGGTTCCGGCTGCTTCGGACCTTTCCGTTTTTCAGAACGTCACCAATTTGGTCGACGAATGTCCTACGAGGTCGGCCGCGGCCGGCTTGCCCATACACGTTAGCCTCATATATTTTGTGCGTCATTCTTTTTTCACTCATTCGCTCCACGTGCCCAAACCATTTCAGCATTCCTTTCTCAATTCTTGTCACGACATCTTCTTTCAGGCCACATCGCTCTCGTATTACTGCATTCGGAATTCTATCAATCAGTCTTACCCCACACATACTACGCAGTGAACGCATCTCAACTGCGTTATTCCTCTTTCATGCTTTTTCTGCCACACCCAACATTCACTACCGTACATCAACGTGGTCACAAGCACTCCATTATGAACCGCCAGTCGCGCATGTTTTGGCACATTCTGGCCGTTCATAAAGGCATGCAGCGCTCCATTTACAGTTTTCCGCAGTCACTCTCCTTTCAATATTTCCTTCACATCTTCCATCTCTTGTAAACATCATTAGATCAATCATTCTTAATAATAATAAACAAAGTAAACGAGACTCGGTTATTTTATTTCTCAGGAACTATCCATCTGATCAAGTGAGTATTTTTTTTACGTGAGGTACTTTTTAGGTACAATTTTTGGTGTTATTATGTTTTATGAGTAATGGTTAAATAATAAAATATTACAGTACTCCCGCCATCTTGATGTCAATATGGCGGGTGTATTTTAATTTCGTAATAATTTTGTTCTGAAGGAGGTACAGATTTTTTAGAGCGAGGTACAGAATAGTACAATTTAGGTACATATTTTTGGTAATTGGTATAATTTAATTCGCAATGGTACACCCGCCATTTTGACTCTCACCGTTGGTATCTCCAGTAGGCTATCGCTGCCTGTTGTTAATTAAACAATGTGTCAACGTCAGTGAGAACAATAGAAGTCAAATTATAGTTGGTGCCACGAGAACATAGACTTTTTGTAAACAAACATTCAGAGCTTCACAACCTTTTTTCGAACAGTTGCGTTTTAGATTTTATGCTTTTGAACAGTCTTTTTTTTCAATGCCTAATTATGCCACTATGTTTTTAAATTTATATTGTTAAATTTTACTGAAATAAAAATGTTTGATTTTGTGTTTTAGTGGTCGAATGTTCATAAATTGGCCGATTTTTTTGTTGTTTTACACGTAATAATCTGTAAATTAATGAAAAATAGAGTACCATGTATGTTAATTATAGAGTACATACATGTTACTTTATTATTGACACGATTTTAAAAAAATCACTACGCAATAAAAGATAATGCTGAAAGTAGCATATCTATTCTAAAATATTAAATTATTGACGAACAATGAATAATAAAACAGATAACTAGCTAACACATTGCATAAACATTTCCTGGCATAGAGATTTTACGTTGTCTGTGAATGAAATCGTCAGAATGAACTTAAACAAAAACCATTAAACGTTACGGTAGTCTGAAAACGCAATTTCTTTTTTAGGTAAGTATAAATAATTTTCTGCCATCTGATATTCTGCACGCGCTTTTTTGAGATGCCGGCAGCGAGAAGAGCGTTGCAATCCTATAAACTTGTATTTAACTTAACACCAACCCCTTCCTGATAACTAAAAATTTAATTTTGTCCTCTGATAAAAAGATGTTAAGCCCAAGAATGTATCATTTCAATGAACTAACGCCAAATGTTGATACTCTAGGCGTCAGTACCTCAAAACATTAAAAGATCCGGTTGACAGCGCATAATATCGATAAAAACCCGATCCATTGACATATTAGTTTCCAATGACACGTATCTATGTATAGGTCGGTTCACGAAAGTTGACCGGAAATGGCGGCCGTCGCGCATATGTACATTCGTGCATCAATGGCGTGGCTCCATTCTTGACGCATTTAGGGAATGCGTCAAGAACGGAGCCACACCATTGGCATTCCACCCGCGCCTCACCCAGCACCTCCACGGAGACCTAAAAAATGATTTCTGCGCAGTGGTCATCTTTCGTGAACCCGACCTATACCGTTGCGCTCATTGATTTGAAATTATTTGTTTTTGACAGAACTATCGCTAAGTCACTTAGTAAGAATTATTTGTTTACAAAATTTGTTCTCGTGACACGGACTCTAGATGATAATGACATTTAAATTAGAAGAATACCAATTCTGAGTCAATAGTAGTAATTTAAAATCTAATCTCATTTCATTCAAAATATAATTTCAATGTCATATAAAATACGAGAATTGGCCTTATCTATGTAAAATTTTATAAA
This sequence comes from Euclidia mi, assembly GCA_944739405.2. Classification (NCBI taxonomy): domain Eukaryota; kingdom Metazoa; phylum Arthropoda; class Insecta; order Lepidoptera; family Erebidae; genus Euclidia; species Euclidia mi. The sequence goes on from OX123182.2 coordinate 240,955, forward strand.
AAGAGGGATTTATATCATCGCACACTGTGTGAAATAATTTTAGGTGAATATGTATTGTATATTTACAATATTTTGTAAATACAAATCAACATATTGTATACTTTTTTCTTTCTTTTAATTAATTAAGTATTTTCTTTTACCCGACTCTTTTGGTTTTGTATTTAGTGTCATTCGTGGGTTTTCATGCATTGATAACAAAATAGATGTATATTTGAAATGTAACAATTATGTAGATGACAATTATAAATTATTTCTATCATATAATAAAACTGCGCCAAATTATTATAAATAGTCGTTGTTATCCTGAGGAACATCATCCTACTAAACAAATATGTAATATCTATCCTTATTTGATACCTTTAAATGCATGTGCATTGAAAATAATTAATTTGAATACTTTCATATCATAATCGACGTATTACATAAACGAATACTGTTCATGTATGGCAAGAAGGATCAAGATTATTATTCCACGCGATACCGTCATAGTGCGCCGGGTCTCGCATGCGCGGTGTGCGGGCGACCGCGGTACTATAAAAACCTAAACTCGAGCCGCCGCTCGAGGCGTATACGCTCTTAAATACTTTTATTTGACAATCACAACCAGAGAGGTTGGACTAGGTTAATGTTAGATTTCTTTGATCACAACTATCCCAAGCGAACATAAGACACAAAACACATATGTAATGGTGCGTAACGCAAACGTTCGGATAGGGTATTTGGCTAGGTTTGTATAGGTTTGCAAGCGCTTGTGGCAAACCCGACCGAAGTCAGTTTTTTGGCACAAATCACAATTTAAACTCATCTGCTTCAAGGTCTTCAAAAGGGTTATTGCGAGGTTTATACAATTTCACCTGCCTTATTAATGGTAATATTTTTTCAATTACTTCTCTCATTCTTAAATCTTCAATGAAATAATCTCTATTAATTTTAATCCACAATAATAAAATTACAAAATCAGATACTAGTAAGTACTCTAACGAACACCAAACAAATGTGAAAATATATTTGGGTTTTGTATATAAATCTCTGTCAGTGTGGTGACGGATTAAAAATACGAATTGTCACCACCCCATATCATCCTGTGGATGTCGTAAGAACCGACAGAGAGGGTATATTATGCAGAGAACAGCACTGTAAGAGAAGGAAAACTTGATAGAAACTTTATACCAACCCGTTTGGCCAGCATGGTATAGTAGGCCAATTCCTCCTTTCAAAGGAGAGGCCTAGTCCAGCAGTGGACTGTTAAAGGCTGATGATGATGATGATATAAATCTCAATGAAAGTTGGAAATACAATATAAATCTACGAGCTTTTGCCCGCGGCTTCGCTCGCGTAAATTCGAAGTAACACAATTCTCTCATAATAGACGGATACTTTAAAAATCATTGTCGTTTAAACAAACTGTTTATAATACCGATAAGAAATAGGTATAACTGCAAGAAGTATTTACACATGGCATACAAACTACATAGTAGGTACTCAACATGACTGTTTTTGGTGACAGTGACTTTTCTGTCTTTTTTATTATTACAATTTCTAATACTGTCAGAAGCATTAGGGCCTGTTCACGAGATCGGTCTAAGCGGCACGCGTCGCGGCGGGCGGCGCGGCAGAGCGTCGTGCACGCCACGATCCTACAGCAGCGGTAAACGCAGCGGCAAATGTGGACGTATTTGGGCCGACGGAGTTACCCATTAATATGGCGATAGCCAAAATACCTTTGTGTAACTATACGGTATACCTACAAAATTGTCGACATTGGATCTTCATTTCTTACAAGTATTTTATATCAAAGGAATAATGCATATTCGCAATTAATGAGGCGTTGAATAGGTAGGTACCTACACAACGTAGATTACGTTAAGTAGGTAGGAAAACCACCTTTTAACTTTCATAGTAGCTGTGTCTGCACCTAAATAGGTACATATGTACATTACACAATGTTTTAATGTAATTTGCGATTTATATTAAAACCTACCATTATATTCTGTAAAACATTGTTTCATTACATCTCGCAACGTTTTATTAACATTTTTGTACTTATACAGCGGATGTGTTGCTATCCATAAACGCGGCCGTTTTAAAATTTCGACTTTAAATGTTTCCGTATTCATTACCACCACAAAATATTTAACAAATAGTTTAACTGCCTAGTTCGTCCCTCGCGTAACGCTGTCTGTGCCGCTCGGAGTCGTGGCGTCGGACTCGGTCGCAGTACGTTTGTTCCCGCCGCTCGCCGCACCGCCCGCCGCGCCGCTCGCCGCGCAGCCATTCGCGCCAAAAAAAACGCGCGCGTTATCGCTGTGCGCGGCGGCTCGTGGCGTGCTTCGAACGTTTTCATACATTTGATCTTACCGCTCGCCGCCCCGCACTAAGCCGCCGCTCAGAGCGGCAAGGTCGTGACAGGGCCGTTAGAAATTAACAAAATACTCGACAATCCGAATTTTGCGGATATATGTTGTCGACTCGAAATCTTTATTTTTTATGTTTTAGTATTCAGGTAAAGTTTCGATCTAGTCTACCGTACCCCGTGACAAAATTATGAATATACTATGCTTACTCCTTGCTGACTCCAGCGTTAAGCCATGGGTCTCCGCGGAGTAACTTTTACTCCCGGAGTAAATTATGAATAGTTAACTCTGTCCTTACTCCTAGTTTTTTAATACCATAATTGCCTAATCTTTGCTTAAGTCTTGGAGTAAAGTTGTTTTGACGCTAATCCTAGTTTATTAATAAGACTGACATTGATTAACTATATTCGCGGGTGTGTGAATATTGTTCATAAGTTGTTTACCTACATGAACAGCTGCTGTTTATCAGCTGACTAACCGCTGATCTAACATTGTTTATTACATATATGTACAGGGTGATTTGTAATTGCTCGTATTCCCTTCGGGCGGGTGATTCTAGGGCCAAAATGGAGTATTTTTACCCCCTACATATGGGGGTCCAAAATGCACCATTTTGGAATAAAACGGTTTTTAAGATTTTTTGAGAAAATTCCAAATTTTTGTTATGAACATCTTGTAAAAAATATTTTGACTATTCTTGGTGGCAAATTGGGTCTCATTTAATGGACAATTAAATGGCCCATCTTTTAAATTAAAATAAACCTACTAGCTCAACGTGGAATTTGAAAATAGAGCCAATAAACACGCAAAAAATGTTCGAATAAAATAAAATTATGCCACAAAAATGCAATTATTTGAAAAAAATAATATGTGGCATGTTATGTTAAGTGTTGGAATAACTTCTTCGTATTACCTGCTATCCAAAAAGGTATAATAGTCTTAGACAATTGGTGCAAATTTCGAGTAATAGCCACTTTTGTTCAAAAAAAGTGCTTCTGGATGACTCACTCGCCAGAACATTTTTTCCTGTATTTATTCTTAAGCTCTGCAATCAGCAGTGATTACTAGTAGGGAGACCAACCTAGCAAAACTTAGGGTCTTGGGTTCGAATCCTCAGCGTAAATGACTGTCTTTTGTTAGTTAAATGCATATTAAGTTTTTAATTCTCACTTGTCCCGTGACTCGAAGAGCATGTTCAGCCAGTTGGTACCGGATGTTATGTTTATCTTGGAAACTCTTTTAGTCAAAACCAAGTCAATCAGTCAAATAAATAAATAATTGAAAAACAAAGGCGTGGCACTGAATTAAACCATAAAATATCCAGATTTCAGATGGGATCTCACTGTGACAAAACATGAATTACATGAAATCTTGTCGAATCAGCGTTGATACTCTAAAATATGTTACTTTTTGTGAAAAAGATACTTTTACGTAGGCTTTTACTTATTCATAATAAGAGTTTCTGGCTCTAATGGAAGAAGTTCCGCTCGATGTGCGATTGTGTATGATATTTTGCCCAGCACAAAAACCGCCGGTGCTGGGCAAAAATTCAAATCGCCAACCTGTGGCAAAAAACGGGACAAAAACCTAATCACCAGGTGGGCCAACAATATTCACAATACTAGTTCGGTAGGAGTGGCGTTCTTTGGCCTGCATCATGCGCCTTTTCACGAATCTTAAGTTTTGCCACAGATTGTCCCCATCTCTCATCCGCTATATGAATGCAATGGAATATTTTATGATTTAATTCAGTGTCACGCCTTTGTTTTTAATTATTTATTTATTTGACTGATTGACTTGGTTTTGACTCCCCTAAAAGAGTTTCTAAGATAAACATAACGTCCGGTACCAACTGGCTGAACATGCTCTTCGAGTCACGGGACAAGTGAGAATAAAAAACTTAATATGCATTTAACTAACAAAAGACATTCATTTACGCTGAGGATTCGAACCCAAGACCCTAAGTTTTGCTAGATTGGTCTCGCTACTAGTAAATCACTGCTGATTGCAGAGCTTAAGAATAAATACAGGAAAAAATGTTATGGCGAGTGAGTCATCCAGAAGCACTTTTTTTGAACAAAAGTGGCTATTACCCGAAATTTGCACCAATTGTGTAAGTCTATTATACCTTTTTGGATAGCAGGTAATACCAGGAAGTTATTCCAATACTTTAGATAACATGCCACATATTATTTTTTTCAAATAATTGCATTTTTGTGGCGTAATTTTATTTTATTCGAACATTTTTTGCGTGTTTATTGGCTCTATTTTCAAATTCCACGTTGAGCTAGTAGGTTTATTTTAATTTAAAAGATGGGCCATTTAATTGTCTATTAAATAAGACCCAATTTGCCACCAATAATAGTCAAAATAATTTTTTACAAGATGTTTATAACAAAAATTTGGAATTGTCTCAAAAAATCTTAAAAACCGTTTTATTCCGAAATGGTGCATTTGGGACCCCCATATGTTGGGGGTAAAAATACTCCATTTTGGCCCTAGAATCACCTCCCGAAGGGAATACGAGCAATTACAAATCACCCTGTATACATAACATATACATAACATATACATAAAGACTATGCTAGTGCAATCTTTAGTGTTCCCTGTCATCGATTATGGTGATGTGTGTTATTATGACCTGAATGCAGACCTTCTCAACAAATTCGACCGGCTTCTCAATAACTGCATTCGATTCGTTTTCAACCTTCGCAAGTATGACCATGTGTCTACTTATCGTTCTCAACTGAGATGGCTGCTCATTCGTCAACGCCGTAGCTTGCGTGCTCTCACTACTCTCTACTCGCTACTTCACTCACCCACTCCTCCAGCTTATCTTACTTCTGAAGTGTGCGGGGTACGGGCAGAGAAATAATGTAAAACGTGTGTACGATATGAATCGTTTATTACGACTGCAAAACACGACTGTCCATAATTTACTTAATACTAACTTATGCTATCTTACTCTAACATATACCACACTACACCACAGGGGTACAAGAGAAAAAAAAATGACAAAGTACAGTTTTTTTATAGAAATTAAGCACTTCAACTACATCTAAACATTATATCTAGTAAACAATACGCAAGGTTTCGTATAAAAAATATGTATTTAAACAATTTTCCCAATGTTAACAAAAGGTCATCAAACAACAGTATTACCTATTGTCTAAACAATTTTGTCCGATTTTTATGTACAATATCAATTTTATTGTTTTTAATAATTTTCACATTAGGTTCCTGATCTTCAATAACAATATAAGTATGGTCCATTATACAATTTATCTAATTTATTTGCAGTTTCATTTTTTAACAGTATTAAATCACCTTTTTGATACGATATTTGATTTATGTTTTTATCATACATAGTTTTTCGTAATTGCTTACATTTTATTAGATTATTTCGTGCGTCTCTTTGCGCTACTTGCAAACGATATTTTAATTCTAGACTATAATTATCTGGATTATATAAAGGTTCTACAGTACTACTTATTCTACTCGGAATGTTACAAGGTTTTCCAAATACTAGTTCATATGGCGCATATTTTGTTGAACAATGCACAGTATTATTAAAAGAAAAACACCAGAAAGGCAACCAGTGGCTCCAAGTTTCAAGGTTATTATCACACTGTATTCTTAAAAATGAACCCAAATGTTTATGTGTATTTTCAAGTGATCCTATTGACTCATGATGGTATGCAGTGGAACTTAATTTTTCTATTCCTAAAAGGTTACAAACTTCCGTCATAGTAGATGACATAAATTCGGTACCTTTGTCAGTGGCTATTAATTTTGGTATTCCGAACCTTAAAATAAAATTAACTACAAAAGCTTTAGCGACAGTTGTCGTTTCTTTATTTGGAAGAGGATAAGCCTCAACGAACTTACTCAATTCACATTGCAATGTGAGAATATAACAATTATTATCTATATCTTTAAAGGACCAACTAAATCTAAAAATATTTTTCAAAAGCATAGGAAGCACAAGTCTTTACTCTTGATTTCTTTTATTAATTCCCTTATAAATAACGCGTTATCGTTTCTTTTCATTATACATATTTTGTCGACATCAATATTTTTACATAATTCACTTAATTTTGTCACAAAAACGTCTCGCGTGTATTGTGCCCTAAAATCAAGATTAACGTATAATATTTTCGTATTTTGCGAAAATGCAAAACACTCGGTTTCTACATCTATACGCTTCTGCTGCCTTATTCTACTAATTTCTTTTCCTTCGGTCAAAATTAATTCTACCGCGCCACTCGGTATCCTCAACAATTCCACGACTCTCGGTTGATCAGGCCGATTGTCTGTGTCATTACTGGTGATACAAGTGTCACTACTACTTCCTTTATCTTCTAGTATCCGTTTTTGTGCTCTAGTCATTACATTTAATATATTTTCATTAATACATATTAATTCCTCTGAGTCTATTGTAATTCTGGACAAAGCATCAGCTGCGCAAATTTCTTTTCCTTTAATGTAAACAATTTTGAAGTTATACTCTTCTAATGTCAATCTAAACTTTAGTAATCTACTTGATGGATCTTTCATCCCTAACAAATATAGTAACGGTTTGTGGTCTGTCATGATAGTAAATTTTTTACCAAAAAGATAAGGTCTAAAATACTTCACACTCCAAACAATTGCAACTAATTCCTTTTGTATAGTCGGGTAATTCCTTTCCGATTTATTTAAAGGTCTACTTGCATAAGCTATTGGTAATAAATTTTTGTTACAAAGAACTGCTCCGACAGCAATGCCAGAAGCATCCGTCTGTAAAATAAATTCATTTTCGTTTGAAAAATCAGGATATTGTAATACTGGGGGTGCTATTAAAGCTTTTTTCAAAGTTTGAAATGAATTTTCACATTGATCTGACCAAACAAACGGAACATTTTTTCGGAAAAGGTTGTTTAAAGGCATTAAATACAAACTTGTTTATAAATTTTCTGTAGTAGTTACAAAATGCAACAAAACGTTTCACTTCATCCGTGTTTAATGGAGTTGGGTAATTTTTAATACTTTGAGTTTTAGTTTTATCTGGTAATATGCCTTCTGCAGATATTGTATGACCTAAATATAGTAGTTCCTTTTACAAAAAATTGCATTTGTTTGGATTTAACTTTAGATTAACTTTTCTAAGTCTTTCAAAAACATCTATTAGGTTTCTATTATGGTTGTCTAAATTTCGTCCCATGGTCATCAAGGTATATAAAACACTTTTCATACGTTAGTCCTGACATTGCGATAGTCATTAATCTCGAAAAAGAACTAGGGCTAGTTTTAGACCCATTGGCATTCTTTTCATCTGATATTGTCCAGTATTAGTTCTAAAAGCAGTAAGCTTCCTAGATTCGGGGTTTAAATTTGCTTGATAATAAGATTGATTGAGGTCTAAATGAGTAAAATAGATGGCACCGGATAAAGATTCTAAAATGTCAGTTATGTTTGGTAAGGGAAATTTATCATCTTGTATTACTTCATTCAATTTTCGGTAATCTACTACTAACCTCCATTTTTTGTCACCGTTATCAGATTTTTTCGGTACTAGTAAAATGGGGCTAGACCACGCACTTTGAGCCTCTTCTATTATATCGTCCTGTAACATTTGCTTAACTTGCCTATCTATTTCGGGTTTTTGACTATTTGGGAGTCTGTATGGTTTTGTGTAAATGGGGCTAGCATTAGGTTTTAAATAAATATTATGTTCATATATTTTAGTGGTCGAAAGCCTATCACCTGGTTAGTAGAATATATCATTATACTTAGAGCATATTGCTTCTATTGTTTTACGTTCTGAGTGATGTAAGTGGTCCAACTTTAATAACGATAACAAAATGTTAGCTCGTTCTGCACTCGATTTTATCTTATGAAACTGACATATTTGGTATTCATTTAATCAATGTAACTCAGGTTGAAAAATAGGTATACTTATTGATTTATCGCTGGTATTTAGTATTTTGATCGGTATAACATTATTAACAGGTTTCACTATTAAGGCCCACTTGCGTAATGTTTGATTTAAGTCACTCCTTTATTTAAATTTGTTGAACAGAATTAACAGCATAAAATAATTTAAGTTAATAGTATTTAGCGTCCTCTTGCACAACGACAACAACGCTTAGATTTAGTTTAACATTTTATGAGGTCGGTAAAGTAGTTTCTACGTTTTGTTTCATGGCATAAAGCCTTTTTGTTACGATTTTAACGATGTTATGCGTATGGTATCGCATAAAACCTTAGAATATATATACTTTGAGCATAAAACAAAACGCATTGTCGTCGCCTAGCAACGAAATGACAATTGACAAATAATAACTAGAAACTTTTGAGCACTAACCCTAGAACGCTACATGGGGTGCAGGTACACCCCACACCGATTTGTTTTCTAAATATCTCAATTTCTTTAATATCCACGAATTCGCGCGTCGGAGTATTTTAGTTTGGTGTCAACCGCTCGCGTTACGTCAATACCGTGACGAGGGACCGCGTTGTGTGGTCGCCTGTATAAGTGCTGTGGGGTATGCCAGTACCCCAGTGTAGTAAAATCGTAAGATTATTTATTTATTACGATTGATGCATTTATATGTAATAAGTTATTAAATTTGATTATTTATTAGAACACTAGTCTTATATGAATTAAATACAGATATTTTTAGATATTATGAAGGTAAAATTCAATGAAGTTTATTTATTTTGTTTCGGATTGCTGTCAGAGGTTTCAATTACGAAGAAATAAGCTCTATTCCAGACCACAAATCTAGCGATGAAGAAATAGAAGTTGGGACCAGTTGTAATTCCTGGGTTATTTACAAGTGTTCAAGATCAAATAATAAGCCAAATATAAGGTTTCAGCTGACAGTTTTGAAATTAGCTTTGGAACTGATACATGAACATTTAAAGGACCGTCACCGGATGCCAACTTAGTCCATTGCAGTGATCCTCAAAAAAGGACCAAATCCTACAAGCGCTGATGCTCAAACTACATTTAATTTTGAGTAATAAGGCTGATTTGTGATCTCAATTATTTACGTATTTTCATGAATTATTTTTTTTTATTTTAAGGATTACAGTCATTTTAGTATGGGGTGTTCCAGCACCCCAGTGTAGGAATAACATGTGTGCCAAATAGTGTAGGATTCTAGGGTTAACAATAACACAAGTAGGTACATTGTTATCAGTTATATCATCATCATCATCATCTCAGCCTAGGGACGTCCACTGCTGGACATAGGCCTCCCTTTGCCTCCCCCTGCTGCGTCGTCCGGTCCAGTTATATAATTATTGATAATTTTTGTTGCAAATGACAAGATGCCAACATCAGTGTGACAGTTCTTAAATGAAATTAGCCACTAAACAGACGATTTTCGGTAATTAATTTTGACAGTTCTTAAATCATATTACTCGACAAATTTTTCGTTGTGCAAGACGCCAGTGGTGTTTAATATTTTTTTTCTCGTTATATACATCTTAATTCAATTTAATAATCGTTGTGCAAGTGGGCCTTAAGCTCCTAAAAATAAATCACCTTCTAACTGTTTTGGCAATATTACGCAATCATCCTTTATTTCAGTATCTGTTAACTTTATATAATGTATAGATTCGCTTCTTCCGGGAATACTTAAATAATTATGAGATATATTAGGCGATGCGTAAAATGGTAACATACATTCATGTCCATTACGTAAAATTAATGTATCATTTTCCAAATTAATACGTGAATTAAAATTAGATAAAAAGTCTAGTCCGAGAATACCATCCGATTTACAAGGCAAATTATCGAACAAATAAAATTTATGATTAAAATAGCTACCATTTTTCGCACATAAGGTGAGAAAAACATACCCTTCTGAATAAGCTTTACCACCTATACCATTTATTACAATATTATCTTCATACAATTTAATTTGTCCCAATAACACCTTTTTAGTAATGGCAGAAATGGACGTACCCGTGTCTAGTAACCATGAACACTCCGCTCCATTAATATCAAAATGTACGTACCTAACATTTTTATTACATACTAAAATATTATAACTCTTAAGACCGAAAAAACTGTGTTTCGTTGACTGATTTTTTGTTTTCTATTTGAGAATTATCACTTGTTTGAGCAGAAAACATTGAAGGTTTATTATTTGAACCACGAGTAACGACATTTTTACCATGGCAAGATCTAGGCCAGCGATTGTTATTGTTTGCGAAGTAAGTAAAATTACCTCTTCCACGTACGTATCTACCGCGGTTATTGCCTCCATAAAATTGTTGATAACATGACGTATTATTATATTTTCGATTTGCAAAGTAATTACCACGACCATGATAACCTTGACTAAAATAATTATTACGTCCTCTCCTGTTATTATAAAATCTGTTGTTAGACCTACCTCTTGCACTGAAGATCGTGTTAGAAGTCGAAGGCTGTGCTAGTTCCTCGTCCTCAGCTGCACGCACTGCGTCTTTTAATTCTGCATAATTTCGAGCTGAAATGATAGTGCCCAAACGTTTATTCCTTAACCCATCAGCGAATTTTTTGACAGCTAGTTTTTCATTTACTGGCCTCAACAACTCACATGCCTTTTGGTTACCGTCAGCTTCCGCAATTGTAAGGTTTATAAATAATTCTGACAATTTATTTCCATATTCATTAATAGTCATATTGTTCTGAGATAAATTGTGTAATTGAGAAAGTATGGAACTGATAGATTTTTTACAGAGTAAAAAAGTTCTAATGTCTTGTACCAGACTGGTAACATCGCTATACTCACATTTCATTTTTAACTTTGCAGTTTTAGTAAGCCTTGTCTTAAGCACAAAAGAAATAAGTATTTTTTTCTGATCGTTATCTTTGAGACAGTCATTATACAATTCTACGCTATCTATAATTTTCTCCGTAACTTCTTCCGAACCTCTTCTTCTTCTTCATTACGGGAATTAAAGATGTGGCCGTCTTTATGTCGAATTTATCCATGTTTTCAAAATTATTATCTACTTCGCCAGGAATACTATACTCTAAAATTTTATCGTAAATTAATTCTATTTTCTCTTGCAAATCTTTGTAAATGTAGTCAGCTAACTCTAATGTACTTTCTAATGTACGCTCAGAAAAAATACTAATAATAGTCTTATATGAAGAATATAGCTCCTTAGCTTTCGATATATTTACATCAACATGCCTTTTATATTGAAGTCTTCTACTTGGTCCTAACTTTCTTATATTCACTTGTATATAAGTTAATTCACTTAAAATTTTATCTAAGTCCTTATCCATAAATTGTAAAAATAAAATATACTTGCGTTAACTTATATAAGTACCTATCCAGTGCTCAGCTAATGAATTAACCATGTAACATTCCGTATATAGAAAAAATCTTAACACAAAAAAAAAACTAAAGTATTACTCGAGAGTAATTTTAACATTTGTATGTTTATATGAAATAAGTTCTTAGCAGAAATACAAGTACAGTAATTGTTTTTACTACATATCCGCATATAATTCTTATTATGGACGTACTCTAATTCTACGAAAATTTGTATACCGTATACGAGTATTCCGGATGACGCAATCCACCAAAATATTACACCGCACAGTGCACTAAAATGTCATTTTAACTTATCACAACATATTCCTCGAACATTTTCACAGGAGGTATCAAGATTTCTGAGCTTTATAAAAAAATATATATACCTGTATTAAACGAAATTTTCTTACGTAGGTATGGACAGTCGACGGGGCGTAACACAGTAGAGCGCTTTTGCGGAATTCAAGCATTTGGAACCTCTTCTTCGCGTTCTCGCCTTCCCGACAAGCGCAGACGCATCCTCCTCAGGAATTCGGAGTCTACTTGCCTTTGTATCCACCTCTTCTGTTCTATCTTTAATTTCTTCCAAATAATTGCGATGACAGCAAGGGCGAAGACCACCAAGGCCACGGACAGCAATATATTGTTTATCTGCACATGAGTTTCGGATGTGCTATTACTTCCTCCTGAAGCATTTTGAGATATTATCACCTCTTTGTCCTCGGTTTTGGAGTAGGATTTCCCCATGATTGAGTTGTCGAACAGTACGAGTTGCACAAGTCGAAGCCGAAAGCATAGTGTTTTATAACGTTGATAATTAAAACAGTCTAACTTAGTGCACAAAGGCACACAGGAATGTGCTGAATTGCAAGATTCGCCGGTAACGCGATACGTGGGGCGCGCGAGGCAGGGTCGCCATGAAGTGTGCGGGGTACGGGCAGAGAAATAATGTAAAACGTGTGTACGATATGAATCGTTTATTACGACTGCAAAACACGACTGTCCATCATTTACTTAATACTAACTTATGCTATCTTACTCTAACATATACCACACTACACTTCTCACTTTCAATATCTATGCTAGTAGGGTAAAATTGGGGCTTCTGCATCACTTGCTCTCGCCGCTCGAGCTGCGTGATACAGAAGCCCCAATTTTACAATCGAGATCGATTAATATAAATGTGATCTGCATCACTCAGAACAAAGTGAGCTGACGCAGACGCTCCCAATAATACCGTTGTTATCTGCGATCCGTCTGATTCACGATATAATATTGTATTTCATTCACCGACATATCATTGTAGTAGCAATGCAATGGGACAACTTACTGTCGTTTCTAGTTTGAGATGCTAATGTAACAACATTCTCAAGTTAGACTGCTGTGTTCAGTCGACGCGATCAGTCCGATCGGTTGTTGTGTGTATCATAATCTGGTATGGTGTCGAACTGACATAGCCAAGCAAAAATTATCGCGCGCACTTAAATAAGTACAATAAACAACAATATCATGTTCGATCACGGCACATCGTTGCATCGAAACGATTTGGTGCACATCTTGTACTAATGAATGCATAGGCCTTCCGTATAATGAGAGGTTAGCTTTTACTAGCAACTATAACTCAATAATAGAGTTGTGGACACTACCACAATGCAACAATATAGCTGAGTGTGCACATCAAGTGCACATATTTGTCACAGACTAATCTTATGCCTTGCAATGTTTTCTTTTATATGTAATACTTTTTCTGTGTCTGTGACAAATAAATAGTTTTTCTCTTTCTTTCTTTCTTAGTAAGTAGCCAACAGTAGGTATTATGGAGACATAATAATTGCTTATAATACAAAAAAAAATAAAGTAAAAAAACATAAAAACAAAATCCAAACTGGAACAATACTCATTTGTTTCGTGCGGGCATCGAACCCGCAACACGTTGGTGCATTAGTTGCTGCGTCTATTAAACCTACTATTTACATTGTGATGCGAGTCATACTCTTAGCCAATGCGCCAAACTTGTCGTCAAAGATGTGATAAAATATTGGACCACTTTGTCTTAACATGACGTGTATAGAATTATCCAAGATAATCAATAACTCAGTACAAACGTTTATTTTTTATAATTACGATAGTAAAATCTTCGAATATATAATATATTTAAGTAGTAGACAATTAGGATTCTTGATGGATGATTTATATATCTTAGTCTTAAAACAAATAGCACTTTAAAATACAATAAATGTTAGATTAGGAATCACTTATTTCTTATAAGATTATTTAATTACTCTTTTAATAATAATAATTATGCATTTCATTTTCATCTACTACAGGCATTCAATCCAGCAAACCTGCCGTCTTTCTGATTTAGTCAAATCGTAAAAAGGAAATGGTGGTTTGATTAAAAACACTTGTAGGTTTTTATTACACCATACAGCTATTTCTTTTAGTATAAATTCATTTGCTTACTGCATCACTCACCTCGCTTCGCTCCGTTCGCAATGCAGAGCGTCCCAAAAATCACACTACTAACATGATCTGCGATACGGCCGGTTGGCATTAGAAGTATAATATTATTTCATTCATCGATGCATCGTAATACTGGTAGCATAGTAACAATGTTTTTACTTGGGATGACATAATATAAACAACATTCTCAAGTTCGTTCGACGCGCTCAGTGCGGCTCGGGCACAGCGATGCATTCATAATAATTTATATGTAGGTAGGTACATACTGTTATCTTTGCACAGCTCGTTGATAATTTTAATGAATGAATGCAAAATCTTAACAATGTTGAAAGTAGGATCGGGTGGCTCCCGGGTTCGATTCCCGGGTCGGCCAAAGTGTTATTGGGTTTTTCTGTTAGGAAATTCTCAGTAACAGCATGAAGTCTAGAAATGTGCCCGGTACGGCAATAGGCTCGCCTCCCTATTACGTGGGACTTAAATATATCTGGCGAAAAGTGGGTGTAGTAATACACCTTTGCCTACCTCTTCAGGGTTACAGGCATAAGACTATGAATGTATGTACTTATGAATTATATAATTGTTTTATCCACAACTAGCTTTTGCCTCTGACTTCGTCTATATGGAACTTGAACCCACGGTCACTCGGATTCCAGGTGATGCGGACGTATCGAGATAAAGCAGATTGACTGCACGTGTAGTGTTCGATCGATTAATATAAATGTGTTCTGACTTCTGCGTCACTCAACTCGCTTCGCTCGTTTCGCGACGCAGACGCCTCCAATAATACCTACTTTTGTTATCTGCGATCCGTTTATTCACGATATAGATTATTAACATTATGTTTTCAGCTTAGAATAATAACACCTATTCTAAGGTTTTCAGGTTAGGAATTTAAATCCTTGTCTTAGTGACCAATGTAACTGTTCTCTTTGCTGAGTTTTTTATTGTACTTATGAATGTGTATCAATTCGTGTAATATTCCAATCATAGTATATATTAAAACTAAATGGGTATGTTAGTGAGTATAGGAAACGATTAAGTAAAATGAAACAATCCATATTGTATCTTTTAAAACAAGTTTATTATCAAAGCACCATTTTTTTAAGCACATAACATTTTTTAATGCACATATTGAGTCATGATAGATACAATTGTACAAATCTCCGGAATATTTATAGCGATCATATAGGGTTAACAAATTAGGAAAACCTTTATCTTCTAAATTAATTACATTAACACTATTTAAAATATTTTTCAAACATGACACTTTTTCAAGACCTTTAACGAAAACAGACTTATCTTTTAAGATATCTAAAACTAAATATTGATAATTTGAGTAAGGTATAAATCCTTCGCTCCAGTATATTTTTCTATTACGCTCAATCCAGCAAACTTGTTGTCTTTCCGATTTGGTCAAATCGTAAAAAGGAAATGGCGGTTTGATTAAAAACACTTGCAGGCTTTGATTACACCATATAGCAATTTCTTTTATTATAAATTCATTTGCTTCTGTTTTAAAGCCTTGGATGTCTACAATAGCAGTCATGATAATCTACGCACGATGTTGCTCAGAGGTTTGTATTCCACAAGTCGGTCGTTTATAATCAAACAGTATGCAGTTGTCTTATCTGGTATTTGTGTTGAACATTCAAATTCCAATCTTACATCCACTGGACCAGTTTTTAAACTTTCGTTTTGCCTCGAGCAGTCTAAGATGAAGACTGGGGCCTTTTCTTTGAAATCCTGCAGATCAAGCAACGGTTGTACCGGAGAGTTGTAATACGACTGGCGAAATTTCACATACATTTCATATAATATACTATATTTGTTCTCACAAAACTTTAAAGATAAAGGCTCATAAGGATAATATTGCGAATTTAAAAAGAGCGTAACATTTGTCACCTCACAATGATCAAATACCGAACTGTCTTTAGTTCTATTATTTTTTCTATTAGTTTGCAAGCAAAAAATGACATACCGAGGCTTTTCTAATTGAGAAGCAGTCTTTACTGACCAAGAATGCTTTGTGGTTTTAGGTAGTAAAGGATACTCATATAAATCCCAATTTCTAAAGGCCATCTGAATAGGTTTATCTCTTTCTAAGTGCTTTAAAAGTATTAAACGTTCTCGATCGGAAACTTTTATATGTGGTACTCTCCATTGAATTCTCTGTATATCTATTTGAAGCTGAACGACTTCATCAGTAAGAATAATACTATTTAAGTTAGAATTACTCCTATTCAATATAAGTTCGTGTTTACAATTTATCACAATTTTATTGTAATCCTCTGCAAACCCTAAAATCTTATTTAAGGGCACCACAACGCTAAAATGTCCATCACTTTGGAAACCGTTTAAATTCCAACCTCATAATGCAGAAACTTTACTTTCTGCTTCATTAAATGAGATGTATGACTTTATTGTTGATGTTATTCCAGAATTTTTTATACGGTCTATTTCAATTCCATTCATTTCGTACCTGATGTCTTGGAACAAGTACATAACAGGGTTATTAGTAAACGTAACAGCTTTCTTGATCTGATGCCCATCCTTACCGAACAGCTTTGCTTGACCTTCGATGTAGATGGAACTGGCTGATGGTAGCACGTATATATCTTGCTGGTGTATGGGGATTCTGATTTCATCGTTTTCTCTAAAACTGTTATTGTAGGGATTGTATGAATGGATTTCATAACTTTCGATCGAACTATCAAAGTGTGGTAAGTCGGTAATCTGTAGTATACTCATACTTTAAACCCTAAAGCTTTAAGAAAATCTTTATTTGATTTAGTCAATTTCTTCACGTTTTTCTTACGTCTGTGCACCTTTATGGTTGTTGACGGAATAGGACGTTTTATTTTCACTGAAGGGTTTTTATAATATACTATCATTTTGCTTTTCTTAAATGAAGACGTAATTGAATATTTTCTTCATCAAAGTCAATACGGTAACCAAACTGATCTACAATCCTAACAGATATGGATGAAATTATATTTTTGTTAACTGGAAAGTAAATAACGTTCTGAGGTATTTCTATGTAGCCGTGACTTGGAGCAGTATCAGATATAAATTCATGAATAAAATGAGTCGGTAATCCGTTGCAGTATGAACCGTGTACAAGATCACATTCAATTCTGATAACAGCTGTTAAACTGCTGTTATTAACGGGCACATTCGGTCTTGTTTTTAATACTGAAAAGTATAGTAAACCGCACTCGTACTGATCAGATAAATGAAGAGGTGGTTGAAAATACGAAATCAGTTCCGATTTATTTCCAGAGATGGTAACCGTAGTAGACATGCTTGCATACTGAACTCTTTTAGATGATCCTTTTTATTTTATTTCATGATTATACCAAAAATTCTTTAAGAAATTTAAACATAAATGTCCACAATTGAAGGGGTGATCACGTTGTATATTTTCATAATTATATTGAATGTTAGAACCTACATATTTTATAAATTCCTTCGGAGGTTTAAGATTTCCATAACTGTCAAAATACTCAACATAATCATTATATTTTGCATAGGCTACCCAATGAGAACCAGGATTTTTTGAACTATCCAAATTAATAACTCCACATTCTTTTTTATAAGGACATTTAGGGAGCTCATCTCTCATAAAGACACCTCAAAATAAGGAATTCTATTCCCGTACTTTAAAATATCAAAGTTAGTTAAGGCCCGTTTGGGTAGCCGATATCTTAGTTTTTTTCTTTTGATACGAAAATTCCAAGGCCGCCTTTATGTGGTTTAAGGTGTAGTCCTTTCCCAATACATAGAGCTTCCATCTTTTCATTATGTCTTCTCGATTCTTCATACAGCTTTTTAGCCATTTTGAATTCATTTATGGTTTTAGCAATACCAGCTGCACCGCCTGCTAAAGCTCCCGCAGCTGATAATCCCGCAAAAATAGGAATCAAAGGTAATACTCCCCCAGTTTTTGGAATAGGAATAACGCGAGGGAGCTTAATCGATGAATCATCAGCCAATTCTCTAGTAGCGGCAATAGCTAATTCTATTGCCATTTTCTTGCTCTTAGGTTTTAATTTTTTGATATGCCTTTTTGCTTTTGTAATAACAGATTTTAATTTACTTTTTAACCCTTTTCCAGGTGTAATTTTTGGAGAAGGCTTTTTGTCCAAACCAGAACCAGTTTTAATTTTTGCTGACATAGCCTTACTTACTAAGATGCCGCGAGTTTTTCAGCTATACTGGCATCGGAAGCAACCGCTCGCTCTTTCGCCATTTTTAACAAAATTAAATCAGCCTTATGTCGATCCTTTAAGTTTGATGACTTGTGATATGCAATATCGTGATCTATGCAGTATTCGTCCAACTTATTTACGCCGTTATCTCCTTTTGTTAGTCTTTTTATTAATTTAGTACCTGGGCCACAGTAATTATATCCTGGTAAGTGTAATTCAAATGGTAAATTATTAATAAGCCAATTGAGAAGACTACTCCCTCCAAAACACATTATAAGACTGATGATTCCGGTTTGAATACTTTAATAAATAGTTATGTGATTCGAGTTTGTTAACGTTATTTTATTTATAATATTACATTCGATTTATCAATCCAACTGCTTTCAGCTGAAGACAAACCTAACCATTTTACTAAAACCCTGTTACCTTTTCTTCTAAGAACTTTCTCGACTAGATATATATTGGGATGTTTTGTTTTTTGAAGTTCTTGTGAATAAAATGCTCCTAAAATAGGCAGACCTCTGATAGTGTCTTCAATTAAGTAAGTTATAGGAGTTGTATTTTGTATTTTACGAATTTTAAATATTTCTGTTGACCAGTTGGGAGTATAACCTTTTTCAAATGTACCTTTGTATTTACTGATACGCACATAATCACCTACTTTGTACTTGCTTTTTAAATTATCATTTTTTGGCAACTTTAAATACCTTTCTAATATCAGTTTTTATTCATATTGTTCACATTAGCAGGGATTTCATTAATAGTGCGATGGTGAGTGTGATTGTATTTGTAAATAACATCATTGAGGGTATTATTTACCCAATTGTAATTGCCTTTTAAACTAAATTCCTTATAGATTTTAGATTTCAATGTTCTGATAAATCGTTCGACTATTGAAGCTTTTTTTGTTAAGAAGGTTGAATAATGGTTAATATGAAACGATTTCATAAGCTTCTGAAATTTGTTATTATAAAATTCTGTTCCATTATCGGTTTGCAGATTTTTAGGAACACGCCCTTTATCCAACAAAGTTTTGAAAGAGTTATACACATCTTCTTTGCTTTTACTTCTCATAGGAAAGGCCCAAGCATATTTCGAAAATGAATCAATAACGGTAAGAATATATCTATAATTTTTATTTTCTTTTGAAATTGATTGCAAATCAATTAAGTCTGCTTGCCACAAGTCATCTATATCTCTCATTACAACATGTCTTCGCGGATAGTTCACTCTCGCATTTTTATGAATTTCGTTTACCACGTCAGCTTTGCTCATGTTCACAACTCAGTAGGTATGTTTGTCTCGAATTCTGCTATAATACTGAATAAAAAGCATATTATTAGGACTATTTATTATTTAATTATGTCAGCTTCTTTTAACTCTTCGATTATTGATAAAATTTCATTATCATGATTTGTATTACCAGCATCTCGGGAAGCAATTAATAGTTTCAATCTTTCAACCAGTTCGTTAGGATCGTCCCAATATACCAAGTCAGTGCTATTTTTGTATTTCTTTAACGTTGGTAAGCTTCCTCCAAATTTAGTGACAATATTATTGTTTGACGATTCAGAAAACAATGGTTTGATTATTTCACGATATTTTATACCTTTATCGCCTCTTATTTGCCCATTAGGATTGAAATCTCTCTTATGTGCATTTGTATAATGCAACATATCTTTATAGACAAGTTTATCTTTGCTCGATATTTGTTTCAAATCAGGTTTTCTTCGAAGTAAAAGTTCTTTTAAACCAGGGGTTAAATTGAAGTTTTTGTCACCAACTTTAATTAAAATGGTATTATCATTATTTGCACTATCTATTTTAGAAAACGAAACTATTGAATTACCCATTAATATTTTTTTGTTTTCACTCCTTATTCCAAATGGTATGTTTAGGTCATAAATATCATGGATATCACGACCCTCTAATGATATTTCTAAATCATCCGGTAATTCCGTCTGGGGAGGCTTTTTAACGTTCAGTACAGAATTCAGTTCTGGGTCATAGCATTCTTCAAACTTAGTAGATGAGCTAGTATTAATGTCACCTAATTCCACGTCTTCAAAATTAGAGTGTGTATTCTCAAAATTTTGTATTTTTTCTAATATTTTATTTGAATCAACTAGAGTTTTAAGGGAATCTGTGACAGGTTTTAACATTTTTTCAAGTGATAAGTTCGTAGAGTGTTCCTGGTTTTTCATTTGTTTTATTTTATTCTTTATGGAGTCTACAGACTTCATTAATTCTATTTTAATATTTTTCTCCATGTTATACTTATTAACAACTGTATTCAGCTAAAGAACAAATTATACTGAATTTGATTTGCCAAGTTAATTACTTATATATATACATATAAACAGTCAGTCAAATTTAAAAAACATATCAAAGTTCTGTCTGTACCTTCCATTATTTAATGACGATTCTTTATTAATAAGTAGAAAATTATAAGGTTTACTCCAAACAGTTTGACAAATATTTCTAAACTCTTTCCACTGTAAATCAGAAGTAACATGCTCTTCATAAATATGTTTTAAATTCACATCATCTTGTTTGAATATAATAAGAAAATTCACATTGTCACGCAACAGTTGTTTTGGAATTTTGGAATAGGTTTGAGATAAATAGAAACAATCTATTTGTTTATGTCTACCCATACAAAAATAATTGCGAATATTAACTTGATTTTCACACGCAACATCATCAAAAATAAACACAGAATTTGTTAAAGCTTCACTCGGAGAAATTACCTCTTTATCATCGCTAAATTTGTAGAAGTTAATCTGCGAGACTCTTCCTAATACTTCACTCAAGAAACGGTACTTTGGAATAAAGATAAAGATTTTTAAATTTTAGACCATTTTCATGTAACAACAAACTAATCATAACGTTTGTTTTACCACAGTTCGATGGACCGCACATTATACATCGAATCGTATTCGGTAATAAAGGACTATGTCTGATCTGGTGAGAAGTTTCATTTAAATCTATATTATTAATTTTCAAAGATATGGGTTGCTTGATCAACTTCATTTTGACAATTACTGTAATGAATGTCTAACACGCATATTTATAGGTAGCTATAACTTTAACACTAAATTAGATATACATATCATAAAGTATAAATAACAGCATTTAACATGTTTGAACAGGTCTAGAAAGTTAGGAATTTTGTATTCTCGTATTACAATATAATTATATAATATTAATATCATACAGATTTAAAATTGCATTCCTTATTTCATTATGCTGTCATAGTCAGCCGAAACAGGACCTGTTGCTAGCAGAGAAATCAAGTTTTATTGGTAAGTACGTTTTTAATGTTATTAGTTATTGCAATATTATATTATATTATTATATGAATAATTAGATATCTTACTTTAGTTTTATTTTCAAAATCATGTCATACAGCCCCAGCATTCTCAACATTGGAGGACTTAACAGATTTGTATTTGATAATGTTGATTCTCAAATCCCAAGTCCTTTGGACGAAGTTGACCAGACAGAAATACAAGAGGTTAGTAAATATTATTTTATTCCTCATAGTTAAATTCATATAGTTATGAACTTTTCATTTATATTTTTTATGTTATTATATTGCAGGACAATGCTTTGGCAGAGAATGGTAGACATTTAAAAAACAAGCCATTTTTTTACTCTCAAGGAAATTATGAATGTTTTGAAAAGCATCGGAACAAATCCTCTGATCAGGTAAGCACTACATAAAATGTATTTATGTTTATAAACATTTATTGTGCGCGTCCACATTATTATATATTTATGTGTGATTTATTTTTTTACAGGTTACTAGCCCATATTTTTCCACTCAAGACGATGGCATAACATACATTGAACCAAACTTTTCTACACAGTCAAAAAAATTGTCACCGTCTAAAAAGCGCCAAAGTTTATTAACGTCATCGGCAAATTCGTACATTGTTCGAAGAAATCGTCCTAAGCAAGGACGTCTTCTAATTAAAATAGATATTCGTGAATATGTATGTATGTAGACAAAAATAAAAAAACGAGGCTTGCTTAAGTGCACAATATGTGGTTGAGGAGCCTTATGATGATGTAATGGATATCACAGAGACATTAATAAAAAAAATAAGTAAGAAATTGTGTGATACTGAGTAGTCTTAAGATAATGTTTTTATTTAAGTTTAGTTGTATTTCTAAAAATAAATAAATGTTATCTTTTTAAAAAGGTGTAATTGTTATGAGTCAATGTTTGTATGCATGCTTTATATTTATGTAAAAATTAAATAAATGTTGTGGCTGAATTTAGTAGCTCAGTACCGAATTGTGGAATACAAAACTCTAAGCAACATCGTGCGTAGGCTATCATGACGGCCATTGTTGACGTTCAAGGCTTTAAAACAGAAGCAAATGAATTTATACTAAAAGAAATAGCTGTATGGTGTAGTAAAAACCTACAAGTGTTTTTAATCAAACCACCATTTCCTTTTTACGATTTGACTAAATCAGAAAGACGGCAGGTTTGCTGGATTGAACGTAACAGAAAAATATACTGGGGTGAAGGATTTATACCTTACTCAAATTATCAATATTTAATTGCAGATGTTTTAAAAGATAAGGGTATTTACGTTAAAGGTCTTGAAAAAAATGTTATGGTTGAAGGATATTTTAAATACTAATAATTTAATTAATTTAGAAGATATATGTTGTCCTAATTTGTTATGTTTATATGATCGCTATAAGTGTTCTGAAGATTTGTACAATTGTATTTATCATGACTCAATATGTGCTTTAAAAAATGTTTTGTGTTTAAAAAAATGGTGCATTGATAATAAACTTTTTTTAAATTGATAATATACATTGTTTTATTTTACTTAATAGTTTCCTAGACTCATTAACATATCCATTTATTTTTTAAATTGATAACATGATTACATTGATATTACATGGAGTGAGGAATTCATTAGGTACACACATTCATAATAAAAACTCACTAAAAGTAACGCTACCATTGATCACTAAATAATTGCTAAACTTAAAAAATTATGTTAACTATAACAGTATGGTATTACTGGGCACTCTGAGTTATACAGAACACATTAATATGAATCGACCTCGATTGTAAAATTGGGGCTTCTGTATCACGCAGCTCGAGCGGCGACGCGAGAGCAAGTGATGCAGAAGCCCCAATTTTACGCTACTTATGCTCTTCGCATGATAAAGCTCTTTGTTCTTCCCACAACCTTTTACTTCTATGTCCTCAACATAGCTCTGGCCTTGTACATTCTTCCTTCTACGTTCAAGCTATACTGCTATGGAACGCGCTCCCTCTGGAAGTAAGGACGGCAGACAGTCGCTGGACATTTAAAAACAAGGCTCGTCAATGGATTCAACGTGGGTTATTGGCTGAATCATCGTAATCATCACAGGATTATGTGTTTGTATATAGAATATTTTATTGAATATATATGTATATAAATAAAAATATATGTTATAATATATTAATATATATAATATTATATTGTATTAATTATTAAAGAACAATGGCAGAATTTGGTCAGGGTTTGTTGTGGCGAACTTAAACTTCAAATGAACAAAACAAATTGGTTCTATTTTCTACGATTTTTAATATTTTCACTTTGTCTCGTTAAAGCTGGAGTATTTTATGATGATAGAAAGCATTCCAATTGATTACGAATACTTTATTATTTGATTGTTGCTATAGACAATGGTGTGACAGGAATAGACGTGAGTGCTATATCCGCATCGATTATTAAATAAGTAATCGATACGATCGACCTTTATAGAGGGTTTGGTTTAAAATGCAGTTATTTAATATTTAATCAACATAATATCAATAAGCTAATATTTTTAAAGCAAATCAACGTTTAAATCAAACAAAAACGTAACAGCATCGTTTTAATGTTGTATCGATTTCACATAAAATCGATTTAAAATGTACAGCTCTGCTTTTGTCTTTGGCTGTGACAGTTAGATGCTACCCATGCATGCTACAACAACATACTTCTGCGTTTTGATGTCAATCTGACACATGCCATTTGATAATTTAAACGTATCTACCTGTATTGTTTAACTTTCATAATATAACTTTCCTTTTACCTAAATTGTTCATTCTTAACTGAAAATTCAAACACCGATATATTCTTTTTCCGCCTGTCCTGAGTGAAAATAGAATTATTTATAGACTCTGTTACTTACGGCAATTTTTTTATATATACTTTTATTACTGTACACTTCAATTTAATTTCAGACATTTTGATGTATGGAGATCTGCCATTGTCCTTTTTTTGCATTTAATTATATTTCTCTGTGTGCAGGTGTGGATAGTCACTTGCATGTGTTTCCTAATCCAGACCAATTTCCAGAGCAATTTCGTAAGTGGGTGGCAATTGTTGCAGGACGATTAAACTCTCCTGCGGATTATACATTCTACCGAAAGAAAAGGCTCTGTGACAAACACTTTACAGAAAAAGATCGAAATAGGAATAATCGTTTGAATGCCCTAGCAGTTCCTTCATTGCTTTTGAAATGTAAGTGGTTCTTTTATTAAATAAACTAGAAAATGCCTGTGAGATATACATTCTCAAAATATCATTAAAAGTAAGAATAATAAGTTATTCTGTCACGTAGCAACGTGACCGTAGAGTACGTTAATTTACGTACGTTATTTTGTGGTTATTGTGTCCTGCTGGACACAATAACCACAAAATAGAAAATAAAAAGCGCTATGGTTTCGAACCCAAGTCTTTCTAATATAAGTTTCTGTCTCACTTATATGTATACAATCTATCCATGTATTTGGAGATTAGAGATGCATATTTGACAAAAGATCCATACAAAATACATATGTCAATACTAGCTGTCGCTCACGGCTCCGCCCGCGTTGAAGTCGGTTATCGCGATAAAAACTATCCTATTCCTCGGGTCTTTAATTGCTCGAAGAATTATGAAAATAGATCTCTCAACAAGTAATCATCTTAATATTGGACAACTACTGCTAAGCCGTCGAGTCTGTGTATTGTATAATTATAGTATAGTGCAGATGGGATCATATAATTCCTCATCAGATGTTTCAGATCTTCGATTTTTATAAGGCAACAGAAAATGCTCATCAGACTGAATAACTTTATCTAACACGTCATGGCTGTATATGTTTTAGCGTAGCTGGGCTCTCCACATCAGATGTTCGAGATCTTCAAATAATCTCTCATCAGAAAATGCTCATCAGGCATAATGTTTGTTGCCAAACCGCATTTTTATGTCTTATAGTTTCGCCGGGCTGTTGTGGTTCTGCATCAGGTGTTCCACTTTCCAAAATCAATTATAGACTATATAACAGACGCGAATAACGAAACGCATCCCTCATCGCATCTTCCCGCTCTCGCCGACTCGTCTTCGCGCGAAAACCGCGAAGTCTTGACCAATCGTAGCGCAGATCGAGCCGCTACGCAATCGCGACGCGCGCGCCCCGCGCGTGTCGCCAGGATTCCCGCTCGTTTTCTCTGAACAACATGTCTACGTTCGCGTCCGCCCTTAATTGTGATGTTAACTGCAATACTTCTGTGTAATTGTGTAATGTTATGTTTGTGGACAGTTATTATAAGGTTTTATTCAGTGAGCAGTTGTTTCAACACACACGACCCCAGTAGTTCTACGATACGAATCCCTCATACCTACAAAAAGCTAGCCGCCATTATTACACAAAAAGGCCCACCATAAAGAACTCCCGCTAAATTTTGGCTGCCCAACGAGTGGGCTAATAGAACTACAAACTGTGTTGTGTTCGTGTGTTCGCGAGTGTGCAAGATGCCGCGTACTAGAATGCAAAGTCGCCGTCAGACTGAATTCTTCGATATGAATTCAGAAGGTGAAGAAATGACGCCAACGCAAAGGCCTGCGGGACGTAACACGTCCGCGGCCGAGCAGTCGCCGCCGCCGCCGGCGTTCATCACAGCGAGTGACCTAGCCTCGATGATGACGTCCATGCAGCAAGCACAAGCCGACAATTTCGAGCGTCTGCTGACCAGAATACTCGAAGTCCGGTGACCGGACTTCTCCGGTCGCCATGTTCTACGCCCGCGCCGGCTACGGCCGCGCCGGTCTCACCTACACCGCCCCCCATGTCAGGAAACTTCGCCGGGTGCCATTCTCGATTCAGTGGATTGGCCGGTGAATCTCTGGATGGGTTCATTGACGCGATAGAAGCCTACAAAGACTGCGCGAACATTAGTGAGGAAAACGCTATTCGTGGCCTATCGATGCTTCTCACCAACGACGATCGAACGACGTGCCACCTGGTGGCAGGGAATGAAAACCAGCGTGTCCACTTGGGGCGAAGCCCTACAGCATCTGCGCAGCGCCTTTGGTGACAGCCGACCTCCTCACAGGATCTATCTAGAGTTGTTCTCGAAGCCGCAAGGAGCAGAGTCGACGGAGCTGTTCGTAGCTAAGGCTCGCGCACAGTTGGCGCGAATCCCGAGTGGCGACCTTAGTGAAAAGGTCAAGTGTGACATGATCTATGGATTACTACATGTGAGAATCCGAAAACGATTACGACGAGAAGAGTTTTCTGATTTTAGTACTCTACTCCAAATGGCTCGGAGTATCGAGGAATCTACTAAGGAAACTTCGCGCGCCGGCACTTCAAAGAGCGCCGCCGCCGTAGCTGGAGCAGTTCACCGCGCGCCGCAGGAGTCGCCAGCGCCGGCAATGGCCGTCCCAGCGACGATAGCGCGGCCCTCATCGCAGCGACAGAGACAGCGACCCTCGGGTTTTCGCCGTTCTGCAGCTGATAAGCCTACGGAGGCTGCCCCGCGCGAAGATAAAAGTGAAAGTGATCAGTGTCAACCGATAATCAATATTGAACCACGTTCGAGTAATATTTCGTGTTACGGGTGCGGCGAGAGCGGGGTAATGCGACGCAATTGCGCGAAATGTAATTCCCGGCAAACGTTTAGCGCTCTCGAGCTCGTGCGGTCGGTGACCCCTGCAGGCCCAACAGCGGCAGCAGCAGATGACGCCGGTAAGCCATCCACGAGGGGTAAGACGAAGTACTTTACTCAAACACTTTGTGAATTCAAATCAGTGATTCCTATGGTTCATACTTTTAGTAGTAATAGTAATGAGTATGCTATTAATTCCCCTAGCGATCGCGATTTATGTGTTAATAAGCCTAATGTCAAATGTAAAAACGTCTCTTGCCAATGTCCATCACAAAGTAGGGTGACCATGAATTTTCCGGGACAAACCCCGGAAATTTCCAGTTCCAGTAGGGTGACTAGGAATTTTTCGAGAAAAACCCGGCAAAGTTGTGAATCCGGTAGGGTAACGGGAAATGACCAGGGCTCGGATACCGGTAAAATTTTCAAACCGTTATTATGTACTTGCCGCAAAACCTTTACATTTGGTTTCGTTCGCATAAATCGGTTTTTTTAACCGATATTTGGAACAGTATTTACATAAAGGTTTTTTCGGATTAAACGGTTTAGAGCAATAAAAACCGGTTAATACGGACGCACCATAAAGAAACGCGGCGCGCTGTTACGATTTTATTCAGTAGTAAGAGTTTTTTGTTTGGCAACGTGTTTACCGACATGCCGTTCGACGAATAAATCGGTTAATTTAGGTTAAAATAAAGTTCAAAAACGTTCACGTTCTTAGGAAAAGTTCGGAGGAAAACCGTAATAAACCGCTGTTAACCGGTATTTTTTAAACCAGTTCCGAGCCTTGAATCGGCCCTTCTGCTCCAGCTCACGGCCAGTTAAGTCTTCTTCCTATCAAGACCCTGGCCTTCGGAACACCAGTGAACACCTAACTATACTTGTCGGACCACGCCCTGAATTTACTCATGTTCTCAATTAGTAAATCTTAGTTTTAAAGTAGCTGCATTGTACCTACCTATATAGGCAATTATATTGTAAAGTGTACTATTCTAAAAGTGTTTTCATTTGTAAGTAAAACCTGATTTTCTTCCTTTTTTTGATCGGCGAGTGATTGAGTCTGGCTCACCACCCATAAACCAATCACACGTGAGACAAGGTCGGAAGGAAGGTCAAGGTGTGTGAAATAAATAGCGCCAGACATAGAATCCAAAATCTCATTAATGTTGGGTAAAGGGAACTTGTCATCACAAATCGATTCGTTAAGTTTCCTGTAATCTATTACCGATCGCCATTTCCTATCTCCTTCTCTACCTTTCTTTGGCACTAATAAGACTGGACTTGACCATTCACTATTAGACTCCTTTATGATATCATCTTCCAACATTTTATTAACTTGTTTTGCTATTTCTGGCTTCAAAGCTTGCTGTATTCTATATGGCTTAACATAACTTGGACCAGTATTTGGTTTAAGCACTATGCCTTGCTCATAAATATTTGTAGTAGTCAATTTGTCGCCATTAAGGTAAAAAACATCAGAATATTTGGCACAAATTGCCTCTATAGACTCTTTTTCATCAGAATTTAAATAGTCTAATTTTAATTCATTTAGCAGTGTTTTCACTCGCTCAACATTTAGATTAGAATTACTAAACTGACAAATACTATAATTACTTAAGGGTTGCACATCAGGTTTGAAGGAAGGCAAAATTATTTCTTTATCACACACATTTAATATTCTCACAGGTACTCTACTATTACGAATTGTACCTATAGTGCTAGCTAAAAACACATCATTTGTTAACTGTTTCCCACAAATAATGACATCACTATTATTAAGTTCGCTTACAAATATGTAATGAGTTGACTCTGATCGGGCTGGAATAGTAAGTGAATTATTTAATCTGTCACATTCTTCAACAAAATCTAAATTATACTGTACTACCATTAGTATTTATTGTCAAAATATTTGTATTTAGGTTTATATTTGCATAATATTTATTTAAAAAGTCTTAGCCTAAAATTCCATCACATTTTAATGGTAACAAATCAAAAACAATAAAAGTGTGACAAAACGATATAGAACTATGATTTAAAGTTAGATCAACGATACCTTGAGAACGACGTTGACCACCTATTCCATTTATTAAGGTATTATCCTTCCGTATATTGATATTATTGGGCAACGCTTCCTTTTTAATAATTGACATTGAGGCGCCTAGCGCCTGTATCTACAAGCCAATAGTATTTAATATTATTAATGCTAAAAACAATATACTTTGCACTGCCATGACAAGATAAAATAAAATGGTTAAGATCGAAAAAACTGGCTAGGCTGTGGGTCTACATTGGTATTTGTTTCGGCAACATTTTGTGGAATATTATCTGTGTGTTGCGCCGAAAATATACCTCTACCACGATTTCTGAAATACCTAGTATTTATATGACCTCGCTGATAACCTCTATAATTTGAATATGTTCGCCTGGGGTCAGATAGGGCATTTGAGAAACGCCACTGTTGTCCACTATTGTTTAGACAATGTATTACGATTGTAATTGTTATGAAATTGACCATGGTTATAAAAATTGCCTCTCTGATAAGTACGTCCTTGGGATTGCCTAATAAAGAGGGAACCACGTCCATTTTTAGATGCATGCATGATGTTACCTGCTTGTGGATGGTGCGATGATATTTCCTCGTCCTTTGCTGCCTGGATGGCCTCCGCTAGACTGCTGTAGTTTCGGGCCGAGATAATCGTCCCAAGCCTAGAGCTGCGCAGACCTTCTGAAAAGTGTTTTATAGCAGACTTTTCATTTAAAGCTTTCAACCCGTCATACATGCTTGGATTATCGTATGTTTGGGCAATAGTCAATTCTGTAAATAGTCTCTCAACTTCGCTACCAAAACTCTCAATTGAGCTAGAGCCTTGTCGTATATTCTGTAGCTGTGTCTGTATGGCCATATAAGATTTTCTAGGCACAAGATGCTTTCGCAAATCTTTAATTAAATCCTCAATAGTCGTATAGGAACGGGCCATACGCAACTTTGCTTTTTCTGTCAATCTGCTTTTGAGAATGAATGTAATTAACATGGTCTTACCTTTGTCATCTAACGTATCTGCATACATTTCGACACAATCTATTAACCGTTTGGTAGTCTCCTGCTTGCCGTCCATAACTGGCAACAAATTACACGCCACCTTAAAGTCAAATTCCATCTTGCAAGTAATATCTGTCTTAGAAAAAATACATAAATTATTTATTTCGTCGTATACCTTTCGTATATTCTGAAAAACCTCTACAGCCGACGCTAATTTAACGTCCTTACTATTTTCTAACAATAGAAAAATATTTTGGCAATGATCGAAAATACATTTAGCTTCACTTAACTTAGTCTCAATCACTTTACCTTTAAATCTACTTTGACCTTTCTTAATCAAATATTTGCGTATGTTTACCAAAGAGTCAAAATTTTCTATTAAATTATCAATCATGTTCTATAATAAACATTGCAAAATTTAACATACGCTTTAACTTACATTTCTAAGTTATAAAACAATACAGTTTTAAGTAGAATAGCTACGAAACATTATAATTATAGAATGTCCAACTTTGCAGATTTACGCGCTCGGTATCATATTCACTGAGTACTTGTGTATGATTATAGAGTGCATTAGTTATTAGCGTAATGAAATATGACACTTTGTGACCTTTTAAACACTGAACACAAATGGTTATCACTCACGGTCGTTGCTGGAGCCGTTATCCACTCGTCCTCTCATGGAAGCTCTTATACGCTGGAACGTGCTGTACCCATTTCTTCACGTATCCATTGACGATGGCAATTTCTATATAGTTTTATTCCAAAGTACATTACCAGAACAGCTATCACAGCGAGTATTATCATTGTGACCAGACTCAGTCGCTCCATGTGACCACCAATGTCCTTGAGTAAAGCGTCATTTTGTCCGCCGGCCGAATTCTGGCTCAAGAAAACTTCCTCTTTCTCAACAGTTGAGCGACACATTGTTGATGTTTACTGAAAATGCTAAAAAAGTACTGGAAAACTAAAATATAGCCCCTTGGCAGACCCCAAGAGGCAGGATCGCCATGTGATATTGGGGGTCCTCTGATAAATTAAAGATGGTCTTGTACGTACGAAAGTAGTTTATTCAATGAGTTACAATATAATGCGCATTATTAAGTAAACTGCATAGTAAGCATTTCATAAATATCGTTATAAGAGAGCATACTTAATAGGTAAATCATTCTAAAGGAACATACACACTACAGGGCTTAAATTTGCTTTCTGATAAGTACGAGAAACAAACAAGAGGTTAAAAAAAAAACGTAAGCCACTCAAGCGCCCGCGACATTTTTCTCATAAGGCAGCTATAAATTACCCTCTAAGTATTTTTTGTCGCCGCTCGGGTCGGACTGCAAAGCTTGTGGGAAGAAAAAACTGTAGTTAAGTGCAGTCCTAAAGTTTTGAATAATGTAAATAAAATAATATTTATTCGAATACATAATGGTGTCTATATGTATGTAATTATGTAAATGGTAGCTTTCATACTCATCACCCTTTTTATTTTCTGACTAAAATCCACCCCGTATTCCTCACGTACCCGTATGTCAGAGGGTCGGGTATCGCTGAAGCATTCCTCGCTACCCCCCGACGGGTATTGGCCCGCCAGATGGTCAGGCGGGCCCCGAACAAAACCCTCTTGACGGCGGATGAAGGTGTTGGGCTCCGCCGCCAAAACACTCAGTGGCCGCAGAGGATAGGGAGGACGGCAACGCAACACCGCATCTCCTCTTCCTCTGCGGCCCCACCGCGACGCAACGATGGTGCGCCTCCATTTGGTCGCGGGAAATAGGGCGCGCGGCAACGCAACCCCGACACGCCTCTCCTCCCGAGACCGCACCCGACTGCGAGGGACAGAAGAACTGTCCCTCGCACCCGCCCCTTTGGACGCATCCTGCGCAGGCCTCCGTCAAGCCCACGCGGAGCGTCCCCTCCTGGATCCCTCTTAGCTTCACCGCGTCTGACCAATCCACGGTTACTAAGCCCCTCCACCACGACAAGGTGGAGATCCCACGGGGGGATAGAGATCCCACGGGGGGATATTCCTCACCCTTGTCATCACACGTTATCTATATTTAGGTACTTTATCTATTTATATTTTTATTAATTGTTTTATTATTATTAAGTCCGATAAGTTAATGGTCACAGGGGTGGTTGTAGTTTGAAAGTTAGCATGTTAACACGTTCACTGTGTATGACCCACCGATGGGTCATTTTGAATATTTCGCCGTGCGTGGATGCTAGTCTTGGGCGTAATAGTTCGCAACCGGGATCGAACGACCTAGTTCGCCGCTCCTAAACGAACTAGTTCGCTCTTCTAGTTCGTTAGTTCGTATGTCGTTCCCAGCTCCTCT
The DNA here is from genome assembly GCA_944739405.2 of Euclidia mi. Classification (NCBI taxonomy): domain Eukaryota; kingdom Metazoa; phylum Arthropoda; class Insecta; order Lepidoptera; family Erebidae; genus Euclidia; species Euclidia mi. Next base: position 273,603 of record OX123182.2, read on the forward strand.
AGTTTGTTAGTTCGTATTCGTTCCCAGATCTTCGTTCTTCGCAGCAGGAGCAGTCTTAGAACGAGTGAACGATCTGCCTCATGGTGAATTAATTTAAGCAGTCTGTCGCTCTTGTTCTCTTGTCAGTCGCTCGAGGTCGCTCGTTGCAAAACTGCTCTTACTGCGACGAGATTATTGAGCACTGTGCAATTACGAAGAAAAATTGGACACAAAGATATCATAAACCTGTGAATAATAGTTTATAAAATGGTTATATATATTATTAATGTAAATATATAGGGTTATTGTTTAGGGAGTAATTAAAATACCTTTATATATTGTTAGCCTCTATATTTTTATTAAGTTTTGAAAATAATCAACTAACAATTATAAAATTCAAACAATATCTTTGTTTTTAAATAATCAACATATTTAAATAATTTTAAAAATAATTAACAATTATTCTTCTTTACACTGGACGCACACCTATCCGAGCCGAACGCGTCGAACGGATCGAAGTCAAGAAGGCCTCGCACATTAGCAAGAATCGACCGCGCCGAAAGAATCGACCGCGCCGAAAGAATCGAGCGCATCGAACAAATGGTTTCCATTTCCTTTACGCCTGTCGCACTGTTATTGCATGTGAATTGTGATGGATCTTGACGAGGTTTTTATTTATCAGTGCTTTATTAATGGAAGATGAAGAAACAATGCGGATATAGTACTCTTGCGTTGCTCTGTCATACCCAACTGATAGAATGCGAGCGCATCGGACGAATCGACCGCACTAACCGCGCCGAATCTGATGACGTCATTCGAATTCTTCGAGGATTTCTGAGGTGCTTCCAGATTCGGACGATTCGACGCGGACAAGTGTGCGAGGTTTCATGAGATTTCATATGAAGAATTCTAAAATTCGTTTCCTTCGACGCGTTCGACGCGTTCGGCTCGGATAAGTGTGCGTTCACCATTAAAGGAATTTAATCTTTCGTGGTCAGTAATATTAGTTCCAAACTGTCTTTCGGGATATATACCACGTACCTTTGTTATACTCGAAACAAAGGTACGTGGTATGTATCCCGAAGGACATTTTGGAACTAGTAAAATTATTCTTCTGTTTGGAACGAATTCGTTCTACATGGCAAAGCTTATATTACTTAGTAACTTCTATTATAATAATTAGTATCACATATATAAATCAGTTCTATCGATTAGTCAGCCTAGTGCAGTACACTGTTGGATCTATGTATGTCCAGCAGTGGACTGCATTAGGCTGATTGCCTCACCCAACATGTTGGGTTAGGTTAGGTTAGTACCTAATAATTATTTAACAAAAATGACTTGTTGGAGTGACGTCGTATATTATCACCTATATTTGTACTTTACGTTACATTACTAATCAGTCTTCTAATTGACAAGATAATTAAATATTGTTAAAAAACAAAAACATATTACATATTACTATGTAGAAATGCCAATTTGGAAACTTTATTCGTCGATAATAGTGTTCTACGATCATTAATAATCTGACCCGTTGCTGAAAAAAACGCGCTCACAGGGCACAGACGTTGCTACTAAGCAAAATCTCTTTAAAGCATACGCGTAAACATGAGGATATATTTGGCGACGTTCATGCCACCATAGAAGGGGATCCTCCTTTCGATTTAAATACTCTTCGTTGAGGTATTTATCGAATTCGCGAATACCAGCAGCAAGTTGGTTATCGGGCCTAATATTTTTTTTCATATTTTCATCAAATTCGTCCCACACGCTACTATTTTTAATAATTGATGTAGATGCCGAAGATTCGCTAGTCGCAGGAACAGCCTCTGGCATGCCTAGATTATTCCTTTGAGGCAATTGTACTCTGCCGATTTAATTTTTCAAGCCTTGTGCTGCAATTTCACAGGCCCTTGGATTTTTAAATCCTCTCGTCTTAAATCGAGGGTCCAATAACGTACACTCCGCGTACAATATATTATTCTCTACGTCTCTGAATCGATCCTCCATGCCTTTCCTTAACTTTGATTGCACAGCCAATATTTTTGGATTCTGTGTTAGATGCTTATGTAAAAATTTTTGTAGAAGATTGCAAAAAACAATGACTTTAGATAAAGTTACGTTTTTTTCGGCACTTATTTCTACGGTTATCTCATAGAATGGAGTAAGTAGAGGTAAAACACCTTCTATGACCTCCCAGTCCTGTTCATTTAGAGTTAAGTCAGGGCGAAGTAGAGCAATAGTGACAATCACTGCATCCTTTATCTGCACTATTCGCTTCAGCATATCGAATGTCGAATTCCATCGGGTCTGTACGTCCTGTTTAAGCTTCAGAACAGACATATTCATTTGCTGCTGTGTAGCTGCCAATTTTTGTTTTCCTTGTGAGCTACGATTGAAAAACTCCACAATATTTTTAAGTCTCCCCAAAACGTCACCTATATCTTTCGTAGCTTCTTGCACAACAAGATTTAGAGAGTGAGCGAAACATGATATGGACCTCCATTCACCAAGTCTTACAGCGGTTATGATATTTGCTGCATTATCGCTAACGATAGCAGTAACTTTGTGTGAAATGTTCCACTCTGCCATCACATTTTTAATAAAATCGCACAAGTTTTGGCTAGTGTGTCGACCATTATAATTGATGCAACCAAGTAAAGCGGAATTAAGTTGCGTCTCTTCATTTATAAAATGGGCTACAATAGCTATAAAGCTATCATTATTGCGCGACGTCCAGCCATCAGTACTTAGCGACAATGCTGGCGCAGCTTGTACTTTTTTTTTTACTTCATCCATTACTTCACAGTGAACTTTTGATAATAAATTTTCGGATAATATTTTCCTTGAGGGTAATTTATAACCTGGGCATTGAGAAACTAATTCGATGAGTTTGCGAAATTCTATTTCATCTACTATTCTTAGAGCGTGATGCCCTTTAGCTACCATCTTGACAAGTTGCTTGTCAATTTGCTCAACTTCCTAACTGGCGGTGGTCTACGAATGTATTGATTCATTGATTGTTGGGATTCTACTACATTTGATGGCGCTGATACTATATTTTCCGATTCAGATGTGATACTTGAAGGCAATATCGCTGTTTGTCTTTCAACACTTTCTACAGCTATTGGGATCGAAACGTGCTTAGTTTTCATGTGTCTTGCTAAATTACTATTCGATCCTCCTGCAAAACTTATTAACGAAGAACAATGGTTACATTTCGCTTTTTTCTTATCAACAGTTTCTTTAAAATGACTCCACACTGCACTATATTTTCTTTTGGATGACATCGTACGAAATAACCTACAACAATACCTTATATTAACCCCATACATAAAGAGAAACAGAAATTAAATAATAGTTTAACTTAAAAATAGACTTACCAGCTGAGAAACAACAGTGTATCAAACTTTGCCGGGCCAAAACTTTTTTTCGCTAGTTACGTCTTAACCAAATGTAAATAAACGCCACAGAGTATTTTATAGGTCCACTGACTGATAGACCGAATGAAAGCCAAAGTATGCAATTCAATCAATGAGCGAGCAACAGATAGCGTTCCGTGCGCCTGTGAGTGTGAGCGAGATGACATTAGTTCAATTGACGTCACCTTTACTCGTAGTCGTTCTGTCACGAACGTATGAACTAGGATCTTATACCTACTAACGAACTACTGAACTACGGAGCGGGCAATGTGAGGAACTAGTTCGCGTAGTTCATCTGTGGGAGTGACTCTTTCGAACTAGTTCGTTCGCGAACTACACAAGACTAGTGGATGCACACATAACTTCGAAAAGTCAATAGATGTGTGACCGGGGTAATTAGGGATCGAACCCGAGACCATCGTCTTGGCAGTCAATTACACACTACTGAGCTATCGCCGCTTTTTGAAATAAATAAATAAATTTATTTGCAATGTGAAACAGTTGTAAATATATTTATTTAAAATCTTTGTACATTATACAAAGGTCATTTAAGACTTCAAGAGTGTCTTAAGAGTGTCAATGAGTTTTATATTCCAATCTTACTCACAGTTGTGTGTTACATTACAAATCTGGCACTATATAAGTAATATATAATAGTAAGAAATAGTATGTGAATCTAGAATCATTAAGTGACGCACTTGTAAATTATACGTTCATAAGCGTTACATTGCTATCTTATTGAATAAATGACTTACTTTATTATTTATCTATGTCTTATGTACCTACTTGAAACCCTAAAACTGATACAGCCTAACTTCAAGTTAAAATTAAGAGCTTTGCCTTTTAGTGAAGTACATACGTAAATGTAAATAAAAATAATTAAAAATCAAGTTTATACACAATTTATTCAATTACATTATTAATTACTACGAAAATGTTCTTTTAAAATATTTTCTATTGATTGCATGCTTGCTACAATCTGACGGTCTCTCTCAGCGATTCGTTCATCTCGCCGACGAGCGTATTCAATAAATTTCTCCACCATGGTAAGAAAAAGGGAACACCTTTGGGACGGAGGTGATGGTCGTCCATTTCTTTGAAAAAGTCGTCGCTGACGACGTCTTGGAGCTGTAAATAATTACCGGAGATATTAGTATTTTGTTTATAAATTAATTTGTTTTAGGTAGATTTATGAATTAAAATATATTTGTAACTCACTTGAGACTGTAGAGTGCTGCGGTTGTTCCACCTCTAAGGGCGAATGTCTGGGTGGCGAAGGTGGCAAGGGGACAGAAACAGGCGGCACGTTATCCTGAAATTTAGACATAGTATAATTAACCATTGTTTGGCGAAGTTATGATTAGCGCGAGTCATATTCCATTTTTGATTGTCTGGTATTCCCATTTATAGTAGTTAAAACTGAATTTTAATATTATTTTAATTTAAACTTAACTTCAACTTTAATGAATGATAATAAATGATGACGATAAAAATCTCTATGATAATAAAAAAATATTTTTACATTCTTCACAATTTCAAATCGTTTTACCAAGTAGATACTATGACCCATTCATGTAAAATGGGTCATAGTATCTACTTTTGTGTTAGTGATGCTAGGGTTAGTAAGCTAGCTTACCCTCAGAGGTGGGTTGGGATTTTCTCTTGATGCTACAGTGTTAGCATATGGAGAGACCTAAAGCAAAAAAATATTTATGAGTAATTCATTTCATCAGTGATTCTATAAGATTTGCATTATAGGTATATTTATGCATCGGTGAATATTAGGTATGTCATTAACTTACAATTCAAAATTCATTTCTTTCTGTTAAGCCTTGTGTTGCTTGTTGCTCTTGAGCCTCATCAATCTAAAACAAGGATTAAAAAAATAAACCTATAAAACAATACAAATTATGTAGGTACCTAATAAATAACTAAGTTCTTCATAAAGTACTTACAGTAACTGGCGATATTTGGTACTCAGATGGACAATAGGTGGTTATGTCATCACTTGTATGAATCTGAAACAAAAATTATCAATTTCTTTAAATAGGTACATCACCATATATCTCAAATTTATATTTTACCAATACATTTCAAATCACTTACTGTGGATATCTGCTCATGTGTTGTTTCTAAAACATTAATAATTGAAGGGCTATCCTGCTCCACAGGTTCACTGACATCCACCTGCAGGAATAGAAAGACATTAATACAAAAGATCTATTAAACAATAAATGAATTCCAATTAACTTAACATTGTTACAAATATCATAATGGTATATCATACTTACAAATGGGTTAATTCTCAAGTGACTGTCACCTGTGGCCAAACTTTGACCACCCATTAGCGTCAACATCCTTTCTTCAATGTGGGAAAGCTCTACAATTTCATCACATTGAATGGCACCACCACCAGTTCGAGTTCTACTGGCAGCTCTTGCAGCACCCTTCTTCTTGACTGCATTTTTTTGTCATTCCAATACTGGAAAGATAATAATAGTAAAACATAGTATAACAATGATCATCAATATCACAATACGTAACGAAACACAATAAAATTGACGAAATGATGGTAATACCTTTATCCATTTTTGTGTTGTTTTAACTGCTCCACCACCCATGCTGTTAAGCTGCAAGGCAACTTGTGCCCATTCTCTATGAGCTTTCTCTTTGGCTGCTTTCGTTTTTAAGAAGCCCTTAGCTAAATTTGGCCTACTCTCAAGTAAAGCTAGTAGAGCCTCTACTTGAGCAGATGATGGATGTGAAACCCCAAAAATATACAATCAAATAGGAAGTTAATGAACATAACATACATAACGTCATGCCTTTTATGCCCGAAGGGGTAGGCAGAGGTGTATTTCTACACCCACTTTTCGCCAGATATACTATAGTCCCACGTAATAAGGGGCGAGCCAATTGCCGTACTGGGCACATTTTTAGACTCCGTGCTGCTACTGAGAATTTCGTGACAGAAAAACCCAATAACACTGCCCGACCCAGGAATCAAACCCGGGACCTCCCGATCCCACGCGCACATTTATGCCGCGACCAATGAGGCAGTCGTATAGGGTTTGATGTCGAGTTTTCCGTCTCTACGCAAAGATGGTATTTGCATCGTGTTATCCCTTAGTCGCCTCTTACGACACCTACGGGAAGATAGGGGGTGGTAACACTTATATTCTATGCCGTCAACCACACGGCAAGTTAATGAAATGTAGTGTATATTTAAAAACATTAGATGAAATACTATTAATAACTTACCTTGCCATTGTAGAATAGGACGAAAGATCTCAAAACTTAACACGTTACACACGTCACACTCAACAAGAGAAACCGAACTTATGAAACTTTAAAACAAAATATAACGATACTGTTTTAAAAGGGTCTTTGAATAACTCATAGTTCGCTGGGAACCACTTGAAATCCACATCTAGGTACTTAATATATCACCGCAAAATGATTTTTTATGAAACGCCGTTCTGCTTACACAACAAAAACAATAACAAACCAAAGAAAACTTCAATTTTGACGTTTAAATAAGGAAGCAAAGATAACAAAACATGCAGCTTATAGAATTCTATTATGTTATAAAATAATTCTCCAGTTGCTTTAAAAAATATTTTACCAATGAAATATTGCTTATCCAGCTTTATGGACATATTTTATATACATTTTGTAACAAAATAATCTTTAATTAGCTAAATTTATTCTTTGATTTTGTAAACTGTGTAGTTACTAAACTTTTTACAGCCAAGGCGCACCTCTAAAGTTTTCACCAGATTTTTGTTTATAAATTTGCATCACTTGGCCTTGATAGTGACAATGCGTAGTTTCGGAATACGGTGAGAACTTTTCACAACGTAAGCAGTGAAGTGGAGGTGATGTACGAAGCGTATTACGATGTGACTGTTGTCATTTTCGGAATCGCACAGCTGGTCAGTATTGCCGAATGCTTTTGGTAGTGACCACTTCCCAATCCTCATTTCCCATATCCAATCTACTTGCCCTACGCCTTCTGCCCCTAAATTCCAACCCTTACTTAAATACCGTCTCGCTGAAGCCAACTGGGACCATTTTGCTGCACAACTAGACACCGAAATTGGTTCCTTCCCCTCTATAAACCCTTCCAATTTTCTCTCCCTGTATGACCGTTTTACCTCAGCCCTACTATCCGCCGCTGACTCCTCTATCCGCCTTAAAAAATCTTCTCGTAGACTGGTTTCATCGCCTCACTGGTGGGATGCCGAATGCTCTGCAAGTGTTCGCTCCCGCAGGGAGGCGGAAAAAAAGTTTACTTCCTCCCTCAACCTCTCTGACTTCATTTCTTATAGAAAAATCGCTGCCTGCACTTCAAGACTCCTTTCTAAAAAGAAGTCTCAGGGATGGCGAAATTTCTGTGAATCCCTAAATCCCTGCTGCCCAATATCCCTCGTTTGGAAAAGAATCAAATCATATCGCTATAGCGTTCAAGATCCAACGATCACAACAAACGATCTTAACTCCTTTATCCATGATTTTCACTGTAAATTTGCCTCACCTTACGCCCCCGAGTTGGACTGCCTCCCTCCCCCTAACCTTTCTACTCCTTCTCCTTCTGATCCCATGAATGATCCTTTCTCTTTCTCTGAACTTACCTGTGCCCTTGACCATCTCCGCGACTCCTCTCATGGCGTCGACGGTATCCCTTACTCCTTCATTTGCAAATCCTCCACTACTTGTAAGACCTTCTTCCTCAATATTCTCAATGCCATATTCCTCGCAAATGAAATCCCTCCTACCTGGAAAAAACAAATTATAATCCCAATCCTCAAGCCCGGCAAAGACCCAAAAGACTCCTCTTCTTACCGACCTATTGCTCTTTCCTCAGTCCTCGCTAAGATCATGGAACTCCTCATTAAAAACCGCCTTGAATGGATCCTGGAGAAAGGAGCTTATTATCGCATTCGCAGTTTGGCTTCAGGAAGGGTAAAGGTATTCTGGACAGCCTGAGTATCTTTACCTGTGAAATCCTCCTTGCTTTCTCCAAGAACGAACATCTAATTGGAGTATTTTTAGACATTGCGTCAGCATATGACAATGTTCAGATTCCGTGACTCAGGCAAAAAATGCAACAGCTGAGTCTCCCCGTGAGACTGGTCGACATCATATGCAATCTCCTAATGTCTCGCTCTATCTCCATTCGCCATCAAGGTACCCTTCTCCCACCTCGCCTCGTCTGGAAAGGTCTCCCACAAGGATCAGTGCTTAGCCCAATTTTGTATAACCTATATGCCTAAAACCTTAAACCGTGTTACCTCCTTTTGCAGAATCCTACAATATGCAGATGACATTGTACTGTATACTACCTCCCACTCTTTCTCACAAGCCACATCCCGTCTTAATTCCGCGCTGTATTATCTTAATGATTGGCTCCTCGACCACAACCTCTCCCTCTCGGTCCCTAAATGCAGCGCTGTTGCCTTCTCCCGTAAACGCAGTATCCCCAACATACAACTCTGTGTAGGTGACGAGCCTATTCCTGTTGACGACCATGTCAAATTCCTGGGTGTCATCCTGGACTCCAAACTTTCGGGCATTCATCACCTGAGGTACATTGAGCGGAAAGGTGAACAGGGTGTTAAAGTCATGCGAGCCCTATCTGGGGTTCGATGGGGTTCCCACCCTTTTTGCCAAAAACTTCTCATACAACGCTGTGGTTCGCAGTTATTTTGATTACGCGAGTTTTCTACTTGAACCATGTAATAAAATTGCATTGTCCAAGCTAGAAAAGATCCAGTCTAAGTGCCTGCGGATCATAACGGGTGCTATGAGGTGATCAATGCTCTTCAGGTTGAGTGCCTGGACCTGGAGTTGAAGGTGTCTTCAACTCCGACGTCAGTACCTATCAGACAGATACGTAATTAATACTCTCCGATTTAATTCTCACCCTCTTATCTCCATTCTGCATTCGTTGGCCGCTCTGATAACATCTTCCTCTTACTGGACACATAAACATTCTCCTCGTCTCATTATTTCTTTTAGAAAATTTCAAACCTCATCGGCTCCCATTTACCAGTCACCTCTTAACCCTGTCTTCCTCACAGAATTCCCCGCATTAACCTTCAAGCCAAGAATTTACCTTGATTTCGGTATTGGCAAGGATTGTAGTCAGGCTGATTTCAAACTAACGAACATTTTGACCAATGACTGATCCGATTGGGTGACCCTATACACTGATGCATCCAAAATATCCAATGATAGTGCTGTAGGTTCTTCTGTTTGGCTCCCTAAATTCAAAATTCTCCTTAGTTTTAAATCCCCCCAAGAAAATTCTATTTTTACAGGCGAGTCTATTGCCCTATTAGAAGCAATCCTGTTTGTTGAGTCTTACAAACTTAATAAGGCACTTATCCTCTCCGACTCTCACAGTTGTTTATCTGACCTTCTGAAAAATCCCCTTAAATCCCATAATTTCGTTATCACTCTGCAAACTCTTTAGCAGCTTTGTATAGGTGTCACTCAGCTGGCATTGAGGTAGCTCTCGCGTGGATACCCGGCCACACAGGCATCACAGGTAACGAAATAGCAGACTCCTGTGCTCACGCTGCAGCCCAAACGGGTTGCCGCATATACAATGTCTGTTTTTCATTCGATCTACGCTCCCAGGCTCAGCCTTCGTTGGTTCGATCTTGGAATGACTTGTGGCAGGCTTCCAAGCTGATCAAGGGCAAATTTTATGGTTCAATTCTGGCTACTTCTATCATCATCCGTTTGCGCTTAGGATTTGTATGCTCCCCAGTATTCTTGGCCAAGATTCGGGTTAGGGATAGCTCTTTATGTAAATGCGGCCTAGACGAGGGTACCCTAGAACACATGTTCTTTTATTGCCCAAAATTATCAATTCCCCTCTACGATCGTCTACCTAACTCTATTCCTAGACCCATAAACATAGCTTTTCTTTTATCTCTGGCCCATACTCCCCTTATCAAATGTCTGTACAAATTAATTACCCTAAATAAAATTAAAATCTAGAAAGCTCACCTCTTGCCTTTTCACCACTACCCTACCTAACTAACCACTTCAACTACTAACCCCTAGCAACCCCAAATTTGCTTACTAACGTTTGTGTTGTTTGTTTTCCAGAAAGTCAGCCTCCAAAGAGAAACCACTGCTACTCCGACCGATCAATAGGCTGTTCTTACTGAAAATATACTAATATAACTAACTGAACTCTTCTTACACCTTGACATTGGCAAAATCATCGATAAACGATGGAGCCAAAGTAAAAAGAAAGAAAATTATAGTTTAGCTTAACAATAATTAATTAACATAATAAGAGGGTGTGATTGAAATTGAAGGAGTGATGTAATGCTTACACAAACAATAAGAATTGGCTACGCACGTAAAATAAGGCACAAATTGAGGGAGGAATGGAGACATACGAGAGCTATTTACGCAGCACTTTCTTGGTATTCCCGATTGCTGAAGTAGGACCGGCACTCTCGACACGCCCCTGGGCTCTTGTCACAGCAGGAGTACTACTGGATACCTTGGGATACTTCTTGATCAGCCCGCTGAGTTCACCTCCGGCGACTACCTTGTGACGGTTTCCGTCGGGCGCTTTTATTACGATGTAGCCGTCTTGGGTCCAGCAAGATCGAATCCCAAAGTGTATACGGGCCTTACTAAATACTCCCTGTCGCACTCTAGTAAGGAATTCCCGGACTGATATGGAGGAGCCCTTAAGCGAAGTTTTTGCATGCCATGCCGCAGATCTGGAATCTACTCGGGTGAACCGCACAAGTATTGGCCGCTTACTGTCTTTCTTTTGGGCACCGATCCTATGGCAACTGCTGATGTCTGCAGCTGAGATGTCCTTTAGCCCAAGCCTGGTCTGTATAATGCCCAGCATAGCAGCAGCATAATCCTCCTTATCGGCCTCTGGAACCCCCAAGAAAAGTAGGGACTTACGTCTGTGCCTGGTTTCGATAACATCAAGCTGTTTGTGGCATTCTTGGATCTGCTGACGAAGTAGTCCCATCATATTAAATACCAACTCACGGAAAGTGCGGACTTCATCTGCAACCCTTGCTACGGTGTCCTTGGAAGAGCTTCCACTATGCAATTGCGCCTTAAGTGCTGCCATCCGTTGAATGAAAGTCTCTTCCAGACTTTTCTGTGCCGACTCAATGTTGTCTAATTGTGACATGGTGATTTTGTGACTTGAAGCAGAGTGATATCAATGTGCAGGTGTATTACTAGCAGGTGGTAATATACTAATACTCAATTACTAAGTGTCATAAACACAATCCTAGTTAATAAAATAAAAATAACATAAAAAATAAACAAGCCTTTATTTGACCTTTGCCACAATTTTTCTTAAATATTAAATTATTAACTTACTACTGATACAAATTATTTCTTCTACTGTAATAATATAATATTTTCTTCCTTAATATTTTTAATTTTAGTGTTAGACAAGGTCCCCAGAATGGGTAAAGGCCTCCTCCAAGGATGCCCACTTTTCCCTGTCTTGTGCTACTTGACACCAGTTTGAGCCAGCGACTTTTTTGATGTCGTCTTCCCATCGTATTGGGGGTCTTCCTCTAGCTCTTTTACCTTGAGGTCCGCTCCATACGGTGGTAATGTAAGTCCATCTCTTGTCTCTAAGCCTCGCTATATGTCCTGCCCATCTCCATTTCAGCCTTCGTGCATATCTTAAAGCATTACTGACTTTTGTTATTGCTCTGATTTTTGTGTGTCGTATCTTGTCTAATCTCTTTACATTAAGCATGCTTCTCTCCATTCCGCGTTGGCAGGTGGTGATTTTTTGTTTAGTTTTGGCAGAAAATTTCCATGTTTGACATCCGTATGTCAGGCACGGTAGGAGGCTTGAGTTCATAATCCTAGTCTTAAGATTTATTGGCATATTGCTTTTGAAAATTTCTTTCATGCTCCAATATTTATTCCATGTTTGCTGTACTCTTCTAATCCTAGTTAAAGGTGATGTAAAATAGCAGTTAAATACTATTTTAATCATATAAATTTAGGAATTAACTATTATTTAAATTTAATTATACTTTTCGAAATCTCAAAGCAGTGTTAACTTTTCTAACACCTACTTTTACCCAAAAAAGCTCTAAATTAACGCTCATATTACGTTTTGATTCGCTATCAGTCGTGCTTCTTTTTTTTGTGTAACGATCTGTATATTTACCAACGAATTCCCATTGCTTAACATGATTACCCAGACCCCAAAATAAATCAAATACTTTTCCTCTTTTTTCTTCACTTATTTTTGTGCAACACCTCAATTTACAGTTTTCGCATGGGAGGCGCATATTCTTTTGTTTTTGTTTTTTACCATTCCGTGATAAGTGTGATTTACCAAAATTAAGCAATAATTTTCTTTTTGTATCAATCCAATTCTCTTGTCTGCACTTCCTCCTTCTCTTTGTAACATCAATCATAAATTTACGTCGTTTTCTTCCACACATAACTGTTGATGAAGGTGAAGAGCATTCACTGGAAGCGCCACTTGCTGATGATGTTGCACTTGTATCAGTGACAAAAATAGATGGTGAAGTTTTTGTGGACTGAATGAATGTACCGCATCAACTTCAGAAATAGGTTCCGGCAACTGCGACTCTGTTTCAAACGAAATAAACTCAGGAGGTACGGGTGTTATAGAACGTGATCGAGGGCAGGCAGTTAAGTTAGGTGTATTAGCATTTAGGTTATAATGTATTTCAGCAGAAGTCGTAATAGGCAAAAACGCGATATGTTGCTCGTCATCATCAGCCAAGATCTGTTCAAGCGTGCTGTTTCCCAAAAGGGGTAAGCTGTAAACAATAATATAAATGTAGTTTAATAAGACAGTCCAGACATAATTTTAATTAATTTTAACTAGATTTTTCCAGCGGTTTCGCCCGCTCACCTCCAGACATACATGCACATACACACACACACACACACAAAAATACAAATCTTTCCTCTTTTTTTATGGAATATGGGGCAAACGAGCAGACGGATCGCCTGGTGTTAAGCGATTACCGCCGCCCATGGACACCCGCAATACCAGAGGAGTCACAAGTGCGTTCCCGGCCTTTTAAAAAGGAATACGCTCTTTATAATATTAGTGTAAATAAATGCCACTTACTGGCTTTTATCAAACGATCCTATATCATCCAAGTTGCCGTACTTCTCTGCTAGTAGATTAATTAGTTGAATTAATTCATTTTCTGAGTCAAACTAAACGTAACGAAAAATATCTGTGAATATTCTAATAAAAACAAGAAATCATACATTCATAGATTGAGACTTATACAAAAAGTCCGACGTATAAACGAACAAGTGGCAGATGTCCGTGTTCACGTCGAACCGTTACCTCAATATAAATTTTATTACTCACTCTAAGGCCCACTTGCACAACGATTCTTAAATTGAATTAAGATGTATTTAACGAGAAAAAAAATATTAAACACCACTAGCGTCTTGCACAACGAAAAATTTGTCGACTAATAAGATTTAAGAACTGTCAAAATTAATTACCGAAAATCGGCTGTTTAGTGGCTAATTTCATTAAAGAACTGTCACACTGATGTTGGCAACTTGTCATTAGCGACGAGAATTATCTATAATTATATAACTGGACCGGACGACGCAGCAGGGGGAGGCCTTTGTCCAGCAGTGGACGTCTCTAGGCTGACATGATGATGATGATGATACAACTGATAACTATGTACCTACTTGTGTTATTGTTAACCATAGAATCCTACACTATTTGGCGCACATGTTATTCCTACACTGGGGTGCTGGAACACCCCATACTAAAATGACTGTAATCCCTAAAAAAAAAAAAAACAATTCATGAAAATACGTTTTATTAAACATAATCGGTAACTTGAGATCACAAATCAGCCTTATTACACAAAGTTAAATGTAGTTTGAGCAACAGCGCTTGTAGAATTTGGTCCTTTTCTGAGGATCACTGCAATGAACTAAGTTGGCATCCGTTAACGGTCCTCCAAATGTTCATGTATCATTTCCAAACCTAATTTCAAAACTGTCTGCTGAAACTTTATATTTGGTTTATTATTTGATCTTGAACACTTGTAAAGAACCAAGGAATTACAAATGGTCCCAACTTCTATTTCTTCCTCGCCAGATTTGTGGTCTAGAATGGAGCTTATTTCTTCGTAATTCAAACCTCTGACAGCCATCCGAAACAAAATAAATAAACTTCATTGAATTTTACCTTCATAATATCTAAAAATATCTGTTTTTAATTCATATAAGACTATTGTTTTAATAAATAATCAAATTTAATAACTTTTCACATATAAATGCATCAATCGTAATAAATAAATAATCTTACGATTGTACTACACTGGGGTACTGGCGTACCCCAGTGTAGTACTTACTACTTATACAGGTGACCACACAACGCGGTCCTCGTCACGGTATTGACGTAACGCAAGCGGTTGACACCAAACTAAAATACTCCGACGCGCGAATTCGTGGATATTAAAGAAATTGAGATATTTAGAAAACAAATCGGTGTGGGGTGCACCTGCACCCCATGTAGGTTTCTAGGGTTAATGCTTAAAAGTTTCTAGTTATTATTTGTCAATTGTCATTTCGTTGCTAGGCGACGATAATGCGTTTTGTTTTATGCTCAAAGTATATATAGTCTAAGGTTTTATGCGAAAACATACGCATAACATCGTTAAAATCGTAACAAAAAAGCTTCATGCCATGAAACAAAACGTAGAAACTACTTTACCGACCTCATAAAATGTTTAACTGAATCTAAGCGTTGTTGTCGTTGTGCAAGAGGACGCTAAATACTTTTAACTTAAATTATTTTATGCTGTTAATTCTGTTCAAGAAATTTAAATTAAGGACTGACTTAAATCAAACGTTACGCAAGTGGGCCTAAGATTTCATTACTAGCACTAATAATGATGAACTGTAAACACTATCATTATTATTACAAAACTATGTCACAGTCGCAGGTACATACCTTCGTTGGCATTTTGCATTGTTTGCTTTAAGTTTGTCAAATCTGAAGACTCATTTATTTCCTTTTGTACATCTTTTTGGGCCATATTTATAAGTAATTTATTCCTTGAGGCACTCATTTTTAAATACTAACTGATATTTTATTGAATAATTTAAGGTAGAATGCGTTAAACCATTTCAATTTAATAAAAACGCACGAAAACATACCCGGTATGCGCTAGAATGTGACAACTGTCTGATGTCTTCGTTGACGTTTCATTCATCTGTCAAAGGTCCGAAGTAAAGGCGGACAAATTCAAATGTCCGTTTCTACTACAATGTTTTTTTTTAATCCAGTGTAGATATCTTCATTTACGCGTCAAATTTTCTCTATTATTTTGAATTTTGAAAAAAGAATGATACAGACTTGTAGATAGGATTAATATAAGCTCATTTTTGTAAAGCATTTTCGCAAAAATGTAGATGTCCGTTTCTACTTTGCTGCCATCGATATGCTTTATTTGACTTGTCAAAAGTGCAACCTAGACTACCGTTTTGCCTATTTTGTTATCGGCGTACATCGTCGTCGTCGACTCGTCGATCAAAATTACACTCATACTCCGGATTTGAAAGTCGCTCCATCGGGTGACGTTCTTGCTACTCACTCCTAGGGGCGCTTTTAGAAAATGCATGGAAATTGTTCCCGTCCACTAGGCTATCGTCCACCGTGACGATCGAGTGTAAAACTCGTACTAAAGGCTCTGAGGTTTTTGCAGTTAATTGACTTATCTAGATTACGGTTATTATATCAACCTTTTGACTGCCATGTCAAAAAAGTAGTAGCTAATTCATATTACTTTATTATCTTATGTTAATATATATGAATATAAAAAAGATGTTAAAAAAATATACAGAGAGTGTCTAGAGTTTGGCTAGAAAGCTGGGAAAGGTTTGCAAAAGACAGTGGAAGTGATTAATTCATACAGTCTGGTCTAGCTAAGGCAAAGATCTACTAAACACCTATATACTGCGTTGCACAGTGATTATATTAAAATAATTATGTACATGTGCAATTTTACCTTAGATCTCCTGGTGATGTTCTTGAGTGAACCTATAAGATTACACTCATAATTTTGGCCAAAATAATGACGATATCGTTATAGTTACCAGTACAATGGTCAGGTTCTTCAGATCACGATGCACGTTGTAGGTCGATTTCCACAACTTTACAAATGTTCAATAGTTCACAAGTTTGACTTTTATCACAATCAATTTATCAACCTCTCGCAACTCTTGCTGGCAATTCAAATAGCGACGGTTGCAGGTTATTTGGTAGTTTTACAAGCGGATACTAGATCAAAACGCGCTCACAAACCAGAATCTTCCAGAGCGACGTGGGAGAGACGTTTTTTGCGGATGCGGATCCGACCAAGCATCAGAGCGAATGAATGAATGATTTGACAGTTCCTGGTGTGACCATAGTCAGAAATTTTCAATAGACAAAGACACGCTACTAAACTGATATAATCTATTTAACTTGTCACAAACAATATTGCTATTTCAAACATCCACCCGCCCCGGACCGGCCTACCGGTCCGCTAATCAGTTGGTAGACGTGACAACGTTGCAACCGCTCTCCTCAGAATTGAACCGTCCACCAAGACCTCAGCAAATCGGGGAACTCCATCAGCCCCAGTTACCAAACGAAGAATGCGCCCCCTGCGCCATCTGAGTGGCGGCAGGTTAGCTTCCTTGATCAAAACGAGATCTCCAATCTTGGGTGGATCGGGTTTGTCGGTCCACTTAACGCGTTGCTGGAGTATGTGCAAATATTCCAAATTCCAGCGTTTCCAAAAGCTCTGAGTAATTTGGCGTACCAATTCAAAACGCGAGAGACGATAAGGTCTCGTATCAATATAAAGGTACTCAGGCAAGGCGACAAGTGGGCGACCAATCAAAAAATGGCCCGGCGCATTGCTCCAAATCATTCGGATCTGAGGAGATCGGGCACAATAGCCTAGAGTTCAAAACGGCTTCAATCTTACAAAACACAGTTGCGAGTTCCTCAAATGTAAGAACAGATTCACTGATTGTCCTGCGCAAGTGTGTTTTGGCTGATTTTACAGCGGCCTCAAATATACCACCCCAGTGTGGACAATTTGGTGGGGAAAACGAACAATTTATCTCACGTCGGGCAAGCCTTATTACCTTTATCAGCCTTGGTGGTTTCAAGGAAATTAACAACGTCATTCAAATAATTATAAGTGCCCTTGAAGTTAATGCCGCAATCAGAACGGATCAAGAAAGGCAGCCCTCTGCGGGATACAAATCTGTCAAATGTGGCTACAAACGCCTCGGTTGTAAGCGAGGAGACCAGTTCTAAGTGTACGGCCTTTGTGGAGAAGCAAACGAAAACACACAAGTAGGCCTTAACAGTCTTGCTGTTTCGAAGTGTCGACGTTTTTACCAAATGGGGACCAGCGAAGTCCGTGCCAACACCGTCAAACGTCCTGCTCTCAGTTACGCGATCTGCCGGTAAGTCTCAATCGCATGGTAGAAGCCTTGAGCTTATAGCAAGGGATGCAGCGAAAGACTACACTCCGAATAATTCTTCGGGCAGACAAAATCCAAAACTCGCGTTGCAGAATGGCCAACAAAGCATTACAACCAGCATGCGAAATTTTGAGGTGAATGACGGTCAGTATCCAACAAACGTACTGTTATACGGGATATCGTATTTAGGTTTTTAAAAAAAACTATTTAATACACTAAAGATCACTATAATACTGAACTGGTTGATTAGGATACAGAGATATAATTTTAGGAGCTAGAAGTGGTCCGACCCGAACCGAGTTTTAAGAGCGACTGACTGGCTTCTAACCGTCCAGTCCTAGCTGAGTTAGTCGATTTGCTGACGCAGCAGCTTAAAATAGGAGTGTGTCATTTTCAGCGATTGCTTATACATTCTAAGGGTATAACAACCCCCGCATAAGACTGAAATTCGGGGAAAACAACCGAAATTCAGAATCTAAGAATTATACTACTTCTCTCAATCTGGGTAATGGAACAGGGGAATCGGTGATATGCGGACTGTTGTCATTTTCGGAACGGGTCTGTCTTAAATTAGAGAGGTTAGGAGATTACTATAATTGATATGATCACGGTAAGTGTCAAATAAGATGTCCCATATTTAGTCAAAATAGGTTTCTCTTCGATTATTTTATTTAAATCAGTAAATATTTTGTTATTTTCATTATTGATTACTAAATCATCTAGGTCAATATTCTGTAATGTTGTATGGGGTATCTTATTTAAATTCTTACTAGAGGACCCGTGCTGCTCCACAGCATATTTTAATATTATAAAAAAGCTCTTACATATAGGTATGATGAGTACTTTGTAGCCTTATCTAATAAGTAAAAAGATGGAATGGCAGCTTTGGTAGCCATCGTAAGTAATTTAAATTCTTATGATCTAGTTTACAACATGAGTCTTTTATAATACTAAAATCTAAAATAACGTTAGGTGCACTTATATTAACGGGGTTATTTGACGATAATAACCGAGCACTTTTCGTATACACTATACACTGATTAGGAGTGTTTAATACACCCGTGCCGAACACTATTATTTCGCGTATTTCCGAAACACCGCACTCGATTGATATCTTGCTCGGACGAGATTGCACGAAAATCCACTTATTGTTTGTCAAGGGTTTCCAAATGTCTAATTCGCCGACTATCGTTTTAGTAGTGCACTGTTCGGGAATAATACTGATAGTTTTCGTCAACAGTTCACTTTCACATGTCGGGTTACCGCGCTTGACAACAGAACCATAGGTATATCGCATAGGTAGAACTCAGAGTTAATTATCTTACACTTATCTAAACTATCTAGATTACAGAAAGTAAGTTTATCCTTAGAAATAGCAGTGTACAAACTATAGGGTGAAATTAGGCTAAAAGTAGTTAGGTTTTCCGTAACATGAGGGGTAGGTAACGCTAAATTATGATACAAAACGAATTCATCGTTAGTAACTAAAGGTATTTGTAAAACGAATACAAGTTTATGATTAAAATAGTAACACGATACATAAATAAAAATAAATCGGTATCCCAGTGTCCCGAGGCATGTGCCTGTCGTTATCAGTGAGTTCTTTGTATTGTTGCGCCGGCGCCAGAATATTTAGGTGTAGGATGTTTTGACTAGTGAGAACAATGGCGTTTGTCAAATCTTCGAGCTGGAACGCCAATGTAAGTAAGGAGCTTTCGATGTTGGTAAGTATGGAGTGGACTTTTGTTTCAATGATTAAATTATTAGAAATGTCTGTAATATTATTTATTTGGCTTAGTATTGAAGTTAATGATCTGTTAATAATTTCTTTATTATTAGTTAATTTAATCATTGTTTGTTTGAATTGTTCCAGGGTGGAGGTGGTGACCAATATATTTTCTTTTATTAGAGTCGCTAACTTCTTCTGATTATTTTGAAGTGATTCTATGGCGGAGTCGTATTTTAGGGCATCGTCTTCGTCGAGAGTGCCGAAAATATGCTTGAATACTGTACCTATACCGCTAAACCATGGAGAGCGTTTATTGCGCTTAGAAATAAGGTGGGACATAGATTCGTATTCGCGTTGGATGTCCTTAAATCGCACTGATAAGGGTGATAATATTATCACCCTTATCAGTGTCTTCACATTATGTATTCACATTGTGAGTGCTCGAATTGTTGGCAAGAAAATCTTAGGGAACTCATAGCTTCATTTAAATTAGTAATGTGAGGTTGTATGAACGAGATATCTTCATAACTAACTATATTTAGATTGCCTTTAATTATCTTAAGTTTGCCTAGGTTGTCAAAGTAGATGCCAGAATTCGACGGATGATAAAGTCCGCTTGAGTATAGATCGAGGCGCTGAAAGAAATAGATAGGATAGCGTTAGTTTTTATGACCTGGTAGGGATTTCTGCGGGTTTGATTTCGTCAAAATGGTGCGTGACGTGACGTCTGTTAATAAGGAGTGTGACGGTATTATTGTTATGAACTTGTATGATTTTGTAGGGTCCCTTACACAAGGGAGACAAGGCCTTTCTCAGTCTTGTCTTGTCTTGTCAATGTTTTTTTAAGTAGACTAAGTCACCGATTTTTTATATTGGAGGTGGCTTAGTGCGAGTATCGTAATAAGTTTTTGAGGATTCTTTTGATTTTATAATATTTTCAAGGGCCTTTTCTCTAGTAAATTTAAATTTATGTTGCAGCATTTTTATATAGTCTGAGTACGTGGTGTTAGGGCCGCTTTCATATAAAGAGTTTGGGATGAATGGTTTATGACCGAAAACTAGTTCGTGTGTCGTGAATTTTGTGTTAGAGTGTATGGTTGTGTTGTAAGTGAGTATGGCTGTGTATACATAGGTGGGCCAGTTATCTTGATTATCATTAATAAAGGATTTAAGATATTCTTTGAGCGTTGAATGGCTACGTTCTAAAGCGCCTTGTGTCTGTGGGTGATAGGGTGAAGCCCATAGTTGTTTTATTTTTAGGAACTGACATGTGGTTTTGAATAGTTCGGAAGTAAAGTTTGTTCCTTGGTCGCTCAGTATTGATTTGGGAATGCCAAAGAGCGAAATAAAATGAATTAGGCAATCGGCTGTCTCTTCGGCCGTGGTACTTCGTAGTGTTGTGGAATATGTAGGTTAGGATATTGTAGATATTATTATAAGAGTGTTGGTCGAAGGGATTCTTAAAATCAGAAATAGCAATATCTATTATCGGGGTTGTTGCAAGATATCGGTTCTTACTTTTTTCAAGGTAGGGTGTTGGGACTGGATTTTTTGTTGGCTATGGATTTCAGGAATTTGGAGTAGTCATCGTCGTTTACATCAGACACAGGTGAGTTATGGGAATCGATGGGTGAAAGAATTTTGATATTGTCGAAGTCGGGGTTAATGTCAGTACTTTTAGGACTTAGATCTAATGGGCCTAATTCAATTAGTTCTGGCAAAGGTTCTTCGTTTTGAGTTAAGGGAAAATCTGGAACGGTACTATGTCCAGGTGTGGGATTTATGTAAGGATTTAGTCTAGGACAGGGTTTTGAATGGGCTCTTGGTTAATCATTTCGTCGTTGTCAAACGCAAATGGAATATGGGATGGTAGTTCTAGTAAGGGATCTTCTAAAGGATTGTCGTATGTGTCATTAACATTCGGAAATAGGGAGTCGGGGTTTGGTAAATCTATTGGGTTCACGGGGAATCGAGACAGTGCGTCTGCGTTTGTATTGATTTTTCCTTTCTTATGGACGATATCATAATCAAATTCTTCTAATTTTAATCGCCATCTAACTAACCTTGAGCCAGGGTCTTTACAATTGAAAAGCTACTGTAGTGGTTTATGATCAGTGACGATCGTGACTTTTTGACCATAGAGATATGGTCGGAAGGCTTTGGTACCAAAGACTATGGCGAGGCATTCCTTTTCCTTATTAAGAGTGCGAGATGCAAAAGCTATGGGACGGTCTTTGCCGATTTGGCCTTGAGATAGAATTGCGGATACAGCAAAGTTTGAGGCATCACACGTGAGTAAAAAAAGAAATCGGGGTAGGCAAGGACAGGTGATGTAATAAGTTTGTTTTGTAGATTTTCGAATGAAAGCTGTTGCTCATTATTCCATTTGAATGGTGTATCGCCTGGTGCCAGGTGGATTGCCTGCATTATTAGGTATATACACCGCTATTTTTTAATTGGTACAAAAACTTTAAGGACAGATTTGCGAAGATATTATTATCATATATGTGACGTAAGAATTTTATAATATCAATAAAGAGCAAAGTTATTATCATTTGTTTATTGTAGAAAATCTCACTTAAATCATAGTCATATTTTACAATCCATTCACTAATTCATTGATAATATTCCATCCTGCTCATTCGCATTCTCTCTGTCGCACTTATGATGTAGGTAGCAATAGAAAATAAAATGAAGAAAAATAATAAATGTAGGTAGTTATTTTTTAATTTTGTTAGTTCTACCCTCTCCTTCATACTTCATTCGGGCGTAGGACCGGTAAAATTTATCGTTTAACAAGTAATTAAATACGGAGGTATGTAATTAGAAAGCAAACAAATATCAAAATAAAAGATGGTGTTCTGGACTAAAAGAAAAGAGTAATTTTGGCGTATTTATGAAGTTGGTAATTTATCAATGGTATGATAGTACACGGGTCGGTCATAGTATTAGTATTGCATTTACCAATTATCACGTATTTTTGTGGACAGTTTTGAGACAGTTTTGGGACTTAGTGTTTTTATTTTTCAACTACATAATTATGATCAGTTAAAGATACTTAGTGCCCTGTTAAATTTTTTGTACTAATTAAAAAATAGCGGTGTATAATGTAAGTGGATGCTCCTGTTTCACCATGTCTATTCTGAGGAGGCTAACCAAAACTATTATGCTTGAGTATTATTATGTACAGTAAATATATACAAGTGATATAGAAGGTGTAACAGTCGCAGCACCTTACAAAATGTAAATTGTGTATTATGCAAAACCTGGCGATGAAAAAGAGTGACCGTGAGTTTTATTGCCCTTTCTTTCTCATGGTTCTACCTATTGCTTTGCGAACGTGGCAGTAAATGTAAATGTAGAAGCATACAGTAATAATGTTTTAAATTTGAGTATAAGTAATTATTTTATCAATTTATTATTTTGACGTTCATAAGCGTCACATTGTGACCCAAATGAATAAAGGATTTTGAATTTGAATTTGAATTTCCTTTTTCAGAAGAGATGTCAGAGGTTTAGCGAGTTTCGAAAAGTCCGGGATGAAACGTCTGTAATATGATACAAGACCTAGAAATGATTTTATGTCTTTTGGGCATTTAGGTATGGGGAATTGTGTGATTGCTTTTATTTTATCGGGGTTAAGTTTTACTCCGTCGCTATTGATAAGATGTCCGAGATAAGCGACCTCTTTACAAAGAAACTTGCATTTATCTGGCTGGAGTTTAAGGTTATAGTTACGGAGTCTTTCGAAGACGGCTGATAGGTTCTGGAGGTGAATTGGGAGGTCTGGCGAGTACACAACGATATCATCTAGGTACACAAAACAGCGTGAACCTTGAAGCCCTGATAGGCAGGTATTCATAAGTTTTTGGAACGTCGAAACGGCATTCTTGTAAATTGAAAATGTCCTTCTGGGACGGAAAATGCTGTTTTAGGTGCGTCAGAGGCTGAAACTGGGATCTGGTGAAACCCTGAGGCTAAATCTAATGTGGTGAAATATTGGGTTTTACCCAATTGGTCTAAAATTTCAGTGATTTGTGGTATGGGGTAGGTTTCTCCTATGGTTATGTCATTGAGTTTTCTATAGTCGATAACGACTCTCCATTTACGTTGTCCCGAAGCATCAAGCTTCTTAGGTACAACCCAGATGGGTGAAGACCGAGGAGAATTGGAGGGTTCAATTATGTTTTGTTCTAACATTTTATTCATCTGATTTTCGACCTCTTTCTTGTGACATTGTGACAAACCTATAGGATTTTGTTTGGATCGGGACTTCGGAATTAGTTAGATAAAGATAAAGATACATTTATTGCTGCCAATGAAACTCAAGTCACAACAGATACAGTTAAATTCAATCAAGAAAATAGTAAAAGTTCTACGTACCTATACTAGACAAAAAGAAAAACAAATAAAAACAAACAATAGTGTGAAATGTCATGTACATATAAAAAATAATTTTACAGCTGATATTGTGTCTCACGAAGCAGCAACCAGGTGCTCATCTCGACATATGCCAGGCCACTAAGGTCTGGCGCCGGTTTTCAGACGAACTCTGCTGTGAAGGCACGGATGACAAGTGGACCCGAGCCGTCCACCATTACATGCTTGTGTAGTGACTGGTGATGTATGCATATGTATATATATGGATATAACGAGAGCATAAAATACTTAAATACATTAATAAATCATGATTCATATGAACAGTACTTATAAATAGTAAGATATATATAAATGACAGATGTAAACAAAAGTTTGTCTTATATATTTTTATACGTGTTAATAAATAGTTATAAAACTGGCTGACGACACAGCAAGCGGCGGTGCGGCGTCAGCCAGAAGATACGCTCCTAGGTATAAATATTTACCTGTTTATGTGACGACAAAAATCAGCCGGGACTTGCGTGGCGGCTCGGCGGGGCCGCTGGACACAACATAACGCGGCAACAACATAAGTTCTGATTTTATGTTCTGTGGCTGTAGTATAGGTAAGTTGAGTGGGTGGTCCTCGCCTGGGAGGTGAAAGATGTCTGAGAAGTCAGTGTATACTTGTAGGAGGGCATGTTTTTCTTCTTCGTTTAGATGGGGAATCCTCAATTGTTTCAGAACTTGATTAGTCCTATCTGAAGCATTGGATTGGTAATGCGAAGCAGTGCAAGTAATTTCAGGTGGTTCGGGTAATTTTTCTAAGGTAAGTTTGAGGTTAGGGTGGACTGTTGCTGGTTTTTCGGATGTGTTAACAATCGTTATATTAACACGGTTGTTTTCTTTGACTTTGACAATGCAGTTTGCGATTAGTAGGGATTCAGAGATGTGTTGGTCTAGAATAGCACAGTATAAGATATATAATAGAATAGCACAATATGCACAGTCAGTAATCCACATATTCAAGAGGGTACCTCTTGAATATGTGGATTACTGACTGTGCATTCGATAACGGCTTCAGTGCGAGGGGGAATAGTATACAAGGGTTCAGAGAAATTGAGTTTTATCGATTCTTTACCTATACGTAATACACCTTTAGAATAATCGACTTGGCATCCTAGTTCTTTCATGAGGTCAGGCTATGATGGGCCTATGATGCCATCATGACTTATGACGACATATTTACGACATGGAATTCGTGCATATAATATTTTAAAGAATTTTGAAACATATGCATTTTAAAGCTACCTGCTGTTGGTGTAACATCATCATTAGGGTCAATTCCTTTTAACGTTATTATCACATCGCTTAAACAGGGTACTCGAGACATAGAATCTAATTTTAACAGACTAACACAAGAACCAGTGTCAACTAGAAAGGAAAGAGGACGGTCTGCGACAAGAGTTTGGATCATGATATGAGGTAAGTATCGCTTTTCTGTTTTTCTATTGATTTTGTAAACTCTAATATTTTGTGTATGTTTCAGGTTTTGCTTCAGGGACACGATTTTTGGAGATACAGGCTGCGGATTTGGTACGGTTTTAACACATTCAGAATATGTCTTTGTTCTGGGTCTAGAATATATAGGCGGTTTGGTAAGTATTAGGGATTCAGGGTTTTCCTTGGCTACAGTGGACTTGGTAATCATTGGATTCAGGGATATATCAAATTTGGTAAGTCAATTTCAATTTTATCAATTTATTTAAATAAGTAAATACACAATACATACATATATTACATGCATCACCATCTAGTCCCAAACTAAGCAAAGCTTGTACTATGGGTACTAGACAATGGTTTGACATATATATTTTTTATTTAGATACATACTTTACATACTAACATACATACAATATACAATTTTTGTTAGTAAATAATAGAAATATACTTATATACTATGTTAAAATTGCTTCACTTATCTACGGCCACGATAATGTTGTGCGTTCTGGTGGCACTTGTCCGCGGAAGCGACGGAACACCACACCTTTCGGCCAAAAGTCCTCCTTCATAACAACAGGCAGAAAGCACGTCGGGATCCGCACCACAAACGCCTTGAAGTTGACGTTGCGTCGCGACTCCAGCAGCTGTACTCTCGGCATGTACTTGGACTTTTGGCGCACGTACTCCGCGATGTCCTCCGCCTTAGTGGTGTAGTGCAGGCGAGAGATGTACACGGATGTGTTCGGTGCGGCAGCGCGCAGGGTTGCACCAGGCTCCACAGGAGCCGAACCGCAACAGTTCTTGACGGTCTTCTGACGACGCTTCCTCCTCTGCACCGTCACAAAACCATCATCTACTACGTCAGCCTGTTTTTTCGCCTTTTCCGGCTTGGACTTCGCAGCTACGGGGGTGCTCGCAGTTTCCTGCTGAGCCTTTATTGATGTAGGTCGCGCGGCGATACACGGAGAAGTCGCGGGGACGGGGGCAGGGCTGCGGGGCGCTTGTGTAGCGCACTTAGCAGTCACAAACTTACGCGGCGACAGAACTGCTGACGCGAAGCTTGCGACCGATGTATTGACGCATGCACCTCGGCGCGTGTTGATGTTACTACGCGCCGGTGACCCACTTAAATCGACAACCTTACGTAAGTCGTCTAACTCCGTGCGCAAGAGTGCGACGGTATCTTCAGATGTCTCCAACTTCTTGTGTACATCCGCTAAACTTGCCTTCAGAAAAACTATGTCCTTCAAAAGGCTTGTAACATCGACGTGGTCGATAGTGACAGGAGGTAACTTGTTTGAGTCCCTCGCCACAAACGTCGGCACGTCGTCAGGATCGGTCTCTTTGAGTAGCGTGATGATGTCTTGTAGGCTTTTCTTTGTCCCGTCACGCCTGCGGGACACCATCTGGTCACATTTATTTAGCGACCTGTATACAAGCAGCTTGGCAGCCGCAATGTCCTCCTCGCTGAAGTTCGTTGCACAGATCTGGATAGCCAACACTTCGTCCACGACATCCAGCTTCTGCTGCAGGAACGCCAGCAGCTCGTTCACCACAAGTTTATCACTCATGGCGGTAAAAATTGCGAGCGTCGGCTCGTGCCGCGCGAAACAATAATATAAAATTTATTTACGCGACACACGTCCGCCTTAGAGCGCAGTCAGACTACACTTCCGGTAAGTGACTTGGTACTGTGGTTCAGTGGGTTCAGAGGGTGTGTTGACTTCTGAGGACTCAGTGGATCCAGAGGATTCGGTGATTTCAAAGGATTCAGAGGATTCAGAGGATTACTAGTGTTAGTAAAATGATTCAAGATTTAGGTTGACTATTCGATTCAGAGGATACAGTGTTTAAGGTAACTTTGATTCTGTGGTGGTAATTTCCCGCGCGATACGTATCGGGAAATTTTATTCGTTTAAATTATCTACTTCATCGTATCCGTCGTCTTGTGACTGACTAATGTGGTAGGTCCTACGAGACGGATCTTGTGCGGTGTTATTCTGGCGACCGGAAGTAGGTTGCGCGTTATACTGGTTGCGGCTATTGTTGTATTGGCGTTTGCGGCAGTTGTCTATGGTATGCCCAATATTTTTGCAGTATCGGCATATGAGGTCACCAGTATTGATTTTCTTAGGCGTATCTGCTGTACGAGTGTTTTGCGCGGCTGGAAAGCGTGAGGTCTGGCTCTGGGGTTCGCGTCGCGGTAGAAATCTAGGTTTATCTGAGTTATAATAGGGTTGGAACGGTTTCCTGCTCGAGGTGCCGGAGAGTATCTTTTCTTCTGCGACAGCGAAATTCACCGCCGCATTGAGGGAATCGGTGTCGCGACATCTCACTATTTGTGAAAGTCGTGGTTTAAGTTTTTACCATAAATGTATGGAGAGCTAGGTCCTATTATTATAAACTTATATATGTCATCATCATCCTAGCGCTGTCCCGGTTGCGCTCCAAAACCCACGCCTTGGAGCCATGGGTCCGCTTTCCGGCTATGTCTCCTCCACTTCGCACGGTCTTCAGCAGCCCTGGTGGTTAGTTGGTTGGCACGCATATCATCCCTTACGACGTCAAGCCAGCATTTCTTTGGCCTTCCCCGTTTACCGGGGCCCGGTGGAGGTAGCATGGCAAGACATTTGTTACCCACGTAAGATGCCGGTTGACGTAAGACGTGGCCATA
The DNA here is from genome assembly GCA_944739405.2 of Euclidia mi. Taxonomy (NCBI): domain Eukaryota; kingdom Metazoa; phylum Arthropoda; class Insecta; order Lepidoptera; family Erebidae; genus Euclidia; species Euclidia mi. The sequence goes on from OX123182.2 coordinate 301,804, forward strand.
CCTGCGTAGACGACACTCTTGCAGTTTGTCAGCAATGTCACGGACATGAAGGCTACCCCGGATGCGGGAGTTCCTAACGCGGTCCTTCTGTGTGACACCACACATCCAGCGCAGCATGTTCATCTCCGTGACACGCAGACTCTGCTTGTGTCGCTCAAGCACAGGCCACGTCTCACTGCCATATAACAGAACAGGTCTAATGATGGATTTATAGACCTGTCCTTTGAGCTTAACCGGCATTTTGGTCACAAATGACACCGCTCACCTCACGCCATTTGGCCCAGGCTGCCGAAATGCGTGCCTTGACGTCGCAATCGATGTCACCAGACGCGTGCAGTACTGATCCCAGGTACTTGACCAGGTCCTTTCGCTGGGCAATGTCTCCGCCTATACGAATTGACGCGGGATCAGTACTGTTGCAGGCCAAGTACTCGATCTTCGCCACGTTTATTTACACGCCGCACCAAGCGTCCCCTGTCCGCTTCCGCCAGCGCGATATCATCAGCATACATGAGCAGCCGCGGGGGCTGCTCATGTGAGTCTCTGATGCTGTCTGACAGTACGTCTAATATGACACTGAATAGGTACGGACTAAGGACGGAACTTATGTATGTATGGATATATATTATTATAAACTTCTTCGTTGAACACGTTACATTGTAGTATTCACGCAGTTTTAACTAAAATAAAATAATGCATCACGAACTCCTTCCATAATAATATTTACCTAATTCTTTATACAAAATGTGCCAATGATTTAATTACTCGTATTTTGATTTACTAGAGTTTTATTTAATGACACAAGTCCGTCATCTGATAATGACAAGAAAGGACATTCGGAAACCATATTTTTTTTTGTTTTCTACAAAAGAGTTTTTACAATATAAATTTTATAAATATTCTTACGAGCTGGGGTTCGGTGATAAATAATATACACGATGCACGAAAAACTGCACTTTATTTACTAACACAAACACTATACACACTTATTTCTCAACACTAATAAAAACACACTTATTTCAAACCACTAGAAACACCACTAAATACTCCGACTTACTTCCCTTCGCTTGATGATTATTGCTCCGATATTCAATTGAAACTGTGTCTGTCTTCCGGGTCTTCTCACGATTCCCCTAGGGGAACCGGGGGGAAACTGCTACAGGTGGTGTGCTGTTACAGTGGTCTCAGCCGCCGCCTGCAACTGCAGACGGGTCACGGGGTTGTGGTCGTTGCCACTGATGTCATATCCGGGCGTCTTGTCCGGGTGTGCTTCACGCCGCTAGCGAGACCTGACCCCACCGGCAGTATTCCCAAGAGGGGAACGTCCGGTGAGCGATCTACTAGCCAGCGGCGGCATGTTAGGTGGGGGCTTCGCTTACGTTGGCGAGGTCGAGCTTGCCGGGGGAGGCTCCCGACAAGCGCCCGTCAGCCGACGTGAGCGAGCTGGAGTCAATCTGGTGTGACTGCTGCGGGGATCAGGTCCCGCGGCAGTGGTCGGTCCGGTGGGCGTCGATGGTAAGGCGCCAGCTCCCGTAGGTGGCGGAAGGATGACCCGTCAGCGCGGGCGAACATGTTGGCGCTCAGGCGACCGATGAAGTCGTCGAGGCTCTCCATGCGTAGGTCCCTGGAGATGACGTCGTTCCTCACGTAGCGAGGGGCGTCTACAACGGCGCGTAGGCCGAGCGACTGCTGCGCACGCAACCGTTTGCGGAGGGTCTCCGCAGCCAGCGCGTACCACGCTGGGGAGGCATAGGTTAGGCGGGTGCGGATATATGCCTTGTAGACAGCTAGCTTCGCACGGAGGGGAAGTCCGGACGCCAAGACAGGACGCAGGAGAGCTCGAGCTGTTCGCGCTTGGCCAACAACGTTCTTGACGTGTGGGGCCATCGTGAGACGACGGTCTATGGTCACGCCGAGGTATTTTACCGTCGGGGACCAGTCGACGTGGTGTCCGAGCATGGTGAGAGGCGGGGGCAGTCTCCGTCCACCCATGGAGATCGCCTGGGTCTTCGTCACGTTGACCGTCAGTCTCCAGTCTTCTAGCCAGGGCGGGAGTGCATCCAGGGCGCGCTGCATCTTAACCGCCGCGTGAACGGGGTTAAGGGAGGTGGTGATGTAGGCAGCATCGTCTGCGTACAGCGCCAGCATGGCGCCTCCAGCGACGGGGATGTCGTCCGTGTACCTACTGTAGCACACGGGCGAGAGGCAACTCCCTTGAGGGACGCCGGCTCTGATGGGGCGCTCTGTTGACAGGACGCCGTCAACTGTAACTTGAAAGCGCCTGTCCTGAAGGAAGGTGGCCACAGTCTTGACTACTCGACGGGGAGTAGTAGACGTGGACAGCTTGTAGACCAGACCGGCGTGCCAGACGCGATCGAACGCCTTCTCCAGGTCGAGAAGTACTGCGACAGGGCTCTCCCTCTTGTTGAGGGCCACCGTCATGTGGTGCAGTACTCTCGCGAGCTGGTGTGTTGTGGAATGTTCGGCTCGGAACCCGAACTGCTCGTCGCGGGGTTGGATGTGTGGAGTGAGATGCAGCAGTAGAAGCTTCTCGAAGACTTTCGAGAGTGTCGACAGCAGCGTGATTGGCCGATAGCTTTCGGGCTTCAGAATGTTTTTCCCGGGCTTGGGCAGCATTATGACTCGGCCGAGTCTCCATGCTGCGGGGAAGTGGCTTGTGCGGAGGATGCCGTTGAATAGCTGCGTCAACGACGCGATTGCTCGCGGAGGTAGGTGACGCAGGGCTTCATTGGTGATCCGGTCGGGACCAGGGGCTTTCCGCAGTTTGGTGCGGCGAATCATTCGCTGCACCTGACCCGGGGAAAAGACTACTGGGTCTTCCGTGGGGGCTATCGGTGATTGGAAGTAGGTCTCCAGACGCTGCTGGATAGCTTCTACATGCTGTATGTTGGAAGCTGGATTCGGCTGGAACTGGGTCTCCAGGTGGTCGGCAAAGATCTCCGCTCGGTCCTCGGGGCGGTAACGTGGGGTACCGTCACCAGCCAGGAGGGGCCTAATCGGAGGTTGCTTCCCGGAGAGTTGGCGGCACAGACGGTGGATGCCTGACCAGTCTTCACCTGCTCGCTCGATGGTGCGGTGCCAGGACTCGGTGGCAACTGTCTCCAGTGCACTCGAGATCTTCGCAGCCAGAGCGTTGAGCTGGGACTTCATGGTCGGGCATCGGGTGCGTTGCCATTGGCGTCTCAGCTTCCTCTTCCTCTCGATCATCGCCATGATGTGAGCCGGGAGTTGGGGAGGGCGACGTGTCGACGCAGCGTCCAGACGCGAGACTCGAAGCGCTGTGTTGATAACAGCGCTGAGTTGCTCAGCGAGTGTGTCGACGTCTGCGTGGGTCTCGATCCGGCGATAGGGTGCGTGGTTCGCCATGTAGCCGGCGAATGCTTGCCAATCCTGGCGGTGTCGAGAGGGTGGCAACACTGTTCGAGCCGGAGCACTCGACAGTGTGAGCAGTACGGGTTGATGATCCGAGAGGAGGTGGTCGTCCAGGACGTCGATCGATGGTGCGGTCGGCAGGCCGCGGATGACCGTCAAGTCGATGACGTCTGGTGTGAGGGCTGCCTGGTACGGGTAGTGCGTCGGGACTTCTGGTCCCAGCACGTCGTAGCCGTTGCGGTCTGCATCGTCCAGTAGACGGCGGCCGTCAGGGCAGGTGGTGGTGGAGTTCCAAGCCGTGTGTTTGACGTTAAAGTCGCCCGCGACAATGGTCGCGTTCGGCGAGTCCAGCAGGGCGTGAACATCAGCCGTCGCTAGTCTGTTGCTGGGCGGCTTGTAGAAAGCAAACACACGGATGGGGCGGCTGTCTATGCAAACTTCTACGCCGAGGGCGTACGACGACTGCAGTGTTGGTACAGGCAGCGGTTGGTGGACGATCCGTCTCTTCACTAGGACTGCTAATCCCCTGTACGCAGTCCCGGTTGGAGAAGTGTGGTCCTCTCGGTACATATGGTACCCTGGCATCTTAAAAGAGGAGCTGGCCTTAAGGTGCGTCTCGTTGACGAGGGCAATGTCAACCTGCCGCTGGGAGAGCAGCAACCTTAGGAGCCTGGTCTTCTCGGGGGATACTCCGTCGGCGTTCCAGTAAACAATGCGTAGGCTACTAGCGGCCATAAGAGCATAGTTCGCCTACGCATTTGAGGATGAGCGGGACCGGATCCCGCCCGTCCTGCAGGGCCTGTAGCACGGCGTTGAGCGCGCCGATGGCCATGGTGATGACCGGGTCTACTCGTGCCGGCGCCGGCATGGTGGTCACCGGCGCTGGCGCTGCAACCTGCTTCGCCTTCGTCCCCCTTGAGGGGGCAGCGACCACAGGTGCAGCAGACTGCGCCTTCTTCTTGGTCTGCTGCGTGGATGTCGCAGCAGACTTGCTCCGGAGTCTCCTTCGCCTCCTTCGCTTCTTACCAGCTGCCGCCTGGGCAGGGTTGGCAGCGGCCATGAGAGAGCCGGGGGCGTTTTCGTCGGCAGCAACGGTGGATGGTTTTGCCACGGCTGCAGAGGTACGAGCCACTGTGCCGGCTCGTTTGTTCCGCGCCTCCTTGCGGAACACTGGGCAAGCAATGTTGTTGGCTGTGTGTGCACCTCCGCAGTTCGCGCAGGTGGGTGGCGCCTCAAGTGGGCGTGGACAATCTTTCGCGGCGTGCTCCTCTCCGCAGCGCACACAAGCTGGAGGCCTGTGGCAGTTGTGAGATGAGTGCCGGAACAGCTGGCATCTATGGCATTGCGCGGGGCCTTTCTTACCGCGCCATGTCTCGATTTTGACGCCGGGCATGCAGAGTAACTCTGTCACGTCATATATACCCGGCGTGATGTCTGGGGTCCGCTGCAGCTGCGCGTGAAACAAGCAGCCGGGACGACCGGTGCGCGCCCGTATAGCGCGGACGTACTCCGGGATGTAACCGAGCTCCCGGAGTTCCCTCTCGATGTCCCCGGGGTCGGTGTTTGAAGGCAGGCCTCGTATTGCTACCTTCACACTCTGCTCGGCTGGGAGGGAGTAACAGTACCAGGATATCCTGGTCTCCTTCTCCAGCTGTGTGAGGTAGCGCTGGGTAGTCCGGTATTCGGCTTCCGACTTCGGCATGAAGCTGATGCCTTTCCCATATGCGCGGCTGTTCGGCGCGTACCCGAGACGCTTTTTGAGCTCCTTAAGGTGCGTCGGCCAGTCCGGAAGTACCTCGACCACGAGTGGCGGGTACCTGGTCTTCGCTGGAGGAGCAGGTGCGGTGGTGGTCGTCGCAGTGGCGGTAGTGGTGGTGGTTGCCACTGGAGTGGGCAGCGGTGCTGCGACAGCGGTGGCGGCAGTAGGTGCGGCAGAGGTAGACGTACCAGCTGCAGTCACGGTGGCAACGGCGGCGTAGGACGGCCCGGTCTCCATGGGGGAGACTGAGGTCGTGCTGGGTAGGCTGAAGGGCGGCGTCGTGAAGATCGCCTGCCTCTTCTCGGCCATCTGAGGGGGTGAGGGGAACCTCTCCGGTGAGATGGTCACCGGAGGCGCCGTGTATCGCGGCGCGCTGGGTGGCAGGTCCTGCCTGTCCGGTGGTGGTGGTGGTGCGCTGTGCGTCAGTGGCCTCTTCTCTCGCCGCTGCTGAGGCGCCATCTGTAGGAGGGCAGCTGATGTCGCCAGAGGGACGAGGTGCGGTGGCAAGGCTTCAACGCGTTGGGTGGCAGTGGATGCTGGAGCGGCGCCGAATGAGGGCACGGTGCCGGACGGTTGCGTGGCACCGGTCGGTTGTCCGGCGCGGGATGGTGGTGCGGCGCTGGTGCTTGCCTGCGGCCACACAAAGGGGTGCGCAGCGCGGGTGTGCTGCGCGGGTAGCGGAGGGTCGGCGGCCGGGGTGATGCCTATAGGAGGCATCGATGGTGCCGAGAGCCTGGGTGGTACCGGTGACGACCTCGGCGTGGGCGTCGGCGTCGGTGTTACGGGCAGTGGACTGCCCGCAAAGTATTCCTCACCCCCAAGACCGGGTGTTATGCTGAGGGGAGGTGGAGTGGTGCGGGGCGCTCGGCAGACCTGCTGGTCGTTTATCATGCGCTCGACGCCCGCCTGGATGGTGGCGAGCGGAGCGACACGCGAGCGCCATATGCTGCGTCTGGGAGGAGGCGGGCGGGTTGCCTTCCTCGACGGAGGGTATTGCTGTTGATGTGGGGGCGGCATCCTTCAACGCCACATCCTTACCGCGGCAAATATAAACACCGCGGTCGAGACGCGGCGGTTGGAACGCGGCGGTTGAGACGCCGAACTGTGTTGATGGCGCGGCGCGGTTGTGGCGCGGCGCGGTGATGCCGCGGCACGTTAGCACGTCGCGGTCAGCCACGCGACGCGGAGGCGACACGCGGACGGCACGCGACGGTCGAACGCGACGCGGTTATGAACGCGGCGCGGTAATGCACGTGGATTAGGTTGGGGGGCTGTCGTGCGCGGTCTCTGCCGACCTCCTCGGCACACGACCCCCACTGATACGGCCCCCGGGGCTTGCCGCTGGTGGCAGACCGAGGACCGAAATCAGAAGTGAGCCGTGTGTTAATCCTAAGATGTCGGTAGGTGCACAATAATTTTATGATGGTGTCCCCGCGTGAGCGTGTTGTGACGCACACGGAATAACAATTATTTTACGAGACCCGAGCGCTGCGAAAAGCGACGTCCTCACGCTACGACTGCCGGCGGGCTTGTGTCTGTCTCGCGCGCTTACGCGGTATTTATACCGGCCGGAACACATAACGAGTCGTTTCCAGACTTCCCAAGAATGTTCTGGCAACAATCGAAACGTTCTACGGTTCTGGCATTATTCTAGTAATCAACGGCAACGCCATCTATTACAGAGTAGATGAATTACCCTTAAAACACCGATACGTCAAATCTCTTCTAGTTCTATCCTTCACGGATAGATGGCGTTGTTTTCAATTAAATCGCCATTCGTAACAATATTAACTATTTCTCCTAGTTTGGAACGTACCATTCATTCAATAAGACGGTCAATTAGCTCACATGGCCACATCCCTATGTACGATACTAATGTAAAGTCATCGAGTAAACGATAGATGTCAAAATTGGTTGGTGCTGGCTGCTATAATTCTGTTATCGAGGACTCGATACGTTTACTTATCAAATTCGTAAATATTTCGTGCTTGAGCCTGCTCTGCCTCTGCCGCCCATCTTGTTTAATGGTCTAATTATTCCTTATAACTCTGAGGTCAAAGATCTGGGCCTGTAGATTGACTCCACTCGGCTGGCAGGCACAGGTGACCAAAGTAAGTCAGAAGGTTACAGGATCACTCAGAGCACTATAACGTCTTAAAAATTTCCTCCCATCCAGGACCAAAACTATGCTTGTGCATATCTTAATATATAAAAACCTTGCGTTACTGACTGACTGACAGACACGCTACAGCCGAAACTGTTGGGCGCAGGAAGCTGAAATTTGGCATGTATGTTCCTTGGGGACCGCAGGGGTGCACTAAGAAGGTATTTCCCGAAATTCCCACGGGATCGGCCAAAACGGGTAAATTTTAAAAAAATGCAGGCTTAGCTGCTGGCGTCCTCTAGTATATACATATCCTATAATCGACTATGGTGATATGTGCTATTGTGACCTGAATGCAGAATTTCTCAATAAATACGACCGACTTCTCAATAACTGCATTCGATTCATTTATAATCTTCGTATGACCATGTCTCCACTTATCGTTCCGAACTTAATTGGCTACCAATTCGTCAACGCCGTAGTTTGCGTGCTCACACTACTCTCTTCACGATTCTTAAGTCCCCTTCCTCGCCCACTTATCTTACTGAATACTTCCAGTATCTATCTTCTACTCACGAGAGAAGTCTCCGTTCTTCCCATAATCTTCTTCTTTCATGTCCCAGTCATTCTTCTGGGTTTGTCTACTCTTCCTTTGTTGTCCAGTCTGTTCTACTCGGAATGTTCTGTCGGAATGTCCACTAACCGTTACGCATTCAAAATGAAAGTACGTGATCTCCTGTTTAAGAGATTGAAGGAATCAGCACATCCTTCTTATCCATCATTATAAGTATGTATTTATATGTATATATTTATACTTATGTACGACTGCACGGTTGGCGTAGTGGTTTAAGCGGCCGCCTCGCCGCTTGACAATGCGCCGAGTGTTGTGGGTTCGATCCCCACACGAGACAACACTTTGTGTGATTCATAAATTCTTTTTTCGAGTCTGGGTGTTCATTGTGTCCGTAAGTTGTATGTCTGTCAAGTCCCCCGCGACACAGGATTTAGTCCTAGTGCGGGAGTTGTCTTTAAAAAAAAATATTATTATATAATTTTCTTATTATATGTTTTTATTCCTTATCTATGTACTATATTACTATATTATGTATAGTATCCCATGTTTTGGTTAGGTATATTGTTATATCCAATATTATCTATTATATTTCATAATTATTGCTAATATGCTCATCTTATCAGTTAATGTATATTATTTGAAAACGTGTAAAAAACACATATCTCTTGTGCACCTACCACATTTATCCCTGCACCACCTAAAGTTCGACAGTTAGAGAATGCCTCAAGGCATTATGTCCACCATTGTACAGTATGTATGTGCATAAAGTTTATAAATAAATACAAAAGTGTACAAGCCATGTCCTAAGTCGTATAGAGTTCTAAGAACAATGTTTGTGTTACACTCAAGGCGATCTCTGCAAAAACTGTTGCAATCAATAAACCTTTCACCCGGCTGCAATGAAAGAATATTTAGTCTTAAAAAAAAAGAGTGGCTGGGATGCCAGATAAACACTAATATTTTACCTTCGTATTTGAAAAAATGGCCATTGGTGCTTAGTGTACATATAATGCAGCCAGGAATGAAATAGAAGGTTTTGTCAATGATGGAGCAGAACGACAACCATATTTTTGTGACCATGTCCTGGTCTTTATGATAAGGGCGGTTGTAAGAAAATACAAGCAACCAGTGTGGTTTTTTATTCAGCTGGCGCCACAAAAAATTATCTCTAAAGAATCTATCTATAGATCTTAATAGACATTAAATAAACTACATGAAGCTAATTTACACGTCGCAACAGTTTGTGATCAAGGTGCCACAAATTTAGTGGCCATAAAAAGTTTGACTGCAGACACCCAAATGCAAAGGTTGAAAAATTAAAAAGAGTACACTGGTGGCTATTATTGAACTGAGCAGTATAAAATATTTGTATGGTATGATCCTCCACATCTCATGAAAGATATACGAAATAACCTTTTAAATAAGAATTTAAAATACACAATGAAGGGAAAGGAGAACATTGCAAAATGGGAACACATACAACTTCTTTATGAACGTTCACCTGGATATAAGGGAGTCAAAATTGTGGCAAAATTAACTGCCTTTCATGTTGTGCCACATCTGATTCCCGTTTCCCGATGATTGATTTGCACTCAACTCCGCATCACTAATGTCCTCGCTTGTTGCCGGCATAAATATTATTTAACTTTAAACTTAAAATACAAAATGTTATTATTTACAATTTATGCATGACATTTAGTCACTTGGTGACAGGACGTGGCCTAGGTGCCCGCGTCGCGTCCCGTCACCGTTGTCTTCTAAACTTACACTTACTAAATAGGATTGTCTATTATAAAAAGATAAAAAAAGTACAAAATCACCAACACACAACACAAGCTTTCACATTTCAATAATCTACCACTTCACCCACGTATTGATTCAATACACAACCAGTTAATTTGCCGATATTATATTGGCAGATCCTGCTATTTTCAAATTTCTGTAGCCATGAACATCTTAGAAAATGTTTGCAATTTCGGTTTGCGATGAAAACTTCTTTGATGACTATTTTAGTTTTTCTATGAAAAGTATTATAAGAATTGGAATATGTATTTATTATTGAAAACAGTAATACTCATATATAGACCAATATTTGGCAATTTTGTTCTATAGTATATTATTTCAAATCGGAATTTTCCCTATACAGGAAAAAAATCACTGCCATTTTTTTTAAACTTAATTTTATTATTATTTTATTTTGAACTTAATTTTAAACTTACAAACTAAATAAATTATTATACTTACCATAATTACAATTACAGGCTATTAGATTAAGTACCTATAATACTATGAAATCATTAATAATTGAATGCGTTTCGTTGCCTTGAACATTTTTTTTACATGAATTTTACATTTTAAACATTTCTTTCTCTCTTATCGTGACATTTATTTGGAATATAATTAAAATTTTTATGAACACAGGTCTCATCTAAGTAAATTATTGACTTTAGTTCTCTACGTTTTAAAGCTAAGGCAGATATATTATAACGTGGGCGGAAGCCCGTGCAGTTCAATTCGTTTCCATTTCCACTGAACTGCACTGACTTCTACTCCCTGGACCTGAGTCCGGTGCAGGGAGTGGCGAATGGTCTCAGGGGTAGCGCAGGTCATGTAGATCCCTAAGGCAAGGCTGGTGGACTATCCTTCTCGAGGTTGCCGCCCGTTCTTGGTCCAGAATTGATTGATGAATGAAAGGTTCCTTCAGAAATTGATGCAACCAAAACCTCCAGCCGAAACATATATTATTAACAAACATGGTCGCAACGGAAGACCAGCGCTAGTTTTTTTCAAAACTAGCATTTTGCTGAGTTGCGACCATTTTGCAGTAATTTTTTTTTTCTTTTTGTAATTAACTGTGTCTTGTGTATGTATTGCATAATTTGCTGCAAATAAATGTATTTTTCTTTCTTTTCTTTCTTTCTTTCAAATAACAGGCACTTTACACACGCATACACACACACGTACACACATGCGCGCACACACACACATTCACTTACACATCTCTTCACCACGCCCCCTCGTGGCCAGGTGGGCTTGGGCCCGTAGTAAATAGTCACGGGTAAGAAAAGTTGACCACCTGCGCTAGGACCTGCGCAGTCGAGCGCCGTACGCGGGGATGACGGAGTCCTGGGGGGTTGAGCCGAGCGGCGCTGGCGGTAATGCGACCGTGAGGCAACACGCCCTCTTTGGTCCCGATTTCACACAAAACGGTAGCCCCCGCTGTGAGCCGCAGCGGGGGAAATGGCCATCGTGTCCCGTCAGAGGGCCACGGGCTAGGGACGTAGGGTCCACATCAACAGTCGGAATTTTGACGTGGTTGGTGAAGGCTATACTGAGGGCGCAAGCGAGGGTGGACGGCTAGAGTTGGTAACTCGGCTCAGGCCGTTAACCCAAGCGGGCGCCCGATGTCGTGCTGTAAGCCAGCCCCGCGTTCCTATATCCCTCTGGTAATCCTAACGTCCGGTATGACGTTCCCTGTTGCGGGCTCCATGGAGGGTGGGAAGCCAGAGGGATGAAGTCTTGTAAAAACATTTATGGATACCGTTATCCCTTCCACTACCCAACTGCGACGGTGGCAGCGAAAGCTGTTCCCGCCGCAAAACCCAAATACCATCCCCCAAGGACGGGACTTCAGCGCTGGCTAGCACTAGTACTGGTTCCGTCCTTACAATCGTCAGCCCGTTCGAGATCAAGCGGGAAGACGACTCCTCCTTCGCGGGCTGGCAATTGGTTGGCCACAAGAAGGGCAAGGGTAAGGGCAAGACCACCAATCCTGTTCAGCGCCCGCCCACTAGTGGCCCCGCCACTGTCGGCCCGTCGAAGAAGAGGAAAAACCTAAACAAGAGACAGCGCAGGGCGTCCAAGCAGAAGGCTGCACAAACCGCTGCTGCTGCCGGTGCTGCCTCTACAAAAACAGCTGAGCAGGCTGCTGTCGCAGGTCCCAGCAATGTGACCAGTGCGCAGCCCACACTCAGCAGTGAGGGGTGCAAGAAGGTCGGAGGCAGTACGAGGAAGCCGCCTGCCGCCAAGCGGCGAGCTGGCCACCCTGGACGGCAACCAGCCACTGCACCACCGAGCAACACAGCAGGTAAAACTGCCGGAAACAAGGACAGAGGTGAGGCTAAACGTGCTCTCAACGAGACCAGTTCGCCTCGGGGAGACCACAAGAAGCCCCGCCTCGATTCCTCCATGACGACAGTAGGTAAGTCCTACGCACAGGCCTCCAAGGCGTCCCTGGGTGTTGCAGTAACATGCAAACGCACATGGAACTTGCCGAAGGAGTTGGTGGACCAAGTACTCCGGGAGCTCCAGAGGAAGATCCTGAGTGACGCCTGGTCGACCAAAACCCCCAAACGCCCCGCTCCAGCGTTCACCGGGAAACCCGTGCATGCGGACGGGGTCCTCAAACTTTGGTGCGCCGACGAGGCAACGCGTACCTGGCTGACGGAGGCAGTCTCTCTCCTGGTCCCACCACCGGGCTTCGAACTGGAGGTCAGGGGCCAGGAAGAGACCCCGAAGAGAGTGCGGTGCGGCATTGTCGTACCCGACGAACAGGGGGTCTGGGACGACGTGCGCGACGTGGGTCGCGCTCTGGAGTTCCAGAACCCCTGGTTGGAGGTTGACAAATGGTCGATGCTGCACTCCGAAAGGCAGTCAGGTGGGTGGTTCCTGGTGGTGGGCGTCCCAGAGGAACAGGTCCCGATTCTGTTGAAGAACGAGCGCCGCCGCGCGTTGGGGGTGGGTGCTGTCTACGTCAGGTTCCGGGACCCCTCAGGTAAGTTTGTCGACCATCCTCCGGGATGCGATGACAACTCCATACGAGTCAAGCAGGACTCAAACACCAAGCCAGGGTGCGACGCAAAATCCGGCCTGTCAGAGCCAGCCGCGTCTGGCTCGGGGGCTGGCCCATCAGCCGAGGGTAACTCGGAAGATGAGTGCCTGCTCCTGAGTCCGGTGCGGCGGGACGACGGGGTGGAGGCTGGCGACATCCTGGCCGGCCTGACGCAGCTGACGTTTGGGGAGAAGGGGACATCATCCAAAGATGAACCCTCCGCCTAGTAACGTCAACTGCCTTCAAACCAACCTCCACCACAGCCAAAAAGCTACTGAGCAACTGCGCAAATGGATGGAGGTCCAACATTCAGCCATCGTGCTCATCCAGGAACCTTGGATAAGGGGTGGCCTCATTAGAGGCCTCTCCAGCCTGGGAGGTAAGATTTATTCTTCAACTGACCACACACATCCAAGAACCTGTATACTAACTACTAAAAACTTCAGAGCCCAAGTTTTAACGGATTTCTGTTCCAGAGACATCACAGCGATACAAATTGAAATAACACAGCAGCCAAGGAGTATAGCGGTTGTTTTCGCATCGGTCTACATGCCCGAGGCCGAAGACCCGCCTCCGTTCGACCTCACGCGTCTGGTTAACCAGTGCGAGAGAACCAATACGGAGGTCGTAATAGGAACGGACTCCAATGAATGCCCACCACCAAATGTGGGGCATGAACTGCAATAACAACAGAGGTAAATCACTGGTTTAATACCTATTCACCACCAATCTTACCCTATTAAACACAGGTACGGAGCCCACCTTCGTCACAAGACGTAGTCAGACATTTATCGACTTAACTCTCGCAACAGAAGGAGCGGCTGAACGCATCAAGGGATGGCACGTCTCGAAAGAGGCATCGTGCTCAGACCACAGATGGATCAGCTTCTCCATGGAAGTCGTTATACAACCCACACAGCCGCGTAGGAAACCACACAACACTGACAAAGTAAAGTATGTCCACTTACTTACAGAGAAACTTACCCTGACTGCTACGCCGACAGTACTGGGTAACAATGAACAGATCGACGAGCAGGTATGTACACTGACGCAGTCGATGTTAGACAGCTACCACGCAGCCTGCCCTGAAACCACTATACCATCAACTCCAGGCAAACAACCCTGGTGGGGCGCTGAGCTTGAACGCAAGCGCAAGAAGGTAAGAAGGGCTTTAAACAGGGCAATAAACACAAGCGCAGACGAAGATTGGGACGCTTATAAAGCGGCCAAATCAAGCTACAAGAAGCGCCTCAGATTCAGACGTACCATGGGATGGAGGAAATTTTGTGGGAGCATTGAATCTTGCCAACAAGCAAACCGGGTAAGGAAGTTACTGGCTCAGCAATCAACGGTTGCACCAGGTACTCTCCGTAAACCGGATAACACATACACCACATCGGAGGAGGAGACAAGACGCGTCCTACTCGAAACACACTTCCCAGGCTGCGTCCTCACCCCGGTAATAACGTGGCACGATACACAAACAGTGGCGACCGAACATGAGTGGAGACATGCAAATACCGTGGCCACAGAGGAAAAACTCCGATGGGCCATCGACAGCTTCCATCCCTTCAAAGCAGCCGGACTGGACGGCATCTTTCCAGGGTTATTACAATGGGACAGTCTACTCTTACAGTCTTTTGCGGACAGGTTCACCCCGAACCTGTCCGCAAAAGACTTCTGGCAATCATGAGGGCTAGCCTGGCCCTCAGATATGTACTGAAGAGATGGAGGGAAGTCAAACTAATTTTCATACCAAAACCAGGCAAAACAGACTATACCAATGCAAAGTCCTTCAGACCAATAAGCCTGACCTCCTTCATGCTTAAAGCCTTGGAAAGGCTCTGCGAGAGGGAACTAAGAAGTGGGGCACTTAAACACTTACCCCTACATGCCAATCAAAATGCATACAGCTCAGGGAAATCGACGGAATCGGCCTTACATCAGGTCGTGAACCAGATAGAAGCTGCTATACAACAAAAATGCATCTGTCTGGGCACCTTCATTGACATAGAAGGAGCCTTCGACAAGACAAACTTTTCCAGCATAAGCAACGACCTAGCCAGGCATGGTGTGGATCAGATGCTCATACAGTGGATCAAAAACATGCTCAGCAAAAGGGTAGTGCGCCTGCACGGCGACACTCAGACAGCCTTGATAACTAAAGGGTGCCCGCAGGGAGGTGTACTCTCCCCGCTATTGTGGCACTTAGTCATCAATGAACTCAAAGACAAACTCAACGCGAGAGACTTCTACACAATAGGTTATGCAGATGATCTAACCATACTGACCTCAGGTAAGGTAACCAGTACAGTGTACGACCTAACCCAACAAGCCCTGCGCATAGTAGAGTGGTGGTGTAATGAGTACGAATTATCTGTAAACCCGACCAAGACCGAACTAGTTATGTTCACACACAAACGCGCGCTGGGCACTTACCGACTGCCCAGGTTATTTAATACAGAGCTTAAGCTGTCTACCGAGGTCAAGTACCTAGGTGTCACTCTCGACAGCAAATTGACATGGAACAGCCACATGGAAAATAAGCTCAACAAAGCCAGCATTGTCTTCTGGCAGTGCAAGAAGATGATAGGCAAACGCTGGGGCATATCCCCCAAAATTGTCTTATGTCTCTATAAGACAATTTCAATAATACGTCCGATGATAAGCTACGGCGCAGTAGTGTGGTGGCCTCGGACCAACCTAACAACGGCCGCCAACAAGCTTCAAAAGCTTCAAAAACTTGCATGCCTAGCGGCAACGGGCTGCATGAAAACTACACCTACAGCGGCACTCGAAGTGTTGCTAGACCTGCCTCCATTGCACCTGTTTATACAACAGGAAGCAACGATGTCGGCGGTCCGGCTAAGAGCTCTGAAGCTCTGGAAAGACACCAACACACCGCACACTAGCAATATAAATACACTCTTTAAAGAAGTTCCTCTCACACAAGCCATTGGCGACCAAATACCGAAACAATTTGTGTTCGACAAGAAGTACAAAATCCAACTGTACGAAGGAGCGGTTAATCACCACGAGCTCACGATCTTCACAGATGGGTCTAAGATGGATACAGGTACGAGTTCAGGAGTATTCTCCGAGGACCTAAACATCAACATCGCAGCACCACTGGGAGCCTACAACACGGTCTACCAGGCCGAATGTTTTGGCATAATCCTACCTGCCACAGCAATCATGGCACGTGAGGTAAGGGAACGATCCATTAGGATCCTCTCAGATAGTAAGGCGGTCCTCTCAGCCCTCAAAAGCCATACTATCACCTCGGCACTCACGCTTGAATGCCACCAGAAACTAACAGAGGTAGGTAAACAAAACAAATTAACACTGCAATGGATCAAGGGCCACAGTGGCTCAAGAGGGAATAACGCAGCCGACGTACTTGCCAGAAGAGGGGCCACTTTAGAGGTGGTGGGACCCGAGCCCATTATTCCCCTCCCTTCTGGTTTTTATCGCAACCTGGTAAGAAATAGGACCAGGACCCAACACAACCAGTCCTGGATTGGTATTGAAACATGTAGGCAGGCCAAGGAGGCTCTTCCCGCAGTAGACGGTAAGATAGCCAAACAAATCCTCTGGCTGTCCAAACAACAACTGCGGACAGTCACGGCCGCCTACACAGGACACGGATCCTTTAATAAACACCTATTTACTATAGATATCACCGACAGCCCGCTGTGCAGGGCCTGTATGGCAGCAGACGAGACGGCAGCCCACCTGCTCCTCGACTGCCCTGAGGTCGCACAGTACAGGCAGCAGTACCTGACCAGATACAGCACCCTGAGGGAAGCCGTGGGCCACATCAAGAGTCTGCTGGCCTTCCTCGTAGATCTGGGGTGGCTCGAATGACGACACCATTCCCACCCACACGCAAAATACGCGCCAAGACGTGGAGTTGCGGAAACAGCCCGTGCAATCAAGTATCAAGTAAGTAAGTATATCATAATGTTCAATAAACAATGAACGCTCATTCATATTTCGCTTAATTTCATAGCCATTCGACAATAATAAGTGGCGAACAGGTTCCCAAGATTCATTGCATCCAATGCTTTCTCTTAATTCTATTAAAAGAGTTCTCAATGTAGGGACTTGTTTCTGATATAAAATTCATTAATTTTGTTACGAATAGCATCTTTTTCCAAACTATTTAGGTCGTGTTTATGTGGCTGTTTTTTTGGGGTATTGCAGACACCTCCATTTACCATACCTTCCTTTTTTATTATTTTTAATCTTGCTACACTGTCTTCTGTAAAAAATTATGAAACAGAATGATAAGATGCTGCATTTATAATAGCAAATCATGTATTAAATAATATCTTTATGAAACTTGTTCAGTGAGTCGTCTTAGCGGCCTTATGTATGTAAGTAGTATATTATTGGGCATTCTATTCCACAATCGGCAAGTTGCGCGTCGAGTAGAAGCACTCGGCTCACAGCTGATATTGGTTTAGAACGCCCAATAATATTATGATCGCCTCGAATACCATGTATATTAACAGTAATATACGTTACGTACGATTGGCGTACAGACGCCAATCGCCTCCAATCACTCGCTAGTATTACTTACTGTACTCGACTACTGTTCATGCTTGTATGCCTCACTCGTGTAGTCAACCAAGTCCTCAATTAACAAAACTTGTTGAACAGCACCGTTTTTCGGCACGTTAATAGCAAACAACCCGATTAAATGTGATCGTATTGTGTTCAACGCTCAATCGTAGCAAACCCTATAACGCGGATTTGTTGATTTTTGCTGAACGACACTGATTTGGTGTACGTGAATGTCAACGATTCTGCGACGAAGCGTCGTTTATCATCAACTAACATTACTGGTTACTAACCATTATGAAAAACCGATCATACTCGTTTCCATATTTTCCAATTTAACATATAGGTACATGATTCATTTACAATAGAAAAAGCTTGTCAATACCGAACTCCTCTAAAAGGATAAGGGATATATAGAAATAGTATGGGTTCCAGGAAAATACCTGACTTGCAGTATCCCGCTGTATGCGCCAACTATTCTTCGACAAAGAAAGAAATCCTTCCTCTAAATCAGCTTCAGTGAGAGAATGGTTGGATTTATTGCCAAAAGTCCCTAGCCATTACTGCAGGGCAAGCACATCGCACATCTATGTTGAGGACTCATTTCGAAACAATACACACATGTTTATAATGTGTAAGACGTGGAACCAGAAAAATGAGAAGGAAACAGCAAAGCGCAATTTATTTACATATGTTTCAGAAGCTGAATAAATCTCTAAACTCAAACCAAGATCAGACCAGTGTGATACTCGTACCTCGTTCAAAGAAGGAAATTTGACGCTAGAAGAATATGATGTACACAAGGCTATGAAAGAAGAAGTGTTCTTCTTGCACCAGAACTTCAGGTATCTCTACAGTACTATAAACAAAAACTGCAGGTACATAATTACACCTTGTATTGTAATAACGATAACGACGTCCAATTATATGTATGGCATGCGACGACCGGGTAACCAACAAGCCTACCACGTGCCTTATACATCTCATTAAAAACTTGAAGGTTTGAACCAAAATAGAGACAAAGTGCTGTCATCAGCTTTACGGAATCATTCTGTGGCTGGAAATTTAGAAATTGAGCAGCTTATACTAGGAAAAGGCCACACTATGATGCCAGTAGATAGCGTGCACTCGACGTTAGAACACCTATTTAAGCCACCTACATATTTATTCTCCTGATGACTATCAATCTCATGGCACAAGCTCGACCAACAAAACGCTATGTCATTCATCATCTAGACTACAAGATCTTCAAAAACTATGATCGTACATGTCAGCTGGATTCGATACGCCCAGGGAAAAAGGCTAGGGATCCTGTAGTTGCAGACATCAGAGGCTTGCTGTATAAAAACGGAAACATTTTTTTCAAATTGCGGCATCCAGAGGAATGGCAAAAGCTGCCTCAAAGAAGAATGCGAACAAACACAAACCTCTCAGAACTTTACGACACACCAAGAGAATTAGACAAGTCTAAATACGAGAGCTTACAATCATTAAAAAATTACATGCACCGAAACTATCACATCTTCAACAACAGCCTCATGTATTAAATTTGAAGACTGATTCCTAAATAGATACCTAGACCTAGAAGTATACCTACTATTCCAAATGTTGTTTAATTCATAAAATTTTACTAGATGATGCCAGCAGCTACGCCTGCATTTTTTTTTTAATTTACCCGTTTTGGCCGATCCTGTGGGAATTTCGGGAAATCCCTTCTTAGTGCACCCCTACGGTCCCCAAGGAACATACATGCCTAATTTCAGCTTCCTGCGCCCAATAGTTTCGGTTGTAGCGTGTCTGTCAGTCAGTCAGTAACGCAAGGATTTTATATATTTAGATTATTAATTAAGAGAAAAATGTTTAAGTTGGTGTATTTTATATCTTTATTATTTTTTTGTTTATTTATATAACTTGTGGTAACGGATTATGAATACGGATTGCCATCAGCTCATATCATCCCATGGGTGTCGTAAGAGCCAACAGAGGGAGCATATTATGCAGAGAACAACACTATAAGAGAAGGACAACTTGATACAAACCCTATACCAACCCGTTTGGCCAGCGTGGTATAGTAGGCCAATTCCTCCTTTAAAGGAGAGGCCTAGTCCAGCAGTGGCCTGTTAAAGGCTGATGATGATGATGATTATATAATTTGTTGATTGTCAAGATGAGCCAATTGACTGTTGAGATAGACGTTCCCAAATTAACTTTAAGCATACTTTGAATTAAAAGCTCT
Organism: Euclidia mi; assembly: GCA_944739405.2. Classification (NCBI taxonomy): domain Eukaryota; kingdom Metazoa; phylum Arthropoda; class Insecta; order Lepidoptera; family Erebidae; genus Euclidia; species Euclidia mi. Next base: position 321,267 of record OX123182.2, read on the forward strand.
AGAAGTAACTTGTTCCTACATTAGATTAAGTGAACTGAGTGCCTAGATAAAGTTTTTTGTCTATACTTATTAACTTCCTAGTTTGCTTCATTTCAAAGTACTCTTATAATATAAAAATAAATAAATACAAATATTCCAAGGCAATGCACACATAGTTATCTAGTGCTTAACTAAGCAGAGCTTGTTGTAGGTACACCAGATAACTGATAAACATTCTTATATATTTCTAAATACATACACATAATATAGATAAATCACACGCTGACACAGAACAAATACTCGTGCTCATCATACAAATGTTTGCCCTGGGTGGGAATCGAACCCACGACCTCAAACTGAACTAAGATTGAGTGAATACATATTTTCTAATGTAGTACCAGCACTTCTGTTATTCACATAACAGAATTAAATTATCCCGTTCAGTTCCTTAAAACTCTGATATGTGAACATTTTTCACTTGTAGGAAATGGTACCTACTCGGCAAACAATTCTGATATGTGCATCAAAATGGCAAAAGATAACTACTGTGAATCATCAGTACATTGTATTGTTAAAAGGTTTTATACCTTATTTGTATTTTTATCGTTCGGTTTGTTTGTATTGAACGACTTTTTTGAACTTACTACTACTTGACTTAGTCCTGTGTAGTATTTACTTATTTTTAAGTCTACCGGATTTGACAATTTTTTTTGGAATTCCAACCCTGATTTGACGTTTGGGGAAACCAATTTTTTCACTTGGTCCCTGGATATTTTTTGCCGGTTACTGACGCTTTTCGGCAGTAACCAGGTTTTTTTGCGTTCTTGGAACTTTCCATTCCTCGAACGTATTTGTTCTTTTGATTTGTTCTATTGTGCACGGTAAGTCGGTGGTGTTATGTCGGTCGCAATAGACAAGGTTTTTTTTTTTTGTTCTGTTGTGCACGGTAGGTCGGTTGTGTTGCGCCGGTCACAACAGACAAAATTTTTGTATTTTTGGAATGCAACTGTGCCCCAAAAGTTGGTGGAGTTATGCCGATCACAGTTCCATTTTTTTGTGTTCACACCGCCTTGTTGTGATGAACCACCATTTAGCGTCCGCGCCCGACTCGTCCTTTAGCGGCGTTGTCTTTTGCATGCAACCTTAATGGTTACTTTTAAGAGTTTTGATGTTCTCTATAGAGTCGGTGGCGAGTGTGCCTTACCGCACTTTCTAAAAACAATCAAAAGACAAAGAGTTTAAATGATCTCTTATAGAGTCGGTGGCGAGGGTGCCTAACCGCACTGTCAATAGAGCAACTCTAGCAACTACTTGTATTTATTTTGTTTGATTTTGCTATAAGCTTTGTATTTTAATTTGTTGTTTATCTCTATTTTCGAAGATTTCTGGTTAGAGTCTTAAGGTTTAGTAGAGACACGAAGTTTTGGAGTTTGGTAGAGTCATAGGTAGAGTTTTTGTATTTACATAGAGTTCTATGTAGAGTTTTTTTTTTGGAATTACAGCATTTGTTTGTTGAATGTTTTAATTGGTCTTCTTTTCAGCATAAAAGAAAGAGTCCTTTCTTTTATTTTTTTGGGTTGCTATGTATTGTAACGCATCGATTTTATCTCGCATTACAGTGCCGCCCATGCGCCTTATATTCGTGAATTTATTTAGTATTAGTCGATTTTCCGACGATAATAGATTTCCATATTTTTTTAATTTTCTATGGTTTGGTTGAGTTCGTCGCCATCTGGCGGTCATGGCCACTCACTTCCTCCTAGAATGGATTAGCGTTGACATCGTATTTTTTTTGCATCCTAGAAAACTGGACAAATCCCGTTAGGATTTCGAAATTTAATAATAGAGTTTTATAATGGCTACAGTTTTTTAGTAAATTCTTCACCAAATCATGACACAATAATTATCTTAAAAATGCCTTCGGCATTGTTACGAGTCACTTGATTGCCTATATTTGAGGATAAAACGTGGAATCTACAGCCACGTTTTATATACCTCCTATAATTCTTTACTTACAAACTGGAATAATTTTACCCCTGATGGCTGTTCGCACATCGAGGATTTGCATTTTGTGACGCCACGCGGTGAATGTGACGAACATGGATTATTTTGTTAAGTTTTATTTTATACAACCTTTGAAGAACGCAAGGTAACATTTTTGATTATTTACATAAGGACGCAGCCTCGAATTCATAAACCCTCGCTTTCAACGTCTAGAATTCAAATTATTTTTTATTTATTTTATTTATAGACTCACGCCTGTATCCCCGAAGGGTTAGGCAGAGGTGTAATATTACACCCACATTTCGCCAGGAATTTTTAGGTCCCACGTAATAGGGGGCGAGCCTATTGCCGTACCGGGCACATTACCAGACTCCGTGCTGCTATTGAGAATTTCCTAACGGAAAAACCCAACAACACTTTGCCCGACCCGGGAATCGAACCCGAGACCTCCCAATCCCACGCGCACATTTTTGCCGCGAGACCAACGAGGCAGTAATTCAAATTAGATAAGATTAATTACCTATAAGATTTTGTTAGATAACCTAAAGCACTTTCATTATTTTTACAATGTTTTGGCATAATTTACTTGTATTTTGCTAACCTTCACTGTGATAAAATGCTATCGACCATTTCAAAATTGTTATTCTAATATCTCGGCCAAGGTCACTCTCTGTGATTAAAATTCTTTTGTTTTACCACTGATGTTTATCTGGCAATTTAGTTTAACTTATTTATGATATTCTTATATATGATATACTTATTATCATCCCATGGGTGTCGTAAGAGCCGACAGAGGGAGCATATTATGCAGAGAACAGCACTGAAAGAGAAGGAAAACTTGATACAAACCCTATACCAACCCGTTTGGCCTGCGAGGCATAGTAAAAATGCTGATTAGGATTTATGATAAGATTCGCATCTGGCGCCCGAAATTATGTTTATTTTACTATTAATTCAATTTAACTTGTAAATGATGCGAACCTCTCAAAGTTTTAAATAAACAGTTGTCAATTCCAACAGCTAGTTTCATTGATACTCTCAATTTTAGGTTGTGTACCATTTGTGAACATCATAAACACCAAAAACACACATAATTTTTTAAATTTTTTACAACATATAATCAATTTCACTTGTATATCAGTTAAAACATTTTTTTTTTTGCCACCATACTACATTTTTCATTTATTGATAAGTAGGTACATCAATCATTTATCAATCAATCAATCAATTCATTTATTTGCATAATACAGGTTAAATTACAGATCTTATACTATTTTACAGTTTCACTATATTATTACCATTCGGCGTGCAAATGTTTTAAATTAGTAGTCTACCTTGAAATAATAAAAATAATTGAATTATATAATGAAAAATAATTATGGTCATTCGTGTTCTTACACACTTATTTCAGAAAGTTATAACTTAAATAATATTAATTACCTAATACAAAATGCATATGTCATACTTAAAATAATGAATAATGAATATTTACTTAAAATGTCAATAGAACTATATTAATTATATAAGAATGTCAGTGAAATAAACAAAACAAAAAAGACAAAACAACTATTAAAATATCTAATGTCAAAAATAAATTAAATCTAATAAAATTGTATTATAGTAAAATTAAAAGTTAGATAATGGATAGGACTTTAAATATGAATAATAATTACTTTAATTTAATTATTTTCAAGTAATACTAACATTGTCAAGCAAATAATCACGTATGTCATAGTAACACTTGTCAATTAAAAATTTGAACAGCTTTGACTTGAATTGCGATACAGCTAGTGTTTTTATATGGTCTGGCAATTTATTATAAATGAGAGACGACATGACAAAAAAACTCTTCTTCATAAGTGCAGTGGCTCCATAAGGTACTTCTAGCGCTAGTTTATTTTGGTCTCGCAACTGTCTATAATAACTTTTGAAAGCTACATTGTAGAAATTAAGATTACATTTTACAAAAACGTTCACTTCATAGATATAAAGAGATGGCAAAGTTAAGATATTTAGTTGTTTAAAGTAAGGTTGGCAGCTAGTCATATTGTCTATATTGCAAATAGCCCTAATGCACCTTTTCTGTGCTTTAAAAACAAGATCTTTAAGGACAGAGTTGCCCCAGAATATTATATCATATCTGAGTACAGATGCGACTAGTCCATGGTAGGCAGTAAGGACTACTTCTTTAGTAACTATCTTGGCAAGTTTATATAGAGCATATGATGACGTACTTAGTCTTGAACATACATTTTCGGCATTTGACTTCCATGACAAATTACAGTCGATAAGTATGCCAAGAAATTTAGTTTCGTTCGAAGGGGATATGATTTTATCGTCGTAGTTAATATTAATATTTTCTATTTGCTTTCTTTGGAAAAAGTGCATTATTTTTGTTTTTTCTATATTTATTTCGAGTTTATTTTTTACGAGCCATTGAATGATTGTATGCAGTGTTTGTTTAATTTCATTTTCATATTCATTCAGTTTATCACATTTTATGACTACTGTGCTGTCATCAGCAAAAAGCACCATAGGGTTTTGATATGCTTAGGAAGGTCGTTAATGTACACTAGAAACAATAATGGCCCTAGCACACTCCCTTGTGGTACACCAGACTTAATAACTCTGGTGTCAGAGACGTAATTTTTTTCGTGTAATGTTTGAGAGCATATCTGCGTAATTTGTGTAAATTGTTTTCTCCCACATAATAAGATGCAATTAGATCTAGCACTTTACCTCTCCATACATGTTAAGTTTCTGCAATAGCATGTCATGGTCTACACGGTCAAAAGCTTTACTCATGTCCATAAAGATAGCACAAACAGGATTTTTTTTGTTCATATTGGTTATGATATGTTTGACTAGATCGTATATTGCAAGGTCTATAGTTTTTCCCTTACGAAAAGCCTTTTGTTCATTGACTAAAATATGGTTTTCTTCAAGATAGTTGCTCAAACCATTGTAAAGAACCTTTTCAAAAACCTTAGAGAAGATAGGAATCAGTGCTATTGGTCTGTAGTTTTTGACATAATGTTTTTCGTCTTTTTTGTAGAGTGGGATTACAACGGAGGTTTTAAGTCTCTCTGGAAAGGTACCATTAGTGATGCATAAATTAATAATATGGCTTAAGTGACCCGAGATTGTCGTAGAAACGTATTTCACCACCTTGGTAGATACACCGTCATAACCTATACTATGGGTATTATTTAGTAATTTTATTTCTCTTTCTATGTCAGTCGGTACTGTTGGATAAAGGAACATAGAATTGCCGCAAGATTGAATATTAAGATTTGGGCACGAGGAACAAGATGAGTCAGATGATTTAATTGTAATTTGTTGTTGAATTTGATCTATAAAATAATCATTAAAATAATTGGCTATGTCAACATGATTGGTAATACTAATGTCATTTCTTAAAAGTTCAATTATAGGTTCCTTAGGAAAATTAGATTTTGTTGAATTAACAATGGACCAGGTTGCTTTTGACTTATTTTGCGCAGTTTTAATAAGATGGTTATTTTGTGCCTTTTGTGTAAGAGATATAATTTTCTTTAATCTAGCTGAATACTTTTTAAATGCACGTTTGTGATCAACGGTTTTATACTTCCTATACTCCCACAATAATGCTCTTTTTCTTTTACTACATAATTTGATCCCTTTTGATATCCATGATATTCTTTTCTTTATATTCTTGGTAATCGTTTTATAAGGAAAGCATAAATTGTAGAAACACAAAAAAGGATCTAGAAAACAATTGAATGCTTGATTAGGGTCCTTGGTTTCATAGGCTGATGTGAATGTTAAGTTTTGTAGACATTCCTTAAAAATGCTTAAATTTTCATTACAGATGTCACGTCTTTTTATGTGCCAGCGCTTAATCACACAAGTCTTTTTAACAGGGCATTTCAGTACTTGAGCTGTATGTGGCGGGCACAAGCCGCGCCAGGAATGAATTATTTTCGTCAGTAAAAAAAACACTTTTTCACGGCAACAGTTTATTTTCTAGCACTTGTATGCTCGTACAGAAACACTTATTTGAAAGGCTCATAAACTGGTTAATATTAATAATAATTAATTATATTTAGTGGAAAAGACAAAAACGTGACCGCGCCAATTCGTGGCGAGCGGAGAACAGGAAGTTTTACAATGTTGCCAATACAATTTTTAATTATAAAAATTAATATTTATGTTGTTGCCAACATTAGTTGGGGGGGGGGGCCTACGGCAGTAGGATTACATAGAGTTATTATCAGACAAGATAACTATTACTAAACGACCTTACAAATTAAGCAATATAGAAATTTAAAAAAGTTGCAGTTTAAACTTAAATAACTATTCACCTAACACAAATTGTGTTGTGCAGGACTTAAGTACCTAATGATATACTTAATCTAAGACATGAGTACCACTTAAACTCTTATAATACTAAAACTTAGATTTCTATAGGTAACACGCAGACCTTTGTAATGGACCTGTTGTGCGTATATCCATTAGCAGTTTTAACTTCTACGGCGCGAACTTTTCCATCCTTTCCAGGAAAAACATTAGTGATACGAGCCATGGGCCATTCCAAAGGCGAGGTGTTATTATTACGTAATATAACTAAACTACCTATTGAAACATTAATTACATTATCGCGCCACTTAGGGCGACTTTGAAGTAGAGTCAAGTAATGCTTGCTCCAATTTTTCCAGAAGGCCTGCTTCATACTAGTAATTACAGACCAAAATTTTAACAAACTTACGTTAGTATCGCTAAGATTTCGTTCAGGAATACAATTGAGGGTTTCACCTGTCAGAAAGTGTCCAGGTGACAAATAAGAATAATCATTAGGGTCTGCTGTAAGAGCAGTTAATGGACGAGAGTTAAGTACACCTTCAATTTCTATTAATACACTATTTAGTTGTTCATAAGTGAGCAAGGCTTTACCTACGACACGTTTTAGGTGGTGTTTTGTACTTTTGACGGCACTTTCCAAAAGTCCGCCAAATATTGGACTATAACTAGGTATAAAATGAAAATTGATACCGCGTTCAGCAGCATATGACGAGAGAATTTGGTGACTTTGAGAAGCGTGCAAACGATACATTTCATCTAATTGGTTCCTTGCCCCCTTAAAGGTTGCCCCATTGTCACAGAAAACGTCGCTGGGCAAGTTACGTCTAGCAATGAATCGCTTGAAAGCTGCGAGAAAGGCGTCTGTCGTTAAATCAGATACTAATTCAATATGAATCGCCTTTGTCACAAAGCATACAAATAGAACAATGTAACCTTTACCGATGACTGGTTTTCTGACACGACTGTTTTTGACGGATACCGGCCCAGCGAAGTCCACTCCGACCTTCTGAAACGGCCGACACGCGGTGACTCGCTCAGCAGGCACCCATCAGTTGAGATGCCGCAACCGCCTTCAGTCTGAAACAGGTTACACATTTATGTATTACTTTTTTTACAGTTCGTAGTCCATCAACAATCCAAAATCGTTGTCTGATGGAACTTAATACCAATTTTTGCCCTGCATGGAGTAATTTCAAATGTTCATCTCTCACAATCAAGCTTGTAATAACAGATTCCTTTGGTAAAATGACCGGGTGTTGTTTATCATATGGCATAGGTGTATTCTGCAGGCGACCACCTACTCTGAGAATACCAGAACTATCAAGAAAAGGAGCTAGTGGCTTAAGATTACCTGAGACTTGATTGTGTGATGACAAGCTTTTAATCTCGTTTACATAATACTGATATTGTTCATGTTTGACAATTAGTAACAATGACTTTCTTAATTCTAAAGTTGTTAAAACACCCTTTTGTTTTTTTATTGTTGAGCTTAACATTATTACAAAATCTAATTACATAAGAAAGTACACGAGACATTTTATTTATATTCGAATGTTTCTTTAATCTTTCAAAAATGTTAAAACTATCAGTAGTTATTGTGGCACATACAACCTTTTTACTTTTCTCAGATTTTAATTCAGGTAATTCTAAAGGAGATTCATGAAAATTTAACTGAAGTTTATAATCTATATTATGTAAGAATGATGGGCCATGCCACCATAACTTATGATTATTGAGTTCATGAGACCTTAACCCTCTACTGAGACAATCAGCAGGATTGTTTGCAGTATCGACATATTGCCAGTGACAGTCACGTGCAATCTCTGAAATTGCTCTTACCCTATTTGCAACATAAGCCTGTAGCTTTGTTGGTCCGATTTTTAACCATGCTAGGACGATTTGAGAGTCAGAGAATAGGTGAGTGTCAGTAATATGTAAATGTGTAGAAAGAGTGTGTAGTACCTTTGCAGTCAGTTCAGCAAGCAGAAGTGCAGCATTGAGTTCAAGCCTGGGAATTGTCAACTTTTTCCTAATAGGGTTTATCCTAGATTTGGAGGCTAGTAACTGAACATGAGAATTACCTTGTTCGTCAGTACAGCGTAAGTATAAACAACAGCCATAAGCCACTGTGGAGGCATCAGCGAATCCTATCAGTTGGCTACAAACAGTGTCAGGAGGCTTGATACAGCGAGGAATGTTGATTGTCTCCATATTGGATAAATCTTTAACAAAGACATTCCACATTGTCCTGATGTCCTTAGAAGGACTTGCATCCCAGTCTGTTTGACTGAGACACAAGGTTTGCATAATTACCTTAGCACGGGTTAATATAGGCCTTAGTAGCCCCAGTGGGTCGAAAAATGAACTGATGTAACTTAATATTTCACGCTTAGTGTCACGTGTACTGTTATATGGTTTAGGACAACTGGCCTTGAAAATGTCATCGTTAACATTAAAGTTGATACCTAAAGTTTTTACAGACATGTCATGCCGCTCTAATTCCAAATCGCCAAAATGATGAGTTTCTTTAGGGACATTTTCAAGAACTGAATTACAGTTAGATGCCCACTTGTGGAGCTGGAATCCCCCCAGAGCAAGAAGCTGAATTAATTCAGACTGCATTTTTACTAATTCAGTATTAGTTTGACTATTGGATAAAATATCGTCGACATATGTATTATTCTTTAAGATTCTAGATGCTAATGGAAACTGATTTTCATAACTATTTGCAAGTTCAATGAGGCAGCGAGTGGCAAGATATGATGATGGTTTAAGACCATAAGTGACAGTTTTCAACTGTATGCACTGAATATCTGCGTTAGGTGACTCACGCCATAGTATATTTTGCAGTGAACATTGATTAGGATCTAAGTTAATGCATCTAAACATCATACGAATGTCGCTTATAAAGAAGAATTTATCTAATCTAAATGCAAGAAAAACTTCAAAAAGATCCTTCTGCACTACTGGGCCATTGAGTAAAAGGTCATTTAAAGAAACCTTTTTATTAGTAATCATGGAGCCATCAAACACTGTTCTTAACTTTGTGGTGCGACTGGACTCTTTGACAACGGCATGGTGAGGAAGAAAATAGACTGGATCTGTAGACATATTGTACCTACTTATGTCATAAAATGCACCATGGTTTAATTCTATGTATTGATCAATAAACTTTTTATATTTAAGAAATAGATTGTTATCTTTATGCAATCTTTTCTCTAAATTGATAAATCTTTTAAGTGCAATGTGAAATGATTGTCCCAGCTCTGAGTTTACTTGTTCTAATGGAATCTTAATGGGCATTGAGACTTGAAATTTATTGTTTTCAAGAATAGTAGTGTCCTTAAAAAACTTCTCACAATAATCATGCTCAGGTAATTGCTCTGGGAAGATTTCAGGCACTTTTTCAGTATCCCAAAATGCTCTCAAAGTGTCATTTAAGCTGCTATTACATTCATTACAATGTAAAGATACAACCTGATTTTGTCCATGTGGAATGTTGGTGAGCCCAGCGACGATGTGCCCAAGTGTTGTGTGAACTACTGATGGCTGCTGTTGTGGAGTGATGCTTGCAGAACTGGACTGTCTGCCCGCAGGAGTACTCTCAAGCGGCGGCAATAGGATCTGGAAGAAAACGTCAGCTCCAAGCAACAAGTTCACATCACCAGGCACATTAAAGTTTGCGTCGGCTAGCTTGCAATTCGCAGGGAATGTAATGCATGACGCATCAATACGTGTTTGAGGCAATTTGGTTGTGATGGATTTTACCACATGACAATTGACAAGTATTTTGAATGGATAAATAGCGGAGTGAACCTCAAGCTTTATACATTTGTCAACTGTTTTGGAAATGTTAGTAATGCCAACAATGTTGGAGTTAGTGTGCTCAGGGACCAAGCCTAATAAATCAAGTGTGTGCCGAGTGATAAAAGAAACCTGTGACCCACTGTCAAGCAGAGCTCTCACATAAATATTGCTGCCTGACTGCGTAACTAATTTAACTTGTGCAGTAGGCAGTAGCACCGGAGTCTTAATATTGCAGGTACTTTTAAGCGCCACATTTGTTGAAGCTTGCTGTGCATCAATCCCATGCAGTAGGGAGTTGTGCCCCTGTTTACATTCAGCACACTTAAAATGAAATTTGCATTTGCGCTGTTTGTGCTGCCCTAAACAAATTTTGCATAAATTATTTTTTTTACCCGTTGCCCCGGAGCAGCAAGCGCAAAGGCTTCACACTTAAAAAGCTTATGTTCAGATGACATACAGTATAGGCATGCTGGAGCTGGCTGCGCTGTAGTTACAGTATGGCTGGCCATCCGGTTAGCCTGCGGCTTCTTCGAAGAATTGCTGGCTTCCAGGGCCTGAGCGTGACGTGCTAAATACTCGAGCAGTTCTTTGATTGTTGGTTTTACCAGAGGGTTTTATTAAAGAGAGTATTTTGAACGCTTACCAGTTTGTGACCGGCTTGTCCATATATTATGTGGCAACGTTGTTCACAACACTTGGTTGATGTGGAAATATAAGAGAAATAATATAAATACGATGCACTAGTTTGCTTTATTGTTATTCACTCGCGAAAGGCCTTTTTTAACGATAATATTATACGAATTTGGACGATTATTTATAATATTTTACGAAAACAATTTCGACAATTTGATTTTTTTTTATTGACAAGACAAAGTCAGCAGTAGGTAGTTCCACGCACAATATATTTAAAACTTAACTTTTTCTTTTAATGGCCAGTAACTACACTACTCTAACAGGTTTCGCTCCAATGTGAACGCTTGAGATGTAGCGGGGTCCAGCTTGCGTGAAATAATGCATATTATTACGTTGTCCCAGCCCTCCACCGGCTCCTCTAGGTTTTTAAGGGCCGCAAGGTGCTGTTTAACATCTGAAATGAGACTTCTTAAGTTAGCAGGGGTAGACCGAATGGCTGGTATGTCCATTATTGTGTATATGTGTTCTTGTATTATTGTAGTGTTGTTGTCGTATCTCTCTTTAAGCAATTTAAGAGCTTCCGCGTAACTGTGACCCTGGAGGGGTAGATTGTTGATAAGGGCGTGAGGCTCTCCTCTGAGAAAGCTCTTCAAATAGTATAGCTTTTCAACTGAAGAAATGGATTGATCTTTATCAATCATAGCATTAAAAATATTGATGAATTCGTAGTATTCTGTGTATTTTCCCGTAAATGTGGGAATGTTGATGTTAGGCAACTTGATTCGCGAATTATGGTTTGATTGCGATTCCGAGATTTCTGAGGGCGGAATAACATTTCAAGCACTTTATTGATCTGGGCTACTAAATCAATGTACGTATCCTCGATCTCCCCAGAATTCTCGGAATCTTCTTCATCGATCGATAAAATTTTTACACATAGCCTATTGTACTCTTGGAAGACTTCTTCCAGTCGAGTCTTTTTAGCCTTTAAATTCTCTATTGATAGTAATTGAATGTTACCGTCCCAACTCTTCTTAAGACGCGTTATCGGCGCCTTTGTATAACCCCTATTAGCAACGAGGTATTTTAAATCGGTAGGCATTGTGAACACAAATTACACGAGAAACACGACACAAGAACAAAGTGAATGTACACAAAATGGCGAAGTGATTTGACGTGAGATGACGACGCAAACGCTGCTCGCTCGACGGATGTTTTGTTGACGGCAATGGCGACGTTCGGGTGAAGTCGGCTTGACTCGGCTCACGTTCGGCTGCACTCGGCGCAACTCAGCTCACGTTCGACTGCACTCGGCTCACAATCGGCTCCCGATGCGACGTTCTCGTAGCCAAGTTCGGTGCGGATATTCAGATTGGACAGCAGGGCTGCCAACCGCACAATGGTTTGAATTGACGATAAGACGCGGGCGATTAGGTATGCACACTTGTATAGATGCGCACACACACACGTAGAGAATGTGAAGCGATATTTTTGCAGGGACACGATCTTCGTTTTTTTATTGTTTCCACGGGCTCTGATTTCTGCTGTTTTCTGTATTCTTCGGCTGCCGTTAAATATTGCTAGCTTCTAAATAACTAGGACAGCCGTTCGGATCTTGATTTTTTGAGATCTTGAATTCAGACACGCAGATATCCGGCTTCTTGAAGGACCAGTATGGCGGGCACAAGCCGCGCCAGGAATGAATTATTTTCGTCAGTAAAAAAAAAACACTTTTTCACGGCAACAGTTTATTTTCTAGCACTTGTATGCTCGTACAGAAACACTTATTTGAAAGGCTCATAAACTGGTTAATATTAATAATAATTAATTATATTTAATGGAAAAGACAAAAACGTGACCGCGCCAATTCGTGGCGAGCGGAGAACAGGAAGTTTTACAATGTTGCCAATACAATTTTTAATTATAAAAATTAATATTTATGTTGTTGCCAACAGTATGATCTGATAATCCTAATTCGAGTATCTCACTTTTACAATTGCGAATATTATGTGCAAAGTTATCTATACAAGTATTGCTACATAGTCTAGTGGGTTCTTTTATTTCCAACCTTTGATTATATACTGTCTAGATGGAGCGTCGCCCTACAATCAAAACAAAGAAAACGAGCCAACAATTTTAAGCATGTGTGCGTGCAGGCAATGTTTTACACTGTGCGTCTATGTTTCTGTGTGCGTGAATAATGATACCAGCTACTACAATTCTCCCATAAATCACATACTAAAAAATAGACTAATTAAATATGATAAGTTATAGGTGTATGTAGGCATATAGTGTTGTTCAGTTTTAGTAGTGTCTTTTTGTTAAGTTGTTACTTTCTTAAATAAATAAAAAAACACTATTTAAATTAAACTAGAATTGAGTGTGGGAATGTTGTTTTAAGTCAGCTAAGTTATTTAGGGCGAAAGCGCCAGGGTAGCTCACGAAATTCATTTTTGTTAGGTTTTGGAACGAAGTTCCTTATCACGCGTTTCGAAAGGGCTAGGGCTAGATGGGAAAAATTAAGACGAAAAGTTGTAACGACAGTTTTTGCTATAGTACCTAAGCTATTGTAAGACGTGCGGCGTGCGCGTGTTTCTCTCTCTCTCTCACTCTCTCTCTCTCTCTCTTATAGAAAGCAAGCATCATGTTCATGCTTGCTGATCACGAAAATGACATCTATTTGGGAATCCAGGATGGCTGACGGGACATTTTTAATAAAATTAATATGGGTATCATTTTTGGGGTTTTTATGGATTCTGGTCACGAAAATGACATCTATTTGGGAATCTAAGATGGCTGACGGGACATTTTTAATAAAATGAATATGGGTATTATTTTCGGGGTTTTTAAGGATTCTGGTCACGAAAATGACATCTATATGGGAATCTAAGATGGCGGACGGGACATTTTTAATAAAATTAATATGGGTATCATTTTATGGGTTTTTATGGATTCTGGTCACGAAAATGACATCTATTTGGGAATCCAAGATGGCGGACGGGACATTTTAATAAAATTAATATGGGTATCATTTTCGGGGCTTTTATGGATTCTGGTCACGAAAATGACGTTTATTTGGGAATCCAAGATGGCGGACGGTACATTTAAAAAAAATTAATATGGGTATCATTTTCGGGGTTTTTATGGATTCTGGTCACGAAAATGACATCTATTTGGGAATCCAAGATGGTGGACGGGACATTTTTAGTAAAATTAACAATTATTGCTAAAATTGAGCCTACTGATTAAGTTTATATTACATTATATTTGTTAATAATAAAAAAAATATATTATAACTTAAAAAAATAAAATTTTATTACAATTCCTTCACTAATTAATTGAAAGGAACTTCGTTCCATCCGGGTGTCCCTTGACACCTCTCAAGCAGTTTTTTTTGCAATTTGTTGATCAGTATTAAGTTGTACGTTGATTAAAATATGTTTTGCGGCAGTAGCAAAATATGTATTTACAGAATTAATAAGTTATCAACGCAACTATCTAAGACCAAGTAATCTTACTGAATGACTATTTAATGAAATCTTAACATTTTAGGATTACACTTGCTTAATAAGTTGTATTACTGAATCGATTGATGATTATAATTCTGTAAATACATCTTTGCTCAACGTACAACTTAATACTGACCAGCAAATTGCAAAAACGTAAGAAAATTTAAATTTCGCGGGCTACCTTAGCGCTTCTCCCTTAAATTGGTATTACATTATTTAACTTTTTAGGCAGTTTGAATTGGATACAAACTGCCTAAAAAGTTAAATATATAAAAAATATTACTAATATCTGTGATCTTTCATTTCACCAAAAATTTGAAATTAAGGATCACAGGAATGAATTTTATTTACAAATAAACACACAAAGATATGGGCGATCATTAGTGTAAAATAAAACAAAACCAAAGTCAGTGACCATCTCTTTGTATTTGTTTTTTGAAAAGTTTTCGCTTCGAAGCTAAATTACTATTCACATTGTCTAATTTTAATTTGTGGTAGTATCTTATCGCAAAATACTTTTCCACTACCAGCCTCATTTAATTTACTTGATGTAGAACACCGCAAACATGAGCCGTTTCTACTGCAAAATAATTAACGCCACCTACAAAGCTTTTCATTACAACAGATATTATTTTGGAATAATTAGCACTTGTCATTAAAAAATCTTGTTTAATAAACTGTCGAATTACTGTTTCAGTTCTTTTGCATATATCATACACATCTTGCGAAGCATAAACCAGGCCACTTTTATCTTTTATGCACACTAATTTGTGGTACTGTAATCTATTCCTTGTTATTAAAGATTCAATGCAAGCATTACATTTTATCTGGTTACGTAATATCCGCACAACGAAACCTGCGATATAGCCAACTATTTGGTTAGTAAATTCACATAATGGTGAACCATCTATCTGTGATGCACCCTCATTTTCGTCCAAGAACAAATGTTCGTCGTCATTTTCAATTTTATCCTCATCGTCTCGGCGTGAAAAAAGTACAGTTTCGTTTATGCATTTAAGGGACGAAGAACACGTAAGAACACTTATGTTTTCAAGGGGCACTGGACTGATTTAAGCTCCATATGGCAAAGTAGCTTCGTATAAATACCTTTCAGCTGTCGGGCATTCGGATTATCATTGCAGCCACCATGCATGCGTATCGATCCAAATAATAATTCAATATGGTCTTGGCTAGTGCGGTATGTACTTAAGTATTTTAGACATTTTGGTTCCACCAAATTTTCATAGAGAGTCTTCAAGCTATTTATGCAAATAAGCACGCCTAGAAATCCCGTTAAGGATTGTGACTTGAGAACTGGTACGTAACTTTTAAAAATAATTTTCTTTGAAGTTTGCTGTTCCTTGTAAGTTCTCTTTCTTGAAATTTTAAGGCTTAAATTCAAAATAAGCTGTTTTGCTTCTTCTAATATAGCAAACATTTCAATTTTATTTCCAGAAAAGAGAGGATGTTTGCAACCATGGGCCTTTAAATTTCTAGAGTTAAAAATGTCAAAAACATTATTCATGAGCATTATAAAATTTTCAGTGGCTTTGCTATCTGAAAATTCTGGTAAATTTAACTCTTGTCGACAAAACGCAATTGCTTTTGATACACTACTGCTCAAGAGCTGGGTGGCCAATTTGACATTCATAATGGAGTTCCGGAATTGTAAGTGCTTTTTCGAAAGGCGGTTAGCTAGGTGTAAGCCTGTTTGTTCTTGCAACAATTCGAGTTTTTGCACATACAACCAATCAATTTTGTGGTTATCATACAAAAAACTTTCTTTTGATTCCCAATGATTCCGTATTAATTTAATCATATGGCAAATATCAAGGAACACTGCCACCTCATAATTAGCACATGGATGTTTGAATGTTGATTTTAGTTCTCTTGGGTTTTCATATTTACAACCCAAAATCTGCATAGCCGACAAATTCGAACTATGGCCGTCAAAGGTTAATGACATGACGTCAACACCTACTTCGTGGCATTTGTGCAGTACAGTTTTAATTATATTGGCCTTTTGTTCGCCAGTCATTCCGTGGATTAAAAAGTAAGCTATCGGTAACTTCCAAGGTTCATTTAAGGATACTAAAATAAAAAAATATGCCTCCGAAGCTTTAATATTCATATTTTCATTAGGGCCGCTCCCCATATCCACAATACCTTCATCTTGTAACGTCTTTCTATTGAAACACTTTTGCTGTCTGATTGCCATCTCGTCAGCTATTAATGCACAAATCATATTTTTATCAGATTGATCTCTTTTAGCCTTCAATATCTTAAATGCGTCCTCTGTCAAACCTGGTGAACCATCAATACTTGTATACCATTTTGATAATGTTTTTGGATGAGGAAGGCAACTTTGAAACTTATTCTAACATAATTATATGCCTTTGGTGAATAGAAATGTAATGTTAAACAGAATTTCCTGAATTCTGGAGCATATTTTGTAACAGGTCTCTTGGCACCTCCTTTCAGTTTTTTTTTTCATATTCGCGTACAAGTCTGCAGCAAACACATTACTTCTTAAACTATTGTGTATATCGTAATCAATATATCGCTCTTTCTTCAGTGTTCCGATAATTTGTTTAAAGGATGCAATCTTCTTTTTTAGCCGTTGGTTTTTTTGCCTAAGAGATTTAATTTTTAAGCGATGCTTCTTTTCAAGCACTATTTTCCGTCGGAAATCACGTCGTAGCTTTGCTTTCTTTGGAGTGTCAAAAATAGAATCAAGATCTGAAAAGGACTCTTCCTCATCTAATTCAGTTTTATTTTGCACCTCTGTTTTGTCGGGTATATCATTGTTACGTAGTTAGTCAATATCATTGATAAATAAATTATCAGAAAGTTCCATACTGGAGCACACATCATTGTGTATACCGGAAGGTCCAGCTTCATTAGAATTAGATTTCTGAAAATAAAACCATTCATGTAGGTACATAGCTTTTGTGGATAACGACTTCAACTTTAGCGTGAAAATCGAAACATGAAGACTAAGAAGATCTAGGTACTGATTAGCATCTTTTTAAACCGCACAAGTTAACACATAATTTATTCAATTTTATTTTAATATTACCTCTGGTATCTCAACATCATTCAGAACCATTACTTTCGCTGGACTTTGCTGATGATAAAAATAATGCCTGGAAGAAAAAAAAATTAAACAAACAATAAATTATAAGAAAACATGAACAAATTGATAAGTTTATAGGGAAGTTCACCTTGCTTGGAACTGCTTCCTTTGTAAGTCTACGGCGCCCTGAATTGTTTACAGTGTACATATCCTTGCTGCGGAAGTGATCGGAACAAACTACAGTAGTTTTTGTTGGTTGCCACGTAGCATCTCCACGGCTTTCTTTAATGCGATCTATCCATCGATTCCTGATAATAGGATTATTGGGTATTCTAAAAAATAAGATGTTATGTTGATCACCATATTTTACTCGTCAAATATTTACAGTGGGTGGCCAAATTATTATACTCACTTGGCATTTTTGTTCAAATTAATTTGTTGCAGTCTTTTTTTTTGTAAATACCACTGTTTTTAGCATTATTTTTCATCTTATTACATAGCTAAGAACTTATTTAAGATTTAATAGGCTGGCAACAATTATTATAATAAGGAATTATTTTGTAAATGGCAATAGTGTCAAGACGCCCATTATGTACGCCATTTTTTCTATGTTTGACGTGTACTGCACAAAGTTGAAAAGTAATTCGTTAGTGATATTTTTGATCATAAACAGTGATATATAGCGGTAAGTGTTATTGTTTTGTTATTTTGATTACGAATAAACGGCATTTAATGATGTTATTATTATTTTTTGACCTTTTTCGATCTTTTGCCGTCCTAACCTCAAAAAATCTTTCTTTTTAGCCATGGGGAAGGCTACAGACATTTCCCCCAGGAAAAGGTCAGAAATAAAGACACTTTTAAATCATACATGTCATTCCCAACGGGAAATAGCGGAATTAGTGGGCGTTTCACAGTCTACGGTTCGTAATATAAAGAAACTCTGGGATGACTGCAAATCACTATCGCCAAGACGTGCCGGTAAATGTGGGAGAAAACGTATCACAACTCCTCGGACTGAGAGAGAAATAAGACGTGTAACAATAGAAAATCGCAGAAAGCCACGAAAAGTAATAAAGTCTTTGTTAGACGATGCTGGCGTAACATTGTCCGATAGAACGTTACGGCGAAGGCTGAAAGAACTGAATTTCACATGTTAAAAAACCCAAGTTGACCCAGGCTATGCGTGCTAAACGTCTTGCATTTGCTAAAATGCATAAAAATTGGAGTGCAGAAGACTGGGAGATGGTAAACATATTATTATTAATTAATTTTTTACAGTTATGATTTTTGATTTGATTTATGAAATCATGTTGCTGATGTTCACTTTTGATGTTACAGGTTTGTTTTTCAGACGAGTCGTCGATTCAAATCCTCCAAGATAATTCCCAGTTCGTTCGTCGAAGGCCGCATTAAAAATATGATGAAAGTTGTGTGGTGGAAAGAGTAAAACATCCTCTTTCTGTTATGATATGGGGCGTCATTAGCTCTAAGGGTAACGGTAGACTGCATTTGGTGGAAAGCACTATGCGCCAGGACCAGTATTTACGAGTCCTAGAAACCAAGCTGCTCCCACAAATGAGAGAATGGTTTCCAAATGGCAACTGTATATTTATGCAAGACTCGGCGCCATGCCATAAGGCAAAAAAGTAATGAAATTTTTAAAAGATAATAACATTACTCTTCTGGATTGGCCTGGAAACTCGCCCGACCTCAACCCTATTGAAAATGTCTGGGCCGCATTAAAAAAAGAAATCTCACGGGAAAAAATTATAACGAATAAGATAGAGCTTATTGAAAATATAATTAAAGCATGGCACAGAACACCTGCTTTGCAAGAAATTGCTAAAAATTGCATTGCCAGCATGCCGCAACGCCTTTGTGACGTGATTGCACGAAAGGGAGGATTCACTAAATATTAATAAAACATATATTCTTTTAACATAACACTGTTTTAACACTGTATTATGTTTTATTTCTTATTACCTTTGCTACTAAACCTAGCAATAAAGAAGTTGATATGTTGTCACTTGCAGAAAAGTGAAATAAACGCATACGAATATGTGAAATCCATATTGTCGCAACTGAGTATAATAATTTGGCCACCTACTGTATGTTTGATAAGGGCTGATTATTCAATGGTCAGATAATTTTTATCTGAGGAATAAAAATGGAGGTTAAAAAATTAATTACTATTAATCAGTGCCAGTTATTAATAATTACTAAAATGTGATCATGAAGTCGGTACCCAGTAAATTATTATTTACCTATAACATAGACGTATAAAATAATAAAAACTGCTTGAGAGGTGTCAAGGGACACCCGGATGGAACAAAGTTCCTTTCAATTAATTAGTGAAGGAATTGTAATTTTTTTTGTAAGTTATAATATTTTTTTTATTATTAACAAATATAATGTAATATAAACTTAATCAGTAGGCTCAATTTTAGTAATAATTGTTAATTTTATTAAAAATGTCCCGTCCACCATCTTGGATTCCCAAATAGATGTCATTTTCGTGACCAGAATCCATAAAAACCCCGAAAATGATACCCATATTAATTTTATTAAAAATGTCCCGTCCGCCATCTTGGATTCCCAAATAGATGTCATTTTCGTGACCAGAATCCATAAAAGCCCCGAAAATGATACCCATATTAATTTTATTAAAAATGTCCCGTCCGCCATCTTGGATTCCCAAATAGACGTAATTTTCGTGACCAGAATCCATAAAAGCCTCGAAAATTATACCCATATTAATTTTATTAAAAATGTCCCGTCCGCCATTTTGGATTCCCAAATAGATGTCATTTTCGTGATCGGAAAGCATGGACACGATGCTTGCTTTCTATAAGAGAGAGAGAGAGACAGACAGACAGAGAAACATGCGCACGCCGCACGGCTTACAATAGCTTACTATAGCAAAAAGTATCGTTACAGCTTTTCGTCCTAATTTTTTCCGTCTAGCCTCCTCCCGCAACGCGCGATAAGGAACTTCGTTCCAAAAAGAAGGACTCCGCGCCATGGACATCAAAAGTGCAGCACAGTAAGTGTGGACCGTTTGCTCAAACACGCCTTACGCACACATTTACAACATAGTCACCAGTCGGCATGACCGGCCACCATTACTTGACACGACGGCGTCTTTGTAGGTATCATTTACGTCAAGTAATAAAATAATATAATGCAACTTTATGTTGTGAAAAGATGTAAAAATAATTCTACATCCCAGAAAAACTGTCAAGGAATAACATATCACAGGTAAGGCATCACGCAGACATAGATCGGTACGATGCTTCACTTTCGATATGCGTGGCGCGGAGTCCTCCTTTTTTCATACGTCTATGACCTATAATAACGATGTTTACGTGGCATCGACTTCAAAATCATAAGAAAGACTTAATAAATTTATATTATTGAATTACTCTTGGCACCTTTTATACCGGCGGTGTATTGGACCCAATGCAAAAATAATCATTAAAATGGGCTTAAATCATTACAGAAAAGCACAGGCGAATTAAAAACTCCACCTTTTTTTTAAATCGATTAATAAAAGTACACCAACTAAATAATATATACGTAAGCCATAAACTAACTAATATACCCACAAAAAATGACGTTAAGTTGGGAGAATGAAAAAAAGCAACTGGCAACACTGATAAAATATGGCGTAATTTGGTGTTCATAAAAACAAAAAATACATATGTAGTCTTTTGGTTACTTACCGATGATAGGTGACGTGTTTGGTATTTTTTACCCTTCCCTTATAATTTCGGCACAGTTGTATAGCACAAACTGTCATTTTACCGCTGTTATTTGTTTATTACTAAGCGCGCGTAAAACGTAGTGACACCAAAGCGGCTGGTTTGGCACTGATCGGCGGGTAAGAACTTATAAGCCAACAGTTGGCTGATATTTTTTGACACGTTTGCGCGCATTTGATGCTCTATCTAGACAGTATATAATCAAAGTTTCCAACTTTAAGTTGTGGCTTTGTAGGAGATATACAAATTCGAGTGTTTGCCCATTTTTCTTAATAACATCAATGTTAAAGTCACCACATATCATAAATTTTTTGTTTGTGTTATCACATAACTGCCTTAGTAAGCTTTCTAAATTATCGAGAAAAACATACATGCTAGAATTTGGTACTCTATAGACACAGACTATTATGAGACCATGTTCCTTAAGTTCTATAGCACAATATTCAATAATATTTTTAACAGCATAATTATTAGCGCCTCCTCTTTTGGTATCTCTAGAAAAACTTGTTGCCAGTCGGAAGTTGGGAATATTGAGTAATTCTTCTTGCTCGGGTGTCATAAAGTGCTCAGTTATACAAATAATATCAACAGGTTTCGTATTCTTTTCTAGTTCTTCCAAATGTATAGTTAAACTGTCGCATTTATTAATGACTCCTGCTATATTCTGGTGGAGAATGTATAGATTATTGTAGTAGAAAAAACTGCTTCTTCGTTTTTCCTCCGGTCTCAATTTCCTCGTTTAAAAGGTGTTTATTAGACACAGTGGGATTGCTGCAGTTATAGGGATATATTCTCATGTCGATTTCTATTCTAGCCATTATCTGTCTAAGTATGTGATAAATACCTTGTTTGTTTAATTTGCCAGTATTGTAGGAAAACATATCATAGGAAAGATTTTGGTTGGTATCAAAAAAGTAGGCATAATTATTGCGCAACAGATCCATATATAACAAGTTGTTAAAAAGCTCAACACGGTAATTGAATATAGGTGCTCCTCTTATATAAGTAGGTGTACACAATATTATGTTTGTATGCGAGAGTTCTCCTAGGCTTTCCTTTATAGTTTTTATTAGTTCGATGGTGTCAAAATTACTCTTGAAGTCTTGTTCTCCCAACAAAATTATACAATAGTCGTACAAATTAAACTTTTTTACTTTAGACTTTATATTGCCCAACAGTTGCTTTGTATTACCATTTGGTAAAGCATAATGGCAGTAGTCAAAGTAACCATCATAGTAACGTTCAATAGCCCCTAAAGTGTACTTTTGAGTGCAATTACTTAATACACATAGTTTTCTATTCATAATTCTAGGTGAGTGTAATAAGTGTTTGGAAGGTAGATCCTCACTCAGAGGGCTCACTTGTTCTTGGTCAGTGTTTGTGTTGTTTGTTTTATTCGACTTACTGGGTGTAACTTCTGTTAGCATTTTCGGTGTTGATGGGTGTAAGCATTTTGTACTTGTTGGTGTAACGGTGATGTCAATAGTACAGACGGGCTTATGAGCTTTTTTCTTCGGTGTTAAAAACTTTTTGTCACTTACTATATCACTTGTGAATTTTTTATAAATATTTTTCTGTTTCGTTAATTCTTCAATTGTTTGTTTAAGATGTGTGTTTTCTAAGTTCAATCTTTCTACCTCATTATGTGCTGAATCTAATTGTGATGTTAGTTCTGTTAATTTATTATTTAACTGAGTGATAGTGTCGCAGTTTTCGTCATCCGATATGTTTGGTAAACTATCTCTTGTCGTGTTACCGTGTGAAGTTATATCAGTATCGTTGATAGTTGAGTTATAATCATCACTTTTTGTATCAGAATATTTTCTATTTCGACGAGTCGTAATATTTCCAAAGAAGTTCATTGTTTAAGAATGAAACTTAAATAATTCACAAATGCTCGATTTGGGTGAGGATCGAACCGCTACCACTCTGTGATTGCAGTAGTAAGTTATGGAACGGGACCAAGCTTGTATTGATTGAAATTGTGAAATTGGTGATCGCTTGCTGTGTATTTTTGTAAAGTGCACAATATTGCAGTTGGTAGTGATATTTATATGTGTGTATATATATCACTATTATATATATATATATACATATATTTAATAAAGTAATTTTTTAACTCCCCTGAAAACTTAACAAAAAACACAGAGGTTTTGGCAAGCGTAATGACGATATATGTATCTGTATTATGACTTATGACTAAGGCTATGTATTAAAAGTGACTATGTGTTGGGTGACACGGCAACAGTGTCTGTAAAATAATTCTATATTTTTATTACTTAATCATAATTATGATTTATAAAGACGAAGACTTCCAAAGAAGACACGACCTTCAGTAATGAAGAACGCGACTATCATGATGAATTATGATTTATAATGTCATCATCAGCCCGTCACAGTCCACTGCTGGATATAGGCCTCTCTGGGATTTATATGAATTCTCTGGGATTATATGTGAATGAAAAATTTATGAAATTGTAATGTGCCATATATTGTCCTTTTCAGGCAATAGGCAGTTACTATGTCTAAAAACTATAATAAGGCTCCGAAACAAATTAAATTATAAATATAAATGACAAAAAAAATTTAATTCTAGCAGCCAAAAATATATATCCGTATGGTGACGGATTAAGAGTACGAATTGTCACCACCCCATATATTCCCATGGGTGTCGTCAGAGGGAGCATATTATGCACAGAACAGCACTGTAAGAGAAGGAAAACTTGATACAAACCCTATACCAACCCGCAACGCCAGCGTGGTATAGTAGGCCAATTCCTCCTTTCAAAGGAGAGGCCTAGCCCAGCATTGGACTATAAAAGGCTGATGATGATGATGATGAGCCAAAAATATGTTGAACAAATTCTTTTTGAAACAAATCGTCAAGTTGCCACAAAACATAAGTATTTTCACTAAACTGCAATTAAAATACGGAAATAAGCCAAGAGGTAGACGATTTAACACAGAAGAAAAAATTTTGTGCCTAACAATTTGACAAAGTCCAAAGGCTTGCAATTTATTGAAAAGCATGTTTTGCTCTCATTGAAACAATGTCTTCAGACATTATTAAGTTCTTACATAGTACAGCCAGGCATCAACACCAATATATTAGTAAAATTAAAGAATGACGCCCAAAAACTACCGTCAGAAAAACCACAGATAAATCTATTATTTGACGAAATATCTTTAGAGCCCGGATTATATTATAACTCGACCCGAGATGAAATTATTGGATTTTAGAGCAATAGATTAAAAAAATTATAACCCTGTCTGATCACACCCTTGACCCTCATCCTTATGATTAAAGGCATTAAAACAAAAACAAAACAACCCATACCTTTTACATTTTGCCACAGTACAATAAAAAAGAAGTTTTAAAACCACTTATAATAAATATTATAAAAGAATTGGACGAATCTGGCTTCAGTGTTATAGCTACGATTTGTGACCAGGCTACAACCAATGTAAGCACAAATCGAAGTTTGATGGAAGATACCAAAATCTATTATAGAGTATTATAGATTGTCACAAACCAAACCATACGAAACTCCGACTCTCTGTATACAAAATAAAGAAAATTGGCATGGTAAAACTGACAGTGAGGACCAAAGAGTAATTCTCACCGAGGAACACAACTTTGCCCCCTGCCATGAAACTCTCAGTATTGAAGTTATTGGGACATTTCATAGGATGCATAAAAACTTTGAAGCCCCATATCTCGGCGACAGTTAATGGTTGTAGGGAGCATCATTGATTGTAATTACGGTATTAACACATTGCCGCAATGTAAGATATATATGTAAAAAATTAAAAACTAGAAATTATGTTTCTGGTTTTGCTCTTCCATTTTATTTACAAACCTAACCATGCTAAACTCAGCAAATTGTTAGACCATAACCCATAATGCGCCCAAGGCTCAAGGCCCACACTAAGGCAAAGAAATTCACACTACAAAGAACAACAGACAAATGGACCGATTTAAGCAAAAATGTTCCAACCCACAACCTCGCCAATTTCGAGTTTTTGTGACCTATGTACTCCAAATAAGGTATATTTTAACATATCAAAGACTCATAACTCCATGTTAATAGTTGACGAAAATCCGTATGGTCCAACCCACAGCTGAAATTTCGAAAACCATTTTTTAAAATGAATAAGTGTTTCAAGCTATTAGAATCATTTTTGCATTTTCTTGATTGCCCTGACGTATGTTAATTTTATTTTGCTATAATGATTCAAACTACTTGGAACAATCATGCTTTTATATAATATGGAAAATATTACAAAACTAATTCTGCTTAAATGTTCCAATAACCTTGAATCATTTTAACTCAATCCCAAATAACATTCGACTACAGAACTATACTGATTCAGGCCACATGCATTTATATATTTAAATAAAGAAATAAGAAAAATTTAATTCAAAACGATTCACAACCTTTTATATTAACCATATAAAATTATCATTAGTATCTCGGCGATAAAGTACCTAAACAGAATATTATTTTATACCGAAAACTTTAATTAAGTAGGCATTTATTTACTCAAACCTAACCTTTTTGCAATTTTTTGTTCCTATCTACAATAAAATTGTATGTTTTGCATGAACATTTTTTAGGATATTGTGGTCAAAACTTATCATTTATGCATTTCCAAATCAACCTTTTTAACTGTCCTAAAGCTTTGCAAAAAAGATTAAATTGACGTGGATCGTTTTTGTAAAACTTCAAGCGCAGTGAAAAAATACTGTTAAAGTTTTACAAAAACGATCCACGTCAATTGAACCTTTTTACAACAATGCTTTGCTGCATAAATTCTTAATTTAAATTCTAACATAAATGAACCTCAAAGCTTGAAACGTTTTTGCAGTTTTGAAATGAAAACCATAGGTATAATACTTTAAATGAATAAACAAAGAAGATCCACTAAATACTTAACTAATATTGTGTAAGTACTATTGTGTTATTGAATACATTGCTAAAGCACTAAAAATATTTTTCAAAACTAACAACTGCATTGCCAACATTATTAGGTTGTGGGTACTTTAAAATTTACCTACTCGTAAAAAAATAATCTTGTGGAGTGACTGTTGCGTAGGTCAAAACAGGAATATAAAAATCGTTTTGATTTTGAAGGCTTTATTAAACAGACACCCCACTCTAGAGACAATCAGCTTCCGTTACCTAGAATTAGGACACACTTTCTTACCCAATGACAACGATTTTGCTAAAATTGAGATTCGACTCAAGCAATATGAAAGGATATACGCCGTGGAAGATTATGTTGCCATTATGAAACAATGTAAAAACAGAAACCCCTTACAGGTGCATTAAGTGGAAAGTTGTGATTTTGTTGGATCTCAAATTCTAGAAAAATAAAATAGTTAATAGAAAAATATTTAATGTTAAGAGCAAAGTGAACTGGCTGAAAAAAAAGAAATATTAATCACAAAAGAGTCTCCACATTTGCCACATTCTTTCTTCATGAGAACGTCCTTCAATGAGGAATATAAAGAACTGAATAGTAAAAAGAAAAAAGGTGTTGATTTGGTTGTCGTAGAAGAAGATTTGAAAGAATTATGGCCGTCAGAAAACAAAAAGAAGTTAAACGATTTGAAATCGTTTTTTCATCTTATACCAAATGATTGCATTAATGGCTATCAAAAACTGAAGTGAAACAATGCAATAATAGATGATATAGATGGTTACTGTGATGAAACTGACTTTAATTTGGATGAGGAGTTGGGTCAATTTGCTATTTTTTAAATAAAACAAGAATAATAAATATTTTTGGGTTTCAACTTTTGTCACTTTTGAAACATTTTTGCATTTTTCTTTCCGCAGCCTACACAGCAAAACCCATACAAAATTTATTTGGTTAAAATGATCCAGACGCAAGTTTCTTGAATACCTACTAAACTATTACGATTTATTCACTAAATTCATGCATGTAAATTAGTTTAGTACACTTAGAATTACATAAAATTAAAAACACAATGTTAAGCATTACAAAACCAGAGAAATACAGCAATAAACTTTAAAGTCAATTATCTCGTAATGAGGTTTGTGTGGTATGGAACATTTTTGCTTAAATCGGTCCAAATGCAAATATACTACTACAACTACAAACTATACTTTAGCAGCTGTGTTATATTCATGTAATAAGTTTTTCCTGTCATACAAAATATTCTACACCAGGACCAGTACCGTCTTTACCATAGGGGCACTCGGGGCACGGGCCCAGGGCCCCCGTCCTCAGGGGGCCCCCGAAAGACCGCTAGCTTGCTTAAAATTTATTTATGAGTTTTTTTTGAAAAATTATTGTTGTCATAATATACGAAAGAAAGTTGCTTTATTTCTAATTATCCATACTCGAGCCTTATTAGGAAAAGTGCCATTTATCTGTATTCATTCTCTTATTAAATGTTTTCAATCAATACATGCCATTTATACCATACCACGTAGTACGAGGGTCAAACTGAAAGTTCTTAGAAAATCAAAAACTGATTACATTAGCCAGTTATTAGTTTTATTATATCTTTTCAAATTATTGTCCATTGACGTCAATACACCGCTGCATGCGATGGAACCACTGGGAAAAGCACTTTGCCCACTCGTCCTTAGGGGTCTCTTCAATGGCATCGCGATACGCAGCCACCGCTTCTTCAGCATTCATAAACCACTTTCCTTTAAGTTTTTCTTTAATTTTTGGAAATAAATAAAAATCACAAGGCGCGAGGTCGGGGCTATACGGCGGGTGACCCAGTAATTCAACGTTTGATGTCGCCAAATAGTCGATCGTTCGCTTGGCGGTGTGCGACGAGGCGTTGTCGTGGTGAAGGAGGATCCTACTGCGAGGTCGTTTCTCTCGAACTTTTTCCAAGACAAGTGGCAAACAATTGGTAGTGTACCATTCTGCTGAAACTGTTTTTTGATCCTCTAACACAATTGTTGCGAAATGACCTATCCTTCCAAAGAACGAGGCCACCATTTTTTTTCCCGCACTTCGATCTCTCTTCACTTTAGTTGGCAACTCCTCGAAAGGAAACACCCACTGAGCAGATTGTCTTTTGGTTTCAGGATCATAACAGTAAATCCAGCTTTCGTCACCTGTTAGTATGTCGAACACAGCATTTGAGTCACCTCCGTTAAATCTTTCAATCATTTTACGGCACCAATCCACACGATGGAGTTTTTGAGCCTTAGTCAAATTATGAGGTATCCACCGGGCGCAAAGCTTCCTGACCGCTAAATGTTCGTGGAGGATTTTGTGCACTTGACTCATACCGATGCCTAAGCTTGTCCGAATCTGCTGATAGGTCACTCTTTTGTCAGTCTCTATCATACGCCGCACAACACAGATGTTATTTTCCGTCGTCGCCGTAGAAGGCCGTCCCTCACGTACATCATCAGTGAGATTAGTGCGACCACGTTTAAACTCATTAAACCAGTTGTAAACAGTCGCACGAGATGGGGCTTCATCGTGAAAGGCCAATCGTAGTCTATCATAACTTTCTTGTTGACTTAAATGACATCGAAAGTCATAAAAAATCATTGCACGAAAATTTTCTCGTGTTAAATTCATGTTGACGTGACACAGACAATTTTCAATTTGCCGCCAAATCGTAAAACAAATGACAAATGAATGAAATATATACTCAGTAATATTGGCAAAGAGTTATATTTTCAAATTTTAGAATATTTTTTTATTATATTGTTTATAAGTGGCCAGTTCTAAGAACTTTCAGTTTGACCCTCGTATATAAGTGGATCGTTAGAGGGCGCATTTTAAAAATGAAAGGCAATTGTTGCCGACGACTTTTGAGACGACGGTGGCCCTTAGTTTTACAATGTAACATAACATAACTTCACGCCTTTTATCCCGGAAGGGGTAGGCAGAGGTGTATTACATACCCACATTTCGCCAGTTATGTTCGTACAAGCTTGCAAAATGTATCACCTGACCCTGGTAAGTATGTACTGTGACGATATTTTAACGGAATTAGTTCGTGGTAGTTGGGCAAGTGGCCAGAGTTTTTCTAAAATAAAGATGGTGACTTTTCCGAAACTGCTGCAAGTTTTCAGATGACAGAGGGAAATCAAAACTAGATTTCTGAGTAAACATATTTTCACCCGTAGATTGACGAATGGTGAGTCTTTAGAAAGAAAATGGCTAGTTTATTCACCAACAAAAAAATCTGTGTACTGTTATTGCTGACGTCTATTTAATACCTCTACTGGAACTGGACATAATTTGAGCTTTCCAAATGGATACAAAGATTTGAAACATATCAGTCATTTATTAATGGAGGATGAAAATAGTTCACAGCACAGGCAATTAATGATGAATTATGTTGCAAGGGTGAAAAATATCGGAAGAATCGATAATGAGTTGCTATGTCAATATAATTCAGAAGTGACCTAGGAGAATTGTTGCAGTAATCAAATTTTTTGCCTCAAGAGGTCTTTCATTTCATGGCGATAATGAAATATTGAAACATATCAGTCATTTATTAATGGAGGATGAAAATAGTTCACAGCACAGGCAATTAATGATGAATTATGTTGCAAGGGTGAAAAATATCGGAAGAATCGATAATGAGTTGCTATGTCAATATAATTCAGAAGTGACCTAGGAGAATTGTTGCAGTAATCAAATTTTTTGCCTCAAGAGGTCTTTCATTTCATGGCGATAATGAAATATTGGGATCCCAAAATAATGGAAATTACTTGGGGGGCTTAGAATTGATTAGTGAATTCGATCCTTTTCTTGCTGACCACATACGAAACTACGGGAATCGAGGCAAAGGAAGTAAATCCTATTTGTCTGCATTTGCAGATCAAGAGGATTTACTTCCTATTTATCTGCAAATAACTTGCTGCCCCATTAGACTAATAAATTCATTGCAAATATTTATTTGCAATAAATTTATTAGTTTAACGGGGCAGAAAGTTTTGAAATATATAGTAAAGGAACTTAAATTGGCAAAATATTATTCTATTATCGTGGATTCTACACCATTGACCTGACCAACTCACTTTTATTGTACGATATGTGAAAGATGGACAGTCTACCGAGAGATTTTTATTTTTTTTTCCCATGGATGGACATAACGCTAAACATATAGCAGATACCATTTTAAACCTTTTTGAAAAACTTGATATTCCAATAAAAGATTGCCGCGGACAAAGTTACGACAATGCATCTAACATGTCTAGGAAGTACTCTGGTGTTCAGACAAGAATCAAACTGACTGCACGGTCGGTGTAGTGGTTTAAGCGGCCGCCTCACCGCTTGACACTGCGCCGAAGTGTTGTGGGTTCGATCCCCACACGGACAATACTTTGTGTGATTCATAAATTGTTGTTTCGAGTCTGGGTGTTCATTGTGTCCGTTAGTTGTATGTCTGTAAAGTCCCCCGCGACACAGGATTTAGTCCTAATGCGGGAGTTGTCTTTTTAAAAAGAAAAAAAAAACAAAGACGTTTGCGAATTTGCAACTTTCGTTCCATGCGCGGCACATTCGCTTAATTTAGTAGCTGTTCAGGCTGTTGAGTGCGTTGCTGAAGCAGTAGCTTATTTTCAATTCATACAAAAATTATTCAATTCTCAGCTTCGACCAAACGATGGAAAATTTTGACAGAGCATTGAGGTGCAAATAAATTCCTGAAATCTCTTTCGAAAACTAGATGGTCTGCTCGTGCCAAGGCTATTATTGCTTTGCAAAACGAATATTTAAATATTGCCGAAGCATTGTCTTCAATCGCAAGTGACACCAATCAACCAGGAGATACTAGAAACGAAGCTTCCAGCCTAGCAAAAAAGAGCGATCTCATGGGAGTAATGAACAGAACAAGTTGGAAACAGCTGCTAAAGAAACAAATCCTCATGCTGAATACAAAGATAAATTTGAAAGAAAAAGAAGACGCAGCACACGCATCTCTTTTTTTGAAGGATCATCAGAAACTGCACAGTTGAGTGGTAAGGATAAGTGTCGTGTAGACACTTTTATTCCCCTTCGTGACAAAAGTCACCCGTGCGCGCTAGCTCTAATTGACACATTATATACACATTTAAAAATCGGTCGCCAGCATACAAAGATATTGATAATCGCTTTAGTTTTCTTGGTCACTTAACAACAATTGAATCTGACGAATTGAATAAAAAATGCAAAGAGTTTGCAGAATTTTACCACGAACACATCAATGCATATGAGCCCAAAGCTGAATGTTTTCATTTAAGCCAGTATTTATAGAACATAGCAAATCAATCAACGGATTTAAATATCTCTACATAACATAATAAAGTTTTATAAATTAGAAGAAACTTTTCCAAATGTTGAAGTCGTTACAAGAATATTTCTTTGCCTAATGGTTACGAATTGTAGTGGAGAGCATTCATTTTCACGGCTCAAGAGAATTAAAAACGAATTGCGTACAACAATGTTGCAAGAACGGCTAAGTAATTTGTCAATTATATGTATAGAAAGTGATATCCTTAAAAAATTGGCTTTGAGGATATAATAGAAGATTTTGCTCAACAGAAATCCCGAAAGATACCAGTATCACTATCATAGCCAAAAACACATACAGACATATTTTATACTAAATATTTCATTACCCATAATTAATAAAAGATCATAATAAAAGTTGGTGTTGTTCTTTTATTTTGCTGCTACAAGGGCCCCCAAAAGTTTGTGTGCCCAAGGGCCCCAGCACACCTTAAGACGGCCCTGACCAGGACTAGGTACACTATATATTGAGCACTCATACCATAGATATAATCTATTAGACAGATGCAAGATGGCCGAGATGTATCAGCATTCATGGCTGAAATAAAACCATCATCATCATCAGCCCTTTATACTGTCCTACGTTTTTTTTTTTTATTAAAAAGAACCTATCAAAATGACTTCACGCTGCCTGATGGTAAGCTGACAGTGAAGTCCTATTGGGAAGGCCATCATCCCCGATTGCTGGTTAGGCAATGTGACATGACGGCCCTCACTTTGACGGCCTTGAGAGATGCTTTTTCACGCCCCGCTTAAAGGACCCAGGATCAAGGTAGGAAGGAAACACGTGAGCTGGCAGTGAGTTCCACATCTTTATGGTACGGCAAAAATAACCTACTGTTGGGCACAGGCCTCTTCTCACTATGAGAAGGGTAAGGCCATAGTCCACCACGCTGGCCAAGTGCGGGTTGGCAGACTTCACATGTCTTTCGAGAACATCATGGATAACTCTCAGACAGGCAGGTTTCCTCACAATGTTTTCCTTCACCGATAAGCAAGCAATAATTAACAATTTAATACGCACTTAACTTCAAAAAGTTATTGGTGCGTGCCGTGGATTCGAACTCGAGACCCTCTGCGTAGCAGTCTGTCGGTCTCACTACTCGGCTATCGCTGCTTAAATAAAACCATAAAAGAGTGATAAATGCAGAACAAGTATCTACATATTTATTATAGAGAACACTAGCTTGGGAACAGCTCATCAGCACAATAGACATCTGCTGAAACTAAGCACTTACCTAGATGGTAAACAACGGAGTAAATCCTCTTTCATAGCTTCAAAATGACAACGATGGACTTGAAATATATAAGAACCAGCGACCGAAGGGGCCAAAAAAGCCAGATGTGGCTGTGCTCCCGAATGATGTATTCGACGTAAATAAATGCTGCTAAGACGTAAGCTTACGAATAAATATTAACTAGCACACGCATGACGCTCACTGAAGGCGGTCATGCGTCCAACACAAATACTACATGTTTGCAAAAATGATCCAGTTAGCGTTATTGTACAGCCTGAATAAAGTTCTTTAAACAATGTAATCATTCACGTTATCTGATGTGTCTTCGTACGTTTCTCAACAAATTAAGACATCACAAACACAAATTGAACATCGTTCTGACATTTTAAACATCTTTATGCTTTTATGTCAATTACTGATTACGTTACGTCATATGTTAACCATCATAGTCATTAGTCAATGACAGTCAATGTTTAGTCCATCACGCGTTCCAGTTACCAATTCTGACGTTTTAACTAATGTTGAACATTCCTTTTATTGCATATATTTATTGAGGACCGATAACAAATATAACAATGTAATATTGAGAAGCTTAATACTTTGACCTTGTAGAATAAATATACGACTTTGATTATAATTTATTTTTCTTAGCGTTATTGCTAGGTTGTCAATTCATACATACATTGTCGTTTTCATAATGATAAAATATGGTCTAATTGTAAAGTAATTGCTGTTTTTCTAAAAGTCATATTTGCGACGTCACACCTAGACACCTGCGCGTAGTGTCATTACTTTTGACGTTTCGTCTGCGCTGAGTGGAAAGGTTAAAAAATCAAACAAAAATATTAATAATGTTACCCTCAAATGGCGCAAATACGGAAACCTAGCTGGTAATAACGTTTTTGAGCCGTTTAGGGTCGAAACGCTGGGGCCATGGCACCCTAGTGCACACGCTCTATATAAAGAAATCGCCAGAAGGCTGATCGATGCTTCCGGTGACCAGAAGGCTGGTTTGTATTTCGCAGAGAGAATAAGCATTGCCATACAACGTGGCAATACTGCCAGCCTTTTGGGCACGCTACCAGTTGACAGCGTTGCGGAGGAATTTTTTTGACGCTTCATAGTTTTATTGCCTATATTATTATGATAGACGGCAAAAAAAAACTAAAACCAAAACGCTTTTTTTACATTGCAATATATTTAACATATATTTATATGTTTTATTGGTTTGGATTTTACAAAGCGTGTTTTTTTAGGTTTTTTTAATTTAAAGACAATTCCCGCACTAGGACTAACTCCTGTGTCGCGGGGCTCTTAACAAACATACAAGTAATCTATAAAAATATCATATTATATCGGATCTAATGAACACCCAGACTCGAAACAACGATTTATGAATCACACAGTGTTGTTCCGTGTGGGGAGCAAACCCACTACAATAGGCGCAGCGTCAAGCGGCGAGGCGGTTGCTTAAAGTACTACCCCAACCGTGAAAGCATGAATTATGTTATTCATTTAAAGAACAATGGCAAGTTCCCATACAACACTTTATTTGAAATCTATTCGAAGCGTCTATGTACGAAAAAATGTTAAAAACAAAGGGGTTCTATTACTTAAACATAATCATCAAGAGGTTTTATTTTAGGAGCCCGTAAAAAAAAGATATGAACATTGTTTATATTTTAAGGTTATGTTAA
Source organism: Euclidia mi (assembly GCA_944739405.2). Lineage (NCBI taxonomy): Eukaryota > Metazoa > Arthropoda > Insecta > Lepidoptera > Erebidae > Euclidia > Euclidia mi. The sequence continues at coordinate 355,605 of OX123182.2, forward strand.
TAGATAACAACTTTGTAATTACACAAATGCATTAAATACATTTAGATAAGGGGTGATGATGTGCAAAAAGCATTGATAGGATATACCTAGACTGATACAAGATCAGTGTCTAGACTTGATAAGTACCTAATATTAAAAAATCAAAGTTCCATCACGAAATAGGGATGTAGACTATGTAGGATTTATGTAACCATTTTTCTTTCACAATTTTATTAAGTTTTAGAGCCCCACCTTATTAGGAGGCCATGACGACTTCGCCGGCTACCGTACAATTTATATTGATCACTTGGCCACGGTTTGGCAACCATAGGTATATTTCAATATAAACTATTTGGATACGCAGCCGGCGACGTCGCCATGGCGAACAAGTGAGGCAGGGCTCTTTAGACGTCATGGCATGATGTTAGATCTGTCTAATAAATAGGTACAAGTCAGTTTTATGTACCTACCCACTTGCTTCTATAAGGAAATAGCTTTTGCCCGCGTGGAAGTCGAAAATTAGCCCACGGGAACTCAATACCGGGATAAAAAGTATACTATATCCTATTCCAGGTTATGGTCTATCTGTATGCCAAGTTTCATTCTAATCGGTTCAGTAGTTTTTTCGTGAATGCGTTACAAACAGATAAACCAATAAACATTCGCATTTATAATATTAGTAAGGATAAGGAAATGGGATCACAGCCTTTTGAAGATAAATAAAAAATTTGTAAGGAGTTTTTAACATTTATTGATCTTCCCATCTTCATCATGTTCTGTTGTAGTTCGGTCGGGCTATCTTTTAATATTTTGTTACTTTGCCTTCGTACTAATGAACATCCACACAGAAGGCACACATTTCTATGGCCTCGTGGACACGCTCCAGCTTGTTCACCTTCATTAGCATCTTGCTGCAAACTCTGATTTACTGAAGCCATAGCGAGTTCGCAACATGCTTCACAAACATAATCATCATCAGTAATCTAAAAATTAAGAAATGCAATTATTACTACAAGCAAAGAAAACGCATCACACTACATCTAGATAGACTAATGTTACCAAATTTTGTAATATTTTAAACTGCTTTGAAAATCCACTGAAACTTACTTAGGTACGCTAAATTGGTAAGTAAGCACAATAATGTTTAAAAACTTACGATTTGTGGATAAACCCAGTTGCAGAGCAAAGTACAAACTCTTGTGATCTGATCTAAGATGCGATATTGCCGGAGAGTATTAACGCAAATGTTACAATTTGTTGTAATTAAACTCTTTTATTGTAATCTGAGCAGTCCATGCAGGTTGTTTATTTTTATGTGACCTACTTATTATTTTTATATTTGGATCTGTCACGTCTGTTTAGTTGTATTAAAATGTCAACTAACAAAATGAAATAAAAAAATTGTGTACATGAAAATAATCAGTTTTATTATACCAACTACGCTTATCTAAAGCTGTGGGCCCCTGTAAAGGCTGTGCTCTAACAGGTTATGGGCCCAGAGCATGCCCACAGAATAAGAGAAGAGAATTGTGAGTACTGAATTTTTTCGAAATGAGTAGTGGAGATTCTAGTTCTACGTCCGCACAAGGCGTCTCATTGACCAGTATTAGAGCTTTAACATGTAAAGAGGGCTATTCGCAATGGAAGTTCAAGATGCGTATGTATCTCTTACATGAGGACCTTTGGTACCCAGTAGTTGGGTATCCAGACGGCGATACAACCTCAGAAGCTGTTAAAAAGGTCAAGGATCTGAAAGCGTTGACAAAAATTTTGTCTTACTTTGGAAGACGGCGCTATTACTCAAGTTCGTAGTTGTGGCACAGCAAAGGAGGCCTGGGATGCACTAGCGAAAGCTTATGAAGATGCCGGCATGGGCCGTAGATTGTCTTTGGAGAGAAAACTATATCGCTATCAGTTAGTTGATTTCCCCACGATTGAAGCTTACATTAATGCAGTTTTGAATACCGCCCAAGATCTTGCAGATATAGGTAGACAAATTGATGACCTGTCGATTGGTGCAATATTGCTTGGTGGGCTATCACCAGAATTTGATCCACTTGTTATGGCGCTCGAGAATTCTAATGTTGCTGTTACGTCAGAACTTGTTAAATCAAAGTTACTTAATGAGAGTGAAAAGCGTGCTTCTAAGGAGTCTGCTCTCGTGACAAAGTCGACGATACGCGAGAATAGTAGAGATGAAAGAGCACGGAGGATCGTTTGCTATCACTGTAAGGAACCGGGACATAAACGCCCAGATTGTCCGCAGAGAGTAAAGATTAAGAAGGAGAAAGAGACAGAAACAGAAAACAAAGATATGACTCTCTTGTCTGCCTTCGGTGTGGGAGCCCGGTTGAATTCTGATGATTGGTATATTGACTCAGGTGCTTCAACACACATGACCTGCAAGAAGAATTGGCTCACCAATTTTCGCCAATTGCCCGGAGAGACAATCACACTAGCAGACAACAAACGGCTTTCGTCAGCTGGCGTTGGAGATGTGATTTTACCGAAGGACACTAACTATAATCCTAAGTTAAATGGTATAAAAGATGTTTTGTATGTACCAGACCTTAGTACCAATTTGATTTCTGTTAGAAGGGCTGTTGAAAAGGGAATAACAGTAGTTTTTGATACAAAAGGCTGTTCGTTTTATAACCACAACACAGTTAAAGTTATGGGCAAAGCAATAGGTCATGCAACTTTTACAGGCAGCTTATACAGGTTTGATAATGGTCCTGTACTTGAGCGGGCTCTGATTGCTGAGAATATGTCTACTTCTGAGCTGTGGCATCGCCGACTTGGGCATTTGTGCCGAGTCGCCTTGGAGCATCTTCGCAAAGGTAAGGCCACTGGTATTAACTACTCTAAATTAGATCCATCCCCCTGTATTGCTTGTGTAAAAGGTAAACAAAGCAGGAAACCTTTTAAGCCTATTAAGTTTGACAGAGGTACTAGTATTCTGGAGCTCATTCATACCGACCTATGCGGTCCGTTTGATGTAACTTCTCTTGAAGGTAATAAATACTTGCTTGTTTTTATAGATGACTTTACTAGAATGGTTTTTGTTTACTTTGTTAATTCAAAAACGGAAGTCAGAAATAAGTTTAAGGAATTTCAAGCTCAAGTAGAGAGGGAGTCGGGTAGTAAAATTAAATTTGTTAGGAGTGACAATGGAACTGAGTATGTGAACCATGATTTTTCTAATTACCTTTCCTCACAGGGTATACAGCATCAGACTACTGTACCTTATTGCCCCTCTTCTAACGGTGTTGCGGAGAGAACAATACGGTCTCTCGTTGAAAAGGCTCGGTGTATGATTCAGCAGTCTAATCTCCCGAAGACCTTTTGGGAAGAAGCCATTCGTACTGCTGCGTACATTAAGAATATGTGTCCTCATAGATCTTTGAAAAATTCTACCCCTCACGAGCAGTGGTTTAAGGTTAAACCTGATCTTTCGCATTTGCGAGTTTTTGGCTGTCGCGCTTACGTTCATGTTCCTGATTGCGAGCGTAAGAAGTTGGATGCTAAAGCCAAGCAGTACATTTTTACTGGTTATTGTATGGGTGATAAAGCGTATAGATTTAGGGATCCTACTTGTATTAGAAAAGTAGTTAAGGGCAGGGATGTTGTATTTTTAGAAAACTGTTTTTCCAATGATGATGTCTCGGAAGTGTTGAATTATCACAACATTGTTCTCACATCTGATAATATACAGGTGGATCGCCCAGTTCCGTCCACTGAGGAGGGGGTGGAGTTTTGTGATGCGTCTTCCGATCCCGTACCTGATCCTAATCCCGTTCTTCCTGTATCGCCTCGATTCCCGCTGTCAGCTGACCGTCAAACAACAGTGACTGACCTTGTTAGAGCTGTGGAACCGGAACCGTCAAGTTCACGTGGTGATGTTGAACCCGAAGCGAGGTACAATTTGAGGGAACGTAAACAGGTAAAATATCTTTTTAATGCTTTTGCCGATGACCAATTGAGTGAAGAACCTTCTTCCTATATCGATGTGCTAAGTAGGCCGGATAAAGTGAATTGGATTGATGCAATGAAGCAAGAATATCAGTCGTTAATGAATAATGATACCTGGACACTCGTAGAAAACGTTGGTCAGAAAGTTATACCTTGTAAATGGGTGTTTAAACTTAAGCGTGACTCTGATGGCAAAATTAGTAAGTATAAAGCACGTTTGGTCGCTAAGGGTTTTCGACAAAGCTATGGCGTTGATTATGAAGAAACTTTTTGTCCAGTTGTTAGACATTCTTCTCTAAGAATTCTTATCGCTTTGGCTGCTGAATATAATCTTAAGATGCACCATTTAGATATAGATAGTGCTTTTCTTCATGGCGATTTGGAGGAGGAGGTTTACATGATTCAACCAGAAGGCTTTGTTGTTAAAGGTAGAGAGTCTGAGGTGTGCTGGTTGAAAAAGTCATTATACGGCTTAAAGCAGGCTGCTAGGGCTTGGAACAAAAGATTACACCAAGTTCTAATAACATTGGGTTACAAAAAATTTAACGTCTGAACCTTGTATTTATTCTAGGCGGGTTGATAATGGTTTTTGTATTCTAGCAGTTTATGTAGATGATCTTGTACTTTTCCATAGCAAAGATTGTGAATTAGGTTACTTAAAGGATGGTCTTACGAAACATTTTGGTATAAAGGACTTGGGTAGCCTGAAATTTTGTTTGGGTCTGCATATTAATAGGTCTTCTAATGATGAAATCAAAGTAAATCAGAAACGGTACATTCTCGATATTCTTACGCGATTTAATATGGAGAACTGTAAGTGTGTTAGCACTCCTATTGAACCTGGTATCAATTTGTGGTCTGTTAATGAAGACCACGAGGTTTTAGATGCTCCATATCAAAGTTTAATAGGTAGCCTTATGTATTTGGCAGTAAGTACTAGGCCAGATATTTCGTACGCCGTAGGCTATCTTAGCCAGTTCAATAAGAAGCCTGCGCATATACACTGGGTTGCTGCTAAGCGTGTTCTAGCCTATTTGAAAGGAACAGTCGATTATGGATTGACTTTTAAGAAGTCGGCAAACCGTCTGTTAGGTTACGTTGATGCTGATTGGGCTAATGATCATGATAGGAAGTCGTATACAGGGTTCATATTTCTTTATTCAAATGCCCCTGTTTCCTGGGAATGCAAAAAGCAGCAAACAGTTGCACTGTCCTCTACAGAGGCAGAGTACATGGCCTTGTCCTCTGCCTGTAAGGAAGCTGTATCGCTTCAGCAGCTGTTGCAGGATTTAACAGGCAAATATGAACCAGTGACACTTGTCAACGATAATCAGAGCGCACAGAAACTTGCACAAAACCCTGTTCATCATAGTCGAACTAAACATATTGACGTCAGATATCATTATATTAGAGAGTTAGTTGGTAATGGTAGGGTTAAATTAGAATATAAGCCTTCCAGTGAAATGATTGCTGACGTCATGACGAAAGGGTTGCCTAAGTCTAAACACATTATGTGCACTTCCCATTTTGTTTATTGATATATGTATTTTTTATTGTCTTGTTTTTTTTTAAAGCACGATCTATAATTTTAGCTGTGATTGTGCCTACGTTATTTAATGCTGGTGTGCTTATGTTAGATACTTTAGAGGTTTAATTAAGTTATGTTTATGTTGTGCTCATGTTTATATTTATTTTTTCATTGCTTATAATATGCCTTGTATGGTATGTGATCATTCATGGACTGCAGATTAAGGGGAGGATGTTGTAATTAAACTCTTTTATTGTAATCTGAGCAGTCCATGCAGGTTGTTTATTTTTATGTGACCTACTTATTATTTTTATATTTGGATCTGTCACGTCTGTTTAGTTGTATTAAAATGTCAACTAACAAAATGAAATAAAAAAATTGTGTACATGAAAATAATCAGTTTTATTATACCAACTACGCTTATCTAAAGCTGTGGGCCCCTGTAAAGGCTGTGCTCTAACACAATTCACGCACAATATGCGTGTAGGCCTGCTACTTCGCATCATATCAAAATTTTAAGGCACAATCGAAGTCCGTGTAGTAAAAGCTATAGGTCCAGATGTTTTGAGCGCAGATAGGCCGTGAGAAAGCACAAGTCGTCATATGGGGCAGCGAATGAAGTCCAGGGGGTAAGCGAGGGTCAAAAATAAGGATAAAGACCTATTCACACATTTCAGTGAAGTCACAGTTCCGGCACAGTACCGGCACCGTGATAGTTATTCTTTCATACATTTTCTATGAACGTATCCACACCTGTCAGTGTCACTGACGACACAGTACTCTCAGTGACAGTGCCGGCGCCGGCGATCATGGACGTAATCGGTGGCGACGATATTTGGACGCAGTTTCTGAAAAACGTTCCAACCCACAATCTGTTCAAAATAGAGTTATTGATGGCAAAAGAGTCACGTGATTGCTATTTACTAACTGTCAAAATTTGGTGGCACTACTGTCATTTTAATAATGAAATTATGATATGGCAACCCAACCCCCATGTATGGAGAATAGTAATAAATATTAAACTAAAAGAGCTCAAGCTGTTTGGAACAACCCGAATATAAGAAAAACTCATAAACAATTTTCTTAAATGTGATCCAAGCTATCTGAAACGTTTTTGATTTTTTTTAATCTAAGGGACTTTAGTAAAATATATTTTTCACTAAAACGTTCCAACTCATCTGAAACGTTTTTGATTTATTGAATCTGAACGACCTTTGTAATAATAAATGTTTCACTAAAACGTTCCAACTCACTTGAAACATTATTGTTTAAAATAATAATGTGCACTCTCCGTAGATTTAATATTTTATTAAAATGGTCCAAACCAAGGGTCCAAACCATTTGAGACGTTTTTGATTTAAATAAATGTTATGCATCTCGAAAATATATAATTATCACTAAATACTTGATATCAGCCAATTGGACGTAGTTTCTGAAAAACGTTCCAGCACACAAGCCATTTTGAGATAACTGCGATTAAAGTTCAATCTTGTATTACTCTATGAAATTTTATTTTATAACTACCGATACTTTTCTATGTTAAAGTGGACATGAATTAGTTTTAATTTGACCCTATTTTAGACTGCCAATGTTACTACTTTTTTCAATATTCATAAAAATATGGCTGTGGAACGTTTTTGATTTATTGCAATATTCAAGTTACTTTCAAAATCTAAATTTATACAAAACGTTCCAAATGACATGTATGACAAGAAAAATAATAATAAAACAAGATTAAATAGAAATAAAATATTATATTTGTTGTGAAAAATATCTATGATTAATGTTCTTCTTCATCATCTTCAAAATCAAAGTCTTGTTCACCAGCAAATCCTTCAATATAATCAGGTCCTTCCATGCCCTGCAGGTTTTTATAAAAAGACAGACAATCCTCAGGAATTAGACTAAACATTGACTTTAAGTCGTTTAATTTAGCCTGGGTAATTGGTTTTCCGTTTTGCCAGAGTGGAACAAGAAGTTCTGAGCTTAAAGTTAGCACACTTCCTTTAATTTTTCGCCAAATGTACAGCTCTTGATATGCCTCAATATCAACGGATCTCATGAAAAAAGAGTGTATATTATTTTTTCTTATTTGGATATATTTGGTCTTTAGACAATTAACTTTAATTTATTATAGAACATCTTTCGGTTTGTTATATTTTTTTCAAATTTGTCAGTGCTCACAAAGTCTTCTTTTTCCATCTTTATAGGCACTAGAGGATTCTTTTTTGTGCAAGTCCTTATCACATTCACGTAATCTTCTGCAGTGTACAAACTTTGAAAATGTTTTAAATCACTTTCAATTTTACTACCTATACTATAAAAAAATACTATGTTTCGATTTTGACCTCGCAACGGACGGATTATTTCGTTTATAATTTTTTTTAAACAGGAACCAACTTCTTGTGCTCCCCTACCAGCTTGACCCTCAACCCAAACAAAACAATATCCTGTATTTGTAGAAGACACATGAATACCACAATGATAAAACCAGAGTTGTCTTTTATAAAATATCGCATTCGTTGGTATACGTGGTAAAGGCAGCGTCTTCTCCATGTCAAATCCATGTCTTAAGGTCCCGAACGAATTGTCAGTAGAAAACAGAAACCGAGAAACCGTTAATTGGCTAAAGACCAAACATATCCAAATAAGAAAAAATAATATACACTCTGTTTTAATGAGATCTGTTGCTATTGAGGAATATCAAGAGCTGTACAACGGGCGAAATTTTAAGGGAAGTGTGCTACCTTTAAGCTCAGAGCTTCTTGTTCCACTCTGTCAAAACGGAAAACCTATTACCCAGGCTAAATTAAAGGACTTAAAGTCAATGTTTAGTCTAATTCCTGAGGATTGTCTGTCTTTTTTTAAAAACCTGCAGGGCATGGAAGGACCCGATTATATTGAAGGACGTGCTGGTGAACAAGACTTTGGTTTTGAAGATGATGAAGAAGAACATTAATCATAGATATTTTTCACAACAAATATATTCTTTTTTTCTATTTAATCTTGTTTTATTATTATTTTCCTTGTCATACATGTAATTTGGAACGTTTTGTATAAATTTAAATTTTGAATGTAACTTGAATATTGCAATAAATCAAAAACGTTCCACAGCCATATTTTTATGAATATTGAAAAAAGTAGTAACATTGGAAGTCTAAAATAGGATCAAATTAAAACTAATTTATGTCCACTTTAACATAGAAAAGTATCGGTAGTTAAAAAATAAAATTTCATAGAATAATACAAGATTGAACTTTAATCGCTATCTATTATCTCAAAATGATAAGCTTGTGGGCTGGAACGTTTTTCAGAAACTACGTCCATTTTTTGTCGGATCACGGACGCCGGTGTCCGTAAAACAAAATGCAGGACGAGCGACTGATAGAATTGGTTCGTGAAAATAATGTTTTGTATGATTTGTGTCATTTTGAGATTATTGAAATAGCTAGAACTTTCCGACATTCTAAAATATTGAAAATATTTCTTTTCGTCTTTAATAAATTCTTTGTATAATGTCATGAACTCTCCTTCTGTTTCTCTTGATCGCCATGCTTCATGCACCCATTTTCTTTTCCTTGATGCTGCTCTTCTTCTTCTTCGTCTAAAGTAATGGCTATCATTGCTAGTTCCGTATTGTTGAATAGAGCCATAGCAAATATCATCACCAACTATCGTCGCACCGTTCTCAGTGCTTCCGATCCGGGCACTGATACATGTGTGAATTGAAGCACTGCCGCCTCACTGTAGCACTGATACTGACCAGTGCGGATACGTTGCCGGAACTGAGACTTCACTGATATGTGTGAATCGGCCTTAATTCAACTAAAAACTGCGAAAACAACGAGAATACTACCAAACAAGCTTTTCGGAAAGAAAAGAACGTTGACAATGTCACAGACTATAGTTTGGTGCCACAGAGTACCTTTATATTTGGTGCCACGAAAAGATAGACTTTTTGGAAACACACATTCAGGGCTTCACAACCTTTGTTTGAAACAGTTGTTTTGAGATTTTATGCTTTAGTGAACTTTTATACTTTTTGAACAGTAGTTTTTTTTGTTTCAATGCTCAATTATGCTACTAAGTATTCGAATGTATATTTTATTATCTATGACTTCTTGTCGTGACAAGTTTTTTTCTAATTTTTCAAAAATAAACATATTTTATTTTGGGTTTGGGTGGTCGAATTTCCCGGAAGTATTTTCATGAATTTGCCGATTTTTTTTAGTTTTTACACGTAAGTAATTCTGTAAATGCAAGACAACAATAGAGAGCCATGTATGTATGTCAATGATAGAGTAGTGTGGTACTCTTTTAATGACTTGATTTTTTTATCATAGTCAATAGCTAAGCTTTCGTAAAATAAATGAAAAAATACCACGAATGAATAATATTACAGACCACTAGCTAGTATATTACATTAAAATGTCTAGGCATAGAAATTTTACATTGTGTATGAATGAAAACGTCACAATGAACTTAAACAAAATCCATTAAAAAGTCACGGTTAAATAAGATTTGGGTTTAGCTTCGTCAGAAGAAGCTATTTATTTGTATTGGATGTAAAGAATCTTTTTTGAGACTAATAGTTCGCCATCTGCAATCTGCACCCGCTTTTTCGAGATGCCGACCGTAGGACGAGTATTGCGACACCAAATATATTCTTAACATCCAAAAAATATGTTTTATCCTCTGATAAATGCCTAAGAATGAAAAACAAAATATGGATTAACGCAAAATGTTGACGTTCCAGACGTCTGACATATTCCAGTACCATAAAACACTGTTGGCAGTGCATATATCGGTAAAAACCCGATCAATTGACATATTACTTTGCAATGACACATACTTGTGTACAGTTGCGCTCATTGGATTTGAAATAATTTGTTTTTGCCAGATCTGTCGCTAAGTTACTTAGTAGAAATTCTTTGTTTCAAAAAGTTATTTGGATCATACATAGATAGACATATTATTAAGTGAAACTGTCTACATTGTCTTTTGTCATTAATTAACTTTTAATTGCCCACTGACACCTCTTATTAAACGATATCTCAGATCAACTAAAAAATGATATTTATTTATATCGTAAATAAAATCTTCATTTTATATAATATAATATTTATAAAATATTTTTTAACATTATCTTGAATTGTTTCTAGATGTAGGTTAAAAATATTACCTACCTATTTTTTATTAAACACATACGATTGTTTTGTAAATGGTAACTCTGAAAATGACATTAAACAAGCACCGGAAAGAATGTATTCAATAAATAGTCTATCAATTTAGATAATTTAACGTAGGTTTTTACACTTGAAACTAAAAACGTACAAAATACGAAATAATTATATTAATAAGTTTTTCATAACTAACGTTTATAGACGCTTCTAACACTTCACAGGTATAATCTTGCCATTGTTCTTTATTCTTTAATATAATACTTACTACGTACGTTATTATATAGAGCCCAGATTAAATGTTTGCTAAATTTTTAGGCCAATAAATATAAAGGCGTCCCCTTGAACTTTTAAAATCTAGTTCTCACGTTTATTCTTTTAAAAAGGACATATTATATTGTTGAAATCGAGATAAGACCACAGGAGGTATATATATCTTTGTAATTAAATTCAGATATAAGCAAGTCACCAACGCTGCTCCGATAGCGAAATCATTAAAATAAATTGTTGCCTACGTTATACTGAAAGATTTATTATTATGCGCTCAGTGCGGCCTCAACCATCTCGAAGTCGTATTTTGTTCTCGCCTGTCACGTGCCACAAAAGTGTAATTATGCTGCTAGCAACTATCGCAGCGTTTCTCCTGACTGTCTGTGGTGAGTGCTTTACAAAAACGTGTGGAATTTTTCATTTCCATGTTCCATACATGCAAATGAAAAATGAGCTCTAATTTTTTGTATAAAGTATGTGAAGCGCTTCACAAAATACACCTTCCTACCAAGTTTCAATTGTGTAATCTTAATGGTTTGGGAATAAAGTAGCTGTGACATATGATCGGATAGACAGAGAGACTCGACCAATCTAAAAGGATTTAATTTTTTGACTATTCGGCAACGGAACCCAAAAATAAATTACTAAATCCTTCAAATAATATGTATCAGTAATAATACCAGTTTTTTTAAAAGTAAAATGCATAGCTTTTTTCATAAAAATTTCAGCATGCTGATTAAACGATGTTAAATTAAACGTATTGTTATGGGATAAGATTACTATGCAGCACAAAATATTACATTAATTAAGATTAGGAAAATTAAAAGCATATTTTTGTTATGTGTCGTGAATTTAAGTTTGATGAAAAATAAAAACACATTTGATCTCGTAGTGTTATAAATCTGTTCTCCTTTACAGCTGCACTGTCATTAAAGTATATCGTCACAAATTATTTTCTATAACTTAGAACCACTATTGACGTGATATATATTAACTGTTAATTTCGGTTTTATCGTTATTCAATGTATAGTATTCAGTTCTTATAAAACGGCCTCGACGTTTGAAAATAAAAAATTGTTCTCGATCTTTCAGTCAGAGTTTTTTTTAAAGAGGACATCTACCGCACTAGGAAGAAATTCCTGTGTCGCGGGGAACTTTACAAACATTCAATCAACGGACACGAAGAACACCCAGACTCGAGACAACAATTTGTAGATCACACAAAGTGTTGTCTCGTGTGGCAATCGAACCCACGACAAATGGCGCAGTGCCAAGCGTCGAGGCGACCGCTTAAACCACTACGCAAACCGTGCAGTTAAAAGGTAATAACAATGGAACCAAAACAAAAAGCGATAAAATTATTATTGTCTTGTGAATGTATAAGATACACATAAACCGCTATGTACAATATTTATCAGAAAAGTTCAAAGCGTACTGATACAAATAAAACAAACTGTTATCATCAAAACAACAACTCCAAGGTTAAGCACTCTTATCGACTCAGCAACAAATCAGCACCGCCTGTGCTCCGTCTATCGAACGAGGGCAGGGCGGTAAGTTAGTGTTCCCACTTAGTCGGACCGGCGGCTATTTGCCCGGTACGGCGACGGAACTACTGGTGACAACAGGGTCCGCTTACTAATCTAACTAGATATGGCTGAATATCAGTTTTTTTAATTAATTTATTAGTAATATATAAATCAACGTGCAAATTATTAAAAACAAATGCTGTCTTAAATTGCCGATGAAACACGTAACGGCAGTTATAGTGAAAATCCATTAGGTTGGTAATAATGATTGGAGCCGGTCGCCTGGAGCATGTGTGAACACACACTTTCATCCGCCGTCTTCCGTTAAAGCAGCCGTCACAGTGTGAACACTCGCTAACCGGCTGCTGATGAAATATGAAGAGCTCTAGGTGAAGGCTGTGTATCGCAGCCGGGACAACGCGTTATACCTAGTTTACACTCTCGCCTCGCGTCTCGCCTCGTACCTCGCCTCGCAGCTCGCGTGTTGTTGCGAGGTAGCGAGTGCCTGTTTACACTCTCGCGATGCGTTCAGTTTGCGTTGAGCCAGCAACGATGGAAGACGTCGAAGTAATAGCGGCATTAGCTCTATCCTTAACAAGTATTTACTGATTCTTGACCATCTTAAAAAGAAGGATTTTTTTTTTACTTTGAACTCTAGGCTAGCGGTCTGCACATAACCTTCGAAATTCTTTGCCACGCATTATTTACTTCCTGGGTATTTTTATGCATCATATGTTTTGGAGAGCGCGAGTGTAAACACAACGCTCGCGTCCCTCGCGAGGCCCTTTGACTTATGCCTAAAAAACCGCCTTCCACGCGAGCGCCACGAGTAGCGAGGCGAGCTACAAGAGAGCCACGAGCGAGCGTTTACACTCGCGCACCTCGTCGCTCGCCTCGCCGCTCGCGCGAGAGTGTAAACTAGACATTAGGGATGATGATCATTTGTCTGGATATTTCTAATGAAACATTGTATTTTTATATTGTCATCAGGGGTGGTGCAAGGTAAATGTATTGAGGCACTGGAAGCGGATCCGCTGCCTGCTGGCATCGCTGTGCACAAAGTCATTCGAACGTGGGAGGAAGCTAAACAGCACTGTAAGAACGAAGGTAAGTAACTGCACGTTTCCCAAACTCAATTTTAGTAAATGTAGAATGTGCATAGTAAATTATAAAAACAAAGGTTTATTCGTCTTTCTTTCACGTTGCAACTGTGTGATGTTCTGGTATGATTTTTGTGTGTGGAAATTGTTAGTGTAATGTAAATAGTAAAAGTAAGGGTGCTTAAAAGCGATAATGGCCACTATAACCGACGCTCACATGGGCAGAGCTGCGGGCGAAGTCTAGTCTAACATCTGTTTTATGATAAGTGTAGAAATGTCCTAGAAGACGCAAGTCATGCATAAGAGTTCAGTGTGAATGGGCGCTGTATTCCAGGTTAAGCACTTATAATTAGGTGGATACATCTCACGCGTCTGCCACCTATGATAAAATATAAAAATTAATGCGTTAAATTATGTCTGAGATGCTACCTACAAGTGTGTTTGTTTTACGTCAGGTGCTGAATTAGCGTCACCTCTCACTTCAGAGCTACTGAACGCGATGAGGTCTGTGATCGGTGTCAACAGCACATCGTACTTCATCGGAACGAGGGCTTCTCACTACTCTGGACCGTACATGTCTGTGGAAGGTCTGTATCGAAGGAGGCTTTTAACCCCTATGCTGCGCAAGGCTCACTTTGCCCAACGCACGAAATGCAACGTCATTTCAAATACTTTTTATTTTATACGTAGACTTGCAGAAAAACGAAAAATTCGTCTACAAAAATATAATAATATGGCATGAATTATACCTTCCTGGCTTCGTTACGAGTTTATCTAACTAGTTATATATTTCAATATGTAAATAAAACAGACCTGTTCTCGCAGCGATGTAATATATTTTGATTATGAGAAATTTCATTGGTATAACTTGTAAACTTTATCACAATTTATCGAATATCCACACATAATCACCAAACGAACACTTTATTACGTTAAAACAATATACAATGTGCAAAGATAACTCATTTTACTTTAGAATCATAATTTCACCATAAACCGGTTTTGTTTACGCGACGAAAAATAACGGCCGCCATTCTTTGGGAACGTAATAAGTGCATTACAAAAGTTTCGTTACTTTTTCACTGCAATATTTATCACTTTTCGATAAACTATAACTCAATGTGAAATGTACACTTATTTTCCAGTAGTTCTGTATATAATACTTATAAGATTACTGAATGTTTTCTCAATACAAACATTTTTACTTTTCTCGTGCACACTTATTTCAATACATACATACATACATAGACTCACGCCTGTTTCCCGGAGGGGTAGGCAGAGACTACGGAACGCCATTTACAACGATCCTGACATATCTCTCTTGCTTCATTCACTCCCATCAGATTCCTCATGCATGCTCTTCTGTGGCACTGCTCACCTGTCCTGCTTTTAGGATGTCTCCAATCTGGTCAGAGAACGTCCGCCTAGGTCTTCCCCTTCGTCCTGTCCAAATGGCCAATATGGCGTCGTCGCAAAGTTCAATGGCATACGTATTTTGTTTAATTAATTTTCGTTCATTCTTCCTCGTTTCCAGTTTATAAAAGTATTAAAATTGGTCAAGCGGAAATCGATAAATCGAATGATATAACAAGATCGTGTTACAAGTGCAAAAACCGTTAAATATCAACGACCAATGATACCCGACCCGTTATTAACCTATGAGGTTAATATTGCAGTTGAGGGGGATTCATTCATATGCATAGATTAATACAATCAAAAATGATAGGCTGCTTGTGAGAACCCACAGCGCGCTTCAAATAAGTTATCAATTATTAACTGTGTAATAAATTGCTGATGTCCTAACTGTCATGAAGATCTTAAATTGTCGTTACGGGTAGTTAGTACTAAAAATATATAATGGTCTAACCAAAACTTATATCGATGTAAGCACCGAAGGACATATAGAAGTATCTCCATGAAAAACACCAGGCGTAGGCTTTCAATTATCCCAGTTGAGACATCACTAGGAGGACGCTGTTACACTACATATAATAATAATAATAATATATATATATATATATATATATATATATATATATATATATATATATATATATATATATATATATATAAATATATATATATAAATAACAATTTACTTAATTCACAGGTGTTCCATTAGACAACATGACTGCTGCTGTGACGCAGATGATCGAACAGCTTGATCCTCTTGATGGCGACTGTCTAAGTATGGACCTGAACAGCATACGCGTCGTGCCTTGCTGTGTGAGGCTGCCATATATGTGCTACACAGCACCTATCGCCAACAATGAAGTCACGACAGAGGAGATAGCACAGAGCACGAATGAGAATAAGTGTGGCACACACAGTGAAGGTAAAAAGTTTGTTATAAGTTGCAGCACAGATTTGTTTTTGTCAATTTTACTACTGAGCTTTGCAGGGCGTTGCTCCTCTAATTTTAAAACTCAAGTGAGTATCATAGGGTACATACGAGTATATGTAGATAAACTTAAAACGACAAAAAATTGCATTACGGTCTGTTACCCGCGGCCTCGCACGAAAGATTTAGTTTCCAAAAATAGAGCTTAGTGCCTTATTATAGTTTAAGAGACTAAAATATTTAGTAAATAGTGCCGACGTCAGAAAAGAAACCAAATGCACAAAATTCATGTTTCTAGCTTTAGTAATTTAGACTCTACGTGTAGCGGCGTGTACATCTGTGTAGATAATTTTAATTGTGATAATTCAATATTATAAGCACTAAAAACGAAACGTGCCTGGTATCATATCTGTATGTGATGATTACTTAAAGCATTTTATGCCATAGGATACACATATATCAAGAGCACTGGCAGCTGCTACAAGGTTCACAGAACAGACAAAAAATCCTGGGACGATGCATCGACGACATGTAAGGCTGAAGGAGGACACCTGGCTGTCATAGATGATGCCAATGAGGCGGATGCCATCAGGCACATCAACTTTAGCGACGACGATCGATCGTACAAGTATTTGGGGCTGCGCTACTACCCAATGCAAGACGATTGGAGAAGCGTTACTGGTAATTAATTTTCCTTTTTTCTTTTTCTTTGCTTAAAAAGACGACTTTCACACTAAGAACAAACCCGGCGTCGCGGGGGCTTTACAAATGTACAACTAAACAAAGTACACCCAGACTCGAAACAGCAATTTTATTATTTATATACTAACGCCTGTATCCCCAACAGGGTAAGCAGAGGTGTAATAATACACCCACATTTCGCCATGTTATGATATTATTTTGTGGGTTCCACGCAATAAGGGGCAAGTCTATTGCCCTTACCGGGGACATTGCCAGACTGCGCTGCTACTGGGAATTCGGAAAAACTCTGTAACATTCTTGCCCGACCCGGGATCTCCCGATCAGCAGACGCATAGCCACTAGACCACGGAGGCAGTCAATTATGTATCACACAAAGTTTTTACTCGTGTGGGGCTCGAATCACAACATTCGGCAGTCAGGCGGCGAGGCGTCGGCTTAAACCATTTGTATATGTCGGCGCCTGGGCACCCTCACTCATCAGGACACCCCAGGATCTATAAATGAAATTAGTTAAATTTAGTTGTAACTGCAATATATTCTCGAAATGAACCTCACGATATAAAAGTCCGGGAAAAAGTGTCATGTCCGCCCGCCGCATCAACTTAACTTACTCGGTATCAAAACATTACATTTAATTACACTATTTAAATTATCATATCTATGAACTTTCAATTAATCTTTATAATTAAGAAACAATATAGAATTCCAGTTACCTTAGCTAAAGCGTCGAAATACGTCTTGATAAATTTACATACATACATACATATCAAAATATTAAAATTACCAAAATGTGATGGCGGGCGAGAAAGCTAACAAAACTATTTAAAGACGATATAAACCAATACTGCGTCAAGAAATATAGGTAAATACAGAAATGTAACACAATTTATATAATATTAATTACAAGCAAATGCAATTAATATTTTACTGTTTATTTAGTTAAAATTACTATAAAATAATATTAACTTCCGGGTTTAGTTATCATTTAGTCATCTAGATGGCTCTGCTCTACGTTTATGCTTCTACAGTATAACAATTAGCCATTCTCCACTTCGAATATGCCATCTATGTCTGCACAATCTCAGTGCGCCCATATATAGTTACATGGTATACTATTTTCTACGTAACAAGAAAGTTTTGTAATTTATCAACTTTTAACCGGTAGGTAATTTGTGTCCTGCTGATTGCTTGAAGACCATTTATTTAAATAGTTTCCTATCATTTCCACAAAATTAACATTATTACGCCCAATTTAGCACATTACTTCCTCTCTGTGATCACTTCAGGGGCACCCAGATAACTCTAAATAATAGTTAAGCCGGGTGGCACTTTTGTTTGTCAGGTCAATGTTTGTATACTTTAATTGGTATTGATTTTTAAAACGTTAACATTTTCAGGTAAACCACTACACACGCTCTTTAATGTATGGAAGCACGGTGGACCCACAGGAACACCGGAATACAAGTTCTTCTGCGCTTTGTTTCTGCCATCCGGCAAGTTTGATGACTACCGTTGTAACGTCGATAGACCATTTATCTGTGAAATTGAGATGCATCTGTCAAACACAGCTATGAATAAACATTAGAAATAAGTTATGACACTTCTACTCACTCACATCTTTGAAGAATCCATACTATTCAATAAAACAACAAATGAGCAAACAAGAAAATTATTCGGAGTCTACATTAGTTGTCGACCTATTTTTGTCTTTAACGTCATCGTTTTTCCTCCCACTTTTGTAAACCAATGTAAATAAAGAATTACCTACATATCTGCCCATTTATTTGAGTAGGTAAATAAATGATTTATCATTCATGAATTGAACGCGTGAAAGTCATAAATATAATAATTGTCATCGGATGACGTTAATAACAAACATAATTATGCCTATAGAATTATAGACATGCACTAGCTGACCCGGCGAACTCTGTATCGCCTTTTTAAGATATTTTTTCTCATTCCTTGTTTTGTCATCCATCCATCCATCCATCCATCAGGCCTTAAGAAATTGACCAAAAAAATAAAAAGGTAAGTATATAAAAAATAAAAACGTAAGTATAATAGATTACGACCAATACTCAGACCTAAAGAATATACATACAAATTTCATGCAAATCGGTCCAGCCGTTTCAAATGAGTATTGTGACTAACACTGCGAATCGTTTTTTTTAATCCCGTTTGCACCTGTCGTGTACACCTGATCTAGTGATATGATTCAACTACTAATACGACTATTTAAAATAGGGGTTAGTGTTAAAAGGGGGAAAATTAAGGTTTGTTTGTAATATTAATGCCACATCATAAAGGAAATAATGCCGAAAAAGAACAAGGGGTTTGAAAAATATGTAGATTACGACCAATTTTCAGATCTACCAAATATACAGGGTGGAATTTTGTAATGCCACCTGAAGGGGAAGTACTCTTAATACTTTAGATAGAAAATTTTACTCAAAGAAAACATTCCTTTATTTTTGAAAAGAAAGAAAACGGCATTCAAAGATTTTTAAAAATTCGCTTGCCGCACACGGTAATCGAACCGACTAAAATCTGTAAAAGTTGCACCCTGTACTTTTATTGCATCGATTGTTAGGGTCAATAAGGATGAAATCTCTTTAACAAACTTCATAAGTTAAATGAAAGGAAAACAATGAAATCTTAAATTATTAATTCAATGGGTCAAGTTAAAGCACTTTTACTCAAAGATCCACCTGTGTCCTTATGTTATTAATTAATTATTATCATTGACGTCATTTATCCATTGAAATGACGAATTACTATTTAGATAAGACGATTGCAATTTGCACGTGTTTGTGATGCAGACTCCTTTCTTAGATGCGACATAACTGCGTGTGTGACGTAGTTTAAATATGGAATGTTACATTTGAAAATAGATTTTTATCTGTTTTTCACATTTGATTGTTTTTACAAATAATTTCATATTTCGTTCACGGTAAAAATGGCTTATCAAGAACAATTTGATTTAATGGAAGCTTATTTTTTAAATATCAAAGATGTGAATCGTGCTCTGCGGTGGTATGGAGAGAGATATCGAGACCGTCAGGCACCAACTCGGTTTGTACTGAAAAGAATGGTAGAAAATTTAAAGAACACTGGTAGTTTCAAAAAGCGACGGCAAGCTCTTCAGCAGAACAACTTTGATTTTGATCTAAATATTTTAACATGCTTCGAAGCATTTCTGAAGGCTTCAAGCAGAGATGCTGCCGAAATAATTGGAACAACCCACACTCGCGTACTTAAAGTGCTGAAAAAGTATAAGTTTAAATGTTATCGTGATGGTCGGTTGGTACAAAAATTGCATCCTGGGGATTGTGAGAGACGACTACAATTTTGTCAAAACATGCTGAGAGAAATTGACCGTAACCCTAAATTTTTGAGTAACATTGTATGGTCTAACGAAACCAACTTCAGCAATAACAGCATGTACAATCGCCGCAATAATCACTATTGGTCTCGAGTGAATCCTCTTCGTGTTCATGAAACTAACAGTCAAGTAAGATTTTCTTTCAACGTTTGGTGCGGAATTATGAGAAATATGGTTGTGTTAGTCCATGTGTACGAAGGTCACTTAAACACTGTCAAGTATTTAGAAATACTGGATTTATTAAGAAATGAGTTAAGTGGTTTCCTCGAGGAAGAGCGAAACCAAATAATTCTACAGCAAGATGGTGCTCCAGCCCATAACAGCAAAATCACTACTGACTACATTAATAACCATTTTAATACCTGGATTGGTACAAACGGCACAATCAGATGGCCTGCGAGATCACCAGATCTCACCCCTTTAGTTTTTTTTTGTGGGGATAAGTAAAAAATCAAATTTACATTAAATCTTACGAGAATGTAAACGAGTTAAGAGCAAGGACCCATTAATCGGATTAAAGGTTAACCGGTTAGACGTTTAAACCCTTTTGTTTGATTAACCTTTATACGGGTTAACCTGTATACTATTAAGGTTAATCTATAAAATATTGCTGATCAATCTGAATGAAAGAGACAGAATCTGTAACTTGCACAATCTTGGCCGCGTCGCGGTAATTTATGTCAACGTCACACGCGGCTGTTTGTTACTCGCTCGGGTTTAGTTGTCGCTCGTTTGTTGAATTTTGCACATAATCAAAATATAAAGCAGACAAAACAAAAGCAAGTTACAAATATGGAAGAATACGGTTGCAATTCGAGATCATATGGACCAGACTATCCGTTTGATTCTCAATATGTATTTGAAGAGGACAAACGTGAAAAATGTCCTAGCGGTGAGTATTCTAATAATCAATATTATGTACCTATATCGTAACAGTTTAAAGACTTTTTGAATTGTCTTTTTGTTGAACGTAACCATGCCCAGTGGAATGAATATTTGGTAGGTATATGGTGAACATTAAAAAAAAATATTTCAAAAAAATTGAGAAATGTAGACTGGCAAGTAAGATGTCATTTTTAGTACGTAGTTATTTATTTATTTTATTTCTTTATGCACAAAAGAAGAGTACATAGGCGGACTTAATGCCTTATGGCATTATCTACCAGTCAACCTGGGTGGTGGAGAGATAAGTGTGGTAGGTGCATTTAACATAGTGTAGAAATGTTTTTAAAGTAAAAGGGAATTATACAATAATATAAGAGTACCTGATTACGTAAAAACAAATGAAGTGATATAGAGTGAGCGAAACAATTGTATAAATAATGTCTAGAATTACCGTAGGCTTACTGGGAATTGGTTGTAAGCACAGTGGAAGCTAATTTATATTCATCCAGTTGTCCTAAAGTAATCAAATGTCTGACATATATTGCTGAGATTCTCAGCGATGACAAATTATAAAGTAGTTATATGAAGATTTTACCTTATAGCTCCTGGTGATGTTCTTGAAGTGGACCTATAGATTAACTTATAATTTTGGCCAAAATAACAAGAGAATCAATGGATACCAGTTTACAATTCGGCGAAGTCCTTCTCCAGACCACGATGCACGTTAGCGGTTCACAAAACTTTTCACAAAGGTTCACTATGTCATCAATTTACAACAAACCTTGCCGGAAGTCAAAAGCGGCAATTACGTATTAAGTTAATTACAAGTTGATTCAATTCGCGTTAATTCAAAGGGCGATCAATTTAATTTAGGTACAAGGCACGCGAGCTTGCAAACGGCGTGTTAATTTTTCAAGCGGAAGACGGAAGTGACAGTTCAGTGTGACCATTGTCAGAAATTTTCAATAGACTAAACAAAATGTTACTCAATCGATCTAATCGATTTGACTTATAATAAAAACTAATTCTATTTCAAACATCCACCCGCCCCGGACCGGCCTACCGGTCCGCTAATCGGTTGGTAGACGTGACAATGTTGCAACCGCTCTCCTCAGAATCGAACCGTCCACCAAGACCTCAGCAAATCGGGGAACTCCATCAGCCCCAGTTACCAAATGAAGGATGCGCCCCCTGCGCCATCTGAGTGGCGGAAGGTTAGCCTCCTTGATCAAAACGAGGTCACCAATCTTGGGTGGATCGGTCTTGTCGGTCCACTTAACGCGTTGCTGGAGTATGTGCAAATATTCCAAGTTCCAGCGTTTCCAAAAGCTCTGAGTAATCTGGCGTACCAATTCAAAACGCGAGAGACGACCAGGTCTCGTATCAATATAGGGGTACTCAGGCAAGGCGACAAGTGGGCGACCAATCAAAAAATGGCCCGGCGTAAGGGCCTCCAAATCATTCGGATCTGAGGAGATCGGGCACAATGGCCGAGAGTTCAAAACGGCCTCAATCTTACAAAACACAGTTGTGAGTTCCTCAAATGTAAGGACAGACTCACCGATTGTCCTGCGCAAGTGTGTTTTGGCCGATTTTACGGCGGCCTCAAATATACCACCCCAGTGTGGACAATTTGGTGGGGAAAACAACCAATTTATCCCACGTCGGGCAAGCCTATCACCTATATCAGCCTTGTTGGTTTCAAGGAAATTAACAACATCATTCAGATAATTATAAGTGCCCTTGAAGTTAGTGCCGCAGTCAGAACGGATCAAGGAAGGCAGCCCTCTGCGGGATACAAATCTGTCAAATGTGGCTACAAACGCCTCGGTCGTAAGCGAGGAGACCAGTTCTAAGTGTACGGCCTTTGTGGAAAGACAAACAAAAACACACAGGTAGGCCTTGACAGTCTTGCTGTTTCGAAGTGTCGACGTTTTCACCAAAAAAGGACCAGCGAAGTCCGTGCCAACACCGTCAAACGTCCTGCTTTCAGTTACGCGATCTGCCGGTAAGTCCCCCATCAAGGGCTGCATGGTAGAAGCCTTGAGCTTATAGCAAGGGATGCAGCGAAAGACTACACTCCGAATAATTCTTCGGGCAGACAAAATCCAAAACTCGCGTTGCAAAATGGCCAACAAGGCATTACAACCAGCATGCGAATTTTTAAGGTGACGGTCAGTTACCAACAAGCGTACCAAATGACCGTCCTTAGGTAACAAAAGGGGGTGACGAGCCCCGTAAGGGAGGTTGGCATTCTTGAGACGCCCTCCAACGCGCAAGAGACCCGTTTCGTCCAAAAAGGGGTTCAATTTAGATACAGCTCCCGACAATTTCGATTTCCCCGACTTGAGGATAGCAATCTCCCTTTCAAAATGCGCCAATTGCACAGAACGAACCCAAAAGGTGAGGGACTCCTGTCGTTCCTGTGGTGAGAGAAACGGTGTCAGTCGTTTCTGTTGTGGGTGCCTAAAATTAAAAACAAAACGCTTTATCCAAGCAGTGACACCTAACAACTTGTCGAGGGAGCTGTAACGATTCAACAAAAAATCGGGGTCGAAGGTGCATTCCACCTTCTCAAGAGCGAGTGTTCGTAGACCCGGCAAATTAGAAGTATTCAAAACTGGCGTTCGAGGCCAATCAATTTCTGGTCGACTCAACCATTCCGGACCCCACCACAGCGAATGACCTATCAAACTAGGCGTCAAGCATCCGCGCGAGGCACAATCAGCGGGGTTGAGCTCACCTGGCACGTGTCTCCAAACAAGTTGGACTTCAGATTTTTGTATTTGGGAAACGCGATTAGCGACAAATACCTCCAAGGTGTGGACAGAAGCCTTCAACCAACAGAGAACAATTTGGCTGTCTGTCCAGGCGTAGGTCCCATTAATACAAATGCTTTTACCCAAAGTACTAGACACGTGGTTCAATAAGCGTACAAGTAGTGCTGCTCCCGAGAGCTCCAATTTCGGAATGGTCAAGGATGTCCGAAGGGGTGCAACCTTGCTCTTCGCCATGATCATGGAAACTCTCACCTGGCCGTGGTGTACTTGCGCACAATCAGTGCCTCAGGCACTGATTGTGCGCAAGTACACCACGGCCGCGTGACCACGTTCCGAGGCATCACAAAACCCGTGAAGGGTGGCCTTGTACTTCCCGGGAGGAAGGATGGGACGAGGCAAGGAGATCTCGTTGACGGCAGGAAGTGAGGATACAAAGGAGGTCCATTCCTCAACAAGAGTGCCGTGTAGAGGTTCATCCCAAGTCAATCCTGCTGTCCAAAGCTTCTGCAAGAAGCATTTTGCCCAAAATATAATTGGACAGATCCAACCGTTCGGATCAAAGGTTCTGGCGACAGTAGACAATACGAGACGTTTAGTCCAAGAACACGGCAATTTCAAGTCTACGTTATATGTAAAGATGTCTTGGACTGGTCTGTACTGAACGCCGAGAACAGCCATCATGGCGGGGTTGTCAACAATCTCAAACAAATGTGGATCCTGCTGATGATCCTCTGGCAAGCCTTCCAAAAGCGCTGGCGAGTTGGAAATCCATTTGCGCAACTCATAACCAGCGGAGGCCAAAATACCTATCAATTCGTCCCGCAGGAGGATCGCCTCGTCCGCTGTGGAGGCGCCCGAGCAAATGTCATCGACGTAAATATCGTCTTTCAAGATGGCGGAGGCTCTTGGGAAGCGTGAGCCTTCGCGGTCTGCGAGCTCCCAAAGAGAACGTATTGCCAAATAGGGGCTCGACCTTAACCCGTACGTATTGGTATTGAGCTCGTAGACGACCATGGGATCACGAGGAGACTCTCTCCAAAGGATCAGCTGGAAGCGACGGTCATCAGGGTGGATAATAGTCTGCCTGAACATCATTTTTATGTCGGCCACAAAGACAACCTGATGTCGTCGGAAGCTGGTGATGACGTCACAAAGGTCCTTGACCAACTTGGGACCAGAATGCAAGCACTGGTTCAAGGATACGCCTGTTGAAGTCTGCGCAGAACCATCAAAAACTGTGCGCAGCTTGCCAGTCGATGGCTTCAATACCGCATGATGCGGGAGAAAGTAATGCTCCACCGAACGCCAATCCAAACCTGACACTGACATGTGTCCCAATTGTTCATATTCTCTCATGAACTCAATATACTTCTGTCTGAGCTCCGGATCACGACCCATGCGACGCTCCATAGCCAACAATCTCTTTTCGGCTAAAGGTCGTGACTCACCAAGCGGAGGCCGAACAGACAGGAAGGGTAGCCTCGTAATAATCCGACCAGAACGGAGTCGACCAGTGTTGTTCTGGAAGAACAGCTCGCACTCCTCATGTTCTGGATTCAAACGGGCAACTTGAGGGGGCTCCTCTACCTCCCAAAACCTCTCAACTGCATCAGAGAGAGCAGAGCCTACAGCCAACAAATTATCAAGTTCGGGTGGAGGGGGGTCCCTAGGTACAGGTCCCATCAAAGCAAATCCAAATATGGTCGGGATGGCAGTCAAACCATTTGGCACCAAGACCCGTTTCCCACCAATCAAAATTCCACCGAGGACATCAGAGCCAATCAACAAGTCGATTTGTCCCGGTGTGTCAAATTTGGGGTCTGCCAGTTTCAATCCCGATGTCAAATTCACCACAGCAGCAGGTAGCTGCTTCTGTGGGTGCATGCCCAAAATATTCTTCAGCACAATATCCTCGGGTGTGAAGATTCAACAGGGCCAAACAAAACTTTAACTTGCCCTTCAACATTAGAGGCTACGTCACCTATGCCCCGTATACAATTCGGAAAAGAGCCCATATTTAATTTAACCTGCCCTACCAAATAAGTGGAAACAATGCAACCTTGTGAACCTGTGTCCAATATATAGGGACAACAACAGAGGTCCCCGTGGGTCCCCAGACCCTAACAGCAACCGTTGGTAGGATAACGGTCTCAATGGGGGAGGTTGGCGTTATAGGGCAGGGGTCAATGACCTATTGTTGCCTGGGCGGCGACCGTTGGCCAGGACCAGGCAAATCAAAATGGGGGTGCGGCTTGAAGTCCTCAAAGGCGCGATGACTCGATCCGCGCGCCATCTGTGGGGGGTCATAGTGACGCACCCGCCCAAAACGAGGTGGGCGCGAGTCAAGGCGGGGACGCTCCGCCAAAGGAGGGGAATACCTAGGGCAGCAGTCATGGTGCTGGTGACGCTGAACAGCACATTCAGGTGCGCGAGAGAGAGGAGGCGTGCGCACGCTACGGTTCTCCAAGCGGGGTGAGCGGCGATCAATTAAGCGAGGCGACTCTCGGCTACGCGCCGGTGAGCCTCGGCTGCCACCTTCAAAACACCCACCCGTGCGCGGCGTCGGCTGGTTGGACAAGCGGCCAACCTCTCTGGCATTCATACAAAGAATGTCCAAATGCTGTCCTCCACAGTGAGGACAGGGGCGAGAGTTTGGGCAGTCTCGCTGGTAGTGGGACCCCAAACAAGAGAAGCAAAGGCGGCGGGCATTCGCGATGCGCCTACGAGAGGCGACATGAAGGTCCAAGAATGCCCTACAACTGGCCGTTCTGTGCCCCGTGACCTTGCAGTAGGAGCACTCCACTGGGCTCTGCGTGACTGCAAAGCGAGGAGGGCGCCGGTCAACATTGGCTCGAGTGTGAACGCGAGCCTGCTCCTTGACCTTGGGCGGCTGCGACTTAGCCGGCGTGTCACCACCGGAGTTGTCCAAGACCCGGCACTCATCCTCCAGGAACTTCTCCAGGTCAGCAAAGGGGGGCAGATGGGTCGCGCTATCCCCACCAAAGCGCTGCTCAAAACGCGACCTCAGGTCGGCAGGCAGCTTTTTCAGTACAATGTGCACCAATAGATAGGACCATTGGTCCACGGGCAGGTCAAGGCACTTAAGTGCGTTGATGGCCACCAAGAGCGGGTTCAAAAGTTGGGTGCGCAACCCAGAGACCCGGGTGAGCGTCGGCAAACCCAAAATCTGCTCGATGTGCGTGTCGGCGAGGCCACGCTTATTATGGTACCTACGGGTGATTAGGTCCCGAGCCGTCTGGTACGCCTCGTCAGACACGGGCAGATGCTGGATGAGGCCCTTAGCCTCCCCATCCAGAACCGACATTAGATAGGCCAACTTTTGTGCCGGCCGAAGGTCAGCCCTATCATTGACCAGGCTGTCGAACAAATTAACGAAGCCCAGGTAGCTTCCTAGGCAGCCATCAAAATGGGGGAGGTCCAAGGTAGGGAGCCTACTCACCAGCCCTGGTGCTGACCTAGGAAGCTCCTGCTTCAGGCCGGGTTGCCCTTCCCTATCGGCAACTAGTTGTCTCGCAGTATTGGAGACAGCATCATACAGGTCTAAGACCTGGGCATAGTCTTCGCTGACCTTATTTCGCTGGTCAGCGGTGAAATCATTGATTGACACTTCAAGACAGCAAGTGCTGAAAGTGCGCAATTGCTGTTCCACACTTGCCAGGCGATCGTCAATCCGCTCGTACCTTTGTAGTAAGGCCTGCTGGCGATCAGGCCGGTTCACTAAGGCACTGGCCGAGGCAAACCAGCGCAAATCTGATGCAATGGCACCAGCAGCCGCACGCAAGTCCTTGATAGCTGACATAATCAAAATTTCAAAAGAGCCCGGACAAGCGTTAAACAATATTAACAATCAAAACTTAATTTTTCTCAATTCTTTGAAACCAACAAAGTATTAGCCTGTTTACTGCAAGTGCAGGCAAGTGACAGGTATTTACTGCCCAACAAAATTAAAGGTTTCAGTATATTGAAACAAACACAAAAGTTATCAAAGTTATAACTTATAACAAATTAATAAAGTTGAAACTTCAACTTAATTAATTAATTATTTGCAACAGACAGACTAACTGTTATTTATGATATACAATAGGAAGTAAGCACAGAATATGTGTTACCTAACAATATTATCTTTATATTATAACAAAACAAAGTTTATTAATGTGACCCGCCCAAGTGGCAAGGTCAAGTTGGTTGTTATGTTTATGAATATATGCAATAAACTAAATTTACTAAATTTATTGATACATACAGCTGTTATGTATCCAAACAAACTGACTTATTAATGCAACAACAAATTTAAGTTAGATTTTCCAACAATACAAATCAACAATTACTGATTGAGGTTATGTGACAATGTGTTTCAAATTATCTAGGTCAACTTATACAATTAAATATTATGTATTTTAGACAATAACTGACCTGACAAACACTACAATACTGTCTACAAGGTGATATATATAGCTCATACAATACCAATCTGAGTTCAGATACAATCAACGGCTAAGATACAAGTTTACAATATAGGCACAGTTAACCACGCTCTTGCTATCAAAAAATTATGTCTTAAATTATGTCTTTTAGTAAATACAAAATTATATTACATAAGAGTGCATAACGGTTGGTGGACATTCTGACTTCAGGAGGGAGCCTATTCCAAAGCAGTACAGCTTGTACTATGAAAGAAGAGTTAACGAAAACAGGAGAATGTGTGGGACACGCAAGAAGTAAATTATGCGAGGAACGAAGGGCTCTATCATGAGTAGAAGAAAGATATTGAAAGTATTGGGTCAAGTAATCAGGGGGAGAAGAAGAATGAAGAAAAGAAAAGAGTGTAGTAAGAGCACGCAAACTACGGCGCTGACGGATAGGTAACCATTTTAATTCGGAACGAAAAGTAGATACATGATCATACTTACGAAGATTGTATATGAATCGAATGCAGTTATTTAGAAGCCGGTCATACTTGTTGAGATATTCTGCATTCAGGTCATAATAACACACATCACCATAGTCGAATAAGGGAAATATTAAGGTCTGCACAAGCATGGTCTTAGTTTTGGGCGGCAGGAAATTCTTGAGACGATATAAAGCCCGAAGGGTACCGGTGACTCTCTGACTTACGTCGGTAACCTGTGGCTTCCAGTCGAGAGTGGCATCTATATACAGTTACAGTCCCAGGTCTTTGACGACTGGGCTGAATGGAATAATTAACCCATTGAATGTGACTGGAGGTAAGGATGTTAGGTTTAATCTGTTTGTCATGCGCTGACTGCCTACTATTATAGCCTGACATTTAGCTGGGTTAACGTCAAGGCCGAAATCATTGCACCAAGCCAGGATGGTGTTCAGGTCTCTGTTCACATCAGCTATCGCTAATGTCACGTCCTCCACTCTCGCCTGGGAATATAACTGCAAGTCGTCGGCGTAAAGATGATACGAACATCGAAGTTTAGGGGTCAAGAAGTTGATAAAAATAGAAAATAGTAAAGGAGAGAGTATGCCACCTTGAGGAACGCCAGAGCTAAGGTCACGCCAACTTGATGAGGTTTCATCAATGCGGACAGCCTGCTGACGTCCCTGAAGATACGTTGAGAACCAGTCCAGCAAACCAGGTGGGATCATGAGATAGGAAAGGATTGATAGAAGGATATCGTGACTGACGGTATTAAAGGCGTTCGAAAAGTCAACTAAGGCCAACACTGTGACCTTAGTCTCCTCCATAGTAGTTAGACGGCAGAACAGGTTAGGTACCTTTTTTATTTATTTTATTATATATATTGGTTTACTTTGTTAGATATTTCACACCTGCCAGGTGTTCCAAGATGGGTATGTTTTACCCAACTATCGAAGGAAAAGGCTGTTTGTATGTATGTAAGTACTTGCAGAAAATTATTTTTAGTATATGTGAAATGTGAATATAGTTCGTTCAGAATAGGTAAGTAACTGAATTGAATCTAATATTTTTTAAACCTTTTTTTGTATTTTGTCCCAAAAATATTTAAAAACAAGTTACAAATTGGACATTTAGTAGCATATATACGCAACCATACGGCGCGCAATACAAATCACGCAACGCGGCACTAGACGCGCACGGCGCGTATTTGCCGTGTGGTTACCGTGTTTTTGTACGACCACCAAGCATAAAATAAGCTCATAACTTTGTGATTTATCATGATTCGGTTTTAAAATTTTGTACATAGATTCTTTATATAAAAATACTAGACATATTTCGGGTTTCACATAAACTAACAGTAATGTATTTATTTGTGTCGCTCTGTAAGCTAAAACATTTGTAGGATTTTAACATTTATTATGCAGTGTGGTTAGATTGGTATTAATTGTGTGAGAGGACACTATGTTATTCATCTTAACAGCGCAAAACAATTACCCCAATATACAAAAACCCAACGGCCTTTATAACTGAAAATGTATAAAAAAAAACATGTTTTTTATCTGAATATTAGAAAAGGTGTTGCTAGCAGAGAGAGAGTCACTGAGGCTCTGTATGTAAAATATTTTCCAATATTCAGATTAGAAGCTTGTTACTTACGTACGATTCAGCCATAAGGCAATCAGGTTTTATTATTTTTAACATTATTTGTTAGATAATTATTTGAGTTACATTAAATCATACCGCACGACTGACGACTGGACGTACGACCTGGAGAGCTTTTGCGCACGACATCCTTACAAAGAGAGAGAGAGAGTGAGAATTCGTCATGAGAAGGAAGATTGAGAATGAACGTAATCGATCGCATGCAGTGCGCAAATGCTCTGAATCAATTTAGACATCGATCGTTAATTGATTCATGTACTTAGTTATTATGATATTTATTTCCTTTGTTCTAATAATTGCAGGTAACATAACCATACCTGGATTAGAAGACAGCTCAAGTGACGAAACGCTACATTCAGGAGACCCACAGAATTTACCAATTCTCTCCGTCACTCATTTAATAGACCCCGAAGCGTCTACTCCAGATTTAGCCGATGCTGAAGATTCGAATTGATACTAAAGCAGACGATCTAAGAATTCTCAACACTGAAGATGACATTCACGAATGTTATATGTTTTCATCTATTGTAGCGAAAACTTTATGCAAAATTGAAAAAACAAGACGTCAAGAGTGTATGCACGAAATATTGCACTTATTAATTAATGGAGAATTGTAGAAAAGGAGAATAGAAGATATTTTAAGTTTACCTGCAAATGTTTTAAAATTTATGAAAACTATTATAATAAAACAACCATTAAATCAACCAAAATATGTTTTATTCATATGATTACATAATCTGTGTGTAACTCAACAAAAACAATTATAAAAAATCAACTATTTTTTTTATAATCATAAAAAGGATATATTGACGTATATTTTATAATTCAGCAACTCAGCCTCTTTAGTTCAGCAACTCGCCTCTAGGTGGCATTGGTTGTTGCTTGTATAATTGTATAAGTTGATAAAAAATGCTATGCTATCTTTTTTTTTAATTTAATCCTGACTTCGGATCAGACTAGAAAACTAAAATCCTCGCGACTTCTTTTACGTAGGTATTAAGTTGTAAAAGAGAGAGGTACCAATGGCTACCGACTCTAAAAAAGAAAAAGATATACATATAAAAAAGTTTTAAAATGTGATTAATCAAACAGATCCTGATTACATCTAATCACCATAATGTTTTCTAGAGTACTTTGACTCAAGTTTGATCTATGGGGTGATAAAATAAATTTCACTGCAGAGAAAGTTCTCTCGACGGAAACTTGTATTGCTGGAGCTGCCAGTACGCATAGTGCTAGCTCCGATAATTCGTGGATTTATTATTCCAGTATTGGAGAATGTTCTCTGTACTGGGTAGCCTTGGAAAGGACAATGGGCATTATTGTAGGAGCTGTGTCCCAACCCTTGTAACAAGTTGCGACTAGTATAAACATGTTCAATTAAGCTTTTTTATGATCAATACGCTAAGTTTTTACTGTAATTGCGTGCAGGTCAAAAATTACTGGGCTTCAAGTGAAAAAAAGGTTTTTGTTTTAAATAATGCTTTGATCTTACTTTATTACACTTTGCGTTACATGTAAACATAATTATTACATTTATAATAATTGTACAGTAATCACAGGCAGTAGTAGTTATTTTTTTGCCGTTATTAACAACTGCACAGTTGAAAATATGTAAATAACGAAGGAAACAACACAATTCTGGTAATTGTATTATTTCCTTTGTTATTTATATATTTTCAAATACATAAATAATAATGGAATATAACCCTTACGTTAGAGTACAGCTTAAACATATGCAAATCGTTTACAGGTACTTTTAATAGTGATTATTATCTATGATAACTTCATCTAAAAATGTCGCGGGTAACAATATGTGGTGGTGTCTAGTCCAGCCAAGGTACCAAATGATACTCATTATGTGAGCACAAGTACCTACTGTTCTTTTTCCCGTTAAACATGAGCAATAGTAATGGGCAATTGCATTTCTCACTGTTTCTGCTCTAATTTTTATCAAAATATACGTGTTCGCGACAGACATTAAAACTATGACCGTGAATAGTGTATTCGAAACCGCGCATACGTGCAAAGGCTCAAGCATACTTAAAGATAGTGCCCGTGCAGATAGTCGGACCGGCGGGAGAGGCGTCTACGTTCGCCCTACTCGACGACGGAAGCACCTTATCGCTCATAGACGAAGACATAGCCAAGGAAGTCGGCGCGGAAGGGAGCCTGGACCCGTTTACGATCCGTGCCATAGGCGATACGTCGCTCGACATGCCAACGTCGCGACGCGTAGACATACAAATACGAGGAGCCGGCGCCGACAGCAAACAAGTGCCTTTGTGTGCGCGCACCGTAGCCAGCCTACACCTGTCGCCGCAGAAGATCGCCGAAGAGGACCTGATAGACTGCAAACACCTCGAAGGCATCAAGAAGAAGCTGGTGTATGACATAGGCGTGCCAAAGGTGCTAATAGGTCAAGACAACTGGCACCTGCTCATAGCGAACGCAGTACGAAGAGGACCCAACGATCAACCGGTGGCGTCGCTTACGTCGCTGGGATGGGTGCTGCACGGCGCGCGCTCACGCACCTTGGGAAACACCGTACACTTCGTCAACGGTCTCTCCGCTATAGATGAAAACATAGAAGCGCAACTGAAAGAATATTTCGCACTGGAATCGCTCATAGTGAAACCACGTCGACCGAACTCGGACCCCGAGAAGCGGGCTACAGATATGTTAGAAAAACATACGAAACAATTAGAAGATAGACATATAGAGACGGCTCTTCTGTGGAAACAAGAAGACATCGTCATGCCAGATAGTTACGAGAACGCGGCAAGGAGGCTCGCGTGCATAGAAAATACAGAATGTAGAAACTCTCACATAGATAGGAAGCCAGTTACGCGCTCTCCTATACTTTCGAATAGAGGACAGGTGCACTCTCCCATAGATTTGAAGGCCGCCGTTAAGCCTACCGTCGTTGAGACAATAGGGGAGCAGCATCCTGCACAAATAGTCGCCCACCACAGCGAATCATAGAAGCCGTACCGGACCCGTATAGTTTTTCCAAGCGGAAAAGGCTCTTACGAGCACCAGCGAGAGTTCTACCGTCAATAGCTTTGTGTCAGAAAACCGCAGAGAAGGTTCTATATAAAAGAAGGCAGAAAAATAGACAGAAGGATCCA
Organism: Euclidia mi; assembly: GCA_944739405.2. NCBI lineage: Eukaryota > Metazoa > Arthropoda > Insecta > Lepidoptera > Erebidae > Euclidia > Euclidia mi. The sequence goes on from OX123182.2 coordinate 388,955, forward strand.
GATTGGCGTCACGTGACGAAGACGAAGAACAACATCAAGTCGGGCAGAGCGGCACCTCGTCCAGCCGCCGACTACCGAAACTTCGTGCTTCTCCCCACAGAACACAACCGCGACGCCGAGGACCTTCTTGTGAAGGCGGAACAAGAAAATTCCTTTCGGCGCCGACCTTCGGGAGCTGCGGCGCGGAGAAGGTGTCGCCAGAGACAGCCGCCTGTATTCGTTACCCGTGGAGATGAACAACGGAATGATCACTCTACGCAGTCGTATAACAGCTACAGAAGAAATCTCCGAACAGACAAAGAGACCGCCGATCTTAGACGGCGATCATCGCATTACACAGCTATACATAGATTGGACGCATAGAAAATTACATCACAGCGGTACAGAGTTGGTAATCAATGAAATACGCCAACACTATTGGATTCTTCGTCTGCGGCCGACTACAAAGAAAATAGTACATAGATGTCTACCATGCCGCATTAGAAAAACGCAGCCGCCTGAGCCAGCCACAGGGGACCATCCGAAGACGCGCCTTGCTCACCATCAGAGGCCCTTCACCTACACGGGTCTTGATTATTTCGGGCCGCTCTCCGTAACCGTCGGTAGACAGCGTCACAAACGTTATGTGGCACTGTTTACATGTCTCACTTCCAGGGCAGTACATCTGGAGGTCGCCGCCAGCCTGAGCGCCGACTCCGCAATCTTGGCGCTGCGCAGGTTCGCAGCGCGCCGAGGTTGCCCCGCAGAGATCTACTCGGACAACGGCACCAACATGCACGGTGACGACCGAGAGATTAGAGACGCCGTCGCCGAGGAAGCGAGTCGCCGTGGCATATGGCGCTTCATCACCCCCTCAGCGCCATTCATGGGGGGCGCATGGAAGCGCCTCGTCAGGTGCGTGAAGACCGCCCTCTATACGGTCCTTCACGAGCGCCATCCGCACGAAGAAGTCCTAGCTACACTACTGTGTGAGGTCGAGTACACAGTAAACAGTCGACCCCTCACACACGTCTCCGTCAACGCAGCAGACAGCGAGGCCATCACCCCGAACCACATCCTGTTCGGTGGTTCTGCTCGCCTCCCTCCGCTGGGCGAGTTCAGCGAGGCTGACCTCAACAGCAGCAAGCACTGGCGGCGCGCCCAAATCCTCGCCGACATGTTCTGGCGCCGTTGGGTGCGCGAGTACCTACCCGAGCTGCAACACCGGCGGGAGCCCCATGGGTCTGGGCTCAACCTCGAGGTCGGCGACCCCGTCCTGATCGCCGACGGCCAACTCCCGCGCAATACCTGGCCGCGCGGTCGAGTTGTGGCTGTCTACCCGGGCGCCGACGGCGCCATACGCACTGTCGAGGTGCGCACAGCAGCAGGCGTCCTCAAACGGCCGGCTAAGAAGCTGGTCCCCCTGCCCAAGTGACGAGGTGTTGCTCACCGGGTGCTCTGCAGCACCGCCACACGACGGGTCACGCGCGTTGCTGCACGGCGGGAGAGATGTTCGCGACAGACATTAAAACTATGACCGTGAATAGTGTATTCGAAACCGCGAGTGAAAATCGTTAAAATCAGTGTTATCTAATCGTGCGGTACACCGGGTTCGGTTCCCGGACGTGTCAAAACGTTACAAAATAGCTAAAATAGTGTAAATGGTTAGATTGTTAATATACAACAACTATGTAATACATGAACATTAGTCTTAAACTTGTGCTAACTGTAGGGACCTTAGATATCGAATCATAAATAGCGTTATCAGTAGTGACAGATAAGAGTTAATGCTTCATAAAACAGCTGTTTGTTTACATATTCGTTTTATAGTTTTATAAGTGTTTTTTAGCTTCATATAGACTTGAAATCATGTCTAGATACCTTTTTATTGCTAGTTATTACCTTATATAGTTAAAATAAGCATAATAACAAACATTCGTATGTTTATCATAAAATTTGTTTACTTACGATAGTATTTACTTAAGAAATTCTGTAAATTTTTTATGCTTCAAAGTTATCATGTCATATGTTCGAATTGAATAAAGATATTCTCATGGTGTTTGTTTTAATAGATGCCCCATATAGTTGCACACAACGGCCTACCAAAATTATATATATAAATTTAGTATACGATAGTTTTTCAATAGAAAATATAGTGGGCGGGCCCTTGTGTGGCAGCATTTTTTGGGAGTTTTTATGGAATAACTTAGTGACGCTAATAGTTAGGTTTAGGTATTGTATACCAATAGATAGAACTTAATGAGACCTATCTAACGATGTATAGAACATGTATGTATGTATAATAGGATCGAAACATACGTAACATTTGTACTGTTTTCAAATCAAAAAATCAAAATCAAAATCATTTATTCATCTAGGTCACAATGTGACGCTTATGAACGTCAATTTTAAAATTAAATTACTTAATGCTTCTACATTTACATTTACTGCCTCGTTCGCAAAGCAATAGGTAGAGCCACGAGAAAGAACGGGCAATAAAACTCGAGGCCACTCTTTTAAATCGCCAATATTATGGTACATATTTTCATTTTTGTAAGGAGCTGCAACTGTTACACATTGTACTAAATTACTTGTAGATAGTAATCAGTTACAGACATAATACTTAAGCAATTAATGAAGTTACTAAATGATGTGTTTTAGTTAGCCTTCCAATGCGAATATTGTGTAACAGGAGCATCCACTTACGACTTATAATGTATACAACTCGTGACCATGTTCAGAACTATGGTGGAAATGTATGTTACAGAAGTGACGGTATATGAATGCACAAAATTACAAAAACTTTAGTTCACAGACCATGATAACGAGTTATCTTCATCTTACAGTACAGTAAAATTAAAAAAAAAATGTGGAACAACAATGCAAATGTAGATGTAGTAAGTAGAATGACCTAATTATGATAAACGAATAATAATTTAAAAGAACTAGAAATGTTATATAATGATAAACTGAAAAATGCTAAGTATCTATATAAATTCTAAATAAGTAGTAGATCATGAGTTGTCTAGTGTAAGTGACCATCTATCCTTGTCACTGAAATAATCATTAATAGTATAATAACCTTTCTTAATAAGGCAGTCTTTTATTTTAGCTTTAAATGTACTAAATGGTAATTCTAAAAGACTAATTGGTATTTTATTGTATATACGAATACCTAGCCCTACAAAAGAATTATTAACTTTATGTAAACGATGATAAGGGGCATATAACCTATGCTTGTTTCGAGTATTTATATTATGTATATCGCTTTTTGAGGTAAATAAACTTATATTTTGCCTAATGTACAAAATATTAGCAAATAAAAATTGCGAGGCTACTGTAAGAATTCCTATAGACTTAAAGCGTTCCCTAAGAGTATCTTTTGCACCTAACATGTATATTGCTCGTACCGCTCGTTTCTGTAGAACGAAGATATTCTGAATATCCGCTGCTTTGCCCCATAACAAAATACCGTAGGACATAACACTGTGAAAATAGCTAAAATATACTAAACGAGCCGTGTCGATGTCAGTAAGTTGCCTAACTTTTCTGACGGCATACGCAGCAGAGCTGAGCTTTCCTGCTAGACATGCTATATGTGCACCCCATTGTAACTTATTATCTAATGTAATACCTAAGAACACTGTAGAGTCTACTGTGTCAAGTTCCTCCCTATCTAGCATTATATTAGGTCCCAGTTGTCTAACGTTAGGTAAAGCAAATTTAACGCATTTAGTTTTCCTAGAATTAAGTACTAGGTTGTTTGCTGTAAACCATCGTGTAACTTGTAATAGTGCATTATTTACATCATCAAATTGATTTCTATTCCTATCTACTTTAAAAATAAGTGACGTATCATCTGCAAAAAGTACGACATCACAGATGTTTTTTAAATAAAAAGGTAAGTCATTAATATATACTAGGAATAGAAAAGGACCTAAAATTGAGCCTTGTGGAACGCCTAGCTGTATAGGTAATTTAGAGGATGTAGTCCCATTTACATCGACACACTGAAATCTTTGCCGCAGGTACGAATCGACAACACTAAGTGCGGTTTTCTCTACGCCGTAGTGGCGGAGCTTACGCAGTAGTGTGTCGTGCTGAACGCAGTCAAATGCTTTAGATAGGTCACAGAACACTCCAATAGCATTCTTTGATGACTCCCAAGCACTATAAACGTGTTTTATGAGAGCAACACCCGCATCAGTAGTGGATCTACCTTTAGTAAACCCGTATTGATCTTTGTGAAGCAGACTATTTAAATTGAAGTGGCTTAATAGCTGCTTTAAAAGAATCTTTTCAAATATTTTACTAAATGCCGGCAAGATAGATATGGGCCTAAAATTATTAATTTCATTTTTACTGCCAGATTTGAATAAGGGTATAATTTTACTTAATTTCATCAAATCCGGAAATACGCCTAGGTCAAAGCATTGATTAAAAATTATAGATAGGTAAGGCGCAACAGTCTCAACTATAGTACCTAAAATTTTAATTGAAATGCCCCAAAAGTCGCCGGTATTTTTAATATTAATAGAATTATATGCGATCAATATATCTCGCGGGGTAACGTGCTCGAATCTAAACACGCTCTTGCATTCAGGTACACTGCTAAGCAAAAAATTTCCAGCGTCTAAAGATGATGATTGTAAAGAGCTAGTAGTTGTTAAAGGTATGCTCGCAAAGAAACTATTGAACATATGCGCTACTTGAGTTTTGTTAGTGACTAATAAATTGTTTTCTTTTAGTTCAAATTGGTTTTCCCGTGGTCGAGCTCTTCCTGTTTCATTATTTATAATGCTCCACGTGTCTTTAATTATATTTGTTGAATGCTTAATTTTACTACTAATAAATTTAGATTTTGCCATAATACAAACTTGTTTAAAAATTTTTGAGTACTTTTTTACATAATCTCGAAAAGGTGAGTCAAATCTATGTTGTTTCATACCATATAATTCAAATAACTTGGCTCTACTTTTGTATATACCTATAGTGGCCCACTGGTTAAAAGATCCCATAGTACCCTTTAGTGTGACAGTTTTACTCTTAAAAGTATTTTGAAATTCATTATTTACTAGTCCAAAAAGTGAGTTATAAATTGTATTTGGATTTTGTGAGTTTAATATTGAGGTATTGAGTTTAGCAATAATATTATTTTTGAAACGTATTAGACGATTGGTAGTCTGAGGCCTACATTCTACTATACGTGATTTATCATATGTTGAACAGGGAAAACTAGCTATCTATCCACGGTGATCAGAAGGGAGAGAACTAATTACTACTGGGTTTGTGGCAGCACAAGAACTAAATATGTTATCCAAACAAGTAGAAGATGTTGCAGATACTCTAGTAGGTTCACAGAATAGGTTACTTAAATTAAATGACTTAAAAAGATTCAGAAATCTAATACACTGTGAAGAATTCTCTAAAATATTAATATTAAAATCGCCACATACTATAATATTCTTATTACTACATTTAATTTTATTGATAGCATCTTCCATAACAGTCTCAAATAGATTATAGTCACCAGAAGGAGGTCGATATACACAAATGACTATATATAGGTCTAGTTCCACACAGGATAACTCAATAGTGCGCTCAATAGATAAATTAACAATATCTTTACGTTCCTTACATTTTAATAAATTTGAAGTTATTATGAGAGAACCGCCTCTAATAGCCTGCATTCTTATATACGAACTCTGCACCGTATAATATTCATTTATAACAATAAGCTCATGATTCTTTAACCAATGTTCAGTTAAGCACAAAACCTTAACATCATATTTTTCTAGAAATAAACTTAACTCTAATTCTTTGCCAGATAGGCCCTGCATGTTTTGGTGTACTATATTCAAATACTGCAGCCTAACTGTTGTCCTATCTTGGAGTTTAAATCACAAGACGTGTCAATAAAAACGTTGTTAGTACAAGTACTAACCCTATCAAATAAATTGTAAACACAAGGGTCTTTTCCTTGCTGTAAATTGTATGCTAATAGTTTAGCAATCTGTCGCTTAATATAAAATGGCAGATACATTGTATCTTTTGTTAAAGTAAATTTACTAATAAATTTATTAGCGTCAAAAAACAATATTGCGTCACTATGACGACAAGTTATATTATATAATAACATATTTAATTTGTGTATGTGCATGTTTTGTGTATGTGTTAAGTCATTTGAGTATGGCAAAGCACATAAAATAAATTTACAACTAAATCTGGAATTAAGGTCTAATAACATTTCAACACATTCTATGATATGCTGTCTTTTTACAGTTAAACTGTTACCAAACAACAATATGGCCGTACTACTCTCATCTAAGGGGTGCAACTTAATCTGATTAACTAAACTACTGTAACTATCCCCTGGCCTACAATAATTTATAACACACTGGTTTGTATACTCACAGAGAAGACTACCAAAATTATGACCTAGCCTATCAGAAAAAATGTATGTTTTGTTAGTTGATGTTGAAAACCTAGATTTAATCATATTTGATTGTGAAGAGGATTGGTTTTGTGGATTATCAGAAAAATTCTCAGGTAGTATGGTACTCAATGGCTCTGCTGGGGTTGGAGTGTGAGTGTGAGCACAAGGACATAAGAGCTTATTGGTCAGAGACTCATACATTTCTGCATTACATCTCACCAAGTCTACTAGCTCACCTGCCTCTACTATACGCTTGCTCAGCTCTTGTTGAGAAGCTTGATATTTGTTAAATAGTTCATTTAAGGTGCTCTCCCTAAGTACTAGTTCTTCCCTCAAGCGATGAGTGTCAGTATCATACACTACCCTACTATTTTCTAAACTTCAAGAGTACTTAGATAGTTGATCAAGTAAATAAATGCGCTCCTTTCTGAGATTTAAATTAACCCTATGCACATTATATTTTTTCATAGATTTATGACATCTTTTAATTAGTTTATTAACTTTAATATAGCGTTTAAGTTTTTTGTGACTTGAAAAGCTGGGTCTCATGATAATGGTATCATCCCTGGTCAGGTCTATTGTCACAACAGGCTCCCTAATACACACATGATCAGGCTCACTACTAACCAACTCATGATATAGACTGCAGGTATTCGCTATCTGTTCACTGTGTTTAAGAGTTTGTAAGTTAGAGATGGTGTTATGAGCTTCACTCAATTCTCGTTCTAGTTCATCAACACGTCTCAGAGCTTCTTCATGAGTGTCCATACACTGTTGGAAGTTGGACACCGTCAATCGAAGTTGTTCATGTTGCTCAAGTATTTCGAGATGGTGTGTGTGCATTTCAGCCAACTGTGCCTTGAGTTCAGTGTTCTTGTCGACTATTATCTTTACTTCTTCTTCGCTGTCCTCTCTTTCCTGTAGCAGCTGGTTACACAGGATTTTAGAGGATTCCAGTTCCTTAAGTGTGGTCTGTAGTTTGTCCTCCAGAGCTGCCATTCTGCGGGTCATCATTTGAACAGACCTACCCCGTAGGCACCTGAAATGTAAGGAAGTGTGAGTAAAGTCAACAGAGAGAAACTATGAAATGGGTGGATAGAAAGTTGAGAGGGAAATAATGTAGGTAGATCATAAAACTAGAAGAATTGAATTGAATAAATATAGGAATAGTTTATTTTAAATAGGTACTAACTTTTGGGGAAGTTCTACTCATAGAAAAAATAATGAATACTTATTATAAACTTTCTTGTAAGTATTTAATTATAAAAACAAAATAAAAAAAACAGTTAATAAGACTATATCAGTTAATAGTAATGGGTTATTGTTATTAAATTACTTTAAAATCATTTAAAAATACTTTGGATGATTGTAATATCACGAATGTAGGTACTTATATAAATGGACCTGTGTAACACTGTAGTACTATTTATACTAATAATTTATCTAATAAATAATTATGTTTTGTGTATAGTGTCATGTAGTATATGGTGTCTGAGGCAAATGTTTTGCGTCATCGATTTTGCTTCCACAAATTGTCAAGCAAAAGGAGACATAAACGGTGCCGCTGTGTATTGTAAATTGACGTCGCTCATATGTAATGAGCAGTGTATGTATGTGATGTATAGTGTATTTTAGTTATTATTACTTATATAAAAATAAAACGGTACAGGGATAAGTAAAGAATTATGAAAACAATACTCCCCGGGTTTCCAGTTGATTTTGAATCTTGTATTGGTTATCCGTTACTTTGACAGTTAGTCCGCCACAAGTTTTCCAGCGAGGTTTTTTTTACTAGTCCTTTAATATACTGTTACACCAACAATTATTGCTAAGGTTTATGGGTATACACTTTACTTTGCACATATAATTGATTATTAAAACTAAATAAAACTATTTTTATCAATTAAATTAATATAGACGTAGGGAAATGACAACTGCTCGCTAGTGTTGCCAGCGAAGAAGCCCCCCTTTTTGAAATAAAAATAAACGAAAGATTCTCTGTGCACGTGTTCGGTGCGATGGTCGTCGATAAGGTAAAGTTTCGAGGTACTTAAGCGACCATGTATTCGGCCAGTTGTTGGCGCCTCAACCACCATCTTGTGACCTATGTAACCATCAAGCACCGCACACCTGAACAGCATCGCTCTCAACGTATGAAGATGTTTCATTTCTGAAGCCCTTACACATCGAAGCCATACAGTCCACACACATAGAAGAACACGCATCGTCGTAGGCACACGTCAGCAGCACACTACCAGCGCACTGTAGCGGACTAGCAAAGGTTCGATTCCTGGCATCCGTTACAATACGAGTAATAAATTCTACCCTATACATGCCGCGATTTAATGCGCCCCCTCAACAGAATACCTTCTGAAGTATATATGTTGTATCGTACTAGGTTAGGAATAGCTCCTATGCATATTTCAATTGTGTAAATAATAAAAAATAATAATTGTAATTGTGTTTATATATTTTAATTATTTAATTATTTTTAATTAATATTATTAATTAATATTAATTTTTTGTTAATTGCATTTGCGGGCACCGGCAATCATCTCTTTTAAACGTATAGCGCTGTCTCATAAAATATCGTTCGCTGCTCCTGCGCTTACAATATGGCAGCGTGTGGCGCGCGGTGGGCGGGAAGGTGTTGGGTTAGAGTAGGCGCTCAGTCGCCCGTGTGGTTTTCCACTTGATTTTTTAAATAGTTTCAGCCCTTTCGTCACTAAAATACTAATTGATTAAGTTTTATTTAATATTTTATTAAATAAATGAAACCACTATAACAGATTCCCTGCAAAAGATACAGAGTTACGCCCATGCAAAAAAACATAACACTAATTGAGATCTTTCATATGATATAGGTAGGAAAATGTTACAACACTTGGGACGAAACCGCCCATTCTCCTTTCCTAATTTCTTTTAAAGCAATATCCATTGCTCTGCTACCATACTGACGCTCTAAACCTCTTTGCAATGCTGTTGCACGCAGTATCTTTTCTGCGAATGATTCATCGGCACTTGGCGCACTACTGCAACTAGCGATAGCTTCATCGTTGATTTCAGAACTTTCAATTGTAGTAGATTCGATTGGGTGTTTTATTTTGTTCATTTGCTGCAAAGTTTCCAGCAAGAACTTTTGAGCCTTTTCAGCTTCTGCATCAGACAGAACAATATTTAACCTAGTATCCATATAAAATCGTCGAATCCAACTCGGTTGGGCAGCGTTCGGGAAGATACGACATATCTTCTCGTCCGATATCCCGCAGTGTCTCAAGACGAAAGTCTTTGACCAGTGTGTGTTGCCAGTGATGACTTACGGATCAGAGACGTGGTCGCTCACTATGGGCCTTATCAGAAGGCTCAAGGTCACTCAGAGGGCGATGGAGAGAGCTATGCTTGGAGTTTCCCTGCGAGATCGAATCAGAAATGAGGAGATCCGCAGTAGAACCAAAGTCGCCGACATAGCTCTCCGGATAGCCAAGCTGAAGTGGCAGTGGGCAGGGCACATAGCTCGAAGAACCGATGGCCGTTGGGGCAGAAAGGTTCTGGAGTGGCGGCCACGTACCGGACGACGCAGCAGAGGTAGGCCTCCCGCAAGGTGGACCGACGACCTCGTCAAGATCGCGGGAGGCGGTTGGATGCGGGCGGCTCAAGACCGGTCTGTGTGGAGAACCTTGGGGGAGGCCTATGTCCAGCAGTGGACGTCTGTTGGCTGATATGATGATGATCCATATAAAGAGCTTCCAGCATAAGCTTTAAATTTAATAAATGCACTTCCCTGGCTTTCATACATTCCAACATTGTTTGGCTTATCTGTGTGTGTCACTGCTCTAAATGGCCTTTGCATGTCAGCCACTGTATAAAAAAATCACCAAGTGTCAACTGTTCTTTTTGCAATATCATAGTGGTGTAATAAAGTGGTTTCAAACAGTTTATTAAATCATTTATTATTTCCCAGCTAGACTCATTTAATCTGGTTCTTATATTGGAGTCATCAAGACAAACAGATTTTAAAGTTACAAATCTTACCAACATATTATATGTCGAAGACCATCGGGTAGGACAATCTAGTGTGTTTTTTTTTTTAATTTGCTTGCCTTAAGACATTTCTAATTGTGGGCGTTCTTAATATCTTGACAACTTCTCGGGCATTATGCAGTACACGTTGAATATCTGAATTTGCTTGTAACCCATCTTTTATAGCTAATTGCAGCGTGTGTGCTGCGCAAAGCATAGTTCTTAGCTTATAAGAAGATTCGCTATGTTCATTTAAAGCTGACATTAGACTATCAAATTGTACTTCTTGGTTTGAAGTTAATATGTTTTCTGTGTCTGAAATGTCGTCTCCTTCATCTTCTGAAGTGTGTTCATCTATTTGAATGACATCATATGATCCACCCATGAGAGTAGCCATTTTTTTTTTAATTACTTCCATTATCTGTAGTTATGCAATATATTTGCAGGAAATCTATTCTATACTGATCTAAAACATCCAAAAGGGTTTCTTTTAAAAATTCTCCGGTTTGACTCCTGTACACTTCCTTTGTCGCTAAAGTACGTATGGCTATAATGCCGTTTTTAATATATTGCACATTTATGCCGATAAATGCACGGTCTAAATAAGTCGCTGAGTCTAATTTTAAGCATATGAGCTTGTTTCGTAATTCTTTTGAAATTTTATATTTAATTTCGTATGCTTTGTCAGCAATCATAGATTTTATATTTGTTACATTCATTGTATTAGCTTTTTCCTTATCTTGTATTGCAAAACCAATAATATCTTGGAAAGCCTTGTCTTCTAATAATTGAAAAGGTCTGCCGTGGACAGTCACAAGTTTTAAACAGTTTACTTTAATAATGTCAATAGTGGAGTCATTTCTTCTTTGTTTTGGGGGAGCAATATTTTCTTTATTTACTGAAAGAACATCTTTAAATTGCTCTTTATGTTTAACAGACACATGGTTCTTTAAATTAGTAGCATGCTGACCCTGAAACAAGATAGGTTTATCATTTTATTACTGAATCTATTTATACTAGTATTACAGAAAGGGAAGATTTGATTTTTTGATTCTTTGTCATGGTATACAATTTTATTCATTTGCATTATAACTGATTCTATAATAGGGTGAAATTCGATTAACTGTGTTCGAAACTTAACAGACAGTAATTGTTAGAAAATATTACGAGATGAATATTTATTTTACCCTGGGTTCAAAGAACTTATTACCGATACTATAATGCTGTTGACCAACTTTGCGTAACACAAATCACCATGAAAACCCGGACATTGGGTTGTCAGCTTGTTAAGCAGTAAAGCAACCACGGTAACAGCTCAGTTGGGTAAAGTTAGAGCTATGATTTGAACTCAAATCCGATGCTTCCAATCGGAATCAGAGAAATAGCGATCCAAAGAATACCTAATGCTTACAATTTATATGCTAGATACTGACGGTATGTTCGACAAATCCGATTCGATGGTACAGACAAAGCGCAAACATTCCATATTCACCGTATAAAAAAGCGGACGCATTATTCTCAGATTCTGATCATAAAAGCAGTGCGGAAACGCTCAAAAACGCGCAAGTCGAGTGAGCTAAAGCTAACGGCCAATAATTGATTGGCAAGCGGCACCGTCCCACTGTGCAGCGAGCAAAAATGGCAAAAATTATGTACGAAATATCGTAAAGGGGTGACCAGATGGTTGCAAACCAACGTCCCAACCAAGGTGACCTTGCTAGTTTCAATCCGTGTAGACAGCAGTTGTAATCTATGACCTTCAACGCCCTTGGTCGGGAGGCGCGTTTTCCCAACCAGCGAACGTGTTGGCGCTTGGTTTACATCCATGTAACCGCAACACAAACCAAATACATAAACCAAGATCACCTTGGTTGGAACGCTAGTTTGCCACCATCTGGTCACCCCTTTAGAGATGCAAAAATCCATGAACCAAATGCACTTATAAAAACCATGTGTTCCGTACCGAAAATATTTGGATTAAAAATTTTTTGTACTATTAATATTAAATAAGCAAGACAATCAAAAATACTTTCATTCAGCGTAAATCATGCTTTTTTTTTAAATATAATCTTACGAGGGTCAAACTGAAAGTTCTTAGAAAATCAAAAACTGATTACATTAGCCAGTTATTAGTTTTATTATATCTTTTCAAAATATTGTCCATTGACGTCAATACACTGCTGCATGCGATGGAACCACTGGGAAAAGCACTTTGCCCACTCGTCCTTAGGGGTCTCTTCAATGGCATCGCGATACGCAGCCACCGCTTCTTCAGCATTCATAAACCGCTTTCCTTTAAGTTTTTCTTTAATTTTTGGAAATAAATAAAAATCACAAGGCGCGAGGTCGGGGCTATACGGCGGGTGACCCAGTAATTCAACGTTTGATGTCGCCAAATAGTCGATCGTTCGCTTGGCGGTGTGCGACGAGGCGTTGTCGTGGTGAAGGAGGATCCTACTGCGAGGTCGTTTCTCTCGAACTTTTTCCAAGACAAGTGGCAAACAATTGGTAGTGTACCATTCTGCAGAAACTGTTTTTTGATCCTCTAACACAATTGTTGCGAAATGACCTATCCTTCCAAAGAACGAGGCCACCATTTTTTTTCCCGCACTTCGATCTCTCTTCACTTTAGTTGGCAACTCCTCGAAAGGAAACACCCACTGAGCAGATTGTCTTTTGGTTTCAGGATCATAACAGTAAATCCAGCTTTCGTCACCTGTTAGTATGTCGAACACAGCATTTGAGTCACCTCCGTTAAATCTTTCAATCATTTTACGGCACCAATCCACACGATGGAGTTTTTGAGCCTTAGTCAAATTATGAGGTATCCACCGGGCGCAAAGCTTCCTGACCGCTAAATGTTCGTGGAGGATTTTGTGCACTTGACTCATACCGATGCCTAAGCTTGTCCGAATCTGCTGATAGGTCACTCTTCTGTCAGTCTCTATCATACGCCGCACAACACAGATGTTATTTTCAATCGTCGCCGTAGAAGGCCGTCCCTCACGTACATCATCAGTGAGATTAGTGCGACCACGTTTAAACTCATTAAACCAGTTGTAAACAGTCGCACGAGATGGGGCTTCATCGTGAAAGGCCAATCGTAGTCTATCATAACTTTCTTGTTGACTTAAATGACATCGAAAGTCATAAAAAATCATTGCACGAAAATTTTCTCGTGTTAAATTCATGTTGACGTGACACAGACAATTTTCAATTTGCCGCCAAATCGTAAAACAAATGACAAATGAATGAAATATATACTCAGTAATATTGGCAAAGAGTTCTATTTTCAAATTTTAGAATATTTTTTTTATTATATTGTTTATAAGTGGCCAGTTCTAAGAACTTTCAGTTTGACCCTCGTAACTAAGCAATGAAAAATTATATGTAGGTATTTTCCCGTAGGTACCTGAACAACCATAATTTTTATTACGTAGGTACTTACCTACTTATCTATTTTGATAGTTCAATTCGATATTCTCCTTACAAAGCAAAGAAAGTAGGTACTTACCTTTATTTTAACACTGCATAAATTACATTTACTATAATTCGTTTCCTCGTCGAATGTAAAATATCGGTGAATAACATCCTTCTTAGTTTTAGGCATACTTAATCAGATCACTCTATAAGTTCACGTAGGTATAAAAGTAAAAACAGGTTGGTAAAATAGTATAATTATGAGATCAAACCAACGTAAAGTCCTACAAAGTACCTACGACAAACGGCCACCGAAATGTAGGTACAAAGACACTGACAACTCAACTAATACTGTCGGCGAAATGCGCGAGAATCAAAATAATATTTTCAACATTATTAGAGTCAAACATTTGAAAAACAGTATTGCGCAACAGTAATAAGGCTCAAAGTTCAATGCATCCTGCGCGGTGACTAGTTAGAGTCGTGTCGGAACACGATCAAAGACCGCGTGGTAGTTATCTCTGTCACTTTCTTGTAGATGTTTTATGTACTAAAATGCACCTTATGTAGAAACCGGTTCTTATAGGCTGATTAACCCTATAATACGGGTTAACCTTTATTGTGGGGTTTTTAACCTAATCCTAAAAATTAACCCGGTTAAAACCCTCATACGGGTTAACCTTTCGGTTAAGAGTTGAAGTTCAGAATATGCGCGATGCCTCATGTTTGCTGATGATCTGAAGTTGTTCTTAGATGTGAAGAACGTGAATGACTGTGCCGCGCTTCAGCAGGACATCAACAATGTCGAGGCGTGGAGTAAACGCAACTACCTAGACTTTAATGTTTCAAAGTGCAAAACGATCACATTTACCCGATCGCATTCACCGATCACTTTTATGTATACTCTGTCAGACAGTCCGCTGGAGCGCATTACAGAAATTCGCGACTTGGGTTTAGTTGTTGATGCAAAGCTGACTTTTAACACCCACATAAATAAGATGTGCAGTCAAGCCTATAGGTCGCTCGGCTTTGTCATGAGGCAGTCTGCTCGCTTCAGTGGCAGGGATGCTCTAACTGCTTTATATTTCGCATTTGTTCGCAGCAAGCTCGAGTACAACTCTGCCATCTGAGACCCACACGAGGCAAAATATAAATTAATAGTAGAACGAGTGCAACGAAAGTTTTGCCGATTTCTTTATAAAAAAATGTACGGATATTATCCGCACCTATATCCTGTCTATGTTTGTATCAGGTATGATGGGTATTGATACTCTCGAGCTGAGACGTAAGTGGCAACTTATGGCACATTTCTATTTGTTGCTTAATGGGCAGATTGACAATCCTGAGGCGTTGTCTCGTTGCGGACTGTCTGCACCGAACCAATACTCGCGGCTGCGGTCGCGCCGCTTGCTCGCGGCACCACCAGTACGCACAAACACCGCACAGTTCGCTCCTACAAGTCAGGCCATATCACTGCTCAATGCCCTAGTCAATCAACAGCCAAGTACTGACATATTTTTAATAGTACGGGAGAATTCAACAAACAGTGCCAAACCTTCTTAAGTAATTATTTAAAATGTATTAATTAATGTGATCACATGTGATTTATTATTATTATTTGACATTGTACGTATTATTATTTATCAGACAACACAGTTTTATTTGACATGATTGTATTACTCGACATGATATTCATTCTATCATTTTGTAATTTCTGACATAATTAATTAAATTGTATAGTGAATATGACTTAGGTACTTATGTGATCACATGAAATTAACTATTATTATTTGACTTCGTAGTATTATTTGACATGATTGTATAACTAGACATGAATTCGAATGCTATTGATTTTATTTTATCTAGTGTATTATTACCGTATTTAATTATTTTAAATGACTCTCAGCACGTGTTGGGCAACAAACCTGTAAGTGCTGAGAGTAACTGAATATAATAAATAAATAAAATAAATAAATACGATTTATAACATTCACCACAACACGTTATGAAAGGTTACCAGAAATTAATTCGTTAGAAGAATAAATTTGTGTATCCAAGAAAATGGAGCCCATTTCGAGCAATTAATTAGTTAGTTTACCATTTTTGTAAATAATTAAATTAATTTAAGATTTCATTGTTTTCATTTCATTCAATTTATGAAGTTTGTTAAAGAGATTTCATCCTTATTGACCCTAACAATCGATGCAATAAAAGTACAGGATGCAACTTTTACAGATTTTAGTCGGTTCGATTACCGTGTGTGGCAAGCGAATTTAAAAAAATCTTTGAATGCCGTTTTCTTTCTTTTCAAAAATAAAGGAATGTTTTCTTTGAGTAAAATTTTCTATCTAAAGTATTAAGAGTACTTCACCTTCAGGTGACATTACAAAATTCCATCCTGTATATAAATTGTCATACAAATCGATACAACGTTTTTTGAGGAGTATTGTATCAAAAACACTGTGAAATTGCTGAATTGTTTCACTACGCTGTGAAATGATTTTTTGACTCCAGTATGCGTCTGGCGCGTATGACTGATCTAGTGATATGATTAACTTACTAAGAAGGCTATTAAAAATAGGGGTTGGTGTTAAAAGGGTGAAAATTAAGAGTTGTTTGTATTTTCAATGCCATATGTAAAGAAAGAGAAATAAATAAATTTCGAAAAAATAAATAAATTAAAATGCGTGTACTTATGTACGCGCGTGAAAATTTATGCTTTGGCGTCATTGAAAATATACACTTTTTATTTTTATCAAAAAATTTTATCATTCCATTTGTTCATTTATTTTTATAAATATTTATTATTTATTCAATTTCATACTTAATAATATATTAAAAAATAATATTTTATTTGATGTTGGTTTTAAATATTTATAATTATTTTTTTATTAAATTAATTTCTTTATTTTGTAGATATTATTTAACCAATTATAAATATTTAACATTAAAGGCAGCGATAGCCGAGTGGATATACCAACAGACTGCCATGCAGAGGGTATCGGGTTCGAATCCACGGCGCGCACCAATGACTTTTCGGAGTTATGTGCGTATTGAATTGTTAATTATCGCTTGTCCCGTGCCTCGGAGAGCACGTTAAGCCGTCGGTCCCGGTTGTCATGAAGATCTTTGACAGTCGTTACAGGGCGTCAGTACCTTCTAAATAAACTGACACTAGTCTAAACCATGGAATATCGCTATCCCTTCGGGTTGCGGAAGTCAGACAGGCAGTCGCTCCGTGGAAAAGCTAATATTCAGCTAAATCCGGTTAGACTAGAAAGCGGACCCCAGATTGAAAACTGGGATAACGCTAAGAGGATGATGATAAATATTTAACATTAATAAATTAATAATACTAACTTTAAATTACATTAAATAATATTACCTATTTTAATTTATATCAATAAATAATACATACGGATAGTTAACCTCAATTATATTAGAGCACTTGAAAAAGTATATAAGCAGCAATTTTTTCTCTAATATTTATGAATAGGTAGTAAATAATATTAATCAAAATATTCAGTTTAAATCACTACTGCATATAATTTATCAGCACATTTATAATTCGCACTTGTACGAAACTAAAACACGTGTTATTAATGTAGAAACTGTAGTATAGTATAATTTCACTCTCATATTTTTTCATAATGCACCTAAAGATGTATAACTTCAAAAAAGTTGACACAGTAAACGATGCCAAATGATAATTGGACCAATTATGTATATTACGATGTTAAAGATATTAATTTTACTCAAAATGTCCCGTCCGCCTTCTTGTATCCCCAAACAAATGTCATGTTTGTTATCAGAATGCATTATAACCCGGAAAATTATACCCATATTCATTTTATTAAAAATGTCCCTTCCGCCATCTTGGATTCCCAAATTGATGTCATTTTCGTGACCAGAATCCATGAAAACCCCGAAAATTATACCCATATTAATTCTATGAAAAATGTCCCGCCCGCCATCTTGGATTCCCAAATAGATGTCATTTTCGTGATCAGAATGCATGAAAAAAGCCCCAAAAATGATACCCATATTAATCTTATTAAATATGTCCCGTCCGCCATCTAGTGAATGTAAAAACTAAAAACTTCTCCCGTGAGAATTTTGTGTCACACATGAGCGCGCATCTTAAAATGTGACTCTCATAATTTTTTCATAACGCGCCTAAAGAAGTATAACTTCAAAAATATATGTTTGAGTTGGCCCGTCCTTATTACTTAGAGGTTTAAAAACAAAATAAATTGCGGCGGATTCTCAGACCTAAAGAATATGTACGTTTAAAATTTCATACAACTCGGTCCAGCCGTTTTGAAGGAGTATTGTAACTAACACTGAGAAACGATTTTTTGAGTCCGGTGTGCGCGTGGCGTGGACAACCGAATTGATCTAGTGATATGAATAAATTACTACTATGGCTATTAAAAAATTTGGGTTGATGCTAAAAGGTTGAAAATTAACATTTGTATGTATTTTTAATGCCACATAATAAAAAAATAAAAATAAAAAATAATATCCAAAAAATAAAAAAATATTTTTTTGCGTTGGCCACCCTTATGAATTGGGGGTTTGAAAAATAGATTACGACCGATTCTCAGGCCTACCAAATATACATACAAAATTGCATACAAATCGGTGCAGCCGTTTCAGATGAGTATTTTAACTAACACCGTGACACGAGAATTTTATATATATAGATTAACTTGAAAGCCGTTAACATACTTTGGCCCTCTCTTTTAACAAAACGGGAAAATTCTGTTAAAATTGTCTTGAATAATTACATTTTTATGGCGTAATTTTATAATTTTACGAAAAGAAATATGCGCTTTTGTCTGTGCTCCGTTTATTCTACTTTTTGAGGATGGCTTTCTGAGATTTGAATTTGTCTAAACAGTGCGGTCCATTTAGTAATGAAATGAGACCAAACTTCCAAAGGTAAAAAAATCTGTTTAATATAGATATTTTTGCAACAATAGGGAATTTTCCTGCAAGTAAAATAAATTATACAAGTATTTTTATCTAGTGATACATGTCAAAATAATAGTAGTTTCATTCATGAATTAATGTTAAAACTTTATTTAACATTTTTATCGTCAATTTATTGATAATAAGTATTCTACTTGACAGCAAAACACTATGACGTCACTACGTCATATTTCATACAAAACCCTTGGCAAAGGTCGTTTTTGACATTTCATTAAAAGTGCTTGAAGAAATGTATTGAATAGGGTTGTTTCTAACTAGTCAGTTGGAAACAACCCTATTCAATACATTTCTTCATTACAATGAAGTAGGTAGCCAGAGAAGTTTAATACACAGCCAGTTTATTATTTTGGTTTGCATCTTTTACAGCCTTTGATATTTTTTCATCAATTTCCTTATTACCAGTAACTTTGGGCTTTTTCACTAGCAATGGCATATCTTGGCGGTCATTTCTGACTGTGGCTGTTGCATATATACCTTTATCATACAAATTTTGTAACAATGATGGACTCGAAAAAAAGTTGTCGAAAGCCATATGACCCATGTAGTTTTCATTTATAAGGGATTGGCATAATTTCATGACAACGTTGCTGCCTAGTCCTGACTCTACGTTTTCTGTTTTTCCAGTGTATACTTGAAACTGGTACAGGTATCCGGTTAGACTATCGGCCCTAGCCCAAACATTGAAGCCATGTTTCATGGGCATATATTGTTTGAGTGTCGACCTCCCTTTGAATTTTATCATGCACGAGTGCATCAATAGATTGAGAATGCGTGTTTTTGGCATTCGTTTCTTGTTTATGTGTTCAACCAGTGGTCGTATTTTATATAATTTGTCGTAGTTATTATCAGTCCTGTTTGGCATTTGTGAATTGTCATTGAGATGTAAGTATTTCATAATTTTTTTAAATCTTTTCAAAGTCATTGTCTCTGCAATTTCAATTACGTGGAGTAATGGGTCACTGGACCAATAGTCTTCTATGCAGGGCAGTTTGTGGATACGCATTTGAATTAGCATCCCCAGAAATGCTTTTATTTCCGCCGCCGACACCGGTTCCCAATTTTGGTCTCGAGATTGAGTTGCATATAAGTTAGTTTGATCTACAATCATGGCAATGGCTTCTGTGTCAAAAACATTTAAAAAATACAAGTTGCTGAGTTCTGTCCGCTATATTACGTACTGGCTCTAATAAAGTAGAATCCAAAAGGGAAACTACAGGGGCCTGATGCCAATCTACTTTTTTCTACGATTCTTCGTCTGCATCAGATTCGTTGGAGTCTTCACTATCTGACAAATTCAAATCTTGTTCAGGTGAAGAAGGTGGATCAGTAGGTAACGGTGTTTGATTTTGTAAAGTCGATGATGTTTGACGAGCTCTTTGTTGCGAAGATCTTGGCAGGGGTTGCTGGATAGTTTGTTGATTTGATGTTCCAGGTTGTGGTGATAATGGTTTTTGAACTGGTGATAGTCGAAAAGGGCTAAGCTCTGGTAAAATTCTGTCGTTTACTGGGTCATAGCTATTGTTTGACGTCAGAATAGTAGACAAATCACCAACATTAGAACCTTCATCGTCGGAATGTTTCTGATCATCTTCAGATTTAGACCCGTCAGTGTATATATTTTCTTGTTTATGGGTCTGTTCTCTGTTACAATTTTAAATAACATGTTCAGTATATCTACGCTAATCAAAAATATGAAAATGAAAACATGCTGGCAAATAGGTTGCCAATGTCCTTGAAAGGGTTAACTTAGCAAAAAATAGTATTGATTTTTGAAACGCTCCACTCTTGAAAAATGTAAATCACTAATAAGGTTTTTGAGATTATAATAAAATAAGGGTTTTTTTAGATAAAGTAACTGTTTATTCAAAATAATAAAAAAAACATTAAACTCGTATCAAAACAGCCTCTCAATGGAAATTAAACTGAACTTGTACAATATAAATAAAAAACCTCAATAAGTTTTTCGTAGGCAAGAATGTAGGAAACCTACATAATTCTTTCCCGCTAATGGACTTTTGTGAAACATTCAACACAAAGATAGGGTTCATCAGGACAGTTGACACAAAAGGTGTTAACTTTTTTAGTTTTGTTTTTAGCGATTAAACGTAATTGAGAAGCCACCATATTCTTATAGCATTGTTAGCACGCACGGCGGGTTTTACTTGAAGGTCCTTCCTTTTTCTTCAATTGGTGCTTTACTCTTCTCGTTCTTTGATTCGATGAAGTATCATCAGTATCGAAACCTACAAAACTCTTCATAATTTCTTTTCTAAACTCAAGTACTGATATCTTCTTCTTGGCCACGCTCTGATAAAGAATTAAAGCATTTACCGTAGCTGTATTTAAAAGTAAATCTATGCCTAGTTTTTTGTACCATTTGATGCTCTTTCTCAGAGGTATTTGATGATAAGCTGTCATTTGTGTGTTGTGTAAATGTCGTAGAATATTATTATTATTATTTGGTCGGATAAATCAACTGCACCCTTTGCTTTGTTATAATCGAGAACGATTTTAGGCTTAGATGTTTGTTTGCGATGTTTTATGACAGTTTGAAAACGCACGGAATGTTTTGTTGAGAGAACCAATATATCTCGCTTATCCCTCCATCTCAATACAGTAATTCCACCATTACTCTCTTTTGCTATATATTGCCCTCTTTTCAATTTTGTAGAAACTATTTCTTTGGGAAAATGCTTGCGGTTCTTTGAAATGCTTCTCATTCCTCAAAAGTTCTCTTGCTAATCCAACGCTTGTGAACCAATTGTCGGTATATAGAGTATGTCCTTTATTTAGTAAATCATCGCATAGCGCCATAACAACATTAGTAGGCGTAGTATTAACGTCATCGTTTTGTTTTCCACCATAAATGCTTATTTTGTATGTGTATCCAGGCAAGGTACATAGTTTAAATAACCTACTCACATATATATGGCGTTTTTGCTTATTGTTTTGGCGAAATATAATTCGTCCGCGAAAAAGAACCACACTTACATCTATACACAAATCTTCGCCAGTCGTGTAAGATTTTTTAAAATTTGCATTCATTAATTCCACCAAGTCTCTAACGCGGTGTAAACGATCGGTCGTGTTCTCTTCATCTTCTTGTGAAAAATGAAGCATTGCATTGTATTGAAAAATGAAGCGGTACAAAAAGTCTTATAACAAACTACAGGCCAATTTCGCTATTACCATCAATAGCTAAAGTCTTAGAGAAAATAGTCAACCGTAGATTAATGGCATACTTAGAAAGTAACGCTCTGCTATCCACTTCTCAGTTCAGTTTTAGACCTAAGTTGTCTACAGCAGACGCGGTACATCAATTAACGAACTATGTGACAGAAGAACTAGGGAAGAGAAAGCATGTCATTGGAATTTTCCTTGATTTAGCCTTAGCTATGTCTTTATGCCTTAGCATATGACACGGTGTCTATACCTAAACTTCTGAAAAAGCTGGAAGCCATTGGCATAAGAGGCACACAATTAAAATTATTTGCTGACTATTTAAAGGACAGGTACCAAAATGTTCGAATCGGCGAGTTTTCTAGCGCAGAATTAAAAATACCTCAATATGGCATTCCACAAGGAAGTATCCTCGCCTTTTCCTAGTCTATATTAACGACCTTTGTAATCAAACCTTAGATCATGGCAAAATTATTACATATGCAGATGATACAGCGCTCCTTTTTGCCGCTGACACGGCCGAGAAGGTATACGATCTTGCTCAACGCGGATTTAACAACGTAAACAACTGGCTAAAATTTATAATCTTCTAACGCTAAACGCAGATAAAACTAAATTCCTTAAATTCTCTATGCGGAAGCCACCAACTTAGTTAAGTAATAACACCTTATATGCTCATAACTGTAATGACCCGTCACTCAACCTTTGCACTTGCCCTGTTATCCGTAATACCACAAACATTAAATACTTAGGAGTAATACTTGACGATTGTCTCTGTTTTAAGCAACATATAGTGGCCCTAACTTCTAGGATACGAAAACTTTTCTTCGTTTTTAAAAAGCTCCGTTACATAGCTGATAATAAGCTCATCATACGTGTATATCAGGCCCTATGTCAGTCTATTATAGAGTATTGTATCACATCATTGGGCGGGGCTCCAAAATCCATAAGGTTGCAGATTGAACGAGCCCAAAGAGCACTTCTAAAAGTGGCAACCTGTAGGCCTTTTCGCTTTCCCACGCACCACCTATATGAACTATGTAATGTATTAACTGTACGACAGCTTTTCGTAATGTATATTGTCCTAACAGCACACCACGCTAATTTATGATAATAATCTCACTAACAATAAGAGGCGTAAAGATATTGTATGCACTGCACTTTCCGAATCTAAATTCGTCTTCACAAACAGGTTTAATGCTTTCTTAGGGCCTTTTATATGTAACAAACTAAACAAAATACTGTTTATATATAACGTCAATTATTTCAACTATAAGCAATTAGTGTATAAGTATTTACAATCTTTGGATCATAAGCAGACTGAAGATTTGCTAGCAGTGCTAAAATAAATTGTACCTTTGTCATGACATTGTTATTGCATATTATATTATAAAAATAACTTCGAACTATGCATTGGTCTTGTAGGTATTCATGTAATTATGTAACTCTATAAATAGTGTAGGCAGTAATAAGTATTAGTAAAAACATTTTAATTGGTAGTAAACATAATAAACATATGATAGTGCTCTTACCGCCTGTGGCACAGGTCTAACCTACACTGGCGAGCAAAAAAATCGACTCACTTCATACTTTCGCACTCAAAGTGTTCTAATTTTAAAATTAAGACCTAAATAATATTTTCTTGGGTTTACGCGAATGTTACACATTGAAATTAAACTACAGTTTACGGATTTTATCGCGTTATATTACTTTCACTGGTTATTTGTTATACATTTAAACCGAAAGATCTAGAAACTACATTTTTATTACTAGCCGACGTTTCGAATTCTTTACAGGATTCATGTTCACGGCAGACTGAGGTGATATTTGTCTTTGTCTAGAATTTAAAAGTTATCTCAAAGTACCCGAACATTTTTTCAACTATTGGTGTTACTATCTACGCAGAATGTGCTCACTGTGTCTTTATGTCTTCTGGTGGCTTTGTCCTTTTTGGGTTTCATTAGCCTGATAACAGGGTCCCAAGCTGGAGGTACATTCCAACCATCTTCCCTATTGAAATTAGGATGTTTTTTAATTTCAATAGCTTCACGTATCATTCTTGGAATAAAGCGGTGTTCTTTTGCGAGTATCTGTGGTTTATCAAATCGCAGGTAATGGTTGGTTCCTTGTTCTACATGTTCACACACAGCAGACTTCGTCGAGCGTTTGTGTTTAATGTCAGCTATATGTTCCTTTAGTCGAATGCCTATGCTTCTCTTGGTTTGTCCAATGTATGAGAGCCCACATTCACAGTCTATCTTGTAAACCCCGGCCTCTTGTAAGGGTAACTGACTCTTGACAGATGGTAATAATTGGCATATCTTCGTTGGCGGCTTGTAGAAAGTTTTGATTGAAGATCGCTTCAAGATGTAGCCAATCTTGTCGGTCACGCCCTTGATGTATGGGAGGACAGCAGGTTGTCTCTCTACTGTGGCTGGCTTGTTCTTCGGGGATCTGCGACGTTGGCGCGGTGGTCGGAGCTTGTTGTCTTGCAGAACTTGCTTGACATGTTGAAGCTCGGCGTCCAGGTGTTTCTTTTCACAGATCCCCCGGGCTCTCTGAAACAAAGACATTCCTACGGTAGCTAACTGTTTAGGATGGTGGTGAGATTTACCGTTTAAGTACCTATTTGTATGTGTCTTTTTCCTATACACAGTGTGGCTCAAAGAGTTGTTTTTGTTCCTGATAACAAGTACATCTAGGAAACCTAAAGAATTGTTTGCCTCTAATTCCATTGTAAATTTGATGTCAAATTTACATTTGATGTCAAATTTAATCTTAATTTAGGTCTTAAATTCATTAAGTTCTAGATGTTTGCTTTAAAAAAATTAACAATTACTACAGTGTTAAGTTTTAGACATTGTCACAACCGTCGAGGAACAGTAACTGTATGATTTCGTACTCGTTAACTCAGTTAGCATTGCGCGACCTTAGGGCGTATAAAAGGTGACGTAACCCTTTACCCTTATCAATCTAAATGACCATAAAACGTCAACAGGTACACATCTCTTCAATCTCCAAGCAAGAAAATTTTCCGGAAATGGATACAACAGCGGAAGCAGCGGCTCAAGCAGTTATCCTATTGCAACAGAGCCTGAGTCAAAGTCAAGTGGCTCGTACTTTGCAGATGAGCCAGTCAGCGGTATCAAGAATATACCGAAGGCACCGGGAGACTGGTGGCTTTCACCGACGAAGAGGTTCCCGGAGGTCCGGTAGAAATCGGTCCACTTCGGAGGCAGACGATCGCTTTATCGTCCGTACTTCGCTGAGGAATCGTACTCTCACTGGGGTCCAAGTTCAACGGGAGCTCCGAGAAACACGTGGGGTAGCTGTAAGTTCTTGGACAGTGAGAAGAAGACTCAAGGCAGCAACCCTTACTCCAAGAAGACCAGCAACGGGTCCCAAATTGACTGCAGGTCATCGAGCAGCCCGGCTACGTTTTGCAAGAGAACACGTCGATTGGACTGAGGATCAATGGCGCTCTGTTCTCTTCTCGGATGAAAGCAGAGTATGCCTACATGGTAGCGACAGAAGGAGAAGGGTGTACAGAAGGCCGGGGGAGCGATACGCACAATGCTGCATAGCAGAAACTATTGCGTACGGAGGAGGTTCCTGCATGGTGTGGGCTGGCATATCAATGGAAGCAAAAACTGAACTGGTTTTCATTGAAACTGGCTGCCGTGTGGGGGGGGGGGTTGACCGCACATCGGTATATTGAAGATATCTTGGAAGACTACGTCATCCCATACGCTGGTTATATTGGAGAAAACTTCATCCTGATGCGGGATAATGCCCGTCCACACAGCGCAAATGTCGTGCGGCAGTACCTACGAGTATCGCAGTTATGGACTGGCCAGCTCGTAGTCCGGACTTGAATCCTATTGAAAATGTATGGGATGACCTAAAGAGAAGAATCCGGGCTAGAGATCCTGCACCAGGTAAAAGAGCTGACCTGCAAGCGGCTCTGACCGAGGAAGGGAGGGTATACCACAAGACAGAGTGAAGCACCTCATTGGGTCAATGAGGAACCGTTTAGGAGCTGTCATCAGAGCAAGAGGGGGTGACATTCGTTATTAAAGTGGTAATAATTATGTAATAAAGTTTATTTAAAATGTTATGATGTCTTTTATTTTAAATTTTTTACCCTTAATTTTTAGCCAGGCTACTGATGACATGAGGTCTACATCGGGCCCATGCAAGGCCCGATAAAAACGTCCATGCAACTCTTTGCCTTTCCATACTTCCCTACGCTCTTCAATACTAAGTACAACAGGTTTGCGCCAGCTCTCTTTTGCCAGACCCAACGGGGTAAGTCCTTTGTCTACAGCAACAATATCACGATGCACACCCTTGAGAAAATATTCTCTAAGATTGTACACCTCGCGGTTGTGGAGGTCCTTAGCACTTAAGAAACTACGACCACCACATTTCCGCGGGATGTACAATCTCATCACTGATGACCGCGGGTGGTGCATTTGATATTCAGTCAATAGACAACGGACCTTTCTGTCCAAGACGTCCAGTTCTGATTGAGTCCATCTGAGTATGCCGAAGGAGTACGCTAAGACTGGCATGGCCCAACCATTATAGGCACGCACCCTGTTGCCGCCTGATAAAAAACTTTTCAGTATTTTCTTCAGGCGGCCAAAGAAGCGCTCCCGCAATGATTGTTTCATGGCAGTCTCAGCAATACCTAAGGTCTGCGACATACCCAGATACTTGTAAGTGTCGGTCGCAGATAGAGATCTAAGTTTTGTGGAATCTGAAAGCTATATTCCATCAGATTCCACAATACCACCTCGTTTTACAGAGGCAGCATGCGGTCACGATACGCAGTAAGGTTGGTACCTCCCTTTGTAGCCACAAAATATGCCCGCATGAAGTTTTCATTCATGGTTTTAGTCCATTTCATGCGGTGCACATTACCACCGGGAGCGGGGGCCCTGTTCGAGACCGAAGGGTCTCGGGGTCCCAAGCGTAGCGGTGGCCGGCCTCTCCCACGGCAGCGTACGGGTGTTGGCGACGTCGGCGGGGAGAAATACTCGTCGCTCGACGAGCTCGACGCCTCTATGATTGCCGACAACTCTGTTGTAGGTGCCGGCGGCTGCGAGGCGGAGCTGAGCGATGAGTCCGGGGATGTATTGCGTGCAGCAGCAGCTCTAGCCCTTGCCAACATGTTGTTATCATCATCTCCTCATTATATTTATATTGTTTATTTCGTCTGTCTACGGTTTATTTACTATTTTCTTCGGTGAATTGTCATTGACAATAGACGTCATCTTGAGTCATGTTTTTGTAGTTTCTTTTCTTTATTTATTTAATGGTTTCTTGGTTTAATTATATGTTTATCAGTTATAGAAGTCTTTCTTGTAGTAAAAAATATAAACTGACGTACTCATAAACTGCATCAAAGTTCAGGATTACTTTGAAATGTTTTTTTTAATAAGTATGCAAACGTTTAGAATAAATTATATAAATATGAGACTGGCTCTTTATCTTAAAAAAAGCGAAATTTAAAAATAGAACTGCAGTAAAACAAATTAATATAGCCGGGAAAAGAAAATTTACTCGTAGTATCAGATTTGCGTGTTATTTAAAGCAAAGTTTTAAATTGATTCGCATTGATTTTTTATCCTTTTGTCAATTGAATTATTGTTACCAGCAGAATCGTTGGGTTAGTTTTTTAACTCATCGAGAGTTTTTGAACCATAATATGGATCCTTCGTTCGAACAAGCGGCTCAAATTGTAGCACTGGTGCGGGAGGGCTTGGATCAACGAACGATTGGTAGAAATTTAAATTGAAACCAGTCTACGGTTTATAGAATATACAGAAGGTTTGTGGAGACAGGTTCTTACAGAAGGAGACGTGGTACAGGCAGGACTCGAGCAACCACCGGTCGTGATGACCGATTTATTGTTACAACTTCCCTGCGAAATCGTTTCCTCACGTCAGTTAACATCAAAACAGAGCTTAATGAAGTGCGTGGAGTAGATGTGAGTGCACGAACAATAAGAAGAAGGTTAAAGGAAGCGGATATCACCCCTTTTAGACCAGCAAATGGTTCAAAGTTGTCTGTAGCTCACAGACAAGCTCGCTTAAGATTTGCGCGTGATCACCTTAATTGGACAGAAGAGCAATGGGCCTCCGTATTGTTCACGGACGAGTGTAGGACATGTTTATTAGTCTATCGTCGACATGGGGAGCGATATGCTCAAAGTTGCATTGAGGAGCGTGTTCCTTTTGGAGGCGGTTCGTGTATGGTCTGGGGTGGCATATCGATGAACGGGCGAACAGAACTTGTGTTCATATACATGGTCCGTCAAAGCGGTGATAGAGGGGGTTTGACTGCACATTGCTACATAACAGAGATCTTAGAAGATCACGTGGTGTCTTACATGGGATTCATAGGCGAAAATTTTACTTTAATGCAGGATAATGCCCGGCCGCACGCTGCTGCACAAGTTCGACAATATTGCGAAGAGGTTGGGATACGTACAATGAATTGGCCAGCACGCAGCCTGGATCTTAATCCCATTGAGCATGTTTGGGACAATTTAAAAAGAGCTGTGTATGCGATAAATCCTGTGCCCACGACAGTGGCAGCACTAAGAACAGCACTTTCAGAATAATGGGACAATATTCCGCAAGATCTTTTAATAACCCTAATAAAATCTATGCGGCACCGATTAGAATCCGTTATAAGGGCACGTGGAGGTAATACACCTTTTTAAAACATAAATAAACCCTTGCATAAAGTTTGTGTCTATTGTTAAAACCAATTTTGTTATTAAACCAATTTTCTTTAATTTCTGTTTTTTTCTTCAAACAAGTCTTAACCACTCCCACGTCCAGCCCGAGCGACTGTTATACCCTTGTACGTCCGGATACGCGCAGCCATGATTCGAGTGTCGCCGCGCTCGCATCTGTAACATAAAAACCTACATAGCTACTTAATTATAATTGCTAGAATAAAGAAAAAACTGTAACAAAAATGCCGATTAAAACTATGTATGTTTTAAGATCCACAAATTTTATTTAAGCTGTTAAAAACAGGTGTGAACATTGAATTCGGTCAAAAATGAACATATAAATTGTATTAATTCACACCGCAACAGATAAATATTGTTAATTTTACCAATAAAACAATGTCACAAGAAAATAGACGTATGTGCCTTCCGAATGATGTATAAATGATTATGTTTAATTATCGCTAAGTAGTTCAATAAATCGAAACAAAACACCTCTCTTGTTAATTTTGTCGCGGAATCTCGTGCGCTTTCGTCTCGCTCGTGAAGTCAAAATATAAGCAATATGGCCGCTTATCTAAGGATTCGTCCACACTTTGTAATTTATGCAACTTAAAAATAGGTAGTCATATTTTTTGTAGTTTGGGTTTTAAGTTAAACACCAATAATAAATTTGTACAATATATATTATAAATGAGTAAATCGAATTATAAAAAAGTAAAAATTAATCTGATGTAAAATTCATCATCAGTTGGTGATCTAAACGTGTTGTATGTATTAAATTAAGCCAACAATCGAATTAAGGACAACAAGTTTACAAGTGACTTACAAACTCATAGCAGTGCAGCTTCAAATAACAAAATGCAAATGCACATACTATGAAGAAATAAATATTTTCAAAACCAACTATGGCAATAAACAAATGAGCACAATACATATGTACGGTATTTATAGTATTACTAACTTTTTCCCGCGGCTTCGCGCGCGTTAAATTCGGGGTTACTCATAATATCTACTTTCAGTCTCAAGTTGTGTGAAGATACTCCTGATTATTGTAAAGAGTCAGAAGCTCTATAGGCTACAAAGTAACTCGCTCAGTATCCATGACAATGTCAAAGCCATGTTTCAACACATGTCCAACATAGACTAATGATTGGTCTCGCTCTGTATAGCGAAGCGATACTAGTTTAGATATGCGAATATGCGAACAATGTATTTCACGCACAATATGACAATACGTATGATGTGACACTTGACAGTACTGACAGATGGCACATGCGCAGTGCGCAGCACTCAATTATTCGCGCATGCGTTCTTACTTCCAAGAGGAAAATTTCTTCCGTAAAAACTTTTATCCTCCCTACAATCCCTCCCAGTTTATTTTTTGCAACTAAATACCAGACCATGGAGACGGACATAGGCTACCATATAGCCTATGTCCGTCTCCATGGTCCAATATATCTCTATAATAAATTTCAACAAAATCGGTTCAGTCGTTTTCGCTTTCCAGTACACAAACTTAAAATTAAAGATATGACCCAACGCTGTTTTAAAGTTCACGAACCAATCTAGAGGTTTCAATTTAAATCTGTATAGAAAGTTTGCATACTTGGTTAAAATATTTATTTCAAAGTCGTCTATTACTTTGATGCTGTTTATGAGTCCGTCAGTGTATATATGAATCTTTGGATTCATTATTTAAATATCATATATTTTTATATATCATAGTTTTGACTATGATATATAATACAAATATAAATATTCGAGGAAAAATTTTATGTCGCCTTGTTGACGTGTTGCTAGGTTCTTATAATTATTATTATTGTAATTATTCTCTTTATTTAAATCATTCTCCTATTTTTTACATGTTTAAATATAACACTCTTAAAAAATAGAGACGGTATTTCACTCCGGCCCACCGCTTGCTCCTTTATAAGGCGCAGGTCCGGCCGCATATGGAATACTGTTCTCATCTTTGGGCAGGGGCACCCCAGTACCAGCTTCTCCCTCTAGACCGCATCCAACGGAGAGCCGCTCGAATTGTCGACTGCCAAGATATTTGCAATCGGTTAGACCCCTTGGCGCTGCGTAGAGATGTAGCCTCGCTATGCATCTTTTATCGCTTCTACTATGGGGAGTGCTCCGAGGAATTGTTCGGATTAATCCCTGCCGCATCTTTCCGCCATCGTTCTACGCGACAGCATTTCCATCCCCATCATTTAGATGGTTGGCAATCCACAACGGTGCGTTTCTCTAGAAACTTTCTGCCTCGCACCTCTAAACTGTGGAATGATCTGTCACCTGCGGTTTTTCCGAACCAATACGACCTTCAAACCTTCAAAAAAGAGCGTATTCCTTTTTAAAAGGCCGGCAACGCACTTGTGACTCCTCTGGTGTTGCGGGTGTCCATGGGCGGCGGTAATCGCTTAACATCAGGCGATCCGTCTGCTCGTTTGCCCCCTATTCCATAAAAAAGAAAAAAAAAAGACATTTAAAAATATAGAAATAGATTCCCACCGACGACGGGAATAGGATCCAAGTCACCGGCGGTTAGGGCTCCAGAGATAGGAATTGCCGCACAATGCGTGCCGTTTGCAGAATTACTGCCTTTTGCATCAAACTCTTGAACCAGCTGCCTAGTTTCAACCTCTCTAGATGGCGTTCGAGGGTTTTTGCTATAAGTCCATTAACGGACACAACTATCGGAACAATGATTGCCGAATCAATATCCCACATATCGACAATCTCGTGAGTCAAGTCCAAATATTTTTCTTGTTTGTCTTTTTCTGCTTTCACGAGATTGTCGTCATGTGGAATAGTGATGTCGACAATCATTGCGCGACGCTCTGATCGATCATTTATCACAATATCAGGCCTGTTGCAAACAACAGTCCTATCTGTGACAATAGATCGATCCCAGTACAGTGTTGCATGACCATTCTTGAGAACTGGCTCAGGGATGTACTTGTAATATGGCACTTCGAACGTCCACAAGCCTGTATCTCAGAGCGAGTTGCTGATGTATGATCCTGGCTACTTGGCTGTGTCTGTGCAAGTACTCACTATTAGCAAGACAAGAACACCCGGAGACTATATGTCTGAGGGACTCACCAGGTCGATTGCAAGCCCGACACAGGTCTACTGTGTCGTTCCTCATGATATATCTCCGGTAATTTCTCGTCTTGATAACCTCATCTGCAATTGCACAGACAAAACCTTCGGTTTCCCCGAAGAGATTACCGAAACGTAGCCAGGCCACAGAAGCTGGTAGATCCACATCAGGTCCGTGAAGGGCCCGATAGAATCTACCATGCAGCTCCTTGCTCTGCCATAAAAGCCTGCGGTCGTCAACGCCTAAAGCTACAGGCCTGCGCCAGTTCTCTTTCGCCAATGTGAGCGGGGTGAGGCCACCATCAACTGCAACCACATCCCGATGCACATCCACGCTGCCCTTAAGAAAATATTCCCTAAGGTTGTACACCGGTCGTATACGCTTTTATAACAAGCTCCCTCTTAATATAAGAAATTTAACAATAAATAAATTTAAGATAATTGTTAAAACTAAATTATGTTTAAAAGCATATTATAAAATTTCCGATTATATAGACGACAAATATGCTTGGGATTGAGCTGCTCTAATTCAACATAAAAATATAAACTTGTACAACTGATAAATTTAAAAATGACGTTTCGTAAGCACTTTATACAAAGTTTACACGAAATAAAGAATAATTTCATTTCATTTCATTTCACCTCGCGGTTGTGTAGGACCTTAGCGTTTAGAAACCCTCGGCCCCCGCACTTTCGCGGGATGTACAACCTCAGTACAGACGAACGTGGGTGAAGCATTCGAAATGTGGTCAACAGTGAACGGACACGCCTATCAATCTCATCCAGTTCAGTCTGAGTCCACTTGAGTATGCCGAAGGAGTACATCAAGAGTGGCATGACCCAACCATAACAGGCGCGCACCTTGTTGCCGCCCGAAAGAAGACTCGTCAGAATCTTTTTCAGGCGACCAAAGAAGCGCTCCCGCAACATGTCTGTCTCGTTGATGCCCAAGGCTTGCGACATACCCAAGTATTTATAGGTATCAGTTGCGAGGATCGATCTAAGCTGAGTAAAATCTGATAGATGTACTCCATCAGATTCCACTACCCTGCCTTGTTTTACATGCATAACTGCACATTTGTCTACACCAAATTCCATCCTGATAGAACTACTGAAGTTTTCAGTGACCCTCAGTAGCGCTGTCAGTTGGGACTCACTGCATGCAAATAATTTCAAATCATCCATGTATAACAAGTGGGATATAGCTTGACCATTCCTGCGCAACTTGTAACCTAGCCTTGAATCTTCCAGCAACGTGCTTAAAGGATTCAAGGCTAGGCAAAACCACAAGGGATACAGGCTGTCACCTTGAAAGATACCCCGCCCTATCTTAATAGGTTCGCCATTACCAAGACCCTGTCGACACCCTGGATAGTGAAGAACCGTTCTCCACTGCCCCATACAAGACCTCTGGAAGACGCATAGATTTGCATCTACTCTATACAATTCTACATCCATTTTACATCCATTCTGACATACCGACATGATCTTATTGTTTGATTTATGTGAATTAATTTTGTTTTTTTATAATTGTTATTTGTATAATTGTAAGACCAATGTATGTTTGTTCAGCAAATAAAATGATGATTATTGATTATTATTGATTATTATTATTGATTATTTGTTAGAATAGACGTAAATAATTTATAAATTTTTGATAGGCATGTGATTGGCCTATAATTGGTGGGATCCGCGGTGCTACCCGACTTGTGGAGCAAGTGGGTAATGCCTTCAACAATCCAGACTCTAACCTCGGCATCCTCTGGCCGATCGCCATCACTTACACACTGGTCCGATTGTTCCCAAGTTCTATAAACAGACTGATCGCTTTGGAACATACGATTATGGGTATATCTTTCTACACGCTTTTTGTATCTGCGAAGACGACTTGCCCACGCATAAACTTTCTGCTTCAGAAAGTCGATGCGTTCCGTGACACGTGTAATGTATTCTTGAGGACTAATACCAGTCCCCTGAAACGCACGTCTCACGAAGCGCATCACCCGTGGGCGTTGATTGCCCGATCTGAAGCAGAACAACTTCCCGATGAGCATCCTAGTCTCATTGATAGGTCTTTCAATTCTGCACTGCCATGCTGGTATTTTCGGTTTTGGGCGCGTTACAGAATCATGTTTAAACTTGACCCCTGCTACGCGACATACCGCAATAGCACCGCAGTACAGAATTGAATGCGTATCTGTTAGATCCCGGCTGTCACTAAAATAATTAGCTAGCATTGAGTCCAGGGTGCATACCAGCGCAATGCTTTTTTTATGCGTAGACAGTCGTGGCAGACGTGGCCGATGGTCTGGCGGTATGGAACGGTAATCCCGTAAGGCAACCTCCAAAGCGCTCCTCAAATTATCATTGTACTGGGTACTCACATTTATATCTACATTGTCCATTTCCTCTTCAACATGGTGTATTGGTTCTGGGACCGCCATGGGTACAGTGTCGGAAGAGGTAGGGACAACATAGCTACACTGTGCGTCCAAGCGTAGCCGCTCAAGTGCCTCGTCATCCAACAAGTGACATCGCTGGATAGCGCGCACTTGATCTGATAGTCGTTGCAAAGAAACATTAACATCTGGTTGAAGGGCCTGAAACAAAGGCAGTATTCTGTTACGGTACTCTGTGAGGTTAATTCCTCCCTCTGTAGCCGCAAAATATGCGCGCATGACGTTTTCGTTTATTTGACGAGTCCAACGCATACGCTGCACATTACCACCGGTAGCGAGGACCCTATTCGTGGCCTATTATTATTATTATTGCAAGTAGAAGCTCAAATCGATTGCGAGACATAATGGTTCGCGAAAATTGCTGTCCAATGATTTGATCTGTGGTCCAGTAATCAGCTATTTTCGGAAGCCTTGTATAAAATCATCCCAAAGATTTTTTTCATTTCAGTCAGGTTAGTAGGGACTCAGCCTCCTGAGGATTCCACCCACCTCGCCACTCCTACGTCCTTTTGGGAGGCGAGGGCGACATATGTTATAAAAAGGTCAAGGTCATGGTGACCTTGACATCACCGACTTTAAATGTGCCCTGCAATGTGTCCACGCCCTGACAATTCCCATATCACGTGACCTTGGCCTCAAGGTCAATGACATTGAGAAGGTGTCCTGAGAATTCCACCCACCCCGCCACTCCTACGTCCTATTGGGAGGCGAGGGCGAAATATGATATATAAAGGTCAAGGTGATCTTGACATCACTAACCTTGGATATGTCCCGAAGTGTATCCGCGTCCCGACGTGATTAGGTCAAGATCAAGAGGTCAAGGTCGTGACCTTGGAAGGTACCGCGTGGTGATCCCCCCTCCTAATACTCCCACATCCGACCGGGTCCCGAAGGCTTGATTAAGCGATGATTTTGGTGAAATTTTTCTAAAGTCCATCAGACAAATTTTTTTTGTCTTTTTCCCTCAGTGCCCCGTATAGTACAATCCAACCCATTGTTATTCTATTGAAGGCATAGGCATTAGTGCACAAAAGAATTTTATTTAAGACCTCGTCAGTCACCATAAGCGCAAAAAAATCAGCTGGGCATTTGTTTGTCATAGCCATGCGTAAGTTGAGCTGCATTCCAGGATACTCAGTAAAAGCAATAATTTTGCGCTGATTACCTTTAGGATCAGTCCATGTTAAAGGCGGCTTACTTCTGTCCAGGTCTTGGATGGCACGATTGGTTTCAGCATCACTGTCTTCGCTCTCAGATGGTATGACTCGACGTCGCTTCGAATGAGTAGGCTGAATATTATCTTCTTCGTCGGAACTTAAATGAAGACTTCTATTCAGCAAATCGAACTCGATATTTTCGATCTGTGTTATATCTTCTTGCGTTATGTCAAAGTCGTCAAAACTATCCATGTTGTCCATAACAATTATTGTAAAAAACTTCGTAAACAATCAGTCGAATATAAAACGTCATGTGCACGTCACTAATCGGAAATCACGACTGCGAGCGCAACGAGAAGAGCGGCGAATGCGCGGGGAGCTGTGGCGGGGAGAGAGTCGCGGGCGGCGGTGGGCGGCACCATGACCGCGCGGCTCTATTTAACGGATTTTCGATATTACGTCCGCTGAGGCCATGGGGATCAATGTTGTGCGATGCGTAATAACTAATAATAAAGGGTCAAAATCATTGTATGTTAATTAAAACACGTTATTTAAGTATATAAGGTGGCTAAATAATGAATAAAAACAATCTGTAAAAAATGATAAAAATGAGGATTTTTACTTAGCTTGATAGCGTATAAAAGCATCGCACAACATTGACCGCGTTGGCGGTGAACGTGTTAATAAGAGCCTCAGTAATGTCCATAATTTCATCATCATTTTCACGCACCACATACTGAACACTTACACTAGCATTAATATTATCACTAACTAGAGGACGCCAGCAGCTACGCCTGCATTTTTTTTTTATTTACCCGTTTTGGCCGATCCCGTGGGAATTTCGGGAAATCCCTTCTTAGTGCACCCCTACGGTCCCCAAGGAACATACATGCCAAATTTCAGCTTCCTGCGCCCAATAGTTTGGGCTGTATCGTGTCTGTCAGTCAGTCAGTAACGCAAGGATTTTATATATTAAGAAGATAAAATCACTTTCACAATCTTTGCCCTTGATGTCGAATATATTCAGTTTAATAATGTATTGGCCTTTAGATCTATTTCGACGAATTATGTATGATGATGATGAGTCCGTTGAAAGTTTCCTCTTCCTCGTCTTTTTTAATGTTGGAGCTTGGTTATCCTTATTTGCGAGTCGATTTTCATTTAGACGTCAGTGATTTGTCGAGTCTTCAAAATAGAAGCTGCAATTTTGCCCACAGTAGAACAGAGGCGAGTTAATATTCAGATCCTCAGACTGGTGCTATAAAAAAATAAATAAAGGAATTTATTAAAAAGAAATAGGAAACATTATAATATATGTCTATATATAATAATAATCAGTAGGTACTTAGCTAAATACTGACCTCGAATAATCTGTTCTGCTCTTGTTGAACATTATTTCCATTTACATTATCCGTAACAGGGTTGTAGGATGGTGAGATAGACATTCTGAAAAAGAAAGTGAAATTTACATGAATAGGATGAAAGCACAGTATCAAGGATACAACTTTTCTTTGTTTAATACACATTTAATTTATGAACTTACCTGGACTAGGAAATATATGTATAGGCATGTATTTAATGCGGCGACTAACTAAAGCAAATACAAGTTTCAAAAATAATTAGTGTGGGTACCATATATAATGGGTTGGCAGCTAATAGGGAGTATCGTAATAAGTAAAATGTAGCATATTAATATGTCAGTAATAAGCTTCGTTTTAATTTAAACTAGCAGCATTTTATTATTTTGGGAACTGAATTAGTATCTAAGCGGAAACTTGATGATGAATAAAAATAGAAAATGGACATTCATAAATAATACAAATTTCTATATTTGGCAAATGATTTTGTCATAAATGAAGTGTTTCGTATTTAGATAAGTCACAAAAGACTCCTAGAGCATCATGCGACTCCTCCCAGGCATCAAAAATACTATTTAAAAGCTCAACTCCAGCATCGGTAGTTGAGCGACCCCTAGTAAAACCAAATTGTTTTTCATGTAACAGCTTATTGTTATTAAAATGAGTTTGAAGCTGGCCTAGAATTAATTTTTCAAAAATTTTACTAGACGTGGGTAGCACAGATATTGGCCTATAATTTGTGGGGTCGGATGTGCTACCTGATTTAAATAACGGAATTACTTTACTACTTTTCATTTGATCAGGAAACACACCACAGTCAATGCATCTATTGAAAATCATTGCCAGTTCAGGTGCTACTGTGTTGATTATGGATTTCGTAATCACAACAGAATTGCCCCAAAGATCACTAGTCTTCTTCAAATTAAGGGTGTTAAAAGTTTTTACAATATCTTTGTCAGTGACATAACTAAATCTAAATTCAATGTTACACCTTTTGACATTTTGTTTTAATAGAGATTCGGCGTCATTGGGGGATGAGTTCAGGGATTTAGTGGTTGAGACTGGAATGTCTGTGAAGAAATTTTCAAATGCTGTGGCAACCTCAAAATCTGATTTTATTATCTTTTTATTTACTTGAAGCGTGTAATCGTTACTTTTAATCTTGACCCTTCCAGTCTCATTGTTTATAATATCCCACGTTGCTTTTATTTTATTGTCACTGTTTCTAATTTTTGATTTTAAATAAAGTGTCTTAGCTTCACGACAAATCTTTTTAAATAACTTAGAATAATTGCTTACGTATTGACAAAATTTTTCATCATTTTTATTAATTTCTTTCTGTTCATATAATTCGTAAAGCTTATTGCTACTTTTATAAATTCCAGTGGTTGCCCATTCACTGAAGGATGTAGTACCAGAAACTGAGATCCTCTTAGGGACAAAGATAGAACTGAATATAGTACAGTACATGTCAAAGAAAGAATTGTACAACTTATTGGGAT
The DNA here is from genome assembly GCA_944739405.2 of Euclidia mi. Taxonomy (NCBI): domain Eukaryota; kingdom Metazoa; phylum Arthropoda; class Insecta; order Lepidoptera; family Erebidae; genus Euclidia; species Euclidia mi. Next base: position 427,320 of record OX123182.2, read on the forward strand.
CGTTATTATAGCATAAGTATGGTAGTGTACTTGTGAGTTTATCCTTAAGTCCCTCCAGACGACGCAAAGTTTTTGGCACCACACTCAATTCCTTTCTACCTACTTTTTTAGACTGCATAGCAAATGTTATAGATTGTCCACAATGATCTGATGTTAATTTGTTAATTATTTGCTTTCTAACTGGTACAATATCTGTAAATATATTGTCTATACAAGTAGATGTCGTGGAAGTTATCCTGGTGGGTTCCAAAAATAAGCATGCAAGATTATATGATTTGAACAAATTCTTAATTTTGTAGCAATTCAGGGAATCTTCGAGTAAATTAATATTAAAATCGCCACCTACTATTATAGATTTATTTTGTTGGCATAGCTTCCGCAACACATCATCCATGACACTTTCAAAGTTATCATAGAAGGACGATGGTGGCCTATACACACTCAACACAATAAGTTGGTCCAACTCCACACAGGCTATTTCAACTGTCCGTTCAACAGAGAAACTAACAATGTCACTACGATTCTTAAATTTAAGCAGCTTGTGAACTAAAATCAACGATCCACCATGTATTGCATTTTGTCTGCTGAACGAACTACCAACTAGATGGTTATTAAAATTGCACATGAACTGGTGATCTTTAAGCCAATGTTCTGTTATACACAAAACATCAACGCATTCACCGTTCATGAACAACTCCATTTCTAAATCTTTATTTGACATACCTTGTATATTTTGATGTACCAGTTTTAATACTTGCGAATTTCTAAATGTATTATTAGTTGAATTGGGCTTATTCGTATATACCAGCCCATTATTAATGAAAGTGTTATTGCAAGAGGTATTCTCTATTGTCGAACTATTTAATTTAAATTAATAGAAATGTCAGACTGTGTAGCCAAAATATTGGCTGAATCATTATAAATATTATTTTGTTGCTGTATAGGGGCAACACGTTTATTAGCCGAATTCTTGGCTGAAATGTCAATACAAAATGCTAGCGACTCAGCTAGTTGTCTTTTATAATAAGAATTCAGATAACAAGTATCTTGCGTCAAATGTAAAGCTTTACTAACATAATTGTTAGAGTCAAAAACATAAAATTGATCGTTATTGTGTGACCAACTACACAAATTTATATTAAGACTATGTCTAATATTATTTTCTTTCTGTGGCAACCCTTTACTGAAAGGTAATGTGAGCATAATAATTTGATTTAAATTTAATTCACATAATTTACTGTAATAATAGAATAAAAGTCTTTTATTTAAAGATCCTCTTTTACCAAGTAGAATCAATAAAGTTGTAAAAAAAGTAGTAGTCAAAATTGAAGTTTATAATTTTATCTAAAATAGCAATGGAACTTAACCCAGGCAAACAGTAGTTCATCACTAACCCATCACTATATGTGTTTGCCAACAACTGACCCATACCTTTTCCAATCTCATCACTAAATATTATCACTTAATTTTTATTTTGTAATATAGTGTTACTGTCTAGTTTGTTATTTTTTAATTTATTTACAGTGTGTTTAATATTTGATTTTGTATTGTTTATAGAACTATTTAGCAAAACCGGGTTACATGTTGGCAATGAGCAAGCTGGCGAGTGTTGGAGGTTGAACGGGATGTCATTGTTCAATGGTATTGAGCATTCGTTACTATTTGATGCCACCAACTCATTCATTGCCAATATGTACTCTTTCATTTGTAGTTCAGAGCTTTTATATTTATTTGTCATTGATACTAATTTGTCACTAAGATTATTTAATTCTACCTGCAAATTATTTATTTCTTATTTATGTTTCAAATTATTTTGGTGATATTTCTGTGAGTATTTTTTTAATTTTTCAAGAGCAATTAATCTTTCCCTATTTAGCTTAACATTTTTTATGAAAAACTTTTGTCTGTGAACTAATTTTTGTGTCTTTTTTATGAATTTGTTTATTTTAACATATTTCTTAATTCTATTCCTACTACCCCTAATCAATTTTATTGAATTATTTGATTCTTTGCACACTGAGAGACTATTTGGAAGTGATACTTTAAAATGATTTATATCAGTAATCATGCTTGGAGCATGAACCACCAGCTCATCTTGGGTGAATTCTAGATGACTTATTCTACTGTTTGCCTCATGTAACTGTTTGTCTAAGAACTGTATACGGTCAAGGGCTTGTTCATACTGCAAACTACACTCGGCAAACCCGTCCACAATGAGCTGGAGTCCATCCCGAGCACTCATGGCATCAGAGAATTGATTATGTAGCTGAGCCATTTCACATTTTAAGCTCTTATTTTTTTCCAGTAAGTTCAACATTTCTTTCTCGTTATCTTCTCTTTCCGCTATCAGTTTGTTACACAACTCCTTAGAGGTCTTTAATTCAATTAAAGTCAGTTGGAGTTTAGACTCTTCCTGGCGAGCCAAAGCTTTACGAGTCATAATCATAGTGAAAAGAGAGAAATACACGTAGTTCAAAGAAAGTAAAGGAGAAGATTGTAATAGTAGTAATAGTAGGGTTTAAAGCTAAATATTATTGCAAGAAAGAACAGCTGATCTCGTCCAAAGTTGTGTAACCAACTAACAAGGTTTAGGTTAAGTTTATTTATTTTTACTATTTATAGGTGGTTATTAAGGAACTTGATAGCACTTTTTATTTGGAAATATACTAATTAACACTATTTTATACGTATAAGTTGATTTTAAATAGTAGTTACAATGTTATACCTGTTTGAAAAATGACAATGCAAATTTAGCCGGTAGATTGGTTGTCAAAAAAGAAATCACAATAAACTCACCTTATTTTCACAGAAAACACTAATACGTTTTTAGATTATTACAAATAACACATTTATTAAGCAATTAACTTGTAATTAGCTTTAATTATTCGATTATTTTATATTTTTACTTGTAAAAAATACGGGACAAGGTCGGATCAGCTGTTAGCCTTAGTGTTGCCACAGAGCGAAAAAGGTATCTATACCAGCATATCTACTGTCACTTTAAACCACAGACTATATTGTACTAACGTACAGACGGAGCACTCCCATAGATCAAAACTGGACTGTAAAGGCTCCAGTACACAATGGTCCATGATGGGCCACTGCAGACCATCGCCGTTGTATACACACGCCTACACACCAAACTATGGTAAACCAGTATAAGCTGATCGTTTAATGTGCGGCAAGGTAACACAAAGCGAGACCATGATAAACTGGTTTTGTTTAACTTGATGTGTAGCCGTGTGTACACGTGGTCCGGCGATGGCCTGTAGTGGCCCATCATGGACCATTGTGTACACGGGGTGATGGTATACAGTGGCGGGCAATTGTCAATCGTGGCGCGCAATCGGGATGTTGTCGGTTTTTTGGGCACACTTCAAAGGAATCGTGGCGTAGCGTGGCCTGTGGTGTTCACACAATGGCCCATTGTTTAGTTCGTCACCGACCGCAGACCGGGATAGTGCACTTTTTGTTTTATGTATATAGAAGGCAGTAAAAGAAACTGTATATTGAATATATTTACAAAATAATTATACAGTTATGCTATGAATCAGTAATGGAGCAAAAATCTAAAAAAATAATTCTGTCTGTTTGTACACGCTAATCTCGGAAGTTACTGGACGGATTTGAATGAAACTTTTTTTTATTATATTGCTATTAGGTCAGGCGATATATATGCTAAAATTGATTTTGGAAAGTGGAACATCTGATGCAGAACCACAACAGCCCAGCGTAACTATAAGACATAAAAATTGTCGTGTGGCAGAAAACATTTCACATGATGAGCATTTTTTGATAAGCGATTAAAATTTGAAGATCTCGAACATCTGATGTGGAACTTAAAGAGCCCAGCTACACTATAACATACGGGCTTGCCTTTTTAGCAAAACTTGTTCAGTCTTATGAGCATTATTTGTTGACTTATCGAAGATCTGAAACATCTGATGATGAACTATATAAATCCATCTGCACTATTCCATACAGACTTGAAGGCTTAGCAGTAGTTGTCCAGTATGACAAGGATTTTCTGTTGAAAGATCAATATTTATAACTAACTAGAGGACGCCAGCAGCTACGCCTGCATTTTTTTTTAATTTACCCGTTTTGGCCGATCCCGTGGGAATTTCGGGAAATCCCTTCTTAGTGCACCTCTACGGTCCCCAAGGAACATACATGCCAAATTTTAGCTTCTTGCGCCCAATAGTTTCGGCTGTAGCGTGTCTGTCAGTCAGTCAGTAACGCAAGAATTTTATATATTAAGATTATTCGATCAATCAAAGACCCGAGGAAGGACACAGGATAGTTTTTATCGCGATAACTTACATCCACGCGGGCGGAGCCACGGGCGACAGCTAATATATATATATTTTTATTTATTGTCTCACGCCTGTATCCCCGAAGGGGTAGGCAGAGGTGTAAATATTACACCCACATTTCGTCATGAATTTTTAGGTCCTACGTAATAGAGGGCGAGCCTATTGCCGTTACCGGGCACATCACCAGACTCCGGGCTGCTACTGAGTATTCGGAAAAACCCAGTAACGCTTTTGCCCCATCCAGGAATCGAACCCGGGACCTCCAATCAGTAGTCACATACGCTATGCACTGGATCAGGGAGGCAGTATATAATATGTATAAATATACTAGATGAGCAAGCGGTTACACCCGCGTTATTTAAGTCTTTGTCCGCTCTCGTGGTTCATAGCGTGATGTTATATAGTCTATTAGATAGCCTCCTTCGATAAATGGGCTATCTAATACAGAAAGATTTTTTTGAGATTAATCGCAAAATTAAGCTAAGAAGATTAAGCGTGGCTGCAATTACTTCGACGTCCATCGCAACTGATTCGCCAGGCAGCAATGAGCCATGCGCCGTTGTGTGAACACCAAGTGATCGTGGCAATGGCCTGCAGTGGCCCATCATCGGCCACTGCAGGCCATCGCCATTGCGTACGGTAATGGCGATGCATGTTCACACAATGGCGGGCGATGGCCTGCAGTGGCCCATCATGGACCATTGTGTACTGGGCCCTTAATAAGCTCACATATCATAAATGACAGTTCTTTTTTTTTCATCGGTAACGTTTCGGGCAATGACTATGAATGATTCAGCCTATTTTTTCCTAGTAGGAAATACCCGTTTTACTATTTTAAGTTAAGAAATTTCTAAAATAAAGGCATAAGGCATATCTAAAATAAAACACTGCTTTTTCACTTCGCTTTTTAATTTCGTTTTAAATTTATTTAAAGCTTTACATTGTATCACAGGTAAATATTTGTTTTGAAGTCGGAAGTATTTAAAGACGAACTCTATCGCACGTCGCAGAAAGAACTACTCCAAATGCTTTTTGCACACAAACTGTTTACGAAATTCCTGGAAGCTCAAGCTTCGCAATCGTTCACAATTAATGGACTGCAACCACTTTTTGAGTCCTGACTCACTTTTTAGAAACATGTGAAAACTGACGTCCTTTCGTCTACTAGCACATGTCGCAACACACCACTTGTTGTACATGATGATATCACAGCTTCATAAATTGAGAGGATAAGTTACAGAAATAAATCAACGCAAAACTTCACTCGATCAACTTTGTTCAAACTAATGTTGCTGTTGACAAAACTGTCATAATTGTCAAAAGTTTGACAACTTGACAGATTAGCAAATATGGCGATAGGTTACAGGGGTTCGGGGCGGGAGGTAACTGTCAAATACGATATGTGAGTCCCATAGACTAAGGTTGAAATATTTTGTTTGAAGATTACCTGCCGTGCTTTAAACCCTACCTATCTGAAAATCAACACGGTTTCGTTAGCGGTAAATCAACACTCTCTAACCTACTTGAGTACAAAAATTATCTCTGCTCTGTCTTTGCCAAATCTGGACAAGTGGATTCAATATATACAGATTTTCGTAAAGCGTTCGATAAAGTGAATCATAACATAGTGTTATCAAAGCTACAGTCCTATGGCATACACGGTGACCTGTTTCGTTGGATCCAGTCATATTTAGAACATAGAAGTCAGCTCGTCACTGTTAGGGGTTACCTATCACAACCCACGCTCATCAGCTCTGGTATTCCTCAGGGATCTCGTTTAGGATCGTTATTCTTCATAATTTTCATCAATGACCTAATAAAAATACTTAAGTGCCCCTGTCTACTGTACGCCGATGACCTAAAATTATTCTCATCCGTACAAAGTGTTACCGACTGCGAGTCCCTCCAGCGAGATTTAAACGCTATATCAAGTTGGTGTAATTTGAATCATATGTATCTAAATGTCAAGAAATGTTTCGTAATCTCTTTCACCAAGAAACGTACTAAGATAACATATGACTATAAACTCGAAAATTACATTTTTTTTTAAATAATAATGCTTTTATTGAACAAGAGGTAATCTACAAATAAATATAAATTACAAATTAGAACGTAAATACGTAGCCAAGGATCTCGGCGTATTGTTTGATGATCAGCTAACTTTTCGTGATCATTACACTGCCATCACAGCCCGGGCATTAAAACTTCTTGGTTTCGTAGCAAGGTCCACTAAAGGGTTCAAAAAACCACATAGCTTTATTCTGCTATACAACAGTCTTGTTAGGAGCGTGCTTGAGTATTGTTCAGTTGCATGGTCTCCCTGTTATGCACTACACTCTGATCGGATTGAAGGTGTGCAACGAAAGTGCGTCAAATGGCTTTCCTATCGGTGCGGCCTTGCCAGAATTCTTAAGTCGAACTCGGATCGCCTCGGTAGATATAAAATGACATCCCTTCACGTGCGTCGCAAACAACAGGATTTAATTAGCCTTCATAAAATTCTACATGGCACTCTAAACTCGTCCACTTTGCTTGCCCACATTAACATTAATACTCGCTATAACACCCGTACGCCGAAAACATTTTCTCTCAATGTGTTCAAAAATAATACTTCATATTATAATCCAATTATCAGAATGTGCCTCTATAATGAAATCTCTGCGAACAACACTAATATCGATATTTTTGATTCACGAGCCACAGTGTATAAGCGGAATGTGATGGCCTTATCTTTATAATTTTGTTTTAATTTTAATTTTTATTTAAGTAACTTCTTTTTCATTTGCATGTTTGTACTCGAGTTTTATATGTATTCTGTTTGTTTATTGTTTATGTATTTTAGTTGCAACTTTGACTATTCTTTCAGAATGATAATAATTGAATAACTGTTAACAATCTAATGATGTATCATGTTGTGTGATTACGTTAGGATATCAATCTGTACAAAAAATGTTGTAATTTTACGATGTGTCTTTTCCTGATTGTTATCTGTTGTAATTACCTGAATAAATAAATAAATTGTCATATTTCATGAGTCAGGATTGGACGAGCGGAAATCTGTTTGATGCTTTTTTGCTACTTTCAGGTTGACACGCAAGGACGTGTACACTTCGCAGTATGGCTGTGTGGCCGGTGCGGCCTGGTGGCCGGTGTGGCTTGGTGGCCGGCGTAGCGAGTGTGGCGCGCAGCCCGTGTGTGGCGCGTGGCCCGTGTGTGGCGCGCGGCCCGTGTGTGGCGCATATTATCTGTGGTGGCGCACGGCCTGTGTGTGGCGAGTGACCTATGTGGCGCGTGGCTTATGTACATACATACATACATACATAGACTCACGCTTGTTTCCCCGAAGGGGTAGGCAGAGGCATATTAAACGCCCACTTTTCGCCAGTGTTTTGATCCCACGTAATAGGTGGCGAGCCTATTGCCGCTTATTGGGACATTTTGTTTGCCAGAGCCTCGTCCGTTGATCGGCAGGTGCACCACTTGCAGGTGAGGTTGGCTTGAGACCCTAAGTTCTTGGTGGGAACCCTATGCACCTCTTATGTGAGGCTTATGCGAGTAGATGTATTTCTACAATATTGTGTTCCGTCATGTTTCGGTGATAATGAAGAGTGCTTAAAGCACTGATGTTTGTATTAATCATTTAAAAAGTATTCTCTATCTGTTAGAAAGGCCGTATTGGTATGTTTGTTCCATTATCAGCCGAAAATGACGAAGAGTGCTTATGTGTGCCATCGCCAAGGGCGATGATGATTGTGATTGTGTTCCTGCTACTCTGGGAGTAGTGGATGACTGAGTGTGCCATCGCCAAGGGCGATGATGATTGTGATTGTGTTCCTGCTACTCTGGGAGTAGTGGATGACTGAGTGTGCCATCGCCAAGGGCGATGATGATTGTGATTGTATTCCTGCTACACTGTGAGTAGTGGATGACTGAGTGTGCCATTGCCAAGAGCGATGATGATTGTGATTGTGTTCCTGCTACTCTGTGAGTAGTGGATGACTGAGTGTGCCATCGCCAAGGGCGATGATGATTGTGATTGTGTTCCTGCTACTCTGGGAGTAGTGGATGACTGAGTGTGCCATCGCCAAGGGCGATGATGATTGTGATTGTGTTCCTGCTACTCTGGGAGTAGTGGATGACTGATTGTGCCATTGCCAAGAGCGATGATGATTGTGATTGTGTTCCTGCTACTCTGTGGGTAGTGGATGACTGAGTGTGCCATCGCCAAGGGCGATGATGATTGTGATTGTGTTCCTGCTACTCTGGGAGTAGTGGATGACTGAGTGTGCCATCGCCAAGGGCGATGATGATTGTGATTGTATTCCTGCTACACTGTGAGTAGTGGATGACTGAGTGTGCCATTGCCAAGAGCGATGATGATTGTGATTGTGTTCCTGCTACTCTGTGAGTAGTGGATGACTGAGAGTGCCATCGCCAAGGGCGATGATGATTGTGATTGTATTCCTGCTACTGTGTGAGTAGTGGATGAATGAGTGTGCCATCGCCGAGGGCGATGATGATTGTGATTATGTTCCTGCTACTCTGGGAGTAGTGGATGACTGGTATAGCGTGCCATCGCTAAAGGCGATGATGATTGTGATTGTGTTCCCGCTACTCTGGGAGTAGTGGATGACTGGTATAGCGTGCCATCGCTAAAGGCGATGATGATTGTGATTGTGTTCCCGCTACTCTGGGAGTAGTGGACGACTGGTATAGCGTGCCATCGCTAAAGGCGATGATGATTGTGATTGTGTTCCCGCTACTCTGGGAGTAGTGGATGACTGGTATAGCGTGCCATCGCTAAAGGCGATGATGATTGTGATTGTGTTCCTGCTACTCTGGGAGTAGTGGATGACTGAGTGTGCCATCGCCAAGGGCGATGATGATTGTGATTGTATTCCTGCTACACTGTGAGTAGTGGATGACTGAGTGTGCCATTGCCAAGAGCGATGATGATTGTGATTGTGTTCCTGCTACTCTGTGAGTAGTGGATGACTGATTGTGCCATCGCCAAGGGCGATGATGATTGTGATTGTATTCCTGCTACTGTGTGAGTAGTGGATGAATGAGTGTGCCATCGCCGAGGGCGATAATGATTGTGATTATTTTCCTGCTACTGTGTGAGTAGTGGATGAATGAGTGTGCCATCGCCGAGGGCGATGATGATTGTGATTATGTTCCTGCTACTCTGGGAGTAGTGGATGACTGGTATAGCGTGCCATCGCTAAAGGCGATGATGATTGTGATTGTGTTCCCGCTACTCTGGGAGTAGTGGATGACTGGTATAGCGTGCCATCGCTAAAGGCGATGATGATTGTGATTGTGTTCCCGCTACTCTGGGAGTAGTGGATGACTGGTATAGCGTGCCATCGCTAAAGGCGATGATGATTGTGATTGTGTTCCCGCTACTCTGGGAGTAGTGGATGACTGGTATAGCGTGCCATCGCTAAAGGCGATGATGATTGTGATTGTGTTCCTGCTACTCTGGGAGTAGTGGATGACTGAGTGTGCCATCGCCAAGGGCGATGATGATTGTGATTGTATTCCTGCTACACTGTGAGTAGTGGATGACTGAGTGTGCCATTGCCAAGAGCGATGATGATTGTGATTGTGTTCCTGCTACTCTGTGAGTAGTGGATGACTGAGTGTGCCATCGCCAAGGGCGATGATGATTGTAATTGTATTCCTGCTACTGTGTGAGTAGTGGATGAATGAGTGTGCCATCGCCGAGGGCGATGATGATTGTGATTATGTTCCTGCTACTCTGGGAGTAGTGGATGACTGGTATAGCGTGCCATCGCTAAAGGCGATGATGATTGTGATTGTGTTCCCGCTACTCTGGGAGTAGTGGATGACTGGTATAGCGTGCCATCGCTAAAGGCGATGATGATTGTGATTGTGTTCCCGCTACTCTGGGAGTAGTGGATGACTGGTATAGCGTGCCATCGCTAAAGGCGATGATGATTGTGATTGTGTTCCCGCTACTCTGGGAGTAGTGGATGACTGGTATAGCGTGCCATCGCTAAAGGCGATGATGATTGTGATTGTGTTCCTGCTACTCTGGGAGTAGTGGATGACTGAGTGTGCCATCGCCAAGGGCGATGATGATTGTGATTGTATTCCTGCTACACTGTGAGTAGTGGATGACTGAGTGTGCCATTGCCAAGAGCGATGATGATTGTGATTGTGTTCCTGCTACTCTGTGAGTAGTGGATGACTGATTGTGCCATCGCCAAGGGCGATGATGATTGTGATTGTATTCCTGCTACTGTGTGAGTAGTGGATGAATGAGTGTGCCATCGCCGAGGGCGATGATGATTGTGATTATGTTCCTGCTACTCTGGGAGTAGCGGATGACTGGTATAGCGTGCCATCGCTAAAGGCGATGATGATTGTGATTGTGTTCCCGCTACTCTGGGAGTAGTGGATGACTGGTATAGCGTGCCATCGCTAAAGGCGATGATGATTGTGATTGTGTTCCCGCTACTCTGGGAGTAGTGGATGACTGGTATAGCGTGCCATCGCTAAAGGCGATGATGATTGTGATTGTGTTCCCGCTACTCTGGGAGTAGTGGATGACTGGTATAGCGTGCCATCGCTAAAGGCGATGATGATTGTGATTGTGTTCCTGCTACTCTGGGAGTAGTGGATGACTGAGTGTGCCATCGCCAAGGGCGATGATGATTGTGATTGTATTCCTGCTACACTGTGAGTAGTGGATGACTGAGTGTGCCATTGCCAAGAGCGATGATGATTGTGATTGTGTTCCTGCTACTCTGTGAGTAGTGGATGACTGATTGTGCCATCGCCAAGGGCGATGATGATTGTGATTGTATTCCTGCTACTGTGTGAGTAGTGGATGAATGAGTGTGCCATCGCCGAGGGCGATGATGATTGTGATTATGTTCCTGCTACTCTGGGAGTAGTGGATGACTGGTATAGCGTGCCATCGCTAAAGGCGATGATGATTGTGATTGTGTTCCCGTTACTCTGGGAGTAGTGGATGAGGGGTATAGTGTGCCATCGTCAGAAGCGATGATGATTTATGTTGTGTCCTTGCTACTTTAAAATGTAGTGGATGATTGAGATTGCAAGCACTGTATCAATGAAATTGAATGTCAATTCTGTTTGTTTTGTGACTTGTACAGTGACTAAGGTCTGTTATTATTCTTAGAAATCTGCGGTATCGCACCTTGTGATTCATTGTGAGTTCTTTTACTGTAAACAATTTAGATTGAAGTTATTCTGTTGAAATTCGAGATGTTTTACTCGAATTCGAATGAATATGGAACAATATAGGTCAAGCATGGCCGAGCAGAACAGTGTCTACTTCTGTGACTTTTCTCTTGCAGACAAGTCACTTGCGGACAAGTGACCAGCAGGATGGCCGTGTCTGAGCAAGGTGTCAGTTGGACAGATAAAATACGTTTACGTAAGTTGATTTGGTTAATTGTTAGTGAGGAAACGCCAGGTTTAGTACCTGGGTGATATCCTAGATGGCGTGACTAACACGTAATAGTGTGTTAGTATTATTTTAAATTGGCAACACAGACGGTTGACAGCAAGCGAGCGGTTATGACGTAAAGTGTGAGGACGGACCGTTGAGGCACTTTTGAACGAAGCGCCGAAGTGAACGGTAGTCACGCCATTCTAGGGGATCTACCGTGTCGAGTTATTATTTCCACGTATGCGGCCACACAAAATGAAAGACGACCACGATTCTGGAGAAAGGCATGAGGACCCGCCGTCATACTATACTTGTCAATACGTTTTTGAATAAAAGCTCTCGAGTTGCTTGCGTCCTTAATAGTTGATATTTTCGGAGACATGTATGTCGATCGCGTAGTGTCTTGGACTGTATTGTCAATGCACGTTGGGTGAGAAACCTGTAATAAAAGAACATAATAAACATCATGACCTATTAATGCTTCAAGGTACCTAATCGATGCCTTTACGAAAAATATAAATTAAGCATTACCTCACCTTTAGGATCTGGTACTTGCGCTTGTGTGAGCTAGGTATATACCTAAAACACCTTCCAAGGTATTCTACTGCCTTGATCGACAGCCGATAAGTCTACGTCTGACACCTGATACCCAATTGCTATGGCATCCTGCGTGAATCTGTAACTGAACACAAATACGTATAGTATCGCTATGATGTACTACAATGCACTTTGCCAGTTTACGAATTGTCTTGGTCAGTATCTTGAACACAAAGTAATGTTTTATCCTTAGTTATATATGTATGTGTTAACTTGTATATATATCAAGCAACTGAACGCTTGAATTAGGCGTGCTCGTGATACATTTTAGATGCGTGCGGATACGACGGCTTTTGTGCGACCACTGGCTGGCGTCCTGGCGACACATAGGGGAAGGCACGCTTTCACGCGCCACTCTGGCGCCATAAACATTAGTTAGCTATGAGTAGATGTAGCCAGCACACTTGTATACCGTTCGCATCGTTCAATGTACACATATTGTTAGTATATATATTATGTCCATATTATTATATAACTTCATTGCTATTTACATGTATTTTGCTTTAATTAAATATTTATTCACGTATGTTTATTGCTAGATATTAATACATTATTTATTTATATTTAAACAATTATCTATACCTATATTTTCTGATATCTCTTTTGTGAGTCACTAGAGGGCCTAGTTGAAATTCGGAGCCAGGTATGCGCCTGGCACATGCCGAATTGCGTCCTGTTTTGACTGCACCGGACCAACCTTTTACTTACTCCTGTCTGCATACATTTATCTTTTCTTTATTACTCTTAGTCTTTTATCTTATTTTTTTTACTTTTCTTTGTGCTCTTGATTGTTCTTAAAATGTATTTTTTATTTATTTTATTTACCTATATGTAACTTGTGTTGTGTGAAGTCAAAATAAATATTATTTCATTTCATTCAGATTCTGGTTCGGAAGTAATGGGAAATGAGGTTGTCTATCTGCAAGAAATGGAACAAGACAATACAGAGGAGGTATTCGAAGAAATACTTGAACAGGATCTAAAAAAACGATAATCCTGAAGAGAAACGAGCAAAGGTACAAAAGCTGCTATTATCATGGACTGATGATACTATTGAATATGAGAGTCAGGATATAACATTTTTAGGTTGTGAAAATCTGCTGGAAGAAATGTTACAATTGGAGAGCGTTAAACCTCATTGACGAACAAAGTAACTTGTACGCAGAACAAATTCAGCCCGAAAAACTATAACCTGTGACTAAAGATCATAGCAGTAAATTTATAATTTGTAACTGTAATACATGTCTGTGAAAGTATTTTCGCTGGCCAAGTACCTGTAAAAGAAAAATAAAGGTTCATTTATTTCTTTCAGTAAAATTGTTCATGAAAAAGTGGAACAATATTCGGGACACCTTCAAAAAATCACTAGTAACAAAATCAGGACAAGCCCAAAAGAAGAAAAAAAAAAAAAAAAATATATATATATATATATATATATATATATATATACACCGCTATTTTTTAATTAGTACAAAAACTTTAAGGACAGATTAGCGAAGCTATTATTATCATATATGTGACGTAAGAATTTCATAATATCAATAAAGAGCAAAGTTATTATCATTTGTTTATTGTAGAAAATCTCACTTAAATCATAGTCATATTTTACAATCCATTCACTAATTCATTGATAATATTCCATCCTGCTCATTCGCATTCTCTCTGTCGCACTTATGATGTAGGTAAATAAAATGAAGAAAAATAATAAATGTAGGTAGTTATTTTTTAATTATGTTAGTTCTACCCTCTCCTTCATACTTCATTCGTGCGTAGGACCGGTAAAATTTATCGTTTAACAAGTAATTAAATACAAGTAATTAAGTATGTAATTAGAAAGCAAACAAATATCAAAATAAAAGATGGTGTTCTGGACTAAAAGAAAAGAGTAATTTTGGCGTATTTATGAAGTTAGAATCATCTGCTATTTACAAATTATTTTATCGTCATCATGTCAGCTTAGAGACGTCCACTGTTGGACATAGGCCTTCCTCAAGGTGTGTGGAGAACACAGACCGATTTTGAGGCGCCTGCATCAAATTATTATTTACTTAAGTACGTATTATTTACTAAACTTACAAGTATTTCCATTGTCCTTCGAAATGTCCACCACCGTTGTCAAAAGCATCCAATATGCACTGTTTTAATTGTTTGACACTGACCCGGTCACTTTTGTACACTCACAATACGATGTCCATGGGTACACAGCTGCACTCGCGATTTTTCCACTCAAAAAGTACGCACGAAGCATAGCTACATACTCCCGTGATATGAACTGATATGATAGGCCATCGCGTCGGGCAAACGTAGACAAACAATTAAGGTTTGCAACGAAATTAGATACGCTGACTTTCGCTAGTAATTTAGTACTGTATGTCGCATCGTCGGGGCGTGGCGCAGGCGCAGAGGGGCGGGGGGGGGCTGTAATGTATCAATGGTATGATAGTACACGGGTCGGTCATAGTATTAGTATTGCATTTACCAATTATCACGTATTTTTGTGGACAGTTTTGGGACTTAGTGTTTTTATTTTTCAACTACATAATTATGATCAGTTAAAGATACTTAGTGCCCTGTTAAATTTTTTGTACTAATTAAAAAATAGCGGTGTATATTATATATAGCAGCTAAAAGTTATCCTGGTTTAAATTCATCAGCTGTATCTTGTGGCTGGAATACTTTTAATAGAAATTGCAATTATATATATATAATTTGTATTTTATATATATAACGCACCGCCTGTTTCGTAATCTTATTGGCTAAGGCAGTTCTAATTTCACTAAACAGTGGATCAGTATATGCTGGTAAATCTGACTTACTTGGAAAATACTTTTTGTATTGCAAGAAATACTTTTTTTGCTTCTCGAGTGGCACAACGAACTTCCTTACTCTCTTCATGGTCCCAAACACCAAAACACGAATTAAATATAGGTTCTGTAGTTAGGCAGTTATTCCTTATATTATACACATAGAACTATTTAAATTGTCGAATAAAATTAAATAAGCCTAGACTGTGATTCCAAAATTATATCTGCACCAGCAATGGCTAAGAATAATTGAAATAATGATACTTATTGGATTGTTGAGGGTAGGTACATATTTTTTTACGTAAGAATCGTATTACTTACACGGTTACCACAGCCTAAACGATATTAAACCGACACAATTAAGTATTTGCCTTTATAATTTTATCAGGCACTTTTCATTGGGATAATTTAAATAATTGCTATATCCTTGATTTAACATATGTTTGAAGTTACAACTAAATTAGATAAATGAAGTAAATATGTAGCAATTATTGACGCAATACATTTCGGAAAACTCTGCATGCTTAACTTTAAACTAGAAGGTGACCAGCCATCCTGAAGTTTGGTTGGCTGGTCAAAAAAAATATTTTATTTCTAAATATATATCCTATGTAGCAATTATTTATTATATGTAGCAAATATAAGCAATTATGTAGCAATTTTCAAATCAACTCTCATATGTTTTTTTGTATTAGATTAGATTACATTAAGCTTCACTTATATTATATGCTACTTATAATAATTATGTTACCTATACAATATATTTAACGAATATAATTTACTTATGACCTTTAAGAGTTAGTTTACTCTCATATACCAACGCCACAGGCAACCAGCCATTCTGACGCACATTCTAAAAGAGCTAAATTGACAGCACTGAATAGGTACGAAGATATCAAATTAGTAGTCTAGTACTACTTAGTTATTTATTTAAATAACATGGAAGTCTTACAGCTAAACAATCAAAACAAAAAGAGTAGTAAGGAAATCAGTAAGCCAATTACAACTCCTCAGTTATGGTGCATAGTCTATATTTGGAACTGGAACAAGCGAAATCATTTTAAGAGAACAGGTTCACACTGCCTCGTTGGTCTCGCGGCATAAATGTGCGCGTGGGATTGGGAGGTCTCGTGTTCGATTCCTGGGTCGGGCAAAGTGCTATTGGGTTTTTCCGCTAGGAAATTCTCAGTAGCAGCACGGAGTCTGGTAATGTGCCCGGTACGGCAATAGGCTCGCCCCCTATTACGTGGGATTAAAATAAATTTGGCGAAATGTGGGTGTAATATTTACACCTTTGCCTACCCCTTCAGGGAAACAGGCGTGAGACTATAAATAAAAATAAAAATGTTTACACTCTTTCGTTCGGAAACCTGTTTAATATACCTATTCCGATATATACGACTCAGAGCGGTTACGCACTACATCCGATCCGAACCCGTGAAAATATGGATCTAGAAAACTCGACTGAATTCGGATATCGCTTACGCACTAGTCCGATCTCTGATACTAATCCAAGCCACCTTTTGGCATAAGTCATTTTACTCGGAGCCACAGCAAAGTGTTCACGTGGTTGATCATGAGTCCTTGCAATTGCCGTCAACTTCTGGCAATACTACTATACGTACGAAGACGCAGAATAAGCAAAGAATTTCGGGTGCACCCTCTTGCTGGATCGAAGATTAAATGGAGCTTTTTACAATCACCACGCAGTCTTACGTCAATACGACAGGAAATTTTACAATTACTACCGAATGACTGTGTCTACTTTTGATTTTATTTTACATCACATAAAAAATGATATTTCGCGACAAAACACAACATTTAGACAATGTATACCGCCAGGAGAAATGCTAGCAGTCACATTAAGGTAAGTAAAACGCAGTTCTAAAGTTTCTGATAAGTTGTTGATTGATGATGATGATTAGTTTTAGTTTACCTTTATACATATGAAGGTAAAACTACGCATCATCGTTGAAATCCAGATTGAATAACTCGAAAAAAGAATTTGCAGTCTCCCGTTTTAGTGTTTCTGTTTCCCCATGCGTTGCTGTAATTACTGCCACACTGGTCTGGATCATCTCCATGCTTTGTTCAGAAATATCTATATCATGAGTTACATTATGTTGCCTTGGTGTCATAACTGTCGTCGAAATTGTCGAACCAAGGCTATCATTACAAGACAAATATCTCAATCGCTGTTTGTTTGTATATTTACGGAGTAATTGCATCATTTCAATACAAAACTTATGACAACTTATGATCTGCTGTTATTTGTTTGATCGACGGTAACATAAATAGGAAAAACGCCATATCTTCATCATTTTGAATGGATTCTGTTTGTTTCATTGATTGACAAATGTTTGAATAGCCTTTTTTTATTTCGTGGTAGCAATCTATTAGCAGTACTTGTCGATACACCGTCAAACACGCAGATTTGTTTTATCTTGAGTGCTATCAAAGTTATCCTGGTTTAAATTCATCAGCTGTATCTTGTGGCTGGAATACTTTTAGAAATTATATATATATATATATAACGCACAATTGCAATTTCTATTAAAAGTATTCCAGCCACAAGATACAGCTGATGAATTTAAACCAGGATAACTTTGATAGCACTCAAGATAAAACGAATCTGCGTGTTTGACGGTGTATCGACAAGTACTGCTAATAGATTGCTACCACGAAATAAAAAAGGCTATTCAAACATTTGTCAATCAATGAAACAAACAGAATCCATTCAAAATGATGAAGATATGGCGTTTTTCCTATCTATGTTACCGTCGATCAAACAAATAACAGCAGATCATAAGTTGTCATAAGTTTTGTATTGAAATGATGCAATTACTCCGTAAATATACAAACAAACAGCGATTGAGATATTTATCTTGTAATGATAGCCTTGGTTCGACAATTTCGACGACAGTTATGACACCAAGGCAACATAATGTAACTCATGATATAGATATTTCTGAACAAAGCACGGAGATGATCCAGACCAGTGTGGCAGTAATTACAGCAACGCATGGGGAAACAGAAACACTAAAACGGGAGACTGCAAATTCTTTTTTCGAGTTATTCAATCTGGATTTCAACGATGATGCGTAGTTTTACCTTCATATGTATAAAGGTAAACTAAAACTAATCATCATCATCAATCAACAACTTATCAGAAACTTTAGAACTGCGTTTTACTTACCTTAATGTGACTGCTAGCATTTCTCCTGGCGGTATACATTGTCTAAATGTTGTGTTTTGTCGCGAAATATCATTTTTTATGTGATGTAAAATAAAATCAAAAGTAGACACAGTCATTCGGTAGTAATTGTAAAATTTCCTGTCGTATTGACGTAAGACTGCGTGGTGATTGTAAAAAGCTCCATTTAATCTTCGATCCAGCAAGAGGGTGCACCCGAAATTCTTTGCTTCTTCTGCGTCTTCGTACGTATAGTAGTATTGCCAGAAGTTGACGGCAATTGCAAGGACTCATGATCAACCACGTGAACACTTTGCTGTGGCTCCGAGTAAAATGACTTATGCCAAAAGGTGGCTTGGATTAGTATCAGAGATCGGACTAGTGCGTAAGCGATATCCGAATTCAGTCGAGTTTTCTAGATCCATATTTTCACGGGTTCGGATCGGATGTAGTGCGTAACCGCTCTGAGTCGTATATATCGGAATAGGTATATTAAACAGGTTTCCGAACGAAAGAGTGTAAACATTTTTATTTTTATTTATAGTCTCACGCCTGTTTCCCTGAAGGGGTAGGCAAAGGTGTAAATATTACACCCACATTTCGCCAAATTTATTTTAATCCCACGTAATAGGGGGCGAGCCTATTGCCGTACCGGGCACATTACCAGACTCCGTGCTGCTACTGAGAATTTCCTAGCGGAAAAACCCAATAGCACTTTGCCTGACCCGGGAATCGAACACGAGACCTCCCAATCCCACGCGCACATTTATGCCGCGAGACCAACGAGGCAGTGTGAACCTGTTCTCTTAAAATTATTTCGCTTGTTCCAGTTCCAAATACAGACTATGCACCATAACTGAGGAGTTGTAATTGGCTTACTGATTTCCTTACTACTCTTTATGTTTTGATTGTTTAGCTGTAAGTCTTCCATGTTATTTAAATAAATAAATAAATAACTAAGTAGTACTAGACTACTAATTTGATACCTTCGTACCTATTCAGTGATGTCAATTTAGCTCTTTTAGAATGTGCGTCAGAATGGCTGGTTGCCTGTAGCGTTGGTATATGAGAGTTGATTTGAAAATTGCTACATAATTGCTTATATTTGCTACATATAATAAATAATTGCTACATAGGATATATATTTAGAAATAAAATATTTTTTTTGACCAGCCATCCTGACGTTTGGTTGGCTGGTCACCTTCTAGTTTAAAGTTAAGCATGCATAGTTTTCCGAAATGTACTGCATCAATAATTGCTACATATTTACTTCATTTATCTAATTTAGTTGTAACTTCAAACATATGTTAAATCAAGGATATAGCAATTATTTAAATTATCCCAATGAAAAGTGCCTGATAAAATTATAAAGGCAAATACTTAGTTATGTAGGTGTCGGTTTAATATCGTTTAGGCTCTGGTAACCGTGTAAGTAATACGATTCTTACGTAAAAAAAAATATGTACCTACCCTCAACAATCCAATAAGTATCATTATTTTAATTATTCTTAGCCATTGCTGGTGAAGATATAATTTTGGAATCACAGTCTAGGCTTATTTAATTTTATTCGACAATTTAAATAGTTCTATGTGTATAATATAAGGAATAACTGCCTAACTACAGAACCTATATTTAATTCGTGTTTTGGTGTTTGGGACGATGAAGAGAGGAAGAAAGTTCGTTGTGCCACTCGAGAAGCAAATAAAGGTTTTCTTGCAATACAAAAAGTATTTTCCAAGTAAGTCAGATTTATCAGCATCTACTGATCCACTGTTTAGTGAAATTAGTACTGCCTTAGCCAATAAGATTACGAAACAGGCACTGTACCTTTCGGTGAAGAAAAATTTTGATTATTTCTTTAGCCCAGATGATAATATTTGCTGTGAAGAACCAAGCTCAATTACTTTAAGTGATAAATGTGATAATAGAGTAGAAAAAAAATGCAAAGACGGCAACAACAAATCGCTTGGAAACACAGTCACATAGGATTTTTTTATTGATAAGTATCAATGGGAGCGTTTGCAACCAACAACTAAACGCATAAAATTAAATAAAGGACCTGAGTCTGTTTTTAGAATTAAAAATGTTTTGCCTAAACATCAGTGGGCCTATCAATTGCGTGCAAAAATTTGGGAGATCCATCCAATAGCACACAGTTGGACATTTAAACAGTATTCTATTTCTGCACCAATATAACGTGCATCGGATCTTGTAAACAATGTGAAGCTGATGTTAAAGTTATTATTAGCTGGCCTTCGGATAAAATAGCTCAGTGCAAATGCATAATAACAAATTACGAAAAAAAAATCATTCATACTCCAATGAGAAAAATAAAACTATCACTTGCAAAACGAACTGAAATAGCCGAAGAACTTAAACATGTATCCGCTATTTCATATCGTAACTCAATGGCAAATAATATAGTTGTTAATTCCGATGAGCTGAACCTACTCATTTACCAACAACAGGATGAATACGTCAAATAAAACACGACTTGAAAACCAAATACTTTCATTATGGCTAATGACCCAAATATCGCCTTACAAAGAAGCTATCAAACATATCTCGGTGTATCCATTTTATATTTATTATTGGGATCCTTGCCAAGATCAATATTGCAAAGAATTTAAAAAAACTGATAAATTGATTGTTAGTATAGACGCCAGCGGTAGCATTTTTAAAACATTTGGCCCTATATATAATGTCACAATCACCAAGCACATTTTGTTTTATGTATGTGTCATGAAAACATGAAGTTCACAGTAGTATCCGACTTACCCAAATGGTATCAGAAAGCCAGTCTATGGACACTATATACAAATGGCTAGAAGCATGGCACGTGAGCAATCCAAAACCAGACGAAATCATCGTCGATGAGGCATCCGCGCTGATTGGTGCTTGCGTAAAAGCATTTACGAAACATAACACTGCTAAAGAATATGTTACAGAATCTTACAGAAAACTAGAGGAAGAAGAAAAAAGTGAAGATTTCTACATTAGAATAGACACAAGTTATTTTGTTAAAATCATTTTCAATTTAACTTGTTTTAAACACGTCGACAACAGGGTAAAATTGTTTTATATTAAATGGCTGTTAGCGCTGAAGGAATGCGTAAATTTTGAAAAAGCCAAAGGAATTTTGACAGATATTATTACAGTTTGTTTGAATGAACACGACGGCATTAATAAATCCAATAATCCTTCTAGGTGTGAGTTGGCTAAGAATCGATTAAAGACATTGAATCAGTTTCAGACTTTAGATAAAGAGATAGAGATTGTGGACAGTGACAAAGTAAATGATCTGCCTAAAGCTGTTGAAAAATCAGTGTTTGAAAATAAAACTGATAGCAAATTTAGTGAAGAGAACAGATTTTTAAGTGGTTTGCCAACAAAATTGAAACAGAAAAATTAGTCTTAACACTAAATACTGATGATATAGGTAATCATGACAATTTGTACCACTATCCTGCTTTTATAGGCACTTTATTACTTTTACTGAATCTGTTTCCTTTGTGGTCAAACGTAATGAAGAATATTTATGATTCCGAAATCGAGGCACCTACTTCTTCAAATGTTGAATCATACTTTAAAACTATAAAAAGACAGCTATTACATCTAAGCACCAAATCTCATAGACTACGAACAGATGAATTCATAAAGAAACATTTAAAATTCTTAAAAGGAGAGATTAAAGTTGCACCGAGAAAATCGATACTGCCAAATCTTACTGTACAAAAAAATACTACTAGGGCAGATTTTCATAAGAAGGAAATAAAAAGGGATTTCATAACATCTACGCGGAAAAGAAAATTACAGCCTATAGAGCCTAAGGAAGAGTTTACTGATGATTCTATTTTTGCTGAGGATCCTAGCTTCATCGAAAACTGGAAAGGGAAAGGAAATGTTACTAAAAAAAGAAGAACTTTGAAGCCAGTTATTTTTTGTCTAACGGAAGCAGGCTACAAATTGGTAAAAAAAATATTATATTGAGGAATACTTGCGCGATTGATTCGGTATGTCAGGCTTTAGCTATAGCATATATCGATGGCTATCGTATAAGTCAAACAATACACGAGACTGAAAATTTATTCTGTAAACTTGTCAGACTCATGAGTGGAAGAGATACAGAAGAAGTGTACAAAATAAGATCTGAAATGGCCCAAGTCTATTTCTCAAAAGTTGAACAAGAAGCGTCTGTGGAAGTGAGATGTGAGTGCAATGTGAATAATATATTTGAACGCATTTTAATAGACTGTATATACAGTGCAGATGAAAATGAACATTGTACAGAATCAGATTGTGCAATCAATAGAGTTCAGCGTAAGATACCTGTCCTACACGTTGATATAAATTCAGCCATTAATGATTTACAAGAATCCGCAAATACTTTAATTAATGCTCAAGAACTTACAGAATGCCGGCGAGGTACATGTAAAGGTGTTAAATCATTTAGTGTATCTTTGCGAGATCTTATTGCATTTGAATTTCATTCCAATCAATTTATTTCAATAGATGATCCACCAACATCTCTTTTGTAAGATGGATCTGAGTTTCATTTATTGTCAATAATAGAATTCGTGCCCCCAGTAAGTGGAACACTAATTGGTCACTACAAAGCTCATTGCAGACGAAATTCAGAATGGAAATGTTATGATGACGAATCGAAAAAAATTACGAAGAGTAAAAAAAGCTAATTCCACATTGTATAATATATGCGAAAAGTAATGAAAAATAAGATAAATTAATAATTGAATATTTTATAAGTAAATTGTAATATGATTAAGGGTGCTATTTAAATGGTTAGCATATAAGGCAGCGATTGCCTAGTGGAGATACCAACAGACTGCCTGAAGGTATCGGGTTCGAATCCACGCCCCGCGCACCAATGACTTTTCGGAGTTATGTGCGCATTGATTTGATAATTAACACTTGTCCCGTGCCTCAGAGAGCACGTTAAGCCGTCGGTCGCGGTTGTCATGAAGATTTTTGACAAGCGTTACAGGGCGTCAGTACCTTCTAAAATAAACTGACACTAGTCTAAACCATGGAATACGCTATCCCTTCTGGTTGCGGAGGTCAGACAGGCAGTCGCTCCGTGGAAAAGCAAATATTCAGCCAAATCCGGTTAGACTAGTAAGCGGACCCCAGATTGAAACTGAGATAACGCTAAGAGGATGATGATTTAAATGGTTAGCATATTATTGGTATTTTTGTGAGCAGAAAAATATAATCTGTGAGCAGAAATAGCTATTTGATCAGCAACTCATGGCCAGCAAACATTTCAAAAGCAATCAGCAATTGATGTCATTCTGGATGGCTGAAATTATTTTTGTAAAGCATGTTAATAGGCGGGTCCACACAGAGCGAGCAGCCTCGCGAGGCATTTGCCGCGCGAGGAAACGGCCCCCGAACGAGCGCGCCATAGAATAAAGCCGCGTTCACATTTATCTGAGGTGATCTCTCGTGACGGTCTCTGACGTAATTACTAACCATTCACATTTGTCTGTTGTCGTCTGTCGCGATCTGACGCAATTTTGAATCAGTTGTGTCTTGACTCTCGGGAAGTTCACACATTCGCAATGTTTTTGATGAATTATCCGATTCATTAAGTAGATTATATCTAATTATATCCATAATTTATTTACATAGGATTATATTATTTCGTATTCGATTAGCTCGTCTATAGGTACTGTATAGGAATAATATTATAAAAATTGGGCAAGTGCGAGTCGGACTCGCGTACGAAAGGTTCCGTACCATCATCTATAAAGGAAAATCACGTTTGTTGTATGTATACTTAAATATTTTTTTAAGTTTCTACCTGTTTATTAAGATCTAGTAACAAATTGCTTAAAAATTAGTAATTAACGTTTGTTGTATGGGCCCTCCTTTATTATTTTTTTTTATTTAATTATTTATTTTGAAAGCTAATATACGACTACATATTCTGTGAAAATTTTAGGCGTCTACCTGTTACCGTTATTAATTTTGTGCAAAAAAATACGAACAAAAAAAAAACACGTTTATTGTATGGAAAAATTTAAATTAATTTAGTATTTGTTATTATAGCGGCAATCAAAATACATAATTTGTGAAAATTTCAGCTTTCTAGCTATCACCGTTTATGAGATACAGCCTGGTGACAGACAGACAGACAGCGGAGGCTTAGTAATAGGTTTTATACCTTTTATGTACGGAACCCTAAAAAGGAAGTCAATTAGTTCGTCGTCCATAGCGCACAATTGCATACGCGCGTCTGACGTTTTACTTAACGCCCCCGCACATAGAGATATAAAGGATAGAGTGGCAGAACAGTACCTAACTCAATACTGTGTCGTGTCCGTCGGTGCGAGAGAGAACGCAACAGGTTAAAGGCCCCCTGAATCTCTCTCTAACAGTACATGCACAACATTAACATTGCGCAATGGCGTGCTACCTGTAACTATTATTTATACCAGTTTATCAGTAATCAATAGTTTAAAAATATATAAACTTTTTTGTCACTTCAAACTATCTTCGTGTATCAATAAAAACAACTTTTAAACTATTGATTACTAATAAACTGATTTGAATAATAGTTACAGGTAGCACACCACTGCGTAATGTTGATGTTGTGCATGTATTGTTAGAGAGAGATGCAGGGGGCTTTAATGTTGCGTTCTCTCTCCCACCGGCGGACACGAATAGGCCCCACTCTGCCACTCTATTCTTAATATCCTAATGCCCCCGCACCCCACCCTTTCCGTCGCAGACCGAGATATCGTTTGTCGTGACACGACAGACGCCGTCACGACAGATTACATCAGGTAAATGTGCACCCTCACATATAAAATGTAAGAAACCGATTGCTCTCTGTTGCGTCACGACACGACAGATCACGTCAGATAAATGTGAACGTGGCCTTAAGCGCGGCAGCCTCGGCAACATCTGTTTTTTAATATCCATAGGAAAAAAATAAATTTTAGATGTCATAAAGTTTGAAAAGAGAACGTGTAAATATAGTTGAAAATCTATTATTATTATTGCACATGTATTGTGCAACTTGTGAATTAGAGTGAAATAGTACATGTGGCATCTATCGGTTGTACGTATCAATGTAAGATCGTTGGTCTCTCTCCCTCTCTTATATAAACAAAATGTTTATAAATATAGTACTCGGAATTGATCATACTGTAATAGGGTTGTGGCATGTGTTTTTATTAGCCGGCTGTCTGACTGATGCAAACCCTCCTTAAGAATACAATTTTTAATTACTGTTTTTTACATTCTACCACACTCACACAACACCATCTAGTCCCAAACTAAGCAAAGCTTGTACTATGGGTACTAGACAATGGATAAACATACATATAGTATACTTTTTTTGTAAAAACATACATATTATACATAGAAACACCCAGACCAAGACAATCATTCATGTTCATGCACACAAATGTTTGACTTGAGCGGGAATCGAACCTGCGACCTTAGATTGCATCAAAGATGAGAATATTATGATGGATGTATCCTCCGTGATCCAGTGACCAGTGGATAGCGTATGCGACTGCTGATCAGAGGTCCCGGGATTCGATTCCCGGGTCGGGCAAAAGTATTACTGAGTTTTCTCGAATTCTCAGAAGCAGCACGGAGTCTGCTGATGTGCCCGGGTAACGGCAATAGGCTCGTCCCCTATTACGTGGGATCTAAACATTTTATGGCGAAATTTGGATGTAATAATATCACACCTCTGCCTATACCTTCGGGATACAGACGTCAGTCTATAAAAAAAATGTACAACATACCTACATACACACTTTCGAATTTATATTATTAGTAGGGATTATAATGTTCGAGCGAGGCACGAAACAGCGTCCAGACCGCGGCAAAACAAAAATCCGAACTCGATGGCTCGGTTGCTCGGTCGCTCGCCCGCGGCGGCACACGCGCTTGCCTCGGCCGGGGCACGTCCACACAGAGCGCGCAGCCTCGCGCGCCAATTCCTCGCGAGGCTGCGCGCTCTGTGTGGATGTGCCTAATTCGGTAGCTCGGGCGCACGGTAAGCTCGGCCGCGGCTGCACACACGCTTTCCTCGACCGAGCCACGTCTACATAGACCGAGCAGCCTCGCGAAGCATTTTCCTCGCGAGGCTGCTCGGTCTGTGTGGACACGCCTAAATTAAGTATATCAGCTACAGTGACCTGCTCCTGTATGATAAATTTTCGTTAAACACTCAGAGAGTAAGCAAACAAATATAATGTAAGTACCTAGACATTATGTCCAATTACCTAGTTTAATAAACTAAGTTGACAAAGCCCTGCTTCGCAGGGCTCCTATTTTTGGGTTAAGGGTCATAAGAGAACCTAACATAACCTGTATAATCCATATACAAGTAAACTATGAGATACTGTGCAAAGCGGACTGTATTTCGCGTAAATGTGGTATGGTTCGTTACAAAACTGTAAATTCCGACAAGCCTGGGCGCGCCCTTCAAAAAGTGTGTCTTGCTGTTTCTGTCAACCAACTCTCAGTGCATCCGCGTGTGCGCCGGCGCCCGTGTGGTGCGGCGCCCAGGAGGCGCGGGGGGGGCGCGCCTAGTGCTGTGCGCAGCATGTCATAGACATTCTGCCGGGCCGCCAGTGAGAGGGCATATCCGGTTAAATGCTCTTCTGATAGTGCCGCCGCTGGTCTTGATGTCGGCCACTCTTGTGACTCCGTCGGGCCCCGGATGGAGCTGTGTTACTCGCCCGAGTACCCAGCGGGCTGGTGGGAGAGCGTCATCTTTCACGACGATCAGGGTGCCTTCTGTCAGCTGTCCAGACGACTTCTTCCATTTTGTTCTGATTTGAAGTTGTGAAATGTACTCCTTGTAGAATCGAGTCCAAAAGTGTTGACGCAGGAGCTCCACGCGTTTGTATCTGGGTATATGCAGCGGATTACAGTCAGCCAGTGGTGGCTGAGGTAGTACAGATAATGATCGACCGATTAAGAAGTGAAATAGAGTGAGAGCAGTGAGATCAGACGGGTCAGACGATAGAGGCGTTCAGGGCCTTGAATTTAAAATGCCTTCAATTTGACATAAGACTGTGTACATTTCTTCATACGTGAGATGTGCCAAGCCTAAGACTCGCCTAAGGTGATGTTTTGTTGACTTCACTGTACCTTCCCATAACCCATCAAAGTGTGGGGAGTATGGAGGAATGAAATGAAAAGTGATGCCTTGTTCTGCTACATGGTTGCTTATCAAATTCTGATTCTTCGCCAAAAACTCCGTGAAAACATTTGACGCCCCTGCAAAGTTAGTGCCATTGTCTGAGGCTGGTTTCAGAGTCACGCGTTTGACCGGCGCCGGCCACACGCGCGCGCTTCCAATTACACTAGATTAGTAGTAGCGTTTCACAGGCACGCAGTTCAAACGCTTCGCGTGTGAGACGCGCGCCGTCGGCCGGCGCTGCCGAAGCGCGCGCCGCCCGAGCTCCTTCTACGTGAAACGCGCACTCGTTTCAGTGTTCCGCGTGTTATGCGCGAGCTGTTGAGACGCGCTGGCCGACGGCGCGTGCCGCGCGCGTCACTCTGAAACCAGCCTGAATATATGTGAGCAGGTTTTCCTCGGCGGCTGATGAATCTATTTAGTGACGCTAAGTAAGATTCCTTTGTCAAATCGGTAACCAATTCCAGGTGTATAGCTTTAACTGCAAGGCATACGAATATGCATATGTATGACTTTATCAACTGACTACCACGCCCCTTACGATTACTAATCATGATTGGCCCGGCGGAATCTACACCGACGTTATTAAATGCGAAATCAGAATGCATGCGTGGCTCAGGTAAATTACCCATGATTGGTGTAATTGTTTTTCCTTGAAAGCGTCTACATGTGATGCATGATTGTACTGTCTTTCTGGCTAGATTGCGACCACTGATAGGCCAATATGTTACACGTATGTGGGCGAGTAACAGCTGTGGACCAGCATGGAGAAGTTTTTTATGTTGAGTGGAAAAAATGAGTTTGCAAATGTGATGGTAGAGTATTAGCGTGTAAAAGCATTGGAAACTTTTTATCATATTGAAATCGCGAATTAGCGAGCCTGCCGCCCACGCGAATAACTGCGCCGGCCTGATCAAAAAATGGATGTAATGAAATTAATCTGCTTTTTATTGGTAATGTTTTATTTGTTGAAAGTAACTCATATTCAATAGAAAATGAATTTAACTGTGATATTTTTACTAAATTTAATTTGGCCTGATATAGTTCTTTTGTTGTTAATGAAATAAAGGTGTTTGAAGCTGAATTACTTTTTTGTGTTTTTGTTCTACAATTATGTATAAATCGCAATATGTATGCAGTTATGCGTGTTAGTTTTGTGAAGTTAGAGTAATTGTAAATGAATGAATTGTTGTCTGTCTGTGAGTAACATTGAATAGTGTTTTTGTGGATCTGGGGTTTTGTTTCTGGAAGGTCAGAACAACTGCTGTGCCCAGGTGATGTTGGCCAGCTGCTATCATCATCCCTAAGAAAGTCTGGACCAGAGAACCACAAATCTGAATGTATGAGTGTTGATGCTGTGACACCCCTAGATATGAGATCGGCGGGGTTCTGTTTTGTAGGTACATATCGCCATGTTTGTTTATGTGTTATTGTTTGTATTTCATTAATTCTGTGACTTACAAATGCATTTAGTTTGTGTGGTGGCAACTTTATCCAGGACAGCACAATCATGGAATCACTCCAAAAGAAACAGTCTGAAATTATGTGTGAATTGCGGAGAGAGTCAATGACCTTTTTGTAAAGGCGAACAGCTGTGAGGGCTGCACATAGTTCTAGTCGTGGAATTGTTAATGATTTTAGTGTTGCCACTCTGCACTTGGCTGTTACTTGGCACGTGCCAAGTAACAGCCAAGTGCACAAACAGCTACACACTTTCTGTGACGCCTCTCAGCACGCCTATGGCGCCTGTTTATATGTGCGCACACACACCACAAATGGTGAAGTGTACGTACACTTCAAATGGTGAAGTG
Source organism: Euclidia mi (assembly GCA_944739405.2). Lineage (NCBI taxonomy): Eukaryota > Metazoa > Arthropoda > Insecta > Lepidoptera > Erebidae > Euclidia > Euclidia mi. Next base: position 456,676 of record OX123182.2, read on the forward strand.
TACGTACACTTCAAATGGTGAAGTGTACGTACACTTCACCATTCGTGGTGTGTGTGCGCACATATAAACAGGCGCCATAGGCGTGCTGAGAGGCGTCACAGAAAGTGTGTAGCTGTATATGTTTGGGTGAATCATAGAAAACTCGTCTCGGTATGACTAATTGTTTTAAAGCTGATAGTGATTGTATGAACTTTTTCACATATGGTACGAGCACTACTAGACAACGGCAGCACCTCAAGCTATATAACTAGGCACTTGTGCTCAAAACTGGGCTTACCCATTCAAACTATAGACACCATGGTCACTAGTATTAATAATCAGTGCACAAACATAACAAAAAATACTAACATTCACATTCAATCAGCACACAATAAAAATTACAGAACGGACATTTTATGTCTTGTGATTAACCAAATTTGCAATACAGTCCCAAATACATACATAAACAAAGATACCATTCAAATACCTAGTTGTATACAACTAGCAGACCCTGACTTTAACATTCCGGCCCCTATTGACTTATTATTGGGTGCAGACATATTCTGGGAAGTCATGGGTACTGGAAGATTGGAATTAGGAAACCAGCAACCGGTTCTACAACAAACAGATTTAGGCTGGTTGATATCAGGCTGCATTTCAAATACTCATATTCAAAATAAAATTCAAAACTCATTCTTTGTGAGTCAGATCTCAGATAACATAAACAAATTTTGGGAATTAGAAAACATATCTACTCCTTCAGACATACCTCACATTACTCAGCTATCATGTGAAAAAATATTTACATCAACTACAACTCGCAATGCTGATGGTAGATTTGTGGTCACTATACCGTTCAAACAATCGCCAGGGTGCTTAGGCCAGTCATATAGTCAGGCAAAGATTCGTTTCCTTAACATAGAAAAACGATTCAAATCAGATCCTACATACAAACAACAATATCTAACTTTTTCACATGACTAAAAACACAAACAGTAACACTCTGACACCTTCATATTATATACCACATCATGGTATAATACAAAACACCAGCACCACAACAAAGTTCAGGGTGGTTTTTGATGCATCGGCACGCACATCTAACAAAATATCACTTAATGATATACAGACAATAGGACCAGTAGTACAAGATGATTTGATTTCTATACTTATTAGGTTCAGACAACACTAATACATAATATCAGCTGATATTGAAAAAATGTTTAGGCAAATATCCATCGTAGAAAACCAACGATCATTACAACAAATTGTATTTCGTTTCGATGAGTTAGAACCACTGAAAACTTACACATTAAATACAGTAACGTATGGGACAGCTTCATCACCCTACCTCGCTACACGTTGTATCAGACAGGTTGGGTTGGACTGCCAACATGACAAGGAAGTGTCGGAGATCATCATACATGATTTTTATTGTGATGACCTGATTACGGGCTCAGACCGGAAGTCTCGGTTAATAGAAATAGCAATGTCAGTAAATGCAGCTCTAAAATCAGCACAATTCCATCTCAGAAAGTGGCAGTCCAACAGTCCTGATATTTTACAAAAAGCAAACCTATCATCAGATTCACTTCACAGTACCACAAATTTAGGTAATAAAGACCCATCAAAAACATTAGGTATATACTAGAACCAAAATCAAGATACAATAACATACTTAACAGACATAGAAGACTCGGTTGATTACAATATTACAAAAAGGAAAATATTGTCAATCATTGGCAAAATATTTGACCCTTTAAGCCTTTTAAGTCCTTCAGTCTTAGAAGCCAAAATAATAATGCAAAAGTTGTGGTCACAAAACTTAAAGTGGGACAGCAGTGTCCCTCATGACATAGAAATACTATGGAAAAAGTTCATACAATCACTATCAGCTTTAAAACAATTAGTCATACCGAGACGAGTTTTCTATGATTCACCCAAACATATACAGCTACACACTTTCTGTGACGCCTCTCAGCACGCCTATGGCGCCTGTTTATATGTGCGCACACACACCACAAATGGTGAAGTGTACGTACACTTCACCATTTGAAGTGTACGTACACTTCACCATTTGCAATACTAAATTTGCAATACAGTCCCACATACATACATAAACAAAGATGTGTGCGTTCGCGCAGCGGAATGTTGTTGAATTTAAAGATTTTAATTATGCAGATATTTAGTGTATGACGTCGTATAATTGTGTATGGTAAAAAAAAATTTGTGCACGCAGCCATTGTGGAGAAATTCACCAAAAACTGATTCCGCTGGGCGAACGTTGTCCTGGCGGAACTTTTTTTAATCCATAGACTTTAGAAGAAAAGAGATATATCCAAGAATTAGTGTGTATTTGTGTGTAATTGTGTATGTATGAATAAAATTAGTGCATGCATAAACTTCGGAGAAATTCAAGTTTCCGCTACGCGAACGTTTGGCCATTAGCTAGTTTTCATATAAAGCGCTTAGAGAGCTGTAGATTTTTACATACGTTGTTTTGAATTTGTTTATATTTGTTTAAAATACAGATTTAGAAAAAATTGTAGAACTTAAAAGATAAAAATATAAACGTAAAATACGCTTATTAGGTCTTAGTTCTTAAAGTATGCACTTTGTGGTCTAGATTTTCACGTTTATACAAACCTTGTAAGTGTCTGCAACATGTTGCCAAGTATCAATGATGTTACGTTAGTAATTAAAGAGTTATAGGACAATTTACCATGAACAGATCACTGTTTACAAAGCAGTCAAATATCACGACGTTCTAAAGGAATTGCATGGTAAAATGTATGCCAATAATTAGTGTATTCATTCAACTATTCACATGCAAAATTTCATGTCATTAAATTCAGTAATTAAAGAAAAAAACAATTATAATACTGACGAAGCATCGAAAACCTACATAACCCGACCAAGTTCGGATGGCTACAAAAAAGCGGCCGTGCCATATATCTAAGAAACGTTCTTAACCTTACAATATAGTATTTATTAATATGGTACAGTTGCGTACACAAGCGTTAGGAAAAAATAAAACAATTGCATTTCTTGAATGAAAAATATTTTTTTAATAATAACGCCACTATCTACGATAAAAATAAATCTTCAATTAACAAGTACCTATTTAAATATCCGTGTACAAAAATATTTTTAATTACATATAATACTTAATTATGTAATTATAATAACGTTAACAAACGCTTGCAACGACAGCAATAGACTTAAATGTGTTTTAACTAAAATAGGTTTAATAAACGATTATGAATATAAGGGTACCTAAGTATAATATTTCGAGCTTCTATAAAAATTTAAATCACATCACATAACTAGACTATTCAGTTGTTTAGATTTGATCAACATTAAAAAAGTGCTTATAAACTAAAACATTGGTATAAAAAAGGTAATTTCAAGAAAATATTCTTAAATGAGTAGCAAATACAGTAAATAACCTCAACATTTCTAAGTATAATGTACTCTAGCTTCAAAAATAATCACAGATTAACAATCACAGATCACATAACTAGACTAATCAGTTGTATAAATTATTGCATGAGGCATTATATTTTTGGAACTATTTTGAATTTTGCTACATAAATCATCGTAACACTGAAATGATTTTTTAGTGTACGGGGGTCTCGAACAATGCGCCTTGTAATGACCAAAACCTGGCATTTGTAAAGGTGGTACATATTCAATAATAGCCAATATTAAAAATAGCTTATTCTTTATTTCAATATTACGAGGTATGTCCTCTAGATTTATGTACAAATTATGTAGTTCACAGATAATCAAATCATTTAAATCATATTTAAAATCGACAGTGCCTATTCCACAAAAATCACAAACAGGAGGATTGTCACTCCTCATACCAGATTCTACAGACTCTTGCAATTTGGCAATGCCTTTACACTTAATGATATCAATGTTTACATTTAAAATTGCTGTTATTTATGGAAACAAGGCATTCCTTGTTTGAACAACATTTCTTTCTGTTTCCAGAAAAGTATGGCAAACAGATGTCTTCAATTATTTTTGTGACATTGCACGCACAATCTATAATTTGGCATATATCCAATCTCTTTGTTTGGCACTGTCTTGCATCGAGTGTATTGTCATTAACATTAAACGATTGATTTAGTTAGACAATTGGATAAAAAAACGAGTGAATGAATCTTTGCTAATCAAGGGATCTATAAAATGACGGAAAGAGATACGGTCAGTATATGCGACTGCGAAAGCTTGAGCCACTGCGTCAAATGCACAGGTATTAGTCACAACATTTTTGATGTCTTTCGATATTGATACGTTACCATTTTGTAAGATGTATAGAGGCTTCGACGAGATAGTTTTTGTGTTGGGAATAACTAGACCTCTCCAGTTTTCTATTTCAACAGGATAGTCTTGAAAAATGGATTGCTCCTCGAAATCACCTATAATTTTCGTCTGTTTAACTTGATTTAAAATCATATGTTCATTCTTATTCTTTTTTTTTTTTTTTTCTCTTTATTTGTTTTGGGACTTATATATAATTTTATATGTCAGTCCCATCATAACAAGAACAGTTTACAGCTTTTAAAATTACTTATTACTAACTTACATCTAATATACATACATAGGTTTCATGTATACTTACCTACTAGAATTATGATGATGAAGGCATAGCCAATTTACAAAACATCTTAGCTTCTTCAGAAGTGGGGTTACTTAATATGCTTTGCACTACACCAACATTCATACAGTTTATATTTAAGAAATTTATGATACTTGTTCTTTTACTACTGTTTTTGACACATTCCATCAAAACGTGTTGAACATCATCTACTTTATTACACACTTCACAAAGTGGTGAAATAGCTCGTCCCATTAGATAGTCAAATTTCTTAGATGGAATGTGTCCTAAACGTAATCTGTTCAGCATTACTACATATTTACGGTTCATTTTAACATTAAAAAACCAGGGTATTTGAAGAGGCTGACACTGTATTGTTTTATACCATATTCCTTTTGTTGCAGACTGTTCATCAAAATACTCTTTCCACTTATTATAACAGATATATTTAAATTTAAATAAAATTTCCGAAAAGAATGGTACTATATTTAAACTTTCACCTTCTCTTATAGCAATTTTTGCTAGGCGGTCAGCCTCTTCATTACCCTGCACTCCTATATGGGATGGAACCCATTGCAATTTCAGAATTTTGTTACTACTATGCATATGTAATATCTCATTGAGAATTTCATAGGCTACCGAAACACCTCTGTGTCCAGAGGCGCATCGAGCCAAATGGTACAAAGAAGATTTACTATCTGTAAAGATTACAAAACATTGACCATTACTATTATTAATATATTTTAGAGTTTCTGAAATTGCAATGAGCTCCATCGTCATTATCGATACCTCAGAGTTGGTTTTGTACATTGCTTGCCGTTTTTCATTTACATAAAAATATGCCGCTCCTTGACCTGCTACACTCTTAGAGCCATCTGTATAAAATTGTTGCCAACCATTATATTTCAGATTGAGAGATTGTATGACATCATATTTTAGGTTTGTAATTTCATAACTGTTTTTTGAGTACTGAATACAATCCAAATTAACCTCAATAATTTCCTCTAAATTAATACTAGACAACCAAGCATCTAGGGTAAACATTTGAAGGGGATATGTTGCATGTACTTCGCTAGACTTGGTTTCTCTGTAGGCAACCAAAAGCAATGGCATTTTTTTGTTTTGCCAATATCTAGAATGTGGCTGCATATCAAGTTCATCCAATAGGTTAATAATATCATTATTAGACCATGACATACTTTTAATACAATATTTGTATGCTAGAAATAGTCTCCTAACAAACAATGGCTGAACAAATAACTCACTTTCCATCGCATATATTGGAGAGCTTTTAATAAACCCACCTATAATCCTTAATGCCTGATTTTGTATTTTATCCAATTTAAACAAATTTGTCTTTGCACAATTATCGTAAAGGAAACAAGCATAGTCGAACCTACTTCTGATCAAGCATAAGTACAATGTACGTAGATATTTAGTGTGAACACCCCAATTAGCCCCAGCCAAAACTTTTAGTATATTAAGAAATTTAATAGTTTTATGAGATATTTCATTGATGTGTTTTCCCCATGTGAGAGATCTATCCAGCCACATTCCTAGATATTTAATGTACTCTACAGAATCTAAAGGAATGTTATTAATTTCCAGATGTATTTGTCTTCTAATACGCCCCCTACTGAATATGCAAAATTTTGATTTATGTGCTGATAACTGTAAACCAAGTTCATTCAAAATATTCGCCATAGAATCAAGAGCAATTTGTAGGTTTATTTCACAAGCATTTAAGTCTTTGTGACTTAGATAAAATACATAATCATCAGCGTATTGCGTGACTAAAACGTTTTTAATTTTATGGCATATACTAGAGGTAGTAATATTGAAAAGTAACGGCGACAGCGGGTCCCCTTGGGCTAAACCTCTGTTTGCGCATCGAATATAATTATTTTGTTCCCCAGACAAGTCTTTTAACATTAAATGTCTGTCATTTAGATAGGACCATAAATATGTACAAATTCCTTTACCAACCTTTAAGTCATCCAGGATAGTGAGCATCTTCTCAATCAAAATATTGTTGTATGCATCCTCTATGTCTAGAAAACAGGCAACAGTGGGCATTTTTTTTGCTAAACCTAACTGTATGTACGTAATGAGTCTAGAAAGGCTGTCTAAGCAGGAATGAGCTTTTCTAAATCCTGTGACTTGTGGAGATAATACCAAATGTTTCTCTATGTGCCATTCAATTCGATTGTTCAGCATATTATGAAAAATTTTGCATAAACATGTAATTAAAGAAATAGGTCTTAATTTATGTTCTACATTGCAATTAGTTACTGCCTTTGGTATGGGTACTATTAGAATTGATCGCCATTGATTGGGTACGTAACTGGTCAGAAAAATAGCATTAAATAAATTAAGTAAGAATTTTATGCCGGACTCAGGCAGATTATAGATCATTGAATACGTGATGCCATCACTACCAGGAGCAGTATCTTTCTTTTTAAAACATATTTTAAGTTCTTGTAGTGTGAACGGTGATTCCAGTAACACATTTCTAGAATTAAAAGTAGGTGTTAAGTTTCCGACCGTATCTGGAGTTAGTGAATGTAATAATTCCATTTGTCTTTGTTTAGATGGTGTACACTTTGACGGACGATATCCCTTGATCCAGCCCATCTTGTTCCACATTTCAACCGCTGAAGTACATTCACTGACACCATCACAGAACGCTTGCCAACTACGTGACTTAGCTTTTTGTATTAGTCTACGACAACATAATATTTTATTTTGCAAGATTTCGTAATTATCAGGGGTTGGGTTTCGTCTGAATTTTTTTAAAGCTAGTCTCCGCTCCGCAACTGCTGCTGATAGTGATGGGTTCCACCATTCCTTGGGCTTAAATTTATTACTGGGATTCGCACATATCTTAGTAAAAGGAATATTTTTGTTAGCGGCCTCATTGATATTGGTTTCCAAATAATCGTACATATTTTGAATGTCAGAGTTCAAGAAGCTATTAATATTCCAATTCGACAAAGGTGCGCTTAGGTCTTCTTTATACTGATGCCAATTAGCCCGTTTGAAATTTCTCCTCCTAGTGAAAGACAGCGGAGCTTGAAAATTTAGCCTTATTTTAATGAGAAGATGATCACTACCTAAGCTCTCGTTTAATACTTGCCATTTAGTCATTATGGCTAGGTCTGATGAGACAAATGTTACATCTGGTGAGGTACTCTGAAGAACACCCTCCATTAGTTTAACGCGAGTAGCTGAGCCGTTATTTACAGATACAAAACCACAATCCAATGAGGCATCTAACAACTGCATTCCCCTGGGGTCAGTTTTGTATGACCAGTTTGTGTGGTGCCCATTATAATCACCCACCACAATACATTTTGTAGACACACGTGAAAAAAGATCCTCCCAATCGCATGTCCTAGTACTTACTGATGACGGACAGTAGATACTTATGATGTCTTCTAAAACACTACAATTTAATACCTTCACATGAATAGCCTCTATACCAGAATTATGTAAATTAATTTGACATACCTGTGAGCGAATAGACTTATGGACTATGATTGCAACTCCTCCATAAGCATCAGGTCTATCCCTTCTATAGATACTATAGGTACTTAACTTAATTGAGTCAATTTCCGAATCAAGCCAAGTTTCACATATTGCTGCTATATGAATATTTTCCCTATTCAATAGTAAGTCAAAATCTACTAGTTTAGGCTTTAAACTTTGGCAATTCCATTGTAGTATATTTATGGCAGAATCCTTAACGTTACTATCCATCAGATATGTTTAAAATATTTTTTAACAACTGGTCACCTGTGAAAATTTTCAAAAACCATAATTTAAGCTCTCCGAAAATATCCTTCAATATTGCCATAATTTTTTCTTCAAAACTGCGCTCCGAAAATATTATTTCCTTAATCCTCTGGAAAACTGAATAAAAATCAAACCTCCTTTTAATCTTCTTATCCTGTTTATCATTTATCCGATCACACAAAGGTTCAACGTCCATATCTTCTTCTTGTGTTGATTCTATATCAGTCTCAATATTTTTCTTTTTTTTCTTCTTGCTTTTTTTAGCTTTCTTGGTGTTTGGGCGCTGTAATGCCTCCTCTTTATATATCTCCCCCTCATTTGTAAGATCTGTGTCACTAGCCAATTCTTCTGGAGGATTTATACCTTTTTTAAGAACACCGCTGTAACTATTTTCAGGTCTTTGAATGCAGGATGACGTGGGATAGCATGCCTTGTCGTCATTTTCTTTAGTGCATGTCGGACGATCTGAAGCTTTCAAATACATCTCCAATGCCTTCTTGTATGTGAGATTATTCTCACTCATAATAAGTCTTATTTTTCTTTCTTTTAGGAAAGCAGGGCACGTCTTGTCTAACGCCATATGTGGGCCCCTGCAATTGGGGCACTTAAATGTTTCGATTTCACAATTTTCGTGCGCTTTACCACATTTAGGACAAACAATCTTGCTGGACGGGCAAAAATGTCTACTGTGGCCAAACTGCCAACACAGAGAGCACTGAGATACCGGGAATATATATTTCTCTACTTGAAATCTGCAGCCATAAGCATATATATATTGAGGTGGAAAGGGATTATTGAAGCATATGCGTACCGTCTCGCTGTCTACCCATTTACCTTCTAAGTTCCTTTTTTTTAATCGTTTGGTTGTTACTATCTCCATATCACAGTTCAGACTTGTAGTAAACTCTTTCTCCTCAATGTCTAAATCCACTCCTTTAATGATTCCGTAAGATAAAATATTCTGGTCATGAATGTACTGGACTTTAAGATCTAATTCTTTGAATTTTTGACTGTGTAGTAACATTTCAGCTTGCTCTTTCTCTTTCAACTGAATCAAAACTTTATATGGGCTCTTATATTTAATTTTAGTCACTCCTCCTATCTTTTCACTGGACAATAATTTCGCTAAAGCCATTTGTTTTGGCAAAGGTTTTAATGCACTTAAAGATATGTCATAATGCATAGAGGTAACATTAATGTCATAATGACTTTGCGTTGCGTCACTTTTTTCCAAAAATTCACATTGGGTATCATGTGTATTCACTGAAACAATTCTGCTCGTTACTTTAGGTTTTTTTCTAATAACTGTCGGAAAACTATCTTCACTACTTTCTTCACCTTTTGCTCTCGCTCCTGGTTTTTTGTGGTTCATATTCAGGTCATTTCTTACAGAATTATTCCGATTCGACAAACCATCAAGCTCTCTTTCACATTCTTTTAAAATTTCCGAATCACTTCTATCTAAATCTTCATCATCTACACTATTTTCACTCATTTTACTAAAAGTGGATACTTATAATTAAGCGGATAGTGAAAGTCGCGGCACTAAACGAACTGCGTGCGCTCGCCGGCACGTCTCGCGCGCGAATGATTCTTATTCTTAATTATCTTAGTAGCAGTTTCAGAATATTTAGCTTTATTTAATTTGATCATCCCATTAATGTAAGTGTCATGTTGTATTAAAAATTCGTCTAAACGTATTCGCTCCTGCTTTGTGTTGAAATATATGGTCTTTATATCTTTAAAATGATTTTCAACATTTGAGCTACTCCCAACATTTCTAACATTACGAAAATACTTATCCATAACGCCACTCCACATTGGCAACTTTCTCAATAGTCTTTTTAATGTATCATTTATTTCTGGTAAATAATATTCGTTTTTATTTTCGTTCGGGTCAATTAACATTAAATACAATTTTTCGGTTTCTAGAATATTGTCGTAATATTGAATGAGTGGGTTTGTACCTGCATTGTTGGTGTCATTCTTTTTATCGGGTAATACAGAACATAATGACTCATCATCGTTACAGTTATCTAAATCTTGGATGTCAACCTTATACTCTCTTATATTCGCTAAACACGCTACAGCTTGATCATATTTCTTGCATGATTGCCCATCCAAATCTAGGGTTACATATTCATGTAAAGATACAGTAACGATATCTTTGATTACTGATTTGACTTCGTCATAGGACTTAAGCAAGTGAATTTTTTTTATACAATTAATATAGAAGTTTTTACATTTTTCTGTCGCTTTATCAAAACAGCTTTGTTTGTATAATTTTTTGAAAAAATGAGACTTATCCAATCTAATGTAACATGCTGGTATAGAATAATGTTCACCTTCTAATATCGAAAAACACTGCGCCAAATATTTGTTTGTGTCGGTGTTTAAAAAACTGCGACATATTGCTCCTAATAGGGCAGACGAATCATCACTGATAATTTCATTCGGCGTATTACGGTTACGCGCCCATGTGCTTAACCATGTGGCTATGGTTTCAGTAGTATGGGACTGGGACGCCATATAACATAAAGGTATACTTGTGTTTGCAGTGTATGCCACAACGGCATACAAAAAGGTATGTTTGGGTTCCTTAGTTCTTAAATTATCGTTAACATTTGGCGGTGCAATTACTTGAAAAATCGAACCGGTTGCATCGATAGATAAAACGATATGTGTATTTTTTAATACTTCATCATAATATTTACCTTGTTCTTGGGTCCAAAAATATAAAAAAAACGGGACTAAACTAAATTTTTGAATAAAAGAATCAAATGGTGGACTTTGCGACATAGCATAAATGGAGAGAATTGTATTCTTACCGAATTGAAGTGCCCTTTTAACTTCGTGTCGTATACGCCTCAAAGTACTTAATTTCGGAAATGTTGGAGGTTCACTTGGTTCATTTATGCCTATAATTTTGTCTGCCATCATAGCTCTAACTGCTAATGCCCTATTGTGTTTTAACATTACTGCTAATTTTTGTTTTCTTACAGAATTAAGTTTATTCTTTATAGTCGAATCATGGACAAAATCTTTTTTATATCGGCTTATCAAACAAGTAACATCTATGAAATTACTTGTTATTGGATCAATAGTCACTAAAATATTTGCTCCACATTGGGTACATTTGCCATCACATTTGATGTTTTTTAGCTTTAAATTTGAAGGAACGTAATTGCTTTTAAATGAAAAAGTGCATTGAATGTCCGTTTTTGCCCATATTTGGTCTTGTAGCTCATTCGTCCAATTATTTTTTAACAACTTGTGATTTGTTGGTTCTATATTTCTGTACTCATGATAATCCATTAGAAATTTTACTTGAACTTCATCAGATTCGTCTTTAATATCTACATTTTTTTCATCAGAATCATCAAAATAATGTTTACTGGTGGGTATGTTTTCACTGTCGTCAAAAAAAAAATTATAATGACGTTTAATTGACATTTGTATGGCAGGTTTCTTCATGTGGTAATTTAATAATTCAGCTCACTGCTTTTGTATACAGTCAGACACTTCATAGCTAACAGGAGGAACAGATTTAACAAATGTGTCTTTATGTATTTGTACTACTGCTTTCACATTACTTAACGGTATAGTACTTTTTCTGCCAGCCATTTTAATTTTTTCCTGTCATCGGTAGCGCCGCGCGGTGTGTTGGATGAATTGGTTTGTAGAATTAGGTCGTCGAGGTGTTCGCTTCTAGTGAGAATAAGACGCCATTATAATCTGAAACATTAATAAAAAGTATGAATTTACGTATATGGATTTATACATAAAGATAATGTAAAATTGTGGTACTTTATTAGTTGATTTCCTTTTAAGGGGAGTATGTCTGAGTGATATAGAATCATATGCACTAGAAATTAAACATAAAAAACGTATTTTTGTTTCACCTCAAAAACAAAAGTTTCCATAATTTGCGATCTGCTCAATACAAATGGTGAAAAAAACGTTTATTCGATTTAATTTCTGATGCAAATGATTATGTATCAGCTACACAAACATAACCTCACAAAAGGAAAGTAGCTAATAAAAATCTGCCTTATACGTATATCATTACATAATATATATAGGTAATAAATATAAGGTGATTATTTGATAACAATATTTCTTTTCAACATTTCGTTACAATCTGATCGGTTATAATACGCGCCAAAAAAAAAAAGTTGAAATGTCACATTTTATTCTCGTACGAGGCGTGGCTGCGTCTAGTGCAGTGATGCAGTTATGATCGTTACCGCTATGGCAATATGGGTCATAATAGGGTGAACGTAGAAGAGTTTTGTAATTTGATCCATTGCTTAGTTTATTTATTTATTACACTAATTTCGTTCATTTATTCTCAAAGAAGGTATTTGAAATGAAAAAAGTAATATTTTACCTAGTCTTTCATGGCAATTCTGTATGTCGTAAGCCATGTAAAAATTATTTTCATGGCTTTTAACTTGCGACGTGTACACAGCCGTCGCGTCAGCTTATCTCGGTATCGTATTTCAGGGTCTGTTTATAGAAACTATGAGACTGTAAGTACCTACTTTATTGTTATTGTTAATTGAAGAATAGTTCTTGTTCATGGTGTTATAATAAGTAGTTACGACATTTATGGATAAAATATTCATTTATATCGTCCTAACCGTTTAGAGACCTCAAAACACATATACGAAATCTTATAAGATCTTATTAGAAATTTATGCCGATCCACTAGTCATCTTATTAATATTTGCAATTAGAAAAACTATTCATAAAAACAACACAGCTTACAGAATGACGATAAGTGGTCTCGTTTGTTTTTTATGGACGTTTATCTGAAGTGAGTAATAAGTGCGCGATGACACGCGCCATGTTTACGACCACCTGGTAGTAAACATAAACTCTCTAAAAAGTGACGTAAGAAGTGTAGCGTAATTTTGCGACACGAGAAAGGAAAAATTAAGTAAAAAAACACTTTCCAGTGGACTAAATTGTAAATCTAAGCCATTCTCAAGTCCCCTTGAAGACACACAAAAAATTTCATCAAGATCGGTCCAGTCGTTTACAAATATATATATCAAGATATGTCTAGTATAATTTATTACATATAAATCTATGATTTTTTATTATGAATTTACGTAAATAGATGTAGAATTAGATCAATCCGTAGATATTAACTAGGGTTTATGGTGTCTGTCCAATGTAAACATAATACAATTATTATAATTTATCTACCTAATAAACTACGTAAATGAATAAGTGTATAGCTATTAATTTATTATAAAATCTTACCTTATATCTGTTATCAGCTTCTCACTATCACTCACTCAATATACCTACTACATAATTATGTTAAGCTTCACTGTTACACTATAACATAACACACTTTGTCAATATTATTATAACAGAGAATTGGCGATGCATAGCAAAACAACAGCGCATACGCACATTGTCCTTGACTGTACATTTGTTTGTGACTGGGGATAAAACAAAATCAGGTTCAAGTTCAACAGCAAACGAATACGCGCGGGCCGCGGCTAATGAAAACATATTGCCCTCTCTTTCCTTCAAGGATGGAAGTACCGTTTCAAGCGGGAAGCCGCCTATATGCGTTGCGCGCAGCGCGTTGTCTATTTTTTCACACTAGAATATTTTTGATCAATTCATAACTACAATACTTAGACTATTTAACCAAATGACTAGCCTTAAGCGTACCGCTTCGAACAAAATAATTCTGCATATTTTGGTGGGATGCGGGGGAACACATTGACATACATAAGTCACTACCAGTACAACGGTATACATCAATTAAAAAATCGATTCAAGAAGTGTTTTTTTTAAGTTATTCGATTGTTTGATCCGCTAAAGTTGCAAAGGGGAACGCTCGTGCATGCCTAGTCCATTGGTTAAATAGTGTACCTAATAAGCTACAATATGATCAATATTTACCTAAACAGTAGTACTTACATGTGGTAATTATTAAATTTCCCTGAGGGGTCTATAGTTAGAATCCTGATCCGTGAAATCTTCAATAGAAATTAGCTGTATGAATTTTATTTGTCTTAATTAATATATCTAGATTATATCTCAACTCAAGTCTCAAGCGCATACTTAAATAAAGTACCTACATAAATAGTACCTACTTTCTGTCATAGTCAAATACATTTAAAAAAGTAGGTGTACAAAAATAAATGACCTATAAATTATATCGAAACAATTGTGTTATCACCTATACCAATTCAATACCGGTATTATACTGTACATTTTGGGATGTTACCTAAATATATTGCACGGCCGCTTTTTTGTAGCGATCCGAACTTGGTCGGGTTATGTAGGTTTTCGATACTTCGTCAGTATTATAATTGTTTTTCTTTAATTACTGTATTTAATGACATGAAATTTTGTATGTGAATAGTTGAATGAATACACTAATTATTGGTATACATTTTACCATGCAATTCCTTTAGAACGTCGTGATATTTGACTGCTTTGTAAACAGTGATCTATTCATGGTAAATGGTCCTATAACTCTTTAATTACTAACGTAACATCATTGATACTTGGCAACATGTTGCAGACACTTACAAGGTTGGTATAAACGTGAAAATCTAGACCACAAAGTGCATACTTTAAGAACTAAGACCTAATAAGCGTATTTTACGTTTATATTTTTATCTTTTAAGTTCTACGACTTTTTCTAAATCTGTTTTTTAAACAAATATAAACAAATTCAAAACAACGTATGTAAAAATCTACAGCTCTCTATGTAAGCGCTTTATATGAAAACTAGCTAATGGCCAAACGTTCGCGTAGCGGAAACTTGAATTTCTCCGAAGTTTATGCATGCACTAATTTTATTCATACATACACAATTACACACAAATACACACTAATTCTTGGACACATCTCTTTTCTTCTAAAGTCTATGGATTAAAAAAAGTTCCGCCAGGACAACTTTCGCCCAGCGGAATCAGTTTTTGGTGAATTTCTCCACAATGGCTGCGTGCACAAATTTTTTTTTACCATACACAATTATACGACGTCATACACTAAATATCTGCATAATTAAAATCTTTAAATTCAACAACATTCCGCTGCGCGAACGCACACAACAAAGATACCATTCAAATACCTAGTTGTATACAACTAGCAGACCCTGACTTTAACATTCCGGCCCCTATTGACTTATTATTGGGTGCAGACATATTCTGGGAAGTCATGGGTACTGGAAGATTGGAATTAGGAAACCAGCAACCGGTTCTACAACAAACAGATTTAGGCTGGTTGATATCAGGCTGCATTTCAAATACTCATATTCAAAATAAAATTCAAAACTCATTCTTTGTGAGTCAGATCTCAGATAACATAAACAAATTTTGGGAATTAGAAAACATATCTACTCCTTCAGACATACCTCACATTACTCAGCTATCATGTGAAAAAATATTTACATCAACTACAACTCGCAATGCTGATGGTAGATTTGTGGTCACTATACCGTTCAAACAATCGCCAGGGTGCTTAGGCCAGTCATATAGTCAGGCAAAGATTCGTTTCCTTAACATAGAAAAACGATTCAAATCAGATCCTACATACAAACAACAATATCTAACTTTTTCACATGACTAAAAACACAAACAGTAACACTCTGACACCTTCATATTATATACCACATCATGGTATAATACAAAACACCAGCACCACAACAAAGTTCAGGGTGGTTTTTGATGCATCGGCACGCACATCTAACAAAATATCACTTAATGATATACAGACAATAGGACCAGTAGTACAAGATGATTTGATTTCTATACTTATTAGGTTCAGACAACACTAATACATAATATCAGCTGATATTGAAAAAATGTTTAGGCAAATATCCATCGTAGAAAACCAACGATCATAACAACAAATTGTATTTCGTTTCGATGAGTTAGAACCACTGAAAACTTACACATTAAATACAGTAACGTATGGGACAGCTTCATCACCCTACCTCGCTACACGTTGTATCAGACAGGTTGGGTTGGACTGCCAACATGACAAGGAAGTGTCGGAGATCATCATACATGATTTTTATTGTGATGACCTGATTACGGGCTCAGACCGGAAGTCTCGGTTAATAGAAATAGCAATGTCAGTAAATGCAGCTCTAAAATCAGCACAATTCCATCTCAGAAAGTGGCAGTCCAACAGTCCTGATATTTTACAAAAAGCAAACCTATCATCAGATTCACTTCACAGTACCACAAATTTAGGTAATAAAGACCCATCAAAAACATTAGGTATATACTAGAACCAAAATCAAGATACAATAACATACTTAACAGACATAGAAGACTCGGTTGATTACAATATTACAAAAAGGAAAATATTGTCAATCATTGGCAAAATATTTGACCCTTTAAGCCTTTTAAGTCCTTCAGTCTTAGAAGCCAAAATAATAATGCAAAAGTTGTGGTCACAAAACTTAAAGTGGGACAGCAGTGTCCCTCATGACATAGAAATACTATGGAAAAAGTTCATACAATCACTATCAGCTTTAAAACAATTAGTCATACCGAGACGAGTTTTCTATGATTCACCCAAACATATACAGCTACACACTTTCTGTGACGCCTCTCAGCACGCCTATGGCGCCTGTTTATATGTGCGCACACACACCACAAATGGTGAAGTGTACGTACGTACGTACGTTCGAATCTTTGCCTGACTATATGACTGGCCTAAGCACCCTGGCGATTGTTTGAACGGTAGTGACCACAAATCTACCATCAGCATTGCGAGTTGTAGTTGATGTAAATATTTTTTCACATGATAGCTGAGTAATGTGAGGTATGTCTGAAGGAGTAGATATGTTTTCTAATTCCCAAAATTTGTTTATGTTATCTGAGATCTGACTCACAAAGAATGAGTTTTGAATTTTATTTTGAATATGAGTATTTGAAATGCAGCCTGATATCAACCAGCCTAAATCTGTTTGTTGTAGAACCGGTTGCTGGTTTCCTAATTCCAATCTTCCAGTACCCATGACTTCCCAGAATATGTCTGCACCCAATAATAAGTCAATAGGGGCCGGAATGTTAAAGTCAGGGTCTGCTAGTTGTATACAACTAGGTATTTGAATGGTATCTTTGTTTATGTATGTATGTGGGACTGTATTGCAAATTTGGTTAATCACAAGACATAAAATGTCCGTTCTGTAATTTTTATTGTGTGCTGATTGAATGTGAATGTTAGTATTTTTTGTTATGTTTGTGCACTGATTATTAATACTAGTGACCATGGTGTCTATAGTTTGAATGGGTAAGCCCAGTTTTGAGCACAAGTGCCTAGTTATATAGCTTGAGGTGCTGCCGTTGTCTAGTAGTGCTCGTACCATATGTGGTTTTCCTTGTTTGTCATATATTTTGACTTGTGCAGTTGACAGTAATATTGTTTTATTCTGTGTGCAACTAGTTAATGTGACAGATGAGGGTTTTGGTGCATCTAAGTGTAAAAGTGTATTATGTTTTTTGTTGCAGTACTTACATGTCCCTCTTCTGCATAATTTGTTGTCATGACCAGGTTTTAAACAGTTGGAGCAGATTTTTAATCTCTGTACCTCCCTGATTCTTTGTTCAATGGACATCTGTCTAAACTTTTCACAAGAAAATGATAGATGATGCTGTTTACACAAAGGACATGTGGGTACTTTTTGTGTGTTCATTTTTGTAAATGACTTTGTGTTTTGTCCCACTTGAGTATCTGATTTGCTATTGTTGTTAATAATTGATTGTTCTAAAACTTCTAATACATCAGCACGACCTCTTAAAAATTTATTCAGGCACTTAAGTGTGGGCATGTCTGTGAGTGTGTTTTTGTGTTCTGCCCAATATCTTAATGTGTTTGAGTCAAATTTACTTGACACTAAATATATTATTAATGTATCCCAGTATTCTGTTTTTTCACCTAATGTGGCTAATGCGCTGAGGTTTTTCTGAACTGTGTCAATTAATTGTCTCAAACACACCGAGGATTCTTTTTCAATATTATTTAAGTTGTATAATGCATGAATGTGATTTCCTATCAGCTGTCGTTTGTTATCATATCTTTCACACAACAATTTCCACGCTACCTCAAAGTTGTCACCTGTAATTTCTAGTGATTTTATAACTAATGATGCACTGCCCGATAGTGAGGAACGCAAGTAGTGAAACTTTTGAATGTTATCTAATGTTCTATGCGTAATAAGTGATTGAAATGTGTCTCTGTACTCAAGCCAATCCTGATGATCACCCGAGAAGTGTGGCAAGTCAATAGTGGGTAGTTTAATAAATGATTTGGTCCCACCTGAATGATCCTTGTCTGACTCTGGATTAGTTACCAGCTTGTCATTTAACTGAATAAGCCGGTAAACCTGTGCCACCAACAACTGGTAATCATTTTCAAATTGTTCACTTTTTGGGTCTGGTTCATCGGTGAACTCTGAGATGTCAGCGTTCAATTCAATAAGTGTCTGAACGTCCTGGAAAGTTTTATGTATTGTTTTAAACTCCAAAAGTCTGTTTTTTAGCTGAATAACTTGGATATCTGTTAATTTATTATTGGGCAGAATGAGGTTAATATATTTTTTAAATAATGTGAGTTTCCTTTTAACAATGCCACGTTGTTTGATTAATTCTGTATCATCAGGTTTATTACCTTTAGTGGCCATTGCTGTGAATTAAGGACACACAATGTTGCAAAAGAAATAAGAAAAATATGAGCAGGAAACGTTATCACAGAATTTGTGTAAATAGTTGTGCAATACTTAAATTATAGCAGCAAGCGGCAGAAAGCAAGGCTGTGCAAAGCTTGAGTGCACAGCTAACACGTGGTGGCTGAAGCCCTAGGCCGCATGCGCGTGGGATGACCACGTAGGGGCTCCTTATTGAGGCAGGCGGCTGGCAATTTAGGCTTGGCAAGCTATCCAGATGCTGGGGAATGTTATTTTGGTTTTAGTGTTATGAAAAAAGGTGTAATTTGATAAGAAGGATTGACATGAGAAGTTATGAAATGCTGATATTTTCTGAATGTTTTTGCTTATTTTTGATTGAAATAAATTTGTACTGAGTTTGATAATATAATTATCATGAAAATATGAGTCTGAAAAGTCTGATACAGTAATTGCTGTTGCAATTTGAAAAAATCTGTTGAAAAGTTAATAAAGGAAAAAATAATTGGTCTGATTATCTGTTATCCTGATGCTGTGCTGCGCTGAGACCGTCGTAGCTGTCTTCGACTGTCGTTGTCCTCGCCGTGATGATTTTTCTAGAAGTGTCCACGTTGCTTCTTGTAAAGATGGTGATTATTGGGACGGACTTCAATCACGAATGGATGGCTTCGAATGGACCAATGTATAATCCATATACAAGTAAACTATGAGATACTGTGCAAAGCGGACTGTATTTCGCGTAAATGTGGTATGGTTCGTTACAAAACTGTAAAGGCGCACGCAAACTGTTCGGACGCGACTTACTGTCACGACAGTAAGTCGCGACACATAGTGTGCACACCCTTTCGGACGCGGCTTTCTGTCGCGTCCGCGTCCGATACAACCATAGACACGCCATGCTGTCTATGCAATACACTAAGGCTAGGTAGGAGCATATTTTTCTTAGTTCAGGGCACTAGCAGTTAGCACTATTAAATTATATTATTGGTAGATCTTGAAGTAAAGCAGAACTGTTGAATTGAAAGTGAATTTAACATTTTTTTACTATATTCGGTATAAAATCAGTATTAAGGCCGTACCATGGACAATATACGTATGACAGTAAACGTCCGCGGACGCTTACTGTCATTTTCCCAGATTGCTATCGGACGTCTGAACGCTCAAGGTCACGTCCGCGACAGACGTCCGATAGTGTGCACACTTCAATGGATTTTCCTTGTCCAGATACCCTTCTGTCGCGACAGATAGTTTGTGCGGGCCTTAAATTCCGACAAGCCTGGGCGCGCCCTTCAAAAAGTGTGTCTTGCTGTTTCTGTCAACCAACTGTAAGTGCATCCGCTTGTGCGCCGGCGCCCGTGCGGCGCGGCCATAGAGATATAAAGGATAGAGTGGCAGAACAGTACCTAACTCAATACTGTGTCGTGTCCGTCGGTGCGAGAGAGAACGCAAAATTAAAGAACCCCTGCATCTCTCTCTTACAATACATGCACAACATCAACATTACGCAGTACCTGTAACTATTATTTATATCAGTTTATCAGTAATCAATAGTTTAAAAATAAATAAACTTTTTTGTCACTTCAAACTATCTTCGTGTATCAATAAAAACAACTTTTAAACTATTGATTACTAATAAACTGATTTGAATAATAGTTACAGGTAGCACGCCACTGCGTAATGTTGATGTTGTGCATGTATTGTTAGAGAGAGATGCAGGGGGCCTTTAATGTTGCGTTCTCTCTCCCACCGGCGGACACGAATAGGCCCCACTCTGCCACTCTATTCTTAATATCTCTATGGGCGCGGCGCCCAGAAGGCGCGGGGGGGGGCGCCTAGTGCTGTGCGCAGCGTGTCATAGACATAACCTATTTATTTAGTTCGTCGCACCAAACCCTAGGCACTAGCTGTTGATAATAATATTAAAGTACTTTAAACTTTTTCTCTGCCGATCAATCATTTTTTTGTTTTTTGTTTTACGAGGTGGAAAATCCCTTCGGATCTCCTACTCTTGGGGGAAATAAGAGCCGGAGTATGTGGTGTTTCCACTAAAAAACACCTCGACTTTCTCCATATACCCGTGTGTCGGAGAGTAGGGCATCGCCGAAGCACTCGTCGCTGCCCTCCGACGGGTATTGGCCAACCAGATGGTCAGGCGGGCCCCGAACAAGATCCCCTTGGCGGCGGATTAAGGTGTAGGACTCCGCCGCCAAAACACCCAGCGGCCGCAGGGGATAGGGAGGACGGCAACGCAACACCGCATCTCCTCTTCCTCTGCGGCCCCACCGCGATGCATCTAATGGTGCGCCCCCATTTGGTCGCGGGAGATAGGGCGTGCGGCAACGCAACACCGACACGCCTCTCCTCCCGCGACCGCGCCCGACTGCGAGGGACAGACAGAACTGTCCCCCGCACCCGCACCGTTGGACGCATCCTGCGCAGGCCCCTCCAAGCCCACGCGGAGCGTCCTCTCCTGGATCCCTCTTAGCTTCACCGCGGATGACCAATCCACGGTGAAGCTATATATACCTATTGCAGACTGAATGTTTATAATGCAAACTCATGTTATTGTAAGCTGCCCATTTATGATTTAATTTTTGACTATTATCAAGATTATTTACGGAACAAGGATAGCTGCCTGATTTTTTTTATTGCAAACAAAATCTTTGCATGCTGACCAAATTTTTTATAATTACTAAACCATTTATTTACTTCTCTATTATTAAACTGAATATTATAAACGACATACATTTTGTTTTTATTTACGACACCCTTTTAAGTACTTACTATCCACTTACCTACTCATAACATAACATGCCATATAACAATGATTATTTCAAACGCCTTCCTCCTAAAATAGCAATACCGTTGAGTGAAGACACACTGCAACTATATGCCTTTATTATTTTATCAGGCACTTTTCATTGGGATAATTTAAATAATTGCTATATCCTTGATTTAACATATGTTTGAAGTTAACACTAAATTAGATAAATGAAGTAAATATGTAGCAATTATTGACGCAATATATTTCGGAAAACTCTGCATGCTTAACTTTAAACTAGAAAGGTGACCGCCAACCAAACGTCAGAATGGCTGGTCAAAAAAAATATTTTATTTCTAAATATATATCCTATGTAGCAATTATTTATTATATGTAGCAAATAGAAGCAATTTTCAAATCAACTCTCATATACCAACGCCACAGGCAACCAGCCATTCTGACGCACATCTTTTAGAGCTAATATTTTCAAACAGTCTGCTCTAAAATAATATGTTTAGCGCTTAAGGTCCTTTTTTTTAATTTTAGCTCTATTTTAAAACTCGATATTTTTTTTAGTCTATTGTGTTGTGTAGCCAATTTTATTATGCAGACCAACGATAATACAGAGAGCTAATAGCAATCAAATAGCACCATGTCCCGGAGTCTTTACAAATTAAAGCCCATAATTGAGTATCTCGGGCACAAATTTGACTCGCTTTATAATTTGGATTGACACATATCTATTGACGAGTCCTTAAGGCTGTGGTACATGGTCAATGCACCTAATCTAGGTCAAATTATTGTACGATTATTATATGAAATAAAAGTTATTTAGTCATTCACATACGCTCGCTTAAATTGGTCGTTTCATTTATTATATGACTCACTATCTATTCAGCATACCTAATTACACATTAGACACATATACACTTACATTGGTGACCCCGATTTGTTCTCAACATAAAAAGTTTCTTTGTGCATTCCCGTGTCGCGATAACTGCACTGCACAACCTAGTCAGCCTTCCACAAGCGGATCTCACTGATTTTGGTTTTCAAGAGGCACATAGTTATCACAGATATGGCAAACGGAAATTGTGTACCCGGAACATCTGGATGCGAAGCAGCGAACATCAGCAATACCAGCACAGAAATCGCAGCGTTCGGTATATCATCGAAGATACCTGAGTTTTGGACCGAAATGCCTCGAGTATGGTTCGCTCAATTTGAGGCAATCATGGCGCCTCAAAAACAAGGTGACGAGGCGAAATACGGTATGGTGTTGTCCAAGCTCGGCAAAGACGTCGTCCGACAGATAACTAACATCATAACGGCACCCCCCGAAACGAAGAAATACGAGGCAGTCAAGCAAAGATTGTTGTCTGTGTACGAAGAGTCGGAAGAGCGGCAATTTCAAAAACTGGTAAGTGAAATAGAATTAGGCGACCAAAAACCATCGTCCCTATTGAGGCGTATGAGGGAATTAGCACGTAATAGTCAAGTAAGTGATAAAACCCTTCATAACTTATGGCTATCAAGACTCCCTGACCATATCCGCGCCGTGTTAATGGTGAGTCAAGATCAAAAACTGGATAACCTTGCCGCCATAGCAGACAAGATTCTAGAGTGAAGATCAGGTGAAGTGTCGGAGATGTCAAGCGGCCAACCACAACTAATGATAGAAATATTAAATCAGATGAGCAAATTAACAATGAAAATAGCAGCATTGAAATCAAACTCATGTCATAACAATCATGGATATCATAATTTTAGACGAAACCGAAGTATGACGCGCTCAAGGTCCCGTTCCAGAGCTAGTATAATACCAGACAGTCCCAAATGGCTATGCAAATATCATTTACGTTACCGAAATCGTGCGCGAAACTGTGAAAAACCGTGCAACTGGAATAAGCCGTCGGAAAACTAAGAGCAGCGTTGACAGAGGCGGACGTCAGCGCTATTACACCATCAAACCGCCTATGCGTTACCGACCGAAAAAGTGGGTATCGTTTTTTGGTTGATACAGGCGCTAATATCTCTGCCATACCGAGAAGAGGAAAAAAAAATAAAAATAGACAACACTTATAAAATATACGCCGCAAACGGAACCCTAATACAAACATATGGCGACAAAACGCTGACTCTAGATTTGAATATGAGACGACCGTACCGTTGGACTTTCATCGTAGCCGACATTACACAACCGATACTAGGCGCCGATTTTTTAGAAAAACACAATATTGTGGTGGATATAAGAAACAGGCGTTTAATTGATGGCATGACTGGACTTCAGAGTAATGCAAAATTTATGAAGTCAAGCACGCCTTCTCTCCGGATTGTCAAATTAACTGGGGATTACGAAGATATCTTAGCCGATTACCCCAATATTTTGAAACCTATCGACGCTTTATCACAACCTAAACACAATGTAGTTCATCAAATTATCACCGACGGACATCCTGTTCACTCCAAGTCAAGACCATTACCAGCCGACAAATATTTAAGGGTGAAAAAAGAAATTGAACAGATGTTAGAAATCGGCATATGTAGACCGTCTAAGAGCCCGTGGGCTAGCCCCTTACACGTAACAACAAAGCAAAACGGCGAATTACGACTATGTGGTGACTATAGAAAACTTAACGCTATCACAGTACCCGATAGATACCCGATTCCAAGAGTTTTGGACTTCACGTATCTGTTACCAGGAAGGGTGTTTCTATGTATAATATGTATGTATTTACAAAAAAAAAAAAAAAAGTATATATGTATGTTTATCCATTATCTAGTACCCATAGTACAAGCTCTGCTTAGTTTGGGACTAGATGGTGATGTGTGTATGTAAAAAAAAAAAAAAAAAAAAAAAAAAAAAAAAAGTATATACTCAAAAATTGATTTAAAAAGAGCATATAATCAAATACCAGTAGAAAACGTCGAAAAAACCGCCGTCATCACGCCGTTCGGCCTATTCGAATTCCCTAGAATGCCGTTCGGGTTACGAAACGCGTGTCAAACGTTTGTCAGATTTTTAAATCAAGTCTTGGCGGGATTGGACTTCGTTTTTATCGATATCGACGACATACTTGTGACGTCATCATCGACCAGTGATCACCGACGTCATCTCCGTGAAGTATTCAAACGATTGGACGAGCATGGCATCGCAATAAATCGAGCCAAATGTGTATTGGGTCAGTCACAGATAGAGTTCCTTGGCTATTTAATTACTCAAGATGGTATCAAACCGTTGCCTGAGAGGGTCGAAGCAATAAAAAAATACCAAATTCCAAAGACTGTGCAGGAATTACGAAGATTTTTAGGTATGATTAATTTCTACCGAAACAACATACCTCAAGCAGCTAAATATCAAGCTCAATTAAACAAATATCTGGTTCGGTCTAAGAAAAACGACAAGACGGAAATACAATGGACCCCGGAGGCGTTACAAGCATTCGACCAATGTAAAGCAAGTCTAAGGGACGCTATTACATTGGCGTCACCAACGACGCACTCCCCGCTATCGCAAATGACAGATGCGTCCCAAACGTGCGTTGGCGCTGTTCTACAACAGTATGAAAATGGCACATGGAAACCACTTTCATTTTTTTCTAAAGCACGCAACGAATGAATGATGAAACGCAGTCTTACTATAGCACGTATGATCGAGAATTACTGGCGATCTACATGGCAGTAACGCATTTTCAACCTTATGTCGAAGGACGACAGTTGATAATTTACACAGACCATAAGCCATTATGTTATGCCTTCACTATCAAACAAAACACTACAAATAAAAAGGAGTCCCCAAGACGATTACGTCACCTCGAGTTCATTGCACAGTTCACGACAGACATACGTCACATCGCCGGTAACATGAACCCTTTAGCCGATGCATTATCACGCGTCGAACAAATAGATTGCCCGACACCCGTGGATTGGAGCGAGATAGCAGATACACAATGCAATGATAATGAACTCAAACAACTGTTGAATAAAAACAATTTGAACTGGAAAAAAATTCAGTTAGGGAGCAAATACCTATTTTGCGAAAGTTCGAAAAATAATTTGAGACCATATGTGCCGAAGTTACTTCGAAAACAAGTATTCGACACTATGCACAATATTACTCATCCTGGCGTCTAAAAAAATGATATCAGAACACTATTTCTGGCCACGAATGAACACCCACATCGGAACTTGGGCAAAAGTATGCGAATCATGCCAGAAAAGCAAAACATATAGACACAACTCATCGCCAATCGGCACTTTCCCGTCAACACCGCGTTTAGATCATGTGCATATAGACATCGTCGGACCATTACCAGAATCTAACGGCAACAGATACATCGTTTCAATGATAGACTGAGCCACCAGATGGCCGGAGGCCGTACCCGTTCCGGAGATAACAGCAAAAGTAGTAGCGGAAGTTTTTGTATATACCTGGATAGCAAGATTCGGATGTCCTCACACAATAACATCGGATCAAGGGCGACAGTTCGAGTCAGATTTATTTATCGCTTTAACTAAGTCACTCGACATTAAGAAAACCAGGACAACGAGTTATCATCCACAGTCAAACGGTTTAGTTGAGCGTTGGCACAGATCAATGAAAACCGCGCTAATTGCGCGAGGTAACACAACCAATTGGTCAAATGAGTTACCTTTAGTACTTTTAGGGCTACGAGCAGCTTTGCGATTGAAAGAAAATATTAGCCCGGCACAAATGTTATACGGAACCAACATACGTTTACCTGGAACATTTATTAACCCTAAAACACAGTTTTCATCGCCAGAAACGTTTACACGTTCTCTACAGGAATCAATGGCAAAGATAAGCCCGTTCAATGACAACCACCACGCTACCTGCCACAAACCGTACATTCATCCCGACATGAAAAACTGCGAATATGTCTACATCAGAACGGACGCTGTAAAAAGACCAGTCACACCGTCGTATGAAGGTCCATACAAAGTTTTAGAGAAACGTGAAAAACATTTTAAAATTCAATTGCCTAAGAGAACATCAGTAGTAACAATTGACCGTTTAAAACCTGCATATATTTTTATTGAAGAAAAGGTGAATAAACATTTAGAACACTTAAAGAGTGGCAATAGTCACAGCAAATGTGATGAGTCGATGGAAAATAGCGAAAACAATTTACGTAAAACAAAATCAGGTCGCGTCATACGTCCGGTCGTACGATTTGCTACTGAGCCAGGTCAGCGACAAAGAATGAACGAATAATTAATTTTATTGGAGCCACATACAAACAAATCCCCACACGTTTCACACACTTATCCAGTATCTGTCGCAAAAATTACGATCTTCGGAAATATGGGCAACTGTGGTGGAAAGGAAGAGATTGTGGTGGCCCAAACAGCCGCCGGGTCAGGAGGCACCAGCGCAACAAACACCGATATCGCACTGGGCGGATTGTTCATACTCATTTTCGCCATACTGTTAGTTTACATCTACAAGAAATGCAGAGGAAGGTTCTACAAGAAGGTGTTGAGGAATGTCGGGGCCAGACAAGCCCAGGCACAAACTCCGATACCGGCGGTCTCTATGCATTGCTGCAACAACCCCAACGCGACACATGGATCCGGGAACGTATAAAAAGTGAGAGTGATAATATGGAAATACGAAAAGTGAAATTAGTGCAATATGTGAAATTCGGACAATTATTATTATTTTATTTTCTTCTTATATTTTTTTAGTTTCGTCTTATGTTATACATTTTTTTGTTTATTGTAGTGTTCATATCAAAATAAAATAAAAAGGGGGGAACTAATGTGGTACATAGTCAATGCACCTAATCTAGGTCAAATTATTGTACGATTATTATATGAAATAAAAGTTCAAATTCAAATTCAAATAATTTATTGCGAATATAGGTGATACATAGATGTTAACATAGGTTTTTGTCAGTCACAGAACAAACATTAGTGCAGCTATATTCTGCCATTTGGCATGCAATGTTCATCATATATTATTTTATTATGGTTATATAAAAACTATTGAGATAATAATATTATATTCTAGTTATATATAAAGTACACATGTCAAAAAAAAAAAAATTAAAATTAATACAATCAAATAAGTCAATCAAGGTTATATTATTATAAATGGAAAGTTAATTTGGTTACATGTCACAACAAATCATTAAATATCATATTTGTCTTCGAGAAATTCTTTAATACTGTAGTATGCCTTATTAATAAGAAATTGTTTCAATAATGCTTTAAATTTATTTATGTTGGAGCATCTTAATATGTTTAAGGGTAAATGGTTATAAATTCGAGGGGCCATACAGAATACACTATTGCTAAATTGCGCTGTTTTGTTTGATGGAAAACATACTTTGTGATTATTACGCTTACTATTTAAGCGTTCAAATAAATAATTATGAGTTATAACAAAGACAGCGATCTCATAGATATAGAGGCATGGAAGTGTTAATAGTTTCAAACTCATAAAAAAGGGTTTACAGCTATCTGTCTGTTTCAACTTCACAATGGCCCTTATACATCTCTTCTGGGCTCTAAATAACATCACATTGTCCACCGAGTTACCCCAAAAGATAACACCATACCTTAGTACTGATTCTACGTAACCATGATACGCAGCGATGACAGCAGACTGATTCACAACTGATCCTAGTCTATACAGGGCATAAGAGAATTGGTGGAGTTTGGTACAAATATCTTCTACTTGAGATTTCCAATTTAATTTTGAGTCAAGATTGAGACCTAAAAATTTTACATTTTCAACTAAATCAATTTGTTGTCCATTGTAGCTTATATTAAGATTTATTAAATTATTATTCCTATTTCTAAATGTCATTAAATTGGTTTTATTCAGATTAATTAATAAATTATTATTTGATAACCATTGAATTATTATGTGTAGTGTTTGATTTATGTCAGATATCATTTGATTTGTACTTGAACTTCTAAACATCACTGTGCTATCGTCTACAAATAATACCATGTCTTGATTTATATAGTTTGGTAAGTCATTAATATAGACAATAAACAACAAGGGCCCGAGAATACTTCCCTGAGGAACTCCTTGAGTTACTTCACTATATGGAGAAGAATGTACTATTTGTCTATGAGTTTTTTGGCAAATGCGAGTAATTTGTGTACATTGTTGGCGATTTATTAAATACGATTTTAGGAGATTGAGAACATTTCCCCGAACTCCATATGCTTCTAATTTATTTAAGAGGATGCCGTGATTAACATAGTCAAAAGCTTTAGTTAAATCCATGTAAAGAGCAGATACTAAGTGCTTATTGTTAAGACCTGACATTATACTTTGTAGAAAATTAAAGACAGCTAGGTTAATGCTTTTATTCTTGCGAAAGCCGACTTGTTTCTCTGTAAATATTTTATTTTTTCAAAGAAATCATTAAGACTATGACTTATGACTTTCTCAAAAATTTTTGAAAATGTCGGTATGAGCGCTATCGGCCTATAATTTGCAACATCGCTCTTGTCATTTTTCTTAAATACTGGTTTAACTACAGTCTTTTTTAATTTATTTGGAAATATTCCAGCAGATACGCTTAAATTCACTATGTATGATAAAACGGGTGCAATAGTGGTTGACACATTTTTTAATATCTTTGTGCTAACGTCATCATAGCCTGTGCTCTTTGTATTTTTCAATGAATTAATAATATTATTAATTTCGAAAGGAGTAGTTGGGTTCATAAATAATGAGTTATAAGAATTTGGTAGTTTATACTTAAAGTTATTAGTTCTTAGGTTACTGTTATCTCCACCTATGAAATAATTATTAAATAACTCTGCGATATCTTTCGGGTTATCAATGATCACGCCATTTTTGTTAATATGTCTGATTTCTTCTTTAATAATATTTTTGTTATTATAATTGATGATCGACCACGTAGCCCTACATTTATTTGAAGCTGTTTCGATTTTATAGTTATTTTGTGCCTTTTGTGTTAACTTTATAATTTTGTTTAAACGTTTTGTATAACATTTGAACAAATTTTTGTTGTGTAATGTCGGATGTTTTCTATATTGCCAAAGTAAATGTCTTTTTTGTTTTGCACATATCTTAATACCTTTTGAGATCCAGGCAGGCTTTTTGCGAGGTGTTCTTTTTGTTAATATATGTGGAAAACATAGATTATAAAATAAAATAAATAAATCGTGAAAATAGTCGAATGCGTAATTTGGATCAGTCGTTTTGTAAACTTCGTTAAATGTAATTGATTGTAAACATTGATTGAACTTTTTTATGTTTTCTTTATTGTAATCTCTACTTTTTACTAACCAATATGACAGAGAACACGTTTGTTTGACCTTGCATGTTAACATTTGGCTTGAATGATCAGACAGAGCAAATTCGAAAACTGTGTACTTACTCCCCCTAATATTATGTATAAAGTTCTCTAAACAAGTACCACTTGCAAGGCGTGTAGGCTCATTAATGGCTAACTTAAGGTTATAACCTAAGATTGTTTGATTTAGCATGTTAGTTAATTTGCTCTTTTGTAACGTGTTTATGTTAAAATCGCCACATATAACTATTTTTTTCTTAGTGAAGCATAATGTAACAAGTATATCGTCAAGTATAGCAAAAAAGTCATCAATATTTTGTGTATTGTTTCGTGGTGGTCTGTAAATACATACTACTATTAGACTATGTAATGTAAGTTCAATAGCACAGCATTCAATAATACCAGAAACGCCATATCTTTCTATAGAATTTAAAGTCTTAAACTCATTATGATTGTGAACCAATATACAGGCACCGCCGCGACGGTTTTTACGACAGAATGAGGCTGCAAGTACGTAATTTTCTATGAACAGTAATTTGGTGTCACCTTTTAACATATTGTGCTCGGTTAAACATACTATTTCAGCCAAGCTACCTTTTTCTTGAAGATAATTAAGATTTAGAGTTAAAAGATCTGACTTACTTATAACGCCATTAATGTTTTGGTGCAATATGTTTAAATGGTTAGATTTTACGAAAAAATGATTCAGATTGTTCTGTAATTATATGCTCATCACTAGTATGTGAGTTGGGTATAGCAGATCGAGCGTCATCCGCAAAATTCACTGCAGTTGGCGATATTGCAGTGTTACATTTAGTGTCCATGTTGTATGAAAATGTAGTCAAGTCGACAAGTATACGTTGCATAACATTTTTATATATATTCTGCAGGCCATTATTGCTTATTTTACCAGATATGTAAGAAAACATGTCATGTGAGAGATTATAATTGGAGTCAAATATATATGCATATTTGTAGTATTGCACATTCATGGATAGTAAGTGATTAAACATCTCTATTTTATAATTATATATGGGGGCTCCGCATATGTACGTTGGAACACATAATATTATATTTGTATGAGATACATGTTGTAAACATTCCTGAATTGATTTTACAAGGTCGGGACAATTTACGGTTTTCTTAAAATCATGTTCTCCAGTAAGGATTATACAATAGTCGTTGATAGTGTAGTATTGCAGTTTGGTTTTAATATCTGCTATCATTTGCAATACGCCACAGTTTTGTGTGATGTAGCGACAGAAGTTAAACTGTTCAGCGAATGTGTATTCAATATCGTGTAATCTTCCTTTTACACTGCAATTGGTTAGAATACAGAGTTTTCGTTTTTTAGTAATTTTTCCTCTTCCTATAAATTTTTGTTTATTAACATTATTGCTGGCATCTTTACTTCCCTCCTCAAACTTTTTAATGGTTTCATTCTTGTCCGAAGCATTATCATTTATTATATTTATATTTCTTGGTAGGATCAGCGGGCTGTTCAAAGATTCTTTATTTTTCTTTTTACGGTCTATTCGTGGCGTAAGCCTTGGACTTGCTACAGTTACTTTTTTGTATAATTCGACAGTTTTATTTGCCTTTGTCAATTCTGATTTAAGTTGTATATTTTCGCACGTTAAATTATCTATTTCTTGATGAGCAGATTGTAATTCACAGGACAGTTTTTTAATAGTCTCATTCAATTCTCTTATAGTCATACAATCTTGGGACTGAGTGTCGTCCGGAAGGCTTGTCATAGTGCAGTCAAATAAGGATGAAGTACTTGAATCATTCAGTGATTTCGTTCTTGTACGGTTTCTTACTGTTACATTTTCATCCATAATGTTAAGTTAATGATAATTTGCAGTAGTTTTATAATATTTATTATTTATAATATTATAATTAATTAATAATGTATTATATGAATTATAATTTATCAATTTGTCAATTTGTTATTATAATTATTAAACTAAATGTCTAAATAATCTTTCAATCATAAAAAGTCATCTAGGTTGGCGGGATTCGATCGTGCAGCCATAAATCTTAAGTCGTGCGTACTTCTAATGCGCTACCAGTTATCTACTGTCTAGTTGCGAAATTATTGACCGCTTGTTACTTTTCAATGTAGGTATTGTTTTATTATTTTCTTCGTGGGTACAAGTGACATCTGTGTGTAAGATTGTGAATAATTAGTGGTGCCCTCTCTTACTCAATTGCTGTACTTCTCTCATTTAATGTAGTGTCAGTTATCAAGTAGTTCAGCTATCTGACACTAGATGATCATAGATTTCAAATAAAAAACGAACTTCGTCAATGTTATTTTCACAGTTTTATAAGTAAATTAGCATTTAATTTCTTATAATTCACGTCTTTGTACTCACAATAGCCTTCTATTTGTATTCTTGTCAGTGCTGCATTAGTGATACTTATTTATCAAAGATTTACTTCAAATCGTATTTTCACCAGTTCATTGCACTTTGTTTGTTTTTGTCACGGATTATTGCACTAATAGTCAATGCCAAAAGTTATTTAGTCATTCACATACGCTCGCTTAAATTGGTCGTTTCATTTATTATATGACTCACTATCTATTCAGCATACCTAATTACACATTAGACACATATACACTTACAAGGCTCTTCAAAGGCCGTTTGTCGTGGATTCAAACGATCCAGGCAACGAAACAAAGGCTGCAAGATTTGGAATCAAGTCATATGAACAGTCAAGTTTATACAGGTAAGTCGGGTGGATCACATAGTGATCCATCTGTGAGCGCCGATCAAGAGGGCAAAAGTGTGCAGGTTGTTCTTGAACCTTTAAGGGTTTGAACATAGAGGTCATTTTGTCACAATAGTCCATTCGTTGGCACGATACCTCAAATGCTCAGGTTTCGATTGTTTGGGGATCCTGCGCACTAACCGCCGTAATGTGCCCAATGATATCGCGAAGGTGCCGGAAAACGTCGCAAAGTGGGCTATATCTCCATAATTTCGTGGAAAGACTCCAAATTGGTGAGTATTATATCTACCTGGCACGATGACAGCACCTTCGTTGGATCGAAATCTGGTAAAACTCTAATTGTGTGTTTGTTTTGTTTGCGAGATTAAAACAATACAATGGGCATAGATCTTACAGCTCAAAAGCTATCCGTAGATTTGTTAGAACGGAAGAGAGGTGTAGTGTATGACGCGCCTTCCTTTAAATGAACATGTAACTGTGTATTTGATGGCATTACACCGTTGTATTTAGACCAAATAACATCTTTCATTTCGCATCCCAACACACAACATTGCATGGCGACCCTGCCAGTGCTGCCTGTCGGCAGTACTGAGCTTGTGGTTTAAGTAAAGTTAAAAGTTTTTTTGGAAAATTGCACTATCGAAACACAATTGGTGTTTTTGTGTTTTAATATAAAATATTTGTGCTCGTCAATACGGCATAAATGCGATACTATTGTGGATACCGACGAAGAAGGGAGCCATGGCGCTACAGCGCTTTCCAGGCGTTGTTGGCCCGTGGCGAAGGACATGCTTGTCCTTGAGCCAAGAATCAGCAGGACAAGGTCAAGGTTGTGGACCATGGACAGAAATGTAGCCCGAAGATTTCAGGAAAGTGACGATATGTGAGGTGACGATTTTATTTTTATTCATTGCCGCGGACAATTTTAACACAACAAGTTTTACTTAGTATGTTTTAGTTATAACTTTTTCATTTATGAATATAACCTTTAAAAATGTAACAGTGTCTAGATAGTGTAATAATATGCCCGTTGACAATTTATAAAAGTATATAGTAAAGTAATATTTCAGACATAAAATTAAATGAGTGTAATAAGTATGACCTTGTAAAAGTTATTACAGCAGTAATATAGTTAATGGCTCCACATAAGCTGATATGCCATAGAAACTTTCAACTTTCGAGTCTTTTTTATATGGACTTTTTATTTATAATGCCCAATAGGCGTTAACATAAAATTTTATTTTATAATATTATTTCATCGTTTTATTGTTGTTAGAATGAAAGATTTATATATGACAATTTAATTTAGTAAATCATGTTTGAGTTATTTTTATACAAGCATATCATTGGTATGTCGCCTAAGGTATCAAATTGTAGACGTGTTATCTGAACCTTTACCAACACTATAAGTTGCGCGTGGTTTTGCTTTATAATAACATTTATATAATATTATTTACTTCAAGTAAAAACTGTAGTTATCTTTAGACTTATTAGTTTTCAGTTTAATTATGTAGTTGTGTATGGCGATTCCTTAATCGAAAAAATTGATTACATTATCGTCTTTATGAAAAAGGTGAAAATGTTACAGTTTACCTTATTTTTTTTTTGTCAAAATTATGATTTTCAAATTAAGTTCAAACTATTTATAATTATCATTACCTACTTGGCACATATGTAGCTCCTAGCAACAATAGTGATAGTTAATTAGGTATCTTGCTTTAAAACTTGACACCAACTCGAGAACGTATTCACGGTAAAGTGATGTCACCTGCATTCATCTACATCAGCAATAAGTGCAATAACTTGTGTGAACTTAATGTAATTTGTAATGCAGTAATATTTGAAATGATACGACTGAATATTATTATTATGTATCTAATGAATGCTTTATATTGTGCTATCAGATTTGAAGTATTGAATTGAATTATTGAATTGAATTATTTTTTATAGGTTTATGGAAGGTCAAAGAAATGTAGAAGTATGAACGGTATTAAAAATCTTTTTGCCACTTTATGATGTAATTAGGTACCGTCGTTTTGAATATGATGAGATAAGAATATTGAAAGGTTGCATATAATAGATAGAGTATGGTATTAGAAAGAGTATGTTGTTGTGATGGTTTTATTGTGTAGAGAGTTATAAGTATTAGATGGGAATAATTTGGTAAATATGTTTTTGATAGCAATATGGACTGATCACCCAAAGCGACGTTGAATTCATATACACCAGAATATTCAAGTAGCTTGAGAAAAGTTTAAATGATTTGTTATTGTTTGGAATTATATTGTAAGATATGAGATTTAAGTAGGTACACCGAGGTAAAGATACATTGATGGGTTCTGTGCCTTCAATTTGATCATGGTGCAAACGAGATTTCTCTGTGAAAATTGTTGGTGATCAAAGAAGTCTTAAAAGAAAGACCCTTATTATGATAAATAATGAAAGTCGACTAAGAAGTTAAATGTATCTTATGATGATGATGTTAAATAAAATGATACAAGAATGTCCGGCCGGACCGATGCGAAAAAATATGTGCACCTCGAATGAATTTGATGAAATATGTGTACCTATGTTGTTAAATGTATGTATTATGGAAAAAGAAAGTTACTGTTTTGGAAAGGGAAAAGGTGTGTTGGATTGTATAAAGAGTTGTAATCGGAAATACTTTGTTTGTATTCAATTTAAATACACGACTTTTTATAAGACAAAGATTAGTTAATAATTATAGAAATAGAAAATTATAAAGATGATAATAATGTTCAGTCAGTTCTGTAATGAGATTAGGTATTTGATTTGTGAATTAAGTAATATAATAGGATATTACTTGATAGATTTTTCGTAATTTGCGTCTTTATATAAAGATTATTAAAAAATGTCTGCACTTTTACAACAATTTTATGAATATATATTTTTTATAAATGTTTAAATTTCGTTTTGTTTTGTATTATGAGATATGTATCATATTTCTTTTATTTTATGATTTGTCCGATATTTTTATCAGTGTTATGAATGTACCGTTTGAAAACCATTGTATGTCATTAAAATGTTAAACTGTCAACAGCGCATAGTAGTGTAGTGTGTAATTTCATTTATTTTTGTTTACTATATTTTTTAAGGAATGGTTTGATATATGAACGACCGAATTATAATTGTGTTTACTAAAATATTCTATAGTATAAAAATAATATGTACCCAAATTTTTTTATTTTTATAAAAGGGGAGGTGTAGTGTATGACGCGCCTTCCTTTAAATGAACATGTAACTGTGTATTTGATGGCATTACACCGTTGTATTTAGACCAAATAACATCTTTCATTTCGCATCCCAACACACAACATTGCAGAGGAATGAAATGGTATGTGAAGATTTTAAAAGGTTTTTTAATGTGAGCATGCTTTCATCATGTGTGTGAGTTCTTTGAAATGGAGCAATAAGCTGGCGATGACGCACCGTGACTTACATTACGAACTCGCCCAATCTCTTGTTGACCATCATCGTCCTAGTCAGTTAAGAGTTTGGGGATTTATTGGAGGAACTCATGAAGTTTCGGCGAAATGTTGTGCATGTTCTAAAGTATGAGAGAGGAATAACTGCAAGAAAGAGATGTGTGGTTTGCTTTCGATCGAACGTTCACAATGTTCCACTTGTAACGTTGTCTTATGCTTTGAACTCTGTTGGAAAGTGAGGCATTCTTCGGAAAGTCTCAAAGGACAAAAACACGTAGGCGAAAACGGATGCTGCAGTCACCACATTTTACAAGAGACGGCACTTTTCGAAATCTAGGACTCATACGAATTTATGGATCAATGCATGCAACCTCATGCGTAGAACTGATCGAGGCCAAGTTGGATGAATATGGTGTATCCTTAATATAACTAATGATATCATCGCTCAAACCACAGACGGCTGTAGTCTTATGGTCGCATTTGGAAAATCCCCCAAGTCATACCATCAATTAATGCATTGCCCACGCCATTCAATTAGCAATTGTGGACGTGATGTACACACGCAATAAAAATTCTGCGGGGAACATAGATCTAGAAACACCACAAGAACAGTTTGAAATTGACGAGGACGAAGAAGATTTGCCTTTGTCGGTGTTAGCTCAAAAGCTGCAAACTGGAGATTTTACGACGACAGTGATTCTACTGGCAATGGCGACGACGACGATGATGCTGAATTTAATACTGAATCGTTAACCTCACAGTCATATAGTCAATGAGATTCCATACCACGATCTCCTATCAAAAGTGCGGGAAGTGGTAAAAAATTTCAAGAAGTCCCCAAAAAAATATTATGACATCCTTCAAAAGCATGGCAAAGCTGATTTTGGACAAGAGTACACCCTGCAATTAGACGTAAAAACCCATTGAAGTAGCATTTGTACCATGTTAGGCCGGTTTCTGAAACTGAAAACATCTATCACAAAAGCTTTGATTGAATTTTAAAAACAAATATTGCCTTTACTGACCATGACTGGAGAAATATAGCGACTGTGAACTGGCAACACGTCCTATCTCATTTTTTGCAGATTTCACTTTTTAATGCCAATTTATACCATTTCATACTCCACATCGTTGGAAGAAATCCAAACTTAGATACATTTCAATTTAGCGCCAGAATTCGCTTTATTCAACTTGTACTAACTGCAACGCGCAGTGACTGCGAGCATTTTATACTATCTCGCCAAAAATGTATGGACATGAACACGATTTCGCGCACTCTTAAAACAAACAACTGTTTTATGTGGATTCATTAGGTTTCGGTGCCCTAAGTTATAAAGAGATATTATTGAGGACTTCTAGAAGCTAAAATCGTAGGTTTTGTTATACATTTATTATTAATATTTAAGATTTCTACGTTAATAATTTGTAAATCAAGACAGTATATTATGCATTGCCGTTGATTGCCGTTCAAACTTTTGACAGATTGGAATTATTCAGAGATAGTACTTCTTGGTTGCATTGAATTAAGCATAACATCAACCGAAAATACCTTTCATTGGGTTATTCAATACATACTTACGATGAAATACATGCTTTTAAGTTGCACGATTCCGCTATAAGTTGTTATTGACGCATTATTCAAGTGTTAGCCGCATTTAATAATGTGCCGAGTAGATGGCAATGGGCTCGCCCCCTATTACATTGGGAGTATTGGGACCGAAATATAACAGGTGAAAAGTGGGTGTGTAATACACTTCTGC
Organism: Euclidia mi; assembly: GCA_944739405.2. Taxonomy (NCBI): domain Eukaryota; kingdom Metazoa; phylum Arthropoda; class Insecta; order Lepidoptera; family Erebidae; genus Euclidia; species Euclidia mi. The sequence continues at coordinate 494,746 of OX123182.2, forward strand.
TCACACCTTTTACCCCCTTTAGTTATCAGCATTTACGACTTGATGCTCTAACCCATCGAGTCACACAGACTTGCTGCTTAGATATTGCAGGACTATGTTCTAACTCTACCCGCCTCATGACTTACTAGCCAATTGCTTGGTTGGATTCGATAGAGCATAAATAATAATGGAAATTATTTGTGATTTGAAATGATTTATCCGTCTTGATATTGGCTGCGACATGCCAAAATATCGGCGCCTCAATAGACAGATATCTAAGTCTCTCACCCGCGATATCCGCCGATACAACATCAAATGTGTTCATGAGGCGATCGAGCGGAACAAAGGTATTCCAGAGAGATCTGTCTATCGATTAAAATCAGCTAACAAAGCTGAAGACGGTGGATGGCAGTGTTGTGTCATCCAGACCTCAGTTCTTGAAGGAGATCGAATGGTTCTATGGAAAGTTATAAACGACCCCGCGACCACACGCGACCCTAGAGCTAGATTGACCCGACACCATACCGAAGACATCCCGGACGTCAGCATGCACGAGATTATCCTGGCCCTAAAACAGCTCATAAACAACAAGGCACCGGGTGATGACAAAATTACTACAGAGCTTTTAAAAGCTGGCGGTATACCCGCTTTTGAAATGCTTCGTTAACTTTTTAATTCCGTCATACACTAGAGTAAAACGCCACAGGTGTGGCACAGAAGTGTGGTTGTGCTGTTCTTCAAAAAGTTCGACAAAATCCTTTTAAAGAATTACAGGCCCATCTCACTTCTGAGCCACATCTATAAGCTGTTTTCAAGGTTCATCACGTATCGTCTCGCTTGCAAGCTACACGACTTCCAGTCTTCCGAACAAGCTAGTTTCCGAAAAGGTTAATAGTACTATAGACCACATACTGAACACATATAGAAGCCCGACAAGTATACCCAGCCTCTATGCTTGGCGTTTGTAGACTATGAGAAAGCCTTCGATTCGATCGAAACCTGGGTAGTGCTGCAGTCTCTCCAACGGTGCCAGATCGACTATCGATACGTCGAAGTGCTGAAGCGTTTGTACGAAAACACCACCATGTCAGTCCGCCTCCAGGACCAGAGGTCGAAACCTATTCGACTACAGCGAGGGATGAGGCAGGGAAATGTTATATCTCCAAAACTATTCACCGCTGCGCTTGAAGAAGTCTTCAAGCTTCTGGACTGGGAAAGACTCGGTATCAACATGAACGGCGACTACTGTATCACTCACCAGAGAGGTTGAGACCATGGAAGACCTCGGCACAATGCTCGGTGGCGTCTGTAGAGTCTCCCAACAAGTAGGTCGAACAAGACGAAAATCATGTATAACGTCCATGTCGTACCTGCTCCTATAGATATCTTCACGTCCGATATCCCATAGTGTCTCAAGACGAAAGCCTTGACCAGTGTGTGTAGCCAGTGTCGTCACAAATGAGGAATGAATCAGAAATGAGGAGATCCGCAGGCGAACCAAAGTAACCGAGATAGTTCTCCTAATAGTCAGGCTGAAGTGACAGTGGTAGGGTATTTAGCCAGAAGAACCGATGGCCGTTGGAGCAGAAAGGTTCTGGAGTGGCGGCCACGCATCGGACGTCATAGCAGAGCTAGGCCTCCTGGAAGGTGGACTGACAATCTAGTTGGGATTGCCCATAATGCATACATACATACATAGACTCACGACTGTTTCCCCGAAGGGGTAGGCAGAGGCATATTAAACGCCCACTTTTCGCCAGTGTTTTGATCCCACGTAATAGGTGGCGAGCCTATTGCCGCTTATCGGGATATTTTGTTTGCCAGAGCCTCGTCCGTTGATCGGCAGGTGCACCACTTGCAGGTGAGGTTGGCTTGGGATCCTAAGTTCTTGGTGGGAACCCTATGCCCATAATGTTCCAAGTAAAAGGTCCTATGTTTGTTCTTGTGTTGATTTATATTGTCCTATCTCAATTTTATATTGGAAGGAAGCATATAATGTAACTTTTGTTTTTAAATACATGTGCAAAGAAAAAATAATTAACTACGTATTTTTTTTAACATACGAGATGTTGTATATATGATGCAAACATGATTTTTCTTCCTCCTCTAAAGTTGTCAAAATTGAGATAGTACCGGTTGCCAGTTCACAGTCGATAGACGAGCTCCATAAAATACTGGATGTTATCAAGACTGTTCTCGAGGCGTTATGTCGACGTGATGCAACATTACTTACAGCCGATGTTTCTATTAAAGGACCATGGGCAAAAATGTATGAAGCCTGGGCTCACCTACCAACAGAGATGAGACCACTTTGAATATACTTGTGAAGCACTAAATTTAATATAAAGATATAAACTCATTTTTGCGAAGAATCCATGGGGTTATTTTGCTATAAATATTTTTCTCCTACCATAAATAAACTATTATCCTGCAAAGTAATGCTGTTATGGCAATGAAGTTTTTGTTGTTTCACTTCTTTAACTAGTTTTAATTCCATGAGCAAAAAATACATAAAAAATAAAACAGCTTCTAACAGTTAAAAATATTTTTATTAACATTTCAATCAATATCAATAATAATATCGTTTAGGTGACCTGCTGGTGGATTAAGTTATATGTGCCGAGAGGATACACAAAAACACAGATAACATAGACTCACGCCTGTTTCCCGGAGGGGTAGGCAGAGACTACGGAACGCCATTTGCAACGATCCTGACATATCTCTCATTCACTCCCATCAGATTCCTCATGCATGCTTTTTGGTTCAGGGTACTTCTAACCTGTCCTGTTTTAGGACACACAGATAACACCGTGAAAATCACGAGTCGACTGACTGAGAGCAGACGGGCCCCCCGGGCCCGTCTGCTCTCAGTCAGTCGACGGCGTAAGAGAGGTATGAGAGGGAAGGAGAGTATTGTAAATCACACGGGCGAAAGCGCATCTATTATTTACCATTATTTTAAACAGTGGCGTAGGGAGAGGAGGCGGCGGGGGCGGTCCGCCCCCGATGTCACCCTTTTTGGGGTGCCACCCCAAACTCAACTTTAAGAACAATGCACAAACATTATAAAAACACATAGGCACTATCTCAGCACTACGATTCGGGAGCAGTTAGCCCGTAATTGAAAACTAAAAAACAAGAAAACGGTCGACCGCCAACTTCCGCCCCGGGTGCCACCCAAGCTAGCTACGCCACTGATTTTAAAGTATGAATATATTGTTACTATAACAGTTTTATGACTAACAATTGTATTTTTCTACAAAATCTATTTAAGTGCATATCTTTTTTCTGCAATGGAATTGAAGGTGGTGCTGGTAGGAAAAAGGTGCTGGTTTTTCTTCGCTGGGAACACTAGCGAGCAGTTGTCATTTCACTACGTCTATATTAATTTAATTGATAAAAATAGTTTTATTTAGTTTTAATAATCAATTATAGGCCGTGTGGTTGACGGCATAGAATACAAGTGTCACCACCCCCTATCTTCCCGTGGGTGTCGTAAGAGGCGACTAAGGGATAACACGATGCAAATACCATCTTTGCGTAGAGACGGAAAACTCGACATCAAACCCTATACGACTGCCTCGTTGGTCTCGCGGCATAAATGTGCGCGTGTGATCGGAAGGTCCCGGGTTCGATTCCAGGGTCGGGCAGTGTTATTGGGTTTTTCTGTCACGAAATTCTCAGTAGCTGCACGGAGTCTGGAAATGTGCCCGGTACGGCAATAGGCTCGCCCCTTATTACGTGGGACTAAAGTATATCTGGCGAAAAGTGGGTGTAGAAATACACCTCTGCTTACCCCTTCGGGGATAAAAGGCGTGACGATATGTATGTATGTATGTGTAATAATCAATTATATGTGCAAAGTAAAGTGTATACCCATAAACCTTAGCAATAATTGTTGGTGTAACAGTATATTAAAGGACTAGTAACAAAACCTCGCTGGAAAACTTGTGGCGGACTAACTGTCAAAGTAACGGATAACCAATACAAGATTCAAAATCAACTGGAAACCCGGGAAGTATTGTTTTCATAATTCTTTACTTATCCCTGTACCGTTTTATTTTATAAAAGTAATAATAACTAAAATACATTATACATCACATACATACACTGCTCATTACATATGAGCGACGTCAATTTACAATACACAGCGGCACCGTTTATGTCTCCTTTTGCTTGACAATTTGTGGAAGCAAAATCGATGACGCAAAACATTTGCCTCAGACACCATATACTACATGACACTATACACAAAACATAATTATTTATTAGATAAATTATTAGTATAAATAGTACTACAGTGTTACACAGGTCCATTTATATAAGTACCTACATTCGTGATATTACAATCATCCAAAGTATTTTAAATGATTTTAAAGTAATTTAATAACAATAACCCATTACTATTAACTGATATCGTCTTATTAACAGTTTTTTTTTTGTTTTTATAATTAAATTAAATACTTACAAGAAAGTTTATAATAAGTATTCATTATTTTTTCTATGAGTAGAACTTCCCCAATAGTTAGTACCTATTTAAAATAAACTATTCCTATATTTATTCAATTCAATTCTTCTAGTTTTATGATCTACCTACATTATTTCCTTCTCAACTTTCTATCCACCCATTTCATAGTTTCTCTCAGCTGACTTTACTCACACTTCCTTACATTTCAGGTGCCTACGGGGTAGGTCTGTTCAAATGATGACCCGCAGAATGGCAGCTCTGGAGGACAAACTACAGACCACACTTAAGGAACTGGAATCCTCTAAAATCCTGTGTAACCAGCTGCTACAAGAAAGAGAGGACAGCGAAGAAGAAGTAAAGATAATAGTCGACAAGAACACTGAACTCAAGGCACAGTTGGCTGAAATGCACACACACCATCTCGAAATACTTGAGCAACATGAACAACTTCGATTGACGGTGTCCAACTTCCAACAGTGTATGGACACTCATGAAGAAGCTCTGAGACGTGTTGCTGAACTAGAACGAGAATTGAGTGAAGCTCATAACACCATCTCTAACTTAGAAACTCTTAAACACAGTGAACAGATAGCGAATACCTGCAGTCTATATCATGAGTTGGTTAGTAGTGAGCATGTGTGTATTAGGGAGCCTGTTGTGACAATAGACCTGACCAGGGATGAAACCATTATCATGAGACCCAGCTTTTCAAGTCACAAAAAACTTAAACGCTATATTAAAGTTAATAAACTAATTAAAAGATGTCATAAATCTTTGAAGAAATATCATGTGCATAGGGTTAATTTAAATCTCAGAAAGGAGCGCATTTATTTACTTGATCAACTATCTAAGTACTCTAGAAGTTTAGAACATATTAGGGTAGTGTATGATACTGACACTCATCGCTTGAGGGAAGAACTAGTACTTAGGGAGAGCACCTTAAATGAACTATTTAACAAATATCAAGCTTCACAACAAGAGCTGAGCAAGCGTATAGTAGAGGCAGGTGAGCTAGTAGACTTGGTGAGATGTAATGCAGAAATGTATGAGTCTCTGACCAATAAGCTCTTATGTCCTTGTGCTCACACTCACACTCCAACCTCAGCAGAGCCATTGAGTACCATACTACCTGAGAATTTTTCTGATAATCCACAAAACCAATCCTCTTCACAATCAAATATGATTAAATCTAGGTTTTCAACATCAACTAACAAAACATACATTTTTTCTGATAGGCTAGGTCATAATTTTGGTAGTCTTCTCTGTGAGTATACGAACCAGTGTGTTATAAATTATTGTAGGCCAGGGGATAGTTACAGTAGTTTAGTTAATCAGATTAAGTTGCACCCCTTAGATGAGAGTAGTACGGCCATATTGTTGTTTGGTAACAGTTTAACTGTAAAAAGACAGCATATCATAGAATGTGTTGAAATGTTATTAGACCTTAATTCCAGATTTAGTTGTAAATTTATTTTATGTGCTTTGCCATACTCAAATGACTTAACACATACACATAACATACACATACACAAATTAAATATGTTATTATATAATATAACTTGTCGTCATAGTGACGCAATATTGTTTTTTGACGCTAATAAATTTATTAGTAAATTTATTTTAACAAAAGATACAATGTATCTGCCATTTTATATTAAGCGACAGATTGCTAAACTATTAGCATACAATTTACAGCAAGGAAAAGACCCTTGTGTTTACAATTTATTTGATAGGGTTAAATAAATACAATTTATAACTCGCTTTTTGGACTAGTAAATAATGAATTTCAAAATACTTTTAAGAGTAAAACTGTCACACTAAAGGGTACTATGGGATCTTTTAACCAGTGGGCCACTATAGTTATATACAAAAGTAGAGCCAAGTTATTTGAATACTATGGTATGAAACAACATAGATTTGACACACCTTTTCGAGATTATGTAAAAAAGTACTCAAAAATTTTTAAACAAGTTTGTATTATGGCAAAATCTTAATTTATTAATAGTAAAATGAAGCATTCAACAAATATAATTAAAGAAACGTGGAGCATTATAAATAATGAAACAGGAAGACCTCGACCACGGGAAAACCAATTTGAACTAAAAGAAAACAATTTATTAGTCACTAACAAAACTCAAGTAGCGCATATGTTCAATAGTTTCTTTGCGAGCATACCTTTAACAACTACTAGCTCTTTACAATCATCATCTTTAGACGCTGGAAATTTTTTGCTTAGCAGTGTACCTGAATGCAAGAGCGTGTTTAGATTCGAGCACGTTACCCCGCGAGATATATTGATCGCATATAATTCAATTAATATTAAAAATACCGGCGACTTTTGGGGCATTTCAATTAAAATTTTAGGTACTATAGTTGAGACTGTTGCGCCTTACCTATCTATAATTTTTAATCAATGCTTTGATCTAGGCGTATTTCCGGATTTGATGAAATTAAGTAAAATTATACCCTTATTCAAATCTGGCAGTAAAAATGAAATTAATAATTTTAGGCCCATATCTATCTTGCCGGCATTTAGTAAAATATTTGAAAAGATTCTTTTAAAGCAGCTATTAAGCCACTTCAATTTAAATAGTCTGCTTCACAAAGATCAATACGGGTTTACTAAAGGTAGATCCACTACTGATGCGGGTGTTGCTCTCATAAAACACGTTTATAGTGCTTGGGAGTCATCAAAGAATGCTATTGGAGTGTTCTGTGACCTATCTAAAGCATTTGACTGCGTTCAGCACGACACACTACTGCGTAAGCTCCGCCACTACGGCGTAGGGAAAACCGCACTTAGTGTTGTCGATTCGTACCTGCGGCAAAGATTTCAGTGTGTCGATGTAAATGGGACTACATCCTCTAAATTACCTATACAGCTAGGCGTTCCACAAGGCTCAATTTTAGGTCCTTTTCTATTTCTAGTATATATTAATGACTTACCTTTTTATTTAAAAAACATCTGTGATGTCGTACTTTTTGCAGATGATACGTCACTTATTTTTAAAGTAGATAGGAATAGAAATCAATTTGATGATGTAAATAATGCACTATTACAAGTTACACGATGGTTTACAGCAAACAACCTAGTACTTAATTCTAGGAAAACTAAATGCGTCAAATTTGCTTTACCTAACGTTAGACAACTGGGACCTAATATTATGCTAGATAGGGAGGAACTTGACACAGTATACTCTTCAGTGTTTTTAGGTATTACATTAGATAATAAGTTAGAATGGGGTGCACATATAGCATGTCTAGCAGGAAAGCTCAGCTCTGCTGCGTATGCCGTCAGAAAAGTTAGGCAACTTACTGACATCGACACGGCTCGTTTAGTATATTTTAGCTATTTTCACAGTGTTATGTCCTACGGTATTTTGTTATGGGGCAAAGCAGCGGATATTCAGAATATCTTCGTTCTACAGAAACGAGCGGTACGAGAAATATACATGTTAGGTGCAAAAGATACTCTTAGGGAACGCTTTAAGTCTATAGGAATTCTTACAGTAGCCTCGCAATTTTTATTTGCTAATATTTTGTACATTAGGCAAAATATAAGTTTATTTACCTCAAAAAGCGATATACATAATATAAATACTCGAAACAAGCATAGGTTATATGCCCCTTATCATCGTTTACATAAAGTTAATAATTCTTTTGTAGGGCTAGGTATTCGTATATACAATAAAATACCAATGTCTTTTAGAATTACCATTTAGTACATTTAAAGCTAAAATAAAATACTGCCTTATTAAGAAAAGTTATTATACTATTAATGATTATTTCAGTGACAAGGATAGATGGTCACTTACACTAGACAACTCATGATCTACTACTTATTTAGAATTTATATAGATACTTAGCATTTTTCAGTTTATCATTATATAACATTTCTAGTTCTTTTAAATTATTATTCGTTTATCATAATTAGGTCATTCTACTTACTACATCTACATTTGCATTGTTGTTCCACTATTTTTTTTTTAATTTACTGTACTGTAAGATGAAGATAACTCGTTATCATGGTCTGTGAACTAAAGTTTTTGTAATTTTGTGTATTCATATACCGTCACTTCTGTAACATACATTTCCACCATAGTTCTGAACATGGTCACGAGTTGTATACATTATAAGTCGTAAGTGGATGCTCCTGTTACACAATATTCGCATTGGAAGGCTAACTAAAACACATCATTTAGTAACTACATTAATTGCTTAAGTATTATGTCTGTAACTAATTACTATTTACAAGTAATTTAGTACAATGTGTAACAGTTGCAGCTCCTTACAAAAATGAAAATATGTACCATAATATTAGCGATTTAAAAGAGTGGCCTCGAGTTTTATTGCCCGTTCTTTCTCGTGGCTCTACCTATTGCTTTGCGAACGAGGCAGTAAATGTAAATGTAGAAGCATTAAGTAATTTAATTTTAAAATTGACGTTTATAAGCGTCACCTTGTGACTAAGATGAATAAATGATTTTGATTTTGATTTTTTTTTATTTGAAAAGGATTTTTTATGGTGGGAAAAATACTCCCTATGCCTTTGACGGTGTCGCATTGTTTATTTTCAGGTAATATAAAAATGTCACGACGTTTTTTGAATGACTTTGAAATGGAAAAAGCTTTGAGGTTGGTTGTTTTATTTGTGTTCCTGATGATGGATGTTCAGAGGATGACTTGGAGTCTGATGAAGGAGAGGAATTTGATGTCGAAACGATGAAACGCATTTTAGAAGAACAAACTGGTTAAGGTTCTACGGATTCACCTCTCTCGCAAGAGGTAAGGACTTCTAATTACACTGACCTCGTGCCAAGCAGTTCTGGGATTCATCATTCTTCAACGCAAGAACAAGTAATGCAAGTACCTAGTTCTTCAAGTGAAGTAGATGAATCAGCTGAAGATGAGGATGATGACTGGAAGAAGACGACCTGGACTGACAGACCCAATATTGAAATATTTTATCAGAAACCATTACGACCTACATAAATATGTATTTTTTGAGTAGTCAAGCATTGACCAGTTGCACATTTTTATATTTTTTTCAATGATAAAGTTTTTGATTTGATTGTGTCGCAAACAAATCTTTATGCAGATCAAACTAAGCCTGGTGGGAGTACCAGTGACTAAACCAGAAATACGAGCGTTTTTAGGAATATTGATTATAATGGGGTACCATGTCTTACCAAGTATTGACCTGTACTGGTCTACTGATTCCGGTTTTCGAGTAAACGAGATTGCCGACGTGATGCCTATCAAACGATTCAAAAATAATTTGCGCTCACTTCACTTGCATGACAACAGTCAACAACCTGCCAGAGGCAGTCATGATTTTGATAAACTTTAAAAGCTCCAACCACTTCTATCTTTGATCAATAAATCTTGCCAAAATAATGCTAAGAATACGTCTTCACAAAGCGTTGACGAATGTATGATATTATTCAAAGGCAGGTCCTCCCACAAACAATACATGCCACTCAAGCCCATAAAGAGGGGCTACAAAGTTTGGTGTCGATGCGACAGTACAACTGGATATTTGTATGAATTTTCAATATATACTGGTAAAACTGATACAGGTACTGAGGAGGGTTTGGGGGCAAAGCACAGTGTGGTAAGATCCCGGTTTTTGTGTCATCTTGTTTTTATTGAATTAATCGATAGTCTACAATTCTGACGATTAAAGTAAAACTCCGGGTTCGCTAAGACTTGTACTTTTTTTTTAAATGACAAAGTTTCGGAATATCCGACGTTTGAAAAACGAGAAAAAAAACATTATAATTTAACGGAACTACTTATTCCAGAATTTATTTATTCTATCGAAAAAAAGTATAATACCCGACCCGTCCGCCAATTCCTGTTGCTTTAGTATGAATGAGTCGAGAGATATGATTTTTTTTCTCATTTTTCGTTTTCATTTTTTTATTACAGTCTGACAACAAGATTAAATCAACTTGGAATATGATTAATAATGAAACTGGGCGGTCTAAGCCGCGTGAAACTAGTATCCAGCTGATATACAACAATAAAATTCTTAAGGATGAATTAGATATAGCTCAAACTTTTAATGACTTTTTTTCAAACATACCTATTTCAACAACCAGCTCCTTGAACTCCTCGTCAGAGAAGGCTGAATCTTTAATGAGGGAGAATGTGGGAAAGTGCAATATCCAATTTAATTTTAATTACATAAGCCCAACAGACATTGTCAAAATCTTCAAGTCACTCAATTATAAAAAAACTACTGACTTGTGGGGAATTTCAATTAAATTATTAGATAATATAATTGTAAATATATCACCACATTTAGCTACAGTATTTAACCGTTGTATTGATGCAGGTGTGTTTCCCAATTTAATGAAGTATAGTAAAATAGTTCCCTTGTTTAAAACAGGCTCCAGAAATGATCCAACCAACTATAGACCGATTTCTATCTTACCGGCTATAAGTAAAATATTTGAAAAAGGTGTGTTGCGGCAATTGCAGCGTCATTTTAACCTGAATGGCTTGTTACACAGTGAACAATATGGTTTTACGAAGGGTCGTTCGACTACAGATGCTGGTGTTGCTCTCCTAAATCATATCTTTAATGCTTGGGAGAATTCACAGGATGCCATCGGAGTGTTCTGTGATCTCTCCAAGGCGTTCGATTGCGTGGAACACAATACACTCCTTCGTAAACTAAGGCACTACGGCATCACGGATGTTGCACTCGACCTTCTTGCCTCTTACTTAAGTGACAGGGTACAACAAGTGGATATAAATGGCTCTAGATCTTCAAAATTAGCTATCACAATGGGCGTGCCACAGGGTCCAATTTTAGGCCCCTTTTTGTTTCTCATTTATATTAATGATTTGCCGTTCTATGTTCAGGATTTTTGTGACATTGTATTGTTCGCAGATGACACGTCGCTTATTTTTAAAGCTGATCGTAGAAAGAGTAATTTTGATGATGTAGACAAATCAATTGCTAAAGTCCTGGATTGGTTTACTGCCAATAATTTATTGTTGAATGCAAAAAAGACTAAATGTGTTAGGTTTACTTTGCCAAATGTGAAAAATCTCAGCAGTAATTTAACTCTAAATAATGAAGTTCTTAGTTTTGTTGATACGGCGGTATTCCTGGGCATAGTGCTGGATAGTAAGCTTCAGTGGGGTACACAAATAACTGGACTCGCAGGGCGGCTCAGTTCAGCAGCATACGCTGTTAGGAAAGTAAGACAGCTTACTGATGTGGATACAGCTAGGCTGGTATATTTCAGCTACTTCCATAGCGTTATGTCCTATGGCGTATTGTTGTGGGGCAGGGCGGCAGATATTGAGATCATATTCAGAATTCAAAAAAGAGCGGTACGTGCAATCTATCAGTTAGGTGTACGTGACACCCTTAGAGAAAGGTTCAAGGACATTAGGATATTAACAGTTGCATCAGAGTACATACTTGCCAATATTATGTATGTAAAGCGAAACATACATAAATATGCCAGAATCAGTGATAGACATACAATATATACTAGGAACAAACACAAATTAGAGGGTAAATACCATCGTCTACATAGAGTGCATAATTTGCAGGGCTCGGTGTGAGATAATTTAATAAAATTCCTACTAACATAATCGATTTACCACTAAACAAGTTTAAGACTAGTGTTAAGAATCATCTTATTAAGAGGGCCCACTATACGATTAACGACTATCTAATAGATAAGGAATCATGGGAGTAATTGTCTTTGAAATTTATAGTGGCTCTATCTGACATATATGTGCTTTTTATGTAATTTTGTGCTTTTAATGTACCTATGTACTTTTGTGCTGTATTGTACTTTTGTGTGTGTAATGTCATGTAGTTTTGTGCTTTTGATGTTGTGTAGTGCTTCTAATGTATTCTAGAGCTTTTAATGTATGTTTCGTTTATTTTTTTTGTTTGTTTTTTAATGTTTCTATGTGCCCTTTGTGCTTGTATTTAGTTTGTGTGACCCTAAGCAATGTACCCATATTAATTAATGTAATTATGTCTGCAATATTATGTAATTTTTATTGGAAAAAAGTGCACATGAGTTTCTCACCAGTTCTTCTCATAGTGTGTTACAACTCGGAGCTGGTACTTAGATTGATTTTAATTGTACCCAAAACAGTGGGATTAAAATTAATCTAAGCTTCGGTACATTATTTTCTTAAATATTAATAAGTATCATATAATTTTTAACTGCATTTAATGTAATGTAAGCTTTGACGTTTTTAAGCGCCCTTTGGGGCCCAAGAAATAAATTATTTTTGAATTTGAATTTGAATTTGAATTAATCTAAACCGCCGTAGTAGGTGGTCATTCCTACATCAAAAGATTGCTGATACTTTCTATTATGTGTGGTATTTTTTCCAAAACCTAACTCGTTGGTTTCCAGGAATTATTGTAAATTCAAAATTTTCTTTAGGGTTGTCACTTTCAAGTATCCGAAAAAAAATGTCCTTCATGGTCATCTGTCTGTTGATACGCATCGTTAGGGCTCTGTTGATTAGTTGAAAACATCTCTTCTGAATCGGTGTCAATTGGCAATGCTATAGTCGTCCGTGTTGAAATTGTAGGTTTATTTGTTAGTTTTTGAGTAGTTTCCATTGTTGTTCCCACAAGTAGGTTCGATAGGAGGTCCACCCCGGGTGACGCCTATTCCGGGGGTAAGGCTACATACTACGGTGGTCACCAGATATCCGTAGGGTTTAAACGACTTCGCTGTCGGGTTTTATAGAGTGTTCCTTCTCGCGGGCTGGCCAGTTTAGGCAAGCCCCGACCGTAGTTCTGCACGACGTACCTCAGTCGCGCCTTACTGAGGTTGTGGAAGTGCAGAGTACGGTTACAGTATAAAGGTTGACTGGCGCTTAGTCCCCTGAAATTTTTCCAACTCCAGAACAACCATTGATTTTGTTTTATATAAAACTATACTTTAAAATATAGTTACATATTGTACATAAATAATAAAATAATATATCAATAGTTAACGTAAATAATTTCAGCAGGGGCGACCTCTCATCGTATTTTTTATCAAAAATCAATACAAGTAATGTAAATACGTGATGAAAACTGATTTAAAATAATAAGATAGGTATATAATTCAAATAAATAAATAAAATACAAAATACGTTATTCTAAAGAAATGGTAAAATATAAAAGTATACTAAAATTGATTCAAAATAAGTTGTAAAATCAAAAAGTAAAACATAATTGATTTAAAAAAATTGTAAAATTAATAATGAAAAGAACTAAATTGACTACAAATATTTAAAACATTGTCAAAATGTTGATACAATACTCATGTTAAATGTTGATTAATATACGTATGATATATTAGAAAGGATTTTCTTTAATTTACTATTAGTTGAGTCTTTTGGGTTAAAATTTATAGACGGTTTCCAAAAAAAGTGTATCAATCAACATGATAACAATTTCTCCATTTGTTTTTTAATTTCCTTCATAAAATAACTCAATCTTTGCCATTTTAAGCCACAAAATTATAATATCTTGTTATGGTCGTAATAAGGAAGCTAAAACTTAATAAAAATAAACAAATTATGTTTTGGTAGAAGTGGCAGCCCTAAGTGAGGATATTTCGGATATTACTAAAATTTCCAATAACTCCTGGAAAACAACGAGTTAGGTTTTGGAAAAAAATATCACACATAATAGAAAGCATCAGCAATCTTTTGATGTAGGAATGACTACCTACTACGGCGGTTTAAATGAATAAAAAAATTAAAACCAAAAATTAGAAAACAAAATCATATCTCTCGACTCATTCATACTAAAGCAACAGGAATTAGTGGAAAGGTCGGCTATAATACCTTTTTTCGATAAAATAAATAAAATCTGGAATAAGTACTTCCGTTAAATTAAAATGTTTTTTTGTTCGTTTTTCAAACGTCGGATATTCCGAAATTTTGACATTTTATTTTTAAAGTACAAGTCTTAGCGAACCCAGAGTTTTACTCTTATCCTCAGAATTGTAGATTCTATCGATTAAAAACACAATGACACAAAAACCGGGATCTTACCACACTGTGCAAAGGTGGTAAAAAATTTGACAAGTAGATTGATTGCGGAAGATTTCAAGATACATGTAACGTTTGACAATTTCTTTTGTGATTCTTCTCTTTTGAATTATTTATATGAAAAGGGTTTATATGCTACGGGAACGGTAACAAGGATCCGAGCGGATTTACCAAAACTCGTCAAAAAAAAAACAGGTGAGGGTAGATTCAAAAAATTTAAACTACAGAAAGGACAATATAAGTGGAGGATCAAAAAAGATGTAGCCTTTGTTTTGTGGCAAGACAACAAAGAAGTTACATTACTCACCAATACTTTTTTCCTGGATGGTAGGAAAGAAAGGTAGGTACTGAAACCTAATGGAAGGAAAGAGGAACCCACCACGCACCCTCGGATTGACCACCCCAACTATTGCAATAGAAAAAGGTTGACAATACCTATAGGTTACCAATAGGTTACAATGGAGTTCCGCCAAGTAACGCCTGATTCAATCAACTATAGGTAGGTACTGGGTTACTCTTACTGGGTTACTGTGGGTTACTGGGTTACTAGGTACTGGCAGAGTGACGAGGTACTTTTTCAGACTGACGACGTGACGAGTATAATAAAACTATTCTTGGAGATCGGTAATCGGTAAGTGGTAATAATTTATTTATAAATAGTTGCAAGCCATATATCCAAAAATTTACATTCAGAGAGGTTACTGGTGCCGGTGAGCACAATATCGATATTGACCAATAAAAGGAGACTTACAACTAACGGTTCTTACATGACACATATTATAACTAGCTATAAACACAATTTGATTTACATCGGTCAACTCACTCTAACTAGCGCTCTGTCCTTCACGCACACTTTATAATAAAGTGGCACACTGAACAAAACTCGGTGGCCGCGATATTCGTCGCCTGTCAGATGTACTGCGTTGGCGAAGCAGGTGGACGGCGCTCGCGTTCGCATATGCGACGCGACGAAGCGTTATCAGCTCTTATCAGTTATCAGCTATCACACTTATCTGTTGATTACGCTGCGTAGGGTTGTGAGTACTGTGCAAGTAGGTATGTGCACGTAGTACGCCACATTATCCCCCCTCAAGCGAAGCGTAGGTTCTGTTTCACCTTCCGACCGGATCTGGTGCCGTATGTGCTCCGTGCTTGAGGTGCCGATGTCTCTGCTTCGTCCGGTGTTATGTTCGAAGCCTGTGCGGGTGAAGTGCTTGCTTGAATTCCTCTGCTGTCTGAAACTTTGCCGCTGTCGTTGCATAGATGAGCTGGCTTCAGTCTATCTATAGACACAACTGAAGTGTGAAGTGGAAGTTGTAACGTAAAATGTTTGCCGTCTGCGCTGCGCTGTAGTACTTGATAAGGCCCATCATAAGGTGGAATGAGCGGTTTTCTTACTGTGTCATTGCGCACAAACACATGCGAACACGTAGGGAGGATCACGGAGGGAGAGTAGGAATCTTTGTAGACGAATGTGTTTGTCTGTGAACGATGCGATGTGTTTGTCGGGGTGAGCGAGTTCATTGTATCCATCAGCTGACGAACGAATACTGCGTCTTCAATGTTCGGCTTTGTAGGCACGAAAAAATCTGATGGTACTCGTAGCGGTGATCCGTATGTCATCAAGGCTGGGCTGACATTTGTATCTTCACGCAGGGCTGTACGGAGACCTAGTAGCACAGTAGATAGTTCTTCACTCCATCTATTGCCGGCTGCTCTAGCCATCAAAGCAGCTTTCAGTGTTCGGTGCCATCGTTCTACTTGTCCGTTTGCTTGCGGGTGGAATGCAGTTGTACGTATGCGAGTGACGCCGAGTTTCTTCATAAGCGCGTTGAACAGTGAAGACTCGAACTGTCTACCTTGATCCGTAGTAAGTCGTAGAGGGCACCCAAATCTGGATATCCATCCAGCGTACACTGCCTTCGCTACTGTTTCTGCAGTGATATCACGTGTAGGTACTACTTCAGGCCATTTGGTACATCTGTCAATCATCGTCACTATGTAAGTATACTCGTTAGACGGTACGAGTGGTCCAACTATGTCGACGTGTAGATGTTCAAAACGTGATGATTGTTGGAACTGGCCGAGCGGGCTGATAACGTGCCTTTGAATTTTCGCGCGCTGACAGCCGATGCACACTCGCGCCCAATCAGCGACGTCCTTGTTTATCGCCGGCCAAAAGAATTTGCTTGACATATTTTTCCTTGTTGTTCGTACTTCGGAATGACATAAGTCGTGTTGAGCCTTGAATGCTAAGACATGATAAGTCTCTGGTAGGTATGGTCGTATGTTATCAGTGGATGTTTCGCACCAAATCGGTTGTTGAACTCCGGGTAGGTTAATTTTAGTAAACTTAAGGTTGGGTTGTTTCATACAGGATTGTAGCTCAGTGTCGCTCTCTTGTTCTTCTGCTAATTTGTTGTAATCTGTCGTTGAATGTAATACGTCGATCTCCGCTATACGTGATAAGGCGTCCGCGGCTTCATTCATAACACCGTGTATGTACTTGATGTTATTGCAGAATTGACTTATGTAGTGAAGCTAGCGTTCTCTCCTCGGTGTATCACTGCTACTTGGTGTTCTAGTCAGCGCGTATGTAAGCGGTTTGTGGTCTGTACATATGGTGAGTTCATTGCCCTCTATGAGTCGGCGTAGGTTTTTAACAGCTGTGTACATTGCTAATAGTTCGCAATCGTACACACTATATCTTCGTTGTGTCTCACTCATTGCTTTTGAATAGAAGTCAAGAGGTTTCCACGTGTCGTCAATCTTTTGTTGCAGCACTGCGCCGAGACTTGTATCAGACACATCGGTGAGTAGACATAAGGGAGCGGACGGAATCGGGTGAGACAGAATAGTAGCGTCGAGTATGCTTTGGCGGCAATGTTCGAAAGCTTTCTCTGAGTCGGGTGTTCATTCTATAGGCGACTTGTCGTTTTTCTTGCTGTTGTGTAGATATTTGTTGAGTAGGTATTGATGATCGGCTTGATGAGGTAGGCAGCTGCGACAGAAGTTGATCATACCTAAGAATCTTCTAAGTTCTTGTACTGTGGTAGGTTTCGGGTAATTGAGTATGGCTTGAATGCGTTCTTCCGTGGGTTTGATTCCTTCGGGTGTAACTTCGTAGCCAAGAAATTGTATTTTGTCCTTGCCGAATTCGCATTTGTCGATGTTTAGCGTTACTCCGTAGTTATTGAGTCGCTCGAGTACTTGATGTAGATGGCGCTCGTGTTCCAATGGCGTTGCTGAATGGATAAGTAGATCGTCGACGAAACAGAATACGATGTCATCTCGCCCGCGTAGAACTTCATGCATAAAGCGTTGAAACGTTTGGCCTGAGTTGCGTAAGCCAAACGTCATGCAGTTGAATTCGAAGAGACCGAAGGGCGTTATTATAGCTGTCTTCGGTGCGTCTTCCGTTTGTATAGGTATACTGAAAATGTATTCTTCCCGTGTAGTTGGTATGTAAAATCTTGAATTCTAGGTAAGGGGTACCGATCGCGAAAAGTCAAGGCGTTAAGTCTGCGGTAGTCGCCACACACACGTAGCGATCCATTCTTTTTCTTGACGACATGTAGTGGGCTTGCCCAGGGACTGTTTGAAGGCTTGCAGATACCCATTTACATCATTTTCTCGAACTCCAACTTTGTCGCTTTGTACTTGTCGGGTGGCAGTAGGCGTGGCCTCGAGTAGATTGGTTGGCCGGTCGTTTCAATGCGATGCGTTACGTCGTGCTTGGCGGGCTTTTTGAGTGACATGGGTCGTAGTTTATCTGGGTATTTCTTGAGTATGTTATGATAAGCGTGATTGTGGCTTATCATGTAGACGGCTTCTTCGCTACTCTGCACTGTGATGGCGTTAACATGGAGGTCGGTGACACGATCGATGAGTTTTCTTTGGTGAAGGTCGACTAGTAGCTTGTGTTTTGATAAGAAATCTGCGCCCAGGATAGAAGTCTTGACGTCGGCAACAATAAATGTCCATTTGTAACTTCTACGTAAACCTAGGTTGAGCTCGAGTGTACGCTCTCCGTAGGTATGTATTTCTATGCCGTTCGCAGCGAATAGTTTGCAGGTGTTCTCGGTAGGTTTCAATTGATTCTTGTTTCTTACAGCAAGGACTGAGATATCGGCTCCCGTGTCGACTAGAATTTTGTCTCTGTTGTTGATATCAATGACGCATAGGCGGTGGCTTGGTTGGTTAACATCGACGCCCGCCACAGTCGATGTACGTTCTAGTTTTCCCGCTTCGATTTTGAACACGGCGACTCGCAGTGACGAGCTTCATCGCCGTATCTGTAGTGGTACTTGCATAGCCATTTGGAATCGCCCGGCTTGGGCGCAGTGCGGGGTCGTGATCTTGAGCGTGACCTTGAGTTTTGACGCGGATAGTAGTTATTGTAGGTACGATGCGTAGACTGTTGCGTTCGGAGTTCGGCGATTCCAAGTGATAGTTTTTCTATCTGTCTTGATAATAGGTCGAACTGTAGACTTTCGATGGTTGTAGTGCAGCACGGCGAATTCGATTGCGTTGGTGGTACAGTGGTTGTGGTAGACACGGCGGCGACGGTAGCGGGTTCAAAATGTTCGATCATTTTGTCTGCCATTGCGGATAGAACTTCTAGCGATGATTCGGTGTTTACTGAGAGCACGGCGCGTACTTGTGTGGGCAGTTGGTTGAGCCACATCACTTTTAGCGCCTCGTCGGTGAGTAACTTGCCGCTCAAATCTCGCATTTTTCGTAGTATCTGCCTTGGTTTCATGTCGCCGAGTTCTAGCCCACTGAGTAGTTTTTGCAGCTGGCGATGGTCGGATTCTTGGTATGTCGATATGAGCCTGGTTTTGAGCGCAACGTACTTCCCGGTAACTGGTGGGTTAAGTATGATGTTTGCTATCTGCTCGAGGTCGCTACAGCCCAATAGCGGTACGACCAGGTTGAACTTTTGTTCCTCGCCGATCTTGCTGGCCGCGACGGCGGCTTCGAACTGGGCGAAACATAGCCTGGGGTTCTGACGCCAGAATGGTGGAAGGCGTGCTGGCAGCGATATGGTTGCCACGTCGCTCTTTACCGTAGTTACGGCCTCGTTGTGGTCATCGATCTTCTCTAAGTGTAACGATAGGTATGTTTCAGCTTTCGGCGTATAATTTCGGGGTCGAGGGTCACCAATTTCCTGGATGGTAGGATAGAAAGGTAGGTAATGGCACTGGGTTACTCTTACTGGGTTACTGTGGGTTACTGTGGGTTACTGTGGGTTACTGGGTTACTAGGTACCGGCAGAGTGACGAGGTACTTGTTCAGACTGACGACGTGACGAGTATAATAAAACTATTCTTGAAGATCGGTAATCGGTAAGTGGTAATAATTTATTTATAAATAGTTGCAAGCCATATATCCAAAAATAGTGGCGAGCTATATACAAAAATTTACATTCAGAGAGGTTACTGGTGGCGGTGAGCACAATATCGATATTGACCAATAAAAGGAGACTTACAACTAACGGTTCTTACATGACTACATATTATAACTAGCTATAAACACAATTTGATTTACATCGGTCAACTCACTCTAACTAGCGCTCGGTCCTTCACGCACACTTTATAATAAAGTGGCACACTGAACAAAACTCGGTGGCCGCGATATTCGTCGCCAGTCAGATGTACTGCGTTGGCGAGGCAGGTGGACGGCGCTCGCGTTCGCATATGCGACGCGACGAAGCGTTAGCAGCTCTTATCAGTTATCAGCTATCACACTTATCTGTTGATTACGCTGCGTAGGGTTGTGCGTACTGTGCAAGTAGGTATGTGCACGTAGTACGCCACACTTTCCATCCTAAAAATCGCACGTTTGTGGCCAGAACACAAAAAGCCGGCAGCAAACGAAACCTGCCTTGACCATTGGTTGTGAAGGAATACACCAACAGAATGGGGGCGGGTTGATCGGTTCGACCAGGTTCGTAACATATACTCGGTCGGGAGACGAAGCAAGAGATGGTGGTTACCGGTTTTTTATTTTTTGTTAGATGTAAGAATAACTAATGCTTGCATGTTGTACTCCCAAACTTCTAGATCTGCAAAACTGACCCATCTTGAGTTTCGCGTGGCTGTTGCGAGAGGTCTCATTGCAGGTTTCACAAACAGGAAACGAAAATCTGCAGCTCTGAATACCGCTACCTACAAAATTACCAAAACTGAAGTGGCAAACCGCTAAAAATTATTGGAGCTGTACCTCATGAACAGCGCTACTCGAATGTTGGAGACCACATGCCAGCAGACTCTACTTATAGACGGTGCAAACATTGTAGCACTAAAACTAATGAAAAAACGCACTAAAATTATGTGCGGAAAGTGCAAAGTCCCACTGTGTGTAACAGCTTGCTTTGCTGCCTTTCATACTAGGGAGGACATTTACCACCACATTTTCCGGGTTTTACAGTGAAATGACTGATTTTCTAAGACTGTATTATTAATTAAGGTAATAAATACATGCCAAATCCATAGACAGTTTTTATTTATTCTCCCCCAATACTTATGCCTTATAAAGGATTAAAATTCAAATATTCAAGTTGATACGGCTTAAGCCAAAACATTGCCCTATAGTAATCTTTGACTCAGTGCAAAGGATGGCTCAGCATTAAGTAGTATTATATCCCGAATAAGGCCTTAAGAAATCCAATGTGTCTTTGTGTTTAAATAGGCAGTAAAAATAAATGTTTTGTAGAATTTCATGTCTTGCTACGTATATAATTCAACTAACTGCCCCGGCGAACTCCGTATCGCTTTTTAAATATATTTTTCATAATTCATTTATTCATTTGCGAATATGGGTATGGGTACATTTGCAGATCTTATGGCTAAAACATTTATGTTCTCCACATTCCACCATTAGACATGCAAGATTCAGTGATATCAATTCATTAATTAATAGTTATTACATTTCACTTGACTTAATTGGAATTTCAGAATAATTAACATTTAATAATTTAAGAAACAGCAATGAGGTGTCACAAAAATAATAACAATAATGTGAAGTTTTTCAAACCACTTTTCCAGGAAATTCTGAAGAAAGTTACTAAAGCCAGCAGTGCTTAATCTAAAATTTCAATATTTATAAAGATATACAAACAAACGAAGATTGATTTTTATATATAATTGATTTCCCATCCACTATCTTGAATCACGAAATAGATGTTGTATTTGGATTCCCCATCCCTTTAAACATCGGAGACGATACCAATATTGATTTTTTTAAATTATGGATGTACCCATATTGATTTAAAAAAAAATCCCATCCGCCATCTTTGATCACGAAATAGATGGTGTTTTTGAATTCCCCATTCCTTAAAATATCGGAGACGATACCCATATCGATTTAAAAAAATCCCGTCCGCCATCTTTGATTTCCTATCCGCCATCTTTGATCACGAAATAGATGTTGTATTTGGATTCTCCATCCCTTAAATCATCAGAGACGATACCCATATTGATTTTAAAAAATTTTCCCATCCGCCATCTTTGATTTCCCATCCACCATCTTGAATCATGAAGCAGATGTTGTATTTGGATTCCCCATCCCTTTTAACATCGCAGACGATACCAATATTGATTTTTTTAAATTTTCCCATCCGCCATCTTTGATTTCCCATCCACCATTTTGAATCACGAAACAGATGTTGTATTTGGATTCCCCATCCCTTTTAACACCGCAGACGATACCAATATTGTTTTTTTTTAAATTTGCCCATCCGCCATCTTTGATCACGAAATAGATGTGGTATTTCGATTCCCCACCCCTTAAAATATCGAAGGCGATACCCATATTGATTTTTAAATTTTGTCATTCGCCATCTTTGCATTTGCCGTCCGCCATCTTGGATCACGAAATAGATGTTGTATTTCGATTCCCCACCCCTTAAAATATCGAAGGCGATACCCATATTGATTTTTAAATTTTGTCATCCGCCATCTTTGATTTCCCGTCCGCCATCTTGGATCACGAAATAGATGTTGTATTTCGATTCCCCACCCCTTAAAATATCAAAGGCGATACCCATATTGATTTTTAAATTTTGTCATCCGCCATCTTTGATTTCCCGTCCGCCATCTTGTATCAATAAATTTCATATTATTAATGAGCGTCCCGAAAATCTCGAAAACGATACCCATATAGATTGTATCCTATTCGTGTAACCCTCCCCCTTCTCGTTTGCCCATTTTATTATTTTTGTCTGGCCCCTAAAAGTTGTGGCGTAATTTTATATAGCCTATATATAGCCTTTCGTAATAATAGGGCTATCATAGGCAATAACAATTTTTAAAATCCGACTGCTAGTTCCTGAGATTAGCCGACATTATCTTTTAGCCTTTTTAGCCAGCCCCAAAGGGTCGAAGCGTTATGTTATATAGCCTTCTGGAATAACTGGGCTATCGTATACAAAAGAATTTTTCAGATCCGACCGGTACTTCCTGAGATTAGCGCGTTCAAACAAACAAACAAACATACAAACAAACAAACAAACTCTTCCGCTTTATTATATTAGTATAGACTAGAGGACCCGTGCTGCTCCACAGCATATTTTTTTATTATAGTCTTTATCTACTCACACGGTAGGTAGAATACTGTATGTAATACATGATGTCAGTAGACAAAAATGATTTTGACATTATTCAAAAAAGTTGATATATTTGTTTAGAAAAAAGGTTTAATTACTGCTAACAATTAATTAAGAGAGGGAAAACTCGAAAGAAAAACCCTATGCCAATCCGTCTGGCCAGCGTGGTATGTGAAGCACACGAAATGAAAAAAAGGTTTAATTATTGTTCATCATCAACAGCCTTTTGCAGTACAGTGCTGGATTGAAGCCCCTCCGTCTGGAAGTTTTGGCCAACTTTACCACGATAAATGGTGATGCTATACATGGTGAACAAATCAGGAGGACTACTATGAAAATGTTCATTTCTGTTAAGTTCTTAGTAATAGGGTTCCGTTTTTTACCTTTTAGGTACGGAACCCTAAAAATTAGCCTAAACCAGTAGAATTAATAATTCAATATTTTTTACGAGATGTTCATTACTGGTTTTATGAGTATCTAAATACCTAGTAATGGACAAGTGTCGAAAGTTAACTTTTGAGGTATTGTGTGAGAATGACGCATAAAATAATTCTTCGTATCATTACAATTATTTATTTTGTAGTAATATTGATTTTTGTTATCTCCTACCAGTAATGAACATGTGTCTATGATTGGATAATTTTTCGTGTCCATAATTGGTGGACTGCTGCACTAGTTTTGGTATACTGCTTTTCGTAGATGGCGCCGAAAAAAGACTACACCCCTGAGCAGATGGGGTAAGCTATTGAAGCAGTCAGAAAGGGAGAGAAGATTGCTACGACTGCAAAAAGGTTTGGTGTGCCACGTATTACACGGTATAATAAAATATCGGGCAAAAGTCCTTTGGAGTGTGCGATGGGGCCACAAACAGTTCTTTCAAAATCGGAAGAAGACATTTTAGTAAAATGGCTAATCGCAATAAGCGAAAAACATTTTCCAGTAAATCGAGAGTTACTAATGGAAAGCGTGCAAAGAATTATTGTCGAACAAGGGAGACCTAACCCCTTTACTAATAATAAGCCAGGAAAAAATGGTTTAAATCGTTTTTAAAAAGGCACCCGGATATCGTTGAGAAGACTGCACAAAATCTTACTAAATCACGAGATGATGTCTGTGAAGAAGATCTGCGAAAGAACTTTTCTGAAATCGGCTTATATTTAGAACAAAAAGGCCTCAAAGGTATTTTGCAAGAACCAAGTCGGGTTTTCAACACAGATGAAAGCGCATTTTTTTGTCACCAAAGGCAGGCCGGGTGCTTTGCAAAAGAGGTGAAAAACACCTTTACAACTTTTGTGGAGATGAAAAAGAAAACCTTACTGTTCTTGTAACAGCTAATGCTGCGGGACAATTCGCTCCCCCTATGATTGTCTTTAAATATGAAAGAGTACCGGCGCATATATCAGCTACCGTCCCCAGTGATTGGGGTATAGGAAAATCGGAATCGGGTTGGAAGTGCGGAAGCACATTTTATGAATTCATCACAAATATTTTTGATCCTTGGCTTCAACAAGAAAATATTCAAAAGCCTGTACTGTTTTTCTTGGACGGCCATAAATCACATCTAACGTTGCATTTGTCAAATTATTGTTCAGAGAATGGGATAGAGATAATAGCGTTGTACCCCAATTCAACGCACATCCTGCAACCTATGGATCTGGCAGTGTTTCGTCCGTTAAAGGTAGCTTGGCGAAAAGAAGTTTCAAAATGGCAGCTAGATCACCTTGGACAAACGTTAAAGGAGGAAAATTTTGCCCCAGTACTGCGAAATTCACTAGCTACAATTTCAAAAGACTGCATCCGTAGTTGGTGTAGAGCTGGAGGTTTGTACCCGTTCGGACCGGATTATATTGACATGAGCAAAATAAAAAATAAAAAAATATAACCCAAAAAGAACATGACCCAAAACAAATAGAGTTTATTAAATATTTAGATTCAGAAATAGTCAAGGTTTTTTCGCCACAAAAGTTAGAATTATTCAATAAAATATATTACAAGGACAGAGACACTTTACAACAGATTTTACATCCAGAAGATGAGTCATTGTACGTAATTTCTCTCTCTACCCCGTTTGAATTCACTTGACCACTTCTGAATTGTAGATAATGAAGGCGCAGAATCTTGGTAAACAGCCACCATTTCTTCATGGATATTTTTTTAAGTTCTTCCTTGTTTTGTGAGGAATTTTATCACTGCACGATACTCGATTTTTTTCATCATTGTCGAATCAGTCATCATAGTTGTCTTTTCGCAATGATATCTTGAATACTAATGGTGGCAATTAAATGAAATTTTGTATTTATACCCTCAAAGAGTGTCATTAACTAATGAGATAATTAAATTACCCTTATCATTAGTATATCACCTCGATACCGAGAATACATTGAACTCCCCTCGTAGATGAATGCAGGTGACATCACTTTACCGTGAATACGTTCTCGAGTCGGTGTCAAGTTTTAAAACAAGATATTTCTATTGTTGCTAGGAGCTACATATATGCCAAGTAGCTAATGATAATTATAAATAGTTTGAACTTTATTTGAAAATCATAATTATGACAAAAAATAATTATAAGGTAAACTGTAACAACAATTTTCACCTTTTTCATAAAGACGATAATGTAATCAATTTATTCAATTAAGGAATCGTCATACGCAACTACATAATTAAACTGAAAACTAATAAGTCCAAAGATAACTACAGTTTTTACTTGAAGTACTTACATAATATTAGAAAAAAAATATTATAAAGCAAAGCCACGCGCAACTTATAGTGTTGGTAAAGGTTCAGATAACACGTCTACAATTTGATACCTTAGGCGACATACCTACCAATGATATGCTTGTATAAAAATAACTCAAACATGATTTACTAAATTATTATGACACATATAAATTTACAACAATAAAACGATGAAATAATATCATTAAATAATATTTCACGTTAACGGCTATTAGGCATTAGACCAAATTAAATAAAAAACTCGAAAGTTGTAAGTTTCTACGGCATATCAGCTTATGTGGAACCATTAATTATATTACTGCTGTAATTACTTTTACAAGGTCATAATTATTACACACATGTACCTTTAAAAATCTACTTCAATCTTACAAAAATAAGTAGGGATATTTATGTTGCTTTTCTCGTTTCATAAATTATCAACAAATCCCTTCTTAGTGCACCCCTACGGTCCCCAAGGAACATACATGCCAAATTTCAGCTTCCTGCGCCCAACAGTTTCGGCTGTAGCGTGTCTGTCAGTCAGTCAGTAACGCAAGGATTTTATATATTAAGATTATCTAAGCATGATTAAATAAAATCTATGATATATTTTCTTAACATCGATTAATGGCAAAGTTAATAACTAAAATATAGGTACCTATTAAAACGTGTATTGTCCGCGGCAATAATTAGAAATAAAAAGAAAGAACATCACCTCACATCACAGTCACTTCTCTTTACACCTCTGTCCAAGGTCGTGGTTGTCCTGCTGATTATTGGCACAAGGACATGCATGTCCTTCGCCACGGGCCAACGCCTGGAAAGCGCTGTAGCGCCATGGCTTCCTTCTCCGTCAGTATCCATAATAGTATCGCATTTATGCCGTATTGACAAGCACAAATCTTTTATATTAAAACGCAATAACGCCAATTGTGTTTCGATACTGCAATTTCTCAAAAAAATAATTTAAACTTTACTTAAACCACAAGCTCAGTACTGCCCACAGGCAGCACTGGCAGGGTCGCCATGCAATGTTGTGTGTTGGGAGACAACATAAAAGATGTTGTTTGGTCTAAATACAACGGTGTAATGCCATCAAATACACAGTTACATGTTCATATATAGGAAGGCGCGTCATACACTACATGAGAATTAGAAAATTAGTGATAAGAAGAACTACTGTAATAAATACCTAATTATTTAATTCAGCTGAAAAGAAATACAAACAGAACTAGTACATTCCTCATTTACTTTCTTTGAATATTTTTAAATGTACAGAAAATATATTAGGTGTCAACTATGAATTGGAAATACCTATATTTAAGTAAATGAATATGTCAACATTGGACAAGAGACTTAAAGAAATATAGAACTAAACAACATTGCTACCTAACAGTAAGTCTACTGCAACTACAAACACCACTTTAGCAACGGAGCTCTCTTCGTTCAACAAGTTATTTTGCCACACAGTAACTACTTATTGCTCACACAAGCAGACCGGAAATAATATTTTGGACAGATGGCAAATTACAGTTTTGAATAGTATGAAACATAGATATAATCAAGTGAAGTAGAAAACCCATCTATATGGATATATTAGAGATCACTAAAATCGACATCTGCTAATGTCAGTGACTTAGATGGCCCACAATCACACAACAAAGAAAACAAAGCTTCTTCATTGCATCACAATCACAACGTTGGACTTAAAAGATACAAGTTCTAGTCATGGAAGCTCTCATCAAAGCGGTCATGCGCCAACAGCAATACCATTTGTCGGCCGTACAGTTCGATACATGGCACACCTAATTATGCAGCCAAAATAGCACTCTTCAACAAATACCTAGTATCATTATTGCTTTAATGTGTCGTCTTTGTATATTCCAGTATTTTACCTATCGGCAACAAAGAAATAAGCCAAAGTTAGAAAGTTAACTAAAACTAAAGGGACAAAATGTATGTAAATTGTAAAATGTAAATGTCAGCATTGCTGTCTGTCAATGACATTTACAATTTATCAACTTCACACTTCACAGCAGGGCAGTGAAAGCTCCATACATGGGTAAATTTCATATAAATCAGCGCCATCTACCGAAGATTGCAAGAAATAAATTACATATATACCTAGAAATATCTGTAGCGATAACTGAACGGTAATTTTGCCAACATTGTTAAAATCTGCGTGGTGCAGTGGAAGAGTGCTAGGCTCATAACTTAATAGTCCATGGATCGAATCCACGCTTATCTAGAACTACTTTTTGTGATTTTTATATTTTTTTACTTTTAAATTGCATATTTCCCATAATAGTTGTCATTTACTTATTTATTAACGCCGAAATCAAACATTTATTTTATTTTGATAAATGAATCCACTTTAGTTGTGGTAATGATCTATACGATCGGAATAAAAATAAAATTTATTTGTACGCCATCTAGAGTCGAGGATGCCTAATGAACTTTTTCTTTAGAGGGAGTTGCGCATCTATACCAGTATATCTGTATAATCTATGCTTCACAGCATAGACTATAGTAGGGAAGGGATGCTCGATCCGTATCGATACTTGACTGGATCTATCCAATGGCATTCGATTGTTGTGATACAAAGCTATACGATCGACTGGTTGATCGATACAAATATGTAGACTATCGGATCGAAAAAAATCTTATCCACATAACTAACAGTAAATAGTATCATTATTTTTTTTAAGTATTTTCCATCAGTAGGAATAAATTGTGTGCCGCGGGGAACATAACAAACACAATTACCAGCCACAAAGTACACTCAGACTTAAAAAACTAATTATAGTTCACACAAAATGCTGTCTCGTGTGGGGATCGAACCCATACTCCACCACCATCCTTACCATTCCCCACTCGGCGCAGGGACAGGTGGTCGCTTAAACCACTAAATGTTAAACAGAAATAACTGCATTTTTTCTTCAAAAATCGATCAAAAACATTACTAATTAAGGCTTTTTTTAAAACCTTCTTGAATTTGACGTCAAAACGCTGTAAATCATCACGGCGGTTGAGTGATGTCATACATACATACATAGACTCACATCTGTGTCCCCGAAGGGGTAGGCAGAGGCATATTAACCGCCCACTTTTCGCCAGTGTTTTGATCCCACGTAATAGGTAGCGAGCCTATTGCCGCTTATCGGTATATTTTGTTTGCCAGAGCCTCGTCCGTTGATCGTGTCATGAAGTGCAAAATAAAACAAACCGTGAATGACGTCTAGTCTGGTGTATCGTCTTTTATTAAGTATGTTATATTCGATTGTTGTTATAATTATGCACTTGTTTTGCTGTGTGGTTGACGGATTAAGAATACGAAATGTCAAAAGTGAAAGAATATGAAATTAAGAAAAGAATTATGAGAGAAAACTGAAAAACCCTGCACTTGGCGATTTCGCTCAACGCACGTAAAACCGGACAAATCTGTGTCGTGTTATGGTTCTTGTAAAGAATGTGGTGCTACTATAGAAGTTTTTATAAATTGGACAACAGAAAAAGTGATTAATTGTACTTGCACAGTTAAAAATCAAAAGATTAACTTTGTACACAAAAAATCAAGAAAATTAAAGTTATCTCCACTAAAACGTAAAGAGCTTGGTGACATCTTGAATAATTCTTCTGCGGTATCTGTAAGGAACTCTTTAATAGATTCTTCAATGGACGCTAATGATAGTGAGCCAACTCATATACCTAAATTAAGGACGCTGCGCCAGATAAAATATGAAGAAAAGGCATCGCATTTCTTTGACGAAAATCCTGTGATGGCTCTTTGTTAATGGCACAAAGTGTACCCTATAATGATCTTTTGAGGTTTACTTGTTTGCATCCTCACTTCGTCGTGTATTATTGGTTATCGAGTGAGGAACTACTGTTCCTCACTCAAGAATTCAGTTTCAGTTTCAGTTTCAGTTATTTATTTCATAAACAAAAATACATTTGTGTCGAAATATTTAAATACACATATAAAGGCATTGCTATCGTGACTACATTTTACCAAATACATAAATCAATCAATTTTCATTAATTAAAATAATAATGCTATAGCGAAAATATAAAAATGTCAAATCATCTGAATTATTGGAAGTCAAAATACTATTATTGATATATTAAATTATTACAATACATTATAAAAAAATCATCATTACCAATTATAATTTATTTTTGTCTTTAAAAAATTCGTCAATACTGTAATAACACTTTTGAATCAATAATGTCTTGAGCTTATTTCTAAATATGTTCACATTCATAATGTCCTTTAATTCTGGTGGTAATTTGTTAAATATGTTTACAGACTGCACACTTGATGAGTGTTTTACAATATTAAGTTTTGCTTGGAGGATAGTTGGCAGATCTTTTCGCCGAGTTTTTACTCTATATTCTCTCTCAGTGTCACTCTCAAGCTTGTTTAGATTTTTATGTAAATGAGTGAGGAGAATTAGAATATAAAGGCAAGGTACTGTTAAAATACTTAACTTGATGAAATGTTCCCTACACGATTCAATTTGATCTAAACGAAGCATGGTTCTCAAAGCTCTCTTTTGCATAACGAAGGCAGCATTCACGTTATATTGGTAACTGTTTCCCCAAAATTTAATACTGTACCTAAGTTTAGATTCTACTAGGGCAAAGTAAACTGTACGAAGTTGAGCAATTGATAAAACATCTCTGAGAGATCTGATAGCATAACATGCACTACTTATTACATTTGTCACTGAATTTAGCTCTGCCTTCCAGTTGAGGAGAGAATCAATTTGCACTCCTAAAAACTTTACATTCTCCACTATATCAATCCTATTTCCCAAAGATAATACGTTCATAGGAGCATTGTTTCTAACTGTAGATTTAAAAAGCATACATTTAGTCTTCTTTACATTCAGTTTCAAATTATTTATCGAAAACCAGTTTTCACAGGCAGCTAGAAAGTTATTTACTTTATATTCTAAGGTCATAATATCTTGAGCATTTATAACAGCACTGGTATCATCAGCAAACAGAACCAATTTAACATCCGGTAAAACACTTTGTACGTATGCAGTTAAATCATTTACAAATATTAAAAAGAAAATCGGACCCAGTACTGAGCCTTGAGGAACGCCTCTATTAATAGTAAATAATTTTGATTTGTGAATTTGTTCCACACCTTGTTCAACAGTTTTAATTTCAACATATTGTTTTCTATTTCTTAGGTAAGAACTGAAAAGCTGTAAAACATTTTCTCTTATGCCGTAATGCTCTAACTTGCCCAGTAGAATGCAATGATCTACGGTGTCAAACGCAGAACTTAGGTCTAGGAATAAGCCTGCAACCTTTAGTTTAATATTCAGATTGTTGACTATATCACCAACTAACGAGTCTATTGCATCTAATGTGCCTATACTTTTTTGATATCCAAACTGATTAAAATGTATAATTTTTTGATTATTCAAATGTCTGACAAGTCTGGATTTGATCACCTTTTCAAACAGTTTTGATAAAACCGGTAATGAGGAAATGGGCCTGTAATTGCCTGGATCTGTTTTAGATCCTTTCTTATAAAGTGGTAGAACTCTGCCTATCTTAAATTGATCCGGAAACACACCTTTATTTACACATTCATTAATTATCTCAGATATTGGATGTGCTAATATATCTATATTATCCTTAATTATGCTAAGCGGTATTTCATCATGTCCAAATGACTTTTTGCTCTCCATATATCTTACAATCTTGTTAATTTCATAAGGTGTGACTGGATCAAAACTCATAGAACTCTGAACTCTAGTAGTATGTTCCATAAGATACTTTTTAGCCAGTTTTCGATTACAAGTATTTATGCCTTTACTGTTGTCAAATGTTTCTGCAAAACTTTCAGCAATGTCTTTAGGGTTATAAACCATTTTATTATTATATTTAAGTATTATATTATCACTATCAAAATTGTTAATGGTTTTTTTTCGAGTATTATTGACTATTTTCCAAATTTCTTTGCTAGAGTTGGTGGCTTTACTAATTTGATTTGTAATCTCTTTTTTCTTAGCATATCTGATTACTTTTTTATACGTTTTAAGATAACGGCTACGATATTCTAGTATTGATGAATCGCAGTTGGCTTTATTTATAAAATTTAGTACCCGCTTCATTTTACTAGCTATCCTAATGCCTTTGGTTAGCCACTTTGTTCGACCGTTTCTATTCATATTAATTTTAATTTTATTTTTTTTGAATGTAGACGCATGTAATGTTTCTAGTTTTCTTATAAATGTGTTTATACCCAAATTCCAATCATGCTCTAAAATGGTTTTTCTGAATGATTTATTATTTTTTTCACTATAAAATCTTCGTTTTACGCATCTAAAATGAACACATTCTTTTGAAGAAGTAACCTTTTTTAGACGTGCTGAACAGAAAAGAGCGGCGTGACCATCTGCTAATCCATTGTGGTCAATGTCCACAGAGATTATACTTTGATCATCGGTGTTGGTTAATATATTGTCAATGCATGATTCAGAGTTATTACGCACAAATGTAACTGAGTCAACTAAATATCTAAAATTGTAGCATGTCAAAAGTGATGTAAATTTATTTCTTTTAATGTCATCTTTCATTAAATTAATATTAAAGTCTCCACAGATAAAACATATTTTATTAAAAAAATATTGTAATAATTGTTCTAATATTTCTATGAAATCGTCAAAGTTTTTGTTATCTGGTGTTCTGTAGCAAGAAATTATGTATGAGTTGGTCTCTTTGTCTTTTACTCCACATATTTCAAAACTATTTGTTTTATAAAGTCGCTTACAAATGTCTACCTACTCAACTTGCCTATTTTTTTGAGTTAACACTAAGGTTCCTCCTCTGGTTTTATTCAATCTCGTGTTGTAAGAGCTTAAAATATAATTTGAAAAACTAAACTGTGATACCATTATATGATTTAAAAAATGTTCACTTATGCATATAAAGCTGATCTCGTTATGTAATTCATTGATGTATATTTCCAAATCATCTCTCTTGTTATTTATTCCGCATAGGTTTTGATAAAAAATTGTAAATCTTTAATGTCTCTGTCTCTAACGAAAAAACTCATTATTTACAGTTTTTATATGCTTAGTACTTTCGTCACACTCTGATAATATATTACTTTTTTTTATTTTCTGAAAGTAATCTATGATTTTTTTTTGCTTCATTACATGTTGCGATAAAGTGGGTTTAGTTTGAAAAGTGGAAGTGTAATTAAGTTCGAAATTACTACCAAAGTATAAATGTAAATATTTCTTCAGGTGTTTGAAAATATTGATTACAGCTTTGTTGTTTACTTTGCCCGTGTATGAACTAAACATGTCGTATGTGTAATTGAGATGCTTGTTAGTGTCAAACAGATATGCATATTCGTAAATGTTATTACTCTGGTACAAAAGCTGATTAAAAATTTTTATTCTTTTATTAAAAATATTAACATTACTTTTTAACTTGAAATTAGGAGAACATAGAATAATATTAGTATTTCTCAATGATTCAAGTTTGGTTTTGATGTAATTTACTATTGTACCATAATTTTTAGAGACTTCAAAGTCTCTTTCTCCAAGTAATATAATACAAAAATCACTAAGAGTAAAACTCACTAATTTTTTATCTAAAGTTTCAAGTAATTGCATAATGTTTGCATTTGGCATGCAATAGTGACATATTTGCATACACGGAAAAATATTTTTTGCATTCTCTAAAATTTTATTTTCATTGTTGTCACTTATGATACATAATTTGCTGATACTGCGTTCCTTGTTGTCTGCTGTATGTGGTGTAGAATTGAGTGACTGTTGTAAACTCGTAGTGTTGTTAGATTTTTTTGCAAGCAAGTGAGTTTTTGAATTGTCTGGGTTAGTTCCAGATAATGTTTCTGTCTCGTGTGCCGATTCTGATTGACAGCCTGTTTCCTGTTCTGGATCTGTTGTGCTTAGTGGTTGTTTGGCGATGGTGTCATTGTGTTTATCTTTACACGCTAAAGGGGTGGCTTTAAACGTATCTGTAAGTCTACGTCTGACGCTATTTTTCTTGCCTGAAGATACAGATTTTCTCAAAGAAGACACAGGACTTCTACATATTTGTTTTAGTATTGCTAATTCCTGTGATAAATGAGATACTTGGTTTTTCAATTCATTATTCTCTAAAATGACATTATCTAACTCATTTTGCGTGACATCTAGACTACGCTTTAGTTTACTTATTTCTGCTTGCATTTCCTCTCTATAAATCGACATCAAGTTTGTGGAAAGGTCCATACTTTTCCCTAGCAATTCTGACGAAGTTGACGTGTTCAGTAAAATATCCATGTCTTCGAGCGATCTAGCTTTAGAAATAGGTTTTCTCAAAGTAACATTTCTGTTTTCCTCCATCTTGTGTTTGTTATGTACAGTGTGCAGTGTATGTGTCTACTGGGTCTAGTTAGAATCTAGCGAATGTTCAGCCTTATTGTTCAATTCGTGAATGGCCTGCCTTATAAAAACTTTATGATGCTAATGACGTGCAATTCAGTCGACCTGGAACGCGACCGGTGTGAAATGCGCTTACGTTGGTAGTACTGCTATTTGTGTCAAATACGATGTTTCGCACTTATAACGAATCCTTGTAGGAATAATGTTATTATTTTTCACTCTACGTTTGCTTACTGAGCACTTTTATAACTTGCAATTATTGTCTGAGTGGAACGTTTCAATATGTACGTACCTACGATAAATCCTGTTTATGCGTGGCAATATACACTGTGCACTCACATATGTAGTTTGTGGTGTTTAAAGCTTGAAAAGATGTTGACCAACAATATCCATAGGGCTTTCACTGATTTTAAACCAATTAAAGTTACTTTGATCAAGATTTGCACGATATTATTCCATAAATTGAAATTAAATAAGGAGCCAGTGTTGACTTAGTAAGTGACAGCTGTCAATTGAAACTTCTATAAGAATATCAGAAGAATCATAGGACTGTAGTGAGCCTTGATGCAACTGGAAGTATTTTTAGAGACCTTGGGCCTGCTCCAGATATAAAGATAAACAAACATCTATTCCTGTACGTATGTGTTATGCAGACATTCCCCGGTCAGAGTAGCGTACCTCTATTTCACATGATATCAGAAAGTCAGACCATGGATTCTATTGGCAAATGGCTTGAAACCTGGTCCCAAAATAATCTACCTCCAAATGAAGTAATCTGCGATGATTCTTTTGCACTTATAGGAGCGTCAGTTAAAACCTTTACTGGGTGTAAATCAACCAAGGAATACCTTGAGAAATCTTTCGAAATTTTAAATAACGGAAAATCTGATACAAATCTGAAAACCTATATGAGGATTGATACAAGTCATTTCGTAAAAATATTGTATAATTTGTCATGCTTTAAAAACGTTGATGAAAGAGTGAAATTCTTTTATATTATATGCTTCCAAGAGATGAAAGAAAGTGAAAATTATGAAGTAGTTCAACAGATAGCTAAAGATATGGTCACATTGTGCTTAGCAAAATTTTGTGGTTGTGATGAAGAAGGAAAATTAACAAGTAGGGAAGAAGCTAAGCAAATATTAAAAAAGAAAATTACATCTCAAGAGGTGATAACAAGTGATGTTAATGAATCTGAAGTTGATTGCAAAGCGTCCACGGATTTTTCTGTTTTATATAATGATTGGGAAGAAGAAAAAAATAAAAAAGAAAGAATACATACAAATGCTGGCGAAGAAAGAATTAAATGGCTCAAATAACATATTGCTAAAGAGAGGCTTACTAGTGGTTTGATTGATGAAATCAATGATACAGATAATTTATATTTTTTTCCTATTTTAATTGATACCTTATTGAGACTCATTAATCAAATGCCTATGTGGTTTAACGTTATGAAAAACTATTATGGCAGTGATGTGATAAGTGTTACCTCTTCAAATGTTGAAAGTTATTTTGAGAACGTAAAAACACTTTTATGTAACATGAAAACTAAATCTCATAGATTGAGAGTAGATAATTTTATAATACAACATAATCAATACCTCTCAGGGGAAACTAAGTGGGCTTTGAGCAACTTACATTCGGACAACACTATTCTACCTAAGAAAAGTATAAGGCCCAAAACACAAAATATTAGAAGCCACTAAAAGACAGTGAAATTGATAAATATTTTGCTGAAAATCCATCATTTAATGAGAATGGGCGTGGCAAAGGCAATACAAAAAACTAACGTTAAACATACTTTCAGAAAAATACCCTATTTGATTAATGGTTCATTAGTAAAAGCAGAAGATGGCTTATCACCTGGGCCTCAAGTCTGCTATTTTAAACACATTCGTCATTCCAACACGATCCCATTGTCATTTTGACAAAAGTTCGTAGTCTGGTAATTCATAATGATAGTTCAGTGATCGATCAGTGGTCTCGTAATTGAATAGTGGCAGAATGACATTGTTGTATTGCTATAGATAAAAAAAACCATTAGAAGAAATGATTTTTGAAAAACTACCATTAAATTTGATTATTTTTCATGCCAGATTTCATTTATATATTTTTTAAATATTCATTACTAGTGTTATAAGCACTCTAAAGTTGTATTAAAGTTCGTAAATAGCAAAAAAACAATGAATTTAACCATTCAACTCAATAATATTTGTTCTGTTTAGCCGTCAAAGTCAAATCATGTTTTGACGTAAGAACTGTCAAAAGTTCAAAACTACATTTTTGTAAACAAAGTCCTAGTTTGTTATATTTCTCAATAATCTCAATGCACTGCGTTGAATTGTTAAATACCGAGTAGCTCGTATGTTTCTCTTAGAGCCAAAACGAAGATATCAATGGAAAATGCTTTATGGATAACAAATTCCAAAGGAAATGATACAGCAAGGTTATGCAGTTCACACCTCAAAGAAAAGTGATTACTTATATCGACAGGAGTAAATACTATAATTAAAGATAGCGAGTTAACTAATAAAGGTGTTTATATTCGAAGAAGAATTGGCATAACCAAAACATAAAATATTGAAGATTGAGTTAGATCATAGATACATTCCTATTACAATTAAAATATTATTTGTGTTTCATGTGTTGTAACTGTTTCAAGAAGAAAAATAAAACTCATAATTATGTGTTATTATTAACAATGTTGTTTTATTAAAGATAAATAATTTCTGTACATGAATTTATTAAGAATTGTTGGTTCCAATTATAGGCACAAAAATTTAACACTATTCTCATATACTAACTATCATAAATCTTCACTTTTGCATCTACTAGCAAAGCAACTTTCTTCATACTGGCTTTGCCGAATCCTCACAAATATGTATATCTCAAACATATGGATATGAGCGGTCACAAAACTCATAAAGAAGTAGCCCGTTTGCTTTAATTTTGTATCTGTAAGAGAGATAAGTAAATATTTATAAACACACCACTCATTACATCATATTCTTTTATACTAAGATCTTCTATACTATGCAATTAATTTAAAAACACTTTTCATCATAATTCAGACATTATTTAATTGAATTATGTACTTAAATTCTTTACAAGACTCCATAAAATTTAGGTAGAATATATTGATAAATTAGGAACATTATATAAAGCCTGGTCCCTATCTAGTCATCATTAACATAACCGTTCCTGTCAGGTAGGTATGGCAATATTAAAAAGAGATCAGGAAGATCTTATTGTACTAATACTTCAAACTATCACATAGGTATGACATTATCATTTATTTAAGTACCAAACCACTGCTGGTCACTATTAGGGCATGCAAAACCGGTTTTCCGGTTTTGCGCAAAACCGGAAATCGGCCAAAATTTAACGATTTTTGAAAACCGGTTTTGAGAGCCAAAACCGGAGCGCAGCTCCAGTTTTCCCATTATTGAGTAACAATTAACATTTTGATTTTTATCAACATTTTTTTCGAACACACTCAAAAAATAATTAATTTTGAGGCATCAAATGTATCCAAACCGAATACAGCCTGCATCCACCCACTTACACGCCTCCCTCCACTACCCCCGCACCCCGTAACCCACCAGCCTGCGCCTGCGTTGTTGCAGTAATACCCTTACCGGGAGTGCAAACTTCTCACCGAGCAGTCCATACCTTCGTAATCGTCATCATCTGACGCTGTGACGCTGAAGAGCTAACTCTTCAGGAGCAGCTAGAGAAGGAATTACAAAAATGCAAGAGAAAGAGAACCCTCGAAAAATCGGTCAGATTTCGACCTGGCTGGGTTCGTAAAAGCAGAGCAAGCCATGTATGAAAGCGGAGGGCATCGGGGTGTCTATCTCACCGAAGCATATAATTATTTATTATGTGTTCTACCAACAAGTGTTGAGAGTGAAAGGGTGTTTTCGAGTGCTGGGTATTTCTGTAACAAAATAAGAAGTTCGCTGTCTGATCGAATGTTGGATGCACTTATATTCTTGAGATCACTTTATCAAGAACAGCGATCTCTTGAAAACAAGTGATTTATGCTTTATTTAAATTAGTATACATAGTTGATCATTGATCTCTTTTTTAGTGCAATAATATGAATCATATTATAATAATGTTATTTTGTAGTTCGTCTTTAAAGTTACAAAAATATTGATTTTTTTGGCAATTGTGGGTGGCTGTGTTTAATATTTGAAGATGCTGATTGTGTTTTCTATGTTTAAAATATATTATTTTTGATAGCAGACTTAATAGGTACCAAAGATACCAAAAACTTACTTGTTGTTGATTTGATATCAGTTAATTAATCTTTATACTATTATAAGTTTATTGTTATCTGTACAATAATATGGTTTGGATTAAAAATAAATGTATCATACAATTTGTTTTATATATAGACTTAGTGGGTATTTAAAAAAAATGGTGATTCTTTTTAAATTATACTACATTCGATTTTTTTGCTAAAACCGGACCTAGCTCCGGTTTTCGGTTTTGGTCCCAAAAAAACGATGTTCAAAACCGGTTTTGATGACTTTCCGGTTTTGCATGCCCTAGTCACTATCTATAGGCATCATTATCTACTACTAACACTTCCATTCCCAATGTGTAAAAACATTACTCTTTCCTTTTAGCTCCGTCACTCAGATGAACTAAGTTCATCTGAGCTCTGCCATAGTTGGGTTAAAAGCACAGCTACAACGTTTGAAAATATTATTGACTTTCCTGTTTCTTATGTTTGAAATATGAGTATTTAGCTTTGATGTCCTTGTATATTTCAGAAGGCAGAATGTACATGTATAATTTGATGTTCAAGTAGACACTTGAACATCAAATTTGGAAAACCACAAACTGAACTAGGCGAACTATGATATTCCTTTCCATTTAATATATTGATGGTATATTATATATAATGCCTCTGTAACTTCTTTAATGGGCTGCGACACAGTAATTGGCGAAATATCATGGAGGGCACCCTGTCCAATCAAGGTCTAGTAAGATCCTGATGCGTAAAATGAGTGCTACCAGGATCAGCAATAAAAATATAACATTAATTAATAAATTTCTTCTTTATAGGAATAGAATAATAAATCAATATTAACTTCAGTTTTCTCACCTTCATTTCTGCCGATACGCTATCGTTTTGACGTGGTCTGGCCTTAAGGGGAATGAGTTTTTGAAATAACTCCCTTACTGAATCCTTTCCTCTCTAAGTTGAAACGTTTTTACAAATTTCGCCTCGGGAATATCCGTAAAAGCGTTTGTAGTCATCCTCGTTAAACGACGGGCTTGTTAGTTAGCTCGAGAATATTAGTTCGCAGTGAATACATAATCTCTTTTTTGTAGTACATTAAACTTTTTGATTGTCTGTCACTATATTTCACAAGCAAACACTAGGCAAAAGCAATGATTGCACGATGGCGTTACGATGGTAGGTCACTGATCAAAAGAACTGTCAAAATATTACCAGACTACCGCATACGTCAGTCATTGATTTGTCATTATGTACGAGACTTCCAATCTATGCCATGTCTTTCAATGGAGTGTCAGTGGTAGACCATCGGAAAATCATAATGATACCATTGTAACAGTAGACTACCAAACTTGTCAAAATCAACAATTATGAAGTCAGTGATTGACCATTTTGGCACTATTGTAATAACAGACTTGAGGCCCTGTTAACACATGTGCCTTCGATGCGTTTTCTCAATCAATAGCTATTGGATTAGTAGATGGATTTCAGCTTAATGTAAATATCAATAATACAGACGGTAATATTATGTCCTTTGATTTTATTAAAAAGACTTGTAAGTACCGATACTAAATGTGGTGACATTTATATAATGCTTAATGCTATACTCAAGAAACATTTCAGATTAACGTCTGTGGGAAACCATGTACAAATACGGTGCGAATGCAATATTACATATATAATAGAAAATATTCTCAATGATATATTTTACAGTGCAGAGATTGTCAGGTCTTGCACGAACTATAATTGTCCTAGTAATAACATAAGAAGGAAATGTGGGTTTATTTCTTTGGATTTAAACATTATTCAGAAACAAGGCATTGGAGCGCTAAATGCTTCTGCTGAAACTATTTTGAGTGATAATTTGTCTCCCTGTACAATAACCGGTTGCAATGGAATAAAAACAGAGACTTACTCTCTTACCAACACAATATTTTTTGAGCTGTCTTCTGATGAAAAAATCAATCTATACGAAATTCCTAATCAATTAAATTTAGGACATAAATATTACAGAATTCTTTCAGTCATTGATTTTATCCCGCCAATGTGTAGAGATGTTGGCCACTACAGGGCAAATTGTCCAAGAGTTCTTGAGAAATGGAATTGTTATGATGATATGAAAAGTAGAGTCATCAAAAGCCAGACGTTTGTTATACCACATTGTTTAATTTACGCTATAAAAGAATTGTAAGTACAACATACTAACGGCCGCCCGCGATTTCGTTCGCGTGAAATCATTTCTTGTTGACGTCACATAATTATAATTAGATTAAGTATAAGGATGTGTAATTTTGTTAATTGCAATAAAAATAACTAGAATAATAATACTTAAATATATTTTATTCCAACCATTTACAGGCTCTCATTTATATTAGGTACTGTGAGAAATTTTGTGTGATTCGAAGGAACTAAATAGGTATTAAATATTTATTCTTCGAAGATAAAAATAAACCGCCCATTTACCTATTGCACTAAACAATTAAATCGTCAATTTGGAGGGACCAACTTATATAATCGATTTCTTTTAAACGAAACATATTTTGGCCAGCTAAAATCAATAACATTAAGGTAGAATTAAGGTATTATAACACTAAGTAGGTAGAACATTCCAGGGAGTAGTCTATCAGTTTGGTCCTTCCATCTTGACATCATAATGGAGGGACCAAGGATTTTGTTAAAATATTATGTAAATGATGAGGTAGCTAAAATTATAGCAAAGGTAGGAAATAGTAGATTAATGGTATTGTTTTTTTATATGTGTATGACAGACATTGGAGACTAGGTCCCTCCATTTTGACGGTCACACAATGTTTGCGGGGTCAGACTCACCTTCAGGCCTTGTGGTAAGGTCCTGGCCAAAGGCAGAATAAATTTCAAATTTATAGGCAAATCTAAAAACACTAGATAAAAACACAACTTGAATGCCCACTTATGTTATGGGAGTTATGGGGCTTGTTTGGTAAGTATTGTTTGAGATAATTACCAACTTTAGTTGCATACATTTGTTCATCAATTGATAGTCTGATGTTTTTTTATTGATTATTGATAGTCTGAAAGAAACCTTTTCCAGCAAAAGGTTTCTTTCACACTATCAATAATTGGTCTCACCTGTGTCCTGTTTGGTTAATGGTATTTTGTCATTATGATTGAAATGTATATGAGTGATTCCATGAAAGTTGTCAACTCAATGTCTTCAGTATGGGTAGTCCGGGAGAGATTACCCGCCTTCGATTAAAATAAATGCTCCTAAATCGCTACTATTTTCTGCAAATTGTAAATTTTTAACATGGCACATTAAAAT
Source organism: Euclidia mi (assembly GCA_944739405.2). Taxonomy (NCBI): domain Eukaryota; kingdom Metazoa; phylum Arthropoda; class Insecta; order Lepidoptera; family Erebidae; genus Euclidia; species Euclidia mi. Next base: position 536,542 of record OX123182.2, read on the forward strand.
ATTTCTTACTCATGATTATTAGATGGCACCACTAGTAAAATTAAATTCAATTTTAAGATTTTACCCGTGAAAATTACCTATTGTGTGGGCATTTTTATCAAGTGTCACGAGTTCTCAGGCCAATTCCAAGTTATGCTTAGGACGTTTAGAAGTGATAGTGTTTCTAGTAGAAGCTGTTAAAGTCTATTATCAGACGTAGAAGAAAATGATTGAGTTATCATCGTAGTGCGTTACAATAATTAATCAGTTTCAGAGATTTTAATTTTCATTAGGTAGTAGGTAGAACTAGGTTAGTGAGGATTGTGTGCTTAACCTTATTCTCATTAAATGGGTACTTTGTTAGTCATTGTTGTGATAATCTTGTGGTACCTGTAGCGGTGGACTGTTGGGGTTTTGTTTGCTTCTGTCGTCTGGTTCGGGATATTTCCAATAAAATGCCGGGAGCGAGTTGACACGTTTATTGCGGTTCAAAAAGGAAGAGAGCTACAAAGTGTTGCCCTATTTATTATTACAAAAATAGTGTTACTAGTGGTGTGGGTGCATAGGGTTCCCACCAAGAACTTAGGGTCCCAAGCCAACCTCACCTGCAAGTGGTGCACCTGCCGATCAACGGACGAGGCTCTGGCAAACAAAATATCCCGATAAGCGGCAATAGGCTCGCCACCTATTACGTGGGATCAAAACACTGGCGAAAAGTGGGCGTTTAATATGCCCCTGCCTGCCCCTGCCTACCCCTTCGGGGAAACAGGCGTGAGTCTATGTATGTATGTATGTATGTGTTACTAGTCGCAACATGCTGCGGCCTCGGAAGGCAGCCAAATGAGTGTTAATCATTATTCAAATTTATCTAATACAATACACAGGTAGAGTACAATACAATAGAAAGGTACAAATCAAAGGTCGAGAAATTACAATTCTTATATATTTTGCTACCTTTAAGTATTTTAATCTTAGCCCTACGAAATAGATTCTTGGGATGGCGCTAAGCCCTAAGATTAAATAAGTACTCAACACACGCGAGATTATCTTAAGTACACATGAGTATAACCTTACATTGTTTAATACATATAACACAATAATACAAGCAAATAAACTTATTCATTGTTATCTATAGGTAAGACACATATCTTATGAATACTACGTACATGGGTCTTATGGTTAGGAGTTCTTTCTTCTACAGCCCTAACCTTATTATCATGACCTTCAAATAATTTCACAACTCTAGCCATTGGCCATGACATTGTTGGAAGATTATCTTCCTTTAAGATTACTAAGCTATTTAATTTTACATTACAATTATCAAATTTCGACTTAGGTCTGTTTTGCAGTACATTTAAATAATACTTATGCCACGTTTTCCAAAAATTCTGTTTCAAATGAGTACATAGTTGCCAAAATTTAAGTTTATTTTGTGGTACATCAGATAGATCATCTTGAGGATACATGGTTAATGCACTACCTATTATAAAGTGACCTGGAGTTAAATACCTAACAATAATCGTTTGGGTCTGAACTTAACGGTAGCAGTGGTCTCGAGTTGAGCACTGCCTCTATCTCAGTAAGTACAGTAGAAAGTTGTTCATATGTTAGTACATTATTTTGTATGGTTCTTTTAAAATTATACTTAGTTCTTTTTACTGCTGCCTCCCAGAGCCCTCCGAACGTTGGAGAATATTTTGGGATATAGCAAAATTTAATCATTTTCTGTGCAGTGAATTCATAAACCTTCGTCTGATGGCTTTGTGAGGAATGCAGTGCTTAAAGCTCAGCTAATTGGCTCCTTGCGCATTTAAACGTACTAGCATTATCGCAGTGGATTTCTGTAGGTAACCCTCTCCTTGCAATGAGACGTCTAAGACATGCCAGAAAGGTGTCGGTGGTGAGATCTGAGGCCAGTTGCAAAGCACACACATACTAAAATATATCCTTTCCCTACAACAGAGCGTCTTTAATACGTGAAAGTTTTACTTGTACGGGCCCACAGAAATCGACTCCAATTTTATCATATGGCCTGCTAGTAGCTGTCACACGGCCTGAAGGCAAGGAGCCCATCAGCTGTTTAGCCACCGTGACCTTTTGTCTGAAACAAGTGACACATTTATGAGTTATTTTCTTAACCTCTTGTATACCATTTACTATCCAATATTTCTGGTTCAAATTTGCAAGCACAAGCCTAGGACCTGCATGTAGCAACTTTTCATGCTACTTCTTATGAGTAATATAGTGATATGTGAACCTTTAGGTAATAATATGGGATTTTTTGTGAATAAGCGATATCAGCGTGATGAAGCCTTCCGCTCACGTGCAAAAGCCCTGAATCGTCAAGAAAGGGATTGAAACCAACGAAATTTCCCTTTATATTTATATTTTTTCTTAATGAGTCTATTTCACTCTGGAAATAGTTTCTCTGTTCATGCCTTATAACTAAATGCAAAGCAGTATTTAACTCTGAGCTATGTAAAAAACCTGTATATTTTACTTTATTTTTATTAATATTGTTTAAATATCTAAGTATGTATGCAAGAAGCCTAACAATTTTGTTAATATCTGAAATTTGTAGCAAGCGTTTAAAAACATACTCAAGGGGGTCTGTGCTCTGACACACTATGCTGCTGGAGAAGGTTGAGCAGGGTTTCATCTCTGGTAGCTGCTGAGATAAATTGACATCACCACAGGCAAAGTTATGCTTACCGCTATGTAAGAACTGTGGGCCATACCACCAAAGACTGTTGTTGTTCAGCTCTCCTGGCTGCACACCCTTGCTTATCAGGTCAGCTGGATTGTCAGCTGTGTGTACATATAACCACCTCCATCTAGCAGTATTTTGCCGTATTACGTTTACTCTGTTTGCAACATATGGTTGCAGATTTGTCAATTCTTTACTCAGCCATGCCAGTGCAATTTTTGAATCACTGAATAAGTCAACATTTTGAATGTTCAGTTTAAGCATTATTATATCATAAGCCTTATTTACTAACCTAGAAAGCAAGAGGCAAGCATTCAATTCTAATCCCGGTACTGTCGTACATTTCTTTTGTGCAGGATTGATGCGTGATTTCGAGCAAAGTAAATGCATTTTCACAGTACCTGAAGCATCAATTAATCGCAGTTACAAGCAGCATCCGTATGCAGTTTCACTAGATGCATCAGCAAACCCTATAAGCTCTATCACCTTGCTATCAGTAATATCTATGTTTCTATGCAATACCATGGGTGACATATTAGTTAAATTTTCTGTAAATTGAAGCCACTGTCTTTCTACTTCTATGGGTGGTCTATCGTTCCAGTTAGTGTTGGCTATCCACAACCTCTGCATAATGGCCTTGGCTGTGACTACAATTGGACTCACAAATCCCATTGGATCATATATTTTACCTATGTAACTCAATATATTTCTTTTAGTGACCTTCTCAGAGTCATATGGCTCTGGAGAAGATATTATGAAGTTATCCTCCTTCATGTCTAATTGCAAGCCTAGTGCTCTTAGAGTATTTTCTTTTTGCAAATCTTTGTTTCTTTGTTCCTGTGGAATGTCACAGAGTGTCTGCTCGTTATTCGACGCCCATTTGTGAGTATGAAAGCTTCCCATTCCCAATAATTTACATAGTTGCCCCTTTGCTTCAAGGATAGTCACCCTATTATTATGGGAGTAAATTATATCATCTACATAACTATAGTTATTTATAATATCTGCTGAGACGGGGAATCTCAGGTAGGATGTCGGGGTTCAAGAGAAACACTGCTAGGCTGAACAGGTTCTTTATTATGTCTCACTACCGCTTACATACAGTATGACCGAACTAGGTAAGCACTGGCCTGAGGGCTGGAGTGTAGACTCCTGCTGCTCTCCGACGCTCGCAGGGTAGCTGCTTGTAGGGTCGCCGATGAGCTAGCCAAGGTACGCTGCGCAGGTAGCTCGGTGGTCAAGGTTCAGGCTGAGCGGGTCTCAGGCGGTGCAGCCGATGTGGGCCGAGCGGTCAGGCTCAGGCGTCCGTGGCCTGGCTGTAGGAGCTCGTAGGCAGGAACGGAGGCTTGGGTGGCGGCCGGCTAGTAGCGGCACGGCGCCAGCAGCTCGTGGCTTGTAGCACGTAGGGTGAAGACAGCTCGTGGGGAGAACGTCAGCCCGTAGAGAGAACGTCAGCCCGTAGAGAGAACTGGAAACAGCATAGAGAATACACAACAACCGGTCAGGAACGGGCGGTCCCTAGATCGGGTGTTATGCTTAGGAGACACAGATACTACAGACAGAACATATAGGCACACAGACAACTCGAATATGCTTACCCCCAGCGGGACAGTAGACAGAGAAGTAGAATAGTAATTTGTAGTCACTACAACCATCAGCGAGACGGTGTGTAGGGCAAGTGACCGACTTAGATCGCGCACCCATCTTATACAGATATAGGCCTATGAGTTACTAACTGACTTTGGCTAGTGAACATGACCATATTTGGTAATATTGCGAACGCTCTGCGGCTAAGCTGGCGTTAAGCGCCTGCGAGATATTTATAACGCAATACGTGGAGTATTACGTTACAATACCCCGCTCTGTACAGCAGGATTTTTCGTGTCTAGACAAGAAAAATCCGTCTTACTAAGTCCTCCGAACTTCTGTAGACAGTGCTAAGTAGATAGTGACTATGAAACTCAAACAGCGGTAGGTACAATGAAAGAATCTAGTTAGGTTAGGAATCAGTGTAGTTAATTAGTTTTAAATCTTTAATGTGCGAACTGCCGATAGATTTACCCGACGAATCCGCTAATTCGTATACTAGTGGAGACTTTTTAGCAATAATAGTACACTTGGCAAACTTAGGAGCTAGTTTTTTGCCAAATGATTTGTCGTAGGTTCTTTTCCACACAGTATCACCCACGTTAAACCCAGCCAGTTTACGACGTAAGTTGTATGTGTGTGTATATAAAGCACCATTGTTTTGGTGTTTATGTGCGACACAAGTATCACACGAAGATATAAATTTAACAATGTCAGCGTGCATACCGGGCCAATAATAACGCTGCGCTAAACGTTTATACGTTTTAAAAATACGTAAATGACCCGCAGCGAGTTCCGAATGGTATTCTTTAATAGCGGTAGTTCTATCCGAGGTATGTAGGACCTCTTTCCAATCGAATACTTTACGCAGTGTATATTTCGATACCATATATCTATATAATTTATCATTTTTGATAGAATAATTAGGGAACGATGTAGGTGAGTTTTTACAGTCAATGTAGATTGTAGTATACCACTGATCCGAGGTTATAGTAGTGTCGTTATCAGTGTTACTATCAATAGCTGACACGTAACACGTAGCATTCACTTTATTAGGCAAGGAATTACTACGAGAGTCATTATTAGATAAAGAAACAGAGTTAATATAGTTTGGTAACAATTTAAATCTTTTCCAGAAGTCAATACCTAAAATCAACGAACTAGTAACTTCTGGAATTACGTACGCTTTTAAATAACAAGTTTTATTTTAAAAAGTGGTGGGTAGGTTGATATAGCCGATCGGTGTCAGACGATGACCACCCGCCGATCGCAAAATTATAGTAGGGCTGTCACACTTATTCAAGGGGAGATTCGTTTTAGAAATAATTTCTATATGAGAATTATTGCCCAATATAGTCACGGCAGAACCTGAGTCAAGTAACCCAGTAAGGGGTAGATTCTTAATGGTTACATTAACGTAGGGTCTGAAGGGGACTGACGATATTAGGGCGGGCGTGGAGAAAGCCGAGGTAACTGTATTAGTTTTGGTGGACTTCTCAAACGCCTTTAATACCGTCAGCCACGATGTACTTTTGGCCATCCTTTCCCACCTTAATATTTCATCTGAGGCTTGAGATTGGTTCTCTTCATATCTTCGTGGTCGCCAGCAATCAGTTCGTATTGATGAGACATCGTCGAATTGGTGTGATCTGGACGCTGGGGTTCCACAAGGCGGAATTCTCTCTCCACTTCTATTCTCACTGCTCATTAGCCTCATCACTCATTAACATCAGTGTGCGTATCATCTATATGCTGACGACTTGCAGCTTTACGCTCAGGCAAGGGTGGACACGCTGCCCGATTTAATTGCAGATGTTAATCGAGACTTACATGCTATAGGAGTGTGGTCTGACAGATTTGGCCTTTGTGTTAATCCTACTAAATGCTAAGCTATCGTGGTGGGAAGTCCGCGTATGATTACCAGAATAGATTTTATAAGCCTGTCGCCTATAATTTTTAACGGGTGTGCTATACAGTTCTCGACATCTGTGAAAAATCTTGGTCGACACATAGATAACAACCTTGACTGGCGGACCCAGATTTCAGTCGTCAGCCAAAAATCGTATCGTCTCAAAAATTTTCTTCCATCTAAAACTAAGACAATACTTGTGCAAACTTTAATTTTCCCTATAATTGACTATGATGACGTGTGTTATCTCGACCTGAATGCAGAATGCAGACCTACTCAACAAACTTGACCGACTTCTCAATTATTGCATTCGGTTCGTTTTTAATCTGCGTAAGTTCGATCACGTTTCTAAATTTCGCAAGGCATTAAAATGGTTGCCGATTCGTCAGCGACGAAATTTGCGTGCCTACTTTGACAACTTTATACTCTTTTCTCCACTCTCCTAACGGTTCGTCATATCTAGTACCTTATTTTCAATATCTTTGCTCCAACCATGATCAGAACTTTCGATCTACTAATAACCTTCTTCTTCTCAAACATACATTTTGACTATTAAAGAAAATAAATATGAACTATGACATGAATGTAATAAATCATCATAATTATATATTGTATTGTGTGACACTCGAAAAGGAAAATAATAATACCTAACTAACTACATAATGTAATAGATTTTAAGACAATTTTTAATAATAACTGTAATTTAATGTATACTTATATATTTTCAAAGTAATTAATCCAATAATAAATTAATAAAATTGTATGATAGATATTTGCACGTCATGAGAAATGACAGACATGTCATGTTCCACTTTTAGTTATTAAGATCTTGCATGCATGTATTATTTAATTCTGTATGTCATACACATGTCTGAGCAAATAAATTTTCTTATTCTTATTCTTATTCTCTGTCCATCTCACACTTCTACTTTAGTACATTCTTCTTTCAATATCCAATCTATCCTTCTTTGGAGTGCTCTCCCTCCCGAAGTTAGGACGTCCACTGTTCAAATTTAGTGTTCGCCAAGTCGGAAGCTTCTCAGTAGCACTTTATAACTTACCTGTTAGTAGTCTATCTTTTAAAATATTCATTTTCATGTGTATATACGAGTATTATTATTTTTTAGTATTCTATCTTATTTTTATTTATTTTCATGCGTATATATGTATTATATACCTATATATGTATTTATTTATATGTATGTAAGGACCTTTTATGTATTAAAATTTAAATTACAAGAATGTATTATTTTGCGTATTCTCTTTAATTTTACTCTGCTTGTGAAGTGCACACCTGCCATGGTCATCTCTGCATCTCCTAAAGGTTGACTGGGAGAAAATGCCTATAGGCATTAAGTACGCCTTGTGCAATGTATTTTGCAGGAAGTTTTTAAATAAATAATTAAATATTCTAAATTAATATCATTTTGTAGGGAGTAAAGTTCATATTGATTTACAGATGTAGGATGTAAAGGACCTACAATTCATTTTCATAGATTATTTGGGTAGTAAAGGACAAGTTTGTTTTCGTACAGTTATTTTTTCTGGGTTATAAAGGACATTTTATTTAAGTGTCGTAGATACACTTTGTACTTCATAGAATACTAGTTTTTTACAACCTAGCCAATACAGGAGGCTATTTGAGTATAAGTAACACATAACCAATATTAGAAACATTTTAATAAGGTAGGCGTTGAAAGTTTGTGTACAGAAATCAAATTCTACGATAGTGAAGTGGATACCTAGGTAAACTTGAACATCTTGTAATTTCGATAATCGTTATAATACATGTCACAAAATTGTGAGTTAACAGTTTTGTGTAAATGATTTAATTTTTATTAAGTTAGGTAGTAAGTTTAGATTAAATTCGTTGTGTTTTGAAAATTCTAGGATTTATGGGACAATTCCTCACGTTTATATACGCCCTTAGAGGAAGCAAATAAAATGAAACTAGGTCGTAAAGGACACTTGTATTTTTTATTTTAAATTGTAAGGGTGTACAGGACAATTTGCAAAGACGATGTCCTTTACATCCAAATTTTTGAGGTGAATTATATTAACCGGTTTACTATTGTTTAACAAAAAACGTATGACAAAAGATCATTTTACAAACAACGTTTCAAAAACTAATCATTTCACAAACTTTCATTTCGAAAACATATTACTTTAAAAACAATCATTTGACATAATACAGGTTTCGCAAATGTTTTACTTAGAAAATAATTAAAAAGTTAAATAATTATTTTAAAAATTATCATTTGCCTAATAATTCGTTTGCCAAATTGGTGATTGTACAAAAAGTTAGAAGATAAATTATTAGTTTTTAAAAATAACTAATTTCTAACCAATACTTACGCGGAATTTTGAAAATATTTAATTGCATGGTTGCAATTTTCATCTGTCCAAGATTATTTATAGGCAAGTAATAATTTTGTATTAATACTAATTCCATAGAAACTTAAGTCTTTTAAAAAAATACACACTGCCTGAATTAAGCGAAATAAGTAGAATTCGTTGTGGTCGCAGTTCTAACCTAACCTAACCAGCCAATGTTTCAGTTGACCCTACACAAAGATTGTTGTATTAACATAGATTTTGGTTAATAAAATATTTACCAAGCAATGCATTTTGTCAAATGTTATTGTTTAAATAAAATAAAAAAAATAACCTGTTTTGATGAATTAACATCAATTCATCATTTTGAACTTTGTGCTATCAAACTATTAAAAAACAATATTATAATAATTTGCATTTACAGAATACCTTCAAAAAAGACTTCTCATCTAAATTATTTTCTTGACAAATTAGATTTAATGCTTTATAAATACTTGACTAAACATTCAAGAAATAAAATAATTATTACTGGTGACCTAAATATAAACATGCTTGACCAAAAAAATCAAAATACTATTAAATTAACGGGTATAATGCAAAAATTTAATTTAATTTCACATATAATTGATGCAACTAGGGGTAAATCCTGTCTGGATTTGATTTTAAGCAATATTACCAATGCTTCAGATTCAGTTCTAGAATTATGGTTGTCTGATCATAATACTGCTCAAATCCTTACTTGTCCTGTGGAGCACAAAGAAAAAAATCCAGACTATCTTTATATTTTTAAGAGGTGCTATAGTACTGAAAATACAATGAAGTTCAAACAATATCTGACTAGCTTACAATACTTGCACCTCTATAAACAAACTGATTTAAATATAGCATTTAACGAATTTTATGATTTCTTTTGTTTGCTTTACTACCTATGCTTTCCTATTAATAAAGTAAGAATAAATCTAACTAAAAGAATCAATTGGTTATCAAAGGGTCTAAGGTTAAGCAGCAAAAATAAAAGAAAATTGCGATATAAATACTACTCGACTCGCTCGAAAATAGATAAGGAGAAATACTTGAGTTATAATAAATTACTAAAAAAATGTATAAATTGTGCTAAAAAAAATTGCAATCAAAATTATATAATAAATAGTAAAAATATTTGCAAAGCAACCTGGAAGGTTTACAAATCTGAAACTGATTCTTCCCAGAACAATAATTATATAACAAATATACTCAATGAACAAAACATAGAAACTACAGATCCTCTAGAAATAGCAACTTGTTTTAATAAACACTTTATTTCATCTACTTATCAAATTAATAACACACTTCTATAGTGGTATGTGTGGCACTTGTATTGGGTTGTGTGGTATACAAAGTCTTTAGACGTACCTTTTTAGTCCAGGGGTTTAACACAAAAGAAAGTCACCAGTTTATACGGTACACAGAAGAAAGTTTATTGACACACACACAAGATACGGAAAGTCACAAGTACACAATAACGTTCACAATACACATAAAGTTCCGAAAGGAAGAGAAAGAACGAAAGTATAGTAACAAAGAAAATTAATTTCGCGATTATAAAATATGCGCGGTAGGGGCACAATAAATTAGCGGCAGGTGGCATGGGCTTCGCGTCGAACGTATTACGGCAGACTGTTTTTTAGTTTTTGCAAGTAATGCGTTACGACCTATTGAACTACCGGATGCAGTAATGACCGAGCATTGATAAATAAAGCGGCCTATTCCTTATGCTCGTTTCCATTGCACTGTACACCGCATCATCCGACATTGCCGGATTATAGTTTATGTGTAGTGTATTTGTAATGTGTACTGTTTGTATGTATATATATAATGTTGATATGGATGTTTGTTTGTTTAGTATGTGTACATATATAACATAAAGGAAGTATAATAAATATAAATAGGTATATTATTTAAATGTTGTAAATATGTGTGTTGAGTAGATAAATGTTAATATTATATTATGTAAATATATATATATATATATATATATATATATTAGTTTGTTATGTTGAGTGTATATATACATAATGTAAAATTGGGGATGCCCACATCACTCCCCCCCAGAGACCGTCCCTACGGTCGATAATAATCGGGAAACCGAACCCTGCGGCCAGAACGAGTTGTTCTGGTAGGAGACTGGGCCGGATTGGTCAGGATCGGGATAGGATCCGGTATAGGGTCAGGATGTGGAGTTAGGGAAGGAGATGGAGTTGGAATTGGGGAAAGAGATGGAGTTGGTATTGGGGAAGGAGATGTGTCTACGAGTAGGTAGGCCGGCTTAAGGCGGTCTATCGATACTGTGACGATTTTTCCCTTAACCATTATCTTAAAAATTTTGTCTCCTCGTTCAACAACTTTATACGGACCGGAGTATGGGGGCTGTAATGAACCACGCACAGAATCATCTCTTAAAAATACGTGGGATGCAGAGGATAAATCCTTGTATATAAATATTTTATCCTTAGTATGACGCGCAGCGGGAGTGGGACTAAGTTTGGCGACAAAATGGTGTAACCGAGAGGAAAAATCGGTTATGTCCGTTGAGTCAGGTGCTGACGGCTGCAAAAATTGACCAGGCAGACGAAGGGGCTCACCGTATACCATCTCGGCTGGAGAAGCTTGCAAGTCCTCTTTGTATGCCGACCTGATACCCATTAGTACCAAGGGTAAAGTGTCCACCCAATTGCAGTCAGCATGGCACATTATGGCCGCTTTCAGCTGACGGTGGAACCGTTCCACCAGACCGTTACACGCCGGATGATATGCTGTTGTGCGGCGATGTTTGAATCCAGTCATTTTTCCAAGATATTGGAAAAGTGCGGATTCAAATTGCCGCCCGCGATCGGTGACAATATCAGTAGGACATCCAAATCTGGACATCCACGATATTAATGTCTTTCCCACGGTTTCAGCTGTCATATCTGTCATGGGTGTAACTTCTGGCCACCTGGTGAAACGATCCACTACCGTAAGGCAATAGCGGTAGCCTTGTGAAGGTGGTAGCGGGCCTACAATGTCCACATGGATGAATGCGAACCGAGCGCGAGGTAAATCAAACGTACCCAATGGTGCAGATACGTGGCGATTCACCTTGGCGCGTTGGCACGCGAGACAGCTCCGCGCCCACTCTCGACAATCTTTGCGCATTCCAGGCCAAACATACCGTTCAGCAACAAGCTTAGTGGTAGCTATGACGCCTGGATGGCTAAAACTATGAAGATTGTCGAAGAGTGGCTTTCTTAGCGCCTTAGTAATGAAGGGGCGTGGTGATGGTAAACTTACATCACAGTACAACTCCTTATTACTGCCGGGTATCTTGAACTTTTCCAGGTGGAGTGAAAATTCACCACCAAGATATTGGAGAAGTTCTTGGTCGGAAGCCTGAGCTTCAGCTAATTGGTCTAAGTCGATTGGCATCTGCAATTCCTCAACTCGTGACAATGTGTCGGCGACAATATTGTCTTTGCCGGAAATGTGACGTATGTCGGTTGTGAATTGCGAGATGTAATCGAGGTGACGATGCTGACGGGGCGAACAATTGGCTTTTCGTTCATGAAAAGCGAAAGTGATCGGCTTATGGTCAGTGTATATCATAAAGTGACGAGCCTCTAACATATGACGAAAGTATTTAATGCTGTCATATATCGCCAGCAGCTCGCGGTCGTAGGGGGAATATTTTTGTTGGGCTGGACTCAGTTTCCGCGAGAAAAATGCCAATGGTTGCCAATGACCGTCTTTAAGCTGTTGTAATACTGCACCCATTGCTAGATCTGACGCATCCGTGACTAGCGCAAGTTGAGCGTTACAATCAGGATGCGCGAGTAATGCAGCATTAGCTAGGCTCTGCTTACATTGGTTAAATGCTGTAAGAGCCTCACCAGATAATTTTATAGGGTGAGACGCTTTTACCGACCCAGAAAGTAAGGCATTTAATGGGGCTTGGATGAGTGCGGCGTTGGGTAGAAATCGCCTGTAAAAATTGACCATCCCTAAGAAACGCCTTAGCTGTCTGACAGTTGTTGGTGCGGGGAAATCAGAGATTGCCTGAACTTTAGACTGAAGAGGTTTAGTGCCTGCTTCGGAGATATTATAACCTAAAAATGTTACCTCACTTGCTCCAAAAACGCATTTTGATGTGTTGATGAGGATGCCATATTCTTGCATGCGCTGGAATAGCTGCTGCAGGTGCCGCTCATGCAGATCGTGGTCTTTTGAGAAGACCAAAAAATCGTCACAGTATGGATAAACGAAGTCTAAGCCTCTTGTCATCTCGTCGACAAACCTTTGAAATGTTTGGCCCGCATTACGTAGACCAAACGTCATGAAAGGGAATTCAAAGAGACCGAATGGTGTCGTAATAGCGGTCTTTTGAATATCCTCCTCGTAGACCGGGATCTGGTTATACGCCTTGACCAAATCTATGGTGCTAAAGACTTTGCATCCAGCTATACTATGGGCAAAGTCATGGATGTGCCTAATAGGATAGCGATCGGGAACAGTCCGCGAATTCAAAATTCTATAGTCACCACAGGGACGCCAGCTGTTGTCCTTCTTAGGAGCCAGGTGTAAAGGGGAAGCCCAAGGGCTCTCAGAGGGACGCGCCGTACCGTTAGACAGCATAAGTTCGATTTCCTGCTTAGCTATCTTAAGCTTGTCTGGGGCAAGTCTACGGGGATTGCAAAAGACGGGTGGACCGGGTGTCGTGCGAATGTGGTGCACAGTGGAATGTTTAGGAGTCCAAGGTGTGCCTGAAGGGCGAGTAATCTCAGGGTACTTACCCAAAAGCGCGTGAAACCTCGTGTCACCTGTTGCAATTTTAATAGAACATACATTGGTTTTAGCGATACAAGCATCGGCAAACAAAGTTGTAGTATTGTCTATTAGGCGTTGGTTACGTACATCCACAATAAGGTTAAAGTGGCTCAAAAAATCTACGCCAATTATGGCTTTGGTTACATTAGCCACTGTAAATCTCCACTGAAAATTACGTCTTAAACCTAAATTTAGCTTAAGTTCTACAAAACCATAAGTTTCTATGGGAGTACCGTTCGCTGCACTGAGTTCGAAGTTAGTCCTGGCTCGACGCTCACGAAGTGACGAAAGAGGGTAGACACACAGATCGCTACCGGTGTCCACCAGGAACTTCAAATTGGACTCACGGTCGTAGACGAAGAGGCGGCCTACAGATGCTGGGCAATCGTCGGCGGCCATTAGCGACTGCCCGTGGAGTTTCCCGACGCCTTCTTGTAGTCACATGGCTTAAGGCACCTGTGCGCCTTTGAGCCATGTGTGGAGTGGTACCAGCAAATGGGGTACTTTTGGTAGCTGGAGTTGGACCTGGACCTGGAACGTGAGGGTGATCGACGATACCGTGATCTCGAGTGACCACCAGAACGATTGGCAGGACGAGTACGGTCATCCAGCTTCGCTTCCAGACGCTCGACCATCTTCCTCAGCTCTGCGATCTCCCTGGACGTGCTGCCACCGGCTGACGGTCCCGGGAATGTCTCGGCAACGACAGGAGGTGAAGTAAGGTCGTGGATTCGATCTGCTAAGTCCGCCAGCTGATCCACAGATTGCTCAGACTGCGACGCCAACACCGTTTGGATGCCGATTGGCAGTTGGTTGCTCCAAATTTGCCTGACGATGTCATCAGCAGCGGAAGGTCCGGCTAAATCCTGAAGGTGGCGTAGGAACTGCGATGGTTTTCGGTCGCCAAGTTTTTCCTGGGTCAGCAGTTGTTTGAGCTTCATTTCCCGTGAAGCTGACATTCTACGGGTGATCTCCGTCTTGATTCTTTCATATGCACCATGTTTGGGGGGCTTTATAATTATATCCTTCACTGCCTTGGCGTGCTGTATGTCCAGGTTGGTCACGACAGTGCTGAATTTGACGGACTCATCCGTGACGTCGAATGCTTCGAACTGACGTTCCAGGAGCGCAAACCACAGTTCAGGGTCTTCCGGAGAAAATTTTGGCACCTTCAGTCTAACCTGCCGATTGTCAGATGACGTGTCATAACGGCCGGATGACGTGTCATGACGGATAGTGGAAACGCGCACTGGAGTCATCCGTTTTGGTTTCCGCAATGTTACATGCTTATCGGAGTCGCTAAGCTTGCTCTTTAGCTCATCTCTCGACCTTATTGTGTTGTCCGAGCTATCGCTCTGCTGCTCGCTTAGATCGGCGTGTTGACCGCGTTCGCTTTCGCTCATCTTCAAGCGTGCACTATAGGGGTCACCAGTTATAGTGGTATGTGTGGCACTTGTATTGGGTTGTGTGGTATACAAAGTCTTTAGACGTACCTTTTTAGTCCAGGGGTTTAACACAAAAGAAAGTCACCAGTTTATACGGTACACAGAAGAAAGTTTATTGACACACACACAAGATACGGAAAGTCACAAGTACACAATAACGTTCACAATACACATAAAGTTCCGAAAGGAAGAGAAAGAACGAAAGTATAGTAACAAAGAAAATTAATTTCGCGATTATAAAATATGCGCGGTAGGGGCACAATAAATTAGCGGCAGGTGGCATGGGCTTCGCGTCGAACGTATTACGGCAGACTGTTTTTTAGTTTTTGCAAGTAATGCGTTACGACCTATTGAACTACCGGATGCAGTAATGACCGAGCATTGATAAATAAAGCGGCCTATTCCTTATGCTCGTTTCCATTGCACTGTACACCGCATCATCCGACATTGCCGGATTATAGTTTATGTGTAGTGTATTTGTAATGTGTACTGTTTGTATGTATATATATAATGTTGATATGGATGTTTGTTTGTTTAGTATGTGTACATATATAACATAAAGGAAGTATAATAAATATAAATAGGTATATTATTTAAATGTTGTAAATATGTGTGTTGAGTAGATAAATGTTAATATTATATTATGTAAATATATATATATATTAGTTTGTTATGTTGAGTGTATATATACATAATGTAAAATTGGGGATGCCCACACTTCAAAACACACAATTAAAAAATGAGCAGCCACATTCTATTTTCCTATCACCAATAGATGAAACTTATATAACCAAAACCATAATGTCTCTTGCAAACACCACTTCTGAAGGGTATGATTCTGTATGTACCAAGATATTAAAAGCGTGTAGTCATGAACTCAGCCCAATACTAACTTTTCTAGTTAATTTGTCACTAGAAACAGGCTGCTTTCCGGAAAAGCTTAAACTATCGATGGTCAGACCTTTGTATAAAAAAGGTAATAGGAGTAACATGTGCAATTATAGACCAATCACATTACTGCCAGTCATCTCCAAAATATTTGAAAAGGTTATGCACGATAAATTAACATCTTTTTTTAATAAACATAATATAATAAAAAATAATCAATACGGTTTTCAAAAAAGTAAATCTACAACAGGCGCGGCCTTTGCTTTAGTAAACAACATATTACAAAACCTTAATGATAAAAAATACACAACAGTTGCTTTTCTAGACATGTCTAAAGCGTTTGACTTTGTTTCGCATAGTCTACTTTTAAAAAAAATAGAAAACATCGGTATTAGAGGACAAGCCCAAAATTGGCTGAAAACTTATCTAGAAAATAGACTCCAATGTGTAGAAATCGCCCAACTGAACGAAAAAGGATCCGTTCAATCATACAGGTCTGATTATGATAATAATAAATTTGGAGTCCCACAGGGGAGCGTGCTTGGTCCTCTTTTGTTTTTGATATATATCAATGATTTACCTGACATAACGCATCATAAAACAATACTATTTGCAGATGACATTTCAATTATAATAACTACTAATAAAGACATGACAATTGCACAGCATGAAACTAACATTAATGATACACTGACATTAGTTATAAATTGGTTGAACAATAATAATTTACAAATTAACATCTCAAAAACAAATTTAATTAATTTCAATAATTTTAAACACAATACTCTTAATCTTAATTACAATGGACATATACTATTAAATAATGATAAAGTGACATTTCTTGGTATAATTATTAATAATAAACTAAACTGGAAAGAACATATCGAAAAAATTTGCAGTAAATTGAATGGATTCTCATTTGCGCTGTACAAACTTGCAAAGGTTGCAAGTAAACATGCAGCATGTATGGCCTATTTTGCATATATTGAATCTGTGATACGATATGGCTTGTTGATATGGGGAAACGGCACAGATATAAATAAGGTCTTTATTGCCCAAAAGAGGTGTATAAGGGCTATCTGTGACATTGCGCCGGACGTTTCCTGTCGTCCTTATTTTGACAATCTAGGAATACTGCCTTTGCCTTGTTTATATATTTTAGAAGTCGGAAAATTCGTCAAACAAAATCAGAATTTATTTAGCTTTGCCAAAAATGTAACAAAGAGAAGTAATATACGTAACCCAGACAGATTAGTTCTTAAAATGATACCAAAAAGTTCACGCTTTAAGAATAATTGTTATGCTATGTGTGTAACAATATATAACAAAATTCCAATGCACATAAAAGAACAAAATTTATCAAAATTCACAAGGGATTTGAGAAATTGGCTACGACAACAAATGTTTTATTCACTTAAAGAGTTTCTGGATTGGAAATAGTACTGGTATACGCGCAAAATTATAACTTATACCTATTGCTTAAACGTATTTCATTTATTAATATGACCACAGTATAATTAGAATAAAAATATATATTTGCATGCTATGATCTATGGCTAAATGGGCTTGTTCTTAATATTATATTATTATTTGAATGCACATCTTATGTAACCCTATTTACAGTGAATAAATGATTTGATTTGATGTGATTTGATTGATTTAAATTTTTATAATTTTACGTATTGTTTACAACATGTATTTAACTATGAATTAGCATGTAAAGTTGTGAGTACGATGTGGGCATTATTAAACATATAAACAAATAGTTGTTGCAACCTGTCTGATGGCTTAGGCTGACATGCTTATGCATACACCTTCTGATGGCGTGGAGGCATAGTGATACAGATCGTGCTGGCTCCCTCAATCAAGGTTGAGCCGTACGATTGCTGTTGAATGCGGGCCATCAGTGGGCCGAGTCAGTCAAAAGCGTCAGATGATTTCCTGCATTGTACTTGCATACTAAACCCTTTTTTTGTCTGGACTTTAAAAGATCAAGAAAAGACTAAACTATATCGAAAAAAAAAATTTAAGTGACAAAAAAACAATGACTCTGTAAACAACCAAAATGCAGAAATAAATATGTCTTTATGTCTTTATTTATGCTTTACGTTGTTTTGCCAAATAACATGTTTAAGAAAATAATCAATTTGTAAATTAATGTTTTGGCATAATAACTTTTTAATAGTAAATATATTGTCTAATGAGTAGTTTATTAACCCATTACAGCATAACGTTCCATAAATCGGACGGACGGAAATTTCTTATATTTCACTGAAAAACTTTTTGATTTGGTAGTTTTTTGTTTGCAATGGAAGTTTAATATTGTTTCTACACTGGCAACCCAATTTCAAAGAGCTGAATGACATAACTCGCTTGTCAGCTGTCATTTTCCAAAATGGCGGGACGCGATCGGACTGTTTTGAGTAAATGGTAAGTAATATTTTGTATTTTCTTGTAATTTTTAGCAATAAACGTTTAACAAATCTATTGTGTTTGTTGATATAGTGTATACTAATGCATACGTAAGCTTGTTTTAATACCAAAATTGTTATTTCAGTTTTTATGTGTGTGATTTTACTGCCGTCCGATATATCGGACGTCATGCATATTGGGCTCTAAGATGTGGTTTTTGCTTGCTTGTTACAGCTTGAAAGTGCATGAAATTTTATCGGCTTTAGAATGCGAGGATGATAATCAGACTGCGGAAAACTTGATTTATGTTGAACGGAGTGATCAGGCTACAGATGAGGATAGTGACAAGTCTGATGAGGAGCATAATGCCAACCTAAACCACTTGGGACGCAAATTGCTAAAAAGTAGATGTCAACTACATCGTTTTCAAGATCATAGAGGTAATAATCAGCCGTCAACATCTTCAGGGCTCCAATAATCAAATACCGGTACTTTGCGGCTACTTTCATCAAGTGAAGAAAGCGACGATGAAGATGATGAACCCCTTTCTGCTCTGAAAGCGCGGAATAATCCACCTAAAAAGTCACAGGCAAAGAAGAAAAGGACGACTTTGTGGAAAAAACAATTACCTGAATTTTCATGCACAGAGTACAACTCACAACCAACGTCTGAAGAAAGTCGGAATTGTAAAGACCCCCTAGAATATTTCAGGCTCTTTTTTCACAAAAAAGACAATGGGCAAAAATATATGGGACCTGGGACCACCCTGCAATAGCAATAAGGTGTATGTCATTGGATAGGCATTTTTAATAGAAACAACTTTTTTATGACACTTTTGTTGTCACAGTTGTCCGTTCCAAGATATATGATATACAAGTTTCGATAAAAATATGTTGAAAAAAGCGTTTATTATAGTGCTTAGTTATAATGGTTTGTTTTGCAAACTGACTCGTCCTCGCGCCTGCCCAAGCGCTTAGGAACAGTGCGGGGTGCCCCCCTTCCCCTCCAAATCGGTTACTTAGAGCTGCGCCGACGCCGCCGTGCGCTTGGGGCAAACAGGTAAAATAAAACTTATATTTAAGTTATATTTTGATAGCAAATGACGGGAATAACATTCTTGAGCATTATTGTACATGTTTATCGAGAAGGCGAACGATGGGCACATGTGCACACATTGCTTCAATAATCAGATATTTAGGATATGCGATTTATGAAGGGTTTACTGCACCAGCAATATTTTTAAATGACGTCATAGTAAATAATCCCTAGGTCACGCGTACGTATCCTAAATACCAGACTAGAGATCTTGTAATAGATTTAAATATAGTAGCTCCATTATATTATTATTATAACAATAAACAATTAAATAATCATAAGTGTTGTTATTTTACTCCCCAAGAATATATTTATTGCTCGCTTCGCCCGCGTGCTTATTGGGATTAATAAATAGTTGAGCTTCCCATGGGAATCAGATGTTTTCCCACGGTAAAAAGTAGTCTATATCATTCTTCATAGGAGCAAAGGGCCGTGTGTCTAGGAATTTCTGGCCGCATCTTCTACAGGACTATACACGTACAAAGCGGTGGTAGTTATAGAATTGAGACATAAGTATATATTTTAGTATTATGACGTTCGAAAAGAGCTTACATTTATATCTTTAATATTTTTATCTTTATCTTTTAACTAACTACTCACAAAAAATAATTACATAATATTGTTTTGTTGCGACGTGAAGGGCGGACAAACAAACAACTTTCGCATTTATAATATTAGTATTGATAACCCTTTAGTTTCCTAAAAGTTGCACCCCACACCGTACCAACCGCTTGGGCAGACGCGAGGATAAGTCAGTTTGCAAAATAAAGCATAATAATAAAATAAAAGTACTAAGCACTATAAAAAAAACGCTTTTTTCAACATATTTTTATCGAAACTTGTATGTCATATATCTTGGAACGGACAACTGTGACAACAAAGCCGTCATAATAAAAGTTGTTTCTATTAAAAAGACCAATCAAATGACATAAATTTTATTGCTATTGGAGGGTGGTCCCAATCTGCCCATCCTCCTTTGGTAAAACAAATTGCAGATCAAACAAACCTCAATGCGGGACACAAAAATAAGTCATTGATGGTTACAGAAGACGAGATTTATGTAATTTTGGGTGCTATGTTATTGTCGGGCTATGTGAAGTTACCAAATAAAAGACTGTATTTCTCTAAAGACAATGATGTGCCGAAAATTCTTGCAGGAAGTATAAGATGTAACAGATTTGAAGCTATACTTCAAAACTTACATTTGAATGATAATACAATGCGTATTATCATTCAAATGTAATCAGCTTCTTCTGATAGGCTGTATAAGTTACGTCCGCTGCTAGACAGTTTGGGCGAATCATTCCAAAAGCATTACGGGCTAGATGAACATTACAGCGTCGACGAAAAGACGACGAAAGCATGATTCCGTACTATGGAAAGCATTACTTCAAACAATTTATCAGGGGAAAGCCCATAAGATTTGGTTTTAAAAATTGGGCTATGTTTGCCAGTTCTGGTTACATTACGGCTTTTAGTTTGTACACGGGGAAAAGCTCTGACAAGAAAGACTTTGGATTAGGTGGAGATGTAGTTCTCACCCTCATAGAGCTCGGGAAGTTGCCAGCCCAAAGTGGCATAAAAATATACTTCGACAATTTTTCCACATCGTTGTCATTGATGAGACATCTACGAGAATTAGGCTACTATGCAACTGGCACAATAAGGGCTAACCGTGTTGAAAACTGCCCCCTAAAAGACGTCAACCAGTTCAAGAAAGAAGAACGGGGCTACAGCGATTACAGGATGTATGACGACGTATTTTTGTGTCGCTGGAACGACAATAATGTTGTCACGGTAGCAACCAACTTTGAGAACTGGGACTTGGGATTTGCAACACGCTGGTCTAATGAAAAAAAAGGCTAAAATAGCAATCCCCCAGCCTTCATTGATTGCCAGCTACAACAAGCACATGGGCGGGGTAGATAAGTGTGACCAAGCTGTTGCGAATCTTCGAACAAGAATGCGTATTAGGAAATGGTGGTGGCCAATATTTGTTTACTTTTAGATGTTTCGTTGGTGAACAGTTGGTTGCTCGCGAGAAAAAATGGCTGCAATAAAGAGCCAGAATCTTTATTCGCATTTCGAAGATATGTAGCTCGAAGCTTGCTCCTAACATATGGAACTGCGCCACACCAAGGACAAAAGCCTGCCAAACCCTTGTCCATCACACGGTATGACGGCAAACAGCATTGGATTACACCCATAAGCACGGAACGTCGCTGTGCAAATCAATGTGGAGGAAAAGCCAAGTTCAAGTGCCTGAAATGCGATGTAGGCCTGCATCCTAAGTACTCTTTTAGAGTGGAGGCTGGCGCGGGTGCTAGCGTGGGCGCGTGTAATTCAAATGTATGCAGACGCCATTTGCGTTCACAGTGCGCGCGCGAGCCGCGCGTCTTCATGTAGCGGGCGCGCGCGCGGCTGGCGCGGGTGTTTCTAATGGCTCAGTCCGCCCGTATCGTTCAGAGTGATATAGCGTCTGTTAGGTGACTACGCGTGTGGTTCTAAACCATTTTGATTTACCCGCCGAAGCGTCGTCAATCATGGACATCAATACTGAAGAATTTATATCTGCAGTACAACATCGCACAGCTATTTGGCAAAGTAAACATCTGCAACATTTAAATAGGGCAGCCATAAACAAATTATGGGAAGAAATAAAACAATTGTTTCGTCCGTAAATCAGCGTATAATACGTAAAATTCTCCAAACCTTTCTCTTCCTTTATTTAAATCATGTGTGCCAAACTTCATATATAGCAATTTCCATTTTAAGTATGAATTTTCCATTAATGAAAACAAATCTTCATCCATGTCTTCTAAATAAATACGTAGCAGCTCAAAGTTTGAGAACGACCAAACACATGTACAATGACGCTCGAAGCTCGCTCGGCACTGTGAATATGCAGACGCCAAGACCCGAGCGCCCGCGCCCGCGCCTGCACCCGCTAGTGCAGTTTGATTGAGCACTAAGTGTTTTATGACTACCATGTAATAGGCTCTTCATCATAATATACATGTTTTAGTTATTCAATTACTTTTTTCAATAAACTTTCATATAAATTTAACTGTTTTGTTTATAACTACTTATTCCGTCAAAATGTAGCTTATGGTTCCGCTGTGCATAGCGTCCGATGTATCGGACGGGTCATAAAATCATAAATATAAATCAATGTTTAGTTTTTTATCAACTAAATCCTTAATTTGAACACAACTGTCCATTATTTATCATAGTAATCGAATTAAGTAGGGGACGGACGGGTAAGACGGGTAAGAAGGGCTGGCAAGAAGAATAATTCGAGTAATTTGTTATCTGATTGTTAGAAAGAGAAAAGTATAGGATCACGTGATGGGCGTCAGTAAGTCGCATACACGTAACGACCTGTCGGCAGTGGCTCAGCGACATCGCTTGCAATACGAACTAAATTGGATTTTTCATCGAAAATAATTAATTTTACAAGGTAATTACAACTTAATTCATTATTTAACTATTAACAACTGATTTTCGATGGTCTTTCTAGTTTTTGTATATTATTAGATATCTATTTACATATTTACACACCATTTTATTATAATCACTTAAACGAAGGTTCGTATTTCTTTTTCAAAGGTATTCATTCATTCATTCGTGGTGGCGCAGCGACCCAAAGTGAGTCTTGGCCTCCGACACGAGATCTTTCCACCTTTCCCTGTCGTGGATGCACTCCTTCCAGTCCAGTCTACGAAGTCCTGCTAGATCTTTTAGGACTTCGTCATTCCAACGATATCTAGGACGACCCACCGGGCGTCGACCGCTAGGTCGTCCCAGATACGCCCTTTTTGCAGCACGATCCTCTTCCATCCTCATAACGTGACCAAACCAGCGAAGTCGTGACGCCTTAATCTCGCCGATAATATTTGGTTCGGCCACAAGGTCTTCTATTTCCTGGTTCTTTCGGATCCTCCAGCTCCCATCCTCTTTTCTATTTGGCCCCAGAATCCGCCGCAAGATCTTCCTTTCCGCCACTAACAGCTTGTTCTCTTCTTTAAGTGTCAGTGTCCACGCCTCACAGCCGTACATCAGAATGGGTCTAATGACTGTTTTGTATATTCTGACCTTCGTTTTCCTGCTTATGAGTTTGGACACTAACACCTTATGTAGAGCTGCTGAGCATCTGAGGGCATTTTGGATTCGGATGTCAATCTCATCTTCCCGTTGGTTGGTATCAGTAACAGTGCACCCAAGGTATTTAAATTTTGCTGTACCCTTATATGTCGTTTCCGCAACGTCTAGGTCTTTCCTTTTTTCCTTTGGGTTCCTGTACCTCTTCATATGAAGATACTTTTCAACATATGAAGATACTTTTCAAAGGTATGGGCGGGTAAAAAGAAACCGGGCAAAATGAATAGTATTCGTTTTGCCCGTCTTTAAAATATTTGTAACCGACTGTTTTTTTCTTGTTTACAGATGGTGTATAATTATAAAAAGAAATCTGATCATGCAAATTGGTCGGAAGAAAGTCTGCGAAAAGCTTTGATTGCAGCCAAATCGTCCTCAATATAAGATGCTAGCAAGAAATATGGTATCCCATATGCAACATTATACCGCCACTTAAAATCTGGTGTAACCACAAAGAAATTAGGCAGATTTGTAGCTGTATTTACTCCAGAAGAAGAAAGCGATTTAGTATCGTACGTTCAACAGATGGATTCAATTTTCTACGGTCTCTGAGCCTACGTCAATTGCAAGAGTCAAAGGGTTTAATAGGGAAGCAGTAGAGCGATTTTTTTCCTTATTAGAAGAGACAGTAACGAGCCACAATATTCGACCTGACATGATCTTTAATATGGATGAAACTGGAGTGACGACTACATCTAATAAACCGCCAAAAGTATTATCGACATACGGTAAAAAACAGGTAGGTGTAGTGTCCAGTAATGAAAGAGGTGTGTTAACTACTGTTATTTGCTGCTGCAGGGTCGGGAGTTTTTGTGCCTCCATTTTTTATATTCAAAAAAAGAAATTTGATCAGCGACTGTTAGATGGATCTCCTCCTGGTTCTGAAGCATTAATTTCAGATAGTGGATGGATCACAGCGGAAAGATTTTATGATTGGCTTAAAAATTCGTACATAATGTTCGTCCCACCGCAGATAGGAAGGCATTATTGATTCTAGATAATCATGAAAGCCACAAAAGTTATACTGCACTAGAATATGCATCTAAAAATCATGTTGTATTCCTTTCTATATCTCCACATACCTCTCACCGCCTGCAGCCACTAGACGTGTCTGTCTATGGGCCAATTAAAAAGTTCTTTGAATTCGAAGTCAATATGTTTCAGAAGGCCCATCCAGGGCGAGTTATAAACCAATATGACGTTGCCCAGCTTTTCACAAAGGCATACTTAAAAGGAGCAACACCAGCAAATGCAATCAGCGGTTTCCGTTCCAGTGGGATTTATCCTTTTAATAAAAACGCAATTAGTGAAGAACATTACGCACCCTCAGATGTATAGAAGACGAAAAGCGGAAGGCGGAAAGCTCACTATTCTTGCACTGTTAGATTTCAGTAACGCCTTCAATACAGTGGACTTTGAGATTCTTGTTGGTGTTCTTCGCTCTCTTAACATATCTCCAACAGTGATTGATTGGCTTCGTAGTTACCTGTGTGGCCGCCGACAGCGTATTCGCATTGAGGATACATTTTCTGCTTGGTGTAACATAACTGTTGGTGTGCCCCAGGGTGGCGTGTTGTCTCCATTACTCTTCGCAATTTTTATAAATTCTATCTCTAACAATCTTCGCTCTTCCTACCACCTTTATGCAGATGATCTCCAGATCTATACGCAGTCACCATTAGCGCAGATAATACAGTCCATTAATGTAATTAACAGTGACCTGGCACAAATTTGCAGTTGGAGCAAATCATTTGGGCTGAAAGTTAACCCTTCTAAAACGCAGGTCACTATTGTTGGTAGCCCCAAATTGGTGTCAAAAGTAAACTGGTCGCAGCTCCCTGACATTGTCTTTGATGGTACCACACTTCACATAAAGGACAAAGTCAAGAATTTGGGTGTTACGATCGACTCTGCTCTTACTTGGGGACCACAGATCCAAGAAGTAAGTCGAAAAGTGTTCGCTTCAGCAGGCTCGCTGAGAAGATTAAGGAACTTTCTCCCCACTGCCACCAAAATTGCGCTTGCCAACTCGATTCTTTTACCCATTATCGATTATGCGGATGTCAGCTATCTAGATCTCGCCGAAAACCAACTTGACAAACTTGAGCGCCTCCAAAATGTCTGTATACGATTCATATTATATACGCAAATATGATCATGTTTCACAATTTCGAACGCAACTCAAGTGGTTACCCATACGTCATCGCCGGAATGCTCACATTCTTACTTTACTGTACAATGTATTGTTTAACCCTTCAACTCCTTCCTATCTTAAAGGTCGATTTGAGTACCTACGTGATACACATAATAAGTTTTTGAGGTCATCAGAAAATTTAAAACTGAAAATGCCGGGACATTCCACGAGATTTTTTGATAAGTCCTTTACTATTACTGCTGTACGTTTGTGGAATGCTCTACCGCTACCTATTAGACAGGCTCAGACAGTAACGAAATTTAAAGCGATGGTAAAGGAACACTATCTGTCCTTGTAGCTTAAGCTATCATTCTACTATAATAATTAATATAATTATAAGTCGTGTTATTATATATTATAGTATGATTATTTAGTTGTATGTATATATGTTTAGATGTATATATGTTTAGTTACATAGGTATATATTATAAAATTATAATTGAAATTTTGGAATATAAGTATTGATGTAATATTATCATGTATTTATGTATATATTATAAATATATATTTATATGTATTTACTTCGTACGCCTACAACCACCAATAATTTCCTCTGCAAACCATATCCATCCAAAGGTTGCCTGGCAGAAATCGCTTTTAGCGATAAGGCCGCCCACTGTACTTTTGTTATAGTCTTAGTTTCTAATTTGTAATAATTATATAGGTGTACAGTAAAGTATATAATAAATAAATAAATATATCAGACTGCTGAAGAATCAAGTGGAACCCCGCCAAGTGCAGCAAAGGGCAGTTTCAGATATTGGTGAAACGGCAGTAGGAACAGAGACGAGTAATCAAGATCAACTAAATATTTTGCAAGACGTCTTACTACCCGACACAAATACAGAACTGTCACGCAACGAACAGTCTCTCGGAGCCTCCGAAATAGAGTCAGAAAATACCAAAGGACCTGTACTGGCCAATATATCAAATCAAGAAATTGTTCAAAAAATAAGACCCATCCCTAAAGAAGTCGAGAGAAGGAATAATAGAGGCCGAAAACTACAAAAATCAGAGGTGTTGACGAGCACTCCCATAAAAATGGAACAGAAAAAGAAACATGATGCAGCTTCTGTTAAGAAAAAAGTTGCGTTGGTACTGAACGCCGTGCCCGGACCATCCAAGAGTAAGAAAGAAGTAACGCTGGCCAAAGAAAATAGCCAGAAACAGCACAAACGCGACTATTTTTGCACTGTTTGTTAGGAAAAATTTGTTTCCCCTCCACAGAAAGACTGGATTCAGTGTGATACGTGTCAGGAGTGGACCCATGAGGCATGTTCCTCTTACATGGGTCTAGGGTCGTATTTTTGTGACGATTGTATGGATTAGAATTTGTTTATTACTTCTTAATCATTTTGCCCGCCTCGGGAATTCGTTTTGCCCGACCAGGTTAGGCAAAACGGATAATGGCATGATAAAAAAAACTTGTTATAATCACCATGTTTAAGCTTAGAGGTATCTTTTTTCTCTTATTTTCAAAATTTAATAACTATTGTTCCTAACTAACAAAAGACTGATTAAAGAAGTTGATTTTTTATGTCTTTTTTTTATTATGAACTTAGGCTATTCTTATTGCCCGTCCGTCCCCTACTTAAACAGACTTTATGCGGTAATGTGTTAAGCAATAGTTTGTAAAATAATAAATTTATCGAGTATAATTTTGTCAAATGATCGGACACCATATTAACCACCTAAGGTGGTATAAGACAATTGATATTTTTTATATATTTTACACCCAAAAGTCGTTATATACATTGCTTTACTACCAAAATGAGTTCACTCTGGTAACTAAGTGGTATTTACATCCATATTTTCACGGTAAACTATGTTTAACGTCTCAAATTATGTGGGTCGTAAAGGCATTTTTTTTGCGAATTTGGTAAAACGGAATATACAGATCGATAGAGAATTAAAAACTGAGTAAAACAGTATCAAAAAGTCATTTTCGCCCAAATGTCCTTTACGACCTTTGAGCCCAGAGGTATCGATATATTCAATTATTTTTTATGCTATTCACAATTTAACATATAGTAGTTTGAATAAGATTTATCAACAAAAACTTATGTTACAGATGGAGAAAGATATAATTAACTACACTCAAATCAAAATGGGCTTCAGCCAGAGGTTAGTTATAGCACAAGCAGCTATATCATCTAAATTCCATTGTCAGCAAGACCGGAGAAAACGATTGTGCGAAGCTAGCTTCGCACTAGCAGGTCTAGAAGTACTAGTACTTCTAGACCTGCTTATGCCAAAAGACAAAAGGTAGAGCTTATCCAAGAATGCTTTAAAGAAACTCAGTCAGCAGCGACCAACCAAGATAATAACATTGAGATACAGGAAGTCATTACATCTCAGATCATGGTATGTGTATGTTATTATTACAATTAATTACTGACAAGACATTTATAAATTTTAGAATTGCTCAGCAGAAATCATTTACATTGTAAAGTTATCTATTCTCAAAGAATTTACAGTTTTTGTTTTTGTCTTCCACGCCTATGTTAAAAGGAATGTTTTGTTTTTTCAGACCCACTGCTCACACATTATGATAAAGAAACGGCTACTGAACCTGTCATAACTGCTGGAAAATCAGTCCAAGTAAAAATGAAGAAACATTACAGAAGCAAAGCAGTACAAACTATTATTATAACTTCTGAAATTTGTACCTCTCCCTTCAAAATTTCTACTTCATCCAAGTATACCTCGCCATTTAAAATCACACCATGTCATCTCAAACCTTCAGCGCTGGGAGCTACAGGCGTAAATAAACAAATAACTTTCCTTGAAGATGAGAGATCTAATAGTGATGTAGGTATCGTATGTTCTACCTACTTCCTCATCTGAAGTTTCAGATTTTGACACCGGAACTACAGACAAAAATATTAATATGCAAAAATTGAAATCTCTAAAGAATACCTTGTATCTAATAGGCAATAAACCTATGATGTATGTTGGCATATCTAAAGAGTGTTACTTTTTAATACAATTGATTGTTGAACAATGCAATATACCAGTAGAACATGTTCTGATTTGTTTGAAAAAATTAGGTTAAATAGTATTTTTTCTGAATTAGAAGATAACTTTGGAATGTCAATATCATATGGTAGCAAGTTATTTAAAAAAAATATTCAGTTGATTGCAAGTGTGTTATCTCCATTTATTGTAAAAATAGATACAAAAATTATTAAAAAGAATCTACCAATTTCATTCCGACAAAATTACTACAATGTAAGTTTCATAATAGATTGTTTGGAAATAGACATACAAAAACCTTCCAAGGCTCTTAATCAGGCTTTAACTTGGTCTGATTATAAAAAAGCCAATACTGTTAAATACCTAATTTCGTGGACACCAAATGGTTTAATTAATTATATTTCACCTGGTTTTGGTGGTAGAGCCACAGATATAACCATAATGCAGAATTGTGATTTTTTAGATAAGTTAGAACCTGGAACTTGCATATTAGCTGACACGGGTTTTAAACATGTCGAACAATTATTGTTAAGTGAAGGTGTAAAATTAGTAAGGCCTCCCACTGTGACTACTGGTTCTAAATTGTCTAAGACTGAGGTTAGGCAGACTAAGGTCATTGCCAGCTTAAGAATTCATATTGAACGGGTGATAAGACGTGTAAGAGAGTTCCATATGTTAAAACAGCATTCTGTTATCAATTCTAATATATTGCGTATCCTTAATGATGTGATTATCATAGTTTGTGCACTTATTAACATACAAGACTCTCTCATCAAATAAAACAACATAGTAAAAAGTAAAATATGTGTTTTATTTAAATTAAAAACTTAAACTAAAATGCAGTGCTGCGATGTAATAAAGGAAAAATGTTGCTTTTCCAAAAAACTTTCTAAAGTTTTCAATAAATTCTGAACATTTTGGCAATCGTACCGTACCAAGTAAATATCAACGTTTATAGATTTTTTGAAATCTGGGTGTCCAACACAAAAGTAACTTTTATTTTTATTTGATGCATACATATTTTGTAATTGCACTTGCACAATATATTTTATATTAATAATATCATCCTTGATATAGTTTAACTTGGATTTTTCGGTTGTAGGACATTTTATTTCCAAAACAGCATCTTTGCATACCCATCTGGAGATGCTGCAATCATGGGGTATTCCTTTGACAGGAAAAGTCCACAAATTTTAAATATTTTATTTATTTTATTTTCAACTTTATGGACAGCTAATTCTAAGATTCTGCCTCTCTTCATGGCCGATTTATCTGGTGTCTCAGCTCCCATGATTGCAGCAACTAAAGATCCATCAGCCATTTTGCAATGGCTGACTTCATAGGCTTTTGATGCTGTTATACGACCATACTTAAACTTATAGCACAAGGAACTTTTGTTTTGTTTCCTTGTGGAATCCTCAACAGTTTGTACAGTAGTGTCATCTATTTTCGACTTCATTAATTCCAAAAATTTATTGACATCACCTTGGATTACCTCAATATTTTGTATCAGGAAATGATATAGGGCGTATTGCCTGAAATCGTTATACCTGTGGTCGTCTTGGTATTTAACTAGTTCACAGTTTTAAATTTTTCTTCTTTTGGCTTCTTGAAGAAACTGTGATAGAACTTCAATGTTGCTTGGATGATGTGGCACTTGTTTATTGCTTAATTGATCCACGGTAATAAACTTCATAGTAGTGCCAACTCTGGAGAAAGTTGACTTTTTCCAGTAGCATTCTACTGATGTACAAGCAGGTTCCTCACTTCTTCGATGAACCCACGTCAAAAAAGCCACCGAATGCTTGCATCCTCCAGCGCATGCAGCACAATCGTGACAAGTGCAGCTTACGACCTCACCTTTCTCTTCATCAACTACCATGGTGACAGAGTACAAGCTGTTTCTCACATTGTGCTCGGGGCAAATCTTGCATTTGAGAGGGCAAAGCCCTGAATCACGACACAATTGTACGTAGCCAATAGCACAATCGCCTTAAGATTCTCTTGAAGCTCTGTAAATATAAGAAACCATAGCTTTATTTATATACATACTGATTCTAATGATTATAATTCTGTAAATACATATTTTGCTACTGCCGCAAATCATATTTTAATCAAAGTAGAACTTAATACTGACCAGCAAATTGCATAAAAACCTAAAAAAATAAATTTCGCGGGCTACCCTGGCGCTTTCGCCTTAAATAACATATATAAACATTCACACACAATTCTAATTAAATTTAAAAAGTTTTTTTTTATTCATTTAAGAAAGTAACAACTTAATAAAAAGACACTGCTAAAACTGAACAATACTACATACATACACCTATAACTTATCTTATTTAATTAGTCTATTTTTAGTATGTGATTCATGGGAGAATTGTAGTAGCTGGTATCATTATTCACGCACACTGAAACATAGAAAGTTTTTTTATCCATGCCGCAACGTAGCGTTGAACTGCCAAAGTTAACTGTATACGTGCAGCAACGTAGCGTTTTACTGGCAAAATCCACTGCAAAGTGTAAAACATCGCTTGCACGCACACGTGCTTCAAATTGTCGGCTCGTTTTCTTTGTTTTGATAGTAGGGCGACGCTCCATCTAGACATTATATAATCAAAGTATATTGAAAGCTTATTTTGTCTTTATCCCATTCATTGCTACCAACGTACCATTTGCGTTGATCGAGATTACTATGTCATGCCACCAACGTACCATATGCGTTGAGTGTCTGTTGTTGAGTGTTGACTTTAGGACGCTTTTTGGCATTACATAAAAATGGTAGAAATTTATTTAAATATTTTGCAACATTCACCGCTAGAAACAATTTCTAAATATGAAAACACTGTTGGTTTTTGCTTCGAACTGTCATTCTTGTTTTGGTAAGAAAAAACGTTTGGTGCTGTGATTAAGGTCTATTTTAATTTCCGCATAGATAACTGCAGTTTGATTGATTTCCTATTGAATATTTTTGAACTGGGAGATAAAGGCCAAAATCATTTGTATCCATGCCGCAACGTAGCGTTGAACTGCCAAAGTTAACTGTATACGTGCAGCAACGTAGCGTTTTACTGGCAAAATCCACTGCATCCGTGCAGCAACGCGGCGACAGGGAAGTATTTCTGACATTAGCCTTTCTCTGACGTGCTTTCCAACACCATGGAAGAAAGCACACGTCGTCATACTCCATAATTAGTCCTGGCAAATAATTTAAACAGACGTCGGACTGATGTTGTCAGAATCAATGTCAACAATAATAATGTAAGTGATTTTCCTCAGTTGACCTACAGTGAGTTATTACTTGTGTCTCTAGACCTGACCTACCAGATTAAACAGGCACGTCCGCACGTTCTTATTATGGTGAGCATATAAGAGCGATCGGTTCCTAAACAATTGAAGTATGCAGAGAGGCCTAGTAGCCTACTAAGAGAGCTGTCACATAGAAATGCATGGATATTGAGGGGGAAAATACAATCGAGACATGTTTGTCGGAAAACCTACTTTGTATATATTTTAGTAGACAGTCTCTTAATGATAGAGATGCTATATTGCAATATTTTTGCAATTGTATTGTAGGGAAAAGGACAGTAGGCTACTGCGCCCATATCATGTGTAGTGTGTATTATTTGGTATCTGGGATGGGCACGGTTTTCGGCAAATGTAAATCCTCCTGTACATCACCTCGATGATAAACTCATTATTTGTGAAGCACCCAATATTGCTATTGAGAATTAATAAATGATTTTTTAAAATATATTTGTGTTTCTTTTATTTATATTCAATAATAATGACTGCTACCTTCTACCCATGCTAAGAATATGCAGCGGTTTTTGTGGTTAGTTTTTTGGACGAGTATTGTACGAGGTTCCCTAGTACACAGGTGATGATGACACAAAGACATTCCTTATTTATGTTAAAATTCAATTTTGAGGTATTTTATAGTCGTGGAATTATTTCCATTTCAAATATCTCATATTTTATTTCCATCAAGTGCTAGTTTTAAAAAAAATATAGGGTAATAGAGTAGTCATTTATCTTCAAAACACACATGATTGCGTGTTTGTCTTTGCTAAGCCCATTATGTCTGGCCAAATGGTACATCTCCTTTATGCAAGATTTATCTTTATGTATCTTTATTCCGGCGATGGTCGTCAAGTCTTACAGAACATTCACAGCGAAAAAAGTATTGCGTCTTGTAAGTGCGCCGAACATAATTGTGGAATGGACGGCTACAATAAATGGAAAAGATACGAAGCTGACTGTGCCCAGGGGGGAGATTCAATACTTGGACATGAAGGCGAGTCACTTGAAGAAGGGAACTACGGATTGGTGGATGCAACTCTTCAAACCGATGGTAGTGAAGACGGAACAGGGTGTGAAATACCAGCCAAAAAAAGGAAAGCTTTGGATAAACGTAAAAGTAATCCAGGGAGTGTAAATGACACCAGGGAGAATCAATACAATAACTCTGGAAATACAAATATTATTATCTTTCTAAGCAAAAATGATGCTTTTACGGAATCTGAAGCTATGGGAGTGCTTGCAAAAACCAATGAAGGGCCACCTTATGTGCACAAAACAATATAATGAAAATATCAGGAACTGGGTCCACATTGCAAAAGTTTTCGCAAGCTCAGCAGTTCGAAAGAGCCAAAAGAAAGTTCGCGAACGACAATCCAGGACCCATGCATCCGGACATACAAGAAGAATATGTCATTAAATTTAAGGAAATATTGAAACGAAATAAAATTGCTTTGCACGAGTTTTTAAATCAAACCTTCAAACACTTCACATAGCAAAATGTGAAGAAAACAACTTATTTTTCCTTGGACCACCAAGCACAGGCAAAACCATGATAATGAATAGTTTAGTGGAAAGTCATTTTAACTTCTGTAGACTGACCGGTCTCATAAGCAATTTAAGCTTTAATTTTAGCGGCCTGTTCACCTTTAGGCAGTTTTGATTTGAAGGTACGTTCTTTCACTGTTTAAGCATCATCATCATCCTCTTAGCGTTATCCCAGTTTCAATCTGGGGTCCGCTTTTTAGTCTAACCGGATTTGGCTGAATATTAGCTTTTCCACAGAGCGACTGCCTGTTTGACCTCCGCAACCCGAAGGGATAGCGATATTCCATTGTTTAGACTAGTGTCAGTTGATTAAGAAGGTACTGACGCCCTGTAACGACTGTCAAAGATCTTCATGACAACCGGGACCGACGGCTTAACGTGCTCTCCGAGGCACGGGACAAGCGATAGTTAATATTTCAATACGCACATAACTCCGAAAAGTCATTGGTGCGCGCCGTGGAATCGAACCCGATACCCTCTGCATGGCAGTCTGTTGGTATCTCCACTCGGATATCGCTGCCTTCTGTTTAATCATATATAATATAAATATCTAATACAAAAATGACTGCCACATATCACAAAGGGGTTTCTTTAGATCGAATTTTTTCGACATAAAATGGACCGCTTGCAGTTTACCGAAATATATATCGATTTGATTTTAGCCAAGTGATTTTCGCTGACGAGAAGACCTTTAAATCGACAGAGGATGGTCGCATGTCACTATGGCGGCTAAACGGCGAACGTTACAGGCCTGAAAATAGCAGCCCCAATAGGTCGAGTGGTCGGATAAGTTTGGGATTTTGGGGGTGGATGAGCGCTTTGGGACCCGGTGAGTTGATTGAGATATCTGAACGCTTAAATAGCGAAAGCTACGTGTATATAGTCGAAGACTCAGTGCTCCCAACAGTTACATTTCGGGACGCCAATTCAATTCGTTTACGATAATTGTGCCATCCATAAAGCCCGACGATGTCAGGCATGGTTTCGCAGTAACGAAACGGAAATTACTGAAATCCCATTCCCGGCTAAAAGTCCGGATATGAATCCGATCGAGAACCTATGGGGGCTGATAGTTCAGGCCTGGGAACCTGAAACATCCAGGACAGTAGCTGCCATTCGCGGGCATGTCGAGTGCATCTGGGAGTCGTTTAGGGGCCACAACACCTGTGGAAACATGAATACTATTAAATTTTTTTTTGGCCGTACCTAGTTGTTTATTATTGTATTTTTTTAAACTATTTGTGTTTTAAGTGCTTAGTAAAAAATTGGGCAAGTGCGAGTCGGACTCGCGCACGAAGGGTACCGTACCATCATCTATAAAAGAAAATCACGTTCGTTGTATGTATACTAAAATATTTTGTAGGTTTCTACCTGTTTATTAAGATTGAGTTACAAATTGGTTAAAAATTAAGTTTCTTGTATGGGAGCTCTCCTTTATTATTTACTTTTTTTTATTTAATTATTTATTTTGAAAAGTAATATACAACTACATATTCTGTGAAAATTCTTAGCGTCTACCTGTTACAGTTAGTAATTTTGAGCAAAAATACGAAAAAAAACACGTATTTTATGGGACCCCCTCTTAATATTTTATTTTTCTTATTTGTTGTTATAGCGGCAACCGAAATACATAATATGTGAAAATTTCAGCTTTCTAGCTATCACGGTTTATGAGATACAGCCTGGTGACAGACAAACAGACAGACAGCGGAGGCTTAGTAATAGGGTCCCGTTTTTTACCTTTTAGGTACGGAACCCTAAAAAGAGTTCTATTATTTTTTGTTGTTTTTAAATGTTGGTATTGTCTGCTAGTAAAAATAGTTTTTCCTTTTAAATTATTTTTCTGTAGAAATAACTCATTCTTTATTATTATTTTATAGTTAGAATAATTTGTTTTCTTTTTATCACTTAAGATATTACTAAAATGTTTGCTTGTGAATATAAAGTTATTACCAAAATGATTTTATAGCTTTTATTTTACTTTTCACAATCTTATGTTTTTGTCATGAATATCAATAGTTATTTTTGGCTAAGAGAAATCTGTGACATTTATAATTGGTTTATAACTAAGTTGTTTTCTATGTATACTTATATTTATACTGGTGTTGTGTATTTATTGACGAATAAATCAAGCCATCAGTTCATTATAAATGGTTTTATTGTAGAAATTTAATCTGTCACGAAATTCTCAGTAGCAGCACGGAGTCTGGAAATGTGCCCGGTACGGCAATAGGCTCGCCCCTTATTACGTGGGACTAAAGTATATCTGGCGAAAAGTGGGTGTAGAAATACACCTCTGCCTACCCCTTCGGGGATAAAAGGCGTGACGATATGTATGTATGTATGTATTAAATATGTGAGTGTGTTGAGCTATCTACAAATTCAACCACTCATTATCATATTTTGTTCCAAATAAAGAAAATAAAATTCTAAGCAGAAACTTCATCACCACAGCTGTAATGTGTATATTTTGTTGTGTGGTCTATTCTAAATAAGTATGGCAAGTGCCATACTTATTTAGAATAAACAACTGCACAAGTAAACTTGTCTGTATAGATCTACCAGAATACCTTACTGCATTTTTAAACATTTCCTTCCTAAAAACTAGTTATTCAGATCCTGAGTTTGTGAGAAATACAACAAAATGACACCCACAACAATCGGCGCAGTGTCAAGCGGCAAGGCGGCCGCTTAAACCACAACACCAACCGTGCAGTCTCATTTCGAATTCAAATTACAAAGCAACACTTATAATAAATATCGATCCTTTTTACAACCATGTTCAGTATGGTTGGGCTAGAGGAGCCTGGAAGAAACTTATGCCACTCTTTTGAATCAAAATCTTAATTATAAACAATAGTTGGTACCATGATTGATGATGACACAGCCAAAACACTCTGCATCACTTGAAATTGATATTTGAAATAAATGAAACAAACAACATGTGAATACTACAACAACATCAGATCTGTTATGATTAGTATCAGAGTCAAAATATGTCAAGTCTAGTAAACTATAAAGTAAAAAAAAACAACCACATATTTTTGCTTAACCCTACAAGGCACTGTTCCCAGATGGGGGTGCCCATCTGGGAACAGACCACCGGAATCCCCATTCTCCTCAAATTTGGGGGTATTTTCAGACCACAGGGCAATTTTTGAGGGGACCAATCCTTTTGGGGGGAAAAATTGGCTTGTAGGTATAATTGGAGGACTTTTTTTAAAAAGTTTTATAACTGAACGCGACCAAACCGCTCACTACTTAATTTGCACGCACCATAGAAAAGCACACAAACATACACACCTGCACAACAATGCTGCGGTGCACAAATTTGGCCAAATATTTTAAGCATTATGTTGACTCAGTGGTACAAAAGTGGAATGCTTTACATCGAACAACCTGGAAATCCACACCAAACACCGAAGAAGGTTGAAGTGTATGGCTTCAAAAATTCAGTCGGTGATAGAAGTTACGGACATATCGCCTCTTCGCATTAAAAGTGTACAATTACCAAAAATTTCGAAAATTGAGTTAATATGCGGAAACGT
The DNA here is from genome assembly GCA_944739405.2 of Euclidia mi. Taxonomy (NCBI): domain Eukaryota; kingdom Metazoa; phylum Arthropoda; class Insecta; order Lepidoptera; family Erebidae; genus Euclidia; species Euclidia mi. The sequence continues at coordinate 573,461 of OX123182.2, forward strand.
TTAGTATCACCAGTATTTTTCTCTTGAATACCGACTAAAGAGCGTAGTTCAACAAAAACTCGCTAGATGGCGCGATGTTTAGTTTTAAATTGGCCGAAGTGAGAACTTCTGTCGCGCGAATACTGTATAACTTAACTTTTAGTTACGTTAAAACGACCGAGTAGTGCACGCGTTGTGTCTCTTCAAAAGTGTACAATAACGGAAATTTGACGCTAAGGTAAGCTTTCTATTTCATTAGTAATATACAATCTCCAAATTATACACTTATTGCTGTAAACTTGTAGCAAAGTTTGAATCGATGCTCCCTTTAAAATTGTATAATTATGTAATTGTACAGTTTTTGTGATAAAGATAAAATATGAATAATACTGTCCTGATCTTTTCCATTAAAACTATGATTTTCCTAAATTGTATACAGTTTTAGATATTTTTTGTGAAAAATGATGTTGTAATTTAAAATTGTCTACTTTTTCTCATAAATCTGACGTCAGAAATAGTTTAATCCCGAGAATGTTTACTTTTTAATAAATAAATGTATGATTATTTAAATTTTCGTTAATATTGACTATTTTATTAGGTATCTATACTTTCACTGTGATTCTGAAACATAGAGCGACTTGTTTTAACGAGTTTGGCAATGTTTTAATAGACGGCACTGCGACGGATCGTCGAGGGCGAGTTGCCGCGCGTTAGATACCTACAAAACCTACAATAGCCGCGACAGCTAGCCGTCGCGTCCGACTGTCCATTGTAGTGCCGGCTCTAATTTTATGTTTTATATTACTATTTTATAAAATCAAATTACTTATTATGAGATTTTATTTTATTTAGATATTTATTTCACTATAATATTTTTCGTTGACAACCTGTCAATGATAAATACAGGACGATTTACATGAAACGACTGAAAATCCTCAGGAAGGTTCACAGGAATCGAACGAAAATCCCCAGGAAGCTTTGCAGGAAACGAATGGAAATTCAGATATACAACAACAATGTATTGCACAAGAAATTAACGCTTCAGAGGAGCAACTACTTCAGAAACTTGGTAAGATGGTCTATCTATATTTTTTTTAGTTTTTGTATGAGAAATAACTGTCTAAGTATTAGGTATTTATAACACTTTCATATTTGATTTTAAACTTTCGCGATTTGTATACATAATACAAAATAAGTGTAGACACCGCCGCAGTGATAAATCTCAACAGTGTGTAGACGTCATTAGTGTAGTGTGTCGGAGTACCGACATTCCGAACTTAAATAAAGACCAAGTGAGGGTAGGTGCCGAAACCCGCACTTCCACAAGACGGCGCTGAGCTCTCATCAGTCTCTCCGAGATCACGCTCGGTGCAAGATGAGCGAAACGTCGGAACCAAATAGGTATTTATACCTTAAATAAGTTAGTTGTACGCGATTAAGACCCGCTAATTTATTTTGTATGACTTTCATATTTTTCTTTGACAGGTTTACTGGACAATTTACAGGAAACGACCGAAAATCTCCAGGAAGGTTTACGGGAATCGACAGAAAATCCCCAGGAAGGTCTACAGGAAACGAATGTAAATTCAGAATTACAACAATGTATTGTACAGTCAGCATCAAAAGTCGATGACCACATTCAGATTTTCAAAATCTCTGTTCATTTTATCACCCATAAATCGCTCAACAAGAAGGGCGGCGGTATTGAATGAACATCATTAAAGTTCAAAATTAACTGAACACTACTCGTCAAAGTCACTGAACACCATTTTGTCAAAAATTGCTGATCGTTATAATATACAAAAACGTCATAACATTCAGTTTTACAAAAGTCACTGAACAATATGAAAAACTTGTTTTGGTTATTTAGTGTAATCACGGCAACGTCCAAAAATAACTTAACATCATAATAAATAACAAAAGTTACTGAACATTACTTTGTTTTGGACACGTAGCGTGTAAACTTACACTAACAAAAGTAGCTGAACTACAAACTAAAAAAGTGATCGTTACTGTCTTCAGAGTTATAAGTCCAATCTTGTCCTATCCAAACTAACTCATGTAAAAAAATATTAAATGGATGTAAATTTCGAATTTATTATATTTTTTTTTATAGACTCACGCCTGTCTCCCCTAAGGGGTAGGCAGAGGTGTAATATTACATATTCGAATTTAACTTTCCAAAATACCTAGTATTGTTTTTTTTGTCATGGTATGAATGAGAAATATTAGAAGTGGGTGTTCAAACGGCAAGCACATTTTTAAGCATATTTTTCAAAATAACTCAGTAGTTTCGGCATAAAGTGACTGTGACATACGGATAGGCAGACAGACAGACATAGCGCATCTGCCTATAAGGGTTCCGTGTTTTGCCACTTTTAAGTACAGAACTCTAAAAATACTATTTACAGAAATGAATTAAAGTAATATGATAAATACTTCTTGCAGTTATATTTCTTATATTAATATAAACAGAATTAAAAAGAAAATTACTAAAGTATCCGAACAATAAAGGCGATTTGTTGATGTTACCCCGAACTTAACGGAGTCTGGTGATGTGCCCGGTAACCGGTATAGGCTCCCCCCTCCTTATTACTGTAGCCGACTGTGGGACCTAAAAATTCATGGCGAAATGTGGGTGTAATATTACACCTCTGCTTCCCCTTCCGGGATACAGGCGTGAGTCTAATAAAAAATAAAAAAACTAGACGCGAGCGAAGCCACGGGCAAAAGCAAGTCATCTATAAATATTGTATTAGGTTTATAGACTATAGTATTATATAATTATTTACATCAAAATACTTTAATAATAATTCATCACATTCGTTTATCAAAAGTAACGACCTCCTTTATTTATTTGTTGGACGTCACCAATGAGTATGTAACCACTCCGTTTAGACGTCACTGGCCGTATTGGCCGAATGACTGATAACAATAAAAAAGGCGTAGGTATCGTAAAAACGGTAGGGTTTTGTTTTTTGTTGGTGTAGGCGAATAAGTTCACAGAGTACCTTTGTAAATAAGTTATCAATTGCGCTTTAGTGACAAAAAAACATTAAAATGCCATTTAATGTTCATATTACTGCACATGAATGTCACATAATAGTGATGTTGCGAGAAGGACTTTCTGTTGCCGAAATAACTAGAGAAGTGGGAGTTGCTGTAAGTTATTTTATTTTATGTATTTTGAGATTATACAGGATGTAACAATGAGAAGATGTTTTCAAAATTATTTATAGTGAATAACATGAGATTATCACATACATCCAAATTGTTGTGTTTAAAATGTTATCCAAATGTATTCAGTAGTTTTATCGTGATGTATAACAAACATATAAACTTTGACATTTACAATATTAGTAAGAAAGTATTAATACCAAGACTTATAACAAACACACGTATTCGTCACACGAATGTTTGTCCTAAGTGGGAATCTAAAAGGGAAGAATCTAAATCGGACGCATAGCATAGGGTCACTTCCGATCAATAAGGTGTTTGGTTCTAATGCAGGTTTATTTTTATTTTTGTAGCGTAACACCGTGTACTTGTGGATAAGGCGATGGGATAATGAAGGAAACGTTGATGAAATTAAGAAGACCGGTAGACCAAGAAGAACTTCAAGAGCACAGGACGTAAATATCATTCGTCGATTCAGAGAGTCTCCGTTCCTTCAAACCATAAATGTAGCTATAGCTAACAATATTTCTCTAAGCACCGTTCGTCGACGTCTCCACGAATCTGGTATACATTGCCGTAAACCGGCCCGTAAGTTAAAATTGACTGCTCGACATAAGTTGCAAAGACTTCAGTTTGCAGAACGATATTTAAACTTTGATTTTTCGAATGTTATATTTGCTGATGAAAAGACCTTTAAATCTTCTCAACATGGTCGAATTACGTTGTGGAGAATTAATAATTCCCGTTATCAAAAGGAGCATTTAATACGAGGGTCAAACTGAAAGTTCTTAGAAAATCAAAAACTGATTACATTAGCCAGTTATTAGTTTTATTATATCTTTTCAAAATATTGTCCATTGACGTCAATACACCGCTGCATGCGATGGAACCACTGGGAAAAGCACTTTGCCCACTCGTCCTTAGGGGTCTCTTCAATGGCATCGCGATACGCAGCCACCGCTTCTTCAGCATTCATAAACCGCTTTCCTTTAAGTTTTTCTTTAATTTTTGGAAATAAATAAAAATCACAAGGCGCGAGGTCGGAGCTATACGGCGGGTGACCCAGTAATTCAACGTTTGATGTCGCCAAATAGTCGATCGTTCGCTTGGCGGTGTGCGACTAGGCGTTGTCGTGGTGAAGGAGGATCCTACTGCGAGGTCGTTTCTCTCGAACTTTTTCCAAGACAAGTGGCAAACAATTGGTAGTGTACCATTCTGCAGAAACTGTTTTTTGATCCTCTAACACAATTATTGCGAAATGACCTATCCTTCCAAAGAACGAGGCCACCATTTTTTTTCGCGCACTTCGATCTCTCTTCACTTTAGTTGGCAACTCCTCGAAAGGAAACACCCACTGAGCAGATTGTCTTTTGGTTTCAGGATCATAACAGTAAATCCAGCTTTCGTCACCTGTTAGTATGTCGAACACAGCATTTGAGTCACCTCCGTTAAATCTTTCAATCATTTTACGACACCAATCCACACGATGGAGTTTTTGAGCCTTAGTCAAATTATGAGGTATCCACCGGGCGCAAAGCTTCCTGACCGCTAAATGTTCGTGGAGGATTTTGTGCACTTGACTCATACCGATGCCTAAGCTTGTCCGAATCTGCTGATAGGTCACTCTTTTGTCAGTCTCTATCATACGCCGCACAACACAGATGTTATTTTCAGTCGTCGCCGTAGAAGGCCGTCCCTCACGTACATCATCAGTGAGATTAGTGCGACCACGTTTAAACTCATTAAACCAGTTGTAAACAGTCGCACGAGATGGGGCTTCATCGTGAAAGGCCAATCGTAGTCTATCATAACTTTCTTGTTGACTTAAATGACATCGAAAGTCATAAAAAATCATTGCACGAAAATTTTCTCGTGTTAAATTCATGTTGACGTGACACAGACAATTTTCAATTTGCCGCCAAATCGTAAAACAAATGACAAATGAATGAAATATATACTCAGTAATATTGGCAAAGAGTTCTATTTTCAAATTTTAGAATATTTTTTTTATTATATTGTTTATAAGTGGCCAGTTCTAAGAACTTTCAGTTTGACCCTCGTAGAAAATAGATCCAGTGGAATAATTTCTGTGGGTCTTTGGGGGTGGATGAATAAAAGTGGGCCAGGGGAACTGATAGAAATTGGTGGTCGGCTAAATGCCGAAGGCTACAAAGAAATCTTGCAGGATGTTTTACTGCCCACAGCACAAATAATGTTACCTAATATGGCCCCATTACATTTCATACATGACAACTGTTCAATCCACATGGCCCGAGTGTGCAGAGCTTGGTTCCAGGATAACGCAGATCACATTGTCGAAATTCCATTCCCACCAAAAAGCCCGGACCAAAAAGCCCGGACCTAAATCCCACTGAAACCTTATGGGGGCTTATGGTCCAGTCTTGGGATGAAAGCACTCCTCGAACAAGGGAAAATCTACTTAATCACGCCAAAGAAATCTGGGAAGATTTTAGGGGACGAGATACTTGTGCCAATATGATAAACTCCATGCGAGAACGTCTCCAAAATGTCATCGATGCCAATGGGGGACACACTAGGTTTTAGTTCTAATTAGTTTAAGCCTAATCATAATTGTAATTGATTGACATGTTTTTGTTTAAAACATTGATTTGATTATGAAAGTTTAAATTTGTCGATTTTTAATAAAAATAAATAATATTTACTTATTAACTGTGTTGCTTTATTGAACCATTTAATTATTTTTTTTTGTAGTAAGGGTGCCCATGAAGGGCTTTCGGGATTTACTCGAGCGCGTCAGATATTGATAGCATCTGTATCATATGGCTTTTTTAATAAAGTAGGAATATTAATCTGCTAGTTTTCATAGTGGAGGTAAGATTTCAAAATGAAAAAAAAATTAATCGTACGTGTCAGATTTTCTAAGGAGATGTTAAGTGAACCTACAAAAAGCTCGCAGTATTTAGGTGTCACGCAAGCTCGTGGCCATTATTAGAAAATTGCAAATGTGAATGAGTGAATTCGCCGTTTTGAAATAGTCAAGTGCGTCAGATTAAGTTATATATGCTTTATCCTAACGTCCTTGATGTGCCTTCTCATAATCTGACGATTATCTGGAGGGATTAAGACAACAGCTCATTTTCTGAACATTTTGGAAGTATAGCCGCTCCCCCACCGATAAAAAATTATACTTTATTAACATTTTTATTTTTTTATCATATAAGCTTTGCAACACAATAGGTCTCCATGACACTCGAGTAAATCCCAATTTAGCATCGTGGGCTCCCCTACTATTGATAACAAAAAAAAGGGTGGTGATTTACATGTGCATGTGCCTACTTAATTTATATATACCAAAAACATATACCTACCGAAAAAAATACACACACATATTAAACCCAAAAACATTTCATTTTGTTCAGGGACCTTAGAGATAAACGATGGTAAGCTATTTTTGACAAAAATTTGTTCTGAGACTTTAGAGACGAAGAATGTTATGCTTTTTTTACTATAACTTTGTTTAGCGACTTTTGAAAATTATGGTCACCTACTTATGCTCTTTTATAATAATCATTCATTTGTGGCGCTTGTCATGTTGAGCGATTTAGGTTTATTACGGTGTACAGCGATTTTGAAAATCTAAATGTGGTCATCGACTTTTGATGCTGACTGTACAAGAAATTAACGCTTCAGCAGAGGAGCAACCAGGAAATTGGTAAGATATCTATCAATTTTTTTTTAGTTTTTGTAGGAGAACAAACTATCTAAGTCAGATATTTTATTTTAGATTCATCAGATAGCAGTGACTCCGATTCCACAAGTTCTTCATCCAGTTCGTCTTCCTCTGGAAAAGATTTTTCTACTGATGACAGCGTAGCTGATCCCTATTTCAATATTAGCAATGATTTAATTTTATCAGAAAGTAGTTCAGATTCTGAGTCAACTCAAGATGAAAATCCATCGGTTCAATAAATCCATACGGTTGAATCACAGACAGAGCTAGTTTCATCGAAAAAGAAAACACGTAAACGTCTAGCTAACCCAACAAAATGGAAAACAAATATAATAAAACGATTGAAGCATGCAGGTAAAAGCTATCCTACTAAAAATAAAGTTGTAAGCGAAAAATCTGTGAAGCCTCCTTGCGGAGAGAAATGCAGGCAGAAATGTTCTACTCTCATTTTTGAGGAACAAAGGCAAAACATTTTTTATGCATATTATGCTTTACCAGATACACTGCATAAACGTCATTTTATTGTCAGTTGCATTGAAGAGATTAAGCCTAAGTACGTCTACAAATCTAGCAATAGGCCACGCAAAAATAATTTAAATTTTTTCTTGAATGATGGCGCAAATCAAAAAACTCGTGTCTGTCAAAAGTTTTTCATAAATACACTTGATATTTCCTTATCAATAATTAGAACAGTGCGAGATAAGCTGTTTGAAACAGACAACCCGGTGCCGATGCTCGATGAACGTAGAGGCAAACACGAACATCATCACTGGGTTGAGGAGTCATTAAAAGACAGTGCTAGAGAATTCATTAGAAACATACCAAAAATAGAAAGTCACTACGTTCGCGCTAATACTAGTCGAGAGTATATAGATGGAGGCAGAAATTTGACTGATATTTACAAAGATTATGTTCAACTGTGCACAGAAAAAAGAGAGGGCCATATTAACTACGTAATGTTCCCTAGAATTTTTAACACAGAGTTTAATATTAGTTTTTTCACTCCGAAGAAAGATGCTTGTGAAGATTGTACTGCCTATAATAATGCATTAGGCTCTCAGAAGGAAGAAATTAAAGATCATTATGAAAACCACCTTAAGGAAAAAGAATTGTCAAGAATAGAAAAAGAGAAAGATAAAACAGAGGCCCAAAGTAAATCATTGTTAATTGTTGCAGTTTATGACTTGCAAGCGTTGTCATGTCCAAAAGGCGAAATTTCAACATTTTATTACGTGTCAAAATTGAATTCATACAACTTTACCATCTACGATTTGAAAACGAAAGATGTAGAATGTTACTTTTGGCACGAACAGCAAGGAAATAGGGGCGCGAATGAAATTGCAACCTGTGTTTATAATTATGTCGTATCTATGTGTACGAGAGTAAATGAAGACGTTGATATAATTTTTTTACAGCGATAATTGTACAGGTCAACAAAAGAACAAGTTCATAATAAGTATGTATATGCATGCGGTAGCAACGATTCCCAGTCTTAAATCAATAACGCATAAGTTCCTTATTAAAGGACACACTCAAAATGAAAATGATTCGGCCCACTCGGTTATTGAGAGAAATATAAAAAAATCACTTAGATCTGGGCCAATATACAGCCCAGATCAGTATGTTTCATTGATCAGAATAGCTAAAAAGACTGGGAAGTCTTACAAAGTAAACGAATTCAATTATACTCAATTTAAAGATTTCAAATCTCTTTGCAATGATGTAGGACGCATCTATAATAAAAATACTAATAATGAAACTGTAAAGATGAATGACATAAAAATCTTAAAATTCACTAAAGAAAATCGTGGTTGCTTTTTTTATAAAACTTCCTATAGTCAAGAAGATTTTAAAATGGTAAAGGTTGGACCCACCACTGCAAAAGGTCTTCGAGATAATTACCGTTTTAAAGCAGTATATAACGCGCCAGTGAAAATTGCCGATCAGAAAAAACGAGGTTTATTAGCTTTAGTTGATAAGAAAAGTATTCCCAAATATTATCGTCCATTTTATGAAAATCTATAATCTCTAAGAAATAGACGATAATTTAAAATAGAACAGAATACAACTTGAATAGATATAATTGTATTCTTTTGATATCTTTTTCTTCTGTTTCATTCTTTTTCATTTTATTAAATTAATATTTAAAGCTTTTAATATTTCATACAATAGGGTAAACGCTATAGTTATTAACCATTTCAACTTTAACGGCCTAAAATAAGCAATAGCCTGTCAGAATAGTAGATTTACAACTGCATGGCAACACTTTCTTCCTCTGTCAAACAGTTTTTACAAATTTCCGCTAGGTGGACAGGTTCCTTTTCGTCGTGTGATATTTTGCCGGGAGGTATCACGTAAGTAATTTTCTTAAAAAAATGTTAAGACTGCTATTTTTTTTGATGCAATATTTTATGAAGTATATGTACTAGTGTCGTTATCCAAATTCTTTAAAATAGTATCTTAGTGCCGTGTGGTGGACGGCATGGAATACAAGCATCACCACCCCCTATCTTCCCGTGGGTGTCGTAAGAGGCGACTAAGGGATAACACGATGCCCATCTTTGCGTAGAGACGGAAAACTCGACATCAAACCCTATACGACTGCCTCGTCGGTCACGCGGCATAAATGTGCGCGTGGGATCGGGAGGTCCCGGGTTCGATTCCTGGGTCGGGCAGTGTTATTGGGTTTTTCTGTCACGAAATTCTCAGTAGCAGCACGGAGTCTGGAAATGTGCCCGGTACGGCAATAGGCTCGCCCCTTATTACGTGGGACTAAAGTATATCTGGCGAAAAGTGGGTGTAGAAATACACCTCTGCCTACCTCTTCGGGGTTATAGGCGTGAGACTATGTATGTAGTATCTTATTATGCGTGGTAAACAGATTTAGGGTGAAAACTAACCTATTTTCACAATTATTTGAATACTTTATAGTTATTGGCCACCTATGCCAATTACTACATTTAAAAGTAAATAAATAAATACCGTTGTTAATGAATAAAATGTCTTTTGCTATGATAATAAGCGTCAAATTCAATTTTTATTATTTTTACATCGTTATGAACAGTTAAAGGCTTAGGCCAATAACTGTGTTATCCGTAAATGTAACTTATAGAAAAAGTAGGCCAATTACTATATTAGTTTTTAATACATTACTTTAATGTTATTTTCTTTTTTTTTGTATCAGGTTCATGAAGAAAAAATAATGCCAAAGATACCCCAATATACCAAAGAAGCCCTTGACGAGGCTTTAGAAAAATCAATAATAAAACTATGTCTTTGCGAGCTGTCGCCAAAAGATATAATATACCTAGAGGTACTTTACAGTTTAAACTTAAAAATCCTTCTTCAAAATCTCAATTTGGACCAACACCGTATTTCACATGTGAAGAAGAAAATGCTATCGCAGAATGGTTGATTAAAATAGCCCGTAAAGGCTTTCCTAGAAAACCAGATGATGTTCTCGACACAGTTCAAAAATTTTTGACTGATAATCCTCGCGTTACTCCTTTTGTCAACAATCGACCTGGTCATGGATGGCTAAAAGCTTTCTTAAAACGTCACCCTACTTTAGTCAAAAGAACCAGCGAAGGGGTAACTAAAGCCAGTGCCTGTGTATCAGAAGCTGACATAAGGAAATGGTTCCTTGAAATAAGAAACTATTTGACGAGTGAAAACCTGTTAGAGGCAATTCAGGATCCAAAACGTGTTTTCAACGCTGACGAGACGGGATTTCAGTTATGTCCGTCTACTGGTTGCGTGCTTGCCGCTAAAGGAAACAAAAATGTTTATTCTGTGGAACTGGGGAACTCCAAGGAAAATATAACAGTATTGCTTACATTTTCTGCTGATGGCAAGACTTGTCCTCCATTAATTGTGTTTCCCTACAAACGGCTCCCTGAAAAAATTGCTTCCTCAGTGCCACCTAAATGGGGTATAGGACGCAGTGATACGTGATGGATGACGGCGGATGTTTTTAATCAATCCATTACCGAAATATTTGCTGCATACCTCACTGAAAATAACATAAAAAAACCAGTTATCCTATTTATAGATGGTCACAAAAGCCATATCACTTTACAGCTTAGTTTGACTTGTAAAGAGCTAGGAATTGAACTTATTGCCCTCTACCCCAACACAACCCGTATCATGCAGCCAGCAGATGTTTCCGTCTTTGGTCCTATTAAAAAAATGTACCGAAACGCAGTTCGGAAATTTCAATCAGAAAATATTGGTGAAGTGGTAACAAAATTAAACATCGCTATTATTCTGAAAACGGTTGTAGATGATTTAAAGCCTGAAACTATAATAAATGGTTTTCGAGCATGTGGTTTGAATCCATTTGATGAGAATGCAATAGATTACTCCAAATGTCTAGGGCACACAAAAAATGTAGAAGAGTGCAATTATGAAAACAAGCTCATGTCCCTAAAAGAATTTGAAAACATTGTAGGAGTCGAAATGATTGAAAAAATTAAGGCCCTAAAATCTCAAGGTGTCATCACGACTGATTCGTCTCCTACATTATTTAAACTATGGTCATTTTTTCAAAGTGGTCACCCACAGCAAGAATCAACCGATATCGAAATACAATATGATAATAATACAGCAACAAACGTAAATCTTACTAGTAAAAATAATGTGACAACGCTTCAAATTACAATGACCCCTACAAAAACACCTACTTCCTTCCACATTCCATCGACTTCCGCTACTTTAACCACTTTGGATCTCAACAAGTCAATTAATGATTACCTACCTAATGCCCCTGAAAATAAGAGAAAATTTATCCGAAATACGGAGAAAAACACCTTTGTTATTACCTCTGACAAATTCAGATCAGATATTAAAAAAAGAAGAAAAACAAGAAAAGGAGAATCAAAAAATGGAAAGAAAAAGAAAAAGAGAAGAGAAAGCAGCTGCACGAAAAGAAAACGCTATAAAGACAAATAAAGGTAAAGGTATAGGAAAAAAAAAACTAAAAACGTGACAAAAAATTATGAAGATAATATTAAGATTGACAATACTGATGGGAAATACGAAACTGAAATTGATAAAGATAGTGGCAAACCAAAGATATTATCAAATATAGAAGTAGTTACTTGTGATACTTGCCATCGTCTAGCTGCTAAAAATAAGTCGCTATTATACAATATTATCTAGCGGGTCTTAGTCGCGATAATTTATTTATTTCAAGGCATAAATACCTCTGTTATTCTCCTACGTTTCTACCGGCTTGCAACGGTTGTGGTCGCGGAGAGAAGTCGCTATTATGTGATTATTGTAATAAATATTATCATCGTCGTTGCATTCCAAGCAAGCACGAAGAACACGTACCGGATGACGAAGAGCTGTCTGATTTTGTATGCCATAAATGTTTTTTGTTGAATGATGATGATTCTGAGTCCCTTGAAAATTAAGATCATCAAGAAAATTTGTTTTCTGAGTCCCTTGAAAATGAAGATCATCAAGAAAATTTGTTTTAGTTTTTTATAGAATTAAGTTTTGATTTATATTTTATATTTCGATGTGGCCAATTACTGTAGGATCTCATGGCCAATAACCACAATGTTATGGCTAATTACTGTAATTTTAAGCTTTTTGTTTTTTTTGTTAATTTTATTCCATAATTTATCAATAAAAGTGTATGTAAGATGCCTTACGTAATAAAGAAAAGATTACGAAACCATATGTCATAACTTTTATTTATTTCTTACTAAAAGTTTTAATTTTATTTGAAGTTGAAGTTCTTCAAGTCGCTTAAATGGCCAATAACTACACTGTTTCACCTATATTAATACGTATTTACAATACTCAAAAGACTGGATAAAGTTACTAATAATTTAAAAAATATAACTTTAATGCTTAGATCTTAAGCTTATTCAGTAAGACTGAAATACCTTAGTTAACAAGTTCCTTTTTTTTTTTTTTTTGGTATCCGGTTGGAAAATCCTCATGGAGTCCCTCCGCCCCGGGGGAAGGACGAAGGGGACTGTCAGACTCTTACTGACTAAAAACCAACCCGTATTCCTCATGTACCCGTGTGTCGGAGGGTGGGGATTCGCATAAGCATTCGTCGCTACCCCCCGACGGGTATTGGCCCGCCAGATGGTCAGGCGGGCCCCGAACAAAACCCCCTTGGCGGCGGATGAAGGTGTTGGGCTCCGCCGCCAAAACACTCAGCGGCCGCAGAGGATAGGGAGGACGGCAACGCAACACCGCATCTCCTCTTCCTCTGCGGCCCCACCACGACGCAACGATGGTGCGCCTCCATTTGGTCGCGGGAGATAGGGCGCGCGGCAACGCAACACCGACACGCCTCTCCTCCCGCGACCGCACCCGACTGCGAGGGACAGAAGAACTGTCCCTCGCACCCGCCCCTTTGGACGCATCCAGCGCAGGCCTCCGTCAAGCCCACGCGGAGCGTCCCCTCCTGGATCCCTCTTAGCTTCACCGCGGGTCACCAATCCACGGTTACTAAGCCCCCCACCACGACAAGGTGGAGATCCCACGGGGGGGGAGTTAACAAGTTCCTAACTTAGTGCCATGTATGATTAATGTGATTGAATTAACCACTTAATATTATTTTATATTATCTTTTTTTTGGAGCCATTTTGTTTTATTTGTATAAGTTTTAGTTCATATTTAGTATAATAATTTCATAATTGTATTGAAAGAAATAAATATTTCATAAAATATTATCGTTTTATTGACTGAAATATTGATTTTTTTCCTGTACTTAATTACATTTAATAAATTAAATACTTATGTTTAAATTAAATCATAAAAATTATGTAACATTTTATCTAGAAAAGTATTAAAACTCAAAACGATTTTTTCGGCTACTATATAACAAAATTAACATATAATATTACGTTAATTTGAAAGGCAGATAATTTAACTAGCAAAAAAATAAAAAATAATGATGAAAAGATTATTAGCATTAGAAATACAGGGTGGGCCAATAATTTTTGCAAATAGCAACACTAAATTTCTCGAATACCGTTGGAGAAAGGGGCGCGCGGGTGGCGGGAAACTATGCGTCGCTTCATGCAATTTTAGACACGATGGAGCGCTTCACGGGACCACAGCGTGCTTTTTGTGTTAAACAATTTTACAAAAACAACGATTCCTACGTTACTGTACGACGACTGTTTCGAATCGAATATGGATTACGCCGTGTAAGCGAGTGTCTAAGTGTTAATTTAATCAAAGCTTGGGTCGTGAAGTTCGAGCAAACAGGATCGACAACGAATATTAAACAAACAGGCCGGCCACGTTCAAGAAGAAGCGATGAGAACATTCGAGAGGTTGAAATTTCCGTTCGGAACGATCCAGAATTATCTACGCGTAAGCGTTCGGCGATTCTGGCATTACCGAGAACCAGTCTACGGCGGATTTTGCATCTAGACCTCAAACTGCACCCGTATAAGCTTCAAATCGTGCAGGAGATGAAACCAAATGATTACATTCAACGTAAGTTATTGGCTGACACAATGCTGGAGCAATTCTCTAGCCTGGAGAATGTATTGTTTACGGACGAAGCCCACTTTCACATCAACGGGCACGTGAATAAGCACAATTGTCGATATTGGAGCCGGAAAAACCCTCGCCTTAAACACCAAAAGCCACTTCATTCACCTAAAACGACAGTATGGGCTGCCATATCAGCAAAGGGCATAATTGGTCCGTATTTCTTTGAAAATAATCAAGGAAATAATGTAACTGAATTCAGCGGAATACGTCAAGATGTTGCGAGAGTTTTTGACGTCGCAGTTGCATGAATTTCAAGGATACAACAGCAGGACCTGGATGCAACAAGATGGAGCAACATGCCATACGTCAAATGTGACTTTACCGGTAGTCAAAGAAATGTTTCCGAATAAATTGATTTCTCGCAGAGGTGATATCCCATGGCCTCCGAGAAGCCCGGATCTTACACCATGCGATTTTTTCTTATGGGGATACCTGAAAAGTCGAGTCTACCTTAATAAACCGACGAATATATCCCAATTAAAACGAAACAACCACGATGAGATAGCCACGATCCCCCGCAGCATGTGTCAGCGAGTTTTCCAAAGTTTGCGTAGTCGATTGCTAGAGTGCCAACGAAGAGACGGTGCACATCTCGACGACGTTATTTAAAAAAAAAATCATTAAATTGTCAAAACGTTAAAAATATAATCAACAAAATAACAGTCGTAGTTTTATTTCTATTCATGTTTTAAAAGTGCAAAAATTATTGGCCCATCCTGTATTACACGTTAAACTTTTAAAACGCTCTCCTGTAAAATTTGTATGTTTTGAGATTATACACTTTTAATGCGAAGAGGCGATATAAGAAAATTGGCATTAGCAATTTTGTCATTGCCTTTTTCTAACGCGGTTGTGGAAAAAGCCTCCTCGCAAGTTGCGATTATATTATTAAACACAAACTGAGAAACAGATTAGCCATCAACACGGCCGAATCTATTTTGAGAATAAGATATTCAATGCCTGAAGGATGTGTTAATTTTAAACCAACTTCAAAGATGCTCAAGAGATTTAACTCGGACAAAATGTATCGAACTGCAGACGATGCAAGTGGAGATGCTGATCCAGTCATGGAAGCAGTTGCTGAATTATTATACATTTTATTTGATTGTATTTAAATAAATAAATCTTTTTCCAATTACTGGGGTTTTTTTTTCTAAAAACACTATAATTTTGGGGGGATTTCGGGTGAGATTTGGGGATAATGCTAAATCATCATCTGGCAACACTGCTACAAGGCTCAATTTTTTATTAGTGCACAACTATATATGTTTTTATAGTTTACTGGAGTTAATAACTGCAATATAAATGTAAAATAATGCATACTAGAGGACCCGTGCTGCTCCACAGCATATTTTAATATTATAAAAAAGCTCTTACTTATAGGTATGATGAGTACATTGTAGCCTTATCTAATAAGTAAAAAGATGATATTCTTATTTTTTTTTTTAATTTCAAAATATCCCGATAAGCGGCAATAGGCTCGCCACCTATTATGTGGGATCAAAACACTGGCGAAAAGTGGGCGTTTAATATGCCTCTGCCTACCCCTTCGGGGAAACAGGTGTGAGTCTATGTATGTATGTATGATATTCTTACCAAAAATATATACCTATATCACAAAATTTCTTTTCTCACAACATTGGCTTTGCCTTTCACCTTAGGTATCGTGAAATTTCCACCTTGGCATTACTGGATGGTTTGCCGCGCAATAGGGATGTATATAAAAAGCTGGCAACACCGGCCGAGTAACTTTCAAATTCGTTACAGTCCGTATTTTTAATTAATTTTATTGTTAAATATTAGTGGTAAATATACAAAGTAACTGTTAAATAACACGAATAGTGACTACAAATGTTCGCAGCTTATAAAAAATACAAACAGCGCTAAAAACGAAGTTTTACGATCAAAACAGCTGTTTGACAGCTACAACGGACCGTATAAAGAACTTTTTGTAAACTCCAGGGAGTATATTAATTTATATTATACACACAAACATTACACACTTTTCATTAAGCACAATATAGAATACTTTTATTTACTAATCTACTTAGCATCAACGTTATTTTCAATAGTAAATGTTTACCTTCCTATTCCCCAATATTAAATTCGTGAAGTGATATTATAAAGAAAAACAAACCATCACTTACCTTAATACACGAGATAAGAACAAGTTTATGTAATTACATTAATTTAGAAACAAATACCTAAGTAACTTATTGTTTTAAAATACATAATATATTAGATTTTTTGCTTTTTGTTTACCTACCTACATTCCTAAATAGTTCATTTTAAAAATACACTTCCACACTAATTCTAGAATATTAAGTCAAATAACATCTTTAAATTACTTATTTTCTGTATCTTCTCTATTGTTTTTCTACATTCTTACTCCTTTTGTATAGGTACATTTTAAACATTAGGTACTGATCAGTCTGTCTCCTGTCATCTTGTTTCTTTCTGTTCTTAGGTGTTTGGTGTACCCTTTGCTGCAACAACACACTTATATGATGTCCCGTAAGGCCACAGCAAAGGACATGGAAAATAAGCTCAAAATAGCCTTGATGGAATTAAGAAAGTGCCAGGAGGAAAATAATCACCTACTGAAAGAGCGTTCTGATTGTGAAGAGGATATAAAGATTGTTAATGACAAGGTCTCAAACTTAAAAGCACAACTTGCTGAACTTCACATTGAGTACATGGACACTCTTGCGCAGCGAGACAGGTTGCAGGAAGAGATCAATACATTAACAACTTGCAATGACACCTATTCCTGGTCTGTAAGTCGGATCACTGAGCTTGAAAGCAATTTAGAACAGGCTTTGTTAAAGGTAAAATCGTTAGAGGAAACGGTGCAGGTACTTAACCGTGGTGCAACACAGAACCTTTATTCAGAGGTTTTAGGTGATAAATTATGCTTAGGGTCTAATAGACATAGTATACAACTAAAAAGTTATGTAAAAAATTTTAAGCAACAAAGGAAATTATGTAACATAAACAAAAATATTAGTAAACTAGTACAGAACTTGAAACAGTATAATAAATCAAAAAATATAACAAACCAATACAAAAATTTAGTTTCTGAACGTAAGGAATTGTTACAGGACCTAGAAAATTATAATATAGAATTAATTAATGGTAGGATGTTATATGATCAGCATACAAGGGATCTCAAATCACAAATCAGCGCTTTAGAGTCACAACTAAATAGGATGAATATCCAGTATGAGAAAGAGGTTCAGGTATATATAAGTATATATGATGAGATTGCACGAATTGGTAAGAATAATCTGGAATATGTAAAGGCCTTGACAATTACAAATAATTACTCAAATTGTTCAAAATTATGCTTGTTAGGTAATTAATCTCTAATTATAGGTGATAGTTATTCAGGTTCAAGTTCTAGTTCTAATACAACCAATAGTCCAAAGGATGGAGAGACCCTTAGTTGAAGAAGGAAGGAGACACCCTTAGTTGATAACTCTGGCACAAAAAAAGTTTACATGTTTTCAGATAGGTTAGGTGTAGGTTTAGGTAGCTTAATGAGTAGTCATTTACAGCAACAGAAAATCATTAATTATTGTTATCCAGGGTCATCTTTTTCACACTTAATAGATAGTTCAAAACAAACAACATTAGATAGACATTCAACAATAATTATTATATATGGTGACAGCCAAATTGTGAACAAAAAAGATATTTACAATTTAACAGAAGTAATGTTATCACTTCATAAAAAACTAGGATGTCAATTTATTACTTGTGCTTTACCTTATTCAAGTATATTAGATGAAAAGGTAAATCAACATATATTTGACCCAAATTTGTGTTTATACAATATGACATGGCAGTATAAAGATATTATTTTATATTTTGACATAAATAAATTCATTAATAAATATGATTACACATTGACCAAAGATACTATGTATCTTTCACTATTTTATAAACGACAAATTGCTAAATTATTAGCATATAATATACAATATGACACAGGTACATGCAGGGTATCCAAGAAAATGGTTTCTGTAAATAATTCTGTCTTTACCATTCCTTCTATTTTAAATACAGACACGAGTTCTTTAAACTTAAGAATAGGACAAAGGATAGACATTGTCAATTGAATGTAGCACATCAAAATATACAGGGTCTATCTGGCAAACATTTAGAATTAAGTTTATACTTAGAAAGCCACAATATTAAAATTATGTGCATAACGGAGCATTGGTTAAAGGATTATCAAATTAAATTTTTAAATAACATGCATTACACTGTGCAAAGTGCTTTCACTAGGAGTCAAGCTATCCATGGTGGATCCTTGATACTAGTTTCAAATACCATACCATGTAAGGAGCGAAAGGACATAAGCACCTTGTCTGTAGAACGAACTATAGAAATGTCCTGCATTGAGCTGGAATAGTATATTGTTATATGTGTGTATCGCCCTCCTTTGAGTAACTTTAATGTGTTTGAGTCTACTACGGAAGACGCAATTGGTAAAATTAGGACCAATAAAAAAGGTATCATAGTTTGTGGTGATTTTAACATTAATTTATTAGATAGTTCACCAATGACTAGATGACTAGTAGGCTTTTAAACCTTTTTAAATCATTTAATTTGACAAATTTATTTTTTGAACCTACTAGAATAATAGCATCATCTTCCACTTGCCTTGACAATATATTTAGTAATCATACAGTATCACATAAATCAGTTACTACTGACTTGACTTCGGATTACTGTGGTCAATTGGCAGGTTTTTCATATATTCATGAAAAAGTCGTACATAAGGTGACAGTTAGGCCATTACCTAGGCGTAAATTTATTGAATTTAGGAACAAAATTTTAGTAGGTATTAATCCTGATATGATGGAGCTTAAATCACCTAATAAGATTTATGATACTATGTTTAATATAGTGCAAAACGAATTTAGAAGTACTTTTAAGACCAAGGAAAAAGTAATCAAAGAGTCTAGAGCATTTAGTGAGTGGGCTACTGTAGGTATTCACAAAAGCAGAGCAAGGATCTATGAGTTGTATGGTATGAAGAAATACAATTTTAATGCGAGCTTCACTGAGTATGTCAGAAATTATTCTAAAATATTTAAAAAGGTATGCAGTATAGCTAAGGCAGTATTCATTAGTGACAAAATTAGGAAGTCTTCTAATAAAGTTAAGGCCACCTGGCAAGCTATTAACGAAGCAACGGGCAAGACAACCTTAAGGAACACCAATGTTAACTTGCTAGATAATAATAAAATTATTAACAATAAAGAAGAAGTTGCACACACATTCAATAATTTTTTGCTAGCATACCTATTACTACTACTAGAGGTCTAAACTCATCAGCTTCAGGTGCAGAAAATTTATTAGAATCAAGTGTACAAAAATGTGATGTAATATTTAAATTCAGCCCTATTAGTTCTACTGACATTATAAACACCTTTCAATCTCTAGAGTCTAAGAATACAGGTGATCTTTGGGGAATATCTGTTAAGATATTGAAAAGTATAATAGATATAGTAGCTCCTTATCTTAGTAACTTGTTTAATAAGTGTATAGAATCAGGCGATTTTCCAAATTTAATGAAACATAGTAAGATAATACCTCTGTTTAAATCCGGTAGTAAGAATGATCCTAGTAATTATAGGCCAATTTCAATACTACCTACTTTTAGTAAAATCTTTGAAAAGATCATACTCAAGCAACTTCTGAAACACTTTAATTTAAACAGCCTCCTTCATACTGAGCAATATGGTTTTACTAAGGGTCACTCGACGACGGATGCAGGAGTAGCGTTACTCAAACACGTCTACAAGGCATGGGAGAAATCTCAGAATGCTATTGGTGTGTTTTGCGACCTTTCGAAAGCATTCGATTGTGTCTGCCATGATATGATATTTTTCCTGAATTACTAATTTGTCACTGATCATCTTTTTTTTGTCACATATTCATGATTGTATGGCTTACTGATAACTTCTACTTTTTTATTAGTACAATAATCAGGATACACTGACACAATTGTAGTTTATTTGGTCATTAAATTTTTCTGGCCAAGTGGCCATTCCTAATATATTTTTTGTAGATTTTTGCACTTATGAGGTGTATAATCTCAATGATGCAATGTTCGTTTATTCCATCCGAAGAACTAGCAATCATTGGGTATTTTCTACTTAATGCCAGGACGCATACTTAATTCTTTTAAGATTTACATTTTTTCAGTCATTCTCAGTTTCACCACATCCATTTACAACTAATTATTTACATATTGGGGGATTTATTGACTAAGGTCCATGTATTATTTTGTTGACGATTATTAAATTCTTCATTTATTGACTTTATACATTTAGCAGCATCAAAATACTTAATAAGCAATTAAGTCTTAGTTTAATAATTATCTGGCACTTCATATTCTAATAATTGGTCTTCACATCACAGATAAGAACTTTATTTTTGATCTTGAGCATTCAAACGTTGTCTTCTGTTTCTAACTTTTAAAGTTATTTCAAGTGGAGGTTCAATATTTTCAGCTCAATAAATATAAATATAAAAATGTCTCTCGAAGTCATATTTTTCAAAATGTAACTATTTTGCAAACAAAATACGTTAATTGCGATCCAAGCGTAGTTTGGTATTTGTCGTTACGCGTGTCAAACACTAAAGTCTCCTGTGGTGATACATCGTCAGTTCCATGACTGGCTACGTGCCGACTGCCTCATCTGTCGATGTACAAGTGTGATGTGTGTATGAGGTTTAAGAAGATACTTTTAATTTCTAATTCATTTACCTGTGTAAGGTCTGTCGATGTACAAGTGTGATGTGTGCATGAAGTTTAAGCAGATACTTTTAATTTCTAATCGATTTACCTGTGTAAGGTCTGTCGATGTACAAGTGTGATGTGTGTATGAGGTTTAAGAAGATACTTTTAATTTCTAATTCATTTACCTGTGTAAGGTCTGTCGATGTACAAGTGTGATGTGTGCATGAAGTTTAAGCAGATACTTTTAATTTCTAATCGATTTACCTGTGTAAGGTCTGTCGATGTACAAGTGTGATGTGTGCATGAAGTTTAAGAAGGTACTTTTAATTTCTAATCGATTTACCTGTGTAAGGTCTGTCGATGTACAAGTGTGATGTGTGTATGAAGTTCAAGAAGGTACTTTTAATTTCTAATCGATTTACCTGTGTCAGGTCTGTCGATGTACAAGTGTGATGTGTGTATGAGGTTTAAGAAGGTACTTTTGATTTCTAATTCATTTACCTGTGTAAGGTCTGTCGATGTACAAGTGTGATGTGTGCATGAAGTTTAAGAAGGTACTTTTAATTTCTAATCGATATACCTGTGTAAGGTCTGTCGATGTACAAGTGTGATGTGTGTATGAAGTTTAAGAAGGTACTTTTAATTTCTAATCGATTTACCTGTGTCAGATCTGTCGATGTACAAGTGTGATATGTGTATGAGGTTTAAGAAGATACTTTTGATTTCTAATTCATTTACCTGTGTAAGGTCTGTCGATGTACAAGTGTGATGTGTGCATGAAGTTTAAGAAGGTACTTTTAATTTCTAATCGATATACCTGTGTAAGGTCTGTCGATGCACAAGTGTGATGTGTGTATGGAGTTCTTGTAACGACAGTCCTGATAAAAGAAAGGTATTCGAGATGATTCTTCTCTTGGCCGGCTGGTGAAAGCCTATGTAGTTGAAATGCGTTGTTTATAGACGCAATCAATGGCCACATCCAATACCATTTCTTTTTGTTTATGCTGATGCGATAAAAACCTATATTTTGGTCAAGGCGATCAACTCCGCCCATATATTTATTGTACATCTGTACACAAACAAGGAAGGATGAGATGCCGAGTGGAGATACCCACAGACTGCCATGCAGAAGATGTCGGGTTCGAATCCACGGCGCGCACCAATGACTTTTCGGAGTTATGTGCGTATAGAATTTTTAATTATCGTTTGTCCCGTGCCTCGGAGAGCACGTTAAGCTGTCGGTCCCGGCTGTCATGAAGATCGTTACAGCGTTTCAGTACCTTCTAAATAAACTGAAACTAGTCTAAACCATGGAATATCGTTATCCCTTCGGGTTGCGGAGGTCAGACAGGCAGTCGCTCTGTGGAAAAGCTAATATTCAGCCAGATCCGGTCAGACTAGTCAGCGGACCCCAGATTGAAACTGGGCTAACGCTAAGAGGATGATGATCTGTAGACAAACGCTGTTGGATGAAAATTTCCTTTTTTTTCACTGCTTGACCAGCGTTGTTGCTGAGCCCATCGGTGATACATCTTCACAAGTTGATGCTACGGTAACCACGCTATTGTCGTTGTATCGAACCAGAGTCACACCAAATGTGTCATCAGTCATTTGGTGATAGCTACCACGCATATTTTTCTTCATTTCTTGGAGTGACTTCAGCAGCGCATTTTCTACACAATTTGCTCGTATTGTACCAGTACCTTGATGACCAGATTCCTTCAAAGCTGTGAGTAATCTAAAAGACGAAAAAAATTGTCCATGTAAACATGCACTCGAAATTCTGGCGGCAATTGAGCCTCCAAGTTTGTTAAGACAGATCCTCCAACTCCAAAATCAGGATTAGTATTTCCTGTGCTAGCCCCCTGATACGGTATAGCTTGAATAAGATATCTCAGTCGTGTAGCCATACACCAGCATTTGAAACCAAAACGTATTGTCTTACCATGAATGTTGCTTTGTGCTGTGGTGTCCATAATATGGAATCATTGACTCATCTATACTAACTTCGTTGGACTGAGACCAGTATTTCACCCATTTTTCATTATTTTTTCCCATAGAGGTCGTACTTTCGTAAATTTGTCCAGGACATCTAAATCTGCATTGACACAGACATGCATGAAGCGTAGTATTTGCTCAAATCGTGATCGAGATATTGCTTTAGCCACGCCAGGGTGATAGCTGTCCGAATACATACGATTTCTGGCTTGAACGTTATATCCACTTAGCAAAAATATTGCTAGTACAAGACGAATCTCGACGAAGCTGGTGAGTTGGAAATCTATTTGCACAACTCATAACCAGCGGAGGCCAAGATACCTATCAATTCGTCCCGCAAGAGGATCGCCTCGTCCGCTGTGGAGGCACCCGAACAAATGTCATCCACGTTAAAGTCAACCTGATGTCGTCGGAAGCTGGTGATGACGTCACAAAGGTCCTTGACCAACTTGGGACCAGAATGCAAGCACTGGTTCAAGGAAACGCTTGTAGAAGTCTGCGCAGAGCCATCAAACACCGTGCGCAGCTTGCCAGTTGATGGCTTCAATACCGCATGATGCGGGACAGAACATTACTCCATCGAAAGCTAATCCAAATTTGACACCGACATGTGTCCCAATTGTTCATATTCTCTCATGAACTCAACATACTTCTGCCTGTTCTGCCTGAGCTCCGGATCACGACCCGTGCGACGCTCCATAGCCAACAATTTCTTTCCGGCTAAAGGTCGTGACTCACCAAGCGGAGGCCGAACAGACAGAAAAGGTAACTTCGTAATAATCCGACTAGAACGGAGTCGACCAGTGTTGTTCTGGAAGAACAACTCGCACTGCTCATGTTCTGGACTCAAACGAGAAGCTTGAGGGGGCTCCTCTACTTCCCAAAACCTCTGATTTTTTGCCGCCGCGGTGCCATAGGAGCTGCGGCGGCGAACCAGTGACACAACTGCGGCTTATGCGGCACTATTGTAGAACAGTCTCACTCGGTCAGTCGGACAGAATGGACAGCACCAAAACTATTGCGGTGCTTCTTTGTGTTCTGCGTCGTCGTAAAAAGAGAAAAAGAAAAACAGTTTGGATTGATCCATTTATATCTTCAAGGAAAATTAACGGAAAGTTTTATTGTGATTATGAGAGCTTGAGAAGAAATCCTAAGAAATTCCGTAATTGTTTCCGTATGAGTATTGATACATTCGACCAAATATTAGAACGTGTCCACAACGGTTTACAGCGCAAGGATACGAAAATGAGGGAATGTATTTCACCTGAAATGTTAATGGTGACATTAACGTAAGTAAAAAAAACTGCATATATGTAATCAAGTTTTATATAATTCACAGTAATGCACACAAAGTTTAAGTCGTACTAAGGCTAATATTGATTAAAATTAGGTAATGAATCGTCGGACGTTGGTGATGTGATCTGTGCATAAGAATTCTGAGAACTTGTAGACGGTGTGCTCTGATGATGATCATATGCCGATGTATTATATCCAGTCTAGTAGCCGTAATTAGATTGATTTTGCCATACATTAATAGGGTACTGAATTTCTGTTATACTTTGTAGTACTCTACTCTGAAACTGTAATACTTGTTGATCATTAAAATTTTTCGAGACTTGGCAAAAGACTATTAAAAAAAGATAAATGTCTATTATTTTTTCTTTTTTTAAGATATTCAAAACTTCTGTTTCAAAGTCATTTGGTTTGCGTTTGCGACGCGATGTATTTGAAGTACTCGTTTTATTAATTTGTACTGAAGCTTGCTGTTCATTAGAAGATTCTTCTTGTAGTTGTTTGTATGGTTCGTCTAGTTCACTATTTCTTGCAATACTCGAATCTGTCTCGGACGGAGCATTTTTTTTCAAAAACGAAAATTGTTCAAACAAATGATATTTCTTAGTAGTACTTGCAGCTGATCCTGATCTCTTTGTTTTGATCTTTGTTAGGTATTTGAAGAAATTGTCCTTCACATTCTTCCATTTATTAAAGACTGATTTACCTGAAAAAATTAATAATTTAGTTAAGTGACACGTACCCCAGATTATACTTTATTATTAGTTTTTCAGATATTTGGCCAAAGGACATACATTCACAGACCTGCACGAAAATGTTAAGCTTGGAATATCTACTATAGCTAAAATAATAAGAAGCACATGTAAAGTGATTTGGAATGAACTATCTCAAGAATGTATGCCAGAATTGACAGAACAGCGATTAAAAGAAATCGCAAGAGAATACAAGTCTAAAGCCGCGTATCGACTTCGCGCTCCAAAAGGACGAACATTGGCGCGCGTTTCAGCCACGCGAAATTGTTACCATTTTGGAGCGCGCGCCAATGTGTTTGTTGGAACGCTCGAACATGGAGCGTCCCGTTCCATCTAGAGTCGGTTTTTTACCGCGCATCAAAGCCAACTCAATTGTGGCGCGCGCGCCAGTTGAGACGGACGTGATATTATTTTGTGTGTTCGTTACGTTCTGAGCGATGGATAATCAAAGTTGCCGCTCAGAGAAGACGCTTGGAGGGAAATAAGTTGTGAAACAACTCTTTCATCCACCAACGCACTTTACGTTTATGTTTTTTCTTCTGTATAATACTGTGAATATAAACATAAACGCAGCTGCTGCTCGTGTACGATGGGCCTGCACGTTGAATGACCGAACACTGGAACAGTTGCCGCGCGCGCCATGGCGCGCGGAGTTCATATCATTTAAATATTCGGAGCTTTAAATATTCAGAAAAGATGCGCGGGCGTTCATGGCGCGCGCGCCAGGACATAATGGATACGCAGCTTAAAGCTAACTTCCCTCATTGCATTGGTGCCATGGACGGCAAACATATCAGAATAATTAAACCTAACACCTAACCTAACTCTGTGGATGTAAGCCTCCTATTCATAGCACAAAAAAGTGTATACGAGCGATGTGTGGTGCACATTATCTCGACAGCTGTAAGCCATTATTTTATAAACATAAAATATTGCCATTGCCGTGTTTGTGCATTTATGAGATATGCAAGTTTGTAAAAAAACACTCTGAATTATTCAGCAAACTCGGTGAAGCGGCAGGTAGTCGAACTAGACACAAGGATAGACTTCGGCTACCTCAGATAAGACTCGAGCTTTACAGGAGAAACGCGTTCTGTAGGGCTATAAGGGTATTCAACCACTTACCTAATGACCTCTCTGAATTACCGACATCATTATTTTAACATAGACTACATAATTGGTTAATAGACAAACGGTATTATTCCATAAATGAATATTTTGATGACAAATTTACAGCGTGTTTTTAATACTAATTTTTCAAATTTATTATAAGTTGACATTCCTTGTATATTTAATTTAATTATTACCTATTTAAACTGTAATGGATTTAAGTGACATCTTCAAATTATTTAATGAACCTTGACATACCTATACCTGAATTGTTTTATATAAATTTAATCGAGGAAGTTTCAAACATGTATTTTTTGCACACCACATGTGGTAGAATATGCTGAACATCTATAATAAACTACTATCTGTATATCTTGACCATATTCTAGCAAATAAAGATTATTATTATAATTATTATTATAACAATAGTAGATCGCTTTTTTTCAACTACAAAGAGATTTTCTCTATAGTATTGTTTGCTGTAGTTGATGCAGATTACAGGTTTATTTATATAGATGTGGGCTCATATGGTAAAGAGTGTGACTCAACAATTTTTCAAAATTCTACATTATACGAGCATCTACAAAAGAACCAAATAATACTACCGCACCCAGAACCATTATCGAGCACTCAAAGTGAAGATATGCCTTTTGTTTTCGTTGCTGACGAGGCTTTTGGTTTAAGTCCATATATAATGCGACCTTATAGTGGTAGGAACTTGCCCACACCAAAACGTGTGTTAAATTATCGCCTCTCTAGAGCCAGGCGGTACGTAGAATGTGCCTTTGGCACATTGTCCCATAAATGGAGAATTTTTCATCGTCCCTTAAACGTGAATACAGATTTAGCAATTGACATTGTTAAATGTTGCTGCGTTTTGCATAATTTCGTTAGAGCCAGAGACAGAGATCATTCTAGAGATTCAGTGGCAATTGTAGACGATGAAGACGTGATCATAGATATTACACAATCACAAGCTATAAGGAGAGTTCCAGCAGCCAATATAATACGTGATATGTTTTCAGACTATTTTATGAGCGAAGAAGGTGCATTACCTTGGCAGTTGAATGTAATTTAATGCCTACCCACCTGTAATAATTATAACCTCGCCCAATGGTGCCGATTCCCTTATTCACAAACTAAACTAAATTTAAGTTCAGTGCATCTTTTTCTTTCTATTTCATCAAGGAAAGGACAGAAGATAAATTTTAGTTTAGTCCTGTCAAATTAATCAGCGCTTGACGTAAATTGACGTAATTTTAGTAGGGAAGTTTTGAATCACGTCTAAACTTATATGGAGTAGTGACAGGCGCTGATTAATTTGACAGGACTAAACTAAAAATTTTCTTTTGTCCTCTTCTTAATGAAATACAAAAAAAAAGATGCACTGAACTTAAAGAAGACCGACCACAATGTATGGGACTTTGGCCTGGGCGTGAACAATTTAAAATTGGAATCACAATATTAATTTTCAATAGCCTAAACTAAGGGCGGTTTCAGATTAGCGTATTTTTCTGCGCGTATACGGTCGTTTCAGCATACGCGCTTACACGCGCGCTATATTACGCGCTTCAAAAAAACAAACTCACGTATACGGGCGTGTTCGCTCGAAACGGTAGTGACGTCTTGTCAGTGTCTACATGGATTCTGACGGCTCGTAGTTATACGAGCTTAGAAGCGCGTCAACGCTCGTACGAGTTGCGCGTGTGCCAAAAGGCGCGCATATACGCGCCTACATGCGCTTCTAAAAACGAGCTTATACGCGCGTATAAAACGCTAATCTGAAACCGCTCTAAGTAGAAAACATTATTCTTTGAAGTTTACTGCCAAGTCAGTTGAATAATAAAATAAAACACATTGAGTTACGTACAGTCAATTCGTAGTATTAAGCAATAAACTGTAATCATAAACTCCCCTTTAGAGATAAGAACCGTAGTACCATAAGTTAGCTCTAAGAAATTTGTATTGTATTAAATCAGTTGAGATTAAAGACTCAAGGAGACAACATCGTGTCTTTTTTAAAAGCTCCCTCGGTTCGCCACGAACATAATTATCTTAAAAATAAATATTTATTTTCATTATTCACTCAGTTGGCATATTTTTTTCACACACTTCATACTCTTTATTTCTTATCGGCTAATAGCTATGACTAATAGGAGCGGAGTAGCACAAAGTCGCTTACAAAAGCTAGTTAATCATATGATAACTTACTTCATGTGGGTAAATCCATTGTATAATAACACTTCTGATATGTCGCTCACATTCTGTATCACTATTGAGGCTGTGAGACCTTATTCTCATCAGCGAAGTTCAACAACAGACACATATTTGCCTGTGACGACCTGAATCAGAACTTGCATTTTCTTGTTATGGGTTTGTGATTTGTGGTATACGGGATAATATGTTTAATGCCACAGTCCAACATGAATGACATATGTATTGGCTATGAGCCTCGATCTGTTGAGAAACCAAAATAAACAATTGTAATGCATGTATTTATAATACCAATTCAATATTTGGATAAACATAATTATGTAAGTTGTTGAAATGCCAAATACATACCAATTGCGGTGCAATCCATTGAAGTATTAAGTACTTGTCGTACCTCCATGAGATTGAGAATATGTCTTCTCAGCTGTGTAATATTGATGCCACAATTGATGCAATGCATTGATTCATGATCATGAAGCGCGATTGGATAATCCATTTTCAAGCGCAAGTTATCGTTCGAAGCGGGTACTGGGTGGTAAGCCATGGTCGTCCTGAGGAGAAAATTCGGAGTCCATTTTAGAAAGCACAACAAGAAAAAGAACAGCTAACTCAAAATCAAATCCACAATACGATCAAACGAAACGAACGCAAAGCGAATGATGGTATCACGGTAATATAATTGACAAGATAGGCGATTCTCACACTGCCCCGCATCATGCTGCATGTTGCGTGTCGACGCACCTACGCGCGTACCTGCGGGAGTGCAGATCTGCATCATCGTGCGGGGTTTTTTGCGCACTCACGCGCGTAGGTGCGTTTTGTAGATTCACGCACGGCGGCTCTCATTTATTCGCCGTTCTCTGTGGTGGTAGTGCAGTACTGAGCGTCACGATAGTTTTGATAAAAATGGTTAATAGTGTGGAACTTATTCAGGACGCTGCCATTATACTAACTGTTTGGGTTTTGTACGGTCAAATTAAAAGAAATCGTGCCTATAGAAGATACTGGGTACATCCTTATTTACAAACAAGATCTTTAAATGGGTCATTTGTTCAAAACTATTGGGACCTTAGAAAATATGAAGAGAAATTCTTCAACTACACGCGTATGTCAACTACATCTTTTGATTATTTGCTCAGCAAAATTCGAACAGGTATTAGTGGAAGAGATACAAATTTTCGTCTTTGTATTACGCCAGAAGAGAAGCTTTGGGTAACATTGAGGTAAGTAAATAATTTCAATTTTCAAAATATATATTAAGTTAACTATATCGATACTATTATAGTTAAACCCAGGCTATTATATACGAATAAAACTAGTGATTTTGATTTATTGTGCGTTTATTTATCAAAATTTGTAATGCAGTCACTGTTATGGAATATTAATTAGTACTTATATTCTAACACGCATCAGTCTACTATTATAATCACAGCTTTCATTCTTGGAAGTGTTTAGATACTTACTTGCTAATCACAATTAGATAGAACCACTAAATAGATATTCTACTAATTTTTTATGACTCTACTAATCACAGCTTTAATTTCTAAAATCACAAATAAGTACTTACTTGCTAATCACAATTTGTAGCCCACGAGATAGACACTCTACTAATTTTAATGACTTTACTAATCACAGCTTTAATTTCTAAAATCACAAATAACTACCTACTTGCTAATCACAATTATGAACCCTCGAGATAGCCATTCGACTTATTTTTAATGTATCAACTCTACTAATTACAGCTTTCATTCATGAAATCACGAATACAGTTCACAAAAAAAGTTCTTAGCCTTTAAGTAAGCCAGTAATCGCAGTTACTATAATAATTAAGATCCCAGTAATATTTATATCTTAAGTTTTTTATGTAGCGTATTAGGTAGTTTTAATTTTCGAACAATGGTAAAAGTTCAGATTCCTCGGCATTTTCAGTATTTACGGACATTGGTCCATCATCAGTCCGTGTGGTGACGGATTAAGAATACGGAATGTCACCACCCCATATCATCCCATGGGTGTCGTAAGAGCCGACAGAGGGAGCATATTATGCAGAGAACACCACTGTAAGAGAAGGAAAACTTGATACAAACCCTATACCAACCCGTTTGGCCAGCGTGGTATAGTAGGCCAATTCCTCCCTTCTAAGGAGAGGCCTAGTCCAGCAGTGGACTATTATAGGCTGATGATGATGATGACGGACATTGGAGATATTTGATCTTCCATTGCCAATGTGGAGTTTTCCACAAGTGATTGCTGATTATTGGAAAAGTTTCTTTCAATATATTCTTCAGCTGGTAAATTAAAACTGGACGAGGAGGGCTGATTACTTGGACGCCTATTTTCCGTACATTCTCTGTGAGATTTAGTGCAGTAACCACCATATTGATTTGAATAAGTGCCGTATTCATAATAATCGGCGCCTTGTACTTGTTGGAAATTGCCTTCCTCATTTTGTGCTTCCAAGATACATTTTATTATATTTATCTTTATCCTTGGCTTTAATCTTTGAGGCACCCTTTTAAAATCGTCAACCAATGACAACATAAATTGTCGATCAGAATCTTCTTCATCAGTCTTTCGTTGCAACGTAGATTTTAAAACGTTCACAAGTTCACTACCAATTTTATCTGTTGGGTTGGCACTGTTTTTGGTTTTCTTTGGTTTCGGTGGAATTATGTTACTACCATGTTGCTCTTCAACTGGGTCATTGTTTTCTTGATTTTCCATGCTGTTGTGCGTTTTATTCATTGCTACAACTGGTAAGAGAAACAAGAGTTGATTATAATATTTGTATTTTTTATGCGTAGCAGCTGATCCGCTCTTGGTAGTAGCTAGTTCCCGCCGTTGTTTAACAAAACCATCACGAAGCGTTCTCCACCTTTTTTGAAGTAATGTTCCTATAACAAAATAAAAAAAAAACTCTTATATTTCAGATACTTAGCAAGCGGTTGCTCGTTTACTGAGCTTCATTTCAGCCACAGAATAGGATTATCAACTAGTAGAAAAGATAGTAGTTTATTATAGATGTTCAGCATATTCTACCACATGTGGTGTGCAAAAAATACATGTTTGAAACTTCCTCGATTAAATTTATATAAAACAATTCAGGTATAGGTATGTCAAGGTTCATTAAATAATTTGAAGATGTCACTTAAATCCATTACAGTTTAAATAGGTAATAATTAAATTAAATATACAAGGAATGTCAACTTATAATAAATTTGAAAAATTAGTATTAAAAACACGCTGTAAATTTGTCATCAAAATATTCATTTATGGAATAATACCGTTTGTCTATTAACCAATTATGTAGTCTATGTTAAAATAATGATGTCGGTAATTCAGAGAGGTCATTAGGTAAGTGGTTGAATACCCTTATAGCCCTACAGAACGCGTTTCTCCTGTAAAGCTCGAGTCTTATCTGAGGTAGCCGAAGTCTATCCTTGTGTCTAGTTCGACTACCTGCCGCTTCACCGAGTTTGCTGAATAATTCAGAGTGTTTTTTTACAAACTTGCATATCTCATAAATGCACAAACACGGCAATGGCAATATTTTATGTTTATAAAATAATGGCTTACAGCTGTCGAGATAATGTGCACCACACATCGCTCGTATACACTTTTTTGTGCTATGAATAGGAGGCTTACATCCACAGAGTTAGGTTAGGTGTTAGGTTTAATTATTCTGATATGTTTGCCGTCCATGGCACCAATGCAATGAGGGAAGTTAGCTTTAAGCTGCGTATCCATTATGCCCTGGCGCGCGCGCCATGAACGCCCGCGCCGAGAGCGCGTTCACGGAACGCGCTCCGAATATTTAAATGATATGAACTCCGCGCGCCATGGCGCGCGCGGCAACTGTTCCAGTGTTCGGTCGTTCAACGTGCAGGCCCGTCGTACACGAGCAGCAGCTGCGTTTATGTTTATATTCACAGTATTATACAGAAGAAAAAACATAAACGTAAAGTGCGTTGGTGGATGAAAGAGTTGTTTCACAACTTATTTCCCTCCAAGCGTCTTCTCTGAGCGGCAACTTTGATTATCCATCGCTCAGAACGTAACGAACACACAAAATAATATCACGTCCGTCTCAACTGGCGCGCGCGCTACAATTGAGTTGGCTTTGATGCGCGGTTTCATTACAAAACTTTGTCTACTATTACACAACTGATAATAATGCATCGGTTGAAGAAAAAAAAAAGAACGGTAAGTTGTTTTAATTTTTTATTTACTTCAAGTTAATGATAGGTAAATTACAATTATTAACGCTGCAGCTAGTTTAAGCATATTTATTTTGCCACTGCAAAGGGTCAATAATAACAAAAAAATCAGCTAAATTATTCCTTGCGTCACTTCCGCGTGTACCTGATAGAACTCTAGCCCTCGGAATTTCGCACATACCCTCTGTATCACCATTGAATACTATTTCGTTGAAATTAACACCATGCCTTTATCTTACGAAATTGTGAAGCAAACAGCACGCTTTGATAATTTTTATTGCTAAATTTACGTTAACATCTAATGGTCGTTCAAATATTCGCCATTTGTGAGTTAAAATTCCAAATGCACATTCTATATACCTGCGCGCTCGGCTCAAACGATAGTTAAATATTCTTTTAGTAAAATTCAAGTTGGTCCTCGGATATGGCCTTAATATGTGTTCAGAAATGCTAAAAGCTTCATCGCCTATGAAAAAATATGGCAGATCATTGGGAACTCCCGGAATATTCGATTCTTTTGTTTTCGTTGCTGACGAGGCTTTTGGTTTAAGTCCATATGTAATGCGACCTTATAGTGGTAGGAACTTGCCCACACCAAAACGTGTGTTAAATTATCGCCTCTCTAGAGCCAGGCGGTACGTAGAATGTGCCTTTGGCACATTGTCCCATAAATGGAGAATTTTTCATCGTCCCTTAAACGTGAATACAGATTTAGCAATTGACATTGTTAAATGTTGCTGCGTTTTGCATAATTTCGTTAGAGCCAGAGACAGAGATCATTCTAGAGATTCAGTGGCAATTGTAGACGATGAAGACGTGATCATAGATATTACACAATCACAAGCTATAAGGAGAGTTCCAGCAGCCAATATAATACGTGATATGTTTTCAGACTATTTTATGAGCGAAGAAGGTGCATTACCTTGGCAGTTAATGTAATTTAATACCTACCCACCTGTAATAATTATAACCTCGCCCAATGGTGCCAATTCCCTTATTCACAAACTAAACTAAATTTAAGTTCAATGCATCTTTTTCTTTCTATTTCATCAAGGAAAGGACAGAAGATAAATTTTAGTTTAGTCCTGTCAAATTAATCAGCGCTTGACGTAAATTGACGTAATTTTAGTAGGGAAGTTTTTAATCACGTCTAAACTTGTATGGAGTAGTGACAGGCGCTGATTAATTTGACAGGACTAAACTAAAAATTTTCTTTTGTCCTCTTCTTAATGAAATACAAAAAAAAGATGCACTGAACTTAAAGAAGACCGACCACAATGTATGGGACTTTGGCCTGGGCGTGAACAATTTAAAATTGGAATCACAATATTAATTTTCAATAGCCTAAACTAAGGGCGGTTTCAGATTAGCGTATTTTTCTGCGCGTATACGGTCGTTTCAGCATACGCGCTTACACGCGTGCTATATTACGCGCTTCAATAAAACAAACTCACGTATACGGGCGTGTTCGCTCGAAACGGTAGTGACGTCTTGTCAGTGTCTACATGGATTCTGACGGCTCGTAGTTATACGAGCTTAGAAGCGCGTCAACGCTCGTACGAGTTGCGCGTGTGCCAAAAGGCGCGCCTATACGCGCCTACATGCGCTTCTAAAAACGAGCTTATACGCGCGTATAAAACGCTAATCTGAAACCGCTCTAAGTAGAAAACATTATTCTTTGAAGTTTACTGCCAAGTCAGTTGAATAATAAAATAAAACACATTGAGTTACGTACAGTCAATTCGTAGTATTAAGCAATAAACTGTAATCATAAACTCCCCTTTAGAGATAAGAACCGTAGTACCATAAGTAAGCTCTAAGAAATTTGTATTGTATTAAATCAGTTGAGATTAAAGACTCAAGGAGACAACATCGTGTCTTTTTTAAAAGCTCCCTCGGTTCGCCACGAACATAATTATCTTAAAAATAAATATTTATTTTCATTATTCACTCAGTTGGCATATTTTTTTCACACACTTCATACTCTTTATTTCTTATCGGCTAATAGCTATGACTAATAGGAGCGGAGTAGCACAAAGTCGCTTACAAAAGCTAGTTAATCATATGATAACTTACTTCATGTGGGTAAATCCATTGTATAATAACACTTCTGATATGTCGCTCACATTCTGTATCACTATTGAGGCTGTGAGACCTAATTCTCATCAGCGAAGTTCAACAACAGACACATATTTGCCTGTGACGACCTGAATCAGAACTTGCATTTTCTTGTTATGGGTTTGTGATTTGTGGTATACGGGCTAATATGTTTAATGCCACAGTCCAACATGAATGACATATGTATTGGCTATGAGCCTCGATCTGTTGAGAAACCAAAATAAACAATTGTAATGCATGTATTTATAATACCAATTCAATATTTGGATAAACATAATTATGTAAGTTGTTGAAATGCCAAATACATACCAATTGCGGTGCAATCCATTGAAGTATTAAGTACTTGTCGTACCTCCATGAGATTGAGAATATGTCTTCTCCGCTGTGTAATATTGATACCACAATTGATGCAATGCATTGATTCATGATCATGAAGCGCGATTGGATAATCCATTTTCAAGCGCAAGTTATCGTTCGAAGCGAGTACTGGGTGGTAAGCCATGGTCGTCCTGAGGAGAAAATTCGGAGTCCATTTTAGAAAGCACAACAAGAAAAAGAACAGCTAACTCAAAATCAAATCCACAATACGATCAAACGAAACGAACGCAAAGCGAATGATGGTATCACGGTAATATAATTGACAAGATAGGCGATTCTCACACTGCCCCGCATCATCGTTTGGCCAGCGTGGTATAGTATGCCAATTCCTTCCTTCTAAGGAGAGGCCTAGTCCAGCAGTGGACTATTATAGGCTGATGATGATGATGACGGACATTGGAGATATTTGATCTTCCATTGCCAATGTGGAGTTTTCCACAAGTGATTGCTGATTATTGGAAAAGTTTCTTTCAATATATTCTTCAGCTGGTAAATTAAAACTGGACGAGGAGGGCTGATTACTTGGACGCCTATTTTCCGTACATTCTCTGTGAGATTTAGTGCAGTAACCACCATATTGATTTGAATAAGTGCCGTATTCATAATAATCGGCGCCTTGTACTTGTTGGAAATTGCCTTCCTCATTTTGTGCTTCCAAGATACATTTTATTATATTTATCTTTATCCTTGGCTTTAATCTTTGAGGCACCCTTTTAAAATCGTCAACCAATGACAACATAAATTGTCGATCAGAATCTTCTTCATCAGTCTTTCGTTGCAACGTAGATTTTAAAACGTTCACAAGTTCACTACCAATTTTATCTGTTGGGTTGGCACTGTTTTTGGTTTTCTTTGGTTTCGGTGGAATTATGTTACTACC
Organism: Euclidia mi; assembly: GCA_944739405.2. Classification (NCBI taxonomy): domain Eukaryota; kingdom Metazoa; phylum Arthropoda; class Insecta; order Lepidoptera; family Erebidae; genus Euclidia; species Euclidia mi. The sequence continues at coordinate 609,576 of OX123182.2, forward strand.
ATGTTGCTCTTCAACTGGGTCATTGTTTTCTTGATTTTCCATGCTGTTGTGCGTTTTATTCATTGCTACAACTGGTAAGAGAAACAAGAGTTGATTATAATATTTGTATTTTTTATGCGTAGCAGCTGATCCGCTCTTGGTAGTAGCTAGTTCCCGCCGTTGTTTAACAAAACCATCACGAAGCGTTCTCCACCTTTTTTGAAGTAATGTTCCTATAACAAAATAAAAAAAAAAACTTATATTTCAGATACTTAGCAAGCGGTTGCTCGTTTACTGAGCTTCATTTCAGCCACAGAATAGGATTATCAACCATCAGAAAAATCGTGGAAGAGGTTTGCACAGCCATTTGGGACTTCATGAGAGCAGAATGTTTTCCTGAGCTCACGACTGAAGCGTGGTTAAGCATAGCTGAAGGTTTCCAACAACGGGCAAATTTTCCTCATGTAATTGGAGCTATTGATGGAAAACATGTCAGAGTTTACAAACCATCCTTAACAGGATCATTGTATTACAATTACAAATTTTTTTTTTTCAATATTGTTATTAGCTATTTGTGATTCTAATTAAAAATTCATTTTCATCGATGTTGGTGCGTATGGTAAATGTAGCGATAGTACTGTTTTTCAGAATTCAATATTTTACAAAAAACTTAGGGAATTTAATCTTAATATACCAAGAGAATCGAATATTCCGGGAGTTCCCAATGATCTGCCATATTTTTTCATAGGCGATGAAGCTTTTAGCATTTCTGAACACATATTAAGGCCATATCCGAGAACCAACTTGAATTTTACTAAAAGAATATTTAACTATCGTTTGAGCCGAGCGCGCAGGTATATAGAATGTGCATTTGGAATTTTAACTCACAAATGGCGAATATTTGAACGACCATTAGATGTTAACGTAAATTTAGCAATAAAAATTATCAAAGCGTGCTGTTTGCTTCACAATTTCGTAAGATAAAGGCATGGTGTTAATTTCAACGAAATAGTATTCAATGGTGATACAGAGGGTATGTGCGAAATTCCGAGGGCTAGAGTTCTATCAGGTACACGCGGAAGTGACGCAAGGAATAATTTAGCTGATTTTTTTGTTATTATTGACCCTTTGCAGTGGCAAAATAAATATGCTTAAACTAGCTGCAGCGTTAATAATTGTAATTTACCTATCATTAACTTGAAGTAAATAAAAAATTAAAACAACTTACCGTTCTTTTTTTTTTCTTCAACCGATGCATTATTATCAGTTGTGTAATAGTAGACAAAGTTTTGTAATGAAACCTCAGATTCCGTTGATAACAGCTTTAATCTTGGTTATTTGACATTTTTACAATGATTCGCAGTTTTTTACGTCTTGATGCTAGCGTAACAAATTTAGAAATCGAAGAAAAATATGTGCGGGTGTAAGTAAAATAAATTTAGGAGTCAGGTACAGTATTACTTAAACGAGTAACTTGATGCCATTTAAAATGATCAGGCGTTTATGCAGCGCAGACATCAGTAAACATATTTATTACTTCCTCCCATTGTTTCACCTTCTGCGCTCTGTCACTGTATTCATCACATTTCATATTCCAGATAGCTGGGTGATTTTCGATTTCGAATATAAATCGATCGATATCGAGATCCATTTTCAAACACACACGTCACGCCCATTCAAAATCACGCGCGGCACTGCGAGATTCCGTGTGCCATACCTTGCGTCTCGCCCCGCACCTACGCGCGGGGGTGCATGTTTCTCCGCGTGTATGCGCGTGATTCGCATGAACGCGCGTGGATGCATTTTCTGTGTTAGACTGTGCGTGTTTTTCATACAAACGGAGATACTTACAAGCAACGGAAGAACACGCATCCACGCGCTACGCTGCATCATGCGGGGCAGTGTGAGAATCGCCTTAGTCAAGTGTTGCTGCAGTATGAAAATAAATACCCAACATACATTACCATTTTGATATTATTAAAAATAATATCATTATTTTACGTTATTTACGACTGTCGTCTAAAAATATATAAAATAAAAAAAATATCTACGTAATTTCAGGTTTCGGAAATCGCTTTAAAATGTGATTTGTTAAACACTTTTTAATGATATTTTCCACCGATTATTTACAAGGCAACACAAACCAACCATTCAAATAGTCCATTGAAGTACCCACACGTTTATAATCAAATGAAAGTATTTTAAAATCCATTGTTATTATGTGTTTATTTCATACTACTGGATAGCGATCAATATTCATAATATATTAAAACAAAAACTTTGAGTAATTTACTTTTTTTAAGACGATTGTTCACGTTCAAGCCAACTTTGGCCGGTCTACTTTAGTTTAGTTTGTGAACAAGGGAATCGGTACCATTATCTATAATTTTAAACTAGATTGCACTGAAAACAAAATGTCAACAATTACAATAAGAGCTGTTTTACAATGACACTATTACTTTTGTACAAACAATAAATAAATCTTACCAAAAATATTATTTTCTTTGTCACTGAGCTTGTTGAAATCGTTATATTATCTTGTTGTGATACAGATGATGATGTTGATGGTTTCGGAACGGAAAGTTGTGTATTTTGATGGGTGGTAATATATATTTATCAGATTCACAATTAGTTTGATCGAATTTCATTAAATTATTTAATAAATTTGAGCGAAACAAGGAACCTAACAATTTTTATGTAGGATTTTAATTGCATCCTCGTTCAATTCTATAAATACCAAATAAATTCTCAATCACATCTTGACTTGCCAGTGCCAGGTGTGAATACTTCAGCAGAGAGTTAAAGAACAGCATTGATCGATTGAATAACTCCATCAAAGCAAGGAGGACGGGTTAATTGAATTTTATTATTTCTAACATATATTTTTTCAATTGACTAAACATATCTTTACTTTTGATTTAAGTTTTATTAACAACGCTATTTTTTTTGTTACTGCAAAACTGTATGGCTATGAATCAAATTTATTTTTTGCAGTACTGCTCTTCAACTCTCCACTGTCAATAGCAGTTTTGATAGCTCCCGCAACAGAATTGCTTAGAATTTTGGTGGCATATTTAAATTTCATTTTTCCAATTTATATAAATCCCAATTTATATAAAAGAAGCTAAATATGTATTAGTATTTATTGATTGAGCAATAAATACTAATACATATTTAGCTTCTTTTTAATTACGATTACCATCACCAAAATCTTCAAATTATATTTGTTTGTGTATTGTAAATCAACCATAATGCTCATTTCATTGAAACATACAGCACATGCTCTTTCTTTAATAAGTCTATCAGCAAATTTTATTTGAATGTTATTATGATTTAATACGGGTAAACGATTCGTTTCTTGGAGCCACCGTTGGATTATTGATGGACTAGCCAGAGCGGTACACGACTTTAACATAAATTTATAATATGCAGTGGATTTATAATATAGGGACATACAAAACTTCTTCTCTTTATCACTCCATTGCTTTTTTGTGTCTCGAAATTTCATTGTTGCCATTATTTGGTGAGACTCACTCCTATAGTTGTAATTTGTTAAATTTACACATTTGGCTTTGGTAAATCTGATTTTTATCGATTTTTTTTTCATTTTTTTACGTTTCATTCTTCTTTTTGCTTGAGATATTTCTATTTTTAATTTTTTGCAATTTGGTGAATCCTCATTCTCCTTATTACGTCGTTTTCTCCTCTAAGGCGTGCTCCTGTAGCACTCCTCTCGTGTATCAATTCAATCAATTGGCTCCTCAGTTATATTTTGTATACAGGTTGTTTTATATGAAAAAGTGTGTTAAGTGGCTGTCGCTGGCCACCAGGGGCTGTGGTCGGTAACCCGTTTGCGCCGACCCTTACAGTGGGAATCAATATGCCTAAATTTATTACAGCGAAAACACTTTCTTTCCTTTCCGACACATACTAGCCACATGATGCAAGTTACCATAGTTGTAACATTTTTGTTTTTCTGGTTTCTTTTCTTTTCTAGGTATTTCACTGGTATACGTCTTTGATTTAATTTTCATTTTTTCATACAACAGCAACCTTTCTTTCAATACGGCAATATATACAACATTAATTTTTTGGGTTCGTATTCAGCTCTTCCATCAATAATATACTGCACTGAAACAGAGTCCGGAAACTTCGTCCTGCGACCAAGCTCTTTCATTACAAGCATATACTCATAGTATGACTCCTACTTTTGTTTCTTACGAGACGACATTATTTAGAAGAAAGAAGAAAATACGTTTATTGTTGCAGTATGAATCAAGTTTACAAAAGTTATATAAAATACATATGGTAAATATCTTAAAACTAATATATATACATATTATAATCTACCTTTATATAATAAAAAAGACTAACTGCAACAACAAGGCCCCACTCAGCTTAATGCAGTACAGTGACTTATGCCAGTAGACTGCGCTGATTTTCAGTGAAGACCTTTCAGCTGATCCACGGATAATAAGCCAACAATACATTAACTATGTATACCCGGGTAACATGAAAAAATGCATTTCTTTCGTATTTGTTGCGTCAGGAAATTCTTTCTGTGCCGTCTTCAACTCGTCGTAACTCTTGAATTTTTTTTCACTTTTCAACCACAACGCCGCCGTGCCCACCAATGATCGACGAGCAAAAATCAGTTTTTGTTGTAGTGTCCAATTGAATATTTCTGCATAACCCTTAATATCCTGAGCCCATTTTGCGGATGACACCGTCTTGTCGTCACCGCTAAACTTTGTGATTCCATCGAGGAATAATGCCGCCATCACTGTCGTATAGCTGTTGGATTGCCTTCGCCCACAGCCATTTGCGTCGTTTCACTGCTCAATCCTCTTATTTTATCGTCTTCACCGTAAAATTCGTGGTACATCGAAGATTGCGCCTGCGTCGTCGGATGTGCCGCAAGGAGCACGCCACACTATGGCTCCGGCCCACGAATCAACTACGGACGTCGTAAAACTTTGATATTCTATCTCGGACGAGCCCCCAAAATGTGGGGTGGTAATATAAAATAATAAACTTGATTTTAAAACTTCCCCATTTATTAAAAAAATAATCCTCGATCCCGCACACACGTCCTCTCATACCTATTACACCAATATTCGACGTTCTGCTGAGGTTATTGCACCTACTTGTTTGATACCTTTCTGGGCTACAATCTTCCTATATTTTTGAACAGTAGTCACTCTCGTCTCATTCATATTCCAGATATCTTTAGGCTCAAATTTATACCTTTCCATTACATCAGCAAGGGTATCAAAAAACTTGCCAATTTTTCTTATGGCTGCTACACACAGTGCCGGCGGCATGGGCCGGCGGCTTTTATCGCGCGGCTCATGCCGCCGGCATTTGGCGGGCGTTGGTGCCGCCGGCATCGGCCGCAGAAAGCCGCCGGGCATCATTCCAGTTGTATAGAACGTAGGGTTGCCAATTTTTTTCTATCTTTACATGTTTCATAGCTTGTTTGACAATAAAAAAATAAACAATTAGTTTTTAATCACGTTAATTATAGACGTTCTATTTCTTTCTTCTCGCCACTTTGGATTCATCACTGAACTCTTTAATTCTGAACTTCTGAAGTGGCGAAGACGGAGACGGAGATGTGATTTTAAGTATAAATTGCCTCCGTGGTCCAGTGGATAGTGTATGCGACTGCTGATCGGAGGTCCCGGGTTCCCAGGATCACTAAATAAAGTTCATTTTATTAATCACCGTCCCGAAAATCTCGAAAACGATACCCATGTAGATTGTATCCTATTCGTTTAGCCTTTTTTTGCCTTTGATCCAACCCTCCCCCTTCTCGTTTGACCATTTTGTTATTTTTGTCTGCCCCCTTAAAGTTGTGGCGTAATTTTATATAGCCTATATAGCATTTCGGAATAATTGGGCTATCATAGGCAATAACAATTTTTTAAATCCGACTGCTAGTTCCTGAGATTAGCCGACATTATCTTTTAGCCTTTTTAGCCTTTTGCCCGGCCCCAAAGGGTCGAAGCGTTATGTTATATAGCCTATAGCCTGCCGGAATAATTGGGCTATCGTATACAAAAATAATTTTTCAGATCCAACCGGTAGTTCCTGAGATTAGCGCGTTCACACAAACAAACTCTTCCGCTTTATTATATTAGTATAGATAGATTATTAGTACAGATATGCGAACAATTTAATCAACGTGCACAATATGACATTATGTATGACGTGACGCTAGGCGGCAGCACTGAGACTTCAGGTGCGGAAACCTGTCAAAACTGCCATCAAACAAAGAAGTATATAAACGTGCACGCGAATTTGAACTTTATGCAGCGGTAATAAATTACAAATTGACTCTCCATTTTATTTAGAAAACGTTTGTATAGGACATTATTCGAATTTTTCTCAACTTTTAAACCTTCCCTAGACCTCCACAAACATTTCTAAACCAAGAAAAGATAAATCCGTTTAGCCGTTCTCAAGTTTTAGCGAGACTAACGAACAGCAATTTATTTTTATATACAGGGTGTAAAAAGACCCTTAACGAAAACTAAAATCCCATGTTGTACCAATCACTACGAACATTTTTTACTTGGCACCATACCTGGGAAATTACTGGTTCAGGAGATATTTAGGTTCAAAGTTAGTATGGTATTTTTCTTATTAGGTAAAAAATCGATGCATTTACCCCATCAATATGTTCTTTAGATGCCCTATAACCCCATGGATAAGTGGGTATTTCGAGCATTGCACGCGCGAGCTTTTAATTGCGGATTAAAAAATTTGAAAACTCAAAAAAAAAATCGTTACCCAGGTATTATTTTTAGTTAGTATGACTTGGCATGATGTCCACAACGAGTAGACTTCGGCTTGGTGATGGGTCTTGTGACACCTGTATATAGATAATTAAGAAGGCTTACTGACTAATAACTAACTACAGTATAAAAAACATGTTTGATCATGTTGCTAATAACAAGCCTCCGCAGTTAGGTTTAACATAATTAAACTAAAAGTATTAGTTTTAATTAAACTAATTTCCAGAACGACCCGTGAGAGATTTTTGCGGATCCGACAATGAATGAAAATATTATTGATTTGACAGTTCATAGTGTGACCAAAGTCAAAATTTACAATAGACAAAGTAACACGCTACTAAACTGATATAATCGATTTAATAATAATAATAATATTTATTAGTTTAAACATGTGTTGTGCACAGGTGTTCTTAGTTATAGAGAATCATCATGTTTTGCCATAATAGGCATACAAGTATAAATGTCAATAACAAATTGCATTATGTCAAGTAATTATATAATAATAGCATTTAGTATAGATCATGTCAGAGTTGTAATATAGAACAATGTCATAAATTAAATCTTATCAAAGTCACAATTATAAAGTCATCATCATCAATGTCGCAAATGAAGTACAAATAAATAATGTCAAAAATCAAATGTCAAAACAAGTAAAATACAAAGTCAAAAATTTGGTTACTATGTCAGAAAAGTATATAATAATCTGCCGATAATTAATTTTAAAATGAGTCATTCAAAATGTCATCAGATGTGTTCAAAATGTACTGTAATAACATTTGGATGTCAACATATTTTTATAGCGTTACCAAAGTTTATTATATTTAAATCTTTATATGTCTTAGGCCGTTTATTAAATATTTTAGGCGCCATGCAAAATACACTCTTGCTCAATAAAGACGTTTTGGCATAGTGAACACAGAGCCTACTATTATCACGTCTGCTGCGACTAGACCCATCCGATAATCGTGGAAACAGGAGGGTTTTTTTTGACAAACATTGCCACTTCGTATATATATAATGACGGAAATGTTAGAATTTTGTATTGGATAAAATAAGGCCTGCAACTTTCTATTGTTTTGAGACCAAACATTGCTCTGACACATCGTTTTTGGCTTTTAAATATCAGCTCCCTATCTGTGGCATTACCCCAAAAGATAATGCCGTATCTTAGTCTTGATGCCACCAAACCATGATACGCAGCAAGTAGGGCTCCAGTGTTAACAATAGGAGCAAGTTTGTATAAGGCGTAGGTAGAACTACTTACTTTTTTACTTGTTTCATTTATATGTGTTTTCCAATTAAGTTTATTATCTATAAACAGTCCCAGAAACTTGGCCGATGTAACGTTGTTTATAGATTGATGTCTGTATCGAACATCAATGTCATGTATCGAGGCTGAGGTTACCCTTTGGCTAAAATGCATAACTTGAGTTTTAGAGAGATTTATTTTTAAATTATTAATATCTAACCAAGATATAATGGATTTCAGTGAATTGTTTATGTCAATTTCGTAGGAGTCAGGTTCATTGCATGGTATTGTTATAGTGCTGTCATCGGCATCGGGTCATTGGTTGTTTGGTAGTCTTAGGTAAGTCATTTATGTAAATATTAAAAAGCAGAGGTCCTAAGATGCTACCTTGTGGCACTCCAAATTTGACTAGACGTTTTTTCGATAAATAAGTCACCTCTTTCTTTAAATAATTGATCCTGGTAATGGCCGTTACTTGTTTTCTTTGGTCCAAATAAGATTTAAATAATTTAAGTACATTACCCCTAACTCCACAATTATTAAGTTTGTCTAGCAAAATTTTGTGGTCAACATAATCGAACGCCTGCGTCATATCACAGTAAATGGCACACACCGGATTTCTTTTATCCATGTTGGCCATTACTATGGCTAGGAAAAAATAAATAGCCATATTAATCGACCTATTTCTCCTGAATCCTTTTTGCTCATTACATAGTATGTTAAATTTATCAAAGAATGTGTGTGTTTGATTATAGAGATATTTTTCAATTATTTTTGCAAAAACGGGTATAAGTGCAATTGGTCTATAATTACGGATTTCGTCTCTATTTTCTTTCTTATAAATGGGCTTGACTATCGATTTTTTCAATCCTTCAGGAAAAATGCCTTCACAAATACTAAGGTTTATTATATAGCTCAAATGTTTGCAAATAATGTCACCCACAGACTTAATAATTTTCGTACAAACTCCATCAATTCCTACGCTATTCGTATTTTTGAGTTGCTTTATAATATTTAAAATAATTAATGGTGAACTTGGAGCCATATAAATCGAGTCTCTTGTGCTTATAATACGCGAAATTACTTTTTCCATAGTCAGATATAGGTGTAACCTTGTCAATAAAATAATCGTTAAAATTATTTGCAATTATTATTGGATCTGTAATTATATTATTTTTGTAGTTTATTTTTTGTATGTCAGTTCTTGGTAAGTTTTTTTTATGTCTATTTATGATATTCCATGTAAATTTAGCTTTATTGTCCGAAATTTTAATTCCATAGTCATTTTGCGCCCGTTGGTTAGTCTAATAATTTTTCTAAGCAATTTATTGTATTTAATATATGTCATCTTATTATCTACAGTGGGATTCGTTCTATATTTCCACAGAAGGTTTCCCTTCTTTCTACTACATAACTTAATACCTCGGGAAATCCACTTGGATCTCTTATTTGTTTTTATTGTGACTTGTTTATAAGGAAAACACAAGTCATAAAAAAGTTTAAATTGATCTAAAAATATATTGTTTGCTAGGTTGGGGTCGTTTGTGTTATAAATTTCAGAAAAAGATAATCTCTCCATACATGATCTAAATTTAGTGACATTCTCTGCCGCATAGTCCCGAATACTTTTATGCCAGAATGGAAATGCGCATATTTCCTTTACCGGGCATATCAGCAGCTGTGCTGTATGGTCTGATAATCCAAATTCTATCACTTCCGACTTACATAGTTTTTTAAAGTTATGGGCAAAATTATCTAGGCATGTCTGACTTTTTAATCTAGTTGCTTGTTTAATAGCCAGTTTTAGATTTGATGCTAATAGCACACAGTTAAATTCTGAGCAAGCATTATTTCTTTTTAAGGTGTCAATATTGAAATCACCGGCTATTATAATATTATCAAATCGTTTCTTATTAACATATGAAAGCAATTGCTCAAGTGTTGAGAAAAACATATTTAAATTTCCTACTTTCGGTACACGATAAATACAGATGATAACCAGTTTAAAAGAAATTACTTTTATCCCGCAACATTCAAAGATATTAGGCAGAGAAAACCTCTCAATCTCTGACAACTTACGCCATTGGTGTCCATGGCTTATTAATATACATGATCCACCTCTCTTCACTGTTCTATTGTAACATGCAGCCAAGCTGAAGTTTCGTATAAAAAGATTTTCTTCGTCACCTTTCTTCATGAAGTGTTCAGTTAAACAGATGACATCTACTTTTTGTTTCCTATCCAGCAATTCATCCAAACATATTGATAACTCATCAGATTTATTTACCAAGCCTGCTATATTTTGATGCAAAACTACAAAGTTTTGTTTACTGGCGAAAAAAGCTATCATCGTACTGTGGTGAAATTGTGTTAGTGTTTAATTCGCTTCTTTGTAGATCATGAATTAAGATATTCAAGTCATTAAGCATTGTACGTATTCCGTTCTTATTAATTTTGCCTGTTTTGTTGTCAAACATTGTAGAATCGTAGTTCAGATTAAGGTTGGAGTCCAGTAGGTAGGCATGTTCGTGTGTTGTAATGTCGAGGTATAGTAGATTATTGAAGTGTTCTACTCTCCAATTAAATAACGTCATGTTACTGTAGCCTTTAAATTTATAAGTTGGCAAGCACACTATAATATTTGTATGTTTGATTGTTTGTAGTATCTGTCTGATTAAAATAATTTGTTTGTAGTAGTTGTTTGTTGTCTTAAAATCTTCCTCACCTATGAGTATGATTCCGTAATCGTCTTTTGTGAAGTTGTCTAGTTTTGTTGTGATGTTTTTAAACAAGTGTTCAATGTCTGCATGAGGTGTAACATAGTGACATATCTCAAAATTGTCTGTAATTATGTTCATGGCTGACGCTAATATTTCATTGGTGTTATTTGTGCTCAATAAACATATTTTATTTCGCCGAACAGATATATTTGGTGTGACATCTTGTGTGTTTGGTTTTGTGGATCCTTCATTCTGTAGTATTGTGTGTGTGTATTTTTTCTGTGTTTGAATTTTCTGCTTCGGTTTTAGATTTATTGAGGAATTACAGTTTTCTGTTTGTGTATGTGTAGTTTTGACATGTTTTTTACATTTTGGGACCTTTTTTGGTGTGTTATTTTTTGTTTTGATTGGACTATTCGTGACTTTCTTGTAAAGCTCATTTTTTTTCTTTAGTTCTTCGTTTTGTTTCTTAAGGTTCAAAATTTCTTAAGAAAGGGTTTCGATTTTTTTATGTGCACTTTTTAATTCTATTTTTAAATTGTTTACTTGCTCTTCCAATAATTTATTTTGCTCTCCTTCATCATCTGACAACTCTGGCCAGCTTCTATTTGTGTTATCTAGACATTCAGTAGGTTCATTGTCAGTGTCGGATTGAGTGCGACGACGTCGAAAAGTAATGTTCTCAAGAAAATTTATTTTGATAATATTGTCTAATCATGTGTATTTAGTGTCCAGAAATGTCAAATATAAAATCAAGAAATTCTTCCAAATATTTCGTCGTTTAATTCAAATCAATATAACATGTCAAAAATAATCTATGCAATGATATGTCATCAATCAATATAATATGTCAAAGTATTATATGATTATATTTCATCAATCAATGTCAAGAATAATCATTAGTCAAAAAAGTATGTCAAAGGTCTAATAATAATCCGAAATAATAATAGTCAGAAAATAATCCAGATAATAGTCCAAGTCCAAGTAGTAGTATGAATGTTTTGAAAATGTCCCTATTTTAGGGTAATTTATTTAGACTGGCAGCCCGAAAGTAGATCTGGCAACACTGCACTTAAGTTATCATTCATTCACTACTGTCATCTATGTTTCTATGTTGTCTGTGTCAATGTAAAAGTTGCTAATGATTCATATTATTTCAAATGTCAACGATTACTATTTGTGATATTTATGCTTAAATGGTTCAGAAGCAAATACTTATCAATAAATAAGGTAGTGAGGCCTTACTTACGATATAATTCGGTTGTTGTGGTTCTTAATCCTTGTAAATCCATGCGTTATGTTATGTTATGACACTTCGTACCTGCACGGTTTTCGCTCGGCAGCATGCAATGAATATTGCGCCGTAGGACTTCACAAATAATTATTAGTCGATAATTTATATGTTCTTAACAATTGTATCACTGTTAAATATTCTTCAAAATATTATTTCCATTTAATTTACTTTAACAATACGGAGCTAGGTTATTACTATTTGACAGCTGTCAAAGATTTAACTTATCATAAACAATATTTCTATTTCAAACAGTCATAATATAAATTTAAAGAAATTATGTTAAAGGAACGTAAAGACAGCTTCCTTAAAATAAGAATGTAAATAGTATAAGAATTTAGATAAATAACTAGATAAGAATTAATATAATAATGCACATAATGTAATAGACTAAGTAAATAGATTGAAGACATAAATGTAAACTGGAAATAAAAAATGGGAACAAATAAAAATCAAAAACCCCTACGCCCGCCCGTGTACATAGTTATAAGTAATAATAAAATAAAAGATAATACAGAGTAGACTATTTATGGGTATCCCCCAATTATGGGGGTTTGGGAAATTATGATGAAAGAATGTAAGACAGAAGTAGTATGAGGTATGAAAGTGTGAGAGGAATAAGAGCGAGAACTGTTATGATAAAGAGGATTAGTTAAGAATAGGCGCCGACTCATAGCGGCGGTAGGAGTTAAATAAAATAAAAAAAATATTTTGATGTGTTATTCTAGTAGCTCGGGCTCAGCGAATGTTGTTAAGGTTTTCTGTCAAGAATTAATTAGGAAGTTCTGTTAAGAAAATTTTAATAATGAGCCCGTAGTTTTGAATTTGTTGGAAGTCAGATGGCAATCGCTCCAGGTAACAACTGATATTCAGCCATAACTAAGGCTTTTAACTGCCCGGAATGCGGATCCAATCGAGACACAATAGCTGTTTAATTGTGTCTGGCATTCCGGCACACAAGAGGTTAAGCGCAAGCTTGAAATGCACTCTAGAAAATGCTAGGTTGATGATGACGCTTTGCTATTTTAGTGTTATATAAACCTGATTTAAAATCTAAAGGAGGTTGAACAAAACGGTTCTGTATATACTTCAATGGTTATTATGGTGGCTTACTTCGTGATTTGGCGTTGGTAATAGACCAGCAAAGTCTAGCTATGTTTACAGAGGATCATTTAGATGTATGCCACTTGGTGACATATAACTGACTTTGCGTGACATCCGAAACACGGTAAAGCTCTGCTGTAAACGCCACAACAAGTGGTCACCCATGCAAGCGGTAACATCTTCACAGTCTCCATACGTTTCTTGATACTGTCGGTCTTTTACAAAAGCTAAGTCAATGTGTCATGCAGTAAGGCAGTTGTAGAACTACACTGACAAAATGAAAAATAGCAATTTTTCAAGTTATTTCTTAAATATTTTCCCGTCAACCGCCGGAGCACGGATTTTTATTGTGTCGAGTATTCCAGCATTCGAAAGGGTACCTGAATGCTGGAATACTAAGGCTCAAAAGCTATGTGAGTCTCCCTAGTTTATACTACCATTAAATAATCTCAAATAAGGTGTTTAGTGGCGTAAGTGCCGTCGTTTTGTGTTCCAGAATCAGATTATGCATATACATAATTGCCAGTCCTCACTAAGATCGTCTCGTATAATATACTCTTTAAAAATACTACTTTTAGGCATCGGCTCCGTTTACCATAGGTCAACGTGCAAGCATTTATACTGCAGGTAACAATACGGAAACGCCTGTAGCTGGCTCTTCATCTAAACAAAGGGTAGGTATGAATTAAACATAATAAATATACAAATAAATAAAGAGATTATTACTGGTATCAAAATAATTACATGTGTAAGTACTTGATAGATATTTTAATGAAAATGCATTTCAGATTGATTGTTATTCTCCGCTGAAAGATACAATAAGTCCGCCAATATCTAATAGTAAAGACAATTGATTAAACACACCAACACCACCAAAAAGAAGAATTTCTCCCATGGGGTCTCATTCCTTAGAACGTTTTCCGTCATTCTTAACTCTCTCAACAGATGGATTTACTAGTATCGATTGTTATTGAAGACTTTCATGCATAAATGATAAATAAGAAAATAAAGTTCTAAAATATGATATTTATTAATAAAAAAATCCCTTTATTACGATTAAATAAAAAAATGAAACATTTAATTGAATATGAATATTTTTGAAAAATATGATGTGCACTTCGTTGCTCTGGTGGCCAAAATACGTACTAGCTTGTAGTAAAACGTTACAATGAGTTAACTTTCACTCGGCATTCATAGATGGCGCTTTTACGTATGTATATGTTTATTTTTATTTAATTTGGTATTAATCTGTAGATGGTAAAATAAATAAATATTTATTAAATAAACCTCAAATATTTGAAAAAGTAAGATATTATGTTAACCAATGAACGGCCATGAGCATTTATTTTAAAAAGTACCTGTATAGGTACCTAGTCGAGCGATTGCGTTTTGTTTTTACATTTAAGTACGTCAAAGTAGTGTAATTTAAATTTTATACATAATAACAACTTACTGTGTTTGTAGTAGTATTATATAATAAATTTTCATAAATTATGTTAATCAATATGCGTCTTACATTTATAGGTACCTACCTATAGTCTGTTCAAGATACGAAAAAATAAAATGTAATCAAACCATAAAATGGTTCTTTTAATGTCGCCTTCGCAACAAAAGTAGATTTAAGTTAAATACTCCAAGCGAAAGATGCAGTAAGTTTTACAAAAATACGCCTGTCCCTTCAATTTATAAATGATACTGTATATTTTTTACCTTTTATTTTTTTCGTAGTTAGGTATCTTGAACAGACAATAGCAACTAATAAACAGTTGATGTTGAGTATGTTGTAAATCAAGCTAATGAAAAAAACAAAACGCATTTTTAAACTTTGATAGCCGACTTCTCTAGAAGTCTAGAACTCATTCGCTTGGTTCCCGATAGGTATACCTAGTATTAAATTTATCTATGCCGATAGTCATGACTTCATGAGTCGCACAATTGCAAAATCGCGTACCAAGTACACCAAGTGCGTCTCTATAAAAATACCAGGGTCGAAAACCAGGTATCAATATACTTGCAAGTTTTTGGGCACTCGAGTATAGAAAACTTCGTGTGACGCCCTGGTAATGCAAGTTTGTATTGAAAAATAAACCTTATCTTAATATTAGTAAGGATGTTTATCGCAAAATTTGGTAATGGACTTTTCTAAATACTTTCATGGAAATTTATTCCTTACTACCATATATTTAAGGAACTTTGTCGCGCAAAACCTTGCATTTTTTATATTCCTGAGTACTCAAAATACTTTCAAGTATTTTAGTGTTTTGTGCGATAAAGTTCCGTAAATGTATGGCAGTAAGGAATATTATTTCATAAAAGTATCTGTAGGGTAAATACGCCATACGTCGGCCCCTCCCCAAACTTCGTCCGTCTCCACATTTTCAGCTTGCGTTCATTTAAAACGTAATAAAGTTACAAATTTGCCACTCGAATTACAATCTTAGTTCATAATCTATATGTACAACAGTTACTTTCCGATTACGTTACATACTCTTCGCACACTGAGCGTCAGTAGCGATTGCGCCGTCGAAGCGTCAATTTCATATTTAAAGTACCTTACTTGCTGTGAATACCCACACTTCGGGGATTGATATTAGAACGGTCAGACATTCCTTTTTTATTGTTTTAAGCATTATTATTAGTAATTAGTGATTTTTACTATATTTTGAGATAGATTTTTCAATGTTTAACGTATTGTTTTAAGGGAAAATAGGAGGCCGCCAATAGAATACCAATTTTGAATTAAAACCGGATTCTCGGCCGTGGCCGACTAAAAGTAAATGCAGTCTGTTTTATAATTTCCAATTGTACTAATTCCATTGCCTTAATAAGAGAATTTGCAACGCATATAGGCAAATAAATCTATTTTACGTTTAATCGCCAAATACCGGCCGGGTGATATTAGTTGAATCTCGAGAAATAATGTACACAAAATAGAGGCTGGCTTTAGAAACATTAAAGATCGTAATGTCGACCAGCCTCGAATTCGAGCCCAACTATATAGGCTGATTACTTTTCTTATTTTCTCAAAATTAAATATTTATTATACGTTTATTTATTTATAATATAAAGAGTTAAGTTTAAAGGTAGGAGTTGATATTATTGAAAACATTTATATTAGCTTATTATGGAATGGAAATATAAGATATAAATTGCTCTTTGGAACTTGCTACCTTAACCCATGTTAATTACGTAGCTTAAAAATATAAATATATTCAATAATGATACTCTGGGCCAAAAATGGTATGAATTATTTTTGAAAAGATATCCAGAACTAATTATAATTATTTTGATGTTTACTTTGTTCTAAATTGTAATACTTACCTAACGTTATTTAAGTGCAAATAAAAAAATACTTTACCTACTATTAAACAAATACGATTAATAACGTATACCTAGTGAGACTCCTGCCAAAATAAATCATATTAATAATATTTATTCGTCTTAATTTAAAACATCCTATACCCGGCCGATATTTGGGAAAAACGCGACCGAACATGGCCCGTGAATGGCCGACTTTAGGGATTTTTCGTTCTCGACGCATATAAACCTTAGTACTTTTTCCTTGTAGTAGAAATGTCAACCTTATGCCCATAAACATGAAATAGATTTATCAAACTATCCAAAACCGCATCGGAAGCTATCCTTTCGTTGCAAATTGATGGTGCCAGATTCCAAAACAGAAAAACCGTAAGGATGCCGACATTTAGCGTATTTACCCTACTACGTTACGGTCGGGAGTCGGTAATACGCGAAACGTGTTCGCGTACGTTCAAGTAAAAAATACTTTGAAAGTGTTGCACATATTTTAGTGTTTTGCGCGACAAAGTTCCGTAAATGTATGGCGGTAAGGAATAATATCCCATGAAAGTAAAAGTACTCCGTTACGATCGTGGATCGGCAAAACGCGAGACGCGATCGCGTACGTTTAATTCAAGTAAGAAATACTTTGAAAGTGTTGCAAGTATTTAAAAAAAATCGTTACAATCAGCTTCAAAATTACGAATCCTACAAAATAAATGATTTTATAATAGTTAAATTTAGTTTTTTATCTAATTCTGTTTATCCACTTTAATGGAGGAATAAAAAACGACCTAATTTATCAATTTAAAAATATTAATTTGCCAACATCTGGATTTGAGTTAATTATCTAAATAACTAACTTGCACGTTTGCATAAGTTGCTTGTAAGGCCGAATTAATAAACCAATTGTAATGACTAGCTTTTGCGCGCGACTTCGTTCCCGTGAAAGTTGAAGAGAAAAAATTCCAACGTTTTTGCCAGATTTTTTGTTAGTTGACGAGGTATCATGGTTTCATAAATAAAAAAATAAAATGAACTGTTGTTTCATTTCTACATTTTAATAGTTACCTACCTATTCCCCTTTTGCAATCTCGACGTTCGCTTCGCCAGGGGTTCGCCATTTAGGTTACATTAATTTCGCCTGAATACCAATTTAATTAAGAATATAATAATACAAATAAAGAATAACAATTTTCACGAAGCAGAACTCAAAGGAAAGCACCACCTAGTATAGTAATGTACCTATTATATTATCTGTAGCATGCACCACAGACCCTGCGACCACCAACCATCAGACCAAGGCAACCTCACAAGGTCATAGGTTTTGTCAAGTCTATTCAAACTAGCCCAAACACTACTAGTTTCTCATGTGTAGTTTAGGAGTTTCAGTGACCACCTGCCGGCTTCATCATCAGACCAAGGCAACCTCACAAGGTCCATAGATTTTGTCAAATCTATTCAAACGAGCCCAAACACTAATAGTTTATCATGTGTAGTTTAGGAGTTTCTGTGACCACCTGCCGGCTTCATTATCAGACCAAGGCAACCTCACAAGGTCATAGGTTTTGTCGGTTTTATCAAGTCTTGTCAAACGAGCCCAAACACGACTAGTTTATCATGTGTAGTTTAGGAGTTCCTGTGACCACCTTCCGGCTTCATCATCAGACCAAGGCAGCCTCACAAGGTCATAGGTTTTGTCAAATCTATTCAAACGAGCCCAAACACTACTAGTTTATCATGTGTAGTTTAGGAGCAGGGTTCGAAAATATCCGATATTTATTATAAATATCAAAATATCGGATATTTACGATATATATCGGATATATATCAAGTTTGATATATATCAATTTTGTATGAAAGTCATATTATTATTTAATTGTATTATTTATGAATACTATTTGCATATGTGTTTCATAAACATACTAAAATGATCAAAAAATAAAAAACTGAAATGTTTTAATGTTTTATTCATTTGAGTTTTTTCTGACATCACTGAGGGACTGACGC
Source organism: Euclidia mi (assembly GCA_944739405.2). Taxonomy (NCBI): domain Eukaryota; kingdom Metazoa; phylum Arthropoda; class Insecta; order Lepidoptera; family Erebidae; genus Euclidia; species Euclidia mi. Next base: position 628,026 of record OX123182.2, read on the forward strand.
CATTAATACCGGCAGAAGTGTTGCCACTTTTAGATTAGAACTTACCATTAGGGATTATGATTTAACTCTACTCCCACGCCATCTACATTCGGGAAGTAGAAATACAGTGACAAACGCAAAAATAATATTCTTCTTAAACCATTTTGGTATTGCAATATATCACAAAAAAACATTTGATATATATCGTCAAATCGAGGTTGATATATATCGGATATATATCGGATATATATCTTGATATATATCCATTGATATATATCCTCGAACCCTGTTTAGGAGTTCCTGTGACCACCTTCCGGCTTCATCATTAGACCAAGGCAACCACACAAGGTCATAGGTTTTGTCAAGTCTTGTCAAATGAGCCCAAACACTACTAGTTTATCATGTGTAGTTTAGGAGTTCCTGTGACCACCTTCCGGCTTCATCATCAGACCAAGGCAACCACACAAGGTCATAGGTTTTGTCAAGTCTTGTCAAACGAGCCCAAACACGACTAGTTTATCATGTGTAGTTTAGGAGTTCCTGTGACCACCTTCCGGCTTCATCATCAGACCAAGGCAACCAACAAGGTCATAGGTTTTGTCAAGTCTTGTCAAACGAGCCCAAACACGACTAGTTTATCATGTGTAGTTTAGGAGTTCCTGTGACCACCTTCCGGCTTCATCATCAGACCAATGCAACCTCACAAGGTCATAGGTTTTGTCAAGTCTTATCAAACGAGCCCAAACACGACTAGTTTATCATGTGTAGTTTAGGAGTTCCTGTGACCACCTTCCGGCTTCATCATCAGACCAAGGCAACCTCACAAGGTCATAGGTTTTGTCAAGTTCATTCAAACGAGCCCAAACACTACTAGTTTATCATGTGTAGTTTAGGAGTTCCTGTGACCATCTTCCGGCTTCATCATCAGACCAAGGCAACCTCACAGGGTCATAGGTTTTGTCAAATCTATTCAAACGAGCCCAAACACTACTAGTTTATCATGTGTAGTTTAGGAGTTCCTGTGACCACCTTCCAGCTTCATCATCAGACCAAGGCAACCTCACAAGGTCATAGGTTTTGTCAAATCTATTCACACGAGCCCGAACACTACTAGTTTATCATGTGTAGTTTAGGAGAGCCTGTGACCACCTTCCGGCTTCATCATCAGACCAAGGCAACCACACAAGGTCATAGGTTTTGTGAAGTCTTGTCAAACGAGCCCAAACACGACTAGTTTATCATGTGTAGTTTAGGAGTTCCTGTGACCACCTTCCGGCTTCATCATCAGACCAAGGCAACCTCACAAGGTCATAGGTTTTGTCAAGTCTATTCAAACGAGCCCAAACACTACTAGTTTATCATGTGTAGTTTAGGAGTTCCTGTGACTACCTTCCGGTTTCATCATCAGACCAAGGCAACCTCACAAGGTCATAGGTTTTGTCAAGTCTATTCAAACGAGCCCAAACACTACTAGTTTATCACGTGTAGTTTAGGAGTTCCTGTGACCATCTTCCGGCTTCATCATCAGACCAATGCAACCTCACAAGGTCATAGGTTTTGTCAAGTCTTATCAAACGAGCCCAAACACGACTAGTTTATCATGTGTAGTTTAGGAGTTCCTGTGACCACCTTCCGGCTTCATCATCAGACCAAGGCAACCTGACAAGGTCATAGGTTTTGTCAAGTTCATTCAAACGAGCCCAAACACTACTAGTTTATCATGTGTAGTTTAGGAGTTCCTGTGACCACCTTCCGGCTTCATCATCAGACCAAGGCAACCTCACAAGGTCATACGTTTTGTTAAATCTATTCAAACGAGCCCAAACACTACTAGTTTATCATGTGTAGTTTAGGAGTTCCTGTGACCACCTTCCAGCTTCATCATCAGACCAAGGCAACCTCACAAGGTCATAGGTTTTGTCAAATCTATTCAAACGAGCCCAAACACTACTAGTTTATCATGTGTAGTTTAGGAGTTCCTGTGACCACCTTCCGGCTTCATCATCAGACCAAGGCAACCTCACAAGGTCATAGGTTTTGTGAAGTCTTGTCAAACGAGCCCAAACACGACTAGTTTATCATGTGTAGTTTAGGAGTTCCTGTGACCACCTTCCAGCTTCATCATCAGACCAAGGCAACCTCACAAGGTCATAGGTTTAGTCAAATCTATTCAAACGAGCCCGAACACTACTAGTTTATCATGTGTAGTTTAGGAGTTCCTGTGACCACCTTCCGGCTTCATCATCAGACCAAGGCAACCTCACAAGATCATAGGTTTTGTCAAGTCTTGTCAAACGAGCCCAAACACGACTAGTTTATCATGTGTACTTTAGGAGTTCCTGTGACCACCTTCCGGCTTCATCATCAGACCAAGGCAACCTCACAAGGTCATAGGTTTTGTCAAGTCTATTCAAACGAGCCCAAACACTACTAGTTTATCATGTGTAGTTTAGGAGTTCCTGTGACTACCTTCCGGTTTCATCATCAGACCAAGGCAACCTCACAAGGTCATAGGTTTTGTCAAGTCTATTCAAACGAGCCCAAACACTACTTGTTTATCACGTGTAGTTTAGGAGTTCCTGTGACCATCTTCCGGCTTCATCATCAGACCAAGGCAACCTCACAAGGTCATAGGTTTTGTCAAGTCAATTCAAACGAGCCCAAACACGAGTAGTTTATTATAATATGTAGTTTAGAAGTTCCTGTAACCATCTTCCCGGCTTCATCATCAGACCAAGGTGCATTCACAAGGTCATTCATCACTGCACCATTTCAATGTTACCGTAACATAGCCACCAAACTTACGTAAGTATGTCAAATATCAGCTTTATGGAACAGTGTACAAAGTGCATTCCAAATTTTGAACGGAAAGACACGAAGTCATAAAAATATCGCTAGATGTTTTAACGCCACCGGTACATACGTAAAATAGGTACCTACTAGATCGGTTGATCGTGTTATAACCTTGAAATGAGATGTAAGATGTCGCTACCATCGACTCCCATTTTTTCGTCACTAGCGCCATCTGTTGTGTTATTTACGGTATTAACAAGTACTTATAAAAATAAAGGTCTAATATTAAGGATCTAACGTGGCCAATTTTTATGGACGACTTGCGGCATCTGTACTGTAAAGTATTATATTTATCTATGATTTCTCCTATACCTGGTTCGCCATCTGCATTTGATACTCCAGTCAAAAAACGCCTTTGTAGATGAATCATCGAATTATTAAAATTAGTTAAGACAAAAGAAAAAAAAATTAAATGATTGCAACAGAAGACTTAAAAGACAACTAGTTTCCTTAAAATCATTATTTGCAGTATTAGAAAAGAAAAATTTACTAACGGCTGAAAACAACGAAGTATTAAGTTCCTTAGGGGTTAAATGTAATGAAATTATTCGTCGCCAACTATTAAAAGTAAAGTCAGGAAAAACGGTTAGAATAAAATATTCGCCACAGTTGAGAGCATTTGCACTAACCTTAAATTAATATATAAGCCAAATAATGTGGCAAAAAGTCAATACATGGTCTTTCGGGCTGGCAGCAAATCGCCGGCACATGTGCCAACAATAAACTTAAATAATACACCCTTGGAAAGGGTAAAAAAGTTCAAATATCTTGGGCACTGGCAGACCGAAGACCTAAGGGACCATGTTGACATGGAACGGGAACGAAGGGCACTTTCGAAAAGAGCTAATATGATAGCTCGTAGGTTCGCACGTTGTTCGTTACAAGTTAAGATTTCGCTTTTTAAAGCATTTTGCACCTCATTATACACGTGCAGCCTGTGGGCGTCATACACACAAACTGCTTATAATGCCCTTCGTGTCCAGTACAATAACGCGTTCAGGGCGGTACTGGGGCTGCCTCGTTACTGCAGCGCTTCGGGTATGTTTGCGGAGGCGCGCACCGACTGTTTTCACACCACCATGCGCAAGCGGTGCGCGTCCTTAGTGCGCAGGGTGAGGGCCAGCTCCAATACAGTCCTGACAATGATAGCCGACAAAATTGACTGTCCCTTTATTCGGCATTGTTGTAGTAGGCATGTCTACGTGCATGGTTGCTAAATATAAATGCGGGCTGCCAAGTTTGTATTTCGCAATTATGTAGATTTGCTTTGTTCTCTGTGCTTTTAAATGTCTTGTGTGTGCTTTGTTATGTATTGTGTACTCTGTGCTTTTAATGTTATATTGTTTTTGTGCTTTTTTAATATATTTTTTTTGTTTTGTTTTTTTTCTTTTTTGTGTGTGTATATGCTTTTGTAATCGTGTATATGAATTCTATGTGTCCTATATGGGTTATGTGGCCTGAAATAAAGGTATTTTATTTTATTTTATTTTATTTTAAATTTTTATTCAACCAAGGCGTATAACTATGTACGCAAAACGTTCAACACTTGTTTGCCCTCCGTAAAAACACTGGGAAATTGGTACAGATCTGTTAATGGTCAACCAGCCTTTACCAAGGAAGCCTTAGATGCTCTAAAATTCAAGGCAACACAGTCAAATCTGCCTATTTATTGCACCATTATCTTTGACGTAATGAAGATTAAGAGAAAAGTAGAAAAGAATTACGGTTTCGTAGATTTTGGTGGGAGTGTGGATTGAGACTGTAAAGAGGAGTGTACCGATGCGCTAGTTTTTCTAATTGTTCCATTGCATGGGAAATGGAAAGTGCCTATAGGGTATTTTGTATAAACAAAATTAAAGCGGAACAAAAAAATTTTTGCTTATTCAAGCTATTGAATTATGTTTTGAAGCTGGATCGGTGATAAAAGCTGTGACATTTGATGGCTGTCCAGCTGACATAGCAATGGTCAAGAAACTCGGCTGCGATTTAAACCCTGACAATTTAAAAACTGTTTTTAAAGTACAAAATAATGAAATTGCTATCTTCTTAGATCCTGCTCACATGATAAAATTAGTCAAAAACAGCTTTGAACACTACCGAGAATTAAAGGATGCTGAAGGCAAAAAAAATGGAGCCATATTGAAATGTTACATCAGTTACAAGAAGTTGAAAAGTTCCACGCTGCTAACAAACTCCGAGCCTGGACACTTGTGTTTAAAAAAATATATGATGAAAGTAAAACTTACGACCCAATTGTTTAGCAGAAGTGTGTCTATAACTCTTCAATTTTTTAAAGACACTTTAAAATTATCTGAGTTTGAAGAAATAGACGGCACAGCTAATATGATGTTAGTCTTAAACGACTTATTTGATATATTAGATTCTAAAACGCACGGATATGGCTTAAAAAGGGCTTTAAACGCGGAAACCGCCTCAGTAATTATGAAAATTAAAAAAAAAATAAAGCTCGACCGGGGAAGTACTACCCTCTCACAGAAAATCGACGTAAAGTAACAGTACCTAAACTGTTGCATTTCGTTCGGTGAGTGAGAGTGCCGGAGGCCCTATCCGCAATTCCTTCTCCCTCATCCTATCCCTTTTCCCAACCCCAAGGGGCGGCAACACACTTGTGACTCCTGTGGTGTTGCTTGTGTCCATGGGCGGCGGTGATTGCTTACCATCAGGTGATCCGTCTGCTCGTTTGCCGCCTAATGCTATAAAAAAAATACTCGAAATATCTAAAAGCACGCTGATGAATTTAACCACAAAGAAGAATGGCCATTTTTGACCTGAACATGTATAGAGATAAAACTTATTTTAAAATTAAGGTTATTTTTTAGTGTAATGATTTCACTAACAGTTATATTTTATAGAAGTCTAGGTAAAAAGAAAAGTTTTGGGTTGTAAAGATGTTCTAGAACTCGTGAACGCATCCTTATCAAAATATTTTTTATTCGCTGCATTGTTATATTATCTGTGCCCGATAATACTTCCTTGTTTAGCTACGTTCCATTTAACTTATACCACATCTTTAGCAACTGGTTTTGTCAAAACCTCGAGAAAACTTAATTTTATATATAAATTGAATCAAGTTGTTAAAAGCTGATCATAAATGAATGTATTTTTTTATGTTAAAAAATATAATAAGATAAATATAAATATATTTCTGCCGTTGAAAACGTTGGATAAGGATGCAATGGAACGTTTTTGACGTAAAGACGCTGCCGGTGACATTGGACATGGGAGAATCTGTCAAATTAATACGAACTAGTTTCAGTGTATTATGTAATTCCTAGACCTTTATAAGAAAAACTGTCTTTATAGCATAGATTTATTAACAAGAATCAGATGTAACGCACGGCACAGTTGCGTGCGGCCACTAAAGCAAATACAAAATTGAAAAGCGAATACAAACTCGTCTCAGTGCGCTACGAAGCATCGTACAGTTCACGCGTCACGATCACGTCAACTTTTAAATTCTCAAAATGCCGTCTTGTGTTCTTTAAACACTGTAAAAGTTGTTCCTAAAAACAAAAACAGGAAAATGGAATATCTTTTCACAGGTAACTATTGATAATTTGACTGTTTCCTAATTTAATTTCGATAAAATTCGTATTTGTGCAAGAAATATGTAAGTGTTGCCAGTTTTTGTCGACGCCGTTCTGCCTGAATTAGGGAAAATGCACTTGTCAATTGATTATGTGATAATGATTGTCATGTTAATGAAAAATACATTACCGTATTATAAAAGTATACTGTAGATATATCTTCTTTCTCATAAATATAGTAATAGAATTTCAATTTCCATTAGTATATACCTTACATAATATTGTTTTGAGTTCGATCCCCAAACGATCCAAATATTCGTGTACACCCTGTTACTCGTCAAGCTTATAAACTTTGACCTTTGCACCGTTCTTATGGCGTAAAGAATAAGTATCAAAATCGTACAGCAAATGTTTAGCTTGACTTGGCGCCGTGTGTACATACATACTTATGGCGTAGGGAATAAGTATCAAAATCGTACAGCAACTGTTTAGCTTGACTTGGCGCCCTGTGTACATACATGCTAATGGCGTAGGGAATAAGTATCAAAATCGTACAGCAACTGTTTAGCTTGACTTGGTGCCGTGTGTACATACATACTTATGGCGTAGGGAATAAGTATCAAAATCGTACAGCAACTGTTTAGCTTGACTTGGTGCCGTGTGTACATACATACTATTTATTTCTCAACTAATCGACGCCAGCGGCTTCGCACGCACATATTTTCTTATTTCTCGTTTTGCCCGATCCCGTGGGAATTTCGAGAAATCCCGCCTTGGTGCACCCCTACGGTTCCCAAGAAACATACATGCTAAATTTCAGCTTCATGCGCCGAGTAGTTTCGGCTGTAGCTTGTCTGTCAGTCAGTCAGTAACGCAAGGATTTTATATATACAGATTTACGAAGTAGTTAAAACTTAACTCGGTACCTACATTTAAGAAATGTATTTATAAAAGCATTAATTAAATCCATGGTAAATTCTTCAAAACCGCAAATGAATATAAGAATATTACATAACTATATGCAAAATGCTGGGAGATTATTCATAATCTGGCAACTTTTCACACACATAGACGCGCGTGTCCGTACAGTGCCAGTCGCCAAAGGTCACGCACACATAGCTGTCAACGTGCCACGCTTAGTTGGACGAATACGCTACATCTGATTCTTGTCATATCTGTGCTTTACAGTATAATTTCTTGATCATAGAGCTACTCGTTTTTGTACATTTTATCTATATACACAATAATTCATTATCAGGTCATTTAATGTATGAGAAGTGGCCATTGTTCGTTTAAAAACAAGTAGATGCGACTGGATTTTTAGGATTTTGCGTGTGCATCGAAAGTGTCAAATTAAAAGCCAGCATCATATTGAGTTACATACATACATACCAACGCCAAAGCAGTTCTATGGCATTTACAGAAAAATGCTCGTACACATGGAACTGCAAGATCTAAATTCAGGTAATTGTGTAGCATTAGAGCACATCGCCATTCTAAACTGTTCTTCAGCCATAAAGCGTATAAATATGAGACAGAAAGTGCCGAAATTTGCAAGACCGAGGAACTCGATAATAAGTCTATTTCCGATTCCTTGCGGCATATCCCGTTGTCTCAGTTCTCGGAGAGTATCATAGAATATATTGCTGGTGCTGTGGTACTATCTGATAAAGAAAATTAAGTGCAATACGTGCGTAAAGGCTTTGGTATGCCTAAACGAGAAAAAGGACAGCTTAATATACGCACAAGGTGCAGGTGGACTGCTCTACCCGCCCATTATGGTCACAAAAATTTGCAGACGATCTGAACAAGTGATTCAAAGCTCAATTAATTCGAATCAAGGCTCAAGGTTTCATTACAAAGACAAATTCCGTTTTGTAACACAGACATTAAGCAGTTATGTTAATAAAGATATTTTCCCCCAAATAAAAAACAACAATTTGATCACGAGTGTTGCACGAATCATGTTAGCTAAAAGCGTCATGGAAAAATATATAGACATTAATCAACTCATTTACTTATCCCGGCAGATCCAAAGAATTCTGTAAGATAAATTAATACCAAACTTATCCATTTTAAAAATCAATAATATTGAAAACTTAAATGACGAAAAATTGCTTTTATTTTACGTAGGTGACCTTTACCTTTTTATTAAGTTCCTACGATCTCAATAAAAAGGGGACATGAATTTATTGTACACGGGTGTAGACAAACAGAATTAAGAGCATCCACAGAGGGCGGCGCCATCGACATGTATTTCTTGTACACAGGTAATACACAACGCCAACGCCACATGCTATACCAGAAACCGTTAAATTAAGAACTCTGTTATTACGATGATAACTAGGAATTCTGCGTCAATGGAGCCGCCTTCAGGGTACTCCTATTTCTGAATAAAAAATTAGAAATGTAATAAAGCATACGACATTTAGTTTTTCACACATGTGCTCGCCTCAGCTCGCTTGTGCGCTGGTGCTCTGTCAGCTTAACAACTTGCAGTTGTCGTGAGTTGATGGTACTTATTAGAGATAAAATGGATATACGGCCATACACCGGTATCCAACTTATCCGCCCTTTCGCTTTCCGGTCGGATACCGTATATAGCAAGCAAGAATCTGACCGCAAGTATTCCGGTCAAATTCTTGCTTGCTATACGGTGATACCGGATAATAACTTTGTATGAAAAATCGATGATTAACCGCTCTTATGTGGCAAGAATCGTTTTCACATTTCTTCATCGACAAGACCAGCTTAAAAATTAAGTCTAAAACTGCTGCAGAGTGCCAAAATTTCAATTACCACTAAATATAGCCGTCAGGATACTTACGGTCATGATCAATTTGCTTTAACTTAAAGAAAAAATACAATTTTACATGAGATCGTATTTTCCATGATCATGGACGATTACTTTTGTTGTCAATGTTCGGCAGGATATCCGGCTATCCAGTATCCGGCCACACCACTATCCGTTTCATCACTAGCACTTATAGCGTTACGCACTGACGAGTGACGAAAGCTTGTCTATACACAAAATCAAAGATTAAAAATGCTTTATAATTTTTAACGGGTAAGAAACATATTTATTATTCATAATAATATATCAATAATATAATCAATATAAACCAAATTTTATCGATCAATATTCCATCACTGTCCCATCACTACGGTATAGTGCGCGAGAGTTCATGTTCTAAGTTTGACCTAGCAATAGCCAATCACAACGCATTACGTGCGCCCCGCGCATCCCGTGCAGTCCGCAAAGGAGACCGACCAGAATGTATGGAATTTTGGCCTGGGCGTGAACAATTTAAAATTGGAATTACAATATTAATTTTCAATCGCGTAAACTAAGTAGAAAATACATAGTCAAAAATGATAGATGTGTAGTAAGTTGTTGAAATGCCAAATACATACCACTTGCGGTGCAATCCATTGAAGTCGTACACGTCACTACTTGTCGTATTTCCACGAGATTGAGAATATACCTTCTCCGCTGTGTAATATTGGTACCACAATTGATGCAATGCATTCATGTTCAAGCACAAGTCATCGTTCGAAGCGAATACTGGGTGCGCAGGTAAGTGGTCCCATGGTCGTCATGAGGAGAATATTCGGAGTCCATTTTAGAAAGCACAAGTAGAAAAGGAACAGCTAACACAAATTCAAATCCACAATACGATGAAACGAAACGAACGCAAAGCTAGCTAATGACGGTACCTAACACTTAACAGAATTGACAAGTTAGTCAAGTGTTGCTGGAGTATGAAAATAAATACCCAACATACTTTACCATTTTGATATTATTAAAAATAATATCATTTGTTTACGTTAATTATGACTGTCGTCTGAAAAAAATATAAAATAAAACAATTATAAAAAAATATCTTCGTACTTTCAGGTTTCGGCAAGCGCTTTAAAATTTGATTTTGTTAAACACTTTTTAACGATATTTTCCACTGATTATTTACACGGCAACACAAACGTCACAAACCAACCATTCAAATAGTCCATTGAAGTACCTACACGTTTATTTATAATCAAATGAAAGTATTTTAAAAGCCATCATTATTATGTGTTTATTTCCTACTACTGGATAGCGATCAATATTTATAATATATTAAAACAAAAACTTTAAGAAATTTACTTTTTTTTAAGACGATTGTTCACGTTCAAGCCAACTTTGGCCGGTCTCCTTTAGTGACCTCGAATCAAAACAAACATTAGCTAAAGCGGTCTCTAGTGGTGGTGCTCTGTGCTACATCATCAGGATCATATCCAGACATCATCAACAGGATTATGTATGATTTTTAGGTCCTTAATTATATACATAATCACTTATTATTATACGAATGGCTTAAAGAAAATGCAGTTGGGAACTTAATTATAACTAATATTAAAAATCTTCAAGAAGTTGGTCTTATAATATTAAATACAGTGTGCGATCAAAGCACAGTCAATATCGGTGCAATAAAAGATCTTAATAATGATACCAAAAGACTGTTTAAAAATGGCAAGGAATGGCGCCACGAGATGTTCCGTATAAATGGGAAAAACATCGTCCTATTATATGATGCACCTCATTTAATTAAGGGGATTAGGAATTATCTTTTAAACAAGGACATGATTTACAGCATTGGAAATTAGCATAAATTTTTGCGGTCGATAAGTCTTTAGGTGAACTAAGATTATATTACACAAAATAACTGAGGAACATATGAATCCCGTAAAAATTAATAAAATGAAGGTAAAATCAGGAACAGAGATTTTTAGCCACAGTGTAGCACCGAACATTTAGCTGCCAGAGGTGAGGTTTCGGAGGAGTGCAAAAGCTAAAAATAACTGAATATTAGATAATTTATTTGACAGTTTAAAGAAGAAGTAGCAAAAATGCCCCACTTCCGACTGCAATGATAAGTATCTCAAAAAATCGCTAAAAATCTGTATAAAAAAATTATATACTTCCGGTAATCATCTTTACTGGCTAGCACATAAAAAAATTGCTCTAAATATTAATTCAGGAGTAGAAAACCTGTATACTAACTTCTGAATTTACTTTTAGAATAGGATTAAAAAGCAATTAAACACTGTAATAACCAGTGATCGGATAATCGGATGCATATTCACCTAAAGTTCATTTTTGGCTAGGATATTATGGAAGCGGCTTCTTGAAACATAATTTTTTTAAATATTAATCCCGGGATTCCAGAAAATTCGGGAATGTGAAACTACTCTGTAACATGGTGAGGAAACGACGTCTTTAACATGTGGTTTTTATTTAAAAAGAAACTGGTCTCCGGGAATACATAATTTTTTATGTGTATTTACTTGAAGTTAATTTTAAGCTCCCCAACAATTTATGAGTATGTTGAGTGTAAGATGAATGGTAGATAAAGTAGTGTAAATACAACAGCACCCACTGTAACGATCGCTAAGTTAATAATTATTAAGAGATTGAATGGCTTTTCTTTGTAATTCTTGTTTATTATTCGTTTGAGATAAATGTTTTGAAAATTGAAGAAAATTAAGAGGATTTTATTATTTTTAGAGCTTTTTCTATACAAAAGTTAAAATAAGTAAATTTACCTATACTCGATTTGATTCTATAATAAAAACACGAAATTTGTCGATTTCGTAATCCCGGGATTTTTCGATTCAAAAGTGCATTCCATAATAGCCAACACCCCAACTTTAGGTAAATATGCATCCAATTATCCGATCACTAGTAATAACTCACGTTTGATAATAGTTATTATACTAGGTTAGTAACAAAGCTCATATACTGAAGAGATTTGTCAAAAAATAAGACTGAATATGCTTAAACCAAACTTGTTAGCAGATTATGGCGAAGAACATAATCTAAACCAGCAGAGTTCCCTTTGCGAGGTTGGAAGCAACTAGCGAAGAAGTTAATATGATTTTCCGAGGCATATGAGGAATTAATTATGATATCAGAGGGTCTAGTACGAGTTTGCACTCGATCGTCACGGTAGACGATAGCCTAGTCGTCGGGAACAATTTCCATACATTTTCTAAATGCGCCCCCTAGCGGACTCTATCGATCGCTACTCTCCGTTAGGTCAGGCCTCCTTCACTCGGCTGTACCTACAGCGATAAGTGCCTACACTTTGGCGCGGCTTCCACGCCGCGTCGTCACCGCTCGCGCGCAGGGCTAGCTAATAACGTGAATTTTAATAGTGAACAACAAAAATGTTCACATCACAAGTCTGGTGCGAAGTATTGCTCATTTAATGGATGTGTGTCGGAAGCAACTTGAAATTTTGATTTTATTTATTTTACGAGAGCAACTTGAAAATTGTACTTTTTATTTGTTAAGATATCTCAACGATTATGGTGTCAAATTAAAGGTCTAGTTCAAAAACCATTTTATCTGTTTGAGTCATGTAAATCGGTCTACGCGTTTAGGAAATAACTAAGAATTAGTATATTGAAAATGTAAACCACCAGAATTTTTGTGGTTTTCGTTCTACGAGCTCAAATAGTGGGATAGGATACTTATAGTATAAATATTTATTATTAGGTACGTGGTCAAGTAGGTAGATTGACGATGAATAAATATTATAGTAGCAGCGGCAAGTCGACAACCCTAGCGCACCGCTCCGCGCCAGACAGCGACAGCGTTATGTGTTAGAAAAGAGCGGGAACAGTTAGGTCAATATCGCGTTAGGTACTGAATGCTCATGCGAGCTGAATTGCACTTTCTTGCTTAGTAGCAAGAGTCGCCATTTCTTTAAATTGGTTTGCGAAGTGGTGCTTCTGTTCGTAAGAACTATCTATTCTGTGGTTAGGTGCGCTTTTAGAAAATGTGTTCGGGGATACAGGTTAGAGTCTATAAAAAAATATGTTCATTTGTTTAATCTTTATGCCACTTTTTTATGGTCATTAGAGTAGTAGGTATTGCATGATTGAAAGTTAAATATTTTTAAGATAAGTACTGCGCCTGAAACAATATTTGGAGCAATTTCTAAGTATGATAGCCAATAAGGATGACAATCAGAGGTATGCAATTTATTAATACTCAATTTTATCTATTATTTGAGATATTTTTCTCAGCTGTCGGACGTGGGGTAATTTTATATGGAAGTTGCAACTTCTCCTTTTAGTACATTAAGCATTCCGAATGCGAAAATATACAAAGGACCAATTAGGATCCGATCTCCTCACCATAAGCTGTGGCAAAATGCCAAAATTGTATTAAAGTCTATTAAATTTAGACAGCTCAAAAAGACCGGTAACAAAAATCGATTGATTGAAATCGAAATACCATCTGTACAAAATTTAATAAAGACGATTAAAGGTATGGCAGCAATTTGGAAAATCTTAAATGAAAAATATGGTTTTGACTCATTCTTAACAATAAATTTCAACCAGGACCCAGTAGAAAACTTCTTTGGGAACGTTAGAAGTTATCGGGCGATAAACAATATGCCGAACACCGTTTGTTTTGAAGGCGCTTATAAAGCTTTATTATTAAATAATTACAGTTCGCTTCATTCTAACAGAGCGAACTGTGAAGAATTTGCAAACAAAAAAAAAGACCTGACAGAAGAGATTAGTAATACTTAATGTACTAATGTTCCCAATAATTCTATAATATAATTCCATAATATTCTACCACATTCACACAACACCATCTAGTCCCAAACTAAGCAGAGCTTGTACTATGGGTACTAGATAATGGATAAACATACATATATACTTTTTTTTGTAAATACATACATATTATACATAGAAACACCCAGACCAAGACAAACATCCATGTTCATGAAGATATAAATGAAAATGTATTTAACCAGCGAAAGGAAACTGACGATGGTCAAAGGAATTATGACATGCGTGGGGCTGGGTCCTGACCAAATGTCCCTCCGTTCACTAAAACCCATTTTAAAGATCCATTGATGGACCTTTCTGCACTCTTATCTCCACTTTAATCCTTGATGCAGGTTTTTTTGCAAAATGAATTTTTTGAAACTAACTTGTGTTTAAAAATCCATTAAACAGTAGGTGACACATGCAGTACTCTTTTATCAAACACAACTTTCCTGGCTGAATCATAAATCATTACTGCGTATAATGTCAATTGTCTGTGACGCTTTACAATGTCAATTGTCTGTGACGCTTTTTGATTTGCATCATATTATATTCATATAGGGTAAACCGACAGTCGTTGGACAACATCCAATTATTGGACACCTACAATATACACGTTAATAATAAGATATCCTTTGCAAAAACGCGCCATCAGTTGATTCCAATATGGACTGTTGACATTTGTTATTGTAATAATTCTTAGTGAGTATCACAGATGGCAGCAGTATAAACACAACAATGTCTTTTCCAGTCGGACATCGTGGCAGGTGGACGTTGAGCGTAAAAATTAAAAAATCATAAGGTTAGAAGTTTGGTTCCAAAGTGATATCAGCGGGTCTGAAGAATTTATGCTTCTAGCTATTGGTGGAGCGGTAAGGTTAAGCTTAAGCTGTTCATTTCCATGGTTTTAAATACAAAGGTGTGCTGTTTTGAGGTTATTTTGCACTGTCCAATGACTATCAATTTTTTTAAACAAAAATCTAATTTTGGACACTGTCCAATAACTATATTTTTTTTCAATAAGAAGTTTTAACCAGACACTTCTATATTTCGGCTTTTTTGGTTGATAAAGGCGTGTTCATATTTTAAGCTTTGTCGGTGACTTATTTCAGTTATTGGACGGCTGTCCAATAATTGTTGCTGCAGATAAGTCTTGAAAAAAAAAAGATGGCTTAAGGTAAAAAGAGAGCTTATGATGCAAATAATTATAAATAGCACTAAAGGAGCTAGAAGAATCTGATAAACCAAAGATACGCGAAATTGCTAGAAAAAACGGTGTGCCAAAGTCAACCTTACACTTCAAACTAAAAAATCCGGATCACAAAGTATCTTTTGGTCCAAGACCCTTTTTAACAGAAGGAGTCAGTTTTGGAATTATGGATCAAACGGTTAATACGTAGAGTATTCCCTTTGAAAATAGAAGACCTGAGAAGAAGTGTACACGTTGTAGAAAACCCTCGACCAAATCCATTTAAGGACAAATATTCAGGAAATAGATGGGTTAAAGCATTTTTGAAAAGACATCCAGATATTGTCCCCCGGACTAGCGAAGGTGTCACTTAGTCAAGTGCCTGTGTTTCTGAGACAGACATCCGAAAGTTGTTTGAAGAAATACGCTAATATTTAACAGAAACAGGCCTTGTTGACATCTTAAATGAAGCGTCTCGGGTTTTTAATGGTGACGAAAGTGGTTTTCAGCTTTGTCCAAAAACCGGTAAAGTTTTGGCTATCAAAGGAAGCAAAAATGTATACAAGAAGGAATGTATAACAGTAATGTTTACATTCTCAGCCTCCGGGGATACTTGCCCACCTTTGATAGTTATAAATATCAAAGAATCCCACAAAATGTAGCTGAAGGGATCCCCAATTAATGGGGCATTGGCCGCAGTGACAACGGATGGATGGCGTCAGAACTATTTTTCGAGTACATTGCCAATGTTTTTTATCCCTATTTACAAAGACAAGGAATAAAGCTACCCGTTATCTATTTTCTAGACGGGCATAAACTCATCTCACATATGACGTTAGTAAATATGTAATGAACTGGGAATTGAATTGATAACTTTATATCCGAATGCAACAAGGATATTACAACCGGCTGACGTTGCTGTGTTTAGACCTGTTAAGGCGGCTTGGAAAGATGCGGCAAGGGCATGGTTAATAAATAATCCGGGAGAGTCAATTTCAAAAGTGAATTTCGCTGGTATTCTTAAAGATGCTTTAAAACAATATATGTAGCAAAACAATGATTCAATATAAAAAATATTCGAAAATATTGCGTAACTGTATTGATCAGTCCATTAAAATTTTTAACCGTGACATGATGGTTAAATCAAAAAATGTAAGCAAAACGTCATGGCGGTTAATTAAAGAAGAATCAACATCATATGAACAAATAAAGACCATTACTAGCATTAATAGTAAACATGATACATTGCTTTATAATCCGTACGACATTGCCAAGGAGTTCAATGCACATTTTGCTAACTTATCACATCTTAATACTAGTTCCTTAACCAATACAAGTAAGGCTAGCTCGTGCAATAGCATTTTCTTACGACCATTTTTATGTAATGAAATTTTCTCTATAATTATATCATTGAATAATAGTAATGCGGTCGGTTATGACGAAATAGCGACAAATATTCTCAAGAGCTGTTCAGTAGAAATTACTCCGATACTTACACATTTAGTTAACCACTCATTTAAAGACGGGTGTTTCCCTAGTGTGCTCAAATACTCAATTGTGAAACCATTGCATAAAAAAGAGAAAAAAAACATGCATGAGTAATTACAGACCAATATCTCTCATACCAATTTTGTCAAAAGTCTTTGAAATGGCAATGTATAAACGTCTTGCAAGTTTCATTAAAAAACATAATGTGTTACGACAAGAACAGTATGGCTTTCAAAGGGGAAAATCGACAACATTAGCGTGTTTTGATTTGGTAAGTAAAATAATTGATAATATAGACCGTAATAGAGTAGTTACTGTGATATTTTTTGACATGTCCAAGGCGTTCGATCTTGTATGTCATGAAACGCTTTTAGAAAAGTTAAATAAATATGGTATCAGAGGACCAGCACTAAGTTGGATTAGAACGTATCTAAGAGAAAGGCGACAAGCTGTACAAATAGATAATGTAAATAGAAATAAAGAGCTTGAACAATATAGATCAACCTATCTTATAAATAGTTATGGTGGAACACCATAACTATTTATAAGAAGAACAAGGAAGCGTTCTTGGACCATTATTATTTTTAATTTATATTAATGACCTTCCTGACATTACTCCTAATCCTTTTATTTTATTTGCTGACGATGTTTCCCTAATAATGACTTGTAAAAATGATACTGACATGGATAAATTTTCTTCTGACATAAATAATACTATACAATCTATATTAAAATGGCTCGCTGATAATAATTTAATGGTAAATCTAGACAAGACAAATTTCATTCAATTTAGGACATATAATACAAATATCAGAGACATAAAAATTAATTATAACGATCAAAACATTACTCAAGTAAAAGAAACAAAATTCTTGGGTATTCATTTAGATGAACATCTAAACTGGAAGTCTCACATCCATAAAGTGTGTAATAAAGTAAACAGTTTTGTTTTCGTCCTTTATAAACTTCGTAAGACTTCAACTGAAAAAACGGTCCTAGCAGCTTATCACGGATGTGTTGCCTCTGTTCTAAATTACGGTTTAATATTATGAGGAAACTCTACAGAAATACAACGAGCATTTCTTGCTCAAAAAAAAATGTATTAGAGCTATTGCTGGTATACCGCCCTGGGAATCGTGTAAGACATTATTTAAAAAGTTTAAAATACTTACACTACCCTGTATGTACATATTAGAAGCAGCTAAATTTGTTAAATTATACCCCAGTCGATTTGAAACTGCTAAAAACATATCCATTCGAAACACTAGAAATCCAGACAGAATTGTGTTAAAAAGAGTACCAAGAACGACAATGTATCTGAAAAATTTAATTACAATGTGTGGAAAAATTTACAATGCTGTACCTCCTAACATAAAAAATCTACCACTTAATCAAATCTGCAAAAAATTTAAACAATGGCTGTTAGAAAATAATTTTTATTCTGTCACTGATTTCTTAAATCGCAATTCTTAAAACAAAATAATGTACCTATGACATCTTAGTAATTAAATTCCTATTGAAACTATATGTAGACTATTGAATATTGTTAATAATGTATGTGTGTTTTCATGATTGATTGTATTGACTTCTATTTATATTTGACATTGGCTATAATTTTTTATTTAATTGATTTAATTTTAAAGCTATAAAATGTATGATGTTTTTGCATGTCGCTAAGCGACAAAATGTACTGGCTCTATGTACCATTTTGCTCCATCTCCTTTGTACCTACATTTTATGCAAATAAAGAATATTATTATTATTATTCACATACATCTTTAATATATTCTCATAATAAATAAGTACATTTTTAAATATATCAATTATAAAAATACATTTAAAAATATAAAAATCATTATGGGGACCCACCAGTATCGGGAACAGGGTCCAAGCTACTGGTGGTTAGGGCTCCAGAGACAGGAACCGCCTCACTATGCGTGCCGTGTCCAAAAGTACCGCCTTCTGTATCAGACCCTTGACCCAAGGATCCAACGCGAGCCTCTTAAGATGGTGGTCGAGGCTCTTGGCTATAAGACCATTCACTGTGACGATTATCGGCACAATAATTGCTGAATCGACATCCCACATGTCGACAATCTCGTGCGCCAAGTCCAGATATTTAATCTGCTTATCTTTCTCAGCCTTCACGAGATTCTCGTCATGAGGGATGGCGACATCAACAATTATTGCGCGGCGCTCTGATCGATCTACCACCACAATATCAGGTTTGTTGGCTACAACAGTCCTGTCTGTGATGATAGATCGATCCCAGTACAATGTGATATGACCACTTTCCAGAACAGGTTCCGCCACATACCTGTAGTACGGCACCTCAACATCTACAAGCCTGTATTTCAGAGCAAGTTGCTGGTGAATGATCCTGGCTACTTGGTTATGCCTGTGCAAGTACTCGCCGTTAGCAAGACGCGAACAGCCGGAAACTATATGTCTGAGGGATTCACCAGGCTGGTGACACGCACGACAAATGTCCGTGGTGCCATCCCTCAGAATATATTTCCGGTAGTTATTCGTCTTGATAACTACATCAGCAATTGCACAAACAAACCCTTCGGTTTCCCCAAAAAGGTCACCGAAGCGTAGCCAGTTCACCGAGGCTAAAAAGTCTACATCTGGCCCATGCAGGGTCCGGTAGAACCTGCCGTGAAGCTCCTTGCTCTGCCATACAAGCCTGCGATCATCAGTGCTAAGTACTACAGGTCTGCGCCAGCTGTCCTTAGAAAGACTGAGCGGGGTAAACCCGGCGTCCACTGCTACAACATCGCGATGCACATCCACGTTCGCGTTGAGAAAATAATCTCTGAGGTTGCATACCTCGCGGTTGTGCAGGGATTTGACATTTAGAAAGCCACGACCCCCACACTTCCGCGGAATATACAACCTCATTACGGATGAGCGTGGATGATGCATCCGGTGTGCCGTCAGCAGTGTACGGACCTTTCGGTCTAAGGTGTCCAGTTCAGTCTGAGTCCACTTGAGTATGCCAAAGGAGTACATGAGAACCGGCATGACCCAACCGTTGCAAGCTCGAACCTTATTGCCACCTGATAAAAGACTATTTAGTACCTTTTTCAGGCGGCCAAAGAACCGCTCTTGCAACGATTGTTTCATGTCAGCCTCATTAATACTTAAAGCCTGTGACATACCCAAGTATTTGTAGGTGTCGGTTCGGAGAAGTGATCTTAGGTTAATGGAATCTGAGAGTTGAATCCCTTCAGATTCCACCATCTTTCCTTGCTTTACATGAATCACAGCACATTTATCCACACCAAATTTCATGTTGATAGAATTACTAAAACTTTCAGTTATTTTTAGTAAACTTATCAATTGAGGGTTGGTGTGGGCAAAGAGTTTTAAGTCATCCATGAACAACAAGTGGGACACTACCCGACCACTTATTCGTAACCTGTAACCTAGTCCTGAACCCTTCAGCAAGGTACTGAGAGGATTCAGTGCTAAGCAAAACCATAATGGACTCAGACTATCACCCTGGAAGATACCTCGCTCAATCTTCACAAGTTCGCCATTCCCCTGGATCCGTCGGCACCCTGGATAGCCAAGAACCGTTTTCCATTGCCCCATACATGACTTTAAGAAGGTGCGTAGAGTTGTATTTATTTTATACAACTCCATCACCCTCAAAAGCCACGTATGAGGCACAGAATCGTACGCTTTCTTGTAATCTATCCAACATGCTGCCAGATCCTTTCGGTTACGACAAACTTGCTGGGTAATGGTCATATCAATAAGGAGGAGCTCCTTAGTACCACGAGCCCCCTTCCTACATCCATTCTTAGTGTCTGACATAATTGAATTCAATTCAACATGTTTTGATATTTTAGCATTCAGAATAGATGTAAGAAGTTTATAGACCGATGGCAAACATGTAATCGGTCTATAATTACCGGGCTCTGTGGTACTACCTGTCTTGTGGAGCAAGTGGGTTACTCCAGTTGTCATAAAATCTGGGATCGAACCAGATTCTAGGGATGATTGAAACTGGGATGCTAAGCAGCCATGTGAACTACGTAGCCATTTCAGCCAGAAATTGTGCAGTCCATCCGGTCCTGGAGCTTTCCAATTTGATAACGAACGGACTGCACTTGTAACATCTTCGCTGGAAATGACTACGTTTTCCATTTCTGGAATGTGTTCACATGACCGCTCAACATCCCGCATCCAACCACCCTCTGTGTGGCCAATAGGCGCCGACCATATGCTACGCCAAAATTTGTTAGTGGCGTCTGCATCCGGCAGCTGCCCATTAGCCACATCTTGGGCTGGTCGGTCCCAGTTTCTATAAATATTATTATTATTATTATTAAAAAATCCATAAAAGCAGAAACATTAATAAACGGATTTAGAGCTTGTGGTCTAATGTCATTTAATCCTGATGCAATTGATTATACTAAGTGTTTAGGTAGTGATAAAATCAAACAGGTTGAAACTAGTCATAGTGAAATTCAGCAGAATAAACTTACATTTTTAAAATTTAATCAGATGGTTGGACCAACGAAATTAGAAGAAATAGCTAATTGTACTAATAACTTAAACCATACTGATGAAAATTTGCAATTATTATGTCGAATTTATGAAGCATTTGTAAATCCACAATATAATGTTGACAGTATCCCAAATGTCCTAAGTCAGTCATCAAATATTGAACATAATACCATCGCATTCCCTTCATCTGAAAGCGGGTCCGTTGTGAGTTACGAAAATTTACATAAAACGCTACAATCCAATGTTCTAATGATCCACCAAGAGGTATTATATTCTAGAGACATGTCTCACACTCATAACGAAAATATCTTACCAGCAGAAATAACAGTCTTCGATAGTAAAGCTATTGAAACAAATACACCCTCCAAAAATACCTTAAACAAAGGTCCATTGGACAGTCGCCCAATGATTTTTAATAGTGTCGATACAGAGGTAGTAACAGAAACAGGAATAGAAGACCATCCAAAGAAACCTGTGCATGTGACACCATTAAAACACAGTTCTACCCTTTCCGAAGCCATTAAAGTGAGAAATGAATCACGCTTAGCAGATAAAAGCCCAGCGTTTAAAATAATTTCTAATAGCAATTTTGCACCATTTTTGACGCTGCCCAAGACCCCTGAAAGAAAGGGTAAAAGAAATACTGTTCGATTCCCTTTCGCTATAACATCAGAAAAATATAAAGCCATGATAAAAACAAAAACAAAAGAAAGAGTCTATTTTAAAGATAAAAGAGCAAAAAAGAAGCGAAAGACAGGAGAAAAAAAAAACAAAAAAAAGAGATAAAGGAGAAGGAAAACAAATAAATAAAATGTTTCAATCCAACACTTCAAACACAAATGCATGCAAAATACCTATGTTTGAGAGTGACTAAAACCACTAACCGTTTAAGTTGTGCCATGTGTGCCTGTATTTTTTATGTTAAGTGTATTCCTGCTAAGCATAAGCAGCATGTACCACAAGACATCCTGATGGACCTTTTTATTTGTCATGATTGTTATAAGGAAGAAGATGACGACGCTGATACTATTAATACGGAAGAGAACGTTAACTTAGAGGAAAATGATAGTTCAGCTGAAGATGAAGAAGTTTTGTCGATATTTAAAACATATCAACACCAAAAAAATAAAAAATATTAGAAACATTATACGTAAATGATTTCTTACCATTTTTTACTTGATATTAAGTTTTTAACTTGTTTGTAGTAACTTCTTCTTACATTATTTGTAGATCTCCAATTATTGAGACTGATTATTTTATGTAGGTAGATGGTACCTAACTATGTTATTATATTTTATAAATACGGTATAAATTCCTTGATTAAAGTTCCTTATTTTGAATACTGTGTTTTATTTGACTTTTCTTAAAGGCGCGTTTCCATTATACAAGTGATTTGCATACTAGTTGCAAGTTGCATGCAAATTGTATAGTGGAAACAACAACTTGCAAACAAATTGCAACTTGTAAGCAATTAGGTTTAAACTTGTACGCACAATAATCAAGTCGGCACATTTGCACGCAAGTTGCAAGCGCATGCGGTCGTGCATAGAGGATTACTTTGTTTATGACTTTATTACTTTGTAAAAATAACTGCTAAATGGGATACGGAGAAAACAATAATGTTTATTGAGGAATATCATAGACATGATTGTCTTTGGGAACCAAAAAATAATCTTTACAAAAATCGAGTCGCACGCGAATCAGCATATAGAAAACTAATCGAAGTGATGAACCTTAATGGTATTGTTATGACCGTAAAAGAAGTAAAAAATAAAATACGATCACTGCGTACCACATTTTTTGCTGAATTAGCAAAAATCGAAAAATCCGAAACAACCGGTAGTGGAACAAGTAACATATACACACCAAAATAAAGCTGGTTTAACACAATGAATTTTTTGCTGACGTCAACCGAATTAAGAAGGAATGAAGAAAGCACCACTGTAAGTATCATTTCTTTTATTTTATTTTTTAAATCATTCTTTCTTGCCATGTTACAGCACCATCTGTAGCAAAGTAGCTAGCAAAGTCATCTCTTATTTCAACCGCTGTTTTGGGACTGCTTGACGGTTGTGCCGGGCGTAATTGCTGAAATGCTCTCATTTTCACGTCATTGAACATGCCTTCACTATGTCCTGTTATTGAATTTTCTCGATCAACAAAATTAGGTGTAATATATGTTCTAGTAGTTTGTCTCAACCAATTGTGCAGTGCACAGCATGCTTTTATTATTTTATCAACTGTATTCACCTCAACAGCAATAGGTCGCTCAAAAATTCTCCACTTCGCTACCAATAAACCAAACGCATTTTCAACCACTCGTCTTGCTCTCGACAGTCGGTAGTTAAATATTTTCTTTTCTTTAGTTAATCCTTGGGTTCGAGGATATGGCTTCATTAAATATTTTTTAAGTGGAAATGCTTCATCTCCTAATACCACTGAATTAGGTGGTATATTTGAGCTACCATTTTCTAATATTGACTGAAGAGTTGAATGAGAGAATATTGTTCCGTCTGATGTCTTCCCATAATGTCCAACATTAATGTATCGAAAGTTTAAGTAACTATCGCATAATGCAAACAAGACTATGCTAAAATGTCCTTTATAGTCATAATATAAAGAACCACTCCCATTTGGGTATCTCAAGATGACATGCTTTCCATCAATTGCTCCAATGCATCGTGGAAAATTGCAACGATCTTCGAATCCTTTTAAAAATTTCATTCCACTCTTCACTAGTATTCGGAAACTGAAAGAAATAAAAAACATTAAAGAAATGTTTTATTTTATTTATTTTTAAATTTATTGAATGAATTATGTTTTAGGTTGAATCAGAAAATACTTCAACAGATAGTAGAGAAAATACGCCAGCCAGAGCCAGTGGTTCTCGAAGCTCATCTCAAACACAGAGTCAATCCTCATCCAATTTTCGACAATCGATTCGAAATGCAAGATATGATCACATAGATACCGCACTTCAAGAATTGAGAAAAATAAATAAGAGTGTAGAATCGGAAAATGAATTTGATGTTTTTGGTCAAAACGTTAGTCTTCAACTTCAAAAACTGCCGTTAGAGTACGCTCTAGAAACTCAACAACTTATAATGAAAGTTTTAAAAGAGCAGCGAATAAAATGCTTAAAAGAAAAGGCACAACAACAAGCACTTGTAATTTCTATACCTGATAATATAAATCTTGATTTAGTGGATTACATTGAAACCGAGAGTAAGCGTGATGAACCAGGACCATCGGACAGTAGCAAAGAAGATTTATTAGGTCGTGCTGTTCGCGCTATGGGTTCATTGGAATCTGATGACGATGATTAGGATTTTTGAGTTTTCGACCCACTAACTTTCGTGGTTTCGTGATTCGTGAGTTTAAAGTTGTTTCACAGATTGAAAATAGCCGCCGATCAGTCCTCTTTAATGTTCAGATTAATTATAATAAAAATATGTTGAACATTGATCTTATACATTGTTTTACTTACCTTTATATATTCTTGAAGTGACTCATAAATTGCGTCGCAGACATGGGGCAGGAATTTAGAAATACTACATTTAGGCACACGATACAATTCTTCCAATGTTCCAAGACTAGTACCCGATGCCAGATATTTAAGCGTCACTTGCAATTTAAATTTTGCAGGCAGAGCGGGTCTAAGAATAGTGTCTTGCTTAGATATTCTGGAAGAAATCTTATCCAATAAATTTAAAAATAGTTCTTGGTTCATTCTGAGATGAATATGGTACCGTTTAGGATCTTCTGTAGCCAATTCTGTTAACAGATTATTCGACGTACCGTAGCGTAAGCATCTCTTTTGTGAATCCATTTTCTAACCCACTGCACTGAACTGGTCAACGTCGATGCTTTTTTTTGTTATTTAATACGTGTATAATTATTGCGTATACAACTCTGCATGCAGCGACAAGCACAGCACGTCTTCTACCCATGATAAACACTGTACAACTAGAACTAACTTGTATACCACTAAAATCTTGTATGCAAGCTGCAAGTTGAACAAAATCGTGTTTCCAATTCAAATCACTTGCACACAAGTCTGACGTCATACATGTATGCAAGCACTTGCATAATGGAAACGAGCCTTTAACACTCTATTGTGACGAATGCAACAAGTTTGAAGGAAAAAGGTATAAAAATAATCTGTCCAATAATTATATATCCATTGTCCAATAATTAAAAAAAGTGTCCAATGACTATGATTTCAATAACTTTTTTTTAATCTCACATAAAATATAAATAGCCTTTTAGACATGTATTGTATATTAACATGTTAGCGCATATATTCTAGAATAAGAATCTCATAAAATTACAAAAAAAAAAGTATAAAGTTTTTACAAATATTTGAAACTTGCAAAAATTGATCGTTAGCTGTCCAATAACTGTCAGTTTTACCCTATGTAGTAAATAATTAATTATTAAATACGGTTTGTCGTCGAGCATGGAAGTGGCTGAATTACATTATATTAAAAATAAAAAAGCGTTATTATGTGACGGATATAAGTATCATAAGAAAACAACATACAAGCAAGGTTCAATTCTATGGCGGTGTCGTTATTGGAAATCGAAGTGTTGTTCAGGAACTTTAACAATAAACGAGGTATTTTCCCATTTTATATTAATTATCTCAATAGTACTTAACTTACGTACGTAAGTAGGTACCTGTAGCCCATTATAATTCTGTTTTCTTTCAGGATAATATCATTAAGCGTCATCCACATAAAGAAGTTTGCAAACCAGACCATGCATGTAATCAGATATTGTTGGCAATTGATGAGTGCAAAAATAATGTAACATCTTCTGAAAATCTGCCCATTCCAAGTATTTACAAAAAAATCGCACGAGACAAAGGTGGCGCCACTTGTCACGTGAAAGTTCTCGCTACGTATTTAACATTATTAAAAATTCAAAACCTGTACATTCCTCAGTGCAATAGAGTTTAAACTAGTTGTAATGTTCCAAAATTTAAGTGGTAGTGTTATACAAATGAAAAATTGTGTAGAACCATAAAACAAACAAAAGTAAACATTGACCAGTGAATACAAAAATCACAGACTAATTAGAAATGCTACGCAACAAAAATAAACCGACAAAACGACTCAGTGACAAGTGTAAATACGTATTAATCTGTTGTACACCCAATATAATCACTCGATCGGAGTGCTACAAGAAATTTCTAAGTGATATACGAATATTTACTGTGAATTAACAAATTGACGAAAACAAGCATCGTTAAGAAAACTTTCAAATAACTCACAACGCACGAAGAGTACACTGCCATCTATATAACTGCGTTCGTACTAACTACGAATAAATGCATGTCGATAAATCACCATACAACCTATAATTTTAGTCATAAAACATCATTACATGCATAAGATTAATATTTTCGACCTAGCAACGCAAGGCCGTAGCCGAGTGGCATAACACTCTAGCTGTCAACGTTACGCATCGAGTTCGGATCTCAACCGCCGGTGTCTTTTTATGGATGTTTCCGGACTATTTCACAATTTAATAAGAATATACCACGATCGCTGCAAGTATTTGTGACGACTCAAGTTAGAAATTTATCAAATATCTACATACAAAAACTACGAGATAGTGTGTGATTAGTAAATATGAGCAGAATAACAACAGAAGGTTCTACTACTACTTTACAAAATGATTCATTCTACGATAAAATTAATAACATTACATATCGAAAGCCTACACGAACAAGTTCATTGGATGATTTGAGTAATTTAAAAAACACTAGTAATAAAAAAAAAATTGACTCAACTATGATGAGTATTCCGGATAGCCTGCATGACAATAGTGACATAATGAATGACCTAAGTAAACAAAATAAGTCACAATACAGTTACAAGGTGCGCACTTAGAAATTGAAAATTTGCACAGTGAAAATTTCCGTCTAAAATGTGATCTTCAAAATATGATAAAAACTGTAAATACATATAAAAAATATGCACAACTCCTAAGAGAAAAACTATAGCAGCATCGGCATCATCCGCCAATAATAGCAAAATACTGCCAAAAAACTCGCATCTAGTGTGCAGAATACAAATGACCTATCAGAATCATGTTCTACTTCCTGCCCGTACACGACCATCAAGGCTGATAAAGGGACCCAAACTTGTGACATCAAAAGTCCAATAAATACTCACACTACAACACATGAAATATCTGAGCGATTTTAAAAAAAATGACCGTTGTAAAAGTATGCTGTCCACTAACTTCAGCAATTAATTACTCAGCAAAAAAAACTTTAAAGATGTATTTTAACTCATATGCATTAAAAAATCTTATTAAGATTATGCTTAAAAATAAAAAGGACGTAATTCTGGCAAACAAAATAAATACAATAGAATTAAACTTGGATGAAACACCTGATTTTTGATGTCCACCAAACCCTGCCATCTGAAAAGTTCGATTACTACCACAGAATTGCATTTAATATGTCAAATTATTGTAAAATACAAATATTTAAAGGCACAAATAAACGTATAATTTAAC
Organism: Euclidia mi; assembly: GCA_944739405.2. Taxonomy (NCBI): domain Eukaryota; kingdom Metazoa; phylum Arthropoda; class Insecta; order Lepidoptera; family Erebidae; genus Euclidia; species Euclidia mi. The sequence goes on from OX123182.2 coordinate 655,743, forward strand.
GATAATTAAAAGAAAACATACTAAATAACTCAATTTACTCTTGTCCTCTAAAATCACGAGGGGTGGAAATTCCGGCTAAGTAACGAAGATTACAGTTACTTGTAAAAGAAAAACATACCATATTATTGTTTTTAGACTTCTGGCAACAATTTTAATGTAACGTCAAAGAATGAACGAGAACGCCATTGTACGTTTTACGCTGTTAGTTACGAAACGTTTTGGAGGTTAGGTGTGTGAAAAATAATTCCATCTTAGTAACTGCAGTATTTTCTCAGGTAAGAATGTTTTTATTATCATTTTGTGTTTCTGGAATTGTTCTTTATTAATCACATATTATTTGTGCAATATAGTTGAATATTTAAAGTATATCATACAAAAACGTTTTTTCGAGTAGCCCAAGACAGTAATTGAATCGATTATTTGAGAAACGCCACAAGCAGGTTTTTTGGCAAAATTACTTTTTTTGCGGCAATGTGTTCTATGGCTGTAAATACGCATTACAGAGAGAAATCCCACAAGTCAATGCGTTAAAACGGATATTATAACAGACTGAATATTTCATTTAGTTGGGCAACCCCTTAGGTCAGTAGACTAATAAGGGTTTCTCAAATAAATAAGGGTAAAGGGCCTAACGAAGTAAGCACATTTCTTTATCAATATTTGAAAGAAAATATGAAAAATGTTGAGCACTTGCATGTGTTTACAAAATAAAAACCACACGGTCGTAAGAGTTTTATCGGCATTGGTATAGCTCGGAATGTTCAAGACCATCGAGCAGTATTTTCCAATTAGAGGTCACTCGTTTTTACCTTGTGACCGAGACTTCGCCGTCTTGAAAAGAAAAATAAGATGAACTGATCGTATCTATACTTTTTTTTTATGGTAATAGCCTGATGGTCAGCAATTACCGCCGCCCATGGACACAAGCAACACCACAGGAGTCACAAGTGCGTTGCCAACCCTTGGGGTTGGGAAAAGGGATAGGATGAGGAGTGGGATCAAGGAGAAGGGATAGGGCCTCCGGCACTCTCACTCACCGAACGAAACGCAACAGTTTAGGTACTGTTACTTTACGTCGATTTTCTGAAATCAGCAAGGCTCTACTACCTTACATACACAGTGAAGGAAGTTGCAGCATTGATTCTAAGCTCAACGGCGAAAAACATATTCCTGGTCTCATTGCCTTCGTCCTGTGACATAATAGAATTCAAAAAGTGGTGGCCAAAATATTACAAAAAGAATATGCTCTCGCTAGAATCAGCTGGTAGACACATATCCAAAAAACAGAAAGTGTCATTCAAGATCAGCCAATATTGCTACTTTCGCTATTCTCATGAAAGAGATGGAGTAGTAGTCGTAAGGTACTTTATTGACGGCCTGGCTGATCACTCTTTTAATCTTAAGAATGCATGTAAGGAGAGACTGGTTTTGCCTAGCAACAAAGCGTATCCAGAGGGTCAAATTCCCATTAACAAAAAGAAAATGGAAGATCTAAAAACACTTAGAAATTACTTGCCACAAGATAAAGAAGTACAGGAGTTTTATGAAAAAATATACCAATGGCCGGTCATAGACCGTAAGACAGATGAGTCTTTGGGTTAGACAATTAATAATATCATTGTTTATATTAGAATTATTGAAAAAAACGTTGTCTGATTAAAAATTCATGGTGTTAAACGTGTCAAATGTGTTTTATTTTTCGTTTATTTGAGAAAGCCCATAAGTCAACGATTTTGAGCGCTATTTATTTCGTGATAATTAGAATATTATGGAAAAATTATCAATTTATATAGATATCATTTAAACCATTCAAACTAAGTAAAAAACACATTTATGGCCATACATTTTTTTTCCAGGGAAAGGTGTTTTTCGTCTCCTGTAAAGTTAGGGTCTGTTGACTTATGGGGTTTCTGAAATAATCGATTCAATTCGTAACGACCATTACGTAACGTTATGTATATACGGAACGTTTTTTGTTACGTAATGGAATTGTAAGGCTGTGTCGAGCTTGGAATTTGACTAGTGGGTATGCTTACATTAATTTTAAAGGATCACTGCGCGTCGCATGCACATTGATTTGTAAAAAAAGAATTTTAGAGAACTTGTTATGTGTTATAATTATTGATCTGTGGTAGTTTGTTGCCTAACGAATAACTTTTATCATCGTCAGCCTTTAGAAGTCCACAGCTGGACAAGGCCTCTCCTTTCAAAGGAGGAATTGGCCTACTATACCACGCTGGGCAAACGGGTTGGTATAGGGTTTGTATCAAGTTTTCCTTCTCTTACAGTGCTCTATGCATAATATTATGCTCCCTCTGTCGACTCTTACGACACCCATGGGATGATATGGGGTGATGACAATCCGTATTCTTAATCTGTCACCACACGGACTTTAGAAGAATAACTTTGGATTGATGTAATTTATTTTATAATTCATAGCTTCTTGATTACTTTTATTATTAATAACACTAGAAATTATCTGTAGGTACTTCAAATTATATAAAGTTATATTTAAAATTCCGAAATTTGTTCTTTGGACCAAGGATCTATTTCAAATTCTCTAAAAATCTTATTTATTTTGTACACATCCTGTCATGATTATTTGCTTCCAATGACTGGCTTTTTGCTTACGGTCATGTTTTTGAAATTTCTCAGATACGGTACTGAACCCCCCCGTGGGATCTCCACCTTGTCGTGGTGGGGGGGCTCAGTAACCGTGGATTGGTCACCCGCGGTGAAGCTAAGAGGGATCCAGGAGGGGACGCTCCGCGTGGGCTTGGAGGGGCCTGCGCAGGATGCGTCCAACGGTGCGGGTGCGGGGGACAGTTCTGTCTGTCCCTCGCAGTCGGGTGCGGTCGCGGGAGGAGAGGCGTGTCGGTGTTGCGTTGCCGCGCGCCCTATCTCCCGCGACCGAATGGGGGCGCACCATTCGATGCGTCGCGGTGGGGCCGCAGAGGAAGAGGAGATGCGGTGTTGCGTTGCCGTCCTCCCTATTCTCTGCGGCCGCTGGGCGTTTTGGCGGCGGAGTCCAACACCTTAATCCGTCGCCAAGGGGGTTTTGATCGGGGCCCGCCTGACCATCTGGCGGGCCAATGCCCGTCGGAGGGTGGCGACGAGTGCTTTGGTGATGCCCCACCCTCCGACACACGGGTACATGGCGGAAATCGAGGTGGTTTTTAGTGGAAACACCACATACTCCGGCTCTTATTTCCCCCAAGAGTCGGAGATCCGAAGGGATTTTCCACCTCGTAAAACAAAAAAAAAAAAAAAAAAAAAAAGATACGGTACTGAAAACGCCACTCACAAAAGTAGAATAAGATTTTCTTACAAACAGCTTTAATTACTCAATACCAAGGTTAGAGAAGACATTGAAGCATTTTATCTTCGAGATGACATAACCAGGTGTACTGCAGGAAAAAGAGTGTAGGACAAAAGGAAAAAATAAAATGCAAATAAGGTATATGGTGGACACCTTACAAAATCTCTATGAAATTTATAAAGTCTCCTTTATAAATTTCATAGAGATTTTGTAAGGTTTTGTAAGGCGGTAAGCAGACTTTCTCGACATTTTATAGATATAAGCCATTTTATGTTTTATCTCCGAATGTAAGAACTAGGGATACCTGTGTGTGCATAAAGCACAGCAATATTGATTTAATTCTACAATCATTAAAGGCGAATGGTTTTGTATCATACAAAAATATTGACGAGGTGACAAACATTTTTTTTTTTTCGGGTTGGAAAATCCTCATGGAGTCCCTCAGCCCTGGGGGATGGGCGAAGGGGACTGTCAGACTCTCACTGACTAAAACCCAACCCGTGTGCCTCATGTACCCGTGTGTCGGAGGGTCGGGTTTCGCCCAAGCATACGTCGCAACCCCCCGACGGATATTGGCCCGCCAGATGGCCCGGCGGGCCCCGGACAAAACCCCCTTGGCGGCGGATGAGGGTGTTGGGCTCCGCCGCCAAAACACCAAGCGGCCGCAGAGGATAGGGCGGACGGCAACGCAACACCGCATCTCCTCTTCCTCTGCGGCCCCACCGCGACGCATCGAATGGTGCGCCCCCATTTGGTCGCGGGAGATAGGGCGCGCGGCAACGCAACACCGACACGCCTCTCCTCCCACAACCACGCCTGACTGCGAGGGACAGACAGAACTGTCCCCCGCACCCGCACCGTTGGACGCATCCTGCGCAGGCCCCGTCAACCCCACGCGGAGCGTCCCTTCCTGGATCCCTCTTAACTTCACCGCGGGTTACCAATCCACGGTTACTGAGCCCCCCACCACGACAAGGTAGAGATCCCACGGGGGGAGGTGACAAACATATTTTCTTGTAATACAACATCATTTGACTGTATGTATGGCAATTGTGCAAACTATAAAACTGTGCACGTCGATTACGATGAAAGAAAATCTGGTGATCAAATTACTTGGTGGAAATGGGTACGAATATATCACAAGTATGAAAAATCTGGCAGGGAAATAAGTACTAAAAAAAACTATGAAACAGGAACAGCAGGGAATCTTCAATGAACTCATCTCTGAATTTGAGACGGCAATAGTGCAATTTAAATTACATTATTATAACTGGAAAGAACAGCAGCGACAGTACAGACAATGTGTTAATAGTCTTAAAGATGGAGAAATCGTTATTTTATGCGATTACTCAAAAAATTATGACTGTAAATTAAGGTGTAAATACTCAAAAGAGATACAAGCAACACACTTTGGGGCTTCAAAAAACTCTATAACAATTCATACTGGAGCAATTATTTTCAAAGATCATTTTCAAACATTTGCTACACTATCCGATAGTACTTGCCATGAGCCTGATGCCATCTGGGCACATCTTCTTCCTATTTTCAAATATGCCAAAGAAAAATACCCTATAGATGTAATCCATTTCTTTTCCGATGGCCCGACTAGCCAATATTGGCAAAAGAAAAGCTTTTATTTGTTAAATCTATTTACAGACAAATTAAAATTAAAATATTCTACTTGGTCCTTCTCGGAAAGTGGATATGGCAAAAGTGTTGCTGACGGTGTAGGAGGTTCGGTAAAACGGCAACTGGATAGGAAAGTTGCTTACGGCTGCGATATCACAAATGCAACAGATGTTTATAATGTGCTACAAAATGTTATGAAAACTACAAAATGTTTTTATATAAATGATAATGATATTAAAAATATAGGCAAGCTAATTCCATCCAATGTTACAGCTGTTTCTGGTACGATGAAATTACACCAAATTATATCCACACAGAAAAAAATAATTAAACATAGGTTAATTAGTTGCTTTTGTGGTGATGTTGCAGGATTATGTGATTGTCATTGTCCTAAATCCCATATACTTGTACCAAATGTTGTGACTTCTGATGAGAACTTAACATCAACAAATGAATGAAGTTAGTTCTCTGATCAGTAACATAGCTGAAGAAAACGAATTAGGCCCTATTGATTCTTCTATAGCGATGACAATATCATCAGAGAATAATAACATCTTTTTTGATACCCCAATAATATGTTCCACACCGTCAGTAATGCAAGATGATATTCCCCTCGACCCGACGACCCGGTCCTAAATCAACTAAATATTCTTGAGTTAACACATGTAGAAGATCATATAAAAAAATCAAGTAATATAGAGACATACAAGTAATATAGATATTCAAACCATAGATCTTACATGTCCACAAAAACAATGTTTGCAAGATATTAAATCTCTTCCTAGTACATCTTATAATAAAAAACGAGCCTGTATACTGAAACCTGGGGAATACCCACTATCCAAAAGAACTTTGAGCAAACCAATGAAAGGAATAGATAACAAAGAAAATAAACGTCGTCGGGTGAAAGTTCGGTTACCAACAACAGCTAGAAATATTTGCTGTTACGAGTGCAGTATCTGTAAAAAAGATTATTTAAATTTAAAGGAAATGATTAAATGTATGGTGTGTAAAATCTGGGTTTGTTAAACATGCAGTGGGACTGATGCGTATGATTACATTTGCCCAATTTTTCTTGGTTCTGAAGAGTAGGTATACTTAGCCCAAAGACAAGTTTGCGTTTATTCCACTTTGTTCACCTGGGTGATATCATCCAGTAGGTGTATATACTTAGGACATAACAAAGTAGGCTTTGTGGTGAAATGAGGACATTTCACCTTGGAAGAATTACACCTATGTGATATCTCCCAGGTGAAATAATTCGACATAAGCCGTGGCCTTTGATCACTTAGGAATTAATTCACCCAAGGTAACAAAGGCGACTTTTCTTTATTTTATCTTGTGGACTTTGACTGATAAATGTTGACTTTGGGACTTGGGAGATATCACCTAGGTGAAATTCTTCAAAGGTGAAATGAGGACACCAAAAAGTCTAGTTTATTCACCCGAGTGATATCACCCAGCTCAACATAGTGGAACAAACTGTAATAAGTCTTAAAATAAGCTGTCTGTCCTTGTATTTGGTTTTATTTAAATTTTATAACTTGCTTTATTTCGTTATATATAATATAATTAGAATTTTTTACGTAGCATAGCATCACAGTTCACGCAATTTAAGTTAACCGAACTGAAGTAGGCCATTTGGCTGTCCATTTATACAATTTTTAACCTTAAAAATTCATTGTGCATTCAAACGGTTCATTTTGGTCTGGCCAAGTTAGATTGCGGGTACTGTATTTAAGTGAGGTTTAACGGAAACATACTCCCCTTACTTGATTATCTATTTTTTTATCATACTTAATGAGAGTTATGGTAAGAATAAGAAGTTAATATATTTTAAGTCATGTCACTAAAATCATTGGTTCTACTATTATAAGTTTGTAGGGGTGAGCGTAGGACACGTCACGCACACTAGTGCAACCTAATGTATAAAAATGTATGCAACGTAATTGTAAGCGCTCTGCTTGTCGCGACTCCAGTGAAGTTACAATAAAGTTCGTGTGTGCTCCATACCATATTTGATTTATCTCCGCATCCAAAGACCTTGAACCCCAAACCTAAAGTGGTGACCCCGAGCTGTGATTTGTGCAACCTTCAAACATTTTTGGACAGAATTGTGAAACTTTCCACGACGCAAGATGACCACTGCAGAGACCACTCCGGTTTCCGAAATCGCTGCCATAACCCTGACCTCCAAAATACCCGAATTTTGGACGGACCAGCCCAGGGTATGGTTTATCAGAACGGAGGCGATGCTGGCACCACAGAAGCTGTCCGACGATTCCAGGTACGATATAGTCATTTCAAAGCTAAGCAAGAACGCTATACAACAAGTGACCGATATACTTACCGACCCACCTCCTGTGAAACGCTTTGACGCACTCAAGGCACGTCTGTTGCAAATCTACGAGGAGTCTGAGAATAGGCAGATCTACAAGCTAATTAGCGAGATGGAGCTCGGCGACCAAAAGCCATCGCAACTCTTACGACGCATGCGCGAGCTCGCCAAAGGAAAAGTACCGGACGACACACTTCGTATATTATGGCAAGGTCACTTACCCAGTACTACGCGAGCAGTCTTAGCCGTGTCTGAAATAAAGGAATTGGACCGACTGTCTACGATCGCCGACAAAGTATTCGAGACGACGCGCAGCGCAGACCAGATCCACGAGATGTCGCAGCAACAGCCCACAACCACGCAGCCAGTGCAACCCTCGTGTTCCAAGGACACTGAAACCATCATGGCTGAGATCGCGAAGCTGACTCTAAAAATCGAACAACTGGACCGAGGAAGACCGCATTTTCGACCCCGCTGGAACAACAATCGCGCACGCTCCGGATCCCGCGCTGGCAGCCGTGACCCTTCAGCACCGCGTCGGACCCCGGAGAGCCCGGACTGGCTCTGCAACTACCACAACAGATTTCACAATAGGGCTAGGAAATGCGAAGAACCCTGCGCGTGGAAGGCACCAAACAGCCAGGAAAACTAGAAAAGGCGCAGACTACGTCGGAGCTCTGTGCCATCTCACCTTGTCACCGCCTACGCATCCTGGATAGAAACACCGGACTATATTTTCGGATAGACACAGGTGCAAACGTGTCTGTCCTACCCGTTAGACTGTTTCGTGCTAGAAGTCAAGAGTGTAGTGAATACAAGCTCTACGCAAATAATCAGAGCTACACAAATCACTCCACTTCACCCGCGGGCGGTTTTGTTGGTTTATAGTATAGAAGCGATACAATATGGCGGTATTACACGTGTTCGGCGCGACACGGATCATTCTTGACTGTCTCGCGCGTCGTTGAACTCGGCGAGGAATCAGCGATAGACGTGCCTTTTGGGAGAAAGGGAAGGAATAAAAAGGATCGCTCGTATTGGACAAGCAAGCGAGGAACGATTGACGTTGATGTAATTAATTATCAACAGAAAGGTAGATGGCGCTACCATATCCCCCCGACCCTAAAGAGTTGCCTTTAAAAAAAAAATAACTTAGCTATGTAGGATGTACAACCGCATAACCCATCAATAGGCTAAGACAGCGATTTGATATTAAAATTAATCTAAATTAACTTTAGCGAAACAATTATGACGAAAACTACAAACTAAATACTTAAACTAAGAAGTAGATCCAACTTCAGGCTAGATCTCACTGAGTTGGAAGCGGACAGAGACGTACAACAGGGCGCACGTAGCTCCCTTTCGCGGTTTTCACGGTAACAACGCGGGTTGTACCGTCTTTATCATGTATATTGACGACCAACGTACCCTCCTGTATAGGGGATGCACCGATGCAGGACTATTCCACTTGGATCTAGCCTGAAGCTGGTGGAGATATTCCGCACGCCAGCGCCGCCAGAACGATTGCACGAGTTTATCCAGCAGAGTATGTCTCTGGAGCAAGCTTGAAGAGTCTGCTTCAGGAGCCGGAAATGACGATAATGGCACTGTGTTCAGAAAATGTGCAGGGCTTACCGCGGATGGTTCTGCAGGGTCACTACTCAATGCCGTGAGCGGACGCGAGTTGATCAGCGCCTCGACTTGTGCAAGGACAGTTAAAAGCTCTTCGTAAGAGAGGATCTGTTGACCTATAACTTTAAAGAGATGCGTTTTAATTACTTTGACCATGCTTTCCCAACGTCCACCGAAATGTGGTGATGCTGGCGGAATAAACTTCCAGTCAATATGATTTATGGAAAGTTCTTCCTGAAGACGTGAACTTGTAAATAAGAGCTTGCGCCCACGAAACAAGTGCCGTTATCCGTGTACAAACACTGTTTAGGGCCGCGTCGTGAAAGAAATCGTTTAAGGGCTGCCAGGAATGACACCGTGCATAAATCCGTCGCAACTTCAATGTGCGTAGCGCTAAGCATGTAAAAATACATAGCCAAGCTTTACGGCTTTTAACACCTCGACCACGCACTGGCGTATACTGCAGTGGTCCTGCGTAATCACAACCGGTATATGTAAACGCGTTATCAACTTGATTGACGCACTGGCTAGGAAGATCTGCCATGGGAGGGAAAGTCGGACGCGGACGAAATTTGAAACAGACGTTACATTTATGTATTCTGTCGAATTATTCATCGAGCGGCTAAATCCCAATATTTATGCCTAAGTAAGGACATAAGCAACTCTGGACCAGCATGGAGATGCTTCTTGTGATAAAAATCAACAAGAAGGTCGACAACATGATCATGACGCGGTAGAATGCAAGCATGCTTGTAGTTATAAGGTTCATCCGAATTTGACAGACGACCCCCAACGCGTATGACGCCGTGCTCATCGAGAAACGGCTTGAGCCTAAGAATAGCGAGAGAACAAGGTACATTGTTGACGTGACAACGTCTTATAAATTGGTTTGCCGGGTGACACTTCAAGAAACTGCGTTACGCTCCGCTCACGTTATGCGCTCACAATGAGAGCGAGTGAGAGGCACGCGTCCCGCCTAAGAGCGAGAGAGACAGACATAAAAAGTGAAAGGCACGCGTCTTTCATCCTTCTTCCTACTATACGAATGAATATTCACATTAAAATTATTTTACCACTCAAAGTCGTTGTCACGTAAAACTTTCGCCCGTATACCGACTTTACAGGCAACCAATTTTTTTTCAAATTTTGAATGTCGTTACTAAAATGAACAGCCTGTACAGCTCGTAGTAACTTACATTCTGCAAACTCAAGATCAGTACTTGAAACAAAAGTCCCATTAGGTAGGTGCCTAACAAACCTACAGACATAAACGATGGTGCGGAGTAACTTAGACCACGATGATATGCGTAGTGCGAGTGCATAGATCGGAGATTCAGCAACCTCAGCAATCCCGGGATGAGAAACAAACTTCCGTTCGGGTACATCTTCGTCTTCTGCACTGTGGTCAAAGGGTTGCATGGGCCACTCTGACGGATCATGGGAAATCCAAGAAGGTCCACGATGCCACAATGGATGATGCAGAAGATTAAGTGGAGTAACACCACGAGACAAGCAATCAGCGGGGTTCTCAATACCCGCGACGTGATTGAAACAAGTAGCAGGAACAAGTTCAATCAATTTACTAACGCGGTTGGCGACAAAAGTCTGCCAGCGAGATGAATAAATCCAAGCGAGCACTACTTTGGAGTCAGAAAATGCGTATATTTTATTAATAGGGTAGTGGGGCAAAACTGTCTCTTGAACCTTGCGGAGCAACAGAGACAGCAGAAGGGCCGCGCACAACTCCAGTCTCGCATCCGAAATGTTTTTAATAGGCGAGACCTTGGACTTGGCACAAAGTAACTGCACCGAGTAGTTAGAACCGATGCGGACTTGCAGATATACGACTCCGCCGTAAGCACGCTCGCTGGCGTCAGCGAAACTTATTAAGTTGATGGTACATCCATCTACCAACCCAAGATGACGCGGAATAGTAATTTGCTTGAGCGCGGTAAGCTCAATACAAAACTGACTCCAAGCGGCGACAATATGGTCAGGGGGTGTTTCATCCCACTCACACTTTGACAGCCAAATGTTTTGATCAAGAGCTTGGCGTACAAAATTGTGGGAGCCACAAAACCCATTATGTCCCATAGTTTAGCCACTGTGGACAGCATAGTGCGTTTGGTGCACTTATCATCTGGCGGTGAGACGTCAAACCGAAAACTATCGCAGGATTTGTCCCAGCGTAAACCGAGAACTTTATGCGGTACAGCCTTCTCAAACTCAATGTCTGGAGAAGCTTTATTAGAATCAGGTATGCGTGCGAGAACCTCCTTAGAGTTGCTTGTCCATTTGACAAGATCAAACCCTCGATTGAAATGCTGAATAAGCTCTTCACAAAGCGAAATTGCTAGCGGAACGGATATGACACTACAGGCAATGTCATCCATATACAAAGCGGAAGTAGCAACAACTGCTGCGGCGGGAAAGTGATCGCCTTCATCAGCGATCAACTGGCGAACGACTCGTAACGCGTGATATGGGCTAGACTTGAGTCCAAAACAAACACGATTGAACTGATACACGGATAAAGGTTCCTTATTGTTAAAACGATAAAAAGTCCGTTAAAATCTACGGTCAGATTCGCAAACGCCGATATTGAGGAACATTTGGCGGCAATCAGCTGACAGAGCGATTTGGAAAAGACGAAACTTTATTAGGATGTTAAATAAATCACCCTGTAGATTAGGGCCGGCATGCAAAATGTCATTAATCGACTGACCCGATGTAGTCCTACAACTAGCATCTAAAACCTCACGAAGTTTAGTAGAGGTTTTATCTTCGCGAACTATGCCGTGATGCGGGATATAATATGAGGGAAGAGAGTTGCCCTCGTTGTTTACAACTACACTCAAAAAACCTTTATTTAGGTAGTCACGAATGACGTCATTATAGGCGCTGCGTAAACTTAAGTGATGCATCAAGTTTACGTTCTAAACAATGGAAACGTCTAAGCGCAGCAGCGTACGAGTCGCCTAACGAATAAGGGTCACCATAGAATGGCAACGCCACTACCTACCTGCCACTGTCGTCACGAACAGTGGTAGCGCGGAAATGTTGTTCACACTCGAGATCCTTACGGCTCATCGAGGGCGGTGCGGTAATCTCTTCGAGCTCCCAAAATCGCTTGAGAAGAGAATCAATATTATTTTATTGAAGAACAGAACAACAACAAGACGTAATACAATGAGAAGTATGTAACGTAGGTACGGTACCCATAATCACCTACCCAAATACCGTCTCAATAGCGGGCGGTAAATCATATCGCTCACTACGCACTACTTTAGTTAGTAGCAAGTGCGGAAATATTGAAGCTCCGATCAAAACATCAATGTCTGCCGGATTCGCAAACTCCGCGTCTGCCAGCGGCAGTGTCTCGAGGTGGGTGAGTAATGATACGTCCACATTAGCGTTCGGCAATGTGTCTGTAATACGCTCCACGATAAGCGAAGAAATGTTAAAATTAATATTCCTATCAAAACGCGAATCAATTTTAGCTCCGTAATTAAAAAAGTTTTAATATAATTTTAATTGATTATCTAACATATAAGTTAGTATATATTGATAAAATAGTGACAAGAAGTTATTGTTAAAATTGTGTTTGTAAAAAGTATAATAACTACACGGCCAAAGTTCGAGCGAACAGAACGGAGACTTGGTGTCAACGGACGGATTTGAATTTACCGCTGCTACGACTTAAACCCGGAGAGTATAATACTTATTTATAATTACTCGGCTCACCCCCGTGTGAGCTACGTCCAACACACATCTGGCTCAGTTCTGTCTCCTTTTGCTTGACTATATGTGGAAGCAAAATCGAGGACTAAACAACAGCCCCAGACAAAAACAATCTACAGATACACTTCACAATTACTACACTGTTTATTCTTGTCTGTACTTCATATATTTATGTACTTTTCTGTATTAGCTATTATTGGTTTAAACCTGTAACTTGTATACCTACTTACATTTTATTAATAAGTTGATTAAGTTCATCAGCTGAGATATTTCAATAGAAACCTTGTAAAAGTATTAGATAATTAGTCTAAAGTATTCAAATTACCTAAATTGTTCTCAATTTCTTAGTTTCTACACTTAATTAATTTAATATATTTTTTATTCATACACCCCCCTTTTCTTTTGTAACTTTTCTTATTTATTCTGTCTATACAATAATACTCAAACCCCATCACATCTCTTCTCTTATTTGACTTTGCTCAGCTGTTTTCTTATTTTTTAGGTAATTTGTAATCCTTGGCAATGTCTACCCATATGATGACTTGGAAGGCAACGGCCAAGGAGGCGGAAAATAAATAAAGAATAACTCTGCTCGAGTTAAAGAAGTACAAGGATGACAACAGTCAACTATTAAGGAAACGCGTTGACTGTGAAGTAGAAATTAAAATTGTGAATGACCGTATATCTGAGCTGAAGACACAACTCACGGAGCTCCATATATAGCATATGGATGTCTTGGATCAACGGGACAGACTACGAGAAGAAGTTAGGTGTTTCAGCAGCTGCGACGAAATTTACTCCAGACAACTTAGCCGCAATGCGGAGTTAGAAGCAAGTCTCAATGAGGCTTATGGCAGAATTTCAACTCTAGAAGACACAATTGCGGCCTTTAACAGTACTGCTACTCACAACTTATTCTCTGAGCTCCTGGGTGACAAAATTAATGTGCTAAAAGCTCTTAAATGTAACTGTTTCAAAAAATGTCTCAGTAAAAATAAATTTAGAAAATTGTTTAAGTTAAATAAATTAAGTAAGAAACTTAGATCTGGTCCTAAGTGGTCTACCAAATTGAGTCAGTATGCACAAGATAACTGTAAATTAAATAAAGAGTGTGAGTCTCTTTTATTAAAGCTTGAGGAAACAAATGAAGAATTAGTTTCTGGTAGGTTGTTATATGAACAACACACAAGTGCAAGCACAAATATCAAATCTACAAGCTCAACTCACTAGAACTATAATGGAACACCAGAATGAGACTCATGAATACACAAAAAAATTTCAAGAGTTGGTCGAGAAAATTTAAAACAACTTATCTCATTATCCAACTCTAATAATTACTGTTCCAGTTGTACAACTAAGTGTGCGACTATACCTGCTGAATCAATAGAATTGAATGCACATGGATGTCAGTATAATACACAAAACAAACTGCATCCAGTAAAGACTGACAGTAAGAATGTAATATTTTTTTCAGACCAACTGGGAGTGGGTTTAGGGAGCTTAATCGATCATTACACTGAGCGACCAGTACAGAACTTTAGTTCACCTGGAGCTCAGTCTTGTACCCTAGTTGATAAGATTAAGAATGCCGACTTGAATGCACAAACTACTGTCATCATATTGTATGGTGACAGCTCATTAGTCTCCAAAAACAGTCTCATAGAATTAACAGACTTAATGATAGATGTTAGCACAAAAATAGGATGTAGCTTTATTATTTGTGCATTGCCTTATTCATATGCTCTCACAGATGACCAAAACAGGCAGATAGGCAAATTAAATTTATTATTGTACAATAGGACATGTCATAGTGACAGTATTTTATTTTTTGACACTAATATTTTTATTAGTAATTTCTTTTTAACAAAAGATACTATGTATCTTTCTTATGTACATAGGCGACAACTTGCTAAATTATTAGCATTTAATTTATATACTGACAGGAGTACTACTAGAGTACTTAGGAATTTGGCAGATAATAGTTATACCAATAGTAGTATTGACACATCTATTAGTTAAAACTATTAGATGAGACAACAGATAGGCATTCATGTGTTTTAAACTTAGTTCATCAAAACATACAAGGCCTATCTGGCAAAGGATTAGAAATAGATTTATTTTTAAATAAACATAAGATTGATATCTTATGTATTACAGAACATTGGTTGCGAGGTGACCAATTAATATTTAACAATCAACATTACTCAGTTATAAGTGCATTCGTAAGAAAGAAGGCTATTCGTGGTGGCTCTCTAATATATGTATGTAATAGTTTGAAATGTAAAGAACGTAAGGATATAGCTAAACTTTCTATCGAGCGCACTGCTGAGATTTCTTGTGTTGAGCTTGAACAACATATTATAGTGTGTGTGTATCGACCACCACAAAGCGACTTTACTCAGTTTGAAAGCATTATAGAGGATGTCTTAAAACACATAATTTCTAGTAGAAAGTCTATAATCGTATGTGGCGATTTTAATGTCATTTTTTAGAAAAATCACCAATTTATACTAGGTTAGTTAGCTTATTTAGGTCATTTAATTTAAATGTTTTGTTCTCTGAACCAACCAGAATAACCTCACATTCGTCTACATGCTTAGATAATGTTTTGCAACTGTCTTTATTTAAGTAAGGCTGTTTTAACTGACTTGACATCAGATCACTGCGGGCAAAAGGTTGTAATTCCAACTAATACAACCCCTAAAGTACAAGAAATTACATGTAGGCCAATGACCTCTGCTCGCCTCAAACACTTTAGTAATGATGTTGCTGCCAAGATCGCCAGTATTGACTTAACCGTTGATGATCCTGATGAATTATATAAATGCTTATTTAAAATTGTTAATGAAGAGTACAATAAAAATTTTAAGCTGAAGACGTTTGCAAGGAGCATTAAAGTAAATTTTTGTGACTGGGCAACAGTAGGTATATACAAAAGTAGAGCTAGGTTGTATGATCTATATGGTATGAAGAAATACAATTATAATCCTGAATTTATTCAATATGTTAGAAATTATTCAAAGGTTTTTAAGAGGACATGTGCTTTAGCCAAATCCTTATATTTAAGCAATAAAATCAAAGAATCCAAGAACAAAATTAAAACTACTTGGAGCATTATTAACAATGAGACTGGTCTAGCTAAATTGGTAGATAACAATTATGAATTAAAATTTAATGGTGCAATTATTACTAGTAAAACTGATGTTGCTCAGACATTTAACAATTTCTTCATAAACATACCAGTGAACACAACCAGCTGTCTAGATTCATGTCCAAGCAAAGCGGAAATGTTGGTTAGGGGCAATGTGAATGAATGTGATCTGCTTTTTAATTTTAAATATATTGACACCAATGACATACTGAAGGTATTCAAGACGCTCAATAATAAAAAATCTATTGACTTATGGGGCATTTCTGTTAAACTTGTGCGACAAATTATTTCAAGCTTAGCTCCATATTTAGCTGCAATATTCAACAGATGCGTAGATACAGGAGTATTTCCTGATCTAATGAAACACAGTAAATACCATTATTCAAAAGGGGATCAAAGAGCGACCCTAGTAATTTTCGGCCAATTTCTATCTTGCCTGCTATTAGTAAAATTTTTGAAAAGATTATTTTCCATCAACTAGAGAGCCACTTTCACACAAATAATTTATTTCACAGTATGGCTTTACTAAGGGTCGCTCCACCGTTGATGCCGGTGTAACTTTGTTAAAGCATATTTTTAATGCTGGGAAAACTCGAAGGATGCCATTGGTGTTTTTTGTGACCTATCAAAGGCCTTTGACTGTGTGGAACATAATACACTTTTACTTAAATTGAAAATTTATGGTATTAGAGATACCGCACTCAATCTTGTTGCCAGCTACCTTAGTGATAGAATTCAGTATGTAGATGTTAATGGGAGTAGGTCTCTAGGTTTGCCAGTATGAATGGGCGTTCCACAGGGCTCTATTCTCGGTCCATTTCTTTTTTTAATATATATTAATGATTTGCCGTTCTTTGTACAAAATGTATTGTGATATTGTTTTGTTTGCCGACGATACGTCACTAATTTTTAAAGTTGATCGTAATTTAAGTAACTTTGATACCGTCAATAACACTCTTTCACAAGTATTAGATTGGTTTTCGACAAATAATTTGGTACTCAACTCAAGCAAAACCAAATGTGTTAAATTCTCTTTGCCTAATGTCAAAAGTGTTCCTAATAATATAATTTTAAATAAGGAAACAATTCAACTAGTCGAATCAACCGTATTCTTAGGTGTAACTTTAGATTGTAAGCTTCAGTGGGGCGCCCAAATATCCTGTCTCGCAGTAAAACTTAGTTATGCAGCGTTTGCAGTTAGAAAAGTTAGGGAATTCACAGATATAGATACTGCTAGACTAGTTTACTTTAGTTATTTTCACAGCGTAATGTCTTACGCAATAATGTTATGGGGTACAGCTGCTGATATACAGACTATTTTGACGTGACAACGTCTTATAAATTAGTTTGCCGGGTGACACTTCAAGAAACTGCGTTACGCTCCGCTCACGTTATGCGCTCACAATGAGAGCGAGTGAGAGGCACGCGTCCCGCCTAAGAGCGAGAGAGACAGACATAAAAAGTGAAAGGCACGCGTCTTTCATCCTTCTTCCTACTATACGAATGAATATTCACATTAAAATTATTTTACCACTCAAAGTCGTTGTCACGTAAAACTTTCGCCCGTATACCGACTTTACAGGCAACCAATTTTTTATCATTCAAAATAGGGCCATACGTTCTATTTATAACTTAGGTGCTAGAGATTCTTTTCGTGATAAATTTAAAGAAGTAGATATATTGACAGTTGCATCGCAATATATATATGCTAACTTAATGTACATTAAGAAAAACTTAATTCTATACCGCAAAAATAGTGATTTGCACAAAGTGAACACAAGGAATAAGCATAAACTGGTGGGAACTAACTACCGTCTACATAAAGTTCAGAACTCATTTGCGGGGATTGGTATACGATTTTTCAACAAATTGCCTCTTGAAATAATGAATTTACCCATGCACAAATATAAACGGAAAATTAGGAACTTTCTTTTACAAAGGGGTTATTACACTATTAAGGAATTTTTAAATGATAAGACACCGTGGGGATAGGCTTAGGCTTGTTTAACTCACGATTATTTTATTTACATGTTTAGTGGAGGTGCCTCGTGAACACATGATTTTTGCAGGATTTGGATATTTTTATGATTTGTTGAATGTAGTTTAACATTATTTATCCCTGATCATATCATTGTTCACTTGTCACCTTCACAAAATTCTTTCTACATTTGCATTCCTTCACGCGTTCCACTAACTTATATTAATAATAACGATCTGGAAAATGAAGGTAATTGGTAGTTATGGTCAGTATACCAATAGATTGTTTCTTACTGCTGGTTCGTATACCGTTGTCGTCATGCTCACTAAAATGTCATTTTTTGTGGTGGCGTCGTGTGTCGGGTCATCCCTGTCCCTCTAATATGGCGAGAGGGATGATGGCTGGCACATGCGTCATATTCGTGAACGGTTGCTACTTGCGATGACTGGTCGATGACGGTCTTGCGGGCTGGTATTAGATTTTAATATTTAACTGCATCATTTCCATCATGGTTCTGATCACTTTCGCGGATTGCCTGCATTATTAAGTATATATAATGTAAGTGGATGCTCCTGTTTCACCATGTCTATTCTGAGGAGGCTAACCAAAACTATGCTTGAGTATTATTATGTACAGTAAAAATATACAAGTGATAGAGAAGGTGTAACAGTTGCAGCACCTTACAAAATGTAAATTGTGTATTATGCAAAACCTGGCGATGAAAAAGAGTGACCGTGAGTTTTATTGCCCGTTCTTTCTCATGGTTCTTCCTATTGCTTTGCGAACGTGGCAGTAAATGTAAATGTAGAAGCATACAGTAATAATGTTTTAAATTTGAGTATAAGTAATTATTTTATAAAATTTTTATTTTGACTTTCATAAGCGTCACATTGTGACCCAAATGAATAAAGGATTTTGAATTTGAATTTGAAAAAAAATGTATTTTAACATCTACGGAGCCCTTGCAATGTTTTTCTGAACCGCCGATCCCTTTGACTACTAAGTTAGTATTTTTAAAGTTATTCCACAGTCCGAGGCGTTTGAAACAATCCGAAGTAATAAAATTACTCTGTGACGCACTATCTAGCTGACATCGTACCATGTGAGGCGCTCCATTAATATCATAAGCGATAACTTGCGCTGTCGCTAACAAAACAGTCTTGGACGCCGTACACCGCGGCTTAGCACTGCGCTGATCACTACAAGCGCGCGAGGGCCGTCCGCGCGTGCACGCCGCCTGCGCAATGGACGTCGTACACAACGATACTTCGCCCTGAGACACGGTGGGTGGAGCCATCGTGGCCTGCACCTGCGACGTAAGCGTGCCAAGGTTATCGGATTGGCTCGACAACGGATAACTTTTATCAAAGTGTAATAATGAGTGATGTCGTTGATTACATGAACGACACCTCGTCTTACTAGAACAATCACTCGTTTTATGTTTTATACTTAAGCAATTAATGCAAGCTTTGTTATCCTTCACACATTTGAAACGAGCAGTCGGATTTAAATTATTAAAGGCGGGACATTTATAGAAATGGTCGTGTACTATTTTACTACACAGACACTTCTGTGAATTATTATTATTAGATTCTGGGGGCTTATTCACTATGACCATTTTGAACTCTTAACGTGTTTTAACGTGCTAGTTACCCACGTCGGCACGTTATTGGCTTAAACGGTATTCACTATGCCAACTTCAAGTTTGACAAGCACGGTACTGCACGT
This sequence comes from Euclidia mi, assembly GCA_944739405.2. Taxonomy (NCBI): domain Eukaryota; kingdom Metazoa; phylum Arthropoda; class Insecta; order Lepidoptera; family Erebidae; genus Euclidia; species Euclidia mi. Next base: position 675,259 of record OX123182.2, read on the forward strand.
TTCGGACGCGGTTTTAGTTGTCAAAATTCCGTGAGCTAAGAGGTCACGTAATGCGTTTATTGTAAAACGATAGAGGAAAAATAAGTACTAAGTTTATTTGTTTTATATTATTTTCAGTGTCCGTTAGTGGTTAAATGCTAAGTTTATTTGCTTTTTTATTTACCAGTGTCCGTGTCAAAGTTGTTTAATTAAATATTATGTATAATGAAAATTGACGCCTGTCGCTGGCGCCAGCGTCTCACTCGTCTTCGGATAAATAATAAATCCATTATGATTTATTAGATTCTGTTAGAATTGGGCTATTTGCTGCACTAACCGCACTTATATTTTTTTATATTGTAGCGCGACTGCAACTGTCATGTCTGTCATCAATGTCATCATTATGTTTTCGTTCAAAAATTGACTTAAGTACAAAAGATGAACTAAACTTTGAAGATCAATTTTTTATTTTGAGATTGTTCCTGGCGAAATTGAAATAAAATAATATATATAATTTAAAATTTATTAGCCTTTTCTATTTGTACTGTAGCTTTTAGTAAAAATTACAAGTTAGTAAAATAATATTTATAAAATCGAAATTGAGCCGGCAATCCGGCATTAAGATTTATGAACGAATGTTGTGAAATTGATAACTAGGCATAGACAAGCTGTCGTATGGCATACTGAATACAATATTTTGATTGTCGTGGTACGTCACGTTACTGAAACACGTTTACGTTCCTCTGATGCGGTCACGACCTGGATATGCCTCTGATGCGGTCACGACGACACACGTCTTGAACATGGTATTTCAGTGGTCATCGTGAATAAGCCCCCAGAGCATGCTACGTAAGATTGCGAATTAGAGACCGAGTTATTATTGCTATTTCGCGCTTTATTCGACTTTTGTTTGCTATTATTATTATAAGACGAGCTAGATGAACTAGACTGCGTATTATGACATATTCGACACTGATCTTTGATGAAAGAAATAAAACTATCTAGTGTAGGTATTTTATGATTGCGTTCCGTCATCTCGAATGCGCGAATTGTGTCAAGCTTTTTTAAAGCGAGTTGAAGAAACATAAAGTCGGAAAGATCTTCTAATTTTAAGTTTTTAAGGGAATTAACTGCGGTAACAAAGTTGTCTATAAACAGCTGGAAATTCGAAACAGACGCGGCACCGGACAATTTAACATTTAAAGCTTGATCAAAGTAAGTAGACGCTAGAACACGAGTATCTTGATACCTATCAAGTAGTGACTGAAATATGACCTGATAGTTCTCAGCACTGGGTGTGACACCTGCAAATACGGACTGGGCCTTCGGTGACAGCTTACCTATTAAATAGTACAACCTGTCAGCATCTGTCAGAGAACCATTATCGTGCACTGTAGACTTAAAACTCGCATAGAATAACGGCCAATTTCGTACATCTCCGTCAAACGACATAAGCTCGATTGGCGGTAATCTCGGCGCTCGAACCGCAGAAACGTGCTGTGCTGAATATTTACCCTCCAATTGTGATTGTATGCGCTTGATGATACAATAAAGATCTTCGTATGAGGTGTACGCCTGATAATTCGGCTGTTCATCAGGATTAATAGAAAGCAATCTTGCGTTATAATCGTCTAACAACTTATGAAAATCTGTTCGAATACTATCTACTGTCATATAATAACTAAGAAATGATTCCCTATTAATATCGGAAGTAGCGGCAGTTTTTGAGAGCTCGTAAATGTTTTGAATACGCTCAAATAAAGAGAGGTTACGTATAAACGCAAATGAATTCGGCTCGAAGGACCAAAAAAATGGTTCGGCGGTGCACCGAACCGTATATGCTAGGCGATTTGGAAAAATATTAATATTGTGGACTGTATAGGGATGGGTTCTGATCGCCTAGAATAGGAAAAGGGAGTGGGAGTTGGGAATTATAGATACTGGGATTTGCAGCACACCTACCTCCGTTCTCTCGGCTTGACAAGATGGCTGTCGTCGGCTTCTTGCAGAATCGGGCTGTAAGCTGATCACTCCGTCTGGATCTAACCCAGAGCTATACAAATCACTCCACTTCACCCGCGGGCGGTTTTGTTGGTTTATAGTATAGAAGCGGTACAATATGGCGGTATTACACGTGTTCGGCGCGACACGGATCATTCTTGACTGTCTCGCGCGTCGTTGAACTCGGCGACGAATCAGCGATAGGCGTGCCTTTTGGGAGAAAGGGAAGGAATAAAAAGGATCGCTCGTATTGGACAAGCAAGCGAGGAACGATTGACGTTGATGTAATTAATTATCAACAGAAAGGTAGATGGCGCTACCAATATGTTAAATAGTTATTTGTGCAACAAGAGAGCAAAGTTGTTTTTTGTTTCGAGTGCTGATTTTGAGTCCCGAGCAAGCGAAGGATTCTATGATTGATTCACGAGTAGTGAGTGAATCAAAGTTAGAATCCTGAGCGTAGTGAGGGACTCAACAGCACGAGATGCAAAAAACTTTGCTCTCATGTAGCACACATAACTTTTACCTCAGCTGTGAGAACAGAGTCATATTACTTAGGACACATAATAATGAACAGGAATAGATTGAAAACATAATTCTACATTGAACACTTGTTTTTAAGGCTTCTGGTGTTAAAGTACAGTCATCATACGCTAGCTATACGCTATTAGCATTAGCGAAATGTTTACTTTATTCCCGCTATTTCTTTTAAATCGCGTTTTGATACCGCGACCCTGATGTTTATTTTTAAAATGTATCATTGTTGGAATTCCAAATAAAAATGTATTGGTTCAATTTGGTATTTAATTTTTATACTATTATAACCGTTAGGAGATATCGCATTCTCAAAAGCTGCCTGATTTTCGACTTGAAAGACCTTACATCATCAGCCTTTAACAGTCCACTGCTGGACTAGGCCTCTCCTTTGAAAGGAGGAATTGACCTACTATACCACAGTGGCCAAACGGGATGGTATAGGGTTTGTATCAAGTTTCCTTCTCTTACAGTGCTGTTCTCTGCATAATATGCTCCCTCTGTCGGCTCTCACTACACCCCTAGATCATATTCATATTGTCACCTATTCCCAATAAAAAAAAATATAAAAACGTTCTTGACCCGTAAAGACTTAATATAGTTTGCAACATAGTAAACTTCTTGTGTAAACCAAGTTTGTCAACAGCTGAAATGCCTGCAATTTTCTAACCTAACTAACTATCATTAATCTGTACTGTAAAACTATTTTTGAGTAAATTCCATACTCAAAATGCAATAATTTTATTGATAAAATAAATGGCATTTTAAAATATAATTAACAGTAATAGGATTGTTTTTTTGTTTATGAATAGGATATTCTTTTGCTGCTATCTGTCAATCATTGTGTTCTGTGCGTTTAGTACAAGCATTCTACGACCGGTTGGTGTAGCGGGAGTGTAAGCGACTGCTACGCCGGAGGTCGCGGGTTCGATTCCCGCTCAAGTCAAACATTTGTGTGCATGAACATGGATGTTTGTCTTGGTCTGGGTGTTTCTATGTATAATATGTATGTATTTACAAAAAAAATAGTATATATGTATGTTTATCCATTATCTAGTACCCATAGTACAAGCTCTGCTTAGTTTGGGACTAGATGGTGTTGTGTGAATGTGGTAGAATATTATTAAAAAAAAATTATTATTATTCTAATAGTTTTATTAAAAGATTGCAGTGAACTAAGTGAATATGGAAAAAAAGGGGAGAGAGCATTTTAATAGAGATGTTCTGTCTGAAGTAAACTGTATCAAACACTGCTAAGAATTAGAGACAGAAAACCTTCTAAACCCTTAAGCTGCGTATCCATTATGCGCTCCCGGCGCGTGCGCCATGAACGCCCGCGCCGAGAGCGCGTTCATGGAACGCGCGCCGAATATTTAAATGATATCAACTCCGCGCGCCATGGCGCGCGCGGCAGCTGTTCCAGTGTTCGTTCGTTCAACATGCAGGCCCATCGTGCACGAGCAACAGCTGCGTTTATAGTAATTCACAATATTACACAAAAAAACTTTTAGCATTCCACAGCAGTTCTTTTGTACCATAAAGATGAATTGGTTTACGGCAACTCTGATTATCCATCTCGGAACGTAAACAACACACAAAATAATATTACGTCCGTCTCAACTGGCGCGCGCGCCACAATTGAGTTTCCTTTGATGCGCGGTAAAAAACCGGCTCCAGATGGAACGGGGCGCTCCATGTTCGAGCGTTCCAACAAACACATTGGCGCGCGCTCCAAAATGGTAACAATTTCGCGCGGCTGGAGCGCGCGCCAATGTTCGTCCTTTTGGAGCGCGAAGTCGATACGCGGCTTTAGATTAGTATTTCACCAGGTGATGAAGATAAAATAACGGATAATTGTTAGAATACAATGGAATGCAATATATTTCATGTTGCACAGAGAAGCGTGTTACATCTACACTAATATTATGAAGAGGTAACATTTGTATTTTTGTTTGTTTGTAATGGATAAACTGAAAAACTACTGGACCAATCTCAAAAATTCTTTCACCATTAGAAAGCTACATTATCTGCGAATAACATAGGCTATATTTTACATACATACATATCGTCACGCCTTTTATCCCCGAAGGGGTAGGCAGAGGTGTATTTCTACACCCACTTTTCGCCAGATATACTTTGTCCCATGTAATAAGGGGCGAGCCTATTGCCGTACCGGGCACACTTCCAGACTCCGTGCTGCTACTGAGAATTTCGTGACAGAAAAACCCAATAACACTGCCCGACCCAGGAATCGAACCCGGGACCCGATCCCGATCCCGATCCCACGTGCACATTTATGCCGCGAGACCAACGAGGCAGTCTATATTTTATTTTAGAAAAAATAGGGGTCCGTAAGATATTCGGATTTTTCGGGTACGCGAAGTAGTTCCCTCAGGATGCGGGTGAAACCGCGGGAAACGGCTAGTGTGATATACATAATATATATAATAAAAATAATTATATTTGATTTTCTATATAAAATCCAATAATTCTGACATGTCAATATAGCAATTGCCACTACTTTGCAGAAGTGCCATCCTACTAGGTTTAAGAAGTGAGAACTGTAATAACTAATAATTTAACACACCTGTAAAGAATCACAAGAATTTCTCTTCTAGGTTCTTTCTTTGCCTATTCCATCACAATGGTATAGATGTAAATGCTGAAATTTTTGGAATTGTAAATTCATGACCATGACATGTTTGCATCGAACAAAAGACAAAGAAATATAGAACAAAACAACATCAACATAACAGTAAGTATTCTGCAACTACAAACACCACTTTAGAAACTGAACTCTCTTCATTCAAGAAGTTACTTTGCTATACACAATAGTAAGTACTTATTGCTCACACAAGCAGACCATAGAAATAATATGTTGGACAGATGGAAGATGATTGTATTGAATTGTATAAAATATACTTAGACACATTTCAAGTGAAGAAAAACCCTTTTTAAGGATATATTATAGGGAGCACTAGCTTGAGAGCATCACTACAATCGACATCTGCTAATGCTAAAGACAACAATGATAACACAGAAAACAAAGCTTCTTCATTGCTTCACAATCCCAACGTTGGATTTAAGAGATACAAGTAGTAGTCACGGAAGTTCTCATCAAAGCCAGACACTTGGATATGCCTCTGATGCGGTCATGCGCCATCAGGAATACTGTTTGTCAGCTGTAGAGTTCGATACATGGAACACCTAATTATGAAGCCAAAATAGCACTCTTGAACAAATAGTTTCATTATTGCTTTGAATATTCCAGTATTTTATCTATCGACGACAAAATAATAAGCCAAAGTACTAAAAGTAGTAAAGGGACTAAATAATAATGAACATAATGTCGTAGTGACAGACTATAAGGATACTATGATACTACGTATGTCGTACGTAGTATCATAGTGTCAGTCATAGATAAACGTCATAGACAATAGACTACTGACCATGACTATCTCGCTCGATCTGTTAATCTGTATCGATACTTGACTGAATCGATACAATGGCATTTAATCCTTTCTATTTTTGTATTGATACAACTTTATACTATCCACTGGTGGATCGAAACAAATGTATGGACATTATGGACTATCGGATCGAAAAAATCATATTCAAATAAGTCAGTAAATAGTATCATTCTTTTTTTTAAGTATTTTTCTTTAGTAGGAATTAATTCTGTGCCGCGGGGACATTGCAAACATTCAATTAACAGACACAAAGTATATACAAATCGTACACACAAAGTGCAGTTTCGTGTGGGGATCGAACCCATACTCCACTACCATACCCCACTCGGCGCAGTGTCAGGCGGTCGCTTAAGGACGCGTTTACAGAATTAGTAGGTACAAAATCGCGTCACTACAGCGACACGGCGGCAACAGTACGTACTACGTACGGTAATTTGCGGAAATGTAGTTCAACTAAATAACTTTGAGACTTAGAATTTTTTGTGATATGTATCTATGTGTTATAGGCCTGGCTGTGCAAATTACGTACAAATAAGTTTCTTATTTTTATATACCTAAATGGACATTATTACTTTATTTTTTCCATTATGTTGATTCAGGATATATTTCGATATTTTGATATTATTTTGTTTCTTGCGTTGAAATCTGGTAAGATTATGTGGACTGATGGTATACCATCCCATTCAAGTGTTGCGACTGGAACTCATAAAAGAGTAGACCTAGTTATGCCAGGTTGGGGCTCATTTTATTTGTTTTAGTGAGACCCTACCACTGGTACTAGTGAAGTAACCTTCCAAGGTTATTCGATGAGTCTTACTGGTACTCTTATGTGAGTAGAGCTAGGCATGCCGAGTTTGGGCTCATTTTGTTTGTACATAAAAGACCCTACCACTGGAACTTATGAAGTAACCTTCCAGGGTTATTCGATGACTCTTGCTGGTTCTTATATGTGAGTAGAGCTAGGCATGCCGAGTTTGGGCTCATTTTGTTTGTACATAAGAGACCCAACCACTGCAACTTATGAAGTAACCTTCCAGGGTTATTCAATGACTCTTGCTGGTACTCATATGTGAGTAGAGCTAGGCATGCCGAGTTTGGGCTAATTTTGTTTATACATAAGAGACCCTACCACTGAAACTTATGAAGTAAACTTCCAGGGTTATTAGATGACACTTGCTGGTACTCATATGTGAGTAGAGCTCGGCATGCCGAGTTTGGGCTCATTTTGTTTGTACATGTGATACCCTACCACTGAAACTTATGAAGTAACCTTCCAGGGTTATTCGATGACTTTTGCTGGTTCTTATATGTGAGTAGAGCTAGGCATGCCGAGTTTGGGCTCATTTTGTTTGTACATAAGAGACCCAACCACTGAAACTCATGAAGTAACCTTCCAGGGTTATTCGATGACTATTGCTGGTTCTTATATGTGAGTAGAGCTCGGCATGCCGAGTTTGGGCTCATTTTGTTTGTACATAAGAGACCCAAGTGGTAGGGTCTCTGATGTTCATACAAAATGAGCCCAAACTCGGTATGCCTAGCTCTACTCACATATGAGTACCAGCAAGAGTGATCGAATAACCCTGGAAGGTTACTTCATAAGTTCCAGTGGTAGAGTCTCTTATGTACAAACAAAATGAGCCCAAACTCGGCATGCCTAGCTTTACTTCCATATGAGTACCAGCAAGAGTCATCGAATAACCCTGGAAGGTTACTTCATAAGTTCCAGTGGTAGGGTCTCTTATGTACAAACAAAATGAGCCCAAACTCGGCATGCCTAGCTCTACTCACACATGAGTACCAGCAAGAGTCATTGAATAACCCTGGAAGGTTACTTCATAAGTTCCAGTGGTAGGGTCTCTTATGTACAAACAAAATGAGCCCAAACTCGGCATGCCTAGCTCTACTCACACATGAGTACCAGCAAGAGTCATTGAATAACCCTGGAAGGTTACTTCATAAGTTCCACTGGTAGGGTCTCTTATGTACAAACAAAATGAGCCCAAACTCGGTATGCCTAGCTCTACTCACACATGAGTACCAGCAAGTCATTGAATTACCATGGAAGGTTACTTCATAAGTTCCAGTGGTAGGGTCTCTTATGTACAAACAAAATGAGCCCAAACTCGGCATGAGTAGCTTTACTCACACATGAGTACCAGCAAGAGTCATTGAATAACCCTGGAAGGTTACTTCATAAGTTCCAGTGGTAGGGTCTCTTATGTACAAACAAAATGAGCCCAAACTCGGCATGCCTAACTCTACTCACATATGAGTACCAGTAAGAGTCATTGAATAACCCTGGAAGGTTACTTCATAAAATGCAGTGGTAGGGTCTCTTATGTACAAACAAAATGAGCCCAAACTCGGCATGAGTAGCTTTACTCACACATGAGTACCAGCAAGAGTCATTGAATAACCCTGGAAGGTTACTTCATAAGTTCCAGTGGTAGGGTCTCTTATGTACAAACAAAATGAGCCCAAACTCGGCATGCCTAACTCTACTCACATATGAGTACCAGCAAGAGTCATCGAATAACCCTGGAAGGTTACTTCATAAGTTCCAGTGGTAGGGTCACTTATGTACAAACAAAATGAACCCAAACTCGGCATGCCTAGCTGTACTGACATATGAGTACCAGTAAGAGTCATTGAATAACCCTGGAAGGTTACTTCATAAAATTCAGTGGTAGGGTCTCTTATGTACAAACAAAATGAGCCCAAACTCGGCATGCCTAGCTCTACTCACACATGAGTACCAGCAAGAGTCATTGAATAACCCTGGAAGGTTACCTCATAAGTTCCAGTGGTAGGGTCTCTTATGTACAAACAAAATGAGCCCAAACTCGGCATGCCTAGCTCTACTCACACATGAGTACCAGCAAGAGTCATTGAATAACCCTGGAAGGTTACTTCATAAGTTCCAGTGGTAGGGTCTCTTATGTACAAACAAAATGAGCCCAAACTCGGCATGCCTATCTCTACTCACATATGAGTACCAGCAAGAGTCATCGAATAACCCTGGAAGGTTACTTCATAAGTTCCAGTGGTAGGGTCACTTATGTACAAACAAAATGAACCCAAACTTGGCATGCCTATTTCTACTGACATATGAGTACCAGTAAGAGTCATTGAATAACCCTGGAAGGTTACTTCATAAAATGCAGTGGTAGGGTCTCTTATGTACAAACAAAATGAGCCCAAACTCGGCATGCCTAACTCTACTTACATATGAGTACCAGCAAGAGTCATCGAATAACCCTGGAAGGTGACTTCATAAGTTCCAGTGGTAGGGTCACTTATGTACAAACAAAATGAACCCAAACTCGGCATGCCTAGCTGTACTGACATATGAGTACCAGTAAGAGTCATTGAATAACCCTGGAAGGTTACTTCATAAAATGCAGTGGTAGGGTCTCTTATGTACAAACTAGGCATGAGATATACCTGCTACATTCCATACCCGGCCTCACGGGTACGGGTATGGCCATGCACCCAGTACAGAAACCCAGTATTAAAATACCTATAGGTATTTTCAGGGCAGGTCTTTGACGGCTTCCTTTTGGAGGCTCTTACAGACTTTTTCATCAGTTTGATGACTCTTTTGGCTCACCCAGGTCTAATTGACATGGGGGACCCGCTCTTTTCAGTTATTTTGGTTTTCAGACTATACTTTATTACTTTAGACGTGGAATACATACCTATATATTTAGATAGAGTTTGGCTTGGTAAGTTTATCTACATAGTTAGATTGCTCGGGAAAACGCCACAAAAAATGATAATTTCTTAAATTGTAAGAACTTTGACTTTGACGGCCGGTTGGCGTAGCGGGAGTGTAAGCGACTGCTACGTCGAAGGTCGCGGGTTCGATTCCCGCTCAAGTCAAACATTTGTGTGCATGAACATGGATGTTTGTCTTGGTCTGGGTGTTTCTATGTATAATATGTATGTATTTACAAAAAAAAAAAGTATATATGTATGTTTATCCATTGTCTAGTACCCATAGTACAAGCTCTGCTTAGTTTGGGACTAGATGGTGTTGTGTGAATGAGGTAAAAAAAAAAAAAAAAAAAAAAAAAAAAAAAAAAAAAAAAAAAAAACACTTTAGAAAACATCAAAACAGTTCAAAATAAAATTGTCGACCTAAGTACAAACACCTAATATCATCTTATATTTCCATCCACTCTAAAATCACCTGTATCTTCTTAAGCGAACAATCCTTTTTCGTCATTAAAGACAAAAAGTCATTGAAACACTGCTCTCTAACATTATTTACGCAATTAACTTCTTTATCACGAATGAACTGCCGCACCCGCCGTCGGCGTCGCCCCGCCGCGCGCCGCCGCGCCGTACCCGACGAGGCGGGCGCTAGCGGTTCGGGGCGCGGCGCGGTGTCGAACGTAGACCGGGTACAACTTATGATCAGGTATAGGTACGTACGGGCCGGCGGTACTGTCATGCGATGTGCGACTTCGTTCGGCGCGCAGTTCGTACAATACCTATCGGGTACGGTCCGGGTCTCTACCGTACATACCCGGTATGCGTACTGCCATGTTCATACTGGGTATTTATACCTGTACCAGTATATACGCATCATCCCTAGTACAAACAAAATGAGCCCAAACTCGGCATGCCTTGCTCTACTCACACATGAGTACCAGCAAGAGTCATTGAATAACCCTGGAAGGTTACTTCATAAGTTCCAGTGGTAGGGTCTATTATGTACAAACAAAATAAGCCCAAACTCGGCATGCCTAGCTCTACTCACATATGAGTACCAGCACGACTCATCGAATAACCTTGGAAGGTTACTTCACTAGTACCAGTGATAGGTTCTCACCAAAACAAATAAAATGAGCCCCAACCTGGCATAACTAGGTCTACTCTTTTATGAGTTCCAGTCGCAACACTTGAACGGGATGGTATACCATCAGTCCAGATAATCTTACCAGATTTCAACGCAAGAAACAAAATAATATCTAAATACCGAAATATATCCTGACTCAACATAACGGAGAAAATAAAGTAATAATGTCCATTTATACAAAAGAAATTTAGTTGTACGTAATTCGCACAGAATATGAGAAGTATCAAATTGATTTTAGCGAATATTTTGTATTCGCTTTTTCGTCTTCGGGCTGCAGCGACAAGCGACATAGAGTCCACTCCCGACGGCGCTCAAGCGCAGACTGAGATCAGTGAGATCTCATTGCAGAATTTGGATATCAAAATCAAGAAAGTGGCTAAATAAAACGAACCTTATTGCCACATATTAAGACACACGTATGCGAGCAAAATAGAAGAAAAATGTAAGATGATTTTTTGCTTTTTTTGAGTCAATTTACAATATTTTGAAAAAAAATAATCAAATTGTTTTTGAGTTGACTATATTTACTACCCTATTCTATCTTTGAAAATCTAAATAAATGTAAAAATAGAGAGAAAATTGTACCCAAAAATAGCAGTATATGCCTATTTTTGATTTAAGAGGCCGTTTCGAATCGATTTTACATTAATATTAATTAAATATTTTTTATTTATTTTCAAATTGATTTATAGATAAAAAAGTAATCAATTTATCGTAATCATTAGTTTTATTAGTTATTATATAAAATTGTCGTAAAATGTTCCGGAAATATGTGGTTTTTTGATACAAGCGTAAACGCGTCCTTAAACGATTTAGCTAGCCGTGCACTTGATATACAAAGGATCTCGCCCACGTGGTGTATCTTTGACCGACAGAGTAAGTCATTCAGGATTTTACATTTTTGTAACAAACCATACTACATTTACGCGATATACAGTCCGCTTTGCACAGTATCTCATATTTTACTTGTTTTGAGTTTCTTTTATACGTTTTGTTTCTGTTTGGTACTATACTTAAAATTTTGGTGATTAAACTTGAAATTGAAAATGATTTTTCCAAGCACTTGATTCGATACCGGATCGATCCACTGGATCATATCAAATGGAGCGGATCGATACTTGGATCGATACACTGTATTACGATAATTGTTTATGGTCAATTGAACGTTCCAGCTATCAATGGTGATCACCGATCTGGTAATAACAATTGGACATACATACGAAATTAGCGTGCATACCTAAGATATGTTGTGCGAATAAAATGGCTGCCGTTTGGGTTGTACTCCAGAATATAATCGGTACCGACATTGAGCCACTTATAGGTAAACTAGCTTTCGCCCGCGGCTTCGCCAGCATGACATTTTAATAAAGAGTAGCCTATGTTCTTCCCCGGGTTTCTGAAAAATCTACCTTTATGAATTAACTTTACCAGACAGAAATTTCTACTGCTTTAATTTGGTTTATAAAACTGGTAAATTCAGTATATAAATGCATAAATAGCTTGTTGTGCCAATAAAATTAGAAAAATATGTTGACGGTGTTATAGTGACCTCTAGGTTTTTATTTTGATACCATTCTTTTAACTGTTGGCGTTGAAGTATTGCTTTATTTTAAAAAGTATAACACTGGAAGACTAGAGGGCGCCATTCTCATGCCAACTCAACTGTTCTATAAGTAGGTACCTATAAATAATGCTGTAGATATTTCAAATTACTAAGGTTAATAAAAATAAAGTTTTTTTTTTTATTTTATGACGTGGAAATAGTAGTGCAGCCCAATTTTATTTTATTCTGGTAATCCTTCTGTCAATTGACTCGCAAAACTGATGACATTCTCGGTTCAATTATTTACCTACCAATCGAAACATCCCGTTTTTTTAAAGTATCTCATTTGATTAGGCAGTGAACCCGATTGCTAGTTTTAATGAACTCTATATCTACGAATGTAAGGTTGCTTATTACGCATACAATTCATACCATGAAACTAGCAAAATTATTATTTTGTTTGTTTACATCTTGTCGATTTTGCAAACTTTAGTCACAGAACTCGTAGAAAACTGATGATAAATGTACAGTGCTTTAGTCAAGTTTAGTCGTGATGCTCGTGATTTATACAGCTAGTACCTATACCGGTTGACCGAACTGATTAATAAACCTATCGTGAGCCGCTAAGGTATCCTGGATATTTTGAGTGCGTTTAAACCTGGTTTTGATGAATGTGTTAGTTTTTGTAAATATTGTGCTTTAATTGTTTGAATTTGTTTATATATATACGTGTAATTATAGCTAGGTAGAGTTAATTTGAACTATTAAGTTTTTCATAAGGTGCAAATATGCCGCCAAAAAGAAGTGTAGCCTGGGACCATTTTGTGGATAAAGGCAATTATATTGGAGAGTGCAAAATGTGCAAGTCTAAAATTTCGTTTAAATCGGGGGTGTCAAATCTGACGAAACATGTCCAGAGAAAACATGTCGCCGTTAATTTAGTAGCACGAGGAGACGCAGAACCACAGCAACAGCCAACTACGCGTCCTGTTGACCGAGAAGGAATCGGCTTGCAACTGGCGCCTTCTGCACCTCAACCGTCTACTTCGCAAATTGCATGTACTGGACCTTTACGAACAACATCTATGTCAGTGTTCCTACGTCGTGATTGTAATAAAATAAAAAAAGACATAGACGAGCACATCATGAATCTATTTATATAGGATATGCAACCTTTTACAATTGTAGAAGATAAAGGCTTTCGTGATCTCGTAAAGTTTGTTTTCCAAATTATACCTTGCCATCGCTAAAATATTTTGCCAATAATTTGCTACCGGGGCAGTACGAAGCAGTCAAAATGCAAACAAAAGCATCAGTCCACAGAGACGCTAAAAGCATATGCTTAACGACAGACATATGGACGTCGAGAAATAATGACTCGTACTTAGCGGTTACGGGTCACTACATCGACAACGACTTTACACTTCAGTCCGTGCTGTTGGAATGCAAGGTGCTTGAAAAAGCACACACGGGGATGCATTTGGCGGATGAACTACTGAATATTGTTCAGGACTGGAACGTGTCTGAAAAGGTTTTGTTAGTTGTATCCGATAACGGTGCAAATATAAAAAATGCTGTGGCAATGTTAGTGGAAACACTTCGGTTGCTACGCACACACACTAAACCTGGCAGTACAAAAAGCATTAGGTGCTACTGCCATTATGCATATAATTAATAAAGTAAAAGCAATTGTGTCCCATTTTAAAAAAAGTAATTTAGCTTGGAACAAATTAAAGAAATATCAAGAGCAAGCTAATAAGCCGGTAAAGAGACTTACACAAGACGTAGCAACACGTTGGAATTCAACATTTTATAAGTTAAAGAGGTTCGTAGAATTAAAAGATGAACTGAAATGTGCTATATCAAACTTAGATACTTCAAATATTATAACTTTAACGAATCACGAATGGGAAGTTTGCGAGTCCCTCATTATAGTGCTTCAGCCATGCGAGGAAGTAACTAGAGAAATGAGCGGCCAAAATTATGTGACTGGTAGCTCAGTTGCCTATTACAGTCGGCCTTACCAGCGCACTTAATGAGGTAGCTGACCGCTCGTATCAAAATAACCACAACATTGCTGTCTTTCCTGACGAGGTGGAGATGTGCAGACAAGACCTTCTAGCTGAAGTAGCGACAAGATTTGCAAATATTCAGAACAGCAGAACGTATACCACCGCGATGTTTTTAGATCCAAGGTATAAACTATATTTCCCCGATGAGATAATTGGCGATAATGCAAAAAAACACATTATAGCGTTAGTGACTGCGGCTATTAATGACGAAAGTGTGGCAGTGCCTACAACATCACAGCACCAAGTATCGATATCTGTTCAAAATACAGGTATAACAGGTAGTCTAATTTGGAAGCATAATAATACAATAAAAACACTAAGTCCCAAAACTGTCTCAAAACTGTCCACAAAAATACGTGATAATTGGTAAATGCAATACTAATACTATGACCGACCCGTGTACTATCATAGTAAAATTAACCATTGATAAATTACCCCCCCCCCGCCCCTCTGCGCCTGCGCCACGCCCCGACGATGCAACAAACAGTACTAAATTGTTAGCTAAAGTGAGCGTATCTAATTTCGTTGCAAAAGTTAATTGTTTGTCTACGTTTGCCCGACGCGATGGCCTATCATATCAGTCCATATCACGGGAGTATGTAGCTATGCTTCGTGCGTACTTTTTGATTGAAAAAATCGCGAATGCAGCTGTGTACCCATGGACATCGTATTGTGAGTGTACAAAAGTGACCGGGTCAGTGTCAAATAATTAAAACAGTGCATATTGGATGCTTTTGACAACGGTGGTGGACATTTCGAAGGACAATGGAAATACTTGTAAGTTTAGTAAATAATACGTACTTAAGTAAATAATAATTTGATGCGGGCGGCTCAAAATCGGTCTGTGTTCTCCACACACCTTGAGGAAGGCCTATGTCCAACAGTGGACGTCTCTAGGCTGACATGATGATGATAAAATAATTTGTAAATAGCAGATGATTCTAACTTCATAAATACGCCAAAATTACTCTTTTTTTTTAGTCCAGAACACCATCTTTTATTTTGATATTTGTTTGCTTTCTAATTACATACCTCCGTATTTAATTACTTGTTAAACGATAAATTTTACCGGTCCTAAGCTCGAATGAAGTATGAAGGAGAGGGTAGAATTAACAAAATTAAAAAATAACTACCCACATTTATTATTTTCCTTCATTTTATTTTCTATGGCTACCTACATCATAAGTGCGACAGAGAGAATGCGAATGAGCAGGATGGAATATTATCAATGAATTAGTGAATGGATTGTAAAATATGACTGTGATTTAAGTGAGATTTTCTACAATAAACAAATGATAATAACTTTGCTCTTTATTGATATTATGAAATTCTTACGTCACATATTATGATAATAATATCTTCGCTAATCTGTCCTTAAAGTTTTTGTACTAATTAAAAATAGTGGTGTATATTGTAAATTTGTAAATACACCTAATATAAAACAAGAAAACCCAAAAAAAGAAGCAATTTGAAGATTTGTAAATAAGCAGCACTTTTGTAAATAACCACTATATATACTTACAATGAATTGAAACCTTTTAACTACGCCAGCTGTTAACAATAATGGTCGATTGAATTATTTTACATTATAAAATTTATCAAATTTTTTATAATGTATTTATAATTTATGTAAATATATATATATATATATATATATATATATATATATATATATATATATATATATATATATATATATATATATATATATATATATATATATATATATATATATCATTATTATGTTTTCTTTATACCATACCTAGTACCTACGCAACGTTTCCCGTGTTCCTACAAAGAACATCGACCCTCCATACCTATTTGCAAGTAAACATTACTTTTAGGCACATCTACACAGTTGAAAGAAAACTGAAAATGTTTTCGATAGGTACCTAGTTTAAGTATAATAATTATGTACTGTGATATTCAACCAGTAGGTACCAAAATAATTCTAATATTAGCTTAATACTACCTATATGTTATACCTTTATAAGAGCAATTCTTGTAAGTATAATAATATGTTTCTGTGATCTCGGAAATGGCTTTAACGATTTCGGTGAAATTTGGTATATGAGGGTTTGAGGGGGTAAAAAATCGATCTAGATTAGTCATATGTTTGGGAAAATGCGGTTTTCGAGTTTTCATGCGTTTTGTTTTCGCGCAGAATATGGTCGCTAATTTTATTAAGTTGACCAGTATCCGTCTGGTCCAGTGGGTTAAGATGCGGGCGGCACGGAACGAGCGTTAAGGGTTCGAATCCCGCACGATGATCTACTTTTGTTTTTTTTATAAGTTCATGTTTATATTGGAATATTTTTTATTTTTTGTTTTAAGACAAATTTATAATAATAATTGTCAGTTCACATTTTACTTTTTAAGTTTATGTAGATTATCACCTAAACACCACCATAATTATTACAATAATAATAACATTACTAACCGAGCAAAGCTCGGTGGCCCATCAGGTACTTATTAGTTATTATGTGGTTCCATCCATCGATCGTCGCTCACGCGCATCAGTAAATTTCCAGTATTAGGTAGCATGTAACTAATTACCTATACAGGTTGTATGTTATTATATGAGCGTGAGCGACGTAGATACATAGGTACGCTCAAGCTGAAACCCAGAATAATTTAAAACTTTACTTATAATACTTCCATACGAATTTATGACTTAATTGTAAGAATTCACGAATTGACTCCCTATGCAGATATACCTTTTTACATTTTCTAAGTAAAATATTTAAGTCTTCTTTTTATACAAGCAATTGTGCTCCTTATAAAAAAGCTTAGGGATAGATTTTCTATGAAAGTATTATTTTACTTCAAGACTTGCAAGTATTTAATTGGTGGAAATGCGATATCGCACCTTAATTTTTAAGACACAAGGTTCACATTCCTCGCGAGACCTTAAAAGTATTTTTTCGCACATGCGGCTTTAGCCTTAATTCCAAAGCAGGCAATGATAAATATCCTATGAAAGTATTTTACACCAACTCTCAAAAGTATTTTATTTAATAATTGCGATTGTGAGCCTTTTTCATATAAAAACAAATATCAATTTCCTATGCAAACACTGCACTTAAAAGTATTTGAACACCTGGTTTTGCATTAGCGACATCTTATATAAAACGAGAAATAAATATAATAATAATAATATTCTTTATTGTTCCAAAAGATATCACACTTTAAAAACAGTACTTAATAACAAGGCTTATAAAAAATGCACATTTCAAGAAAACTCTGTTTTCTGAATATCATTTTTAAGTGTGAGTACCGTCAACAGTGGCATCTTTACGCTCCATGAGCAACTTTACCCATGAGTACCAGCCTTTACATATCAATCGATTATTCAATTTTAACTCTACTTAGTCGATTTATCTATTTTTCGACTAATTCGAAATTAAATTCTGGCAACCCAAAAAGATTTTTACACTTGCAACTTTGATATCTGTCAAGTTATTGTCATTTTTTAGTCCATGTGGTCAATCTTGTTCAAAATTATCTCCGAAAACAATTGATATTTTATAGAGATCTCGGGCTCAAGAATTGAAATTGCTCTACATTAAAAAAATAATAAAACAGTTTATTTTAAGTTTATATTAAGTTTAATGACCAAAATAAATAGCTAACAGTAAATACCTGCTGGTTAAGTATTATCTTCAAAAACTGACAGATATACACATAATCACACACAATGGAAGGATTTGATGTCTCTAAGATCCTTGACATGCAGACATATTTTGAGGAGCGTATGGCTCGGTTTGAGGCAGAGCTTCAGAAGAAACCTCAACAAAGCTCGGGAAGCTTGGCAGATGACTTTGCCATGTTCAAAGCCTTCGTGTTGCAGTCCCTGAAGACATTCTCGCAGCAGCTTGAAGTTGTGGGTCGTGAGGTGGACAAATTAGAAATGAGGAGCCGCCGGAAGATATTATTGCTTCATGGTGTCGAGGAATGCAAAGATGAGGTGACAACTCAGGTGGTGGTGGAGACTGTCAAGCAGCGTCTTAAGATGGACACCTTCTCATCTGATGACATACGCCGCTGTCAAAGGATGGGGCGTCTGACCTCCAGCGGCAAGGCAAGGCCCATTCTTATTAAATTTGAGTCTCTTGTGGTGCGGGACAACATGTGGTTCGCCAAGACAAAGCTGAAGGGAACGGGAATCACGCTCTCCGAGTTCCTGACACGCTCGCGGCACAACGCCTTTATGGCTGCACGGGCGAAGTTCGGCGTTGCGAAGTGCTGGACACGGGAGGGCTACATTTACATCTTGGGCCCCGACGGCAACCGCCATCGCATTACGAGCGTCGGCGATCTAGGCAGGATTAAACTTGCAGACGAGGAGAAGCCCGCAGCCAAACCACTTGCACCCAAGATCAAGCGAGCAGCCGCCACGAAGAAGTAGGCCTTTTACGTAATATTCATTCATACGTAGGTAATTAACGTATTATATTGTTATTTCACCCTCACTGTTACTTTAATCTCACTATTTTTAGTTTTATTTTTGTTAAGTCATTTCAACAATGGTCAATGAATGAAAAACGAATCTGTCATAATTGTCAGTTGTCAATTATGTCACGTAACGTTCCGTTTCTCGTAAAAAAAAAAATATGTAGTCTTTAGATTTGGAAATGTACGAAATTGAAATAGTGTTAATGCCTACTCTGAGTAATTTTGTGTGTTGGTATATTATTTTATCTTAATTTTATTGTTATATTTGTTAGTTTTAAAATTTATCTCTTCACATTTGTTATCTTTCTTCGATAATGCATTTAACTGGCGGGTGGACAAAATGAATACGCTTAACGTAATAACAATTTTTATTGTGTATTAAATTATTTATTTATATAGCCTATATAAGTACTATATATTATTATATTTTATTATTATTTTATATATTTATTATTATTATTATTTTATATTTATATGTCGGTTACAGACTCAATTAGCGACGATGACAGTTTTCTAACAGCTACGAGCTTTGATGATAGCTTTACTAGTATACCGTCTCTGGGAGACACTCTCCAATCACAGTTTTCAGACGTGCCCAAGAACTTTAATGTAGTCCATTTAAATGCACAGAGTATTCCAGCCCATTTCCCAGATATGCTGGCCAATTTTGATTGCAAAAACATACATGCAATTCTTATCTCTGAGTCATGGTTGAAACCGTGTCTCTTATCGACTTCTTATCCTCTTCCAGGTTTCCAACTAATTAGGAATGATCGCGCGTTTGGCGGTGGTGGCGGTGTTGCCATATATTTACGTGCTCACATTCCGTATAATATAGTCACTATGTCATCGCAGCCACCACCGTCGAATGCTGGCGAGCATCTCTTCTTAGAAGTGGAACTCCATCATACAAAAGTGTTGCTTGGCGTATATTATTCTCCTTCGTGTCGCATAAATTTCTTTTCTTCCTTCGAGCAAATCCTGGAAAATCTTACTCCATCTTATGATCATTCCATTATTATGGGAGATTTTAATACCTGTCTCCTTAAACGTGATTCTCGAACTACGTCTTTTCGTCGTGTTACAGAATCCTGTAATATGACTATATTAAACCTTAATGCGACACATCACTTTCCTAATTCTGTTCCTTCTCTACTAGACCTCATCTTAGTTTCTTCTCCTAATTTCGTTTACAGGCATGGTCAATGCTCTGCCGATGCATTTTCCTACCATGACCTTATCTATCTCTCATACAAAATACGCCCACCTAAAGCGAAGCCGACAATAGTTTTGCAGCGCAATTTTGGTGGCATGGTGCTTGACGAACTGCGTGAGGATGCTGCCAAAATAGACTGGGAACCACTGCTGTCCACCGAGTGCGTGGACACTAAGGTGCACATTCTGACAACCAATCTCTTTAAGCTATACGACGTTCATGCCCCTATTCGCGCTATAAAAATAAAACATTTGCCCGCACCTTGGCTTACTGAGGACATCAAGAAGATTATGACAAAAAAAGCTGCAGCGAAGACAAAAGTAAAGCACAGGCCAACTCCTTCCAACATGGAAAATTATGTGGCTATAAGAAATCACTGCAACAAGGTGTGTAGGAAAGCACAACGCCAACATATACATAAATCCGTTGAAAACGGTGATCCAGCAAAGGTCTGGAAATTTCTCAACACTTTAGGAGTTGGTAAGACTAGGCACCAATCTATCCCAAACAATATAAATCTAGATTCTCTTAATGCTCATTTCTCTTCTTCGCCCAAATTTGATGGAAATGTTAAAAATAACACATTACAATATCTTTCATCCTTACCAACCCCAGATTATTCTCCTTTTGTCTTCTCGCAATTCACCGATTGTGATGTTAAGAAGAGTATTATGGCAATTGCGTCCAATGCAGTCGGTAATGACTGTATCAGCAGGAAAATGATCCTTCCCATCCTAGATATAATCCTTCCAACCCTATGCAACATTTTAAACCAGTCCATTATCCGTGGCATCTTTCCGTCAGCGTGGAAAGATGCACTTATAATTCCCCTACCTAAAAAACCTAAGCCTTGTTCCTTTTCAGATTACCGTCCTATATCCTTACTACCTTTTCTGTCAAAAGTCCTTGAACGCCTAATCCACACTCAACTCAGTTCCTTTCTCCATAAAAATTCGCTCCTTAATCCATACCAATCTGGTTTCTGTCCCGGCCACAGTACCGTCTCTGCATTGGTACACATCACTGATGACATTCGGAAAGGTATGGATTGTGGAAATCTAACGGTTATGTCCTTGCTCGATTTCAGCAATGCCTTTAACACCGTGGATTTTCACATCATACTCGGCATTCTCCGCTCTCTTAACATATCTCCAACGGCAATTGACTGGTTTCATAGTTACCTGTTTGGTCGCCGGCAACGTATACGCATTGAAGACTCTTATTCCACATGGTCTAACACGAATGCCGGGGTACCACAGGGTGGCGTGCTATCTCCGTTACTCTTCACGATATTCATTAATTCTATCTCTAACCAACTACTTTCATCCTACCACCTTTACGCAGATGATTTACAGATTTACACGCAAGCCTCCTTAGATGAGTTACCAGATGCTTGTAGAACCATTAGCACAGATTTGGCTCAGATCTGCGAGTGGACCAAGAAATATGGACTGATGGTGAATCCTGATAAAACTCAGTTAATTATTATTGGTAGCCCAAGAATGACTGCAAAAATTAACTGGTCCGATCTACCACTAATTACTTTCGACGGAAAAGATCTCCTTTATACTAAGAAGGTTAAAAATCTGGGGATCTACCTTGATGAGAATCTATCCTGGGTACCACAAATACAGGAGGTGAGTCGCAGACTATTTGCATCAGCCGGATCTCTGCGTAGACTACGCAACTTTCTTCCGACTGCTACAAAAATTGCGCTTGCACAATCGCTGCTGTTGCCTATTCTCGACTACGCTGATGTCAGTTATCTTGACCCCACGGAGGAGCAGCTAGACAAACTTGAGCGCCTTCAAAACTTCTGTATACGATTTATATTTGGATTACGCAAATATGATCATGTCTCAGAATTTCGCAACAGACTCAAGTGGCTCCCAATTCGTCTTCGCAGGAATACTCACATTCTTACATTACTTTATAAAGTTTTATTTAATCCCAGTACCCCCTTTTATCTCAAAGAACGTTTTAAGTTCCTTCATGACACACATATAAGGTCCTTGAGGTCGTCTGAGAATTTGACCCTGGCAATGCCAATCCATTCTAGCAATTACTATGGAAAATCCTTTACAGTTCAAGCTGCACGCCTGTGGAATGGATTGCCACTAGAAATCCGTAAAGCCAAATCACTTAACATATTTAAGTGTATGTTAAAAAGACACTACCTGTCAATCTAACGCCAATAATTATAAGCATTGTTAATTTATCATAATTATATTGTATAGCTGTCATTCTACAAGTGTTCTGTTCACTGCTTTCTTATAATTATATAATCATATTTTATTTATAATATGTATTGTATCATATATTACCTATACTTATGTATGTTATAGTAGTATAATATAGTATGTATAGTATAATATATATATTGTAGTATGTATAGTATAATATAGTATGTATTTATGTAAGTGTATATTACAATATGTATATATTTAGGTACTTATTTATTTATAATTATTATTATAGATTACTGACGCTACACCATCAATATACATGACTGTTAACCTACATCATTTCTGTCCATCCGCGGTTGCCTGGAAGAGATCGCTCTATTAGCGATAAGGCCGCCAATTGCACACTAGTTTTAAGTTATATACTTCTGTAAATACTTTGTTTGTTTTGGTGTTCAATAAAGTATAATCTATCTATCTATCTATCTATCTCAAGGTAAGTGAATGAAGCTGTATTGTTTAAATTATATTCCCATAATCCTCTGAATTGTATAATTTATACGTGTTTTCAGTTATTTCTTAAGTTATAACGATCGGTAATGTTAGTGGCGGTTAGGTAAAGTTACCTTACCCGGCTTGTTGGCAACTATACCTACTGCTAGGGTTGGCACTAAATGTTATGAACGTACATTTTATTTTAACCATTTTATTTAATGTCCATGTGTTTTATTATTGGCTTTAGCACTGTGATTAGACTATTGCTAACCAAGTTTTTGAAATTACTTCTGCTTCTACTTTGTACGGCTGTATACTTTTATAAAGATGTCGATAAGATGTACAGAGCATTGTTATTTTAAAAGAATTTAATAAATTTTAAGTCAATTTTAAATAATTAATATAAAATAGAATTATTTCAAAGTGTTAAGTAGTTGTAATTTCAGTTTACTTAAAAATTTACATTTACATAACGTAGCATGTTAACGCAGTACTTACTAACACCCTATGCACATGGTATATTTTTACCGAAGTGCTTTGGTGAAATGCACTTCGTCGTCTTTCGAACGGGCACAAAACGCGCGTTTAAACGTGTGTCGCCGGTGCATTCAAAATACGTCATGGGTCTGTTTGCTTTGTCATTCGTGACGTTCCGGGTATTATTTGCTTTTATTCCAGTGTGCCATTCTAACAATAAATATGCATTTTTTAGCTTTTGGTGATGGCAATAACTAATTGTTTCAGATACAAAGTAGATACCTACATATAATTGGTACTAATATGGCACCTCCAAATAAAAGGATTAGGAGGCGAGTGGGGGCTCGGCCTTATAAAAATTATTCCGAAGATATGCTGCAATTGGCTGTTGAACTCGTAAAAACCAAAAAAACAACATCTTATGATGCTGAAAAGCAGTTTGGCATACCAAGGAGAACGATTGAAAAACGAGTGAAGAATCTCCATTCTAATAAGCCAGGTCCGCGCTTTTGTTTATCGGACGAAGAAGAATCTAAATTTATCAAAGTACTCATAGCAGCAGGTGACTTCGGTTGCCCACTTTCTATGTTGGATTTCAAATTGATGGTCTGGGATTATTTGAAAAATTAATAAAACTTACGTATTTAATGACAAGCTTCCAGGTGACTGGTGGGCGAAACATTTTTTATACTGGCATAAAGATACACTAACGTTACGTTCAACCCAAAATATTACAAGAGCGCGAGCAGAAAAAACTTTGCAAGAATTCGAAGAATACTTCCAAAACTTAGAGATATCTCTCCAAAATGTACCGTCGACTCATATTTTAAATTACGACGAAACTAACGTCTCTGATGACCCAGGATCGGCAAAATCAATCTTTCGTCGAGGAATTAAATACCCGGAACGAATTATTAACCATTCCAAAGGATGCATTTCCCTAATGTTTGCTGCTACCGCTGATGGAAACTTGCTGCCGCCATATGTAGTTTACAAAGCCAAACATTTATGGTCTGAATGGTGTAAAAATGGTCCAACAGGCGCCTGTTACAATCGGTCTAAAAGTGGTTGGTTTGATTCAGTTGTGTTCTTAGATTGGTTTAATAATATAGTAATTCCATGGGCTAGTCAACTAGAAGGAGAAAAACTTGTCATTGGAGACAATTTATCAAGCCATTTGAATACAGAAGTGGTCGGACTATGTGAGAGGTACAAAATTAGATTTGTTTTTCTGCCATCTAGGTCAACACAACTGACTCAACCGTTGGATGTAGCTTTTTTTGCTCCTTTAAAAAAGGCGTGGAGAAATATTTTATTGAAATATAAAATTGAAAACCCAAAACAAGCATCTTTAAATAAAAGTCACTTTCCACTTTTGTTAAAACAATTAATTGATGAAATCAATTTAAAGAAACAAAATATTATAAGTGGTTTTAGAGCAACAGGGATATATCCTTTCAACCCGTATGAAGTATACAAAAAATTACCCGAATATGAACATGACATAAAGTACGATGTTGATGATACACTGCTTAACTATTTAAAAGAGAACAAACAACCCAATCCTCTTACAAAAAAAAGGAATTCAAAACTAAATGTCGCTCCGGGAAAATCAGTAAAAAGTTCAGACATTGCATTGTTATGTAAGAAAAAAACAGGTTCTATTAAAACATCCACCACCAAAAAAAACACGACAACAATTATACCAACATGTGAAGACATTACAGAAGTAGAAAGAGTAAATAAAGCACAACATCCTAAAAAAAATATGACTGAAGCAACTCAAAGGAAGCGAAAGCCGCTTAAAAAACAAAAACATTACGATGATAGTTCTGATTCAAATTCCAGTTGTACTGTAACATGGTGTGATACATCAGAATACGAACCTCTGGAAGATGAAGACCTTGTATTAGATACAGATCATACAGAAGATACATCACAGAAGATACATCACAGAAGATACATCACAGAAGATATATCATACAGATAGTACATATTCAGAGCAAATTTCCGAAAAAGTGACTATTTTATCAGAAATAAAAAATACTGCAGAAAACAAATCTTATTTTGACCTAAGCAAATATGGTCCATTATCACTCAAGCCTATAAACAAAGATTCAAACGTTATCTTATCGCCCAAACCAAAGTTTCAAGACAAAAACTCAGATACAATGGAAGCGTCAATATCCGAAAACAAGGAACCTACGGCAAGTTCTAGTTATGAGCCTGAGGAAATAAATTCGGTATCTTATAACGTTAATGAGCACGTGCTCGTAAGGTATATTTTGCAAAAGAAAGTGAAATATTTTGTCGGAAAAGTTATAGCAAACATGAGTAATAAATACAAAGTTTCTTTTTACAAGTGTTTTGGAAGAAATGATAATATCCGATTTGTTGTACCAAAAATAAGTGATACTGATTTACTAGAGGACAAGATGATAGTAAAATCAGTGCAATTGATGGCCATTAATGAAAAAGAAACTGAATTTATTTGAGATGATGATTTAATTTACTTTGACTAGCGTTGATACTATGCGTTAACTTAAATTATAATATAAGCACCTGTTTTGTTATGTTTTTTGCTTAGGAACCAATATTTGCCTGGTTTTTCTATTTTTTTTGCCAAAGAGCTTATGATTCACAAAGAAGGTAGCTACTTACGTACATAATTTTATTTGTATGAATATTGTTTTTTTTTTTTTGCTAAGAGAAGGCGGGCTAATTGTTATTTCCGTTGCCAAATAGGTACCTGATTATTCCCGTGATCATTATTTGTAAGTAATTCGCAAATAGATAATTATAGTTACATTTGTGTTTAATTAAGTTATACCTTGACAGGTTTTTGCTATTCATGATTATTACCAGTGATTATTAAAATTTGTTTTACACATTTTAATAATCATTGGTAATAATCATTATTATAATTGTAATTAATTTGAATTTGATACTAGTTGTGTTAAAATTAAGTAAATAAAACTTATTGCAACTTCTGTACGTTTTCGTTTTATTTAGTTTTAGGTGACAACCCTTAGGGTTCGTCCGTTTTTCTATAAAAAACATGACGTTCTTTAACATATCGTAAAAACTTTGAAATTAAGTAAAATACGAAGTTCTTAAAATAACAAGGGATTTTTCTTAGAGTAATTTAACATTATTTTAAACAAAAAGTAATGGCAATTTTACATTTTATACCTGTCACATCAATTTATCAGGATAATTTTATTTTAGGTAAAGATACCCAATACCAGTAAACTTTACCTCTACTATATTTTTTGACTCAGACACCGAGCCTTAAGCCTTTTGATAACTTTTCATAAAATATGGGCACTGTTTTACTAATAGTTTAAAAAAAAAGTATGTACATTGTTTTGTTCTAAAATAATTTTATAATAAAGAAAAAACATGGTAAAGTTGCCACAGTTGACGGTAATTGAATAATTTTGTTACATTGTTCTTAAAAAACAGTTACAATTACAATACTCTTATATAAACTGACAATAGTGATAACCAATGGAATTACTTTAATAATATTGTCTTCTCGAAGAAAAATAAAATACTGGCACGTGGCGGTGTTGCGGCGACACCTATGTTATTCTTTTAATAAACTATTGATGTATCGCTTTAGTATAAAAGTACAACATATCTACACAAGATGGCATAATAGACACGTAAAATATGAGTCCGGATTTTGCACCGTAGATGAGTTAATTATGATAATAATTATGAATTATTTAAACTACACAGGTCTTATAATGCTTGTGGTATTTTTAATAGGTCTATTTTTTGTGTTTAAAATAATTATTTTACATACAATGCTTATTGCATTTGGAATACTAGTATGGATCTTTACCCGCTAGTGATCATTGTATACAACATTTGTATGGAATAAAATAAAAGTTGTAAAAAACCATAGATTTAGGCATACAGCTTTATCAATTAACTTTTTACAACCTTTAAAATACCTTCGAATCATGACCTAGAAGGTATTTTTACGATAATACAACTTATATACAAGTATTATTAGATAAAAGTCACGCAAGTACGTATACCTGCAAGTTTTTCAAGTACATTTTTTATACAAGCGATCATGCTCCTTATTTATATCGTAGCACGTATCAAAGTCCCATGAAAGTATTTAATGACATCAAGTCTTGAAGTATTTAAGCTTGTTTTAACGTAATTTTTCACCTTATTAATTCCATCTCAAAGATTAATTTCTCTTGTAGAAGTAAAATACTTAAAAGTATTTTAAAACCTGGTTTTTAGCCCTGGTCTTTTACGATGGACGCACTTTAAAGACTTGGTACTCGATTTTACAAGTACGACCCATGCCTACATGTCAAATTTCATCACAAACGGCTCTGCAGATCAGCCGTGTAGTATATTAACCACAGCAGAAGGAGCGATCGCTTGTCAAAGTGAAGCCAAACGACTCCGCTCAAAATGAGCGTACCGGGCGTTACGTCATTCAAAACATCACATTACGCTTAAACATACTTTTAATTTTATTAAGCCATCGTGTAAATTTTATAAATGTAAAATTCTGCCCAATATAACCATATTAAAAAAAGATTCGATCTCATTTTATGTGTAAATAGCATATTCAATAATCTTAATATATAAAATCCTTGCGTTACTGACTGACTGACAGACACGCTACAGCCGAAACTATTGGGCGCAGGAAGCTGAAATTTGGCATGTATAT
This sequence comes from Euclidia mi, assembly GCA_944739405.2. NCBI lineage: Eukaryota > Metazoa > Arthropoda > Insecta > Lepidoptera > Erebidae > Euclidia > Euclidia mi. The sequence goes on from OX123182.2 coordinate 703,256, forward strand.
TCCTTAGAGACCGTAGGGGTGCACTAAGAAGGGATTTCCCGAAATTCCCACGGGATCGGTCAAAACGGGTAAATTTAAAAAAAAATGCAGGCGTAGCTGCTGGCATCCTCTAGTTGATTAATAAAATGTTTCATAATTATTGTCAAAAATATCATAACATTGCTTCGCCATTTTGTGAGTGTCCTCGAACGATTACCCCATAATGAGTATGGATCATAAAAAAGTTACCTATTTTATTTCATGTAATTATTATTTTCGTCATTATATTGTGCGATTTGGGTAACTTAATTTAATTGTATTAGTAGTAGCGTAATTTATATCTGTCCCAATAATCCCAAATACCTTCTTATGTACCTAACATATGTATATAATTTGTTCCTGTTGATTAATTAATTCGGAGGTGATATCATTTATATATTTGAAGCGCGTTCCGTGAACGCACTCTCGACGCGGGCGTTCATGGCACGCGCGCCAGGAGCGCATAATGGATACGCAGCTTTAGATGTAGCTATAATTCAAATGGTTGCAGCCGGAATTTTTTGTATAAAAATTACCTTTTGATGTTATTGACTAAGCCTGAACTAAAAACTAAATTAATATTATTGTAAAATAGGCAAGTGTCTTAAAATATCCCAGATATATCGATCTATTTTTTTTCTGGAGACATCGATGCCGATATTGATATTTTAATTAATCGATACATCGACGCCGTTTTGATATTTTAATTAATCGATACATCGAAATTTAATATAGATATTTTTGTTCACTTCCGAGTTCCGACACCCCTAATGACTAAGACTCTTAAATCTACCGAGCGTTACGTCATTCAACGTATATAAAAGTATACAAAGGTACTTAGTGCAAATTACGTTTACAAAAATACTTTAAGTTTTATTATGCCGCATTGTATAATTTATAAGTGCAAAAATTCTGGAAGGATTATTAAAAAACAAGATGGGATCACATACCATGCGTAAGTAAAGCAGTACCTAAGGTATTCAATAGATAATTGATTAATAATATATTTCATGATTTTCAAAAATATTGCTTCGACATTTTGTGAGTGTTATGTGTCATCGAACGACTGTTGTCGTATGTGAAATAGTCATAACTAGACACCTGCAAATAAATAATGACCTACACCGATACTAAGAATTTTTTACTGTCATAAAATGATTTAATAATTGCCTACCATTCAAAAGCCTCGATTTTAATTATTATTGCGTCCATGTTAATTTTAAGCGTATGCACATTTGTTATATTTGCACAATTATATTAACCTAGTTCAGATAATTCATTTTAAACCTAGATAGCAAAGTAAAAAATTACTTATACCGGCCTCTTAAACTATATGTTAATTTTATTTATTGTTTATTAGTTTATAAAGTCTTATAGTATACATATTATCTATAGTCTGTTCAAGATACGAAAAATTAAAAGGTGAACAAAGAAACCAATGCCCGGGTCGGGCAAAGTGTTATTGGGTTTTTCCGTTAGGAAATTCTCAGTAGCAGCACGAAGTCTGGTAATGTGCCTGGTACGGCAATAGGCTCGCCCCCTATTACGTGGGACCTAAAATTCATGGCGAAATGTGGGTGTCATATTACACCTCTGCCTACCCCTTCGGGGATACAGGCGTGAGTCTATAAATAAATAAATAAATAAAATAAATTGTATTATATTGTATCTTATTTTCGTTACATACCTATGTACTTACATGCTAAGTGAAGGTCCCTCGTGTATATTCATGATGTTTTGCGATTTGGGTAAATTTATTTAATTTTCATTTAAACATATTTATATTATTTAATTGTATTAATAGTAGCGCAATTTATCGTTGATCAAATCATTAAGTAACTGAGTGATTGAAAACAATTTTGATATTTGGTTCTACTAGGACTTATCACTGAACTACTTACCCTAAAAATACTGAGTGATATTGTTATGCAGAAGGTACCTACTTGTAATTTTAGTTTCCCTGTTGATGAACAACGAAAACAACAATGGATACAAATCGTACAGAGGACACGTCCAGAGGAATTTTGGAAACCAATTAAGCGAAGCGTGATTTGTTCCAACCATTTTGAAGATCAAAACTTTTATGTAACACAATCTGGTTTAAGAAGATTAAAAATAGGGGCTGTTCTAAGTCGGGTATGAACGCAACAATGTTTTCGTTTGCAGTAATTACGTTACTTGGGTTTCCTTAGGCTATAGTGACTTGAGACTACTACTGACAAGAGAGGTTTCGTCTTTCAGTAGGCAACTATCTCGTCCTGCTCGCGCGGGAACTCAGCCGACTACGCCCTCTCGTACGTCGCAAAACTCTGTGCTTACCTTCTCGTTGAACGTTTAAACTTTTTAACTTGAAAATAATTTTGCATTTCATCCAGCAGGAGAGATAGGTTAAAATGTTAAATTAATAAAAATGTCGTTTCAGAATTTGGTGTTCGAAAACAAGGCAAATTCGTACGTAGAAATCCCCAAACCTTCGACATCAAAAGACGTGCGTATTGTTTGTTACAAAAATTTTAAAACTGCGTCCAGTTTTATCTACCTAATTGTAGGTAAAGAAGCAGGCGGATCGCCTGATGGTAAACGATGGACGCACCGCTCGCAACGGTGCGTAGCTGCGGGGTGAAAATAGTAATAGAATGGGGTCGCCGGCACTCTCACCCTAAAGGAACACAGTAGTATAAATATTGTTACTTTACGTTGATACTCTGTAAGAGCGTAGCACTTCCCCGGTCTAGATGGCCCATTTAGCCGCCATGCAGCAACTAAGTAACTACTACTTACTAACTTTGAAATAAATTTAGTAAGGAGTAGTTATGGATGGTACACTGTTTGGATACGATGTTTGTTACAAATCTGGACGCAGCTTTATAAATGTGCTGATATTTGGTTATTTCATTTGTGATACTTTACAGGCACTGTCTAATTTTAGGTTACACAATCGCCGATGCGGTCAAACTCGGATATTGGTAATGTTGATATATCCGATTTGGCTCCAATACTTGATACGCCAAGAAAATTAATATTAAAATCAAAATTACGCCGCAAGCAAATAATTTGTGAGAAATATGTACGATAAATAAGATCATTACAGCAAAGAAACAGAAGGCTTCTTAAAAGAAATGAATCTTTAGTGGAAATCTTATATAACTTAAAAAGTAACCGATATTTAAATGGTGATACGTATGACTTTCTTCCCGAAGATGTAGTAGCAGCTGACATCTTTAATAATTTTTACAAAAAATTTGTTTTGAAATAGAAAATACCTATCTATATCACTAAAATAAAAAAAAATTGTCTGTCACTAAATTTTCTTTCACCGTCGGCTTATAAGTATGTGAGGTACTTTCAGCACTTGTTTGCCACATCCTAAAACGTTATCAAGCTGGTATTCCAACATAAATGGTGAAGCTGGATTCTCGGATGAATCTTTTAATGCATTAAAAGCAAAAGTTGCAGCATCTAAACGCGAAATACTTTGTTCCATGATTGCTGATGAAATGTCAATCAGAAAACAGTGTATATGGGATGGAAAAAAGACCTGCGGATATGTCGACATGGGAACTGGTGTGGATGACAAATGCAAAACATTAGCCTCAGAAGCATATGTTATTTTAATAAATTCTATTAATGACAATTTCAAATTACCTTTAGGATATTTTTTAGTGCACGGCTTAAATGCCGAACAAAAAGTAAATTTAATTAAACTTTGTTTAATTAAATGTCATGAAGCTGGTGTTAAAGTTGTCTCCTTGACATTCGATGGACATACTACGAATTTAACAGCTATGAAGCTACTAGGATGTCAAATAGATGATATAAAAAAACTGAATACAACGTTCAAACATCCTGCAGACAATTCTGACGTAGCTATATTTTTAGATCCCGTCCACATGTTCAAGCTCATCAGAAATAATTGGGCATCAAAATTCAAAATTATTGACAATAATGACGACGGTATGGAATGGGATCTAGTATGTCAATAAATAAGCTGCAAGAAAGTGAGGGACTACACCTAGGTAATAAACTTACACGAAGACATATTTTATTTCAAAATAATATAATGAAAGTCAAACTTGCCAGTCAAGTTTTAAGCAAAAGTGTCGCTACATCATAAAAATTTTGTAGAGAGGATGCCAAACTGCCTCAATTTAAGAACTCCATGGCAACCGAAGCTTTTATACAAAATATGAACGATCTTTTTGATGTATTTAACTCTCGCAATATGACACAGTTTGACTTTAAACAACCTTTACACAAGGGAAACAAAGATTTCGTGTACAAATTTTTAGATGATATGAAAACATACATTTATAATTTAAAAATTAAGAATATAACTAAAAGACAGATTAAAAAAGATGGAAGAAAAATTAATATGGTAATTAAATATGACAAAGCAGTTTTAGAGTGTGCTTGCAAAACCTGGTTTCTAGGATTACTTATAGGTATTGAAAGTTTAAAATTTTTGTACGAAAATTTCGTTGGTGGTAAAAATATACTAGCATATTTACCTGCTTACAAATGTAGCCAAGACCATTTGGAAATTCTTTTTGGCGCGATAAGAATGCTCGGTGGAAATAACGACAACCCAAATGTCAAACAATTTAAAGGGATTTATTCGAAATTATTATGCAATTTAGAAATTAAAGCCTCCGATGCGGGTAATTGTATACCATTAGAAGACATCGGTATATTAAATTGCTCATCAGCTACAAAAGCAATAAATTACACAGCACGTGAACAGAGATATGATTTTGTTGAAGAAATGGATACACACATTCCACAATCATTATTCCATGAATTACCTCAGTTGCAAGAAATAACCAAATATATAGTGAGTTACATTTCAGGTGCCGTAGCTCATTACCAAATAAAATCAATTAAATGTTTGGATTGTGTTGACGCGTTGCTAGCATCCAACGTTCTCTGGTTCCACAAACTTGTAGGGTTAAAAAACCGAGGTGGACTCTGTTTCCCGTCACAAAGTACCTACGACATATGCTGTATTTGTGAAGCGCATGTCCGCAAAATCGCAAATGAAAACTTTATAATTTCTTCAAATTCCCAGAGATTAGCTATCATCACTGCCATACGAGTATCGTATTAAAAAAAATATTGGGAAGAGTAATATATTTGCATTTGACAGCTACCATGTTAATGGCCAAATTCATGGAAACAGTCTCATAAGGTCTGTAATAGAAAAATATGTTGACATACGACTACATTATTTAGCAAAATGTCAGAAGCAGCAAATACATATAAATTCAAAAAGGCAATATTATAAAAAGCATATACAGCAAATGGGTGCTTAGTGGTTAGGAACCATGAAGGTAGAGAAAAACCGTGGAAAATATAACATTGGGCTAATCAGGGTTATACATTGTGAATACGCGGACAAATTGTACAATTAGTTTTTCTGTAATTCTGTAAGTTTTAATATAAGGCTATTTAATTTTCCATGCACGCAAACGGAAAAGTTATTCTTTTTTTAGCTATAACCCGACTTCGTAAAAAGAGGTCTAAAAAGAACGAAAAGAAAATTGTACATTCAGATAGACACCTAGAAAAGCATAGGTAGAAAAATAGGTAAGCTAGAGCCGTGGTCGTACCTATTATATACCTTATGTGGGTGCCAGGAACGCCTCCATTAAAAAAGCATGACCTATACCTACTTACGTACCTATACATATGTGCGACTACGACTCAAGCTTGACCCATTTTTTAACCTTTTTTTTTTTTTTTTTTTTTTTTTTTTTTGGTATCGGGTTGGAAAATCCTCATGGAGTCCCTCCGCCCCGGGGGGCAAGGACGAAGGGGACTGTCAGACTCTTACTGACTAAAAACCAACCCGTGCTCCTCATGTACCCATGTGTCGGAGGGTAGGGTTTCACCAAAGCATTCCTCGCTACCCCCCGACGGGTATTGGCCCACCAGATGGTCAGGCGGGCCCCGAACGAAACCCCCTTGGCGGCGGATGAAGGTGTTGGGCTCCGCCGCCAAAACACCCAGCGGCCGCAGAGGATAGGGAGGACGGCAACGCAACACCGCATCTCCTCTTCCTCTGCGGCCCCACCGCGACGCAACGATGGTGCGCCCCCATTTGGTCGCGGAAGATAGGGCGCGGGGCAACGCAACACCTACACGCCTCTCCTCCCGCGACCGCACCCGACTGCGAGGGACAGACAGAACTGTCCCCCGCACCCGCACCATGGGACGCATCCTACGCAGGCCTCTACCAAGCCCACGTGGAGCGTCCCCTCCCTGGATCCCGCTTAGCTTCACCGTGGGTGGCTTCTAACCCACGGTTACTGAGCCCCCCCACCACGACAAGGTGGAGATCCCACGGGGGGGGACCCATTTTTTAACCTGTTTTTCTGGTTTTCTATCTAAATTACCTATTTTCTTGTTTCGTTCTTTTTAATCCCCTTTTAACGTAGTCGAGTTATAATTTTTTAAATTGTTTTTTAATAAAAATGTTTATTTTTCTTAATAAATGCTTCATTTACTTTATTATGTTAAATTTTATATTGTTGTCTAGAGTTTGGCTAGAAGGAGCTGGGATTAATTGCAGCAGATTTGTGGAAGCGTGGTTCTATTCATCAGCCCTTGTCAGCCACAACAAATCTCAGACACAAATGTACTGCGATGCACAGTGAATACGAGTATTAAGTAGGTACATGAAAATTTTTACCTTATATCTCCTGGTGATGTTCTTGAGTGGAGTCCTGGAGGCAAGCTAGATACACACAAGACTAAAATTGGCCAATATTAGCAAGTGAATTATCTTTACTTTACCTGACTCCAACGCAGCGTCTTCAATGCACGATGCAAGTGGTAGTAGAATTCACAAATCAGTTTTACAAAAGTCAATGTTCAATATGTCACAAATTTATCACAAACAAACCGATGCCAGCGCGGGAAACGACAAACTATTCGCGAAGCTACAAGGACGAGCTTTCCAAAAGGCGATCAATTTATATCAATTACAAATCTCGCGAGACAGACCAAGACGGCGTGTTAATTTTTCAAGGCAAGCGGAAGTTGACAGTTCAGTGTGACCATAGTCAAAATTCACAATAGACTAAACTAAACGCTACTAAATCGATATAATCGACTTGACCTATCATAACTATTTCTATTTCAAACAATTGTAATAATAAGAATTCCATTGGAAGATATACGACTTTACTTTGCAAGGCTACATTATGTATAGTATTATTATAAGTTATAATTTCACCCAGTAGGTATTGGCGAGATAGATATCGCAGGTGAAACCGCGGGGGACAGTTAGTTATTAGTTAAAAAGTGATATTATATTTTAATGTTATTAATTTCATTAAAGTTTTGTTTACATTTTAAAGTGTTTTATTTTACTAAAATAATAGGCGTATATGATTAAGGTGGGTAACATAATATTATGTACCTAATTTGTTCCTGTTGATTAATTAAATGTTCACAACAGTAAATATTTAAATCAGATATGATATAATCACCAATCTGTGTGACAAGTATGTGTTATACTTGTCAAAATAAATTATGCATTATCTATTCTATTCTGTGATTCAAAAATAAACAATAGCTTAATAGGGTAACACGCTTTATGTTTCATAATTTTCCCGCAAAGCAGGTGAACTGTTCTTGAGGTGGCAACACTGGCGAGTGTGAGGAAGTGACGTCTGCATACCCAATGACATTTGACCGGCTACACTCCGCGTCGAACAAATATGACAGATCACTCCATCTGGATAATTCAGTAATCTGTGATATTAACAGATAATACTTAAAACTTCTTTTTGTTTTCATAATCGTCGAACTTCAGGTAAAGATTAGTATGTAGGTATATTATTGAAGTTATGAAGAGCTTATATACCTACTGAATATGACAGCTGAAAAAATACTTTCAGTTTTATTTTTGCTGCTGTTATATTCAGTAGGTTTTTACCACAAAGTACATGTCAGACCGTCGTCCCTCCGCTGTGCTTAAGCGCGCCAACAGATAGACAGTGCTTTTAATGTCGCTGCGCTTAGGTCGTAGGTATATCGTGATAACTTTTAAACTATTCGTCCAAACTACTTAGGGACTGTAAAAGACAAAGTTAATCTACATTAAATACTGAAGGCAATAAATCTATCAATTTTGAAAACAATTTGATAACTACTCTAGAATGAGCATTGTAAAAAACATAAATATTTTTTTTATGTTATACTGTTTTTTTACAATAAAAATGATGTAGTTAGGTTATGTACTAAAAGCTAAAAAGTAATTCGGTAAGTCCTAGCTACCAGATTGCACCAATCTTCTCATCAATCTGGGGTATGTATTGATCAGACAAATATAAAATCGTTGGGCAAGTGAAATTTCTATCATAATGTTTACTCTGGATACACAACGCCCAGAATTAAAATATTTTTTGTTTAGTTTATTTTAGTTTCAAGTTTTTAGTTTTTTTAGTTTTTTAAGTAGATACTTCTCATTCTATTTTCATAGTGAGCCTTTTTCTACCAATCAAGCCCTGTCATTTGATACCCATATTGAGGTACCTACCTATTTGTGGAAAATAGGTAATCCGCCATTTTGTCGCGGCGGCCATCTTGGATTTTTCATAGTGAGCTCTATTTTACCAATCAAGCCCTTTCATTTGATACCCATATTGAGGTATTTGTGGCAAATACATATGTAACTCGCCATATTGCGGCGACAGCCATCTTGGATGTTTCATAGTGAGCTCTATTCTATGAATCAAGCCCTTTCATTTGATACCCATATTGAGGTATTTGTGGAAAATAAGTAATCCGCCATTTTGTAGCGGCGGCCATCTTGGATTTTTCATAGTGAGCTCCACTCCACCAATAAAGCCCTTTCATTTGATACCCATGTTGCGGTTGCTGTGAAGTAATATATGATCCGCCATTTTGTATCGGCAGCCATCTTGGATTTACAATCATTTAAATATTATCTTATATTGTCATCAAGATTAAGAGTGTATACCAAATATCAGATCAATCTGTCATCAGGAAGGGGGTAAAATTCCAATTACTAAAATTGACCCAAACAAACAATAAAATAAACCGATAAATAAATGCTGCCGCGGACTTTTGTTTAGAACTTTTTAGGATAAACAATATCACCATACATTTATCTTCAAGTAACTTTCACGGTTTAGGCAACGCACGCGAAGATAGCTTTCAGAGCTCAGGATTTTGCCGACTTAGTTGATGCTTTTCCTTATAATATGGCAACATTATACACAATCTTTATAAATTGTAGCCTATGTGTTATTCTGATGTATAAACTATATTACTGTAAGGTTTCATCCAAATCTGTTCAGTAGTTTTTGCGTGAAAGAGTAACAAACATCCATCCATACGTACATCTTCACAAACTTTCACATTTATAATATTAGTAGGATTAGTAGGATCAGTAGGATAAGGTTTCGGGTGTAAACTTCATAACCTGACTGTGTTACTTAGTTCAAGTTTGTTATTCGTAAAGCATTTTCCATTGTTATCTGCGTTTTGGGTCTTTGGGAAACCGATGATCTCCTCGGTGTTTAAAATTCAACGCACTATATTGAGGCATTATTGAGAAATACAACAAATTTGGACGTTGTTTAAAAAAATATATGGGTTTTGTTTGAAAGTTCTTACGTCAAAACATGGTGCAGTCGCTTATGAGCACGTAGCGGGATAAAAAGGCAGTTTTTCTCCCTATTGATACCTAATAAATGCTTGTTTTAAGTGATTTGTATGTTCAGCATTGATTATTACAGCTTGGCACGACCGGTTGGCGCAGCGGGAGTGTAATTGACTGCTTCGCCGAAGTTTGTGGGTTCGATTCCCGCTCAAGTCAAACATTCGTGTGCATGAACATGGATATTTGTCTTGGTTTGGGTGTTTCTATGTATAATATGAATTTACTACTAGGTAATTATTTTTTGTAAATATGAATTTACAAAAAATATCTCAGACGAAGTAAAAAGAACAGACAAAGCACGCCCTACATTACGTTTGAAGCCAAAAACAACAGGCAATGAGTTGTAGGGGCAATCCAATTGCTGTAAATAAACTAGCCACGCACACACACGCATTAAAAATTTAAGCGGCATTAAAAGTTTACGCAATAGATTCTTTTGTGTGTAATAGTATAGTACACAAACAATACAAAAGTAAAACATAGCACTAAAGGAATATTATTTAACCGTAACATTTCTAAAAAAACAATTATTTTCTAATGTTATTGTAAAATACTTTTGAGGTTAGATTATTATGACAGCAGAGCATAGACAAAAGCTGAATAATATTGCCAGTAATTAATTAGGTACTTAAATTAGTAGATACGCTTTGGTAATAAAAATTGAGCAGGTATAATTTGTTTCTTTAAATTGTTATGTTTTTGTATTAGGTTCTTACATATGAAAAATAGCATTTTACATAAAATAAATTCCTACATAATATACAACGTGTAATGGAAATAACGCACATCTTCAGACACCCCAATTAGAAAACCTTGTTACAATCATAATGCATGCATTGAAATATTTTTTTTATTTGCGTAAATAATGTTTTTTAAAGAAAGTATTAACTCAATTAAAAGTGAAAATCGTGGTCACTGTAAATCTACGCACGCACACAAACGAAACGGTTGCTATGGTAAACAAACAACAGCGATCTGATAGGAACGAAACGAAACGATATAACAAAATGTATGAAATTCAGTCTGTAAACCACACTCTGATAGAGTGGGGTTTACAAAAATGATGTTTGAACAATTTGTCGGCCACTGTTGATATTACCAAAGATATTATGAGTATTTCTTTCCATCACACTTTTAGGCTTTGGAGTGGACAGTCGAATTATTAATTGTTTGTTATTAATATGCACGATCTATTGTTTCTTAACATCGTAAGTGACTATTGTGATTATTCTAATTTAAGCATACCTAGTTAGCATTATTGATCCATAAAGTAAAAGAATATCAATGAGAGCAATAAACAAGAACGGCGTGTTTAAAGTTGTCTTGTGAATCTAAATAGTTACAATAATAGAGTAATAAAATAACTTACAGGCATTATCACATTTCTTTAGTCCACGTAGCACTTCACTATTTCCTCACAAATCACATCTTTTCACTGTTTCAAAAGCAGCTAGTATCTTAATTAATTAACTACTCGGCACTTTTTCTCTCGTCACAATAAACTAGTTATTTAATATTTCTCCACAATGAGAAAGTCCAGAGGTGTCAAGTCAACATCAAGATGATGTTGAACATTCAACACCGGCACCGTCTTGTTGATAATTATTCAATTATACACCATTACAAATTTTGTAAACAAGTGAACTTTTAAAAAGGTTTTCTCAGCACTCACTGATAGATAGATATTCCCGGTTGTACTTGTCATAACATGTCTAACTCGCCAGCTGCGCTTGTCATGCGCCAGCGCGAGCGAGACATTACGTCTCGCTCTTTCCTGTTGTTTATTACCTACGTTAGTGAAAGATAGATGATAGCCATTTTGGTGGTCAATTGTGTGCTATTGTCTTTTGCAGTCTATTATTTTGTATTAATGTGTGCGTTTGTGTAAGTCAACGTGGAACCATTTAACAAATGCATTTAAAAATAAGCCGTTCTGCTTTGATTTAAGGTTTACTTTCGAATAGCTCCATTTTTTTAAAAGTGAGTGACTACAATTTACGTTCTTTTAATTATTTTAAGACTAAAAATAAACAATATTAAAAATGACGGCAATGGATTCAGTTGCCAATTCTGAACAAAGTACTTTCAGGATGTGCATTTAAACTTGTTACATGTTGTATATGTAGATGAAACAGTCTCAGCTGATCATTCCAATCCAAACAAAAAGTAAATTAGAAATTAAACTGCCCATAAATAGTGTATGTTAGTGTTTGAATAATTTTTAAAGGACTATGTCAGAATTTGGTCTGAGTTGGTTGTGGCGATCTTAAACTTCATATGAACAAAACAAATTGTTATCTTTTTCTAAGATTTTTTATATTTTCACTTTGTAAAAAATTCCTTTAAATCCGGAGTATTTTATGACGATTAAAAGTATTCCAATTGATTACGAACTAAGTACCTATTTTATTATTTGATTGTTGCCATAGACAATGGTGTGACAGGAATAGACGTTTGACATTGATCCATATCGATTATTAAATAAGTAATCGATACGATCGATGTTTATAGGGTTTGTTTGGTTTGAAATATAATAATTAAAATGCAGTTATTTAATCTTTAATCATCATCATATCAATAAGCTAATATTTTTGAAGCAGAACACTTTTAAATCAAATAAAAACTTCACAGCATCGTTTTAATTTTGTATCGATTTCACATAAAATCGATATAAAACTCTCAGCTCTGCTTTTGTCTTTGGCTGTGACAGTAAGATGCTACAGAATACTTCGCGTTGCTTCTACTTTGCGTTTTGATGACCATATGACATATTATGTCATTTGATTCAAACGTACAGACCTACATCATCCATTCTTAATTAAAAATTAAAACACCTATATCTTCTTTTTCCACGTTTCCCGAGTGAAAATAGAATCATTAATTATTTTTATTCAAAAAATCATTAAATATTATTAAATTATTCAATAATATATTTAATATTATTTGTAAAGCATTTTGCTTTACGAATAACAAACAAACTAAGTAATACAGTCCGGTTATGAAGTTTACACCCGAAACCTTATTTACCTATAAGTACAACCCAAACGGAAGCCATTTTATTCGCACAACATTTCGTAGGTATGCACGCTTATTTCGTATGTATGTCCAATTGCTATTACCAGATCGGTGATCACCATTGATAGCTGGAACGCTCAATTGACCATAAACAATTATCCAGGTGCTTTGTATCGATATTTTGGAACGCAATGAATCGTAACACAGTGTATCGATCCGAGTATCGATCCGCTCCATTTGATATAATCCAGTGGATCGATCCGGTATCGAATCAAGTACTTGGAAAAATCATTTTCACTTTTAAGTTTAATCAAAAAAAAATTAAGTATACTACCAAATAGAAACATAACGTATAAAAGAAACTTGTATCAAAATCTAATCCATATACTTACAAGTAAAATATGAGATACTGTGCAAAGCGGACTGTATATCGCGTAAATGTGGTATGGTCTGTTACAAAAATGTTCAATCCTGAATGACTTACTCTGTCGGTCAAAGATACACCACGTAGGCGAGATCCTTTATATATCAAGTGCACGGCTAGCTTAATCGTTTAAGCGACCGCCTGACACTGCGCCGAGTGGGGTATGGTAGTGGAGTATGGGTTCGATTCCCACACGAAACTGCACTTTGTGTGTACGATTTGTATATACTTTGTGTCTGTTAATTGAATGTTTGCAATGTTCCCGCGGCACAGAATTAATTCCTACTAATGAAAGATACTTAAAAAAAAGAATGATACTATTTACTGAGTTATTTGAATATGATTTTTTCGATCCGATAGTCCATAATGTCCATACATTTGTTTCGATCCACCAGTGGATATTATAAAGTTATATCAATACAAACATAGAATGGATTAAATGCCATTGTATCTTCAGCGGAGGAATTGCAGGAGATGTTAACAATCATGCATGCTGCGTTAGAGAGGAAAGGAATGAAAGTGAATGTAAGTAAAACGAAAGTTATGGTTTTTGAAAAGGAGGAATGCGTTACGGCTTGTAAAGTTTTGATCGATGGACAACGAGTAGAGCAAGTGAATGAGTTTGTATACTTAGGTACGTTGTTTACAAGAGATGGTAAGAATGAAGAAGATATTGAAAGAAGAGTTAATGCAGGTAATAGAGTGAATGGAGCTCTGACGGCATTTATGAATAGCCTAAACGTGTCCAAAAAGGCACGTTTGGCTGTGCATAGAGGGGTGTTAGTGCCTACCCTTATGTACGGTAGTGAAAGTTGGCTATCGCAGAAGCGATTTGAAAGTAGAATAAATGCTGTAGAAATGAGAGCACTGAGAAGTATGTGTGGTGTATCTTTGACCGACAGAGTAAAGAATTGTGTGATAAGAGAGTGTGTGGGGTAAAAGAAGATGTGACAAGCATTGAGAAAGGCATGTTAAGATGGTTTGGGCACATGGAGAGGATGGATGACGATAGACTGACCAAGAAGATGTATAAGGCAAGTGTGAATGAGACAGGACAAAGGGGAAGACCTAGGTGGACGTTCTCTGACTAGATTGGAGACATCCTGAAAAAAGGACAAGTCAGAAGTACCCTTAACAGAAGAGCATGCATGAGAAATTTGATGGGAGTGAGTGAAGCAAGAGAGGTATGTCAGGATCGTTGCAATCAGTCCTTTGGGTGGGGTTTTTCATCCAAAGTTATCTCGAAAGCGAAAGACGGCAAGACGTGTCAATAAAATTAGCGTGTTGTCGAGGCCTACCTCACAACCACAACCAAAATCTGATTTATACTAGCTGTCTAGTATAAATCAGATTTTGTATCTAGTGCTTTTCTGAGTAGTACCAGAGGGCTAGAGTGATTTGCCAGTATCGTTTGTTCAACGGCCAGCTTTTAAATCATGATTTACAACTTTTGACAGCACCAATCTGCCAGATTATCGGAAGCTGTAGTGCATGAAGAGACAATTTTTTGTTATGCTACTACTAAAACTTTTGGTTTCCACATTTTACGGGCTTACGAGTCTGAAGAAAAAAAATGCATGTTCGTCGATGTGTGTGCATCAAAGTGGTAGGACGAATAATTAAGGATACAAATAGTACATACATAAATGTAGCACAAACTCTGAAGATAAATTTTAAATTGTGCTTGCGCTTGAATGTTTGAAATTGACACATTTAAACAACCCAAAGTTTTCATCCATATTGTTTGAAATAGAAACATTGTTTATTCGATTATATCAGTTTAGTAGCGTTTTACTATGTCTATTGAAATTTTCTGACTATGGTTACACCAGGAACTGTCAAATCATTCACTCTGATTCTTTTGTCGGATCCGCAAAAAGCTCTCTCTCGTCGTGCTGGAAAAAATCCCGTTTTGTGAACGCGTTTTGGAATTAATTATACTGTTAACAACCTCGCAACCGTCGCTATTTGAATTAGTCCCACGGGGTTGTGAGCGATTGACAAAAGGTAAAATTAACACGGTTTGTCCTTCGTGGAATATAGCGCTTTGTAAAGCACATGGTTGCTTCGCGAATCGCATTGGAATCGAAGTGAATTCGTGTCGTAAACCCTCGTGTAAGCCGCTTGATTTAGTGCTGGCATCGGTAAATTGTGATAGAATTGTGAACTATTGAACCATTGTAAAATTTGTGTGTCGTCATCTACTTGCAACGTGTCCTGAAGAAGGACGGCGAGCTGGACCTTCTAGTAGTAACTATAACGATTTCCTTATCATTTTGGCCAAAATTATGAGTGTAATCTTATAGGTCTACACGAGAACATCACCAGGAGATCCCAGGTAAATTTGCACATGTACCTATTAGTTGAAATATAATCACTGTGCAATCACAGTACATAGGTGTTTAGATATTTGCCCTGGGCTAAAGACTGGATGAATTAATCGCTTCCACTGCCTTCTGCAAACAACTTTCCCGGCCTTCTAGCCCAGACTCTGAACACATAATATTTAGGGTTGTTTTCGAAACGAGTCGCCCGAATTTGAGGATATTGGTGTAGAGTGTAGGGGGCTTAAGGGAGTTAGTTTTAATCCCCTAAAAGTAATTTTGGCTGCCGGAGTTGCGTCTAAATATTTTTAAGCAATTTCCAAAAATTCTTCATTCAAATATGCAAGACGGAACGTAATTTTAGGTTTTGTGTGAAAGTAACTAAAAAGGTTGTGTTAGGTTCTCTTTTGACCCCTAACCCGAAAAAAGAGTTGACGGAGCCCTGCTTCGCAGGGCTCCGTCAACCTCAGTTTATTAAACTAGTGGAATCAATAAAAACGATATTTAGGTTTTATGTGAAAAACGTGAAACGAAACGCAACCGCCATCTTGTATGAATGATATTGACAGCTAATGTTTAATTTGTGCGTCATTGCTTTCGAGTACCTAGGGTTAGGTGCGACTGTAATAAGTAACTAAATAGATTATGTTAGGTTCTCTTTTGATCCTTAATCCGAAAATAGGAGCCCTGCAATGCTTTGCAGGGCTCCTATTTTCGGATTAAGGATCAAAAAGGAGCAGGGCTCCGTCAACCTTAGTTCATTAAACAAGTGTGAAGAATGTGGAAGTTGGCAGTGCCATACACACCGATGTTTGGAGATAATTATTTTTTTTCAGAGGAAACCAAGTATTTCCGGCAAGTAAAAATGGTGAGGGGGGTTCCGAGACCTCCCCCCTTTCCCTCCCTATCACTCACAACCCTTAAAAACGGCGACATATTTCGAAACCTTTACCCATATTTATACCTTGATTGATGACCTAGTCTTAGTAAATTTTAACATGTATGAAAATCTTTAAAAATTATTTAACAAATAGTTTATTTTTTTAATTATTTGCAAAATCTTAAAAAACTGCTTTTGTTATTTTTTAGGGTTGTCTATGGTAATTTGGTACGATTTAGAAGTATTTATGAATTTGATTTAGAAGTATTTATGAACTGACCCACCCCGACTATACATAGTCGGGGTGGGTCAGTTCTTAGTAAAAAGAGCTTTGTTCTCGGCATAAACTTTAATACACCACAAGACGCCATATGTTAGTTAAAATCATTACACTCTACTACGTACTACTTAGGAGTTAGACTTCGACTGGCGCCATCCGCCATCTCTCTCAGTGCTGCCAACCAGCTAATAATTACTATGGCCAACCAGTGGCCGTGTGGCAGCGCGCGGACAATAGCTATTGGTCGGCGCGCGGCGCGAACGAAACGTGCTAGCGCGTTGGCGAATACCGTTCGGGCGGTTTACCCCTATTGGACCTCTTACGTCCAGGAGAATGGGTGCGTTCGGAAATATCTCTCGCTATATATGGCAGCACTTCGTTAACGCACACACGTAAACAAAGATGGCTTCATTTTTTTATTAAGGATGAACTATCTATTCTTTTTACTTCATCTGAGAAAAAACTATATATAGGTATATGTATGTTTATCCATTATCTAGTACCCATGGTACAAGCTCTGGTTAGTTTGGGTCTAGGTGAGGTGTGTACCCATGTGGTAGAATATTATTATTTCCTTTATTTATTATTTTTCAAATTAAAATTAGGTTTTGAAATATATAATTTAAAAAGGAACATACATTTGAAAATATAAAAATAGCCGTAGGGTTCCACCAGCACCGGGCACAGGGTCCAAGCTGCCGGTGGTTAGGGCCACAGAGACAGGAATCTCCTCACAATACATGCCGTGTCGAGAAGTACTGCTTTCTGCATCAGGCCCTTAACCCAAACACCCAACGCGAGCCTCTTTAGGTGACGATCGAGGCTCTTGGCTATTAAACCATTAACTGTTACACGGCACAATAATTGCCGAGTCCACATCCCACATGTCGACAATCTCGTGAGCCAAGTCCAGATATTTTATATATTTTTCCTTTTCGGCTTTCACCAGATTCTCGTCATGAGGAAAAGTGACTTCAACAATTTTTGCGAGGCGCTCTGATCGATCTATCAGCACGATATCAGGCCCGTTGGCTACAACGGTCCTGTCCGTGATGATAGATCGATCCCAGTACAATGTGGCATGGACATTTTCGAGAACTAACTCTGCTACATACCTGTAGGTACGGTACCTCGATGTCTATAAGTTTGTACTTCAGAGCAAGTTGCTGGTGAATAATTCTGGCTACTTGTTTATGTCTGTGCAAATACTTGCCGTTAACAACACGTGAACAACCGGAAACAATATGCCTGAGGGATTCACCAGGTTGGTGACCGGTACGGCAAATATCAGTAGTGTCATCCCTCAGGATATATTTCCGGTAGTTATTCGTCTTGATAACTTCGTCAGAAATTGCACCAACAAACCCTTCGGTTTCCCCAAAGAGGTCACCGAAGCGTAGCCAGTTCACCGAGGCTAATAAGTCTACATCGGGTCCATACAGGGCCCGATAGAACCTGCCATGAAGCTCCTTGCTCTGCCATACACGTTTGCGATCATCAGTACTAAGTACTACAGGCATGCGCCAGTTCTCCTTAGCCAACCTGAGCGGGGTGAGCCCATTGTCTACTGTGACAACATCTCGATGTATATCCACGTTCGCCCGGAGAAAATATTCTCTGAGATTGCACACTTCGCGATTGTGTAGGGTCTTGACATTTAGAAAGCTGTGACCTTCGCGTTTTCGCGGGATGTACAACCTCATCACGGATGAACGTGGATGATGCATACGATATGCCGTCAACAGTGTGCGAACTCTTCTCTCCAGTTGATTGCCTCGTTGGTCTCGCGGCATAAATGTGCGCGTGGGATTGGGAGGACTTGGGATCGATTCCCGGGTCGGGCTAAGTGTTATTGGGTTTCAGGAAATTCTCAGTGACAGCACGGAGTCTGGTAATGCCTGCTACGGCAATAGGCTCGCCCCCTATTACGTGGGACCTAAAAATTCATGGCGAAATGTGGGTGTAACATTACACCTCTGCCTACCCCTTCGGGGATACAGTCGTGAGTCTATAAATAAAATAAAAAAATTCTATCCAGGGCGTCCAATTCAGACTGAGTCCACTTGAGTATGCCAAAAGAGTATACAAGAAGTGGCATAACTAGGGTTACCATTGTAAATAGAGGGATGCCTGTCTATGGTACCTAAAATACCTGAATTTTCGGAAAAATGCCTGTCTAAAGAAAACGCTGTAGGTACATAATAAGTAAAAGCCAACAGATAATAATGAAGAAGGATATTTATTACTGATATTTGTCAGAGGACCTTATTTTTTTTAATAGTTCTTTCTTTTCTAATACATAAACGTAAAAATCTTCACAAAATACAGTTTTGTAATTTTCCTGAGTAATCAATATTGCTTTTACTGATTCAATTGTCAGCCAATTTCTTTCTTTACCCCACTGGGCGTTGACGAGAGAAAACGTACGTTTAAAATGCCTGCCTCAGACCAATGCCGGCCGCACGCCGGTCTAAACCTTAAAATGCCTGTCAAATGCGGCAAACGTCTGTCATATGGTAACCCTAGGCATGACCCAACCGTTGCAAGCACAAACCTTGTAGCCACCTGATAAAAGACTTTTCAGTACTTTTCTCTCCTGCAACGATTGCTTCATGACGGCTTCATTGATTCATAAAGCCTGTGACCTCAGATGAAATAATGACAAGATACGTCATCCTGAACAAGCAATTGAAGCCATGTTTATTAACATGTGTTAGTGAAAAGTGTTGCCACACATAATTAATTTATAAGAGGTCTAAATTGTAGAAAATTATTATAGAGAATGCAATAAAAATAACAAAAGTAGAATTTTATTAAAAAATATATTTATTTTATACATTTTGATGTTAAAATGTTTAAAAAAACAATTAAATTTTATTCACTATCGTAAACATAGTTGGTACCATTTTCATTTATGTGTGGTTATCACTCGTCATTAGAAAAGCGTGTAACATGCTCAAATTATACACATTATAAATTTACTATGCAGAACATGGTCAACCAATGCGACATTGAATGTTTCGCGAGTAAGTTTACGCCAGTAGCGCAATAGGCAGGAATAAAACACACTATCGTTAACAATATTTTGCTAGTTCATTGGATACATAAAACCATAATATGTATGTTTCTCATTGAAATCAAACTACGGTTTACGGATTCTATCGCGATATCCTAATTTTACTACGGAATTCAATAATAGATCTATAGAAAGATCTGTAGATTTAACATTAGTTTTTGACATAAACTCCATACAAAATAATTATGACAAACACGAATCTCGAATCTCAAAATCGCTGTTTAGATCGAATATTGAAAATGGCCGTTAGTTAAATTATATTTAAACGGAATGAGCTAGAACTACATTTTTTTATTATTACTAGCCAACGTATGCATATGTTTTCATTTGAAATATCCATATGAAATATCAAATATTTATTTGATATTTCATATTTGATTTTAAATAAAAGTCGTATTAACCAAATGGGTTCTGAAAAATAATAGAATCGTAGATATATCTAAATATAAATACAGTAATTTAGTTATTCTCTTAGTTTTGGATATAGACGTGTCAGAAGGAACTGTACAAAACTCATGACACTAATTGAAATCGCTTAACTTTTACAGTAATCTTATATTATTCACCAGTATAGGTAACATGACCTTTAATAAAAATAAATCAATGAGTTAACAGTTGGTACAACAAATAATAAAACTATAGCAGCTGTGTTATGCATGTATCAGGTCCGAGTAAGTTTAAATCATTTTGCAAAGATAACAAGTGGACAATGATTTGAACACATATTAAAATAAAGCGAGTTAAATAAACATATAATACTGTTCTAAATCTTATATTTTAAGAGCCTGCCTACCAATTTAGTAAATTAATTACTGGCAACATTCTACAGTCGTTACTTTGGTTTTGTTTATGGTCTTAGCGGCAATAACCTCAAAACATTTTACAATAACATAACATATAATACAAAAGTGCTGTTATCTAAATACTTACTTGTGAAACGATATTCTTTCATTATTATTTTCACTTTTGAATTGTTTCTGCACAGTTGAACTACACTCGACGACATATTTTTGGTAAACTTATTGTTTGTTTACTTGTGTACCGCGTTTGTGTGCGTGGCTAGTGTATTTACAGCAAATGGATTGCCCCGCAACCGGTTTGCTGCTGTTTTTGGCTTCAAACGTAATGTAGGGCGTGCTGTGTCTGTTCTTTAGTCTGAGCCTGTGACATACCTAAGTACTTATAGATATCAGTTACAAGAAGCGTTCTTAGCTTAATGGAATCTGAGAGTTGGATCCCCTCAAATTCCACCATCCTTCTCTGCTTCTCATGAATGACAGCACATTTATCCACACCGAACTCCATATTGATAGACTAAAGGTCAACGCTCATTAGAGCCACCCGGCACCCACTCCGCACCGCCTCGCCTCGTGCGGTTAGTATTCTTTATATGGATTTGTATGGGTATGCGCTCACTACATCAACTCGTCGCGTCACCGGATCGCCTCTGTCGTCGCGCCGTCCATGCGCGGGCGGCGGGTGGTCCACCCGCCGTCCGCGCGTGGACGGCTCGGTGGCAACTCGCTGCTTGCATACTTGTCGCGCGTTGACTGCTCGTCGCCGCGTTGACCGCGCGGCGTTCACTCGTTGACGGCGCGCGGTCCGCTGGTTGACCGCGCGACGTCCACTCGTGGACGCCGTGCGGAGTGGGTGCCGGGTGGCTCTAATGAGAGTTGACCTTAATTATTATTATAGTAAACTGGAACGCGATTTGACCATAGACATGTAGTCCTTTTTTTGTCTGTGACGTATGTATGATGGTGACAATGTCAACGTGACATTTAATTTTAGACAAATGTTCATCCTGTTTTGTTGTTGATTTTGTTGATTTTAACGAGAGCTTAGTGGAACAGTAAATTAATGAAAGTATTTGTTAAAATGTTCGCCTGGCGTCTTCTGGCTGCATAGAAACTGAATGTTTAATTCGAACTCCCGTTCGTGTTGGCCGCATGTGACCACCTTCAGTGAGCGTCATGCCACGGCGCGTGCGTTGTCCGCTAGATATTAATACGTGTGCATACATCTTAGCAACATATTCTTACGCCGAATATAACACACAGAGGGTCAGTGTGTAGCATCAGGGCCACTATGGGATAACCACGTCACACGTATCTTTCAAGTCCAGCGTCGACATTGTGAAGCAATGGAATAAGCATTTTTTTCGGAGTTGTGTCATTGTGTGCCATCTAAGCCTTTGGCATTGACAGATGTCGCTTGTAGTGATACTCTCAAGCTAGTGCTCTCTATAATATACCCTTAAAGAAGGGTTTTATTTGTCACCTGATACGTGACTATGTTTCATACTATTCTAATCTATCATTTTCCATCCGTCCAG
Organism: Euclidia mi; assembly: GCA_944739405.2. NCBI lineage: Eukaryota > Metazoa > Arthropoda > Insecta > Lepidoptera > Erebidae > Euclidia > Euclidia mi. The sequence goes on from OX123182.2 coordinate 725,299, forward strand.
CATATTATCTCTGGTCTGCTTGTGTGAGCAATAAGTATTTACTTGTGTGAGCAATAAGTATTTAAAGTGGTGTTTGTAGTTGCAGTATACTTACTGTTAGGTATCTGTTGATGTTGTATTGTTCTATATTTTTCTGGCTTCTTGTTTAATGCCAACTTTCAATAGTTGACACCTAATGCTTACCATACACACTTATGTTTGGGTCCAAAAATAGAGCCTGTATCTTTTCTTTGACAGATTGACTTCTATTTTGATGGAATAGACAAAGAAAGTATTAAGAATTTAAAATTTAGGATTTAATATAAGGATACATAAATATAGGATAATATAGGATTAAATCAATATTTATTACAGTAGCCTCACAAATCGGACACTTTTGAAGTTCACTGTAGTAGTAGCAAGTGGCACTTCCAATATTGATTTTCAGGTAGTACAGTTTGCTGTGTAGTTCAGGACAGTCAGTGCTGCTGTTTCAGACACTAATCAAGGCATGTATATCAAATCTGGAAAATTTTAGTATTATTTTATAAACTGAGGATTCCAAACTTGAAGACTTTCATTGGCGGATGATTATATATTTGTTTAAATCTTTATATACACAGTTAGGGAATGCAAATCTCGCGAGATTTGGGCTCAAGCGAGATCTCGCGAGATTATGAAGCCAATCTCGCGAGATCTCGCCAATTTCGAGATCTCGCGAGATTGACAGTTTTGTGTTTTTTTGTAAATAATCGCAATATTTGAATAAATTAGGACATAAATAATAACCATTTTAAGTATTATAAGATAAACATTACTTTTCACGAACTTTTCAATAGACTTTTATGCTTCAAAAATTGTTTGACGTACCTGTCTGTCTATAAGTTTTTAATAAACTTTTATGAAGTAAACTTTTACGGTCGGATCTGTCAAATAAGAAATGAAAGAAACAACAAGTCTTCGCTTCCAATATCAAACAAAAATCTTTTAGTAATAAAACATTTTTTTTATAATAAACAAAACAACGAGAGGTCAAAAAAAATTTACTTATCATCTATGTTGCTAAACTGAGGTATTATTATCAATTAGCTAAATAAAACTATATCTGCTCTGTAGACTTTTTAGATATTACAGATTAATTAACAAAATATACCAATAAGGCAGACTATTAGAAATTACAGAACCTAATTAACAAAATATACCAATCAAAGGGACGATTGGTTCAGTTCAAATCACAAGCCATTATTACGAATTATTTTCAAAAGAGCTCCTTCAGAAGCACAAAATGTCCAAAGAATTGTCTGCTAACAGCTTCCTTTTCTGTTGGCCAGATAACCAGCCGCTGAGAAGGCCCTTTCGGATTCAACGCGAATTGAAACCGCAGTTCTCAGGCAGACATCCACGAACTGCAAAATTTTGCCTTTTGAACCCCTGGACTCGTATAAATTCATTTCATTTTTTATTAATGTCGATACCGACAGATTGCAATCCGTCCGCGCTTCGAATAAGACGTTTGTATGCTCGAGTGCAATCTCGTAAATCTCGCGAGATCTCGCCCATTTTTCGACCGAGATTAATCTTGCTAAAAAAGGCCGAGATCTTCTCGCGAGATCTCGATCTCGCGAGAACGAGATTGCGTTCCCTATACACAGTGTATAAAAGGGGCCTTAATGCTATGGGCATTATCTCCTAGTCTACATTTGACTCGTGCAGAGAGAAAAGAAGTAGGTGCTATATAAATATAATATTTTTTTTTTAATAACATCACTATTTGAATTTAATATTGTCCATTGTTAAATCTTACACTCTCTTAAATCCATAAATTCATGTCTCAATCTTGGGTATTTTGGGTATCTTTAATAACAATATTGAGAAGCTGTTTATTACTGCCTTCCTTATATGACAATCCAAAGTATTGCTGTAATTTAATTCATATATAGGGACTGATCGGTCCCTCAACGACCACAACCGTTGCAAGCCGGTAGAAACGTAGGAGAATAACAGAGGTATTTATGCCTTGAAATAAATAAATTATCGCGACTAAGACCCGCTAAATAATATTGTATGATGTATCTGCAACAGTTTTAGGTATAGAGTTACTTTTTAACTGTTCTATAATTCTACTTAAAAAAAGGATCGCGTTTTTGTTCTATGAGAAGCCAATTATGGTCAAGCACGTTAACTAATAATTTCAAGGGCTGGGGTAGTATCATTGATGAATGAATATTTTTAACAGTTTGGTTGGGCTTTTCTGTGTCTATAGGGTTACGACTGAAATAGTCGGCGTGTGCGAGACGCTCTCCCTTACGATACTCTATTTGAAAATTAAAATTCTGTAAATACGCCCAGTATCGATGTACTCTGGGTGTTAGCTCTTTCTTATGACTGGAAGCCTTTAAAGAGTTGCAGTCTGTTACCACTTTAAAAGTCCTGCCGTGTATAAAATGGCGGAAATGTTTAATTGCTTTCACGACTGCGAGAGTTTCGAGTTCATATAAGTGGTATCTGCTTTCGCAGTTGGTCGTCCGCATGCTAAAATAGGCAACGACTAATGGATTTTGGTCCTGTATTGAATTAATGATTGAATCAACACTGCACCACACCCAAGGGCGCTAGCGTCCCACTATGGTTCGTCTAGAACAAGCTAGCTAGACAAAATTATTTTATTTGATTTTTATGTCTAGATGCGGTTAATAAGCAAAGATATAAGGTTTTTGGTACTTTTTTCAAGGCAGTTTGTCATTTGAGCTGGTATCATGAAAAAAAAAACATTTATCGGGCATATGTGTATAATATATTTTTTGAACATTTTATAAAGTGATTTATCCCTCGACGTCGCTATAAAATCTAATAACAGATGCATAAAATATCTAAGAACTAAATCTATTACTCATTATCATCACTATCATCAGATGAATCATCCATTGAATAGTCATGATCGTGAGGGGCAGAACTATGAAAAGTAGAAATCATATTAACATTTTGTTCCTTACAGCTAGGTGGGACAATTAAATCTAATACTTCAGTTGGAAGCGTACCTATTTTCTTCCGAGGAACTTCTCGTAAACCGTTTATTACAGGGTCAGATGTTATCAATAACATATTAAGTAAATCTCTATTCGTAGCCTCTCGTGATCGCTTTCGTGTGTTGTGCTCACGAAATCTTCTGCAGTCCTTATTCCGAGCTTCCTGTGCTTCCTCGGAAAGCTGGCCTATAGGTAGAAGGGACGATCTAATTACTTCGCCACTGTGCAAAAGTATTTTGTGGACAGTAGTGGGCATGTAATACCATGAATAGAGATTTACATAAAGTTGTCTAGTTTCTTGAGCTAAGTTAACGAATTTTTCAATATTTATATCATATCCCGATGATAAAGTGCGAAGTAGTATGCCAAATTTTTGTATTAGTGAAACATCTAACCCTGTAATATCGGCACTAGCCTCGGGATTTCCAAAAAATCTTCGCGCGGTGTTCCCGTCATTAGTGTTACCGAACCCTGGTTTTGGTTTGTCTACAATCAAGCCCATTTCGCTTTTAAATCGTTTTTTAATGTCATCTGAACGTTGTTTCACACTAGCTTTGTCTTCGGCTGTTCTTAACTGCCATTTTTTTATATTTAGTCGATAGCTAATGTGAAGCAAGCAATCAAAGCACCTTATCCAAGCGTGCAACGTAGACAAACCAAAACCAAGATTATCTTTGTCCGCAGCAAACTCTTTTGACAGATCATTCATCATTGTTGGAGTTGCCCCACAAATAAAACATTTTTGTGAGGAAGAAGTTTCGGTCAGAGCATTGCAAACTTTTCCGTCAATCATTGTTAAAAGCATAACATGTGTGACAGATACTTCGGTCTCCATCACCTTGCAGGTTGTCGGCAATAAAGCGTTTATCTCTTCTAAAACCTTATTGGTTTCCGAAATCGTAAAATCTTTCGTTTCCTTAGAAAAGATAAACTTTATTGGCCGACAATACATTGTAGAACAGGGCCGAGGATTCTGCCACACAATATTACCACTTTCATCTTTCAATTGAAGAGGAACGAAAGAAAATACAAATAAAAACTCGTCACTATCGTCACAATTAGTGAATTTTTGTTTGTACATACTATGACCGGAACTTCCATCACAACCCCATTTACTGATTAATGTGAATGACGTGCAAGGTAACAGACTATGAACAACTTCTTGTTGTGCTGAAACTAAACGTTCGGCAGTCTTATCAAGAATTGCCTGAACTTTGATTTCAGCATGCGTTTCATTGACTGTAATTTGTTCACCTGACGGGTAGCAGGCTATTTTAGCCTTTCTAACACTGTACATTGACGGAAACACCTTATGTCCAGCTTTAATACTCCACTTCCGAGTCTGCTTATAGCTATGGCTACTTGATTTACTATCAACGTAGTACGCTAAAGCTTCCTCACTTGTTAAACTCCTGGGGGCACTTTCTTCACTCGTGGTCTTGGTTATTGAAGGATCACTAGTCACATCTTTAATTTGACGTGCTACACTTCTCTGACCCGAGATTCGAGCTGACACTTCAGCGGCGTAAATTAATTCACTAGCACTTCTGGACTGTAATAGATCGTCTACACGTCGTCTCTTCGTTTTGAGACTAGAATGTTCAAAATCTTTAGTAGGTCTTCCGGGTCCCGGTTCTCCAGATGTAGTTGGCAGAGATAAATAAACGGACACATCGAAAGATATGTCAAGACCCTCCAGCCACGTCGAATACTTTTGTAGGAATCGCTCTCGATTTCTTCCACAGCTGCTCCACTTTTCAGCAAATTTCGTTGAATATCTTGAGATTAGTACTTTAATATCTCGCAGAGACTGCTCCGTAACACCATCAAAATTATATCTCAAAGATATAAACCGAAAGAGCTCCTCATTCCGCGTTTCCTTCGGGTGTTTCAGCCATTCTTCGAAAAAATCCATTCTTGAGACGGTAAAAACTGTTGAAAGAAAAAAATAAATAAAAATTAGTTGTGCAAATGTATCGCAATGAATTTTTTTACGTATAACTACTAGACACTTATGAGAATCGTATATGATAGGTTCTACGGTGGGGACAAGTGGGGACATGTTATTATTTGACCGATGAATTTGAAAAAATGAGTAAAAAAGTGGGTGAAAATTCAAACATTTCATTTTATAAGACTAAAGAATGAAGTTCCCATGTTGAAAATGAAATAAAATATAACTACTTACCCTTACGTATACAATCCATCACAAAAACACTTTCACAAATTTCTTTTAGTGACATAAACAATGCTATCAAATATGATGTAAAAATGCAAATGAATGCCCTTTAAATAGTCAACATCTTATAAACATACCTTAATGACGCTCTTAATGAGGGTAGTATTGATAATTAATAGGTGTAATCCTCAATGTATAGGGGTAATGAGTTCGTAATAGTAATTAACTTCCAGGAATTTAAGAGTTGTTTTTGTCTAGCTAGCTTGTTCTAGACGAACCATAGTGCGTCCGTGTGAATCTTTGTAGGTAAACTAGGATCGAAAATAGTCAAAAGTGGCGAAGACGTCAGATGATCGATAATTTTTTGTCTAGCGAGCTCATGGCGTTCAGTCCAAGATCAAGAAACATTAGCCTTAGTCAATTCATATAAAGGAACCATTATGGTAGAGAAGTTTGGTACAAATTTACGAAAATAGCTGGCTAAACCGTTTAATTGGCGGACTTCTTTGGGATTTTTAGGGACGGGCGAATAAGCTAGTGCTTGGAATTTTCTCGGACTGGGTTTGACTGTTCCGTTTTCTATAATGTTCCCCAGATATTCTACTTTGGTTTTAAGAAAAGAACATTTCGCAACATTTAAGGAAAAACCAGCTTGAGTAAGTCGATCCAATACCAATTTTAGGTTATGTAATCCCTCGACGATGGTCTGGGACATCACTAGAATATCATCGACATACACCAACGCGATATCGTCTTTATAGTTACCTAACGCTGCATTAATAGCGCGCTGATAAACCGATGGCGCATTACAAAGGCCAAATGGCATACGCAAATGCTGCAGGCGTAACAAATGCTGTCTTCTCTATCGAATCAGGTGCTATGGGTATGCCGTGAAAACCAGCTGCCATATCTAAACATGTAAAGAAACGTGCTTTGCCTAATTTATCAATTTGGTCAGCAATGAGTGGTAAAGGATAGTGATCCCTAAGTGTATTGGCATTAAGTTCACGAAAATCTATACAGAGTCTATCAGAGCCATCCTTTTTTTTCACGAGTAAAATAGGGCTACTGAATGGTGATGAACTGTCACGTATTATGCCATTATTCTTTAAATCCTGAATTATATCTCTAACCTTTTCACGTTCCAAAGCTGACATTCTGTACGGCCGTCGTTGTACGATTTTATCAGGATGTTTTAATCTGATATGTAACTTGCCAGTTGTCACCCGAGAAACGCGGTTTCCGGTAGTGAAATTGTCTTTATATTTACTAAGTATGTTCCGTAGTGTTTCAAGCTGTTCTGGATCGCTAATGTCAGTATCGAGGTCATAGGTCACATCAGTATTAAGGTTACACGTTGAGTCACTGCTACTCACAAGCCCGTTCACTAAAAGATCACGCGTCAGGGAAATACTATCTTTCTTTAACGTCACGGTGAGGCCTGGTATATTTAAGAGATCAAATCCAATAAGAACATCAAACTGTGTTTGAGTATCACCAACTACGTAAAATTCCAACTCAAAGTGTATGCCACCTACCTTCACAATCGTTATTATACTATGATTAGACTTTATTGGGGTGTTCCCAATACCAAAAAAAGTAACATCTACACTTTTACGTCTACCAGGCACGGATAGGGAGACGCTTTCTTTAATATATCTAATATATCGCTTTCTGAAATATTTCCTCAGCTTCCGACTCTGAATCCGAGCCCACAACATCCTGTTCATCATCAGGTACCTCCAGTAGCCATTGTGCAATACGCTCGTCTCTTTCATCCACCTTTGACAACAGAGGAATAAAAAAATCTATGTAAATAACTATGGAACGGTGGATGTCACATTCTGTCCACAAACACCACACATTATGTGAAGATTCTCATCACCATAATCTGGTGGTAGTGGTTGGACATCTGCCGGTGGGGGTTGATCATCTGCCGGTGTTGGTTGGATATCTACCGGTGCTGGTTGGATCTCAGGTGGTGGTGATACATGTCTTAAAGCAGTCCTTTGAGCTCTGCGCCAACATGGTATACATGTGTCATCCTCTGAAAACAACTAAAATAAAAGTAAATCTTTACAAATATATACTTAAGATAAAACTGAGGAATTGTTTGTTTGAATTTACTAATGTTGGGATGTACAGTGCAATTGAAAATAACTTTTTATATCAGAAAGGTTAATTTTTGTGAAAGGTTACAGGCTAAAGGACATTGCGCTATGACCTACAAGGCAGTGCAAAAATTGCTTCATGCATGAGTGGCATGACATAACTATTTAATTACAAAATAATAATGAAGGACTATCACTTATTTAATCACTTACACCTTTAGGATAATAAAATATGTTACACAATTTATAGAAATAATATATGATTATAGAAAGTGATACAGCAAAATACACTGTAACCTAAGAGATTTAATTGGTTGTAGGAACTAATAAAACAGTTAATCATAACTAACATTATTATTATAATAATAAATCATTTATTTTAGGTTATTTACACCCATACAAGAAATTAACATACAGACAATGAAAATAGTTAATAACACACAAACAACGTACAAAATTATAAGCAAACGATATTAAATAAATACATTAAGTCAGTCAGAATTGAAATATTAGTAATAATCATAAATAATTGTAATAATCAAATTTTAATTAGATGTAAATGCGATGAAAAATATATGTCAATTATTGTAAGTCCAATCTAGTCCAATAGCAATTTAAACTGTAATAAATAATAATTAAATAAGATTGTACATTGAAATTGGTAATATTAAAATCTGCGTTTTGAGTGTGTTATTGGTATATGTCTATCACAGCAATGTTTAAATATAGCAGTCCAACCATCATCGACAGAACGGTGTTGGAGCTGGCCCGCACTCTGCGCACCAGGGATGCAGCGCGCTTTCGCATTATAGCGTTGAAGCAGTCGGTTCGTGCCTCCGCGAACATGCTCGAGGCGCTACAATATCGGGGCAGCCCCATCACCGCTCTGAATGCATTATTATATTGCACGCGTAGGGCGCTTTATGTATTTTTGTTATAGTCAGCCCATAGGCTGCATGAGTAGAACGATGTACAGTACGCTTTGAAAAGCGTAACTTTAACCTCTCTAGAACATCGCCAGAATCTACGAGCGATCATGTTCGCTCTAACAGACAGCGCCCTACGCTCCCGCTCGATGTCCGCATGATCCCTGAGGTCTGCAGCGACTAAATGTCCCAAATACTTAAATTGTTCAACCCTTTCTAAGGGAACTCCATTAAGTTTAATTTGAGGGATGTTACTGGGACATCTTGCACAATCGGCCTCAAATACCATATATTTACTCTTCTTGACATTATATAATAAGCCGTGGCCACACGCGTATTCCTCACATGTCTGTATCAGCTTCCTCAAGCCACAGACCGATGCTGACAGGAGTACTATGTCATCAGCATAGCTTAATTTGTTGACACAGACGTCATCAATGTGGCATCCGACGTGTTGATTACTGAGCGCCTCGATCAGCTCATTAATGTACAAATTAAATAAGGTTGGGGACGTTAGGCCACCCTGGCTTACTCCACACTCTAGCTGATACGGATCTGACATTGCCCCCGCCCATCTGACGGTATTGGACTGGTGTGCATACTAGTACTGAAACAGTCTTATTATTTCGTGTGGCAGGTCTACTGTTTTCAGCTTCTCCCAAAGCAGTTTATATTCTACAAGGTCAAAGGCCTTAGATAAATCGAGGAAGCACGCATACACAGGTGTCTTACGAGTTGTGTAGTATCTGACGGTTTGCTTTAGACACAGTATGGCACTTTCAATGGATAACCGGGGACGAAAACCGAACTGGTTATAGTGTATTTTAACTTAATAGGGTATTTGACTAAAAAAATCTAATTAGTCCGTCAGATAGATTTCCAAAAAATATTGGACACGTATATTAATTACCGCTTTAGCCCCATATGACAATATAATACTTCTAGGGGACTTTAATGTCAATATGTTAGACAAGGATACATCTAAATATAGGCGGCTGTCAGATTTTATAAATTACTGTGGTTTTGAGCAGATAGTGACCACGCCGACACATTTCACTCAAGAGAGCTGCTCACTTATAGACCTTATTTGCACAGATGCCCGTTATAGAAAAGTATGTGTGGATCATATTGATGAGCTGGGCCATCATTCTTTTGTAACATGTGAATTAATAATAAGAAAAGACAAACCACAGAAAAGAATAGTGAAATATCGTCCACTCAAAAATATAATTTTTGAGAACTTCTCTAGCGACCTGGACTCTATTCACTGGGATAACATATGTGGGGCAGGGAATGTGGATAGTATGGTATTTGTGTTTACTCAATATATTTTACAACTTTTTGATGCACACGCCCCTTTAATGGTTAGGGTTTTCCGTGGCCCTGCAACCCCTTGGATAACGGACACAATAAAATTAATGTTCAGTCTGCGTAATGACGCGCGTAATCGCTATCACTTGTCTAAAATGGACAGCCACAAAGATTATTACCTTCAACTAAAACGTCAAGTCAAGGAATCTTTACATGCCGAGAAACGAGCCTATTTTAATAAGAATATTAATGAGAAAATACACGATCCCAAAAGCTTGTGGAAAAACTTAAAAACTCATGTATATCAAACTAATCAGGGGACTAATTTGCCATGTCATTTACAGGACCCACAGGTAATAAATACCGCTTTCCTGGACGTTCCCGGCAGTCCACATGTATCCATTTCTCAGCTAACCTTTTTTGAATTCCATAGTTACGGAAAATCAGAGTTCTCGCTTAAAACTGTAGATCGTGGGCTTATTTTGAAAATAATTAAAGATATTACTACAAATGCTCAGGGAATAGACGGTATCTCCATTGAGATGTTGAAGCTCACACTACCTCATAGTCTTTCTGCAATAACAGATATAATAAATACTTCTATCAGTACAAATTCGTTTCCTGAGCTTTGGCGCTGTGCAAAGGTTTTGCCATTAGCTAAAAATAATACCCCTCAGACTTACAAAGACCTTCGTCCGATAAGCATATTGCCTTGCTTATCTAAGGTTCTGGAACGGGTTGTATATTTGCAAATGATGGAATATCTTGAAGAAAACAATATTCTCCCTGAACTACAGTCTGGTTTCAGACGGGGACGCGGTACGGCAACGGCTCTAGCGGATGTGGTGGGAAATATCATTGAAGCGCGGGACAGGGGGGAGGGTACTATTCTGACGTTATTGGACTACTCCCGTGCTTTTGACGCCATAAATGTGCCACTGCTACTTTCAAAGTTAAAATATTATGGTTTTAGTGAAAGTGCAGTTAGATGGTTCAATGGCTATTTGACAAACAGATCGCAGTACGTCGAGATACAGAAGGAGGATGGTTCTTCAATATCATCCCCTCCCCAATCTGTATCCCGAGGAATTCCACAAGGATCCATCCTTGGACCTTTGCTGTTCATCATCTACACTGCTGACATTACAAAATGTTTGACAGATTGCCAGTACCATATATACGCGGATGATCTACAATTATATGTGTCATTTAAAGCGGAAGACACGACTGCTATGGCCTTCAAGATCAATAAGGTTCTGAACGAGGTGGTCAGATGGTCTGAGGTAAACTCCCTGGTTTTAAATCCACTGAAGTCTAAGTTCATGATACTAGGCAGTAAAAAACAAATCAAAGATATTTTATTAGCTAAGCCCGTTATAAAAGTAAAAGGGGTTGAAATATCAAGAGTGGATTCGGCATGCAACTTAGGCTTGATAATGGACCCGGAACTTCACTTTGAAGCGTATATTAGCGATGTTGCAAAAAATTGTTTTTATAGGTTAAAGTTACTTTATAGGTTTAGAAATTATTTAAGTGTTGCATTGCGAAAGAGGTTAGTAGACAGCCTGGTGCTAGCAAAATTTAACTTTATGGATGTTGTGTATGGTCCATGTTTACTAGCTAGAACCACCCGACTAATACAACGGGTTCAAAATGCTTGTGCCAGGTTCTGTTTCGATATCCCACGTCGTAGCCATGTCACACCGTACATAAATGAAGCCAATATTTTAAAAATGGCAGCGCGACGACAGCTTCACCTGGCTACGTTATTATTTGGCATTGTAAATACACAGAAACCGTTGTACCTGTTTAATAAGTTAAGCTGGAGACAGGACCACTATTTGTACTCCACTCGTTCCACTTCCAACCCGCTCACAATGCCAAAGTATAAAACAACAGCATTTCGAGGCTGTTTCAAATATGCCGCCACACGGTGCTGGAACGATTTGCCTCCCCCATTGAGATCACTAAAAACAAAAGTAAATTTTAAATTTTATTTAAAAAATTACTTTATATCAATACAAAAGTTGTAATAATCATAAAAAACCAAGTGTTACTTACGTAATGGTTGTGATCTGCGGACGAGGTAGGTATGCACGACGTTCAGGCGTCCCGAGAGGCGGCTTTGTTTGATACTTTATTATTATTTATCACTATTATATCAATCAGGCCTGATGGTTGGAAGTGTGACGGTTTTTTATTGATGCAACAATTTGTGGTTGATGAATGTGGCACTGATAACACCGATATACTTCTTTTATAAATAACAAACTGTCCATTTGTATTATGTTCTATGTAAACAATGATTACATAAGCGCACCGCGCGCGAGCCAATGCGCTGGCTGTATGCCACCTATATGCGGCGCGAGACGCGCCGCATCCTTCGGACCGGTTCGGTTGCCCACTCCCGCGCCGCTGCATAAATACCTATTATGCGTTGAATAATATAATATAATCCATGGAATTGATATATGCGCCGACTTAATTACGAAGTAATTGAGTCGGCGTATGTATTATGCTACTCTATTTAATCTTATATTGTTTTTAATACTTTTTTTATCCTGTTTTTGTGTAAGAAATCATAATAATAATTGTTTGTTGCCTAGATACACATGAGATAAACTACTCTATGTTTCTAGATTGTGTACCTATATATATATATATATTTGTTTTATATGTTCTCTTTAATTATTGTGCTGTTTAACGTCCGTGCGGCATTTAAGGTGCACACAGAATAACAGCGTTGTATTGTGGACACTACCACAATGCAACAATATAGCTGAGTGTGCACCTATCTGTCACAGATTACTGTTATTTCTTGTGATGTTTTATTTTTATGTTATACCTTTACAGTGTCTGTGACAAATAAATAGTTTTTCTTTCTTTCTTTCTTCTCTCATATTTTCTTTAGTCACGTAAACAAAAAATGAAGACGACAAACTTCGCTGAAAACTCGTGTGACGTCACTTGCCAGTACACTTTTTACTGGCAAGTGACGTTACAAGCCCCCACTCTTAGGCGTTTCTCCATCTTTGATGCGTTTTATCTTCGTAATTTTTTACTGATTTGATAAAACAAAAAATACGTATCCAATATTTTTCGATAATCTAACTGACGGACTAATTCGATTTTTTTAGTTAAATAACCTATTGTTGAGATGTGTATTAAGCAAACCGTCAAATACTTTTGCTATGATTGATGGTAGCAAGTGATATAGGCCTATAGTTACTCTTATCGGTAAGATCGCCAGTTTTAATTTTCACTATAGGTACCACTACCGTTTACATGAAATCTTTAGGTAAGTACGAATGGCTTACGCACAGCAAGTAAAATGTAGCCAAGATCCTAGCGATGTGAGGGCCCGCATGTTGCAAGTGCTCAATGCTAAGTCCATCATGGCCTGGGGACTTGCCCCTTGACATATCTTTTATAAATTTTCTAAGTTCTTTTGCTCGAAAACAAGTCCCTACTATTTGATTATCCACCTTAGCATTGAGCAACCGCACCATCGGATCCAAACGAGACTTCACAGCGAAGTGGTTCTTAAAAAGATTTGCTATATCTTTGGGACTACTTACACCATCGACACTCACAGGCAGGCCAGGCCGTACATTTGTCTGACTGGTACTTTTCCAGAAGCCACGAAAATCTCCTTTGCTATGTTTTACAGAGAGAGAGCGTCCATCTTCATTTGGTCTTGATGAGTCTGACACCATTTCAGTCTAGACTTAAAGACTCGTCTACTATCACACATTTCCTTATAAATGTTACCTGACTTAGGCTTACCAGAAGAAGCCCACTCGACAAACTTAGACCTAGCCTTCCTGTGAGCCCCACTAACGTGCCTATTCCACCCTGCCACGCGCGAGCCACCCCTGCCATTCTGCGTTCCACCTCGACCCACCAAAGTCGCTGCGTCACGAAGAGCGGTCACAATGTCAGAGTACAGATCGTCAAGAACACGCCTGTGGTCACGATCATTACAAAATCGATCAGCACAGCTTGCGCACTCAGAAAGGAAGTCAATTAATTTTAATCTATCGTTACACTGTGTGGTATACATTGCGATTTGGTATTCACTCTTTACACCCCATACTACCTCTCTATTTATATTTATATTCATAACATCAGGCAAGATCGTTATATTTAACAAATTGAGGTGACAGTTAATTATAAGGGGAAAATGATCAGACCACCGAGTGCTATAATCAATCTCCACTCCCACAACAGCCTGCCTCGCAGCCTGAGTTGCAATACAGTGATCTAGCCAGCTGCTAGTCCCGCGCGCGTCACTTATAAAAGTAAAAATACCCCAGTCAAGCCCCAACATGTCTACGTCTACACATAACCAAAGTTGGTCGTTACAAATATTAATAAGTTCACTGTAAAACAACTCACCCGGGGCTGCGTTGTAGTCGCTGAGTATAAACACTGACTCAACTCCATACTCATCAATAATCACACTTACAGCACTCAAACAGTCTGTAAAAACTTGTAAATTATCAGCTGAATTTGTAGCCATATAAACACTCATTACTATTATAGGTCTATCACTTGTTGTTATTTTAATAGCACAAATTCGCGAATTGTTACACGACAACACGGACACTTGTTGAAACACACTGTATCGCCATAACAAAGCGAGGCCGCAGTATGAACGCCCTCGCAGCATCCCCGCAGATGTATCAACCGCCGACGTTGCTCTATAACCGAAACCGCTGTCGATCGTGCCGAGATAGGCTATGTCATGCGGCAGCAACCACGTTTCTTGTAGACATATCACGTCACACGTACGGCAATGTTCCCTAATGTCATCAATGGACCGCTACACATTCTTGCAGTTAAATGTAGCTAATCTATGAAGGCCGCTATCCATTGTTTAGGTTTTCCGCACCGCGAGCGTCACTAGACGAACCGTTTATATTCCTCTGTCTAAAGCTTACAAACCGTCGGAATATGACGCCTTTGGGCCATAGTGCAGCGTCCATGTAACGAGGGAGGTTTGCTTCTAATATAAAGAATTACCTGCCGTGGTTGCATCCAACAAGAACTAACATTTAGCACCCTTTGGTCCTCTTCAGGTGAAATCCTATGTCTGTTTATTCTGGACATGGAACGCCCACATACTATACAGACACATTGATGTCCTACTCGCCGTCTTGGATTAGCTTCAGACACAGAGTGAGTAGCTAATTGCCAACAGGCATGGCAAATGCAGTCTGAAGGCGTTATCTGGAAACAATTAGGTGATGCTGTACATGCTGATGTGTGGACAAAACAAACCACTTATTTTGTATGCTGCAAGGGAAGCCAATACGCTTCAGACTCTGTAGCAGACTTGTAACACCAGTGGCATCACTTCAACTGTAGGAATTCTGTTACTTTACATTCATTATAACTATCCATGTAAGTACAAAACTGAGAAGACGTGATGAATACAAAATAATAAAATAATTAGTAATACTGTAAAACTACTTACATCTCTAGGATATGTCCACAGTCGAATTGTGTTGACCAGGGCTTCACTCTCGTTTGCGAGGTTGTGCCGCCTGAGGCGAGACAGGCGCACGTTGCAATTTATGCACTGCAGACTAGACATGTTGTCACAGTGTCAAGAAAATGCAGCACAAAATGAACTTACAAGCGTCCTTTCGCGAAATAATACACTAACACTATCAATGCCGTGATCGGAGGACACTCAACGTATCGTCGGATAGATAAAAGTTAGCAGAAACGCTTAGATGTAGCATACACCACAATCCAAAGCAATGGTAAAGACGCCATTGATCACGGCAGGTAATCTTCATACCATAAAGTAAGGAAGTAATAGAGACCGCATTAAAATAGCAACCTTACCCAATATATTCACTTCACTCTGACTTATGATTTTTTTCTCATGTAAGAAAAAGATAAATATACAAAATGTCATTTCGAATCTTCGAAATTGTCGTTAATTTTAACTAGACTAGTGATGTGCTTACTCAAAATGAATTTCGATAAAATATCGATAATGTTTGCAATAAATCCTTAGATTTGGTTTACTCAGAACGAATATCAATTGAATGTTGATAAATCCTCAGATAAAGTAAAATATGTAAATAAATCTAGCTTATATTTAAACACTAGTAAATAAGTAATGATAAGTAGTAATAATATAGCATATTCATAATATCACTAATAATCACTACCTATATGCAATCATAGGGTCAATGACGAGATCATTACCACGTAATGGTTTTCGAATACAAAACCACGTTACGTATTTCAGACTTTTGGAAGTTATATGCTTATTATTTAGAAAATTATCACGATCGTCAAGTGTTTGTCTAAAATCTTCCAAACTAAATTAGGCCTTCTCAAATTGAAGGGAGGCACGAGCACAGTATGCTCAGTTACATAATTATATTAAATCACCAATCGAGAGCAGTAATAAGTGAGTTAACTAATAGATTAGAAATTAAATTTAACTTCAGGGTCAATTTTAAATAAAATATTTCACACATAATGAATCACATTTATTTAAGGTACAATAGAAAAAGTCACTGACAGTGTCATTGGCTTAGTTAGAAAAAACTCAAATCTTTACAAAATCATATTATATATACAGGTCAAATTAATTACGCCCTTATAGATACGCTTAGGTCTAAAATAAGTGAGAAATAAAATAATTTAAAAGAATTAAACCAGGAGCCCGCATGGTGAGTAAGAAAGAAAATAAAATTGTGTGCGTACTTCTAACTGGCACCGAACTCAAAAAGTGTTGTTGTTAAAAATATTAGTTTTTCTGCTGCCTAGTGCGAGCATCTTTAGATGTTGGTAAAGGCTCTTGGCGATTAGTAAATTTACTGACAAAACTATCGGCACAATGATCGCCGAGTTCACATCCCACATATCGACAATCTCATGAGCTGAGCCCAAATATTTGAACTCCTTCTCTTTTTCTGCTTTTACGAGATTGCTGTCATGCGATATGGTAATAACGTCTATCAATGCGAGTCGCTCTGCTCGGTCGATCACTACAATATCACGCTTATTGTCTACAATAAACCTGTCTGTAATGATAGACCTATACCAGGACAACAACGTACGACCATTTTTTCGAGAACTGGGTCGGGCACAATCTGTATCTGTAGTACGGTGAACCAATGAGATTATATTTAAGGACTAGTTGCTGATGGATTATCTTGGCCACTTGATTGTGTCTATGCAAATACTGGCCATTGACAAAACTCGAACAACCGGATACTATATGTCTGAGAGATTCTCCGGGCTGGTGACTTGCCTGCCATATGTCAATCGCACCGTCACTCAGTATATACTATCTATCGGTAGTTGTTTGTCATGACAACTTCGTCCATAATTATGAAGACAAAACCTTTGCTTTCACCGAAGAGAATAATAGAAATAAGACAATAGAATATTAATAAAAAATACTACACAAACCTGCAGTACTGTAGGTTTATGTAATTATTTTAATAAAAGTAAAAGACAGAGGAGGACTAGTCTCACCATCAAAATTTATCGACATCTTGGAATCCTGTCATCAGCAAATGTAGACACCGACGAGGTGACATTACGCGCCAGTGTGTAGATACCATTAGTGTTGTGTGTCGAAGTACCGACAGTTCTGAACATAAAAATGTTAGTAATTGTGAAGACCAAGTGAGGGTAGTTTCCAAAACCCGCACTTCTCGGAGGCAGCGCTGACGAACATCAGTCATCCCGTGACCACGGCTGGTGTAACCCATGCCGAAACGTCGGGAAAAATAGAAAGGTATTTCATCTTTCTTTTCATTCATTAACACGATTCAGACCCGTTACATAATCTTTAGTATATTGGCCATTTTGATATTGAAATAAGTGTGCACGATAAAAAGTAAAAATTTTTGTAATGACTAATGAGAAAACATTGATTAATCTTATAAGTATTATATACAGAACTACTGGAAAATAAGTGTAGATTTCACATTGAGTTATAGTTTATCGAAAAATGATAAATATTGCAGTGAAAAAGTAACGAAACTTTTGTAATGCACTTATTACGTTCCCAAAGAATGGCGGCCGTTATTTTTCGTCGCGTAAACAAAAACGTTTTATGATGAAATTATTATTCTCAAGTAAAATGAGTTGAGTTATCTTTGCAAATTGTATATTGTTTTAACGTAATAAAGTGTTCGTTTGGTGATTATGTGTGGATATTCGATAAATTGTGATAAAGTATACAATTTATACCAATGAAATTTCTCAAAATCAAAATATATTACATCGCTGCGAAAACAGGTCAGTTTTATTTACATATTTAAATATATAACTAGTTAGATAAACTCGTAACGAAGCCGAAGGTATAATTCATGCCATATTATTATATTTTTGTAGACGAATTTTTCGTTTTTTTGCAAGTCTACGTAAAAATTATAGTGTTTGAAATGACGTTGCATTTCGTGCGTTGGGCAAAGCGAGCTTTGCGCAGGATAGGGGTTAAAAGGCACGGATGTCTTCCGACTACAAAACAAATCTTTACCTGTGATGCAATGTAAAGCTTTAAATAAATTTAAAACTAAATTAAAAATAAGGCGAAGTGAAAAAGCAGTGTTTTATTTTAGAAATGCCCTTTCTTAACCTAAAATAGTAAAATGGATATTTCCTACTAGGAAAAATTAGGCTGCATCATTCTTAATCATTGCCCGAAACGTTACCGATGAAAAAAAAAACAACTGTCATTTATGATATGTGAGCCTATTAGGGTTGAGCTACATCTGTCAGCACAGCATCGCATTTGTTCCGCCTGTGCTTCAGCACGCTATAGCGTACTGACGCGTGCTGCAGCACTCTATAGCGTGCGATCGTATTTGTGTGCTGCGGAATGCGAACGCACGCGTCAGCGTGCTATAGCGTGCTGAAGCATTCCGCCGCGTTCTTTTAACATTTGTTTTTTTCACAGTTTAGTTTCAAGTTCGAAATGGATAGCACAGCTGAAGAGAGAGCAGTAGTAATAGCGTGCATTTTGCAAGAAATGCAAAATAACAAGAGTAAAAAGAAAAGAATTCGAAAAATCTATACGAATCGGCACCAGCACGCGGCAGCACACCGCCGCGCGCGCCAGCGTGCGTCAGCGCGCGTTCGCACGCGATCGGCGGCGAAAGGATGCTAGACGCGCGCATCATCATTCCGTCGCCTCTCAGCACGCTATAGCATTTTTTCCGTGTTGCCGATCGCCTTTTCGATTCCGCGGCGTGCTGGCGCATTCCCTCTCTCTTTCTCACTGTAGTAAATGACGGTCCTAAGTGACAGAAAAGGATAGAAGCATAGCAAAGTGCGATGCGGTGCTGATAGATGTAGCTCAACCCTTACAGTCCAGTTTTGATCTATGGGAGTGCTCCGTCTGTACGTTAGTACAATATAGTCTGTGCCATTGATGATCGCCGGTTTGTTTACGATTTTCTCGTTCCGTCAATAAAATGTTGCCATATCAATTTTTCTATTTATTTATATAAACGATTTTGTCAAAATGTTTAATTAATTCAATAATGCTTTATAATTACTGTACAGTTCAATCCCGATTGGTGTAATACTTATTATTTCTTTCTTCTTTAAACTTAAGAGCGTCGCTCTTGTCGGTGGAGTAAACGCCATATTTCACGATCTTCGGCCAGTACCTTGACCTCCTTATACGACATGACCTTCGTCCTTTCTTTTATCTGGTCCATATAATTATGCTCTCCTGGGTCGGCCCCTTCCTCTCTTTCCGTCTATTTTACCTTCAATGATGTTTTTATTATTATTTATTAAAGTATATTTGGTCTTAGCTTTTGAATACGAGAATGACCCAAATGAATAACAATTGATTTAACTAAATCAATTTTTTAACAATTTCTGAATTATATATGGCAAGTTTTCGTTATGAATACTGCGTTTTGTTATTAACATTTGCACGTTTAGTTACTGCAATTGTAACAATTATTCAAACTCGATTTTCATATTTTTGCAATATTCTAAAAATATTATAATTACATGAAAATAGTGAGGTTGATTCGCTTATTAAATGGTACAAATCTCAACATCATCCATCATATATCACTATGGGTACCAAATCTGCCGTTCTCCTTTCGTAAATGTATAACATACTAAAATATCCGAACTACATACAAAATTACCCCGTATAAAAATGATTTCTGTAGAAACAACAATATGATTAGCAATCATGTAAGTGAAAAACATACAGAGGGATATTTTGTAATAATTATAACTTTATTTTTTTCAAGACAAAAATAGATCTCTGTGCCTTTTGCTATAAATATGAAAATGCACCTTCTGATCAGAAAAAGACCTGGAAGCGGAATATTGTTTACATTTAATAAGAAAAGGTCAATGTAATGAAGCTAAAGCCCAAGACAAACTAAGATGTCAAGAGGACCCTTCATTTGTTACTTGTACATTTGCCTTACAGAGTGTGCTACAAATACCCTGCTCGAGCGTTTCTTTATTCTATTACGCACGAAAAATCTGTGTTTACAATTTAACAATTTACGTTGGAGATGGGAAAGGAGCTCACTGCTATACATGGAATGAACTTCATGGAACACGTGGCAGTTTTCTTAAAAACTTGCCCTCAACAGTATCTGAAATCCCATTAGTTTGTGATACCTGTGGGGGGCAGAACATGTTGCTCTATGTTGTTCAGAATATTGAATATTTGATGAAGATAAAACTCAAGTTTTTGGAGTCGGGTCATACGTACATGGAGTGTGATTCCATGCACTCAGCTAGAGATGTAAGTACTGTATTATACCAATTGTACTGAAATGTATAAAACGAAAAATGCCGAGTGGATGTCAAATCGCTTCCACCTATTAATTTTAATGGGTCTGTTATCCCCGTCAGCCCCAGTGTCAAGGATCTCGGCCTACACATCGATGCTGCCCTTGACTGGAGAACACAGATTGCAAATACCAGTCGCAAAGTCACAGGAACCCTGCGGACTCTATATCGCTTGAAGAACTTTCTTTCAACCAAGATTAAAACCATGCTTGTGCAGACATTAGTTTTTCCTGTAATCGACTATGGTGATGTATGTTATCTCGACCTGAATGCAGATCTGCTCAATAAACTTGACCGCCTTCTCAACAATTGCATTCGATTCATTTTCAATCTCCGTAAGTATGATCACATATCTGCTTACCGTTCCCAACTTCGATGGCGTATAGGCAATACGTCAACGTCGCAAAGTGCGTACACTGACGACTCTTTATTCTTTCTTGAACTCTTCTCATACTCCTGCTTATCTGTCTCCTCAACTTCAACTTTTATGTAGCATTCATGACAGAAATCTCCGCTCTACTAACAATCTTCTTCTTCTCTGCCCTTCTCATAGTTCCAGCCTTGTTCATTCTTCTTTCTATATACAGGCTGTCCATCTTTGGAATGCACTCCCTCTCGAAATCAGGAAGTCTACATCTCGTGAACTGTTTAAAATTAGAGTACGCCAGCATTATATGGCTGAATTGGTAGAATCATAATGGACTCTGTAAAGGTTACTTGTATATGTATATATTTATATATATTATAATTATCTGTAACACTTGTATAAGTATATATTTATATGTAATATAATTATCTATTATACTTGTATGTATGTATTATATTTTGTATGTATTTATAATAATATGTTACTGTTATTATGCCTGTTATTACATATTTATTTAGTGTGATACCCATTAATTATGTTGTTTTAAAATTAATATTATTTGTTAAATTACTCCCTCTTTAAGCACCTACTTCAATCATCTCTGCATCACCCAAAGGTTGGCTGGTAGAGAATGCCTCTGGCATTAAGCCCGCCTTTGTGCATTACTTTTTTGTAATTGTGCAAGAAGTTTAAAATAAATAAATAAATAAAATGCGCCAATTGCACAGAACGAATCCAAAAGGTGAGGGATTCGTGTCGTTCCTGTGGTGAGATAAACGGTGTCAGTCGTTTCTGTTGTGGGTGCCTAAAGTTAAAAACAAAACGCTTTATCCAAGCAGTAACACCTAACAACTTGTCAAGGGAGCTGTAACGATTCAACAAAAAATCGGGGTCGAAGGCGCATTCTACCTTCTCAAGAGCGAGTGTTCGTAGACCCGGCAAATTAGAAGTATTCAAAACTGGCGTTCGAGGCCAATCAATTTCTGGTCGACTCAACCATTCTGGACCCCACCACAGCGAATGACCTATCAAACTAGGCGTCAAGCATCCGCGCGAGGCACAATCAGCGGGGTTGAGCTCACCTGGCACGTGTCTCCAAACAAGTTTGACTTCGGATTTCTGGATTTGGGAAACGCGATTAGCGACAAATACCTCCAAAGTGTGGACAGACGCCTTCAACCAACAGAGAACAATTTGGCTGTCTGCCTAGGCGTAGGTCCCATTAATACAAATGCTTTTACCCAAAGTACTAGACACGTGGTTCAATAATCGTACAAGTAGTGCTGCTCCCGAGAGCTCCAATTTCGGAATGGTCAGAGATGTCCGAAGGGGTGCAACCTTGCTCTTCGCCATGATCAGGGAAACTCTCACCTGACCTGAGGCACTGACTGTGCGCAAGTACACCACGGCCGCGTGATCACGTTCTGAGGCGTCACAAAACCCGTGAAGGGTGGCCTTGTACTTCCCGGGAGGAAGGATGGGACGAGGCAAGGAGATCTCGTTGACGGCAGGAAGTGAGGATACAAAAGAGGTCCATTCCTCAACAAGAGTGCCGTGTAGAGGCTCGTCCCAGGTCAATCCTGCTATCCAAAGCTTCTGCAAGAAGCATTTTACCCAAAATATAACTGGACAGATCCAACCGTTTGGATCAAAGGTTCTGGCGACAGTAGACAATACGAGACGTTTAGTCCAAGAACAAGGCAATTTCAAGTCTACGTTATACGTAAAGATATCTTGGACTGGTCTGTACTGAACGCCGAGAACAGCCATCATGGCAGGGTTGTCAAGAATCTCAAATAGATGTGGATCCTGCTGATGATCCTCTGGCAAGACCTCCAAAAGCGCTGGTCAGTTGGAGATCCATTTGCGCAACTCATAACCAGCGGAGGCCAAAATACCTATCAATTCGTCCCGCAGGAGGATCGCCTCGTCCGCTGTGGAGGCGCCCGAGCAAATGTCATCGACGTAAATATCGTCTTTCAAGATGGCGGAGGCTCGTGGGAAACGTAAGCCTTCGCGGTCTGCGAGCTCCCAAAGAGAACGTATTGCCAAGTAGGGGCTTGACCTTAACCCGTACGTATTCGTATTGAGCTCGTAGACGACCATGGGATCGCGAGGATTCTCTCTCCAACGGACCAGCTGGAAGCGACGGTCATCAGGGTGGATAATCGTCTGCCTGATGCCTGAACATCATTTTTATATCGGCCACAAAGACAACCTGATGTCGTCGGAAGCTGGTGATGACGTCACAAAGGTCCTTGACCAACTTGGGACCAGAATGCAAGCACTGGTTCAAGGATACGCCCGTAGAAGTCTACGCAGAACCATCAAATACTGTGCGCAGCTTCGCAGTCAATGGCTTCAATACCGCATGATGCGGGAGAAAGTAGTGCTCCACCGAACGCCAATCCAAATTTGACACAGACATGTGTCCCAACTGTTCATATTCCCTCATGAACTCAATGTACTTCTGTCTGAGCTCCGGATCACGACCCATGCGGCGCTCCATAGCCAACAATCACTTTTCGGCTAAAGGTCGTGACTCACCAAGCGGAGGCCGAACAGACAGAAAAGGTAGCTTCGTAATGAGCCGACCAGAACGGAGTCGACCAGTGTTGTTCTGGAAGAACAGCTCGCACTCCTCATGTTCTGGATTCAAACGGGCAGCTTGAGGGAGCTCCTCTACCTCCCAAAACCTCTGAACCGCATCAGAGAGAGCGGAGCCTACAGCCAACAAATTATCAAGTTCGGGTGGAGGGGGGACCCTAGGTACAGGTCCAATCAAAGCAAATCCAAATATGGTCGGGATGGCAGTCAAACCATTTGGCACCAAGACCCGTTTCCCACCAATCAAAATTCCACCGAGGACATCAGAGCCAATCAACAAGTCGATTTGTCCTGGTGTGTCAACTTTGGGGTCTGCCAGTTCCAATCCCGATGTCAAATTCACCACAGCAGCGGGTAGCTGTTTCTGTGGATGCATACCCAAAATATTCTTCAGCACAATAGCCGAGGTTTTAATCCTCGGGTGTGAAGATTCAACGGGGCCAAACAAAACCTTAACTTGCCCTTCAACATTAGAGGCTACGTCACCTATGCCCCGTATACAATTTGGAAAAGAGCCCATATTTAATTTAACCTGCCCTACCAAATAAGTGGAAACAATGTAACCTTGTGAACCTGTGTCCAATATAGCACGGACAACAACAGAGGTCCCCGTGGGTCCCCAGACCCTAACAGCAACCGTTGGTAGGATAACGGTCTCAATGGGGGAGGTTGGCGTTATAGGGCAGGGGTCAATGACCTATTGTTGCCTGGGCGACGACCGTTGGCCAGGACCAGGCAAGTCAAAACGAGGGTGCGGCTTGAAGTCCTCAAAGGCGCGATGACTTGATCCGCGCGCCATCTGTGGGGGGTCATAATGACGCACCCGCCCAAAACGAGGTGGGCGCGAGTCAAGGCGGGGACGCTCCGCCAAAGGAGGGGAATACCTGGGGCAGCAGTCATGGTGCTGGTGACGTTGAACGGTCGCACATTCTGGTGCGCGAGAGAGAGGAGGCGTGCGCACGCTACGGTTCTCCAAGCGGGGTGAGTGGCGATCAATTGAGCGAGGCGACTCTCGGCTACGCGCCGGTGAGCCTCGGCTGCCACCTTCAAAACACCCGCCCGTGCGCGGCGTCGGCTGGTTGGACAAGCGGCCTACCTCTCTGGCATTCATGCAGAGAATGTCCAAATGCTGTCCTCCACAGTGAAGACAGGGGCGAGAGTTTGGGCAGTCTCGCTGGTAGTGGGACCCCAAGCAAGAGAAGCAAAGGCGGCGGGCATTCGCGCCAAGGCACTTAAGTGCGTTGATGGCCACCAAAAGCGGGTTCAAAAGTTGGGTGCGCAACCCAAAGACCCGGGTGAGTGTGGGCAAACTCAAAATCTGCTCGATGTGCGTGTCGGCGAGGCCACGCTTGTTATGGTACCTACGGGTAATCAAGTCCCGAGCCGTCTGGTACGCCTTGTCAGACTCGGGCAGATGCTGGATGAGGCCCTTGGCCTCTCCATCCAGAACCGACATCAAATATGCCAATTTTTGTGCCGGCCGAAGGTCAGCCCTGTCATAGACCAGTCTGTCAAACAAATTAACGAAGCCCAGGTAGCTTCCTAGGCAGCCATCAAAATGGGGGAGGTCTAAGGTAGGAAGCCTACTCACCAGCCCCGGTGCTGACCTAGGAAGCTCCAGCTTCAAGCCGGGTTGCCCTTCCCTATCGGCAACTAGTTGTCTCGCACTATTGGAGAAAGCATTATACAGGTCTAAGACCTGGGCATAATCTTCGCTGACCTTATTTCGCTGGTCAGCGGTGAAATCATTGACTGACACTTCGAGACAGCAAGCGCTGAAAGTGCGGAATTGCTGTTCCACACTTGCCAGGCGATCATCAATCCGCTCATACCTTTGTAGTAAGGCCTGCTGGCGATCAGGCCGGTTCACCAAGGCACTGGCCGAGGCAAACCAGCGCAAATCTGATTCAATAGCACCAGCAGCCGCACGCAAGTCCTTGATAGCTGACATAATCAAATTTCAAAAGAGCCCGGACAAGCGTTAAATAATACTATAAATTGAAACTTAACAAAACTTAATTTGTTAATTCTTTGAAACCAACGAGGTGTTAGCCTATTTACTACAACTGCAAGCAAGCGACAGGTATTTACTGCCCAACAAAATTAAAAGTTTCAATATATCTAAACAAACACAAAAGTTATCAAAAGTTATAACTTATAACAAATTAAAAGTTGAAACTTCAAATTAATTAATTAATTATTTGCAACAGACAGACTGGCTGTGTTATTTGAGATATACAATAGGAAGTAAGCACAGAATATGTGTTACCTAACAATATTATCTATATATTATAACAAAACAAAAGTTTATTAATGTGACCCGCCCAAGATGCAAGGTCAAGTTGGTTGTTATAATGTTTTAAACTCAATATATGCAATTAACCATTAACTTCATTAATTGATACATGTAACTGTTATGTATCCAATCAAAGTGACTTATTAATAAATTCAAATTCAAAATCTTTTATTCATTTGGGTCACAATGTGACGCTTATGAACGTCAAAATAATAAATTTATAAAATAATTACTTATACTCAAATTTAAAACATTATTACTGTATGCTTCTACATTTACATTTACTGCCACGTTCGCAAAACAATAGGTAGAACTATGAGAAAGAACGGGCAATAAAACTCACTGTCACTCTTTTTCATCGCCAGGTTTTGCATAATACACAATTTACATTTTGTAAGGTGCTGCAACTGTTACGCCTTCTATATCACTTGTATATATTTACTGTACATAATAATACTCGGTAGGGCCATGCTGTAGGCTACTACCGGGGTCCACAGGTGGCGGATAATGGATCGGCGGCGCAACGCCGCTAGCTGCTTCAGCAGTCCCCGACCAAACAGCACAACCTTAAGCCATCACGGGCTTATTACAAGGCCTAGATGGAACAGTCACATTATTGCAGGATGTGACTAGGACGGCGGCGGAAGAGCACCCTGGGTGCCAACGGCGGCGTTCCACAGCCTAGTTAGCTGGCTACTGCGCACCCACCAACCCGCATTAGACAAGCGCGGTGGGTTAATCGTCTAACCCCTTAACCTCAATGACTAACACAACTAAACGAAGGCCCCAAGTGCCCGGCGTCTCCAATAGGAATGCCGCTAACGACAGTAGACGGCCGACTAATGGAGCAGGGGGCGCATACAATCCCCGGGCGGTAGGATCCTTATACTGTCAAACAACTACAGCTAGCCTAACGGATGCCGATAAACTTAATATATTAACGTTCAACACTAAAACTCTGAGAACGGAAAGTCATAAAGCCGAATTAGAAAACGCTTTGGAAGAAATAAATTGGGACATAGTAGGTTTGGCAGAGGTTAGAAGAGATGGTGAAGCAATTTTAGAGAGAAACCAAAACATATTTTTCTACACAGGCAACAATAGTCAATTTGGAATAGGTTTCTTAGTAGCAAAGCGCTGGCAACACAATATTTTACAATTTGTTTCCTATTCTGAACGCGTAGCTCTACTCAAATTTCGTATAACAGACTCCAAAAACATTACCATTATTCAGGTTCACGCCCCAACATCTACACATACGGATGAAGAAGTAGAAGAGTTTTACGATTTAGTTAACAAAGCGTATGACGAACATAAAAGTTCATGGAATCTGGTAATGGGAGACTTTAATGCCATAGTCGGTAGTCGTTTACCCTCCGATAACATCAATATTCTTGGACCTCATGGCTTAGGTACTCGAAACGAAAGAGGTTCACGATTACTTCAGTTTGCATTTGGACAAAATCTTAGTCTCAGTAACAGCTACTTCTACAAGAAGCCACAGCGACGCTGGACCTGGCAACATCCCAACAAAAGAACCAAAAATGAAATTGATTTCTGCCTCTCCTCAAGTAAGCAAATTATTTCTAACGTCGAAGTACTCAATTCCTTAAAGTTCAAATCGGACCACAGACCACTAAGGATCAAAATCACTTTTAACTTAAAATTGCAGCGATTTCAAATGATTCCAACTTCTATTAAAAGATTAGATAAAGCTACATTAATAACCAATCAAGAACAATTTGTATTACAGCTCAAAAATAGTTTCGATGCTTTAAGCAACAAAGACTCTGGAGACGTTCAAACGCAGTATGATAACATCAAGGAGGCACTTCACAACGCGAGCCAGAAAATAAAAACTAGAAAACGGAAAGATAGTAAACTTAGCATACAAACCAAAAAACTAATAGAAGAGAGACAAAAATTAATGTATTACACAATAGAATATAAAATTAAGGACAAAATTGTTAAACGCAATATTTGAAATGACATAAGACAATATAATATTAAACGTGTAGAAACTGCTTTAAATAATAATACTTCTTTAAAAATAGCCAAGCAAGGTATACAAACTGGGCGATCGGCGATACTATGCCTAACAGACAGTGCAGGAGTAAAACAAGGAGATAGAAATAAAATCCTACAAATTTGCACAGACTACTATCAAACATTATACTCGAATTCAGAAAGGTCCCAATACAATATTGGAGAATACTCCTGCAGAGAAGATATAAGTCCAGTCACAGACAAAGAGGTCCATCGCGTTCTCAACAGCATGAAATACAGCAAATCACCGGGTCATGATAATATAACAACAGAATCTTTAAAGCTTGCGCAACCGATTATACTGACACACCTTACAAAGTTATTCAATTCCATTTTACAGACAGGCAATCTTCCCAAATTATTTTGTCACTCCAACATCATACTTCTGCATAAGAAAGGTGATAAATCAAATATTGAGAATTATAGACCGATCAGCCTTGTTTCGCATCTATACAAAGCGTTTATAAAAATAATAGAAGGCAGAATAGCAGCCGAACTCGATTGCCATCAACCCCCAGAACAAGCAGGCTTCCTTACAAAGTTATTCAATTCCATTTTACAGACAGGCAATCTTCCCAAATTATTTTGTCACTCCAACATCATACTTCTGCATAAGAAAGGTGATAAATCAAATATTGAGAATTATAGACCGATCAGCCTTGTTTCGCATCTATACAAAGCGTTTATAAAAATAATAGAAGGCAGAATAGCAGCCGAACTCGATTGCCATCAACCCCCAGAACAAGCAGGCTTCCGCAAAGGGCTCTCTACCACCGATCATCTGCAAGCTATCAACCAGGTTTTAGAAAAACACATAGAATTTAACATCTCCTTATATTTGGCATTTATAGATTATTCAAAAGCTTTCGATAGCATAAAACATTCTTCCATCTTTCAAGCGTTACAAAATCAAAATATTAATCCCACAAACATAAACTTATTGAAAATAGTGTATCTCAATAGTTCAGCATCAATAAAGCTTACAAATACAGGACCATCTTCAAAATAGAAAAAGGAGTCAAACAAGGTGATCCACTGTCACCAAAACTTTTCACCGCTACATTAGAAGAAGTTTTTCGGCTAATACTTCCTGGTTGGGAGGGAAAAGGCATTCTCATCGGAGAAAAAAGACTAGTAAACCTCCGATTTGCAGATGACATAGTGCTTTTTTCTTCCTCTGCCTCGGAATTGGGACACATGATTCAAGATCTGTACAAGGCTAGCCTTGAGGTTGGACTGAAGATGAATATGTCAAAGACCAAATTAATGACTAATAGCACAAAGAAGAAGATATATGTTGAGGGTGTGGAGGTTGAATATGTCCATGAGTATATATATTTGGGCCAATTAGTTTCTTTTCAGGCGAGACAAGAAGCGGAACTCGCGCGTAGAACGGAAAACGCTTGGAGAAGCTTTTGATCTATGAAAGATCTTTTGAAAGGCAACCTGCCTATGTCTCTGAAACGCCGACTCATGGACATGTGCATCCTCCCCATCCTCACATATGGTGCTCAAACCTGGTCTTTGACCGCAGATCAGAAGTCCAGCCTCAGGGTTTGTCAGCGTGCTATGGAGCGCAGTATTCTCGACGTAAAACTTGTAGACCGAGTCAAAAATACCATACTGCGCTCTAAAACACAAATCGCAGATGTGTCCCAAAAAGCAGCCAAGTTAAAATATGACTGGGCCGGTCATATCTGTCGTATGTCTGACGATCTTTGGGCTAAGACTACCACCTTGTGGGTCCCAGATCGAAAGAGGCCACGCGGCAGACCCAAGATTAGGTGGCAAAATGATCTAAACCTGTATAATGCAGAGTGGACAACAACAGCTCTCGATAGAGAGAGGTGGAAAGAGGGTAGGGAGGCCTTTGCCCTGCAGTGGGACAGGTTAGGCTGTAAATAATAATAATAATAATACTCAAGATGACGTCGGATTCATGATTTCCACCATGTTGATATATCTCAGTTGAACGGTAAGGATTATATACAAACATATAGATCAGATTACAAAAAAAATGAATTCGGAGTTCCCCAGGGAAGCGTATTAGGACCTCTGCTTTTCCTGGTCTATATAAACGACTTACCTGATGTTATAGAACATAAAACTATACTGTTTGCAGATGATGTATCGATTATGGTGACTACAGATAAAAATATGTCAATCAAACAACACAAAACTGACATTTACAATACTCTGACATTAGTTATTAATTGGTTAAATAATAATAATCTAAAAATAAATTTATCTAAGACAAATATCATTAATTTTAATAATTTTAATAATAATAATATAATAATTAATTATCATGGACATACCTTATCGAATGCAAATTGTGTGACATTTCTGGGAATTATAATAAATTCAAAATTCAATTGGATCGAACAAGTAGAAAAAATTACGAACAAATTAAATAGTTTTTCATATGCTCTTTACAAATTGGCAAAAGTAACTAACCAAAATACTGCACGAATAGCCTATTTTGCTTATGTTGAATCAGTCCTCAGGTATGGGTTACTTATATGGGGCAACAGCTCACACATACAAAAAGTGTTTTTAGCCCAAAAACGATGCATCAGATCGATTTGCGATATCGCTCCGGACGTATCATGTCGACCTTTCTTCAAAATGTTGCGAATACTCCCGTTAGCATGTCTTTACATACTTGAAATAGGTAAATTTATAAAACAACATCCAGATTCATTTAAACACGCAAAAGATGTCACTCGGCGGGATAATATAAGAAATCCGGATAGGCTTGTTCTAAACATGATACCCAGAACGAGTCGGCTTCAAAACAACTCATACGCCATGTGTGTAAAAATTTATAATAAATTACCAAACTTTATAAAAATCCTGCCGATAAATAAGTTTATACCAGCTTTACGTAGTTGGCTCATGCAAAAAAGCTTTTACTCTATTAAAGAATTTTTATCAAGTAACTAAATGATGAATTATCGGTGTAATGAGTACCTAATTGACCTATTCAAATTCAAATTCAAAATCGTTTATTCATTTGGGTCACAATGTGACGCTTATGGACGTCAAAATAATAAATTTATAAAATAATTACTTAAAGACTCTACATTTACATTTACTGCCACGTTCTCAAAGCAATAGGTAGAACCATGAGAAAGAACGGGCAATAAAACTCACGGTCACTATTTTTCTTCGCCAGGTTTTGCATAATACACATAATTTACATTTTGTAAGGTGCTGCAACTGTTACACCTTCTATATCACTTGTATTTACTGTACATAATAATACTAAAGCATAATACTTTTGATGTTCATTTGGTTAGTCTCCTCAGAATAGACATGGTGAAACAGGAGCATCCACTTACATTATATATACCTAACAATGCAGGCAATCCGCGAAAGTGATCAGACCCATGATGGAAATGATGCAGTTAAATATTAAAATCTAATACCAGCCCGTAAGACCGTCATCGACCAGTCATCGCAAGTAGCACCCGTTCACGAGTATGACGCATGTGCCAGCCATCATCCCTCTCGCCATATTAGAGGGACAGGGATGACCCGACACACGACGCCACCACAAGAAATGACATTTTAGTGAGCATGACGATAACGGTATACGAACCGGCAGTAAGAAACAATCTATTGGTATACTGACCATGACCGCCAATTACCTCCATTTTCCAGATCGTTATTATGAACATAAATCAGTGGACCGCGTGAAGGAATGCAAATGTAGAAAGAATTTTGTGAAGGTGACAAGTGAACAACGATATGATCAGGAATAAATAATGTTAAACTACATTCAACAAATCGTAATAATATCCAAATCCTGCAAAAATCATGTGTTCACGAGGCACCTCCACTTAACATGTTACTAATTAAGAAGAGAGTATTTTACACAGTCATAAAAATAACAATAATGGTGAATTTAAAAAAAAAGCAACTAGACCCATGATGTCTTGTCATCTAGAAATTCTTTAATAGTGTAATAACCCCTTTTTAAAAGAAAATTCCTAGTAGTGGTTTTAAATTTGTGCAGAGGTAAATTCATTATTTCCAGAGGAAATTTGTTGAAGAATTGTATACCGAGTCCCGCAAATGAGTTATGAACTTTATGTAGACGGTAGTTAGTGCCCACTAGTTTATGCTTATTCCTTGTGTTCACTTTGTGCACGTCACTATTTTTACGGTAAAGAGTTAAGTTTTTCTTAACGTACATTAAATTAGCAAATATATACTGCGATGCAACTGTAAATATTTCTACTTCTTTAAATTTATCTCGTAAAGAATCTCTAGCACCTAACTTATATATTGCACGTATGGCCCTCTTTTGAATAACAAAAATTGTCTGAATATCGGCCGCCGTACCCCATAATAGTATCCCGTAAGACATTACACTGTGAAAGTAACTAAAGTAAACTAGTCTAGCAGTATCTACGTCTGTGAATTGGCGAACTTTCCTAACT
Source organism: Euclidia mi (assembly GCA_944739405.2). Classification (NCBI taxonomy): domain Eukaryota; kingdom Metazoa; phylum Arthropoda; class Insecta; order Lepidoptera; family Erebidae; genus Euclidia; species Euclidia mi. The sequence continues at coordinate 757,413 of OX123182.2, forward strand.
GCAAATGCTGCAGAACTAAGTTTGACTGCCAGACAGGATATTTGGGCACCCCACTGAAGCTTACAATCTAAAGTTAAACCTAAAAATACAGTTGAATCAACTAGGTTAATTGTTTCGTTATTTAAAATTATATTAGTAAGAACATTTTTGACATTCGGCAAAGTGAATTTCACACATTTCGTTTTGCCAGAGTTGAGTAGCAAATTATTTGTCGTGAACCAATGTAGTACTTGCGCAAGAGAATTATTTACGCTGTCAATGTTACTTGTATTACGATCAACTTTAAAAATAAGTGAAGTATCGTCAGCAAAAAGAACAATATCACATAGATTTCTAACAAAGAATGGCAAGTCATTAATATATATTAAAAAAAGATACGGACCAAGAATAGAGCCCTGTGGAACGCCCATTCCCACTGGCAAACCTTGAAACCTACTTCCACTAACATCTACATACTGAACTCTATCTCTAAGGTAACTGGCAACAAGATTGAGTGCGCTATCTCGAATACCATAATGGTTGAGTTTACGTAAAAGTGTATCATGTTCAACACAATCAAAAGCCTTTGACAAGTCGCAAAAAACACCAATGGCATCCTTCGAATTTTCCCAAGCGTTAAAGATATGTTTTAATAGAGTTACACCGGCATCAACGGTGGAGCGACCCTTAGTGAAGCCATACTGCTCACTGTGCAATAAATTATTTGTGAAAAAGTGGCTCTCTAACTGATGCAAAATAACCTTTTCAAAAATTTTACTGATTGCAGGCAAGATAGAAATTGGCCGAAAGTTAGACTAGGGTCGCTCTTGGATCCTTTTTTGAAAAGTGGTATCACCTTGCTGTGTTTCATTAAATCAGGAAATACCCCTTTATCCACGCATCTATTATATATTGCAGCTAAATATGGAGCTATGCTAAAAATGATTTGGCGAACAAGACTAACTGAAATACCCCATAAGTCAATAGATTTCTTAATATTGATGGTCTTGAATGTCTTGAGGATGTCATTGGTGTCAATGTATTTAAAATTAAACAGCACATCACACTCATTCACATTGCCCCTAACTAACATCTCTGCTTTGCTTGGGCATGAGTCTAAACACTTGGTTGTTTTCACTGGTATGTTTATGAAGAAGTTGTTAAAAGCCTGAGCAACATCAATTTTCTTTGTAACTATTTCTCCATTACATTTTAATTCATAGCTATTATCTACTAACTTAGCTCGACCAGTCTCACTATTAATAATGTTCCAAGTTGTTTTTATTTTGTTCTTGGATTCTTTAATTTTATTACTTATAAATATAGACTTAGCTGAAGCACATGCTCTCTTAAAAACTTTTGAGTAATTTCTTACATATTTAATAAATGAAGGATTAAAATTGTATTGCTTCATACCATACAGATCATACAACCTAGATCTACTTTTGTATATTCCTACTGTTGCCCAATCACAAAATTTAACTTTAGAGCTCTTGGCAAATGTCTTCTGCTTAAAAATTTTATTGTACTCATTTTTAATAACATCAAATAACCACTTATATAATTCATCTGGATCATCGTGAGTTAAGTCAATGCTGGCGATCTTAGCAGCAACATCATCACTAAAGCGATTAAGGCGAGCAGAGGTCATAGGCCTACATGTGATTTTTTGTACTGTAGGGGTTGTATTAGTTGGAATTACAACCTTTTGTCCACAGTGATCCGATGTCAAGTCACTCAAAACAGCTTTACTTAAGTACAAACAATTGCAAAAAATATTATCTAAGCATGTAGAAGAATGTGAGGTAGTTCTGGTTGGTTCAGAAAATAAAACATTCAAATTAAATGACATAAATAAACTAACTAACCTAGTACAAGTTGGTGATTGTTCTAACAAGTTAACATTAAAATCACCACATACGATTATTGACTTCCTGCTGGAACTTAAGTGTTTTAAGACGTCCTCCATGATGCTTTCAAATTGGCTAAAGTCACTTTGCGGTGGTCGGTATACACAGACTATGACGTGTTGCTCAAGTTCAACACAAGATATCTCAGCGGTGCGCTCGATAGAAAGTTCGGCTATGTCCTTTCGTTCTTTACATTTAATACTATTACAAACATATATGAGAGAGCCACCACGAATAGCGTTCTTTCTTACGAATGCACTAATCACTGTATAAAATTCATTATTGAATATTAATTGGTCACCTCTTAACCAATGTTCCGTAATGCATAATACATGCAACTTATGTTTCTTTAAAAATAAATCTATCTCTAATTCTTTGCTAGATAGGCCTTGTATGTTTTGATGAGCTAAGTTTAAAACACATGAATGCCTATCTGTTGTCTCATCTAGTAGTTTAAACTAATAGATTTGTCAATACTACTATTGGTATAACTATTATCTACCAAATTCCTAAGTACTCTAGTAGTACTGCGTTCACTATGTAAATTAAATGCTAATAATTTAGCAAGTTGTCGCCTATATATAAAAGAGAGACACATAGTATCTTTTGTTAAAAAGAAATTACTAATAAAAATATTAGAGTCAAAAAATAAAATATGGTCACTATGACTACAAGTGCTATTATATAATAATAGATTCAATTTACCTATCTGGCTATTTTCTTTATAAAATAAGTTATTGGAATATGGTAATGCACAGACAATAAAGTTGCACCCCACTTTAGAACTTTGTTCTATCATAATATCTGATAAAGCTAATATTTCTTTCTTGGTAACTAGTAGGCTATCCCCATATAAAATTATAACTGTAGAATGTTTATTTAGTCTAGCATACTTTAATTTATTAATTAACATAGACATTCCTTGTCCTGGTGAACAAATATTTTGTATTGACCGATCAGTATAACTATTAATCAGGCTACCCATACCAATTCCTAATTGGTCAGAAAAAATTAAAACATTGTTATCTAAAACCTTATTATTTTCAGTATGTAACAATGTGTCAGAACCATGACATGTTTTCGAAGGATATTTATCTTGAAAGTCACTATATAACTTGGTTGTACAATTAGGTGAAGCCTCTAATTTATGATTTGAACAATTTAAACAGTTACCGTTGTTGGTCATAGAGAGCAGTTGTTTTAGATTTTCTCTACCAATTCTGCTAATTTCATCATATTTCAATATATATTCCTGTGTTTCACTTTGATGATCTATTATCAATTTGTTGAGCTGTGCATTTAATGATGTGATTTGTGTTTGCAGCTCACATGTGTGTTGTTCATATTGTAATCGGCTACAGGCTAATTGCTCACTACTATCCTTAAGCTTAGAAACTAATAACTCACTCTCTTTAACTAAATCATGGTTAATTTGTGTTAAATCTACAATTTTCTTTGACCTCTTATAGCCTAACTCAAGTCGCTTTATTAATTTATTTAATTTTGTCAATTTCCTAAATTTACCATTTGACACCTTATATGTAAAGTTACAATTACATTTTACAGATTTAAAAATATTTGCCTTTCCACCAATGACCTCAGAGAACAGGTCCTGGTTTGCTGCGCTGCTTAGTGACTGAATGGAATTATCCAAGGTTGTTATTTTGGATTGAGCTTCACTCAAGCTTGTTTCCAACTCCATGATGCGACTGAGCTGCCTCATATATGTATCATCGCAGCTACTATATGATCTGACTTCTTCCTGCAGTCTGTCCCGCTGGTCCAGAATGTCCATATGTTCTATGTGGAGTTCCGTCAATTGTGCTTTCAGTTGTATTGATGAATAAATATATGACATTGTTAACATAAAATATAATCAATGAAATAGATTTAACTTGTTCAATTTATACTGTATGTTCCTACATTTGCATGCTATTTTAAATGGCTAAATGGGCTTGTACTTTATATTATTATCATACTATGACATCAACATCGGTAATGTACCCTGTTTACAGTAAATAAAGATATTCTATTCTATTCAAGCATAATACTTTTGGTTAGCCTCCTCAGAATAGACATGGTGAAACAGGAGCATCCACTTACATTATATATACCTAATAATGCAGGCAATCCGCGAAAGTGATCAGAACCATGATGGAAATGATGCAGTTAAATATTAAAATCTAATACCAGCCCGCAAGACCGTCATCGACCAGTCATCACAAGTAGCACCCGTTCACGAGTATGACGCATGTGCCAGCCATCATCCCTCTCGCCATATTAGAGGGACAGGGATGACCCAACACACGACGCCACCACAAGAAATGACATTTTAGTGAGCATGACGACAACGGTATACGAACCAGCAGTAAGAAACAATCTATTGGTATACTGACCATGACCGCCAATTACCTCCATTTTCCAGATCGTTATTATTAACAGAATGTACATAAAAGTTAAACGGTCCCCAAACAATGAAATATTAAAGATTACTTTTAAAAGGTACCGCAATTTTTGTAATTCTATAATAAAAAAACTTAAAACTGAATATGAAAGAGATGAGTTAAACAAGGCTAAAACTAATCCTAAGATGATGTGGGATATTACTAAGAAAGTTACTCACACAGAGAAAGCAACGACGTCAGCCATTGCCTTACTTAAAATTAAGGATACCATTGATGAATCTATTAATGAAGTTAATGTAACCTTTACGAATAGGGTGGTGTATCGTTATTGTTAGTTATAGTGCTTCTACTGGACAAATCTCTTCCTATCAATATATATTGATAGGAAGAGATTTGTCCAGTAGAAGCACTATAACTAACAATAACGATACACCACCCTATTCGTCACATCCTCACTCACTTATATTCTTGGAAACCGATGAGGCAGAGGTAGAGCGTATAATTCTAACATTGCGCACTAACTGTGCGATCGGGATTAATGGTATATCTGCCAGCCTCCTTAAGCAATACAGAACTACACTGATTCCTCCTCTAACTTATATTTTCAACCTCTGTATACACCACGGTGATTTCCCATATTTACTGAAGAGGGCAGTAGTTCATCCTATATACAAGTCTGGGGATAGAGTCCGTGTCTTTAATTATCGACCTATCTCCGTGCTCCCAGCATTATCCAAAATTTTGGAGAAAATCATGAACAGTAGACTTAAAAACTATCTTGATGTTAATAATATCTTGTCTAATAACCAGTATGGTCTCAGAAATCATATGTCAACCAATGATGCTGTTCATGATCTCACCAATCATCTTGTGGAAGCATTGGATAGCGGTGACAAATGCTTGGGCATTTTTCTGGATTTGGCGAAGGCATTTGACACGGTCTCTATTCCCTCACTACAAAAAAAACTGGAAAGAATTGGTGTAAGAGACAAGCAGTTGAAGTTGTTTCAGAGCTATTTAACTGACCGAACCCAATGCGTAAAAATAGGAGAGCACCTCAGCAATTATCTGCCAATCGAACATGGCGTGCCCCAAGGCAGCATACTGGGACCTATACTTTTCCTGATTTATGTTAACGAGATGTGCAAAATAAAATTAGAACATGGCAGACTTTTTGAATTTGCTGATGATACAGCCCTTATCTTTACGGGACGCACTTGGGAACAAGTATATAATGCAGCACAGATTGGTCTTGATAAAATAACCCATTGGCTTGCTCTAAACTCTCTGTCACTGAATGTGGAAAAAACTAAATATCTATCATTTAACATTAAAAAGCCATCGCTACCATTGGACAATACAATATACTCTATCATTGCACCCAAACACACATTGAATAACCATTCCACATGTAAGTGCCCGAAATTAAAAAACGCTACAGCCATAAGATATTTGGGTGTAATTTTGGATGATCGATTGAGTTTCGTACAACACATTGACTTATTGACGGGCAGAATTCGTAAACTTATCTTTGTATTTAAACACCTAAGACATGTGGCAGAGCCTGATATCCTCAAGACGGTTTACTATGCTCTTTGCCAATCTTTGATATGCTATTGTATCTCCCCTTGGGGTGGGGCACCCAAAAGCCATCTATTACGAGTGGAACGAGCACAGAGAGCAGTATTGAAAGTGTCCACTTTTAAACCATACTGACACCCTACCAGGGAACTATATGAATACTGTCAGGTCCTAACAGTAAGACAACTTTTTATTCAACAAATTGTATTAAGACAACACTCATACCTCTCTAAATCCGGCCATTCTACCTCATCTTCTTCTCAACAGCCAAATACTCGCAGCCATCAATTCCCACTTGATGCGACCCGTAGAACTTCATTCAGCCAACGGTTTTTCTGCTTTCTTGGACGTTTTCTTTACAATAAATTAAATAAAGTACTAACAATAGTTTACTATAACAAACATGACTGCAAAACCATCATAAGTGAATGGCTTCAAAAACTATCATATGACGAGACGGAGAATCTACTCCACCTCACCATTTAACACATAGACGCGCACACACACACACACACGCACACACACGCACACCCACACACACTCAAAATGCAAGGTTAATTTAAATTTAAATGTGCTAAAGGCAAATATTATGCTTAAATTAGTTTATTACTTTTTATTTGTTAAATTTAATTCTTTACTATTGTTGTATATTGTAGTGTCTCAGTAATTATGTAAGTTGTTTAACCGTGTCATCGGAAAGATGCTGGTACTTAAGGCTCAGGTTTTCCTATTTTAAGTACCAGCCGCACATAAATAGTAGCAACTTCATATGTTAGTAATATAAATGTGTCTCATAATTGTAGTAACTTGTGAAACAATAAATAGATTTATTTATTATTATTATTTTGGGTGAACATTACTGTTTCTTAGGTCTTGGGCTAGTTTTAACTACATAAACGGGCCAAAGCCAAGTTAATGTAGTGTGTGGTGAATTATAAATAGGGTGAATGATGTTATGTCAGAGAATTTTCGTTTTCTTCGCTTTGCATGAACTTTCTGACTATTCTACATGTATTTAGAATTGCAGCTTTTTGAAGCGTGATGAATGTTGAATCTTTTAAATCTATCAGTTTGAGGCTATGGTGAAGATGGTTTGGTATCACGCCTGTAGTGGAGACGACTATAGGCACTACGTAGACATTCTCTTGTCTCCAAATTCTGCTCACTTTATCTTTTAGTTCGGCATATTTACTTATTTTTTCGGCTATAGTTTTTTGTATGTTATGCGTATTCGGGATTGCGATATCTATAAGGTGAGTGATTTTATTTACTTTATCCTGAAGAGTTATGTCTGGTCTATTGTAGTGAATGGTCCTATCGGTTAGGATGGCGCGGTCATAGTAAAGCTTGTGTGTGGAATTTTCTAAAATAGTTTCTGGCCTGTATTTATAGTAAGGGGTGTTTGTGTCTTGTATGAGTTTATGTTTGAGTGCTAATTGTTGATGAATGATGTTTGCTACCTGATTGTGTCTATGAGTGTAATCTGTCTGTGTGAGTTGTATGCATGCTCCAGTGATGTGTTTGTATAGTCTCTGATTGGCTGTGGCATTTTCGGCATTTATCATTAGTGACTGTTGGATCTTTAATTATATACTTTCTGTAATTTTTTGTGTTTATAATCTGGTCTTGAATTGCAATTATAAAGCCTTCGGTTTCAGGGAATAAATTACCTAGTCTAAGCCATTTATTTGATGCTATTGTATCTATGTGGGGTTGCTCTATATCGTGAGGATGCCGGCCATGTTACACTTTCTTCTTCCAATTTTCTAGTTTGTGTTTTTGTGTATCCTGAGTGTCTGTGTGTTGTGTCTCTGTTTGGTTATTCAAGTTAAGTGGTGTGTAGCTGACATCATTTGTAACTATGGCATTATGAATTTTATTTTATTTTTTATTTTATTTTATTTTAATAGGCACAACTACAGATAACAAATTATAAAGTAAAATTAAGTAAAATTTAAGTAAATATACAGTTAAATTTGCAATCCGATTATAGTTAGGCACAACATTTGTGGAAGAATTATGTTACGGTTAGCCAAGAAATAAGTAGCATTATACAGGTAGGTCATTAAGTTATTGCACAAATTTAAGAAAATATAAATTCACATCATAAATATCAATAAGAAATCATTTAAAAATAAAAAGATACATCATAATAAATTTACCAATTCGGAAATATTTAGAGAATGTCAAGAAGTTACATAACAATGTAACATGAATGTCACACGTGTTGGACTTCTTGTGGGAAAAGGTTCTTAAGTTTCTAATTTGTTTTTCCCAAAGTTCATGAATGTCTATTAGGCCTCTCCCACCATTTTGGCGTTTGATAGTTAGCCTCTCTATTGCTGATTTAGGGTGTAGATTGTTGTGTTTGGTGAATGTAGTGCGTGTAATCCTTTCTATTTGCTGAATATCGGTTTTTGTCCATTTTATTATTCCAAAAGAATATGTTAAAATAGGGATTGCATAGGTATTCACTGCCTTTATTAAGTGCTTGCTTAAGAGTTGAGTTTTACATAGTGCATTTATTCTTCTTTTGTACTCTAAATTATTATTATTATTATAATAATTATTATAATAACGCATGAAGGAATACAAATGTAGAAAGAATTTTGTGGAGGTGACAAGTGAACAATGATATGATCAGGGATAAATAATGTTAAACTACATTCAACAAATTATAAATATATCCAAATCCTGCAAAAATCATGTGTTCACGAGGCACCTCCACTTAACATGTAAATAAAATAACGTGAGTTAGACAAGCCTAAGCCTATCCCCACGGTGTCTTATCATTTAAAAATTCCTTAATAGTGTAATAACCCCTTTGTAAACGAAAATTCCTAATTTTCCGTTTGTATTTGTGCATGGGTAAATTCATTATTTCAAGAGGCAATTTGTTGAAAAATCGTATACCAATCCCCGCAACTGAGTTCTGAACTTTATGTAGACGGTAGTTAGTTCCCACCAGTTTATGCTTATTCCTTGTGTTCACTTTGTGCAAATCACTATTTTTGCGGTATAGAATTAAGTTTCTCTTAATGAACATTAAGTTAGCATATATATATTGCGATGCAACTGTCAATATATCTACTTCTTTAAATTTATCACGTAAAGAATCTCTAGCAACTAACTTATAAATTGCACGTATGGCCCTTTTTTGAATGACAAAAATAGTCTGTATATCAGCAGTCTATATAAACTAGTCTAGCATCTATATCTGTGAATTCCCTAACTTTTCTAACTGCAAACGCTGCAGAACTAAGTTTTACTGCGAGACAGGATATTTGGGCGCCCCACTGAAGCTTACAATCTAAAGTTATACCTAAGAATACGGTTGATTCGACTAGTTGAATTGTATCCTTATTTAAAATTATATTAGTAGGAACACTTTTGATATTAGGCAAAGAGAATTTAACACATTTGGTTTTGCTTGAGTTGAGTACCAAATTATTTGTCGAAAACCAATCTAATACTTGTGCAAGAGTGTTATTGACGGTATCAAAGTTACTTAAATTACGATCAACTTTAAAAATTAGTGACGTATCGTCGGCAAACAAAACAATATCACATAAATTTTGTACAAAGAACGGCAAATCATTAATATATATTAAAAAAAGAAATGGACCGAGAATAGAGGCCTGGGGAACGCCCATTCCTACTGGCAAACCTAGAGACCTACTCCCATTAACAACTACATACTGAATTCTATCACTAAGGTAGCTGGCAACAAGATTGAGTGCGGTATCTCTAATACCATAAAGTTTCAATTTAAGTAAAAGTGTATTATGTTCCACACAGTCAAAGGCCTTTGATAGGTCACAAAAAACACCAATGGCATCCTTCGAGTTTTCCCAAGCATTAAAAATATTCTTTAACAAAATTACACCGGCATCAACGGTGGAGCGACCCTTAGTAAAGCCATACTGTTCACTGTGAAATAAATTATTTGTGTGAAAGTGGCTCTCTAGTTGATGCAAAATAATCTTTTCAAAAATTTTACTAATAACAGGCAAGATAGAAATTGGCCGAAAATTACTAGGGTCGCTCTTTGATCTCTTTTTGAATATTACTTTACTGTGTTTCATTAGATCAGGAAATACTCCTGTATCTACGCATCTGTTGAATATTGCAGCTAAATATGGAGCTAAGCTAGAAATAATTTGTCGCACAAGTTTAACAGAAATGCCCCATAAGTCAACAGATTTTTTATTATTGAGCGTCTTGAATACCTTCAGTATGTCATTGGTGTCAATATATTTAAAATTAAAAAGCACATCACAGTCATTCACATTGCCCCTAGCCAACATTTCTGCTTTGCTTGGACATGAATCTAGACAGCTGGTTGTGTTCACTGGTATGTTTATGAAGAAATTGTTAAATGTCTGAGCAACATCAGTTTTCCTAGTAATAATTTCACCATTAAATTTTAATTCATAATTGTTATCTACCAATTTAGCTCGACCAGTCTCATTGTTAATAATGCTCCAAGTAGTTTTAATTTTGTTCTTGGATTCTTTGATTTTATTGCTTAAATATAAGGATTTGGCTAAAGCACATGTCCTCTTAAAAATCTTTGAATCATTTCTAACATATTGAATAAATTCAGCATTAAAATTGTATTTCTTTATGGTATGCATATAGATCATGCAACCTAGCTCTACTTTTGTATATACCTACTGTTGCCCAATCACAAAAATTTACTTTAATGCTCCTTGCAAACGTCTTCAGTTTAAAAATCTTATTGTACTCATTATTAACAATTTTAAATAAGCATTTATATAATTCATCAGGATCATCAACGGTTAAGTCAATACTGGCGATCTTGGCAGCAACATCATTACTAAAGTGTTTGAGGCGAGCAGAGGTCATTGGCCTACATGTAATTTCTTGTACTTTAGGGGTTGTATTAGTTGGAATTACAACCTTTTGCCCGCAGTGATCTGATGTCAAGTCAGTTAAAACAGCCTTACTTAAATAAAGACAATTGCAAAACATTATCTAAGCATGTAGACGAATGTGAGGTTATTCTGGTTGGTTCAGAGAACAAAACATTTAAATTAAATGACCTAAATAAGCTAACTAACCTAGTACAAATTGGTGATTTTTCTAACAAATTGACATTAAAATCGCCGCATACGATTATAGACTTCCTACTAGAAATTATGTATTTTAAGACATCCTCTATAATGCTTTCAAACTGAGTAAAGTCGCTTTGCGGTGGTCGATACACACACACTATAATATGTGGTTCAAGTTCAACACAAGAAATCTCAGCAGTGCGCTCGATAGAAAGTTTAGCTATATCCTGACTTCTAGAGTTGAAATTCTGCCATAAGCCTCATTGAGACTTGCTTCTAACTCCGCATTGCGGCTAAGTTGTCTGTAGTAAATTTCGTCGCAGCTGCTGAAACACCTAACTTCTTCTCGTAGTCTGTCCCGTTGATCCAAGACATCCATATGCTCTATATGCAGCTCCGTGAGTTGTGTCTTCAGCTCAGATATACGGTCATTCACAATTTTAATTTCTTCTTCACAGTCAACGCGTTCCCTTAATAGTTGACTGTTGTCATCCTTGTACTTCTTTAACTCGAGCAGAGTTATTCTTAATTTATTTTCCGCCTCCTTGGCCGTTGCCTTCCGAGTCATCATATGGGTAGACATTGCCAAGGATTACAAATTACCTAAAAAATAAGAAAACAGCTGAGCAAAGTCAAAGAAGAGAAGAGCTCTGATGGGGCTTGAGTATTATTGTATAGACAGAATAAATAAGAAAAGTTACAAAAGAAAAGGGGGGTATATGAATAAAAAATATATTAAATTAATTAATTGTAGAAACTAAGAAATTGAGAACGATTTAGGTAATTTGAATACTTTAGAGTAATTATGTAATACTTTTACAAGGTTTCTATTGAAATATCTCAGCTGATGAACTTAATCAACTTATTAATAAAATGTAAGTAGGTATACCAGTTACAGGTTTAAACCAATAATAGCTAATACAGAAAAGTACACAAATATATGAAGTATAGACAAGAATAAACAGTGTAGTAATTGTGAAGTGTATCTGTAGATTGTGTTTGTCTGGGGCTGTTGTTTAGTCCTCGATTTTGCTTCCACATATAGTCAAGCAAAAGGAGACAGAACTGAGCCAGATGTGTGTTGGACGTAGCTCACACGGGGGTGAGCCGAGTAATTCGGTGTTGTGGAGTGTTGGATAAGTTTTAATAAGTATTATACTCCCCGGGTTTAAGTCGTAGCAGATGTAAATTCAAATCCGTCCGTTGACACCAAGTCTCCGTTCTGTTCGCTCGAACTTTGGCCGTGTAGTTATTATACTTTTTACAAACACAATTTTAACAATAACTTCTTGTCACTATTTTATCAATATATACTAACTTATATGTTAAATAATCAATTAAAGTTATATTAAAACTTTTTTAATTACGGAGCTAAAATTATTGACGTCTGGCGGTTACAGTTGCCAGAGCAAAAAAAAAAAGGATAATAGTAAGAACAACAACAAGAAATAGAAACAACAACAAAACTAGGTCAACTTAATAAATGTGGGATCTGGGGCTCAGAGTAAAAACAGAAAATACTAATAATATACTTTTATTTTTTTTTAATACTCCTGCAACGTCTTACACCTTATAGCTATATCCGCCATCTTCCTTTTTTTCATCCTTCCCTCTTTCATTCGTCTGCCATCTCACTCACACTTACATTCCGTTCCCACATTCGGCCGTCCTGCTCATCTGTCTGTCCTCAGACATCCATCCAAATACATACTTACAATATTGTACTTAGTACTAGAGTTACAAGGTACAATGAGCAAATCTTACAGTATAGTAACAACACCTTAACCAAACGGATGTACGAGATCACAGGAGCTCCAGAACCTGATTACCAACCTTCAGGAAGTCTGTTGTCGTTTCGGTCTCAGAATCAGTGTTAAGAAGACTGAGGTTATGGCAATGAACTCTCATGGAGAAGCAGACTCAGAACCTATCAAGGTGTTCATTGGCGATACTGAGCTGAAGCAGGTGGACAAATTTAAATACCTGGGCAGCACAATCACATCCAAGTGCGACCTTGATGCCGAAGTAAATCATCGCATAGGCGCTGCGTCTGCTGCTTTCGGTAAATTACGAGCCAAGGTCCTACATTCACATGATTTGAAGCTCTCGACAAAGATCTCTGTTTACAAGGCCATAGTTCTCCCAAATCTTTTATACTCCTCAGAGACATGGGTCCTCTATCGGAGACACATACGGACGCTGGATAGGTTCCATTTAAAGTGCTTAAGAGACATTCTAAAAATTAAATGGTCGGACCGGGTTAGAAATACCGAAGTGCTACGACGCGCAAATGTCTACGGCATAGAAGCGTACCTGATGCGGGGACAGCTCCGATGGTGTGGACACATCGCACGAATGCCTGATGAAAGAGTGGCAAAACGCATCTTCTTCTCTGAACTCCAGAACGGCAGGCGGAAACAAGGCGGCCAGTTCTTACGCTTCAAGGATGTTCAGAAAAGACACATGAAGAGATGCAACATTGATCCCCAGAAATGGGAGGAAAAGGCCATGTGCCGCTCTGATTGGAGGCGCTTTGTGAAGAACAAAGTTTATGACTTTGAAGAGCAGAGGAAATCCGAACTGGATGCGAAGCGCGATGCTCTTAAGGCTAAACCAACAACAGCCATATCTTACAACTATGTCGACGGTATCCTCACGTGTGACCAATGCTTGCGCACGTTTACTCACAGGATTGGATACTGTAGCCATAAAAGGGCACATGCCCGGGCTGATCATCCTAGCTCCTCGGCTATCAATCAGTAGCAGTCACCATAGCCGAAATCGGCTGGGAAGTATAGTATATAGTACGAGATCACAAAGAATTTTTTGTTATACTAACCAAATTATAGTAACTTAATACTAACAATGGTGATACCTTACTTAGGGTTTACAATTTTGAACTTATAATACTAACCTATTCTTTCATACTACTCCATACATTCATCATCAGCATACCAACATCATACTCACCTAATCATGTTATCCCCCTGGCCACCTCTTTATTTGATCAGCTGAGCTAGAGGTGCGATTCGGATCTTCAGTTGAACTGTCCGCCTTCTCCACATCATAGCGATCATTCAAACAAATTTTTGTAACTCTATAAGGTCCTAAATATTAAGGTTTTAATTTGAGTCCTGATCCAAACTGAGTCCTCTTTATAGCCACCAAGTCCCCTATTTCATACTTTTGGCTTTCTTTTCTTTTTCTATTAAAATATCTTCTGTTTTCTTCCTGTATAGCCGATATTTGTTCTTTCGCCTTTAGACGGGACTCTTCTCTACTCTCTTCAAACTGTCTGGCAGTTTCTTCTCGCAGTAATTCTAAAATTTCAACATCCTCTTTGCATCTCATCTTGGTACCAATTAATAAGTCATAGGGCGTAGTATCAATACTCCTTTGGTAAGTACTATTCAAAGCTCTTTGTACTCTACTAACCTGTTTATACCACACTCCTGTGTCTTCTATGCAAAGCTTAGTCATTAAGGGAATAATTATCCCATGGACTCTCTCGACTTGTCCATTCCCTCTAGGAATGCCTTTGGTAATGGTAAGATGTTGAATACCTTCCTCCTTACAGTAGTCTTGGAATTCATTGCTTGTGAATGCAGTCCCTCTATCAGTGACAATTCTCCTTGGATTTCCAAATGTTTGCTGATGTACTCTTAACTTGTTCAGTGTCTCGGCACTTGATGTACTCTTTGTAGGGAATAACCACACAAACTTGGTAAAAGCATCAATCATAGTAAGAATATAGTTGTATAACTTCTTGGTTTTAGTCAATGGACCCACATGATCCAAGTGCAATGTATCTAGAGGGATACTTTCCTTTTCTATAGGATTCAGAAATCCCTCCTGCTTTCCTGCTTTCTTAGTAGCCAGTAAACATGGCATGCAAGCAACCACAAAATCATCTAACTTTTTATCCAAATCTTTTATATAATAATCTTGACAAATTAATTTCTTCATTTTATTTCTAGAGAAATGACCTTTCCCATGAATTCTTGTTATGATGTCTTTCTCCATAGCTTTGGGAACAACAAGCAATCTGTTTGATCCTTTATATAATATGTCTCCATCAATAAGGTAATCTTGATAAGACTTCTCCTTAAGTATCTCTTTAATTGCCTTGAGATCATCATCACAATCCTGAGCTTGCCTCATCTGTTCATGCATGGTAGTTATTGTAGCTACATATGGATTCCGGCTGAGGGCATCAGCATGTCGCAACTTTGCACCAGCTCTATGCTCAACCTCGAAGTCATAATCATTCAACATAATCACCCACCTTGCTACTTTTGGCGTCAGGTCTTTCTTCATTAGAGTTTGCTGAAAAGCTTTACAATCCGTTACTAATTTGAAATGGTGGCCATAAAAATAATGATGAAACTTTTAATGCCTTCAATTATAGCCAAAGCCTCAAATTCGTAACTTGAATATCGTCGTTGCACCTCAGTAGTCCTACGACTCATATAATGAACGGGATGAAGTCCACTATCAGGGTGATACTGCATTAAAACAGCAGCTATGGCTATACTTGAAGCATCTGTGTGCAATTCACTTTTTAAATTAGGATCAAATGTTTTGAGCACTGGGGCAGATGCTAACCTATTCTTTAGTGTAGAGAAAGCCTCTTGCTGCTCTTTACCAAACACAAAGTCCACATTTTCTTTCATCAAATCATTAAGTGAACTTGCTATAACAGCGCAATGCTCTATGTACTTCCTAAAGTAAGAAGTTAATCCAAGAAAACTTCTCAATTGCTTACTTGTTTTAGGTTCCGGAAATTTAATAACTGCATCCGTCTTTTCTGGTTTTGGTTGTACTTCACCATCCTTGATGATATGACCCAAGTACTCAATCTCAGTCTGTATGAGCTTAGCCTTCTTCCAATTGATTCTAAGCCCATACTGTTCAGCTATTTCCAAAACCTGCTTCAGCCTCTGCAAAGCCTGGATTTCACTATCTTCTGGAATAATAATATCATCAATAAAAATCATCATAGTTTTCTGGGCTAGTAGATCTCTGAAAATTGTGGAGACAAATCTCATAAAGTACTTAGGACTAACCGAGAGCCCAAATGGTGCTCGTTGAAATTCCCACTGACCATGATGGGTGACAAATGAAGTATACCCGATAGAATCCTCGCTCAAAAACTCAAATGGAAAAACCATTTTTGAGGCCAAGAACGCTGAAGACCTTAGCCTGTGATAATTTATCGATCATGTCATCGATAACCGGAAGAGGATATTCATCCTTGACCATTTTAGCATTAAGCTGCCTATAGTCCACACACACACGGGTTGTGCCATCTTTCTTCTTCAGTAGTACCAATGGGCTAGAGTATTCAGAAAAACTTACCCTTATGATATTATAATCGATTTTAAACTTTCGCGATTTGTATACATCATAGAAATTAATTTAGCGGGTCTTAATCGCGTTAACTTAACTTATTTAAGGTATAAATACCTATTTGTTACCGACGTTTCGCTCGTCTTGCACCGAGCGTGGTCGCGGAGAGACTGATGAGAGCTCAGCGACGTCTTGTGGAAGTGCGGGTTTCAGCACCTACCCTCACTTGGTCTTTATTTAAGTTCGCAATGTCGGTACTCCGACACACTACACTAATGACGTCTACACACTGTTGAGATTTATCACTGCGGCGGTGTCTACACTTGCTGATGACTGGATTCCAAGTAGCCGATAATCTATATCCATCCTCCCGGTTGAAATTGTTATATTTCTTGATTTCTACCGCTTCACGTACTATCCTGGAGTAATAGTGACGATCGGTGGATAAGACTTGTGGTTGATGCAGTTCTATCCAGTGGTTTGGTCCAGACTCCAACAAATGCTCAGCTATCGCCGACTTGTTAATGTGTCGGTTTTTTACAGCTGCGATATGTTCCTTTACCCTTTCAGCGATTGTACGCTTAGTCTGCCCGATATATGAACTACCACAGCTGCAATCGACTTTGTAGACGCCAGGTGTTTGGAGAGGAATTACATCCTTTGGTGTACGCAGATTGTGTGCTATCTTAGAGAGCGGACTGTATACAGTCTTGATGGAGTATTTCTTGAGTACTGTTCCAACTTTGTCCGTCACTCCCTTTAGATACGGCATGTAAGCGGGCACTCTGCTTACTTCAGGTTTACGCTCGTTTCTCTTCCGACAGAGTAAGTTTTTCTTGTATCCGTTGCATCTAAGTACCTCCCGAACATGTGACAGCTCACTATTTAATTGTTCGGGGTCACATAAGTCATACGCTCTGTTCACTAACGAAGACACAACGGAATCCAAGTGCCGCGGATGGTGGTGCGAGTTCGCGTTGAGATACCGACACACACCGACAGGTCCGCAGTGATAAATCTCAACAGTGTGTAGACGTCATTAGTGTAGTGTGTCGGAGTACCGACATTGCGAACTTAAATAAAGACCAAGTGAGGGTAGGTGCTGAAACCCGCACTTCCACAAGACGTCGCTGAGCTCTCATCAGTCTCTCCGCGACCACGCTCGGTGCAAGACGAGCGAAACGTCGGTAACAAATAGGTATTTATACCTTAAATAAGTTAAGTTAACGCGATTAAGACCCGCTAAATTAATTCTTATGATATTATCTTTTAACCATTTGTCTATGTGTTTTTACCCTGCTCCACAATTGATAATCTTCTAGGCCGCTGCGCCACTGGCATATCGTCTTTCAATACAATCTTTAACTCCACAGTGCCTCCTTAAGTTGAACAGGATTATAAGCTTCTATGCATCGGTACGCTTCCCGCTTCACTAGTGGGTCATGGACATGTTCGAGCAATGTTTCAAATTCGCCTGAAATGCAATTTATGTTAGCTAACCACTCACCCTCATCTCTAAAGATAGACACACTTCCTTCATTCATCAACACTGTCACACTCTTCAAAAACTCATGACCTATAATTATATCATAAGACATACAGTCTCTAGGAATAATATGAAATGTAACATCACTGTAACACTGCCCATCTATTATAATCTTCGTCATTATCTTTCCTAGTGATTGCACGTGTGAACGACCTAGACCTATTAACGTAAGACCGCCAACATTGCATTCTACGTTGAATAATTTAATTTTTTTATTTTTATTTCCGTAACTGTCATTGCCGCTACAGCCGCACTGATTGGTTGCCGGCGCCATCTTGGTGGTTCCGAACATGGCCGACCGCTGCTTTATCGACGCTGGCGTATCACGAGTGCCAACCGCACGAACTGGCGTCTGATTCGATGCCTGCTTTATCGACTTGGAGCTGCCGCCAATCAGAGGGCATTTTGTCCCAAAATGGCCGTACTCATTGCACCGGAAACACTTGATGCCGTTTGCACATTGTGAAGATATATGACTGGTTTCTCCACAATTGTAGCAACGACGTTTGGATGAACCCGACGATGCTTCTCCTCTTTTTACAGGTTCCGGACGCGCCGCTTTCCGCTTGTCCTCCTTCATCTTCTCGTATATACCGCCGTACAATATCACTTTGTGCTCAGGCCGATCCTCAATTATGTTATACTGTCCGTCTATGATGCGAAGTCCGCTGGAAGAGCCGAGGAGATTTCGCGAGCGCGGCGTGGACTGGGGACGCTTCCAGGCAGTGGTCCACGAACGTGTGGGAACGATTAACTGGCGAATGAATGCAGGTGAAGTAAGCGAGGCGTTTACGAATGTTATAGTAGGTGCGGCGAGCGAATGTTTGGGAGTATGTGGGAACAGTAAGCGTGCCAAAGGTTATGAATGGTGGTCTCCTGCATTGGAGGTCGCGCGTAAAAGAGCCAGTCGTGCAAGAAAGGCGTGGCAGACAGCAAGAAAGAGAGGATTCGGGGTTTTTGAGGAGATAGCGCGAAAGAAACATAATGAGTGCCGCAATAGTTATAGGGTATTGATGGCGAGGACGCAGAACGAGTTCTTCCGGGAACTCGCCAACACCGGTAACCAAGACCCCTGGGGTCTGGCTTACCGAGCAGCCAGTGGGCGGCTCAGGCCACCCCCTAATATCATCAACGGCACAAAGTTCTCGGAGGGATATGCTGGGGACGCGCGGGCCGCCATGGGGGTCCTAATCCAGGCACTATGCCCGGACGATGACCCAGGCGCCGACAGCGCCTACCACCGACAGGTGAGGCTACTGGCGGCCTGCGCGCCCTCGGGACGTGATGCGCCCCCGCCATCGATCAGTGTGGTGGGCTCTATAGTCAGGGACTTACCCAACACGGCACCCGGCATCGATGGGATCACCGCCCGCATGGTTAAACATGTGTGGCACGTAGCTGACTCCGAGCTGACGCGTGTTTTAGGAAAATGCGTAGAGGAGGGCACATTTCCCGATACGTGGAAGGACGGTCGGCTTATTGTCCTGCCGAAAGGCAATGACAGGCCGCTGACTGATCCTAAAGCGTATCGCCCTATCACGCTCCTTTCGGTTCTGGGCAAGATCTTGGAGAGGGTCATGATCTACTGCGCACCCAACATCTCGCGCAATATCTCACCCTGCCAGCATGTTTTTTCTCGAGGTCGTTCAACACTCACAGCTCTGCGGTCCCTTCAGGACATAGTTAACGCAAGCCGGGCCAAGTATGTCCAGGCCCTTTTTCTGGACATATCGGGTGCCTTTGACAACGCGTGGTGGCCCATGATCCTGCTGAAGGCGAAGAACGGTGGTTGCCCGCCCAACATCTATCGGATGTTGGTCGCGTATTTCACGAGTCGCCGGGCAGGTCTCTTCGTTGGAAGTGGGGTCGTGTGGAAGCCGTTGACCATGGGCTGCCCGCAGGGCTCAGTTTTGGGACCCTCACTGTGGAACCTCCTGATGGATGACCTGTTTCGATTGCCATACCCAGACGGTGTGCAATTGGTCGCGTACGCCGACGACGTAACGATCCTCATTGAGTCAAACTCAAGAGCCGGCATAGAGACATCAGCCTCTTGCGCCATGGCGTTAATCAGCCAGTGGGGACAGCGGAACCGCCTGGGCTTCTCCCCCTCCAAGTCGTACTCTATGACTCTGAAGGGGAAGATGCCCGGCCGACCACCGACTGTCCGACTCAATGGGGTCTCAGTTAAGAGCGTACAGTCGACCAAAGTTCTGGGTGTGGTAATCGACACAACCATGTCCTTCAAGGAACATGCGGAATCCATCGGTGAGCGCGCTGCAGCTGCGTTCGGTAAGATGTCGAGAGTCTCTGCCGCATCCTGGGGTATGCGCTACAGAGCGCTCCGTGTCCTGTACAGGGGCACGTACGCCGCGATAATTACCTATGCGGCCGGATGCTGGTGGAGGCGAACGACCGTGTTTGTGGTCAAAAGCGCGTTGTTAAGGACACAGAGACCCGCGCTAATACTGCTGACAAAGGCATATAGATCTTGCAGCACAGCGGCCCTGCCCGTCCTGGCGGGTGTTCTGCCGGCCGACCTCGAGGTTAGCCGTGCGGGCAGGCTTGATGATATCCGACACCTACCCAGGGAGGAGTTCAGAAACGAGAGTAGGCAAATTTCGCAGGAGACTGTTGCCTCCTGGCAACAGAGATGGGAAGGCGAGGCGAAGGGTAGGGAGCTTTTTCGATTTTTCCCGGACGTGGCGGCTCGGCTCAAGTACACTTGGGTCGAGCCGGACTATCAAGTCTCACAGCTTTTGACAGGACATGGGTGCTTCAGGAAACGGTTGTGTGATATGAGGTTATGCGAGGACAGTATGTGCTATTGCGGAGAAGAAGAGGAAAGCTTGGACCATGTGTTGTGGCGATGCCCCTTGTATGCTGAACTTAGAGCCGAGATGATGAATGGGATCACTGTCACAACGGTCGGGCCCCCTTTTTACGCTGAGCTTGTGTGCTCTGAGGCGAACTTCCGGCGGTTTAGAGACTTCGCCCACAAATGGCATGACATAAGAGCCAACCTAGAAAAGGAGGAAAGGACCCGGGCCAGCGACGAAGCCGTTAATGTTACGTCAGCTGTGAAAAGAGCAGCGCCTAGCGTACTCCAGTAGTACAGCCGCCCCTGAATGGGGAGAGTGGCTCAGGGACACATAATTTGTAGGGAGTCTACAACGGGCGCGCGGGAAAGAGCATACAGCAAGTACCGTGCGCCTCTCCCAAGATTCGGTCCATATACCCAGATGGGTGGTGGGACCATGAGGAGGTGGAGGGAACGTGTCCGTCTATGATCTTCGTCGCTGGCAGTTGTCAGAGACGGACGCGCGCGCGAAGCTCTCGCAAATTGAATTTTTAAATTCAATTATCGCCGGCAGTTTTCGTTCGTGTTTTACTCGAAAACTCGGACCCTCCTTGTCTCGCCTGGGCACTTCGCCATAAGAGGCAGCGGCCATCTTTGGTTTTGCTCGGCGAAGACAAGGAGCGCGAATACAAGTGACGTTAGTGACGTTCGTGACAGTGACACTTGTGTTTTGTGAAGTTGTGATACGACAGTGACGTTTGGGGTGCCACCTCACCCCCGCGCTCAGTGACGCTTACCCCCCCCCCCGCGCTAGTGACGCTTTACTCCCCCCGCGACAGTGACGCTTTGCCCTCCCGCGACACGGACGCCTCTGGCGGTTCTGGTAGGAACCCAGTGACAAGTGCACCGAGTTTGACAGCTCTGCGGCCACCCATCCACGCGGCGTGTGCGACCGGTGTGCTTAACCGCGTCGCCCGCTGAGACCAAGTCTCCCCTGCGTGTGAGTGCGCGGGAACCCATCCGCGCGGCGTGCGCAGCCTTGTACCTGCACACCCATCCGTGCGGCGTGTGCGGCCCGGTGCCTTAACCTGCGGCCGCCACCCATCCGCGCGGCGTGTGTGCAGAAGGATTTGTACCAGGGCCACTGTTCAGTGGCCCGCGGTAAGTGACCCGTTTTCCTTGTCGTGCGTCGACGGCCGTGCGTCGCTCCGTACTGTTAGTTGCACATTCGTGTATTACTAACAGTACGAGAGTGTAACAACTATACCGTCGGCGGACTTGTGACTTGTGATTTTTGGTGCCTAACTTTTTTGTGTAATTGACATTGCCTGCATTTACTTTGTATACTGTGTTCGTCCCGGGCCTGAAAAACTGAAAATATTTTTTCATCACTGGACTTAGAAAAATTTTTAAGTTCGTGTATTAAGAAATTTTCTAAGTCTTTTAGACTTGTAAAATTTTACGAATTGTGTGCGTAGTTCGTGAATTAAGCGAATTTTTCTAAGTCCCAAACACTTAGGAAATTTTTCGACTTGAAGTTTTACCAAACTTAGTGAGTGGTGAGACGGACTTAGCGACATGGAGGAGGACGACGCCGATCGGCGCCGAAGGTCGGACAGTGAGTCTGACGCTGAGGGCGCCGCCGCAATTTTCGCCCCCCGCCATCGTATAACACATACGCCACCGAACGTATTTTCGACGCCGTACAGCAGCCCAGCGCCCCGCCCTGCCTCGCCCCCCCCCGCGCCACGACCCCCCTCGCCCCCCGCTACCTCCGGGAAGCGGGTTTTAACATCTCCGGGGGAGGTGCCGGAGCAGACCCGGCGCAAGGTAGGACCGCCGCGCCGACCACCGGCGCCAGCACCCGCCCTAACGACTGAGGCCCTGCCGACGCTCGCCCCACCGACTACCTCGATACTAGGATCCGCCACGACCATCTCCGAACTCGTCGAAATGGCCACCGCCTCTACGGGTGGTATTATGGAAGCTGTGAGGTCTAAGACCTCTAAATTGAACAAGGAGGAGATTGCAATAATCGGGCAGTGTGTGAGCTCGGTGGGGTCAGTTGTGACACACCTGGTGGCGCGCCTCGCCGCTGCGGAGCAACGAGCCGCTGTGGCTGAGGAACGCGCCAAGAGGACGCCAACGCCCGCCCAGGCGGTACACGCTGAACAACACCACACAGGAGGATACCCGGCTCCAGTTAGCTACGCAGGCGCTATCAAGCTCGGAAAGAACACGGAGCCGGTACGTTTACCATCCCGCCCAGGTCCAGCAGTGGCTGTTTACCCAGCAGAAGACCAGCGCGACAAGATCCGCACCGCTGAGGAGACTAAGAAGATCCTGCGCGCCAGTGTGGACCCCGCAGAACTGGGGTTCCGTGTACATGGAGTTCGTAAGACCGGCGGTGCGGGTCTCATCGTGGAGACGCCATCCGAGCAGGACGCCAAGGCCCTACGCGCAGCCGTCCCAGCCACGCTCAGGGTGGAAGAGCCCCGCGATAAGCGCCCCGTTATCTCACTTATGGGTGTAGACTCCAACGTAAAGTCGGAGGAACTCGTCGCGCTCATCTACGAGCAGAATTTGAAGGAACAAATGTCCGTGGAAGACGCAAAACGCCACATCCGCCCGCTCTTCAATAGGAACAGACGCAATGGCCGCAAAATGTGGATGTGCGAGTGTTCGCCGACACTCAGGACTCAGCTGATCGACCGGGGCCGCGTATATATAGGCTGGGACGTAGTCGAGATTAACGACTACATCGACGTCACATGCTGCCGTAGGTGCCAAATGTATGGACATCCTGAAAAATACTGCAAGGCGAAATCCATGACCTGCGGCAGATGCGGAGAGGACGGACACAAGGGCACGGAGTGTCAGGCCAAGCAAGAGGCCTGCGCCACCTGCTAGAAGTTTGGACGCAAGGGGGCCGGAGATCACCGGACCAGCAGTAGGGACTGCCCTGCAAGGAAACATGCAGAGGGCCGGTCTATGACTATGACCAATTATGGCCAGTAAATCATCATCACTGAAAATTGGACAGATCAACCTGCAGGGCTCAGCGGTGGCTACAGCAGAGCTGCCCGCCATCGCGGGGGGGATGGGGCTGGACGTGGTTCTTGTCCAAGAACCATACCCCATGCCTCATCTCTCCTCCACCGTTGGACCAACGTGGGTCTTCGGGACCGACACCGAGCGTCCCAAGAGCGGATTTCTTCTTCTACGACGTGACACTCCGTGCGCCTTGCTTCGGAATCTAAGCAACAGCCACTGCACCGTGTGCCACATAGATTTGGACCCGCGCCAGCCGAACACCCCAGCGACGTCAGTACACCTCGTCAGCGCCTACTTCCAGTACTCGGATGACATCGCCATTCACCTACAACACCTAAACATGGTACTGGACTCCCTGCGGTGTCACCGAGTGCTGATAGGCGCTGACACGAACGCCCATTCGCCGATGTGGCACTGCGCTCCGCGCAACTACGTTGGGAGAGGACCGGACGTTACGCACCGACGCCAGCAAATGGAGGACTTCATCGTTGGCCGTGGACTCGTTATACACAACTGTGAAGACCAACCATCTACCTTCGCCACGGTCAACGGGGAGTCCAACATCGACCTCACGCTGGCCACCAGGAGCACTCCGGTCCGGGACTGGAGAGTACATGCCGACATCAGCAGCAGCGACCACCGTCTCATCACCTACAATCTATGTGGCACACGGATCGGACCAGAACCAGGCTCGCCGGCGGAACCGCTGGAGGAGCCGAGGAGATTCCGCGAGCGCGGTGTGGACTGGGGACGCTTCCAGGCAGCGGTCCACACTCGCGTGGGTACGATAAATTGGCGAAAGAATGCAAGCGAGGTATGTGAGGATTTTACGAATGTACTAGTAGGTGCGGCGAGTGAGTGTCTAGGAGTGTGTGGTATCAGTAAGCGCGGTAAAGGGTATGAGTGGTGGTCTCCAGCCCTGGAGGCCGCGCGTAAAAGGTCGAATAAGTCGAGAAAGGCATGGCAGACGGCTAGAAAGAGAGGTTTCGGGGCTTTTGAAGAGATAGCACGAAAGAAATATCACGAGTGCCGCAATAGCTACAGGACATTGATGGCGAGGACGCAGAGCGAGTTCTTCCGGGGACTCGCCGATACCGGTAACCTGGACCCCTGGGGTCTGGCCTACCGAGCAGCCAGTGGGCGGTTAAGACCGCCCCCCAACGTCATTAACGGTACGAAGTTCTCGGAGGGATACGCCGGGGACGCGCAGACCGCCATGGAGGTCTTAGTCCGTGCACTCTGCCCGGACGATGACCCAGGCGCCGACAGCGCCTACCACCGTCAGGTGAGGCTACTGGCGGCCTGCGCGCCCTCGGGACGCGATGCGCCCCCGCCATCGATCAGTGTGGTGGGCTCTATAGTCAGGGACTTACCCAACACGGCACCCGGCATCGATGGGATCACCGCCCGCATGGTAAAACATGTGTGGCGCGTAGCTGACTCCGAGCTGACGCGTGTTTTAGGTAAATGCGTTGAGGAGGGCACATTTCCCGATACGTGGAAGGACGGTCGGCTTATTGTCCTGCCGAAAGGCAATGACAAGCCGCTGACTGATCCTAAAGCGTATCGCCCTATCACGCTCCTTTCGGTTTTGGGCAAGATCTTGGAGAGGGTCATGATCTACTGCGCACCCAACATCTCGCGCAATATCTCACCCTGTCAGCATGGTTTTTCTCGAGGTCGTAGTACATTAACAGCCCTGCGGTCCCTTCAGGACATTGTAACAGCGAGCCGGGCCAAATATGTCCAGGGACTTTTCCTCGACATATCGGGTGCCTTTGACAACGCGTGGTGGCCCATGATCCTGCTGAAGGCGAAGAACGGTGGTTGCCCGCCCAACATCTATCGGATGTTGGTCGCGTACTTTACGAGTCGCCGGGCAGGTCTCTTCGTCGGAAGTGGGGTTGTGTGGAAGCCACTGACCATGGGCTGCCCGCAGGGCTCAGTTTTGGGACCCTCACTGTGGAACCTCCTGATGGATGACTTGTTTCGATTACCGTACCCAGACGGAGTCCAATTGGTCGCATACGCCGATGATGTTACGATCCTCATTGAGTCCAACTCAAGAGCCGGCATCGAGGCATCAGCCTCATGCGCCATGGCCTTAATTAGCGAGTGGGGACAGCGGAACCGCCTGGGCTTCTCCCCCTCCAAGTCATACTCCATGACTCTGAAGAGGAAGATGCCTGGACGACCACCGACTGTCCGACTCAATGGGGTCTCAGTCAAGAGCGTACAGTCGACCAAAGTTCTGGGTGTGGTAATCGATACAACCATGTCCTTTAAGGAACATGCGGAGTCCATCGGTGAGCGCGCCGCAGCTGCGTTCGGAAAAATGTCGAGAGTCTCCGCCGCATCCTGGGGCATGCGCTATAGAGCGCTACGCGTCCTCTACCGGGGAACGTATGCCGCAATCATCACCTACGCGGCTGGATGCTGGTGGAGGCGAACGACCGTGTTTGTGGTCAGAAGCGCGTTGTTGAGGACACAAAGACCCGCGCTCATACTGCTGACGAAGGCCTACAGGTCCTGCAGCACAGCGGCCCTGCCTGTCCTGGCGGGTGTTCTGCCAGCCGACCTCGAGGTGAGCCGTGCAGGTAGGATTGATGATATAAGACACCTACCCAAGGAGGCGTTCAAAAACGAAAGTAGGCAAATTTCCGAGGAGACTGTTGCCTCCTGGCAACAGAGATGGGAAGGCGAGGTGAAGGGTAGGGAGCTCTATCGGTTCTTCCCGGACGTGGCGGCTCGGCTCAAGTACACTTGGGTCGAGCCGGACTACCAAGTCTCACAGCTTATGACTGGTCATGGATGTTTCAGGAAACGGTTATGCGAGATGAAGTTGTGCGAGGATAGCGTGTGCTATTGCGGAGAGGAAGACGAAAGTTTGGATCACGTGATATGGCGATGCCCCCTGTATGACAAGTTGAGAAAAGACATGATGGATGGGATCACTGTCACAACGGTCGGGCCCCCTTTTTACGCCGAGCTTGTGAACTCTGAGGCGAACTTCCGGCGGTTTAGAGACTTCGCCCATAAATGGCACGAGAAGAGAGCAGAACTAGAAAGAGAGGAAAGGACCCGGGCCAGCGACGAAGCCGTAGGCGTGCCGTATGCTGTGAGAAGAGCAGCACATACAGTACTACAATAGTACAGCCGCCCCTGAATGGGGAGAGTGGCTCAGGGACACATAATTTGTAGGGAGTTTACAACGGGCGCGCGGGAAAGAGCATACAGCAAGTACCGTGCGCCTCTCCCAAGATTCGGTCCATATACCCAGACGGGTGGTGGGACCATGAGGTGGAGGTGGGAATATGTCCGTCTATGATCTGCGCACCTAACATCTCGCGCAATATCTCACCCTGTCAGCACGGTTTTTCTCGAGGTCGTTCTACATTAACAGCCTTGCGGTCCCTTCAGGACATAGTTTCAGCCAGCCGGGCCAAATATGTCCAGGCCCTTTGTCTGGACATATCAGGTGCATTTGACAACGCGTGGTGGCCCATGATCCTGCTGAAGGCGAAGAACGGTGGTTGCCCGCCCAACATCTATCGGATGTTGGTCGCGTATTTTACGAGTCGCCGGGCAGGTCTCTTCGTCGGCAGTGGGGTCGTGTGGAAGCCACTGACCATGGGCTGCCCACAGGGCTCAGTTTTGGGACCCTCACTGTGGAACCTCCTGATGGATGACTTGTTTCGATTACCGTACCCAGACGGAGTGCAATTGGTCGCATACGCCGATGACGTTACGATCCTCATTGAGTCCAACTCAAGAGCCGGCATCGAGGCGTCAGCCTCATGCGCCATGGCCTTAGTTAGCGATTGGGGGCAGCGGAACCGCCTGGCCTTCTCCCCCTCCAAGTCATACTCTATGACTCTGAAGGGGAAGATGTCCGGACGACCACCGACTGTCCGACTCAATGGGGTCTCAGTCAAGAGTGTACAGTCGACCAAAGTTCTGGGTGTGGTAATCGATTCAACCATGTCCTTTAAGGAACATGCGGAGTCCATCGGCGAGCGAGCTGCAGCTGCGTTCGGTAAGATGTCGAGAGTCTCCGCCGCATCCTGGGGTATGCGCTACAGAGCGCTCCGTGTCCTATACAAGGGCACGTACGCCGCTATTGTTACCTACGCGGCCGGATGTTGGTGGAGGCGAACGACCGTGTTTGTGGTCAGAAGCGCGTTGTTGAGGACACAGAGACCCGCGCTCATTCTGCTGACCAAGGCCTATAGGTCTTGCAGCACAGCGGCCCTGCCCGTCCTGGCGGGTGTTCTGCCTGCCGACCTCGAGGTCAGCCGTGCGGGCAGGATTGATGATATCCGACACCTACCCAGGGAGGAGTTCAGAAACGGAAGTAGGCAAATTTCGGAGGAGTCTGTTGCCTCCTGGCAACAGAGATGGGAAGGCGAGGCGAAGGGTAGGGAGCTCTACCGATATTTCCCGGACGTGGCGGCTCGGCTCAAGTACACTTGGGTCGAGCCGGACTATCAAGTCTCACAGCTTCTGACAGGACATGGATGTTTCAGGAAAAGGCTGTGCGAGATGAGGTTGTGTGAGGATAGTGTATGCTATTGCGGAGAAGAAGAGGAAAGCCTGGACCATGTGTTGTGGCGATGCCCCTTGTATGACGAGTTCAGGACTGAGATGATGGATGGGATCACTGTCCCAGCGGTTGGGCCACCTTTTTACGCCGAGCTCGTGTGCTCCGAGGCGAACTTCCGGCGGTTTAGAGACTTCGCCCATAAATGGAACACCAAGAGAACGGAACTAGAGAGAGAGGAACGGACCCGGGCCAACGACGAAGCCGTTCCAGTGACGTCGGCTGTGAGAAGAGCAGCGCCTACCTACTAGAATAGTAGAGCCGCCCCAGAATGGGGAGAGTGGCTTAGGGACACATAATTTGTAGGGAGTCTTCAACGGGCGCGCGGGAAAGAGCATATAGCAAGTACCGTGCGCCTCTCCCAAGATTCGGTCCATATACCCAGACGGGTGGTGGGACCATGAGGTGGTGGAGGGAACGTGTCCGTCTATGATTTCGTGACTTCGTCGCTGGCAGTTGTCAGAGACGGACGCGCGCGCGAAGCTCTCGCAAATTGAATTTCTATATTTTAAATTCAATTTCTCGCCGGTCGCTTTGTTTTGTTCGTGTTTTACTCCAAATCTCGGTCCCTCCTTGTCTCGCTTGGGCACTTGTCCATAAGAGGCCGCGGCCATCTTTGGTTTTGCTCGGCGAAGACAGGGAGAGCGAATCCGCCTGACATTTGTGACAGTGACACTTGTGTTTGTGCTGTGTTGTGCGACAGTGACGTTTCGAGGTTTTACCTCACCCCCGCGCTAGTGACGCTTTACCCCCCTCGCGACAGTGACGCTTTGCTCCCGCGACACGGACGCCTCTTGCGGTTCTGATTGGAACCACAGTGACAAGTGCACTAGTGTGACAGCTCTGCGGCCACCCATCCACGCGGCGTGTGCGACCGGCGTGCTTGCCCGCGTCGCCCGCCGAGACATAGTCTCTGCCGTATGTGTGCGCGCTTGGACCCATCCGCGCGGCGAACGCAGCAGCACTCCTGCACACCCATCCGCGCGGCGTGTGCGGCCCGGTGCCTTAACCTGCGGCCGCCACCCATCCACGCGGCGTGTGCGGACAAGGACCTGTACCAGGGCCACTGCTCAGTGGCCCCGGGTAAGTGATCCGTTTCGAGTTAGTGTGTGACGACGGCCCGTGCACCGTACTGTTAATCACTTTTTCGTGTATTAACAGTACGAGTGTTCAACGACTATACCGTCGGTGGACATACCGTGCCGTAGTAAATTTGACAATTTTTGTTTTTTATTGTTTTGACTATTACTGTGTGTGCGGCATTCACCCGTGAGTGGTTTGGTCCTGAAATCGGGACAAAAAATTTTTTCAGGCATTCTTGAAAATTTTCTAAGTCTTTAGGACTTAGAAAAATTTTGTTCGAGTTGGACACTTGTAAAATTTTTTGTAACTTTGTAGTTAGAATATTCTAAGTCCCCAGGACTTAGAATAATTCTGTGTTGTGTGGACTTGTGAAATTTTTGGAACTTGTACAAACACATATTAGGAAAGTCGAGCGTGCGCTATGGAGGAGGATGACGCCGATCGGCGCCGAAGGTCGGACGAGGAGTCCGACGGTGAGGCCGCCGCTGCAATTTTTGCACCGCGCCACCGCATCACCCATACGCCGCCTCAACGGTTCTCGACCCCATTTAGCAGCCCCGCGCCTCGTCCTGCTTCGCCCCAACCCCCCGCGCCTCGCCCCCCCTCGCCCCCCGCTACCTCTGGGAAGCGGGTTCTAACATCTCCGGGGGAGGTGCCGGAGCAGACCCGGCGCAAGGTGGGACCGACGCGCCGACCAACGGCGCCAGCACCTGCCTTGTCGACAGAGGCCCTGCCGACGCCCGCACCGCCAACTACCCCGATACTCGGTACAGCGTCTTCAATATCCGAGCTTGTGGAGATGGCCACCGCCTCTACGGGCGGCATCATGGAGGCCGTCAGATCCAAGACTTCCAAGCTCAACAAGGAGGAGATAGCCATCATCGGGCTGTGCGTAAGCTCGGTAGGTTCCGTAGTCACCCACTTGGTGGCGCGCCTCGCCGCCGCGGAGCAACGTGCAGCCGTTGCGGAGGAGCGCGCGAAGAGAGCGCCAGTACCTACACCGACGACATCACTTCAAGAACACGGCTCTGGATACCCGGCTCCTGTAAGTTATGCAGGCGCAATTAAACTAGGTAAGAACACGGAGCCGGTAAGATTGCCAACCCGCCCGGGTCCAGCAGTGGCTGTATACCCCGCCGAGGACCAGCGCGACAAAATCCGCACCGCCGAAGAAACAAAGAAGATTCTGCGTGCCAGCGTGGACCCTGCAGAGCTGGGATTCCGTGTCCACGGAGTCCGGAAGACCGGCGGTGCGGGTCTCATAGTGGAGACACCCTCAGAAAAGGATGCCAAGGCCCTGCGCGCAGCGGTACCAGCAACACTGAGGGTCGAGGAGCTACAAGACAAACGCCCCGTTGTCTCCCTCATGGGAGTGGACGCCAGCGTAAAGGCAGACGAATTAGTAGCGTTCATCCACGAGCAGAATTTAAAAGACCAGATGTCGGTAGACGAGGCGAAACGGAACATTCGCCCGTTGTTCAATAGGAATCGCCGAAATGGGCGCAAAATGTGGATGTGCGAATGCTCGGCGGCGCTTCGGACCCAGCTCATCAACAGAGGCCGCGTCTACATTGGATGGGACGTGGTAGAAGTGAATGACTATATCGATGTCACGTGCTGCCGCAGGTGCCAGATGTATGGCCATCCTGAGAAGTACTGTAGGGCCAAAGCCATGACCTGCGGGAGATGCGGTGAAGATGGCCACAAAAGCGCGGAATGTCAAGCCAAGCAGGAGGCCTGCGCAACCTGCAAAAAGTTCGGCAGGAAGGGAGCGAACGAGCATCGGACCAACAGCCGGGACTGCCCTGCGAGGAAGTATGCGGAGGGCCGGTCCATGGCCATGACAAACTATGGCCAATAAGCCGCTACTGAAGATTGGACAAGTGAACCTGCAGGGTTCAGCGGTGGCGACAGCAGAGCTGCCCGCCATCGCGGGGGGGATGGGGCTGGACGTGGTTCTTGTCCAAGAACCATACCCCATGCCTCATCTCTCCTCCACCGCTGGACCAATGTGGGTCTTTGGAACGCACGAAGAAAGGCCCAAAAGCGGATTACTATTGCTACGACGCGACATTCCGTGCGCCCTTCTTGGCCATCTAAGCAACAGCCACTGCACCGTGTGCCACATAGACTTGGACCCTCGCCAGGCTGGAACATCAACATCTTCAGCATCGATCCACCTCATCAGCGCCTACTTCCAGTACTCGGATGACATCGCCATTCATCTGCAACACCTCAACATGGTACTGGACTCTCTGCGGTGTCACCGAGTGCTGATAGGCGCTGACACGAATGCCCACTCGCCAATGTGGCACTGCTCACCGAGGAACTACGTAGGGAGAGGACCGGACGTGACGCACCGACGCCAGCAAATGGAGGACTTCATCGTTGGCCGTGGACTCATCATTCACAATCGCGAAGACCAACCACCTACCTTCGCCACGGTCAACGGGGAGTCCAACATCGACCTCACGCTGGCCACTAGGAGCACTCCGGTCGATGACTGGACCGTACACGCCGACGTGAGCAGCAGCGACCATCGGTTGATCACCTACCGTCTATGTGGCACACGGAACGGACCAGAACCAGGTTCGCCGGCGGAACCGCTGGAAGAGCCGAGGAGATTTCGCGAGCGCGGCGTGGACTGGGGACGCTTCCAGGCAGTGGTCCACGAACGTGTGGGAACGATTAACTGGCGAATGAATGCAGGTGAAGTAAGCGAGGCGTTTACGAATGTTATAGTAGGTGCGGCGAGCGAATGTTTGGGAGTATGTGGGAAAAGTAAGCGTGCTAAAGGTTATGAATGGTGGTCTCCTGCATTGGAGGCCGCGCGCAAAAGGGCTAATCGTGCAAGGAAGGTATGGCAGAATGCGAGAAAGCGTGGATTTGGGGTTTTTGAGGAGATTGCACGTAAGAAGTATAACGAGAGTCGCAATAGCTATAGGGCATTGATGGAGAGGACGCAGAACGAGTTCTTCCGGGGACTTGCCAATACCGGGAACCATGACCCCTGGGGTCTGGCTTACCGAGCAGCCAGCGGGCGGCTTAGGCCACCCCCTAATGTCATCAACGGCACAAAGTTCTCGGAGGGATACGCTGGGGACGCGCGAGCCGCCATGGGGGTTCTAGTCCGAGCACTCTGCCCGGACGATGACCCAGGCGCTGACAGCGCCTACCACCGACAGGTGAGGCTACTGGCGGCCTGCGCGCCCTCGGGTCGCGACGCGCCCCCTCCATCTTTAAATGTGGTGGGCTCTATAGTTCGGTATCTACCCAACACGGCACCCGGCATCGATGGGATCACCGCCCGCATGGTAAAACATGTGTGGCACGTAGCTGACTCCGAGCTGACGCGTGTTCTAGGCAAATGCGTTGAGGAGGGCACTTTCCCTGATACGTGGAAGGACGGTCGGCTTATTGTCTTGCCGAAAGGCAACGACAGGCCGCTGACTGATCCTAAGGCGTATCGCCCTATCACGCTCCTTTCGGTTCTGGGCAAGATCTTGGAGAGGGTCATGATCTACTGCGCACCCAACATCTCGCGCAATATCTCACCCTGCCAGCATGGTTTTTCTCGAGGTCGTTCAACACTAACAGCTCTGCGGTCCCTTCCGGACATTGTTATCGCAAGCCGGGCCAAATATGTCCAGGCCCTTTTTCTGGACATATCAGGTGCCTTTGACAACGCGTGGTGGCCCATGATCCTGCTGAAGGCGAAGAACGGTGGTTGCCCGCCCAACATCTACCGGATGTTGGTCGCGTACTTTACGAGTCGCCGGGCAGGTCTCTTCGTTCGAAGTGGGGTTGTGTGGAAGCCGCTGACCATGGGCTGCCCGCAGGGCTCAGTTTAGGGACCCTCACTGTGGAACCTCCTGATGGATGACCTGTTTCGATTGCCATACCCAGACGGAGTGCAATTGGTCGCGTACGCCGACGACGTAACGATCCTCATTGAGTCAAACTCAAGAGCCGGCATAGAGACATCAGCCTCTTGCGCCATGGCGTTAATCAGCCAGTGGGGACAGCGGAACCGCCTGGGCTTCTCCCCCTCCAAGTCGTATTCTATGATCTTGAAGGGGAAGATGCCCGGTCGACCACCGACTGTCCGACTCATTGGGGTCTCAGTTAAGAGCGTACAGTCGACCAAAGTTCTGGGTGTGGTAATCGACACAACCATGTCCTTCAAGGAACATGCGGAATCCATCGGCGAGCGCGCCGCAGCTGCGTTCGGTAAGATGTCGAGAGTCTCTGCCGCATCCTGGGGTATGCGCTACAGAGCGCTCCGTGTCCTGTACAGGGGCACGTACGCCGCCATAATTACCTATGCGGCCGGATGCTGGTGGAGGCGAACGACCGTGTTTGTGGTCAGAAGCGCGTTGTTGAGGACACAGAGACCCGCGCTTATACTGCTGACAAAGGCATATAGGTCCTGCAGCACAGCGGCCCTGCCCGTCCTGGCGGGTGTTCTGCCGGCCGATCTCGAGGTTAGCCTTGCGGGCAGGCTTGATGATATCCGACACCTACCCAGGGAAGAGTTCAGAAACGGAAGTAGGCAAATTTCGCAGGAGACTGTTGCCTCCTGGCAACAGAGATGGGAAGGCGAGGCGAAGGGTAGGGAGCTTTTCGATTTTTCCCGGACGTGGCGGCTCGGCTCAAGTACACTTGGGTCGAGCCGGACTATCAAGTCTCACAGCTTTTGACAGGACATGGGTGCTTTAGGAAACGGTTGTGTGATATGAGGTTATGCGAGGACAGCGTGTGCTATTGCGGAGAGGAAGAAGAAAGCTTGGACCATGTGTTGTGGCGATGCCCCTTGTATGCTGAACTTAGAGCCGAGATGATGAATGGGATCACTGTCACAACGGTCGGGCCCCCTTTTTACGCTGAGCTTGTGTGCTCTGAGGCGAACTTCCGGCGGTTTAGAGACTTCGCCCATAAATGGCATGATATACGAGCCAATCTAGAAAAGGATGAAAGGACCCGGGCCAGCGACGAAGCCGTAGGCGTACCGTATGCTGTGAGAAGAGCAGCACATATAGTACTACAATAGTACAGCCGCCCCTGAATGGGGAGAGTGACTCAGGGACACATAATTTGTAGGGAGTTTACAACGGGCGCGCGGGAAAGAGCATACAGCAAGTACCGTGCGCCTCTCCCAAGATTCGGTCCATATACCCAGACGGGTGGTGGGACCATGAGGTGGAGGTGGGAATATGTCCGTCTATGATGACTTCGTCGTTGGCATTTGTTAGCGACGGACGCGCGCGCGAAGCTCTCGCAAATTGAATTTTTATATTTTAAATTCAATTTATCGCCGGTCGTTTTGTTTTGTTCGTGTTTTACTCCAAATCTCGGTCCCTCCTTGTCTCGCTTGGGCACTTGTCCATAAGAGGCCGCGGCCATCTTTGGTTTTGCTCGGCGAAGACAGGGAGAGCGAATCCGCCTGACATTTGTGACAATTGTGACAGTGACACTTGTGTTTGTGCTGTGTTGTGCGACAGTGACGTTTCGAGGTTTTACCTCACCCCCGCGCTCAGTGACGCTTTACCCCCCCCCCGCGCTAGGGACGCTTTACCCCCCCGCAACAGTGACGCCAGTGGCGTAGCGTGGGTTTTCGCCGCCCGGGGCCGACCAGAAATTTGCCGCCCCCTCTACTTTTAGGTACCCTACTACTACTGTCGGTATGTTTGTATGTTCATTAGTTTGTCTTTACACCCCAAACGGCTTGATGGATTGAAACAAATTAGTTGTCATTTGATTCGTCTCAATTCTAATATCATAAAGCATAGAGAATGATATTTTTAGGGGAGAAACGTGGCAGCTCTCAGCGGTATTTATGTGTCACACATGGCAGCGGCCGTTTCTTGGCTGCAATATATATCTTAGTGTCTAGGTCTAAACAGCTTCAAGCATTTTCATGAAGGAAATTTGGACGGCTTTTAATCAACTATAGCAATAGATCCTAACCAAGTGCTTGGTGTTACTTTTACATTTTTCTACAGGATCAATACCTTATACTGCGTAACTTTGTAGAGTACCTACATCCGTGAACATGGTGCTTGCAACAGTACCAAGATATCGGTTACTCAAAACAAAGGTACATGGCATATAATTATCCCGAAGGAAAATTAAAAAGTAATACTAATGAACACGAAAGTTTAAATTCCTATGGTCCCGCCTGGACCTCGCTCTGGTCGACATCCGGGATGTCTTCGGTTAGTGGCGCGTCAGTGAGGCTCGGTGGTCGTTAGTACTAGGTCCAGTTGTCTATACGCGAGATATATGTACATTCAAGTGTGGATAAAAACTTTCAACCTCTTCGAGAATCTCGAACTTTGAGGGTGCGGTCATCCGAAGTTCTTAGTTTCGTTAGATCGGGCCGCCTTAACTGCAGAGCGAAGATCCCCCATGATCCCCGGTTTTCCTCGATCACAGCCTCCATGGCGCGGGTGTTAGACCGTCAGACGTCACGCCGCATTAGCTTGCGTATTTGTTGGCTTACGCTCCTCGCATCTGGCAGAGACAGCTGACAGCCTCATCATTTCGAGAGTCTCGGCTGAAAGTTTAGACTCATTGTTTTTTCTCAGTACGGGGAGGACGTTTCGGGACCAATCTCCTAGTGCCGTCAGTACCGTGATCACTTTGTCTGTCTTCTAATTAATGCTGTTGGTGGTTTCTAACAGATTGAAACAATTCTGCAATTCTAGTTGGAACTGCTCAGAATTCATGGCTGATTGGGGCAACGTAGAGTCGGCGAATATATTTCATTGAGTGGGCTCTTTCAGTTATAAAGTTGATATTTATGTAGAGAGCCTCGTACTAGTCAGTGATCGCTTCCAATGTTTAACCTTTCATGCGCGGTACCGCCGGCGGTATCGTTATTATTACTCTCGAGATGCTACCGCCACAGTATAAAGACACCGCGATGCGCGGGACCGCCGGCGGTCCCGCCGGTGCGATGCATATAAAACCCAATTTTTTAATACATTGGGTTGATTTTTGTTCAACGATTTTTTTATATTAAGACCATAGATAAATTTTTCTTGTGTTTTAAAACGAATATAAGTAGTACTGGCACCTTTTAACGCGCCAAAAAAAATGATGAAATGTAACATTTCATTTGCGTACGAAGCGTGTTTGCGTCTAGTGCAGTGATGCAGTTATGATCGTTACCACTATGGCAATATCGGTCATAATAGGGTGAACGTAGAAGAGCTTTGTAATTTGATCCATTGCTTAGTTTATTTATTTATTATACTAATTTCGTTCATTTATTATCAAAGAAGGTATTTGAAATGAAAAAAGTAATATTTTACCTAGTCTTTAATAGCAATCCTGTATGTCGTAAGTCATGTAAAAATTTCATGGCTTTTAACTTGTGACGTGTACACATCCGTCGCGTCGGCTTATCTCGGTATCGTATTTCAAGGTCTGTTTATAGAAACGGGGAGACTAAACGTACTTTATTGTTATTGTTTATTAAATAATGGTTCTTGTTCATGGTGTTATAATAAGTACTTACGACATTAATAGATAAAACATTCATTTATATCGTCCTAACCGTTTAGAGACCTGAAAACACATTTACGAAATCTTATAAGATCTTATTAGAAAGGACAATGGCAGATCTCCATATATCAAAATGTCTGAAATTAAATTGAAGCGAACAGTAATAAAAAATATATCAACAAATTTGGCGTAAGTAACAGAGTCTATAAATGATTCTATTTTCACCCAAGAAAGGTGGATAAAGAAGATATCGGTGTTTGAATTTTTAGATAAGAAGGAACAATGTAGGTAAAAGGAAAGTTATAGTATGAAAGTTAAACAATGTAGGTAGGTACGTTTGAATTATCAATTGACATTTATGTCAGATTGACATCAAAACGCGGAAGTATTTTGTAGCATCTAACTGTCACAGCCAAAGACAAAAGCGGAGCTGCACATTTTAAATCGATTTTATGTGAAATCGATACAACATAATACGATACTGTGACGTTTTTATTTGATTTAAACGTTGTTTCGCTTCAAAAATATTAGCTTATTGATATAATGTTGATTAAATATTAAATAACTGCATTTTAAACCAAACCAACTCTATAAAGGTCGATCGTATCGATTACTTATTTAATAATCGATACGGATATAGCACTCTCGTCTATTCCTGTCACACCATTGTCTATGGCAACAATCAAATAATAAAGTATTCGTAATCAATTGGAATGCTTTTTATAATCATAAAATACTCCAGCTTTAACGAGACAAAGTGAAAATATTAAAATTCGTAGAAAAAAAAACAATTTGTTTTTTTCATATGAAGTTTAAGGTCGCCACAACAAACCCAGACCAAATTCTGCCATTGTTCTTTATGCCGATCCACTTGTCGTCTTATTAGTATTTGCAATTGAAAAACTATTCATAAAAACAACACAGCTTACAGACCAACGATAAGAAGTGGTCTCGTTTGTTTTTTATGGATGTTTATATAAGGGCGCGATAACACGCGCCATGTTTACGACCACCCGGTAGTAAACATAAACATACAAAAAAGTGACGTAAGGAGTTTAGCAACACGAGAGAGGTTAAACTATTGATCACCGAGATGTCTAAATATGTGCTTTCGGCCCATCGTGTAATTCTTTCTTTCTCACATTGTCGATCTTCGCCAAGTCTGTGAGGCCTTCTTCTTGAAAACGGACTTAGTTGCGCCCCTGCTTCGTAGAAAATAACTACCCCTATGATTATTTTGAATTTATTTTCGTGCATAGGGTTCCCACCAAGAACTTAGGGTCCCAAGCCAACCTCACCTGCAAGTGGTGCACCTGCCGATCAACGGACGAGGCTCTGGCAAACAAAATGTCCCAATAAGTGGCAATAGGCTCGCCACCTATTACGTGGGATCAAAAAACCGGCGAAAAGTGGGCGTTTAATATGCCTCTGCCTACCCCTTCGGGGAAACAGGCGTGAGTCTATGTATGTATGTATGTATTTTCGTTGAATCCCAGTTTATGTCACATACCGTAGGCTCCGATTTTTCGTTTTACTTCGTCCTTCTCCTTCCACTTTGGCATTAAAGTCCCTCATTACAAAGTTGTACTGACCCTTGGCCGTACTTAGTATTACCTTAGCGATGCTCTCGTACATGGCCACAGCTTTCTCGTCAGGGTGAGTTCTGAGTTCAGGTCGGCGCATATACCTGTATCACCTTTAGGCAACGCCGCTATGAGGTATGCTACCTAGGTTGACTCACTACAGACTTCCACAATGATGTTGACAAGTTTCCTCCTGACCTGGAAACCGACGCCACCCCAAGAGAGAAGGTGGTCTAACAGATCCTATGCACCGCCGTTACCGCCACCGCGTCCTTTGCCACGAATAACGGAGCTGTTGGAAACTGGAGACCTTATTTAATGGCAATAAATGTTTGAGGGATTGTGCGTAACAGTCCGTCATCCATCAGAGATAAAAACCAGCCTTTACGCAAACGCGCTATAACGCCTTATTTTCGCTAAAATAAGGAGTTGAGATGCGAAATCTGTAAGTTTATGGACAAAACCCGCCTCAAGTCCCAGAGGGTTACGTCCAAAAATTCGCAAAAGGCGTTTGTAATTTGTGGCTTTGATTTTAACGCGAAGATCACAAATATTGGAGCCAAAGTAATGTCTTAGAAGACCTGTAGGTACCTACATGCTTTCGTCTCTATTCAACTATAAAGATTATGTTGTATTTTAAAGCAAATCAAAAGTAATTTCGATAATTAACGTTGGCATTTTATCTGCCGCGCGGCGCCCCATGTCCTTACTGCGCTGGTGCCGGTGTGCGTAGTAAGGGCACGTAATGAAACAAACGATGATTTTGTTTTCGATTGTTGTTCTTTCTACTGCGCCGGCGCCACCGCGCTGGCCTACATGAATGGGGTAATTCATGTGTTTTTAAAACATGATTTTTTTATTTTAATTTTCGCGGCGTCATTTGCCGCCCCCTTAAATGTGCCGCCCGGGGCCATGGCCCCCCCGCCCCCCCCCCACGCTACGCCACTGAGTGACGCTTTGCTCCCGCGACACGGATGCCTCTTGCGGTTCTGATTGGAACCACAGTGACAAGTGCACTAGTGTGACAGCTCTGCGGCCACCCATCCACGCGGCGTGTGCGACCGGCGTGCTTGCCCACGTCGCCCGCCGAGACATAGTCTCTGCCGTGTGTGTGTGCGCGTGGACCCATCCGCGCGGCAAACGCAGCAGCACTCCTGCACACCCATCCGTGCGGCGTGTGCGGCCCGGTGCCTTAACCTGGCCGCCACCCATCTGCGCGGCGCGTGTGTTAGAGGACCTTCACCAGGGCCACTGTTCAGTGGCCCGCGGTAAGCGATCCGTTTTCCTTGCCGTGCGTCGACGGCCGTGCGTCGCACCGTACTGTTAGTTGCACATTCGTGTATTACTAACAGTACGAGTGTTGAACAACTATACCGTCATCGGACGAGTATTTTTTGTGCCTAACTTTTATTGTGTATTTGACTTCTATTAAATGTGCTGTGTTTGGTAAAAACTATCTTGGAGCTGAAAACTGAAAAAAAATTTTCAGTGCCGACACTTAGAAAAATTCGCTAAGTTCGTTAAATTTTTTCGTTTTTGTGAGTGTTGTTCGTGTTTTAACTAAGTCCAAGACACTTGTGAAATTGAACGAACTACAAGTCAATTCTCTAAGGAATTGACTTGTAGTTCGTGTTTTAAAAATATTCTAAGTCCCCAGGACTTAGAAAATTTAGGGCCAATCTCGGACTTGGAAAACTTTCACCAACGTACGTAGTCTTGCTCATTGAGTAAATAGGGTGACTTAACATGGAGGAGGACGACGCCGATCGGCGCCGAAGGTCGGACAGCGAGTCCGATGGTGAGGCCGCCGTCGCAGTCTTCGACCCCCGCCACCGCATCACCCATACGCCCCCACACCGGTTCTCCACTCCGATCAACAGCCCTGCGCCTCGTCCCTCCTCGCCCCCCCCCCCCCCGCGCCTCGTCCTACCTCGCCCCCCGCTACCTCCGGGAAGCGGACGTTAACATCTCCGGGGGAGGTGCCGGAGCAGACCCGGCGCAAGGTGGGACCGACGCGCCGACCAACGGCGCCTGTACCTGCCCCGCCGACGGAAGCCCTGCCGACCCTAGCGCCTCCTACCACCCCGGTGCTAGCGACGGCGAGCACTATCGCCGAGCTTGTCGACATGGCAACCGCGTCGACTGGAGGAATCATGGAGGCCGTGCGCTCGAAGACCTCAAAGCTAAACAAGGAGGAGATAGCTATAATCGGCCAGTGCGTGAGCTCCGTAGGTTTGTGTCTGACACACGGACAGGAGTAACAGGCTCGCCGGCGGAACCGCTGGAAGAGCCGAGGAGATTTCGCGAGTGCGGCGTGGACTGGGGGCGCTTCCAGTCAGT
This sequence comes from Euclidia mi, assembly GCA_944739405.2. Classification (NCBI taxonomy): domain Eukaryota; kingdom Metazoa; phylum Arthropoda; class Insecta; order Lepidoptera; family Erebidae; genus Euclidia; species Euclidia mi. Next base: position 798,230 of record OX123182.2, read on the forward strand.
GGTCCACGAACGTGTGGGGACGATTGACTGGCGGATGACTGCAGGTGAAGTAAGCAAGGCGTTTACGGATGTTATTGTAGGTGCGGCGAATGAATGTCTTGGAGTATGCGGGAATAGTAAGCGTGCTAAAGGATATGAATGGTGGTCTCCTGCACTGGAGGCCGCGCGTAAAAGAGCCAGTCGTGCAAGGAAGGCGTGGCAGACAGCAAGAAAGCGAGGATTTGGGGTTTTTGAGGAGATTGCGCGCAAGAAACACAATGAGTGCCGCAATAGCTATAGGGCATTGATGGTGAGGACGCAGAGCGAGTTCTTCCGGGGACTTGCCAACACCGGTAACCAAGACCCCTGGGGTCTGGCTTACCTAGCAGCCAGCGGGCGGCTCAGGCCGCCCCCCAACGTGATCAACGGCACGAAGTTCTCGGAGGGATATGCCGGGGACGCGCGGGTTCGCCATGGGGGTCCTAGTTCGAGCACTTTGCCCGGACGACGATCCAGGCGCCGACAGCGCCTACCACCGACAGGTGAGGCTACTGGCGGCCTGCGCGCCCTCGGGTCGCGAAGCGCCCCCGCCATCACTAAATGTGGTGGGCTCTATAGTTCGGGATTTACCCAACACGGCACCCGGCATCGATGGGATCACCGCCCGCATGGTAAAACATGTGTGGCACGTAGCTGACTCCGAGCTGACGCGTGTTTTAGGCAAATGCGTTGAGGAGGGCACATTTCCCGATACGTGGAAGGACGGTCGGCTTATCGTCTTGCCGAAAGGCAACGACAGGCCGCTGACTGATCCCAAAGCGTATCGCCCTATCACGCTCCTTTCGGTTCTGGGCAAGATCTTGGAGAGGGTCATGATCTACTGCGCACCTAACATCTCGCGCAATATCTCACCCTGTCAGCACGGTTTTTCTCGAGGTCGTTCTACATTAACAGCCTTGCGGTCCCTTCAGGACATAGTTTCAGCCAGCCGGGCCAAATATGTCCAGGCCCTTTTTCTGGACATATCAGGTGCATTTGACAACGCGTGGTGGCCCATGATCCTGCTGAAGGCGAAGAACGGTGGTTGCCCGCCCAACATCTATCGGATGTTGGTCGCGTATTTTACGAGTCGCCGGGCAGGTTTCTTCGTCGGCAGTGGGGTCGTGTGGAAGCCACTGACCATGGGCTGCCCGCAGGGCTCAGTTTTGGGACCCTCACTGTGGAACCTCCTGATGGATGACTTGTTTCGGTTACCGTACCCAGACGGAGTGCAATTGGTCGCATACGCCGATGACGTTACGATCCTCATTGAGTCCAACTCAAGAGCCGGCATCGAGGCATCAGCCTCATGCGCCATGGCCTTAGTTAGCGAGTGGGGGCAGCGGAACCGCCTGGGCTTCTCCCCCTCCAAGTCATACTCTATGACTCTGAAGGGGAAGATGTCAGGACGACCACCGACTGTCCGACTCAATGGGGTCTCAGTCAAGAGTGTACAGTCGACCAGAGTTCTGGGTGTGGTAATCGACTCAACCATGTCCTTTAAGGAACATGCGGAGTCCATCGGCGAGCGAGCTGCAGCTGCGTTCGGTAAGATGTCGAGAGTCTCCGCCGCATCCTGGGGTATGCGCTACAGAGCGCTCCGTGTCCTATACAAGGGCACGTACGCCGCTATTGTTACCTACGCGGCCGGATGTTGGTGGAGGCGAACGACCGTGTTTGTGGTCAGAAGCGCGTTGTTGAGGACACAGAGACCCGCGCTCATTCTGCTGACCAAGGCCTATAGGTCTTGCAGCACAGCGGCCCTGCCCGTCCTGGCGGGTGTTCTGCCTGCCGACCTCGAGGACAGCCGTGCTGGCAGGATTGACGATATCCGACACCTACCCAAGGAGGAGTTCGGAAACGGAAGTAGGCAAATTTCGGAGGAGACTGTTGCCTCCTGGCAACAGAGATGGGAAGGCGAGGCGAAGGGTAGGGAGCTCTACCGATATTTCCCGGACGTGGCGGCTCGGCTCAAGTACACTTGGGTCGAGCCGGACTATCAAGTCTCACAGCTTCTGACAGGACATGGATGTTTCAGGAAAAGGCTGTGCGAGATGAGGTTGTGTGAGGATAGTGTATGCTATTGCGGAGAAGAAGAGGAAAGCCTGGACCATGTGTTGTGGCGATGCCCCTTGTATGACGAGTTTAGGACTGAGATGATGGATGGGATCACTGTCCCAGCGGTTGGGCCACCTTTTGACGCCGAGCTCGTGTGCTCCGAGGCGAACTTCCGGCGGTTTAGAGACTTCGCCCATAAATGGAACACCAAGAGAACGGAACTAGAGAGAGAGGAACGGACCCGGGCCAACGACGAAGCCGTTCCAGTGACGTCGGCTGTGAGAAGAGCAGCGCCTACCTACTAGAATAGTAGAGCCGCCCCTGAATGGGGAGAGTGGCTCAGGGACACATAATTTGTAGGGAGTCTTAGACGGGCGCGCGGGAAAGAGCATACAGCAAGTACCGTGCGCCTCTCCCAAGATTCGGTCCATATACCCAGACGGGTGGTGGGACCATGAGGTGGTGGAGGGAACGTGTCCGTCTATGATGACTATGACTTCGTCGCTGGCAGTTGTCAGAGACGGACGCGCGCGCGAAGCTCTCGCAAATTGAATTTTTAAATTCAATTATCGCCGGCAGTTTTCGTTCGTGTTTTACTCGAAAACTCGGACCCTCCTTGTCTCGCCTGGGCACTTGGCCATAAGAGGCAGCGGCCATCTTTGGTTTTGCTCGGCGAAGACAAGGAGCGCGAATACAAGTGACGTTAGTGACGTTTGTGACAGTGACACTTGTGTTTTGTGAAGTTGTGCTACGACAGTGACGTTTGAGGTGCCACCTCACCCCCGCGCTCAGTGACGCTTACCCCCCCGCGCTAGTGACGCTTTACTCTCCCCGCGACAGTGACGCTTTGCCCCCCCGCGACACGGACGCCTCTGGCGGTTCTGGTAGGAACCCAGTGACAAGTGCACCAAGTTTGACAGCTCTGCGGCCACCCATCCACGCGGCGTGTGCGACCGGTGTGCTTAACCGTGTCGCCCGCTGAGACCAAGTCTCCCCTGCGTGTGAGTGCGCGGGAACCCATCCGCGCGGCGTGCGCAGCCTTGTACCTGCACACCAATCCGTGCGGCGTGTGCGGCCCGGTGCCTTAACCTGCGGCCGCCACCCATCCGCGCGGCGTGTGTGCTGGAGGACTTGTACCAGGGCCACTGCTCAGTGGCCCGCGGTAAGTGAGCCGTTTCCTTGTCGTGCGTCGACGGCCGTGCGTCGCTCCGTACTGTTAGTTGCACATTCGTGTATTACTAACAGTACGAGAGTGTAACAACTATACCGTCGGCGGACTTGTGATTTTTGGTGTCTAACTTTTTCGTGAAATTGACATTGCCTGCATTTACTTTGTCTACTGTGTTCGTCCCGGGCCTGAAAAACTGAAAAAGTGTCTTTTAGACTTGTAAAATTTTACGAATTGACACTTAGGAAATTTTTCGGATTTGAAGTTTTACCAAACTTAGTGAGTGGTGAGACGGACCTAGCGACATGGAGGAGGACGACGCCGATCGGCGCCGAAGGTCGGACAGTGAGTCTGACGCTGAGGGCGCCGCCGCAATTTTCGCCCCCCGCCATCGTATAACACATACGCCGCCGAACCAATTTTTGACGCCGTATAGCAGCCCAGCGCCCCGCCCTGCCTCGCCTCCCCCCGCGCCACGACCCCCCTCACCCCCCGCTACCTCCGGGAAGCGGGTTTTAACATCTCCGGGGGAGGTGCCGGAGCAGACCCGGCGCAAGGTAGGACCGCCGCGCCGACCACCGGCGCCAGCACCCGCCCTAACGACTGAGGCCCTGCCGACGCTTGCCCCGCCGACAACCCCGATATTAGGTTCCGCTACGACCATCTCGGAACTCGTTGAAATGGCCACTGCTTCTACGGGTGGCATTATGGAAGCCGTGAGGTCCAAAACCTCCAAACTGAATAAAGAAGAAATCGCCATAATCGGGCAATGTGTGAGCTCGGTGGGGTCAGTTGTGACACACCTGGTGGCGCGCCTCGCCGCTGCGGAGCAACGGGCCGCTGTCGCCGAGGAACGCGCCAAGAGGATGCCAACACCCGCCCAGGCGGTACACGCGGAACAACACCACACAGGAGGATACCCGGCTTCAGTTAGTTACGCAGGCGCCATCAAACTTGGGAAAAACACGGAGCCGGTACGTTTGCCATCCCGCCCGGGTCCAGCAGTGGCTGTCTACCCAGCAGAGGACCAGCGCGACAAGATCCGCACCGCAGAGGAGACCAAGAAGATCCTGCGCGCCAGTGTGGACCCCGCAGAACTGGGGTTCCGTGTACACGGTGTTCGAAAGACCGGCGGTGCGGGTCTCATTGTGGAGACGCCATCTGAGCAGGACGCCAAGGCGCTACCCGCAGCCGTCCCAGCCACGCTCAGGGTGGAAGAGCCCCGCGACAAGCGCCCCGTTATCTCGCTTATGGGAGTGGACGCCAACGTGAAGTCAGAGGAACTCGTCGCGCTCATCCATGAGCAGAATTTAAAAGAGCAGATGACCGTGGAAGAAGCAAAACGCCACATCCGCCCGCTCTTTAATCGGAACAGACGCAACGGCCGCAAAATGTGGATGTGCGAGTGTTCGCCGCCACTCAGGACTCAACTGATCGACCGGGGCCGCGTATACATAGGCTGGGACGTAGTCGAGATAAACGACTACATTGACGTCACATGCTGTCGTAGGTGCCAAATGTATGGACATCCAGAAAAATACTGCAAGGCGAAATCAATGACCTGCGGCAGATGCGGAGAAGACGGACACAAGGGCACGGAGTGTCAGGCCAAGCAAGAGGCCTGCGCCACTTGCAAGAAGTTTGGACGCAAGGGGGCCGGAGATCACCGGACCAACAGTAGGGACTGCCCTGCAAGGAAATATGCAGAGGGCCGGCCCTTAGCAATGACCAATTATGGCCAATAAAACTATATTAAAGATTGGACAGATCAACCTGCAGGGCTCAGCGGTGGCCACAGCAGAGCTGCCCGCCATCGCGGGGGGGATTGGGCTGGACGTGGTTCTTGTCCAAGAACCATACCCCATGCCTCATCTCTCCTCCACCGTTGGACCAACGTGGGTCTTCGGGACCGACACCGAGCGTCCCAAGAGCGGATTTCTTCTTCTACGACGTGACACTCCGTGCGCCTTGCTTCGGAATCTAAGCAACAGCCACTGCACCGTGTGCCACATAGATTTGGACCCGCGCCAGCCGAACACCCCAGCGACGTCAGTACACCTCGTCAGCGCCTACTTCCAGTACTCGGATGACATCGCCATTCACCTACAACACCTAAACATGGTACTGCGGTGTCACCGAGTGTTGATAGGCGCTGACACGAATGCCCATTCGCCGATGTGGCACTGCGCTCCGCGCAACTACGTTGGGAGAGGACCGGACGTTACGCACCGACGCCAGCAAATGGAGGAATTCATCGTTGGCCGTGGACTCATTATACACAACTGTGAAGACCAACCATCTACCTTTGCCACGGTCAACGGGGAGTCCAACATCGACCTCACGCTGGCCACCAGGAGCACTCCGGTCCGGGACTGGAGAGTACATGCCGACATCAGCAGTAGCGACCACCGTCTCATCACCTACAATCTATGTGGCATACGGATCGGACCAGAACCAGGCTCGCCGGCGGAACCGCTGGAAGAGCCGAGAAGATTCCGCGAGCGCGGTGTGGACTGGGGACGCTTCCAGGCAGCGGTCCACACTCGCGTGGGTACGATAAATTGGCGAAAGAATGCAAGCGAGGTATGTGAGGATTTTATGAATGTACTAGTAGGTGCTGCGAGTGAGTGTCTAGGAGTGTGTGGTATCAGTAAGCGCGGTAAAGGGTATGAGTGGTGGTCTCCAGCCCTGGAGGCCGCGCGTAAAAGGTCCAATAAGTCGAGAAAGGCATGGCAGACGGCTAGAAAGAGAGGTTTCGGGGCTTTTGAAGAGACAGCACGAAAAAAATATCACGAGTGCCGCAATAGCTACAGGACATTGATGGCGAGGACGCAGAGCGAGTACTTCCGGGGACTCGCCGATATTGGTAACCTGGACCCCTGGGGTCTGGCCTACCGAGCAGCCAGTGGGCGGTTAAGACCGCCCCCCAACGTCATTAACGGTACGAAGTTCTCGGAGGGATACGCCGGGGACGCGCAGACCGCCATGGAGGTCTTAGTCCGTGCACTCTGCCCGGACGATGACCCAGGCGCCGACAGCGCCTACCACCGTCAGGTGAAGCGTCTGCTACACGGTATTAAACAACGGTTTGAAACAGAGGTTTGAAACAGTATAGACAGTTGTTTAATGCCACATTTCATGCGACATTCAAACGCCCTTGGCAGCACAGCTTGCGTTGCAAACCATTGCCTCTAGCGATGGTTTGAAACGTGTTTGAAACCGTCTAGCCGCTTGTTTAAAACCACGCGAACGACAGTCACGCTGCGGCAATGAGCGCGGGCGCACGTTACTAACGTTTAATCTATAAGATGGAGCAACTTGAACGTGAAGTGATCACGGAATTTATAGAACTATATAGAGACTTGCCCTGCCTTTGGGATTTGACCAGTGATACATACAAATATTCAGATCACAAAAAAACAAGCGTGGGTTTTATTAGCTGAAAAATTAAAAACTATCGACCCAACGGCAAACGCCGCGTCTGCAAAAAAGAAGAGAATTTCCTATACCCGGGAATCTAAAAAAGTACGTACCTACTAAGTTAATAGTAGGTACGTCAACGAGATAACGACACGTCCTATCCGCCCAACGTTTTTAAAATCACTGTTGGTTTCAAACCATGTAGTTGGCAATCCGCATCTCACTTGTGTTCAAGGTGACCTTGGTTTTATACCTCATTTCAAACCGTGTATCAGACGCTTGAGGCTACTGGCGGCCTGCGCGCCCTCGGGACGCGATGCGCCCCCGCCATCGATCAGTGTGGTGGGCTCTATAGTCAGGGACTTACCCAACACGGCACCCGGCATCGATGGGATCACCGCCCGCATGGTAAAACATGTGTGGCGCGTAGCTGACTCCGAGCTGACGCGTGTTTTAGGTAAATGCGTTGAGGAGGGCACATTTCCCGATACGTGGAAGGACGGTCGGCTTATTGTCCTGCCGAAAGGCAATGACAAGCCGCTGACTGATCCTAAAGCGTATCGCCCTATCACGCTCCTTTCGGTTTTGGGCGAGATCTTGGAGAGGGTCATGATCTACTGCGCACCCAACATCTCGCGCAATATCTCACCCTGTCAGCACGGTATTTCTCGAGGTCGTAGTACATTAACAGCCTTGCGGTCCCTTCAGGACACTGTAAGAGCGAGCCGGGCCAAATATGTCCAGGGACTTTTCCTCGACATATCGGGTGCCTTTGACAACGCGTGGTGGCCCATGATCCTGCTGAAGGCGAAGAACGGTGGTTGCCCGCCCAACATCTATCGGATGTTGGTCGCGTACTTTACGAGTCGCCGGGCAGGTCTCTTCGTTGGAAGTGGGTTGTGTGGAAGCCACTGACCATGGGCTGCCCGCAGGGCTCAATTTTGGGACCCTCACTGTGGAACCTCCTGATGGATGACTTGTTTCGATTACCGTACCCAGACGGAGTCCAATTGGTCGCATACGCCGATGATGTTACGATCCTCATTGAGTCCAACTCAAGAGCCGGCATCGAGGCATCCGCCTCATGCGCCATGGCCTTAATTAGCGAGTAGGGGCAGCGGAACCGCCTGGGCTTCTCCCCCTCCAAGTCATACTCCATGACTCTGAAGGGGAAGATGCCTGGACGACCACCGACTGTCCGACTCAATGGGGTCTCAGTCAAGAGCGTACAGTCGACCAAAGTTCTGGGTGTGATAATCGACACAAGCATGTCCTTTAAGGAACATGCGGAGTCTATCGGTGAGCGTGCCGCAGCTGCATTCGGTAAGATGTCGAGAGTCTCCGCCGCATCCTGGGGTATGCGCTACAGAGCGCTACGCGTCCTCTACCGGTGAACGTATGCCGCGATTATTACTTATGCGGCCGGATGTTAGTGGAGGCGAACGACCGTGTTTGTGGTCAGAAGCGCGTTGTTGAGGACACAGAGACCCGCGCTCATTCTGCTGACCAAGGCCTACAGGTCTTGCAGCACAGCGGCCCTGCCCGTCCTGGCGGGTGTTCTGCCAGCCGACCTCGAGGTGAGCCGTGCAGGTAGGATTGATGGTATAAGACACCTACCCAAGGAGGCGTTCAAAAACGAAAGCAGGCAAATTTCGGAGGAGACTGTTGCCTCCTGGCAACAGAGATGGGAAGGCGAGGTGAAGGGTAGGGAGCTCTATCGGTTCTTCCCGGACGTGGCGGCTCGGCTCAAGTACACTTGGGTCGAGCCGGACTACCAAGTCTCACAGCTTATGACTGGTCATGGATGTTTCAGAAAACGGTTATGCGAGATGAAATTGTGCGAGGATAGCATGTGCTATTGCGGAGAGGAAGACGAAAGTTTGGATCACGTTATATGGCGATGCCCCCTGTATGACAAGTTGAGGAAAGATATGATGGACGGGATCACTGTCACAACGGTCGGGCCCCCTTTTTACGCCGAACTTGTGAACTCGGAGGCGAACTTCCGGCGGTTTAGAGACTTCGCCCATAAATGGCACGAGAAGAGAGCAGAACTCGAAAAGGAGAAAAGGACCCGGGCCAGCGACGAAGCTGTAGGCGTGATGTATGCTGTGGGAAGAGCAGCACATACCGTACTACAATAGTACAGCCGCCCCAGAATGGGGAGAGTGGCTCAGGGACACATAATTTGTAGGGAGTTTACAACGGGCGCGCGGGAAAGAGCATACAGCAAGTACCGTGCGCCTCTCCCAAGATTCGGTCCATATACCGGTGGAACCATGAGGTGGAGGTGGGAATATGTCCGTCTATGATATACTGTATGGCTACATAGTCCGGGAATTTGGCCCTTTTCCCGTACTCCTTCATAATGAGCATATACTGGTAGTAGGTCTCATCTCTTCGTTTCTTTCTTGCAGCCATCATTTCGTGCATTTCTTTGGAATTCAGCGCCTCCGGAAATTCCTTTTGCAGAGCATTTTTCAAATCTTTATATGTTTTAAATACCTTTTCGGATTTCAGCCACAAACTCGCCGTGCCACACAAAGTCCTGCGCGCGATCACCAACTTTTGCTGTGCTGTCCATCCGAATATTGCCGCGTTATCGTCTATGTCCTGGGCTCACTTCACCGATGAGTATGATTTATCTTCACCGTTAAATTGTGAAATGCTTCCATCGAAGCTGTTCAACATGGCCGCCACTGACGCCGCCGCCAAACTCGTGCTAGCCTCATCTTTTTACCGCTGCTGCCGTCTTCTGACATCGTCGATCGCAATGATCTACGAATTGCGTCGTTACTTCTTTATCGTCTTTGTTACCTCCTCGTCTTGCAGTAGGTTGGTCACGCCGCCGCTCGCCGGTGACTCTCGTCGTAACCGTATTTCTATAGATACTCTGAGGATGATATATCCCGGACGAGCCCCCAACTTTGTGGGATCTGGGGCTCAGAGTAAAAACAGAAAATACTTATAATATACTTTTATTTTTTTTAAATACTCCTGCAACGTCTTACACCTTATAGCTATATCCGCCATCTTCCTTTTTTTCATCCTTCCCTCTTTCATTCGTCTGCCATCTCACTCACACTTACGTTCCGTTCCCACATAAATATTATGTATTTTAGGCAACAACTGACCTGACAAACACTACAATACTGTCTACAAGGTGATAAGATACAAGCTTATACCAATCTGAGGTTTGTACTCAGCAATAGAACAGCGGCTAAATTGCAACTACAGCTCTGCACCAAAAATTATGTCTAGAGTTTGGCTAGAAAGAACTGGGATTAATTGCAGCAGATTTGTGGAAGCGTGATTCTATTCATCAGTCATTGTCAGCCTCAACAAGCCTCCGACATAAATGTACTGTGTTGCACAGTGAATTCAAGTATTAAGTAGGTACATGAAAATTTTACCTTATATCTCCTGGTGTCAGGCTTGAGCTAAATTAGACACATTCATACAAATATATTGGCCAAAAAAGTGAATGAAGTATTTTATACTTAGCTATTAAGCTGCAAACGCGACGTTTTCAAGACACGTTGGCACGTGGACGTCGATACCGGATTCACACTTTTTGCAAATGTCAATCAATAGTTCACAATGTCTTTTATCACAAATGAACCGATGCCATCTGATTAAAGAAGCGGCACTCAATCGGGTTCCAATTTTATTACAATATTACAAACGGCGCTAGCCCAAAACCAAAAACGTCTGTTCAAGCAATTTTCAGCGAACGGAAGTTGACAGTTCAGTGTGACCATAGTCAAATTTTACAATAGACTAAACTTAACGTTACTAAATCGATATAATCGACTTGACTTATCATAAAAACTATTTCTATTTCAAACAGCTGGGATTTGCTTTTTTCGGGATAGGCCTCACTATTGCAGTTTTCCAATAAAGTCAGGGAATGAATATGAGGTCAATGATTTGTTAATAATTCCAGTGATAGCTGTGAGAGTATGTGGAAGTGTCATGACCAGCAAGTGATATGTTGTCAATGCCTATTGCATTATACTTGAGTCCCTGAATGATCCTAAGAACCATAACTTCATTTGTGGGTTGGAGTTGGAAGCAGCCTGTACCATATTATTGAATTCAAAATAAGTCAAATCTGATATTGTGACCTCACTGTTACCAGGTACATCCAGAAAGTGTTTGTTAATAATTTCAGGGTCATTACAAAAATATGGTAATTGCCCACTGTTCTTTTATTATAATTTATGACTGATTTAATATTACTCCACAATTTTTTAGCATCCCTCATGTACATTTTAATGTTTGATTTGAAATAAGCACTCTTTTCATTAATAATAGCCGCTTAAACAATACTCTTTAGGTCTTTTTTTTCCTATTGTAGATCAGCAATCGACTCCAGAGTCATAATCTGATTTGATCTCGTATATTAATAAATGGTTGATATTCCAATGAACATCATCCCATAAGTTAGTTTCGATGGTTCAGGTTGAGTATTTGCCATCTTTTAAGTCGGTTGACATTTCCTGTGCTATCCAGGAGTTGCTTAGCAAGATTATTAGCATGATTATGTAGTCGCTTGTTGTATCTTATACTCGTGTTCTTAATAACTTCTTTGATAGTTTCCATCTGTAGGTATTCATGTATTTCGCTGTTTCTTGTAAACCATGTGGCTTGGGATATGATTCTCAAAGCTATATTTTGAAACCTTTGTAAAATTTCGACATTGGAATTGCTAGCGGAACCCCAGAGTTCAATGCCATAAGTCCAAATGGGTTTTATGTTCACTTTATACACCAGAAGCTTATTGTGCAGTGACAGGGGTGATTTACGTCCTATAAGCCAGGATAGGCTCTGGAACCTCAGTTTTGCCTCTGTTCTTTTGGCTTTTATATGGTTGGCCCAAGTTAATCGTCGATCTAATGACATACCAAGGTACTTGACACAGTTGGTCTTTGGTAGCGCTTCACCTTCCATATACACCGGATTGCATTCTCCTTTTCGCAACGTAAATGTAGTGTGTGTTGACTTGGTAGTGCTAGACTTAATTCTCCACTTTCTCAACCAGAGGTCAATCTTGTCTAGTTGTACTTGGAGCTTTTGTGACGCTTTTATTGGGTCTATATCACTTGCAAGACAGGCAGTATCATCTGCATAAGTGGCAGTTTCTACGTCTTCTGAACGGGGCAGATCGGCTGTATAAATTGTATAGAGGACTGGTCCAAGTACTGACCCCTGTGGTACAGATGCTTTTATTTCATAAAGATTCGATGTTTCTTCCTCATACTTAACCTGAAATTTTCGCTCACTGAGATATGATTTCAATATCATGTAGAAGGAGTTCGGCAACAGTGTTTTTAATTTGTATAACAAACCTTTATGCCAGACCCTATCAAAAGCTTGCTGAACGTCTAAGAAAACTGCTGAGCAATATTGCTTCTTCTCAAGAGATTGACGGATTTTGTGTACCACACGGTGGACTTGCTCTACAGTTGAGTGCCCCTCACGAAAGCCAAATTGGTGGTCGGGGATTATTTTATTTTCCTGCAATATTGGTCTTAATCGCGCGAGGTATATTTTCTCAAACACCTTTGATATTACCGGAAGGAGGCTGATGGGTCTGTATGAGCTGGGTTCTGTTGGAGGTTTTCCTGATTTAGCTATCATGCAAATTTGTGAGACCTTCCAAAGTTTGGGGAAGTATTGAATTCTAAGTATGGCATTAAGCAGCATAGTCAGGTAGACAACAGTCTTTTTTGGCAGGTGTTTAAGTACTTCGCTAGTGATAACATCAAAACCAGGTGCTTTTTTGTTTTCCAATTTTTGTATCGTCTTGAACAATTCTTTTGGTGTAACCAATTCTAATGGTAGGCTTAGTTGTTGGTCACTATTCACCACATTATCTACTTCGCTTTCAAAATCATTCATATCAGACTCGTTGGGAGTGAAGACTTGGCTCAAATGCTTCCCAAACAATTCTGCTTTGTCTTTTGCTCGTCTAGCCCATTCTCCAGTCCCCATTTTTAATTGCGGTATTGATTGTTGCGGTCGTTTAAAGTGTTTGGTGATTTTCCACAATGAATAATTGTCTTTTTTCAAGGCTGATAACGAGGATATTTTTTGTTCAAAGGTATTATTTCGATTCTCATCAATCGCGGCTTTAAGTTCTCTAGATGCTCTATTGAAGTTTACTTTATCGTCGTGCAGTCTGCTTCAGTTGCCACCTTCTTCGTAACCTTCACTTATTTTCAAGCTTCTTACGAATTCCTAGGGGAACATTATTTGAGGCATCGGTTGTTTTTAAATATGGTGTCGCTCGCCATGCTGCCACTTGTATTATATTTGTAATATACAATGTATCGTCTATGTCCTCTTCTGCTTTAAGACGATCTTCAAATCAACAACTTCCTCGAGATATTGAGAGAATGCATGCCAGTCCGTTTTATGGTTGTACAGTGTCATATTCTGGTTTTTGTGTATAATTGTATCACTAAATGTTGCTAAGATTGGATTATGATCAGACACTGTGTCGTATGTCGATTTTACGTCTAGATGCATATCTGATAGACCTTTTATAATAAAGAAGTCGAGTAAATCAGGTGTTTTCTGAGGGTCTGATGGCCAGTAAGTTGGTTCTCCAGTAGAGAGAGGGGTTTGTTTAGACAAACCCCTCTCTCTACTGGAGAACCACAGACTTCTTTAGCTCTCGCCCACGGGTAGTCATTAACCTAGATCCCCAGTATGTGTGTTTGCAATTCCAGTCACCTCCGCAGATGTACTTATGGCCAAGTGTGCTGAAATATCTATTAAACATCTCCTCCTTAATCTTATGTTTGGGTGGACAATATACGGCACTGACATTAAAAGAACCCATTACTCCGTCAACTGTGATTGTGGTAGCTTGTAGGTATTCTTCTTTAAACTTACTGTGTAGGTGATGTCTTAGGTTCTTTTTAATAATTACTGACGTTCCTCCATGAGATGTTCCATCTGGATGATTTGTTGTGTATACACAATAATCATTGAGTGTAACAGATTTTTGATCATTCAAGTGAGTTTCAGATATTAATGCAATGTCTACTTTGTTATCTTTAATTATCATTTCTAGTTCATGTTTATTTGGAGTTAAACCATTTATGTTCCAGGCTATTATGCGCAATGATGTCATTGTTATTTTACAATAAGTTTGTTTATTAGGGCTATAATATTCCCTACGAGTGCAATAAGTTGATCAATCTTCTCGGTTTGATGCCGAAATATTTCTTCTAGGCTATTGTATCTTGTCTCAGACATCTGAGAGGTTTCTTTTGAGTTAGTATCTTTACGATGTGTGCGCTGTGACTTTGTTTCGTCAACGTTATTATTTTTGGGACGTGTTCCCTCTTTATTTGTAAATGTTTGTGTATTTCGTTTAACTATTTCGCTGTACTTCTCTTGTAGTCCTTGAAGTTGTTGTTGAGTAGCTGGTATCGATTCTAAAGAATGATCTTGTGTGTTTGTCTGTGGTTTTTCGCTATATATTTGTCCTATTCTAGGTTGTTTTTAGGTCTTTATAAGAGTTAAAATGTGATTCTTTCCTGCTAGTCTTATACCACAAGTGAGCCCTATCCCGTAACTTGACCATGTCTTTCACTGTGTCAGTAAACCAAGGATATCCTCTCTCCTTAATGAGGACCTTCCTTAGAGGGGCATGCAGATCATATAAACCTAAGATGTACTGGTTAGAGGTGTCCACCATTGTGTTTATATCCTCTAGTTGAAGTATATGGTTCCAGTCAATTTTACTTAAATCATTATTAAATATGTCGATTAAGATATCCTTCATTGGCCGATAGGTGATCCAGTGAGGAATAGGTTTCTCTGTTTTAATTTTTAATTTAACTGAGATCATCGCATGCTGACCAAGCTCAGGTTTATGCATTACTGATGTCTCACACACCTGGGCATCAGTACAAACCAAGTCAATAAATGACTGACTGTGGTCAGTGTAGTGTGTGAGTTCTGCTATTACATTCCTTAAACTAGTGCACTGTAGAAAGTCAACAAGAGACTTTGTTTTCCTGTCATTCAAGTCCAGGAGGTTGATATTAAAATCTCCAAGCAGAAGGACCTTGTCTGTACAGGCAAGTGAGGAGAGAGTGTCAGTGATTGCATCCAGAAAGATGTCCACATCCAGCCAGGGAGGCCTGTAGGCTGTTCCAATAATAACGGACTGTGAATTCACCTGTAGTTTAATCCACATTTGCTCTACCATAGGGGAAGGAGGATGTGGAACAGTTCGTACCCAAAGGTCCCTACGCACATAAAAACCAACACCGCCTCCCCTGCCACAGCGCACAGTTTTGGGGCGCGGCATATGTCGCAAACGATACTGAGGTATATGAGGCGCTCTACCTTCTTCCCCTTCCCTAAGCCAGGTCTCATTTATCGCCATGATGTCCGAAGAGACATTCTCCATGGCCAGTACAAATTCATCCTGCCGTGACCCCAGTGACCCTGCGTTAAATAGTCCAACAAATAAACTTTTATCCTCTTTCATTTTTAACTTTGAATTTATTCATATTAGTTACATGTTTATTAATAGTTACATGCTTACTCCATGAGAACGGATTCACTCCCGCTTTGAAAATTAAAAAAACATTACTCTTATTCAATTAGCAATTTTTGCTTTGAAAATCATTATGTAAGTTTTTTCTATTAGTAACACTAAGATGAGGTTGGGCTATTTATTTCTAAAATGTATAATAATATAATAAATATATTTATATAATGATAAATATTTTTCAGATCTGTATGCCAATGGAAATCCCAATCATATCTACGCAAGCGATGGATATAGACACAAATCTAGTAAGTAGCTGCCACCTTAAACATATTTATTGGTGATTACTTTTATTTTAATGTTTATTTGATAATGTGACTCCAAGAAAAACGAAACTTTTAAATAAAATTAGACCGTCTAACACTGTTAGCCCAAACACGAAAAAAGAAGCTAGATAGAGTAAGACCACAAAATCGTCGCCTCCTGAAAAACTATACCGAGCTTGCCGCTGTCATCGAAAAATTGCAGGAAAAACGTTTAATTCATCAAGATACAGCGGACTTATTAGCTACTGTCCATCCGGTAAAAGACTTTTTAAAAGCGCTCAAAAGTAAATATTCGCCTGAAGTTCGAAAATTTGCATTAACTTTGCATTTTATTAGCCCACGTGCTTACAACTTTGTAAGAAATTCATTTGATACATGCCTTCCACATACGCGCGCACTTGCACGTTGGTATCAATCAGTAGAAGGAGAGCCCGGATTTTCCTCCGAATCGCTAACTGCTCTTAAACTTTTAGCTCAAAATTCTTCAAAAAAATTTTTATGTGCGCGATGTTTTGATTAAATGAACATTCGGAAGTCGGTTGAATGAGATGGCTATAATTTTGTTGGGTTTGTCAACTGTGCTGACCAACTAAATAGCGAAACTCTCCCTATTGCAAAGGAAGTTTTGATCTTTATGTTGACCTGCCTAAAGTAACTGACAGCTACGGCATCAGATACAAAAGGTGCAGCGCAAGAATTGATGAAAATAGCCATTCATGCTAAACGTTGCCCATGCAACAACCATGTGCTCAATAACTCATTGGCAAGATCATCTAAAGTAGTTTTCTGTCGCAATACATCTGGCACAATGAGAAAAGTTGTGGTATTAGCCAATGCATCCGCTAAAAGGCATGAAATGTTTAAAACAGAACTCGGTGCTGCCATGCAAGGTATTTGTGAGACACGTTGGGTGGAGAGGCATGATGGGCATCTTCAATTTCAAGGAGACAACTTAGTCATAATTTGTAGCGCTCGACGCTCTGGAGAAGATTTCTGCTTGGCAAGACAATAAAAATGCCAATGATGCGCAAACATCTGTGATGTCGTACTTTTTGCAGATGATACGTCACTTATTTTTAAAGTAGATAGGAATAGAAATCAATTTGATGTCACTATTACAAGTTACACAATGGTTTACAGCAAACTGTAGAGTTGTAATATTAATGTATACTTAGTATGTAAGGTTATGTAGTATGTAAGGATATATAATCATGTATTCATTGGAATAAAGACAGTCTTGATTCAACTTTCGTCTTAGTTTCATTTCATAAGACTCCCAACCATACATGGCGACCCTGCCATAAAAGGCGCGTGCGCGTGATGGGTGGTCCGTTGACACTCATGAGTTGCTAGGTATCGTTTAACACAATGGCAGATACATTTGCGCGTTACTTAAGGTTTGTGCTTTTGATCGCGACAAAAAGTTTGGAAATTATACAAAATCGGCAAGATGGGTGGTAGCCAAACAAAAGAAGAATTTGTTCTTGCACAAAACGCAGCTGGAAGTGGCGTTAACACCATAGAAAAATTAGAAAACCACCTGAGCATCAGTAACATTTTGCTCATATTGATAACAACGTTGCTGTGCTGTGCTGCACTTTTTGGGATATACAAAGTATACCGTAAATGCCACACTGATTGGATACGGCGAGAGATAGACCAGAGGGCATGGGAGAGGCAGCTGTCCTTGTTCCGGCGCGAGGCTCGCAAGGGCCTTCACAAGGAAGAACACGTCTAAGGCAAAGGCGTTACGATTTTACGGTAGTGCGGCTATAAGTGAAAGTGGTATCAAGTGAAAAAAGTGATATAAGTGCAAAATAAAATTCGGTATGGCAGTGCACAAATCGGTATTAAGTGCGGCAATGCGTTATTCTGTGCAGAAATGCGATCGTAAATTGGTATCGTAAAGGTTGGAAAATGGACACGTATATTTAATCATTTTTTTTTTTTTTCAGGTGTTATGTATTGTACCTTCGTATGTATAACTTTTGCTTATAATACTTTTACTACTTAGCTCTCATAAACGTATGTGATTTTTATTTTGATTTTAACGACATGTTATGGCCGATATATTGAAAGAATTGTATGATGAGTTAATAAATATAAAAACTTATTTAGTAAAAATCGGACCAAGTCGTAGAAAAGGCAATATTTTAGTCACAAAGCTTGCTGAAGCAGATTCAATTAACGTAAAATATTATGAAAGCTTAAAGAAGATCAATGAATCTATAAATCAAGGTCTCATTTCGAAAGATGAATGCAAAATAATTTCTAACTATTGTAGTATGTTTACGAGCTTATATTCCAAAATTATTGATCTGTGTACTGAGATATATAAATCCGTTACCATGGAATTTAACTTAAAGGTAGCTTTAAGCTTATTGCCAGTTTTGGATGGTAAAACATCAACTACCGAAAGTTTAATAGACGGCATCGAATACTATGCTTCAACTCTAAAAAATGAATCAAAACTTGAGTTAATTAATTTTGTTTTGAAAAGTCGTTTAAATCACTCAGCGAAATTAAGTTTGTGTCGTACTTATGCTAAATTAGATGAATTATTAAGTGATATGCGAAAGCACCTATTACCTAAGAAATCAGCTGCCGCTATGCAAACTAAGTTACAAGGTTTTATGCAGAATTACTTATCTATTAATGATTACGGTCAACAAATTACAGAGTTATTCGTTGATCTAACGATTGCGCAAGCCGATGGAAATGATAACAGTTACAGTGTTTTAAAACCCGTAAATGAACAGCAAGCAATAAAGCGTTTTGCGAACGGTTTACGCAATCGAAGGATTAGCACCATAATTGCAGCCCGCAATTTTGACACCATCAAGGACGCCATCCAAGCCGCTGTAGATGAAGAGGTGTCAATGCCCTCCACGTCAGATGGTATTTTATCGATGAATTCTTATAAAAGATTTAATTACAGGCAAGGTCGGGGACGTTTCTCATTTAATCAAAATTATCGTGGTAGAGGCGCAGCAAACCACAGAGGTAATCCGAATCAACATGTGCAAGGAGGCTATGCCGCTAACTACAGTCGAGGTTGGAGTCAAACACCACCAGGGAATCGAGGCGGTTCAAGGTCGAGGCCTTCCTATAGAGGTAAGTTTTATCATAATAGTAATTTTGGTAATCGAAGGACACATTCGCAGCACGTAAATACGTTGACAGACTCGACAGACAGTCAAGCGCAATCGACAAACATTATTAATGAAAACAAGTTTTTTCGTTCCTAATCATTATCTTTTTACTTGTAACCATAATTCTCTATCGATTCAATTTAGTTTAAACGGTGCATGTACTTTAGACTGGTTACTTGATACCGGCGCATCAATTTCAGCTATAGAATATAAACATGTGCATGCTTATAATATTCCTATCCATAGAGAGAAGACACTTATAAAAGGTATTGGCGGTAATATAGAAGCGATTGGATACGTTTGTTTAACTTTACAAGCGAAACACAATACCTTTAGTCACAAGTTCTTTGTTTTTCATACCTTACCTTGTAGGGCAAGTGGTATTATTGGTAGTGATTTTTTAAATAAGTATGCTGCGATATTAAATTACGAAACTAGTACGTTATCATTATTAAACATATATAATGATAGAATATATTTACCCACTTTGCAACATAGTCACGATGTTTACTTAACCATTCCGTCGAGATCGGAATCTATTCATTTTATTAATACTACATTCATAGGTGACGGTGTAGTTTTTTCTAAGGAATTATGTGAGGGAGTTTTTATGGCAAGTTCCATTGTGTCGTCACGGAATGGCCAAATACCTATTAAAATATTAAATACAACAGAGAAAGAGGTAATTTTGAAACATGTTGAGCCGACCTTACATTGTTTAGAAGATTATAATTTATGTGCGTTTGATAAGTGTGACAGGAACGCTGATAGAGTAAAAAGGTTATTTTCTATGCTGCATTTGAATCATTTAAATGACGAAGAGAGACTGTCTATTGAAAGTTTATGTGCTAAATTTCCGGATATATTTTATTTGCCCGGGGATAAATTGTCAACAACGAATTTATATGAACAAAAAATTTATTTAAAACCAAACACTGAGCCCATATATGTTAAACCTTATAGGTTACCTTATTCACAACAGGGAGAGTTACAGAAACAGATAGACAATATGTTACGAGAAGGAATAATTGAACCCGCTAGAAGCGAGTGGTCAAGTCCTGTTCTACTGGTCCCTAAGAAAACAGATAGTAATGGCAAAAAGTCGTGGCGTTTAGTGGTCGATTACAGGAAGCTAAATAATGTAATAGAAAATGATAAATTTCCTTTACCCAATATCACCGAAATTATTGATTCATTATCCGGTTCCGTTTATTTTAGTCAATTAGATTTAAGTTCCGCTTACTATCAAGTTGGCCTTCACTCAGAGAGTAGGAAATTCACAGCTTTCAGTTCGGGTCAATTTCAGATGACAAGAATGCCTATGGGTCTTAAAACACACTTAAGCGCATTCTCTAGAATGATGAATATTGCTATGTCAGGCCTGAATTACGACAAATGTTTAATTTATTTAGATAATTTAGTTATTTTTGGAAAATCAATGTTAGATCACAATAAAAACCTTTTAGAAGTGTTTACCCGAATTAGACAGTGTAATCTTAAGCTTAACCCGGATAAATGTGATTTTCTACGGAAAGAAATGTTGTATTTAGGACACGTAGTTTCAGGAAATGGTGTATCACCTGATCCGGATAAAATAAAAGTATTAATTAACTACCCAAGGCCGTCAAACACGGAAGAAGTTAAAAGGTTTGTGGCCTTCGCAAATTATTATAGGAAATTTATAAAAAACTTCGCTAGTATAGCATATCCCTTAAACTCATTATTAAACAAAAACGTACCATTTACATGGAATGACAGTTGTGAAAATTCTTTTAGTTTACTCAAAAACAGTCTCACTTCGCCTCCCGTTCTTCAATATCCAAATTTTTCAGAAACAAATACCTTTATTCTACAAACCGATGCATCTGGCTATGCATTAGGGGCAATTTTATCCAATGAAGACGAAAAACCGATTGCTTTTGCTAGTAGGAGTCTTAACATAGCGGAAAAACGGTACCCAACCATCGAAAAGGAACTTTTAGCGATCGTGTGGGCCGTTAGGCATTTTCGTCCGTATTTGTATGGACGTAGGTTTAAAATATTGACAGACCATAAACCTCTCATTTATTTATTCAATATGAAAGATCCATCCAGCCGACTCATGAAGTTTCGGTTAATACTAGAAGAGTATGACTATGTTATATCGTATGTAAAAGGTTCTGAAAATGTGGCTGATACTTTATCAAGGATAATAATAACATCAGACGAGCTGAAAGAGATGAATGAAAGGGTTATGTGTGTTTTGACTAGACAACAAAAAAGACAATTAGAATTAGCAACGAATCCTCCGTTGGACATGTGTGTCTCTGACGATTGGCCTGATCAACCAAAAGTCGTGGAAACACATGTCAAACCGAGAGAATCGGTTGAATTGCGATTCATTACTAAAAATGAACTAGATAAATTAAGAAATACTGAAAAGATAGAGAGAGAAAATAAAGTATTTATATATGTTCCTAGGAAACAAGTTTTATTAATTAACCCATCCTCTCAATCGCAACTGACGCCAGGCGCTTTTGTGAGAGAGCTCGGGGAGTTTTGTAAGTCGATGAATGTCGATGAAATATATTTTCTTAAGAATAATAATAATAACATATTTATAGAGAAATTGACAAATGAGATAAATAAAATTAACAAGTGGTCCGGACCCCGCTTAATAATTTTGAAAAATATTCAACGTATCGATGATGATGATGATAGAAAAGTAGTGTTAAATGACTTCCACCTTTTGCCCACAAGTGGCCACGCGGGCATAAGGCGGATGTATAATAATATAAAGAAATATTATTACTGGCCAGGGCTTGAAAACGATATTAAACATTTTGTAGGCAAATGCGAACAGTGTCAA
The DNA here is from genome assembly GCA_944739405.2 of Euclidia mi. Lineage (NCBI taxonomy): Eukaryota > Metazoa > Arthropoda > Insecta > Lepidoptera > Erebidae > Euclidia > Euclidia mi. The sequence goes on from OX123182.2 coordinate 819,738, forward strand.
AAGCAGAAATATTCGGTAAAAACTAAAGAGCCGATGAATATCACAACTACTGCAGGTTCAGCTTTCGAAAAGATATTTTTAGACATTGTAGGCCCTATAACTAGAGACAATGACAATTACACATATATAATTACGCTGCAATGCGAATTAACTAAATACGTCGAAGCGTATCCCTTGATTACCAAATCGTCGTCAGAAATTGCTAGAACGTTTGTTAATAATTTCATCCTTAGGTACGGAATCCCTATAGAAATAGCGACTGACCGAGGTGCCGAGTTCACATCCGAATTATTTAAAGAGGTTTGTCAACTGTTACATATAAAACAACTTCAATCCACAGCATATCACCACGAGAGTATTGGTGCACTGGAAAACGCTCACAAACACTTAGGTATGTATCTTAGGATTCAGACAGATAATCACCCGGACTACTGGAGTAGGTGGTTACCTTTCTGGTCTTTTTCGTACAATACTTCAGTCCATTCTCAAACTCGATTTACTCCATACGAATTGGTTTTCGGTAAGAAATGCATATTACCTTCTAACTTAAGCAAATTAACTGTAGACCCTATTTATAATTATGATCACTATCCCGTAGAGTTAAAATACAGAATTCAAACTTCATTAAAGGAAGCCCGTAAAAATTTAATACATAGCAAACAGGTCAGGAAAATAAGATATGATAATAGTATTAATCCCGTCACATATAAACCAAACGATCTTATATTATTGAAAAATGAAGCCGGCAATAAACTTGATGCTATCTACTTAGGTCCTTATGTTGTTGTTCGTGATATGACACCTAATGTTGAGATTATTAAAAACGGTAAATTGGACATCGTCCATAAAAATCGAACGAAATTGTTTGTAAACAAGAATGATAACACTTGATGCGACTTTTAGTTATCAATCATGCAATAAATATTTTTTTTTTACACTTTATAATTATTATTTTTGAATTTATTTTACACGAAACTATTTTAATGTATTTTACTTTTTTATATACGAATTAGTTATTGAAAGTTCATTATATTCGAACTGATTTTTTTTAATGCATATTGAATGTTTAATAATAGCATGTTATTGCGTATCTATTGATATTAAATAATTATAATGTATCAGAAATTAAAAAAAAAACTGTATATTTACGTTTTTTTTTTACTCTTCCCCGTGAGGTGTAGAGTTGTAATATTAATGTATACTTAGTATGTAAGGTTATGTAGTATGTAAGGATATATAATCATGTATTCATTGGAATAAAGACAGTCTTGATTCAACTTTCGTCTTAGTTTCATTTCATAAGACTCCCAACCATACACCTAGTACTTAATTCTAGGAAAACTAAATGCGTTAAATTTACTTTATCTAACGTTAGACAACTGGGACCTAATATTAAGCTGGATAGGGAGGAACTTGACACCGTAGACTCTACAGTGTTCCTAGGTATTACATTAGATAATAAGTTACAATGGGGTGCACATATAGCATGTCTTGCAGGAAAGCTCTGCTCTGCTGCGTATGCCGTCAGAAAAGTTAGGCAACTTACTGACATCGACACGGCTCGTTTATTATATTTTAGCAATTTTTACAGTTTTATGTCCTACGGCATTTTGTTATGGAGCAAAGCTGCGGATATTCAGAATATCTTCGTTCTACATAAACGACCACGAGCAATATACTTACATGTTAGGTGCAAAAGATAATCTTAGGGAACGCTTTATTTATTATTTATTTATTTTATTTTATAACTTTATGCACAAAATTTGTACAGAGGCGGACTTAATGCCGAAGGCATTATCTCCCAGTCAACCTTTGGGTGATGCAGAGAAACATGTAATAGGTGCATTTCTAAAATTAAAAGCAAGAAGAATGAAAACAAAAACCTACTTATTATTATGAAATAATATATACCTAATATACATACTTATACATACCATAAATATATACTATATATATATATTAATAAACACAATAATATATATTTTATAATTCTAATAAATATATACATATAATATAAAATAAATAAACTATAAAATACCTATGACGATTCAGTTAGTGCATCTAAATAATTCTGCCGAACTCTGGTTTTAAACGTGAAACGGTTAGTGGACATCCTGATATCAAGAGGGAGGCCATTCCAGAGAATGAATGGACATGAAAGGATGAATGGACTAGGCTAGAACTGGGAGAAGGACAAAGAAGCAGAATATTATCAGAGGAACGAAGATTTTTCTCATGAGTATTACAGAGAAACTGAAAATGGGAAGTTAAATAGGCGGGCGCACAAGGAGAGTGTAGTAAAGAATGAAGAGTACTCAAAGTACGCAAGCTACGCCGTTGACGAATGGGTAACCACCGTAACTTTAATCGGTACTCAGAAATGTGGTCAAATTTGCGGAGAATAAAAACGAATCTAATGCAATTATTGAGAAGGCGATCGAGCTTATTGAGAAGATCTGCATTAAGGTCGAGATAGCACACGTCACCATAGTCGATGATGGGAAATATTAAAGTCTGTACTAGCATTGTTTTAGTCCTGAATGGCAAAAAGTTCTTCAGGCGATAAAGCGAACGCAAGGCACCAGTGACTTTACGACTTACATTCACAACCTGGGTCCGCCAATTAAGGTTCGCATCAATATATAAGCCAAGATTCTTAACACTTGAACTGAACGGAATAATAGATCCATCAAAAATGACAGCTGGTAGAGATTGCAAGTCAACCCTGTTTAAAATACGGGAACTGCCAACGAGTATGGCCTGACATTTAGCAGGGTTCACTGCCAGTCCAAACCGCTCAGACCAGACCCTGATTGCGTTCAGATCTTGGTTTATCGCTGCTATGGCTGAATCTAGATTTTCTAAGTTGGACTGTGTATAAAGCTGTAGATCATCAGCATACAGATGATACGCACAATGAAGTTCGAGAGTAAGGAGATTAATAAATAATGCAAACAGAAGAGGAGAAAGTATTCCGCCTTGAGGAACACCACAGGTCAAATTACGCCATGTCGATGAAGATTCATCAACACGTACCGACTGCTGGCGCCCTCGAAGATAAGAGGAGAACCATTCCAGTGCCACAGGTGAGATCATTAGATAGGATAGGACTGAAAGGAGAAGGTCGTGACTGACGTTGTTAAAGGCGTTTGAGAAGTCCACCAAGACCAAAAGTGTAAGTCTGGTGTCCTCCACCCCCACCCTCACATCGCCAGTCACCTTGAGCAATGCGGTGACAGTACTATGTCCAGGTCTGAATCCGGATTGAAAAGGTGACAGGATGTTGTTTTGGTAAACAAATCTGGACATCTGCCTCTGAACGCATGACTCAAGTACCTTGGATAGAAAGGTAAGAATGGATATGGGACGGTAATGTGTCAGGAGAGTGGGATTCGCTATTTTGGGCAGAGGACGCACATAGGCTTTACGCCATATATCGGGAAATTGACCAGAGTCAAGGGAAAATGTTAGGATGTGGGTAAATACAGGTAAAATTTGTTCAAGGATAGCCATGATAATGCGACGACTAATGTCATCGCATCCCACGGCTTTGGACTTAATTGATAGGATAATCTTTTTGATCTCACCTGATGATAAAGGAAAAAACGAGAAGGAATTAATGTTCAGACGAGGTAAGCTAGACAAGAAGGCTATGGTTTGACTTTTAGTTTGGTCGTCCATAGTGGGAGTAGTAGAAAAATGACGATTAATGTCATCCAAACTAATAGTCGCCGGTAGAACTACTTGGCCTTGAGGTTACCCAATGCCTAGTGTCCTTAAAAACTTCTGTAGCGGCTGCTGACGCTACAAATTATATACAAGGCACGATATTGTGTAAGTGCGGCGCAGCAGTCGTCTCCACGCTCCCATACAGTTAGGTCGTAGCCTTATAGTTTATTTATAATTATGTGGTACCACAGTAAAAGTATATATTGCAGTATTTGGCATCTTTATTTATCTCTCTACTCATCATCTTACTAACCCCTACATTGGTGACCCCCGACAACGAACACGCAATCTTCGGCTGAGCTTCGGTAACGTGGCATCGGCGCACGTGCACATGGTCAGCGTAATCAAACAAGCGCATGTGCAGCGTGGCAACTGCGAGCAGCCAAGCAGCCTGGACACGAAGACATCCTGGACTCATGGGAGACGACTCGCCCTTTTCACTACGACCGAAAGGGCTTACGACCTAACTGTGCAGAACAGCTGAGTCAGGACACGTGCAACGTGTGGAGGATTTACATACACGTGCAACCAAAATGTGGCAAAGCAACGCGACGATCTGCCGATAACAGCGATCACGGCAACATGGGCAGCAGACGTATTCCGGAGCGGCACACGACGGCGGCGGCACTCTGAAGGACAGTGCGTACGTCGAGGCATATAGCGTAAGGCGTATTGACCTTGGTGGCAAGGCAGCATTCCGCACCAAGACGAACAATACGCAGCACACTCCGAGGACGGTGATCGACAAGGGACCGGCGGTGGCACTCCATGGAACAGGGCACGCGTCGTTGCGGCTGATCACACTTGGAAGCGAGGCTGAATACCACTCAGTGTTGGATTGCGCACCCTGTCATCCCTCATCACGGCCCAGGCAACATGGTGAAGATCACTGGCAGAATTGACAACGTTTTCGCTTCTTCGTACGACCAGCTCTCTGTACAAGCGGCTTACGAAGAGCAAATGGAATGTGTTAAAAACGGCAACGGTCTTATATATTGTGTTGTTATTGTGTTTTGGCATCTTTCTTAGTGTAAATTAATAATTGTATCAATCTAAAAATAAAGTCACTTAGTTTTTCGTTCTAGAGTTCCATACACGGTTAGTGTTTCTGCCAACTATGCATTCTCTGAACTACTACCATATATTAGCAGGGGATGAGTTAGTAACATTTTCAGAGATATGTTGGCGTTTAGCGTTGCGTACCATCTGGTTGCACCTGTTCCTAGCTGTTTTAAAAAGAGACCAATTGTCGTCGCACCGATCCTTTTTATATTTTCGGAAAGCCCGGTCCCTACGTCGCATCGCCATCCGAATGCCCTCGGTCATCCAAGGTGCAGGTGGACGTCTTAATTTGATCTTTCTAATGGGAGCATGCACATCGAACAACCTCGTAACCGTCTTGTTAAAAATATCCACTTTGTCATCGATAGTGTTAGTTAAGAGTATAGGAATTCTAACAGTAGCCTCGCAGTTCTTATTTGCTAATATATTGTACATTAGGCAAAATATAGGTTTATTTACCACAAAAAGCGATATACGTAATATAAATACTCGAAACAGTCATAGGTTATATGCCCCTTATCATCGTTTACATAAACTTAATAATTCTTTTGTAGGGCTAGGTATTCGTATATACAATAAAATACCAATTAGTCTGTAGGATTTTGGGTTAATCCTAGCAATGATATGAAATGATAAGACGCTTAAATACGATTAAAACTGATATATTGTCCAAATCGTCTAAAATTACGTGATACTGATGAATGATATATGAGAACGCGCGGTATGTTGAATGACCTAAGGCGAACTGAATTAAATATTAATTAATACAATTTTACAGTGCTAGAAAATGATGATGCGGCGTTTGAGGTGATTTTGCAATATAATTATGTATGTCGAGTGTGACTCGTACATGCTCCCAGGCCGGGAAACTGTGGTTAGTCTTGATGATGAGATGCGAGTCGAGACAGGGTGATTCATATTTAATCTAGGCTGTTTAGGGTTAGTAATGTTTACATTATTGAAATGATAATGATTCTTAATATATATATAACTTAGTCAGTTTCTGATAGTACGTATACGGAACGAAGTATCGGAGATGTACCGCGGTTTTGTTTAAGCACACGCGCACTTGTTTGGGGTAGACACAACACTTCACTACGACCACTTTTAGCACTACACTGCAATTGTTCACGTGACTATTGGTTCTCAACGTTGTGGATGATGGTAGGTGGTCTCTCCGCCACTGCCTGTGTCGTTCGATAGCGTCTTTTGCGTACGCATTTCACCAAGTAGATAATTGCCGCTAGTATCATAACTCCGATGATCGTATAAATGACAGTGTAATGGTGTACATCATGAGTAGACACTGTCTCTATTAATGGTATGCTATCTTTCATAGTATCTAATTGTTGTCTAATTTCTTGGAGCTGTTGAGTAGAATGCATCGAAATATCTGAATGGATTAAGGTAGGTATGGACACATTGATCATGTGATTGATTGGAGCTATTTTTGGTGCCTCAATTTCGGGAATTATCTTAATTTGACTTGTGTCTGATCTGTGTGAATACATATGGAAGTCAGTTGATTTAATTATGCAACCTGCTTTTAGTGTCAATAATCCACATAATAACTTCATTTGACACCGGTTACAACAATAATAAAAATATTAATTCAATTTATGCAATTCTCGCCATGTGTCGGAACACGGTCTATTTATGGATTTGCATACTCTTGTCCCGGGTACAACCTCACATAAACTCTGGTCATTCTTAATGTGATAAATAGGCTTACCCAACTTACATAAAACTAATTGGTTGTTTTGCTGTGTGCATTGTTTTAAATCGCTCTCAGTGATTGATATAAATGTGTCCTTTTTCAAATTAATCGCAACGTAATCTGCTGTAGGTATTACGGTTGCCATTTGGTTACCAATCAAATATGGGATGGGGATAAATCTGAAAATTTCGTACGTGTCTCTACCGATCAATGGAATCTTTATTTCTATGATAAGATATTTCAATGATATTCTGGTTCGTACTTGCAGAAGGTTGTATATTCAGCCAAATTGAAGTTATCAATGGGGGACGACAGATCCTTCGGCATCACACTTGATATAATGCTCAGTTCGCGTATTAACTGTTCCGGGCTGAGCAGTTGAAAATTGAATTTGCCATTATATATATATTGGTTACAGTGTCCAAGAGAGTTACTTGTATGCTCCTCAAACTTAATAATAAATTATTTGCAATGATAGCAGTTTCTATAAAGTCTGTAGTCAAGGAAAAATTCTGCATTCCTTCCTTAACTTGATTGAAAGAAGTTTGCATATTATTAAACTTCTGGTGAATAAGTTTATGATGCTGCTCCATGGTGTCCTCTGTTCTTTTCAGTAAGTTGAATTCTGCCTCTACTACCGACGTCTGATTCTTCCACAACTCCGCCAGATGATGCTCGTTACTTCTTATAGTAGCAATATCCTTTTCGTATTTTTCCGCAAAGTGCTCATCTAAAACGCCAAATAAACTATTTGCTACGTAGCCTACGCCGTCAATAAGACCACGACGCCGACGCTGACGTCGCACGCTCTTGTTACTTGTTTGATAATTCATTAAAATATTGTTATTATGCTGCAGTTCCCTATAGCCGTGTTGTAACTGTAATATAATTGCTGCGCAATGTGATTCCGTTTTTATTTTAGGGCATAGTATCTCCAAATATTCGATGTACTTTCGTAGAGTCGTGTTTCCTTTTTCGTAAGGATGGGTATCATAATACACAAGGCGCCAGTGATCGCGTATTAAATGCATGTTGGTAATAGGATCAAAATAAATACTGTTATTGTTTTGTAATTGCATGTTTTTTTTTTTTTTTGGCACCCGCCATCGCAGGGTGTTGAGCCCGTGTTCCCCTGACATAGTCAGAGGCCTTTCTTACTTCCGCATATCCGTCACTTTGCACTCGTCATCGAATTGGAAAGGGATTTGTTTGGGGATCTTTATTATTATATTGTATCTATTTTAATACATTTCATTATTTTAATTCATATATATGTATATAATTAAGCTAAGACTTCCTGCGAAGCGAACCATGCGCAGAAAGATCTATTAGGGAGTCCGAAGGTCATATTTAGTTAAATAAGATTCTACTCCCTACTCTATCTATTTCTGCGCATGACTTGCTCCGCAACAACAGTACAGAATTTAATAATCTTATCCCTTGTTTTGGGGTCCGCCATAAGGGTGCACAAGTTGTCCACCCTTATAGTGTCCCCTATTTCTTGTTGCAGATTATATCGTTCCACAACGTGGATAGGGCAATTTAATAAAATGTGGACTACGGACTCCGAGGTTTCCGGCTCACAGAGACACGACGGGTTCTCTTTACATTTGAATCGGTGTAAATATTCAGAGAACCCGCCGTGTCCCGTTAGTACTTGTGTTAGTATCGCTGTCAGGTCGATTTTGCGGACCAGCCGGTACGCCTCCACTGCGTCCGGGAAGAAGAGTTTCGTCACAGCGGCGGTGTCCCCTTCTCTATACCTCCGATTCCATTCGTAAAGCGATTCCTGACGGATCTGTCGCTTCACGAATGAAATCGGGCACTTGTCGTAGTGCGGTGCTGTTTTTAATTTCAGAGCGGCCTCTTTCGCCACGCCAGCAGGTCAGCCCTCTCGTTCCCTGTATGACCTGCATGTGCTTTTATCCAAAACAAAGACACAGTTTTGTTCTGGATCCTCGCCTCAAGCAGGTTTTTACGAGCCTTGACCGCTAGCGGGTGAGTCGCCTTGTTATTTACGACGGTTTGAAGGGCCGCGCGTGAGTCACTGAAGACTCCGAAGCTCGCTTCAGAGCGGGCCGCTATCTCCGCTGTGGCCTTCCATATGGCAAGCAGTTCCGCCTGGTACACCGTACAGTAGGATGGCAGTTTGAGTTTGAAGGCCCGGTCTTCGGCCTCACCAGTCCACACGGATAGTGCGGCCCCGACCTTGCCCTCAATCCTACTGCCATCCGTGTATATTTTTACGTCTTGGTTGGCGTTTGCCAACACATCCTCTGGGTGCACCAAATCAATGAACTGCATGCTTATATGCATGGCCGGATGCGGCCTGCTTCTGTAGGGCTCCATCGTCTCTACCTCACTGTCCCCAAGTTCCGGCCGCGACACCCCCTTCCTCGCCTCGAACAAGGCTGCAGCTTCCTGCACCCTAAGGTCGAGAGGGAGTATTCCGGCCAGGACTAGGGCCGCGTTCAGGGACGGGAGACGGTCCTGTATGCCCTGCAGAGCTTTTGTGCAAAGCCTCTCTGAAGGAGATTCAGCTGCTTCTGCACGCCCTTCTTTTTTACTGCCGGTGCCCATGCACTTGCTGCGTACAACATTATAGGTTCCACCACTGCCGTGTACATGCTCCTGATAACCTCTGGGTGGAGACCCCAGCTAATTTTCGCTGCTCTTGACAGCGACTTATAAATGGCGAAACACTTTCTTACAGCGCCAGTTATGTGCGCGTTAAACGTGAGTTTATCATCGATAGTGAGGCCCAGTATTTTGATATTTCTAGACATCTCGATGTCGATCCCGCCCATGTTCAGGTGTGGAGTGTCATATTTCAGCCGATTAGTGATAAGCATGGCCTTGGTTTTATGCGGCGCAAATTTAAGTTTGTTCTTGACACCCCAATCCCGAACATGCGCGAGAGCGGCATTCGCCTTGGTCTGAATTTCCACCGCTGTGTCGCCCAGGAAGACGAGAACCACATCGTCGGCAAATGCCTGGCTGTAGTCCCCGCGCAAATGTAATTGCATGTTGCTATATACGGCTTGCTGTGAAGGGGCGATGACCGTGAATAATAATAATATAGATAGAGCCACTTTAGTGAAACTAACAGGCTTGTTACAAGGCCGTTTCGGCGATTTTGTTTCTTGATTTCCTTGCTGATTTTGATCCTGTAGTTTTTGTTCATCGCTTGGAGTTGGTAGTAATATAGACAGCTTGACAATAGGACGCTTCATAAATCCGTTTTTCGTTTTGAGTGTTACGAATCTAACATAGTTGTCGCGTCCCGGATGCAGCTGCACGACCTTCGCGAGCGCCCACTTGCCGGGCGGTAGGTTGTCGTCTTGGATAACAACTACGTCGCCAATCTTGATATTTTCTTTTGGCTGTCGCCACTCAGTCCTTGTTGACAGTTGAGTGAGATATTCGCGGCGCCATCGCTCCCATAAGTCGCTTACAATCTTTTGTACTAAATGCCATCTCGTTCTCAAATCCTTCTCCGTTTCGTAAATTGTTAGTAATAGTCCGTTACCCAAAAAGTGAGATGGTGTAAGGAAATCTATTTCCTCGGGATCATCTGATAATAAACATAGTGGTCTTGAATTTAGAAATCCTTCTATTTGTGCAAGTATGGTATTGAATTCCTCATATGTGAGCCGCTGCTCTCCTATAACTCGGTTGAGGTGGTACTTCATGCTTTTGACGGCGGCCTCCCATAAACCGCCCGCCGACGGCCACGACGGGGCATTGAAGTGCCAGTTTATACACAATTTTGCTACCTCTGCTTTACATTCTGATTGATTTATTGATTCTCTGATCTGTTCAAGTTCTGTCTGTAATACTTTATTCGCACCGATAAAGTTGCTGCCTTGATCACTGTACATGTGCCCTTGGACACCGCGCCTAGCGGCTAGTCTACGAAGAGCGGCGAGAAACGTTGACGAAGTCATGTCAGAGACTAGCTCTAAATGCACCGCTTTATGGTGGACGCACACCTATCCGAGGCGAACGCGTCGAACGAATCGAAGTCAAGGAGGCCTCGCACATTAGCAAGAATCGACCGCGCCGAAAGAATCGACCGCGCCGTAAGAATCGAGCGCATTGAACAAATGGTTTCCATTTCCTTTACGCCTGTCGCACTGTTATTACATGTGAATTGTGATGGATCTTGACGAGGTTTTTATTTGTCAGTGCTTTATTAATGGAAGGTGAAGAAACAATGCGGAAATAGTACTCGCGCGTTGCTCTGTCATACCCAACTGATAGAATGCGAGCGCATCGGACGAATCGACCGCACTAACCGCGCCGAATTTGATGACGTCATTCGAATTCTACTAGGATTTCTGAGGTTCTTCCATATTCGGACGATTCGACGCGGACAAGTGTGCGAGGTTTCATGAGATTTCATATAAAGAATTCTAAAATTCGTTTCGTTCGACGCGTTCGACGCGTTCGCCTCGGATAGGTGTGCGTCCACCATTAGTGGCCATGCAAATGAATATCGCTACGTAACCCTTCGTCGTTTGCTAATTGTTTGAGCGTCCTCATAGCGAGAAAGGGCGCGGCCTTAGTGCCGTAAGTAATAGTTGCTAATTGATACTCCTTTACAGGTTGAATCTGATCGTCCATAGGTCGCTGGTTCAGATCCGGCTCGAAGGACCATGTAGGATTTTGGGTTAATCCTAGCAATGATATGAAATGATAAGACGCTTAAATACTATTAAAACTGATAATTATATTGTCCAAATCGTCTAAAATTACGTGATACTGATGAATGATATATGAGAACGCGCGGTATGTTGAATGACCTAAGGCGGACTGAATTAAATATTAATTAATACAATTTTACAGTGCTAGAAAATGATGATGCGGCGTTTGAGGTGATTTTGCAATATAATTATGTATGTCGAGTGTGACTCGTACATAGTCTTTTAGATACCATTTAGTACATTTAAAACTAAAATAAAAGACTGCCTTATTCAGAAAGGTTATTATACTATTAATTATTATTTCAGTGATAAGGATAGTTGGTCACTTACGCTAGACAACTCATGATCCTTATACGTAACTAGCTTTCGCCCGCGGCTTCGCCAGCATGAAATTTTAATAAAGGGTAGCCTATGTACTTCCCCGCGTTTCAGAATATTCATGTCTAATTTCATCACAAACGGCTCTGCAGATTAGCCGTGTAACATACACATAAACAGATAATACTTAAAAATTACTTATGTTTTCATAATCGTCGAACTTCAGGTAAAGATTAGTTTGTAGGTATATTATTGAAGTTATGAAGAGCTTATATACCTACTGAATATAACAGCAGCAAAAATTAAAACTGAAAGCATTACCACAAAGTACATATCAGACCGTCCCTCCACCCCGCTGTGCTTAAGGACGCGTTTACAAAATTAGTAGGTACAAAATCGCGTCACTACAGCGACACGGCGGCAACAGTACGTACTACGTACGGTAACTTGCGGAAATGTAGTTCAACTAAATAACTTTGAGACTTAGAATTTTTTGTGATATGTATCTATGTGTTATAGGCCTGGCTGTGCAAATTACGTACAAATAAGTTACTTATTTTTATATACCTACCTAAATGGACATTATTACTTTATTTTTTCCATTATGTTGATTCAGGATATATTTCGGTATTTAGATATTATTTTGTTTCTTGCATTGAAATCTGGTACCTAAGATCATGTGGACTGATGGTATACCATCCCATTCAAGTGTTGCGACTGGAACTCATAAAAGAGTAGACCTAGTTATGCCAGGTTGGGGCTCATTTTATTTGTTTTAGTGAGACCCTACCACTGGTACTAGTGAAGTAACCTTCCAAGGTTATTCGATGAGTCTTACTGGTACTCTTATGTGAGTAGAGCTAGGCATGCCGAGTTTGTGCTCATTTTGTTTGTACATAAGAGACCCTACCACTGGAACTTATGAAGTAACCTTCCAGGATTATTAGATGACTCTTGCTGGTACTCATATGTGAGTAGAGCTAGGCATGCCGAGATTGGGCTCATTTTGTTTGTACATAAGAGACCCAACCACTGCAACTTATGAAGTAACCTTTCAGGGTTATTCAATGACTCTTGCTGGTTCTCATATGTGAGTAGAGATAGGCATGTCGAGTTTGGGCTCATTTTGTTTGTACATAAGTGACCCTACCACTGGAACTTATGAAGTAACCTTCCAGGGTTATTCGATGACTCTTGCTGGTACTCATATGAAAGTAAAGCTAGGCCCAAACTCGGCATGCCTAGCTCTACTCACATATGAGTACCAGCAAGAGTCATCGAATAACCCTGGAAGGTTACTTCATAAGTTCCAGTGGTAGGGTCACTTATGGACAAACAAAATGAACCCAAATTCGGCATGCCTAGCTCTACTGACATATGAGTACCAGTAAGAGTCATTGAATAACCCTGGAAGGTTACTTCATAAAATGCAGTGGTAGGGTCAGGGTCTCTTATGTACAAACAAAATGAGCCCAAACTCGGCATGCTTAGCTCTACTCACACATGAGTACCAGCAAGAGTCATTGAATAACCATGGAAGGTTACTTCATAAGTTCCAGTGGTAGGGTCTCTTATGTACAAACAAAATGAGCCCAAACTCGGCATGCCTAACTCTACTCACACATGAGTACCAGCAAGAGTCATTGAATAACCCTGGAAGGTTACTTCATAAGTTCCAGTGGTAGGGTCTCTTATGTACAAACAAAATGAGCCCAAACTCGGCATGCCTAGCTCTACTCACACATGAGTACCAGCAAGAGTGATTGAATAACCCTGGAAGGTTACTTCATAAGTTCCAGTGGTAGGGTCTCTTATGTACAAACAAAATGAGCCCAAACTCGGCATGCCTAGCTCTACTCACAAATGAGTACCAGCAAGAGTCATTGAATAACCCTGGAAGGTTACTTCATAAGTTCCAGTGGTAGGGTCTCTTATGTACAAACAAAATGAGCCCAAACTCGGCATGCCTAGCTCTACTCACATATGAGTACCAGTAAGAGTCATTGAATAACCCTGGAAGGTTACTTCATAAGTTCCAGTGGTAGGGTCTCTTATGTACAAACAAAATAAGCCCAAACTCTGCATGCGTATCTTTACTCACATATGAGTACCAGCAAGACTCATCGAATAACCTTGGAAGGTTACTTCACTAGTACCAGTGGTAGGGTCTCACTAAAACAAATAAAATGAGCCCCAACCTGGCATAACTAGGTCTACTCTTTTATGAGTTCCAGTCGCAACACTTGAACGGGATGGTATACCATCAGTCCAGATAATCTTACCAGATTTCAACGCAAGAAACAAAATAATATCTAAATACCGAAATATATCCTGACTCAACATAACGGAGAAAATGAAGTAATAATGTCCATTTATACAAAAGAAATTTACTTGTACGTAATTCGCACAGAATACGAGAAGTATCAAATTGATTTTAGCGAATATTTTGTATTCGTATATTGCTTTTTTCGTCTTCGGGCTGCAGCGACAAGCGACATAGAGTCCACTTCCGACGGCGCTCAAGCGCAGACTGAGATCTCATGTTGTCTTCTTCTCACCTCCCCTGCTGGGGTGGTGGGGAATCCTTTGGAGGTTTACTCCTTTAGGAGGTCTTCTGCGCGGTCCACTACTGTGGACCGGTCATTGGGTTAGCCGCCCTCGAGGCTAACCAGCCGGGTGAATCTCCGTTGGGAGAGGCCCAGTTAGTCGCCTGCGAGAGGGCGGCGGCTGGTCGTCTGGCTGGTACGGTGGTAGTGGCGGTGATGAGGCCCCGCTCGAGGGAACCGAGATCAGTTCCCGAGCGGGGCGCTTCAGTCTCCTCCGGATGAGCGTGGTTGAATCTGGATGGGGGAGGGGAGCGATGTTGACGAGGTGGGGGTGTTCTGAGCGATCTGCACGCTCGAACATACCCCGGGCCAACCCGCTCACAAATCCCTTGATCGGCTCCCATTTGAGGTCCCGATAGATGGTCGCGTTCCTGAGGTACCTGGGCGCGTCCACCGCCAGGCGAAGACACTTGTTCTCCACCCGCTGCAGTCGCTGCCGTGTGGTCTCTGCTGTCAGGTTGTACCAGGCCGGCCCCGCATATGTGAGGCGCGACCTGATATAGGTTTTATAGAGAGCCAGCTTGGCTCGCAGCGGCAGTCTTGAGGACAGCAGCGGGCGAAGTTTCGCCCTTGCAACCTGGGCCTTCGCGGTGATCGTGTGGACATGGTGGGCCATCGTCAGATTCCTGTCGATGGTGACGCCCAGGTACTTGACCGTCGGCGACCAAGGGATTTCCTCCCCCATCAGCTTCAGGCACGGCGGGTACTGTACCCGTCCAGTTACCAAAGCCTGGGTCTTGGACACGTTGCACTTGAGCCTCCACTTCTTCAGCCAGCCCGGGAGCGCCTCAAGTGTCGGGCTCAGCTTCCGTGCAGCGTGTCTGGCATTCCGGGAGCTGGACAGGTACGCAGCGTCATCCGCGAACAGCGCCAGCTTCACCTCGCCCACCACAGGAATGTCGTCCGTGTAGTGGGCGTACAAAACAGGGGAAAGGCAGCTCCCCTGTGGAACTCCAGCTTTGATTGTCCTCTCCTCTGACGTGACGTCCTCGACGGCCACGTGGAAGGTTCTCCCTCGGAGAAATGATGCGATGACCGTGATGAGTTGTCGTGGGATAGTGGACGTCGACAATTTGTAAATGAGGCCATCATGCCACACTCTGTCGAACGCCTTCTCCATGTCGAGCATCACGGTCACCGTGTGGCCTCGCTTGTTCATCCACGTGGCCATCTCGCCCAGTACGCGAGTCAGCTGTAGCGTGGTTGAATGCGCTTGGCGAAACCCGAATTGTTCGGGCCTCGGGGTGAGGTGCGGGGTGATTCTCGCCAGCAGCAGCCGCTCGAACACCTTGGACGTCGTCGAGAGGAGAGTGATGGGCCTGTAGTTCTCCGGCTTCCTGGGGTCCTTGCCGGGTTTGGGGAGTACAATAACCCGGCCACGCTTCCAGATGGTCGGGAAGTGGCCGGTCCTCAGGATGCCATTGAAGAGCTGGGTCGCTGCAATCAGTGATTTCCGAGGAAGTCGATGCAGCGCGGAGTTCGGGATGCCGTCCTCACCAGGCGCCTTCCGGGGGTTGGTTTTGCGGATCACCGCTGCAACCTCTTGCGGGGTCACCAGCAGGTCACCTCCATCCGATGAGACGAGGGGCGTTGAGAGGTAGGTCCGGACTAGCTCCTCTACCTCTCGTGAGTGGGCCTCGTCTTGGACCTCGTGGGGGGTGAACTGTTGTTCGAGGCTGCTCGCGATGATCTCCGCCCGGTCTTCGGCCTTATAGCGCAAAAGGCCGTCTCTTCCAAGCAGGGGGCGCGTCGGGTTTGGGTCCGCAGACAGCTGTCTGCAGAGGCGTGACAGCGAGGCCTGGTTGTCCTCGATGTGGGACAGGTGTTGCTCCCACTCGTCCCCCCTGTGCTCCCACAGGGCGGCCTTGAGCGCGTTGGTGAGGCGGTTGTACCGGGTTTTGTCCCGGGGGTGCCGAGTTCTCATCCAGGTCTTCTTGGCATCGCGCTTTTCCTCGAGCAGCTTCCGTATCGAGGTGGGAAGGGGTGCCCGCCTCTCGGAGTTGGACCTGGTGCTCGAAGATGCTCGAAGCGCGGCCTGAATGGTGCTGGAGAGCTCCTCGGCGGCTGCGTCGACTTCCTCAGAAGTGTGGATGGTGAGCGGCTGGTGGTAGCCGGCCAGCTCCTCCTCATACTGGTCCCAGTTTGTCTGGGTGCGTGGTCTCGGCAGGTTGACCATCGTCGCGGGTTCCCTGAATACCAGCAGTACCGGTCGGTGGTCGGAGGGCAGGTCTGGCAGGACCTCTTGCGTGGGAGGCGCCCTCAGTCCTCGGGAGATCAGGATGTCCAGCACGTTGTCATTTCGCCCCGAGGGATCCAGCCGGGTAGGCTCTCGTGGGCCGGCGACTTCGTAATTATAGGTGCTGGCATCCTGAAAGATGAGCTCCCCCGCTCGGTCGCTGCTCGCGCAGTGCCATGCCGGGTGCTTGGCGTTCAGGTCTCCCGCGATGATGGTGGGCGTGGTTGGAAGAAGAAGCTTCCTCAGCTCGGCCACGTTGAAAGTGTTCGTGGAGCCGGTCCCTGGTGGTCGGTAGGCCGCATAAAGGCGCATCTCCCATCCGCCGACTTGGACATCAACACCGAGGGCGTAGATGGTGTTATGTCTCTTCGGCTCGACGAGTTGATGCACCATTGTCCTCCTCACCAGGACAGCAAGTCCCCGGTAGGCTGTGCCTGCCGGCGAGACCTCATCCTGCCTGTACACGATGTACCCCGGGATCTTGAGTGGGGTGGTGGTCTTCAGGTGGGTCTCGCTTATCAACATGATGTCGACTTGCTGCTCCTTGACGAAGAGGCGTAGGAGGCCTATCTTTCCAGACAGGGACTGGGCATTCCAATGGACCACCCTGAGCGGCTTATCCATTGGAGGGGATGGTCTGCAGCATTCCTGTGACATCTATGTCGCCGGCCCTAACCTTCTGGGCGAACAGAGAGAGAAGGGCGGCGAGCTGTTCTTTTTCGCTGGTGGCGGAGGCTGGCTTGGCAGGTTCATCCGCTACAGTGGCCGCAGGTGGTTGGTCCGATCCGAGCTGAGGCTTCTTCTTCTTCTTCTTTTTCCTCTTCGACTGAGTGGCAGCTTTCTCAGCCGGAGCGTTGGCTTTGGCCATCAGCGTTGCCGCGGCAGATTCCCCGACTTGGTTGGGGTGGGCGACTAGTTGGGGAGGGCCCGTCTTGGCCATGAGTCCCACTTTGCGGCTGCGTACTTCCCGCTTATAGGCGGGGCAAGCGGGACTGCTGGCGGTGTGGGCGCCTTGGCAATTTGCGCAGGTCGGTGGTTGGTCCTTGGGGCGTGGGCAGTCCGAGGCGTGGTGTCCGCCACCACAACGCACACAGGCAAGGGGCCTTTGGCAGTTGTGGGAGCTGTGCCGGAAGCCCTGGCATCGGTGGCATTGCGAGGGGCCCTTTTTGCCCCTCCAGGCCTCCACTGTCACTCCTGGCATCAGCAGGACCTCGTTGACCGCGTACGCGGCCCTCGCGGCTTCGGGGGTCTTGTCCACCTCCGCGAAGAAGATGCATCCCGGTCTGCCCGTTCGGGCCCGGATATGCTTACTGTACCTGACCGGTACTCCCTTGTCGGTCAGGTCTTTGGTGATCTCCTCCGCGGGGGTGTCGGCCGGAAGACCTCGGATGGCCACCTTCAGCGGTCTCGCCGAGGGGGGTGCGATGGCGTAATATGGCGCCTGGTCTTGGCCCAGGTTATCCAGGTACGCCTGTATGACCCGGAGCTCCTGGTCATCACGGGGCGCGAACCTGATTCCCTTGCCAAAGGGGCGACCGTTGGGAGCGTGGCCAAGTTGGTCGGCCAGCTTCTTGAAGTGGACCGTCCAGTTATCCAGCCGGTCCACAACAAATACGGCCTGCTTCTTGGTGGTTGTGGTGGTGGTGATGGTGGTGGTGGTGGTAGGGGCAGCGGTGGTTCCGACTGTCGGCTTCGGTGGAGGCGCTGATGCTCCGACGGGAGTGAGTCCTCCAGGTCGGGCCTCTTCACCGTCTGGTGGTCGTCCTCCTCTTCGCGCGGCCTCTTGGTAGGCGCTGCGACGGAGGGGGTGATCTCGGGGGTGGTGGTGGTAGTGGTGGTGGTGGGGGTTGGGTCGGTGGTGGTGGTGACAGGTGATGAGTCACCGTGTCCCGCTCCTGGAACTTGCGTGGTGGTCGCCCGCTCCGGCGTATGCGCTGGTTCGGGCGAGGTGGTGGTGGTGGTGGTGATGGTGGTCAGGCCGGTAGTCGCCGTGGTGGTGGTGGCGGCAGTGTCCGGTCCGGTAAATATGTCCGGAAACACGGCCTGGACCACTTGTATTGTTTTGAAGTCGTTGGGGGTGAGTTCCTCCTTCCTCCTCTACCCCAGCAGGACGTCCATCGCCCGGAAGTAGGCCTCAACCTAGCGCTGCAGGCCCCGCGTGATGCCACCTTTCGCACGAAGGGCGTCGAAAGCACGAAGATCGCCCTCGTGTTCCGCACGCCTGGTCTGCAGCTCCGGGGTGGTATTAGCCCCCATTCCAGACGATCCTTGTTGCTGTTCCTCCATCTCGGGATAGTGCCGTCACGCGGCGCCTAAGCGTGGTGGCTGGATGCCAGTCACCGCGCAGTCGGGAGTCGGGGCTTGGCGCTGGTGCCAGACCAACCCCTCCCACACGGCGAGGGCACCACCACGCCGGCAATCAACTAGGAGGCACTCCCCGCACGATCCTGTCGCGACAGAACCGGGCGCAAACAATGGCAATTTTATAATAAAATTATCTTGTTTCGCAAATGTAAACAAAGGCGCCCGAGCGTTGGCGAGCGAGCGAGCCGTGTCGAGCGGCACGTGCGATCGCCTCGACGTCCGCGGCGGTCTCTGAGATCTCATTGCAGAATTTGGATATATAAATCAAGAAGATGGCTAAATAAAACGAACCTTATTGCCACACATTAAGACACACGTATGCGTGCAAAATAGAAGAAAAATGTAAGATGATTTTTTGCTTTTTTTTTGAGTCAATTTACAATATTTTGAAAAAAAAATCTTATTGTTTTTGAGTTGACTATATTTACTACCCTATTCTATCTTTGAAAATCTAAATAAATGTAAAAATAGAGAGAAAATTGTACCCAAAAATAGCAGTATATGCCTATTTTTGATTTAAGAGGCCGTTTCGAATCGATTTTACATTAATATTAATTAAATATTTTTTATTTATTTTCAAATTGATTTATAGATAAAAAAGTAATCAATTTATCGTAATCATTAGTTTTATTAGTTATTATCTAAAATTGTCGTAAAATGTACCGGAAATATGTGGTTTTTTGATACAAGCGTAAACGCGTCCTTAAGCGCGCCAACTCATAGGAAGCTTTTAATGACGCTGCGATTAGGTCAAATATATCAAAATCAAAATCAAATAATTTATTTGCCGAAATACTGTGACAAGTGGTGTTACAAATAATGACATTAAAGTTACAAGTATTTGGACCAGAATAGTGGCATGCAAACATTGATGAAAGTGTAATAAATTTATAATGTCAAGTCGAAAAATAAGTCATTATTAAATCAAGGTTCAGAATAATTAAATAAAATGTCATACAGTTAAAATATAGTCAATTGTAGGATAAAAATACCAATTAATATATGAATAATTAATGGACGTCCAGCTATTATAACTAAAGCAAAATAATAAATTGTAAATTAAATTTAAATTGCATAATAATAAAAATAATAATAATTTAAATTAATTTAAATGTCACTGTATAATTTGTCATCTAGATAATCCATTACTGTATAATAGCATTTATTTATTAAATATTCATTTAATTTTTTCTTGAACAAATAAGACTCATATTCTTTGATTGTTTTTGGCAGTTTGTTGATATCGTGATAACATTTAAACTATTGGTCCAAACTACTGACTGTAAAAGACAAAGTTCATCTACATTAAATACTGATCTGGCAATAAATCTATCAATTTTGAAAACAATTTGATAACTACTCTAGAATGAGCATTGTAAAATACATAAATATATTGTTTTATATTATACTGTTTTATTACAATAAAAATAATGTAGTTCAGTAAGTTCTAGCTACCTCTCATCAATCTTGGGTATTGATCAGACAAATATAAAATCGTTGGGCAAGTGAATTTTTTTAATAATGTTTACTCTGGATACGCCCACAACATTTTTTTTAGTTAATTTTATTTTCAAGTTTTCAGTTTTGTTGTTAGTTGATACTACTCATTCTTTTTCATAGTGAGCCCTTTTCTACCAATCAAGCCCTGTCATTCGATACCCATATTGAGGTATTTGTGGAAAATAAATAATCCGCCATTTTGTGGCAGCGGCCATCTTGGATTTTTCATAGTGAGCTCCATTCTACCAAACCCAATTTTTTAAATAAAAATTTGATGTGATCCGCCATTTTGTATCGGCAGCCATCTTGAATTTACAATCATTTAAATATTATCATTAAATCTTGATAACAATATAAGTGTATACCAAATATCAATAGTGTATATCAATCATCAGGAAGGGGGTAAAATTCCAATGACTAAATTTTACCCAAGCAAACAAATAAAGATAATACAGGATTTTTGCCGACTTAGTTCATATTTTACCTTATAGTATGGCAACATTATAGAAAATCTTTATAAATTGTAGCCTATGTGTTATTCTGATGTATAAACTACATTACTTTAAAGTTTCATCCAAATCCGTTCAGTAGTTTTTGCGTGAAAGAGTAACAAACATCCATCCATCCATCCATCTTCACAAACTTTCACATTTATAATATTAGTAAGATTAGAATTATATAGATATTTTGCATGTTTCAGTTAATCTTTGAATATATATTTCTAGTTCTTTTAAATTACTGTTCATGTATTATTAGGTCATTCAACTTACTACATTTACATTTGCATTGTTGTTCCACTAATTTTATTAAAGTTTTACTGCACTGTAAGATGAAGATAACTCGTGATCATGGGCTGTAAACTAATGTTTTTGTAATTTTGTGTATTCATATACAGTCACTTAGGTAACATACATTTCCACCATAGTTCTGAACATGGTCGCGAGTTGCCTACATTATAAGACGTAAGTGAATGCTCCTGTTACACAATATTCACATTGGAAGGTTAACTTCTTCTTCTTCTTTCTCTTAGCGTTATCCCAGTCTCAACCTTTGGTCCGCTTTCTAGTCTAACCGGATTTAGCTAGTAATGGCAATAACGGTTGTTTTGCAATAATGAATTATCCTGTTGCGTTATTATGTAATAACTGTTATTTTAAACTGTTGTCGTTATCCTGTTGTTGTTTCACAAACACTGTAAAGAAAGCATTGGTCCGATATATACATTAAATATGTACTTCACGACAACGACAACGACAACGTCGACAACAGACAACAGTGACAACTGACAACTTGACAAGCCATAACAATAACAGGATAACTAAAATAATAAGATTCCCAAAAATAACTTAAGCAAGTATGACTCTTTATTACGTTTCGTGAAAGAGTATAATGCCGTAAGGTTGGCGCTGGGATAGTCGTGAGGCTCGGGAGCGGCGACTCGGCGAAACTCGAGCGCTCGTGCGCCTATCGTCATCTCTCTCACACACTCGTGTTGTGCATATTGCATGCCTACTCTTACCTATCCTGTTGTCATTTTAGCACGATAACAGCACGTGCGCCTATCGTCATCTCTCTCACACACTCGTGGTGTGCATATTGCATGCCTACTCTTACTCAAAAAAAAACTCAAAAAAAAACTCAAATAATGCATTACCATAACTGTTATTGTAATAACGACCATTACTAGATTTAGCTGAATATTAGCTTTTCCACGGAGCGACTGCCTGTCTGACCTCCGCAACCCGAAGGGATAGCGATATTCCATGGTTTAGACTAGTGTCAGTTTATTTAGAAGGTACTGACGCCTTGTAACGACTGTCAAAGATCTGCATGACAACCGGGACCGACGGCTTAACGTGCTCTCCGAGGCACGGGACAAGTGATAATTAACAATTTAATACGCACATAACTCCGAAAAGTCATTGGTGCGCACAGTGGATTCGAACCCGATACCCTCTGCATGGCAATCTGTTGGTATATCCACTCGGCTATCGCCGCCCATTGGAAGGCTAACTAAGGCACTTAATTTAGTAACTGCATTAATTTCTTAAGTATTATGTCTGCAACTAAGTAATTACTATTTACAAGTAATTAAGCACAATGTGAAACAGTTGCAGCTCTTTACAATAATAAAATACATATATGTACCATAATATTGGCGATTCAAAAGAGTGGCCACGAGTTTTATTGCCCGTTCTTTCTCGTTCTCGTGGTTCTACCTATTGCTATGCGAACGTGGCAGTAAATGTAAATGTAGAAGCATTAAGTAATTCGATTTAAAAAATTGACGTTCATTAAGCGTCACCTTGTGACCTAGATGAATAAACGATTTTGACTTTGACATGGCTTGCTGCAAACACTGCGCAGGTCTGACTTCATTATATCCTCCATCTGTTTAAATGATGTATTAGGTGGGAGAGTACTTTCC
The DNA here is from genome assembly GCA_944739405.2 of Euclidia mi. Taxonomy (NCBI): domain Eukaryota; kingdom Metazoa; phylum Arthropoda; class Insecta; order Lepidoptera; family Erebidae; genus Euclidia; species Euclidia mi. Next base: position 842,404 of record OX123182.2, read on the forward strand.
TAAATTATTTTATTTCTTATTGTTTGGCTAATGAACTTATACGAGTATACTAAACCTACTTTAAAATGATGTTGTAGTTTGGTTAATATTTTATGCTACGAGTACATACCGTCAATATTAAGTTATAAATTCTTAGTTTATGCACTATAGTTACAGTCACTTACTTTTTATTTTTCAGGTACTACTGTATCTTTAAACAGAATACTACAATCAAACTTAATTTATTTAAAAAAAAAGCTACGGACGCTATTAATTATACTTTAAGTGTTTTACAAAATAAAAGAGAAAATGTGGACGTAATCTACCGACAGCTTTTTGAAGAGGCTAAAGAAGTAGCTGAGCAGCTAGATGTAGAAATGAAATGCCCCAGAATAGTATCAAAACAAATACATAGGGCCAAGAACCAACCTGCTCAATCTGCTGAAGAGTATTTCCGTAGAGCTATATATACATCCCTCTTCGAGATTCAATAATAAGTGATCTCCAGGACCGCCTGTCTCCTGGTGTACTTAATTTGTTTCAGCTGAGCGTTTTCATGCCAAAATCCGAATATAGTAATGAAGACATTGAAACTGTTAAACAACTAGCTACCGACTATACATTATTACTAGATAACACTCCAGTTTCTGTCATTGTAAATGAATAACGGCTGTGGATGGTGAAGTGGCAGGCGTGGCAGCGGAGCCAGGACATACCGCAGTCGATTTCTGATCTTATTTTAAATTGTGACATCGATATGTATCCTAAGATAAGATTTTTTTTATGTATTATGGCTACCTGTCAGTGTAGCGACAGCAGAAAGGTCTTTCTCTACGTTGCGCAGAATAAAATCGTGGCTAAGATCTTCAATGGTTGAAGATCGCCTAACCGGACTGGCACTACTCCACTTTCATAAAAAGTGCATAAACAATGTCTCGAATAAGTCAACATTAAATTTGGAACATTTTTGGCAGAAACCACGATACTAAAATAGCTGAGTGTAATTATTGCAAAAATCTTATTCGTACAAAACAATTATCACGAATTTAAAACAGCACCTGAAACTGAAACATGTCGGTGTGTATCAAGATTTTTTAACAAGATCCTCGGGACCGGGCATAGCAAGTTCAGATAACAATTTAAATTTTCATGTTAATGTTGGTGGCGGTACTAACAGCGGGCATGGTGAAGCTAGTGAAGGGCAATCAGACCCCACGAATGTCATTAGTAATGAGGATGAGCAAGCACATCAACCATCTCCAAGAAAAGTTCAGAAGCAAATGGCGCACTATTTAGGTCGGAAAATACGTCCAGACAAAAACAAGAAGTTAGACAAATCTTTATTGAAATTGATAACTAAAGACTTGCAGCCTTTTTTCATCGTAGAGGACGAGGGCTTCAGAGCATTTGTGTCGGATTTAAACCCAGGATGCGAACTGTCTAACAGAAAGACGTTATCTTCAACACTATTGACTGAAGAGTATGTTGGTAAACGAGCCCAATACCAGCAAATGGTGCGTCAATGTTTAAGTATTTGTGTTACTTTAGATTGCTGGACATCAAAGAATTTACAAAGTTACATGGCCGTCACAGGGCATTTTATAGAAGAAGACGGTTTGACGGTCAACATACAGGAGAAAGAATAGCCATTTAGCTGCAGCAAATTGCGACTACCTGGGGCATACAGGATAAAATAAATTTTATGGTCCCCGACAACGCGTCTAATATGTTGTCTGCTGCTAGAATATTAGGCTGGCCACATTTCGGATGCTATGCGCATAAATTAAATTTAATTGTGCAATCAGGTCTCAATGATCCATTAATATCAAGCACGATTACAAAGGTGCAAAAGACGGTAGCGCACTTTAAAAGAAGCGCTATCGCTAAAGAACGTCTTTTAAGGTACCAGATGACGAATCAGGATATTGCTCAACCGAAGGGCTTATTACTCTCAGTCCCGACACGGTGGAATTTAGTTTTCCTAATGCTAAAAAGATTTTGTCATCTTCAGGAATCAGTAAGAGCCGTGATACCCAATTTGGGTACGGAGTTACCCAATATTGCAATTTTTTAGGTGCTTTTTTATGAGGAAACCTACCCCATATTGGCCTTTAGTCTCACCAAAGTAGCAGAATATATGGTCTTCACTTTCTTCTATATTATAACCCGTACGTCTGATTTCAGATAAACCAATAATATCGTATTTAATTGTTGATACTGATTGCTTAAACTCTAGTAGCCTTTCATTCGATAGTAACGACCGAGCATTGTATGTACATAAGTATATGGGGTGGAATGGAGGGTTTTGGTCTGTGACCCCCGCGGTGACCGGCCGTGGTGGTGGACATGGAGAGGCTGCTTCCGTATGTCATTTCTTGGACAATATAGACTGCGGGTGCAATGGGGTATTAATTTCTGTGTCTGTAGGTTTATTATTTACTAAATATTGATCCATTTTATTTTTCTTAGTTGGATTTTTCGAGGTGTTTTTCTGTTCTTTCTCAATAACTGTCGCTGTTTCTGGAGACTGAGATAAATTTCTTTTTTGACGTTCTTGTTGAGTGTTGCCCTTTTCTGGTAGAATAACTAGTTTGTTGTATCTTATATATGCCTTTTTTCCTTGTTCTCTTTCTTGTTGCAGCTGGGTATTTAGCTTCTTTCTCTCTTCAAGAACTTCAGGGGGAAAGTCTTCTTTGATGTATATAGTACTGTTTTTTTGAAATATTCTTTTTGTTTTTGAGTAATTCTATTTTTTGCCCATCGTAGTAAAAGTAACAATTATAGGCCTTATCTTTCCAGTTCTTTTTCCCATGCGTAGAACATTCTCAAGGTCTCCTTTTTGGCAGTCTACTTTCATAATATTGTTTATAATGTCTAGTATTTTATTTTGTAAAGTAAAGTAGCTATTTTCACTTTCTTCCACTCCAAAAAATATAAGGTTCTTCCTTCGTATAAATTTTTCAAATTTTTGTATTTTTTGTGCTTGTTCATTTGTAATTTTTTCCAAATGCTGCTGTCTAGATTCCAATATTATAAATTTTTCATCTATGTTCTTATTTATACTGTTTGGAATACTTTCTTTCATTTCTTTTAACTCTCTTGATTGTTCATCGAACTTTGTTTGTAAAGCTTTTAACATTTCTGTGATTTGTTCCATATTTTATTTTACTGCCCTCTAGTGAAGTGTTGTTGAACTAATTACAATATTGCGCCCTTGCTTGTTTGTTATTGTAGATCGATATCTTCTTATTCATGAGAGCCAAGAAATTCTTTCTATTTGTAACAGATGTGGCTGTACCTAAAACCCATATAAAGGATTCATGATTGTGCGTTTTTACAGATTTGAGGTTATGTCTTCACTTATTGATAAATTTCCCGCTTTTACAGTGGTATTATTATTGCTGCACACTTATTCACTCTCGATATTGCTATGTATAGTAAAGATTTTGATGATTATCGTTGTATAGTCCGATTTATGCGCACAGTAAGTTGGTAATGATTTTCTTTCACTTTTGTACTTTGTCATCAATTTTCACGGGTCCTTGCACAGATACACTTATTTAAAATTATTTCTATTTGCTTTAAATCGCTTTTTAATTACGTTTTTCACTATTTTATGGGGTTTATTTATTTTTTATAACACGATAAACACAGAGCCGTTGTTTACTGTTGCGCTGTAGCGCCCTCTCTCACATAATATTAGACACAAATAAATATGCCTACGCTTCCAATCCTCCTTCGATATCCTTCCTGCAACCAGTCAGCGCAATACGGTCGTCAAGTGCGGACATGTTGTGCGCTGCTACGCGCGTATTAAAAGCAGAAAAAAGAATAATCATATAAGATATTCAAATTTCACCAGATTGAATAAAGTAGACAAAGGAATGATATGTGCGAGCTTCGACCTTCAGAAAGTTTTAAACACCCCTTCGGTGAAACCATGCTTAAGTATTATACTCGGAAAATTTCAGTTTATAACTTCACAATTATCGAAAGTAATACACAATTTGGAATTTATAATACCTGGACAGAAGTCGATGCTAAAAGAGGGGCTAATGAAATAGCGACATGATTGCTTGCGTCTTTTAAAATGTCGACAAACGCGGACATGTGAAGCAAGTGATACCTATTAGGAGTGAGTCGTATATATCGGAACAGGTATATGTAACAGGTTTTCGAACGAAACAGTGTAAACCGGTTCTCATATAACTATTTCGCCTGTTCCAGTTCCTACAACAGACTATGTCCAATACGTACTAGTAGTACTAGACTACTAGTTTGATATCTGCATTCCTATTTTAGCTTCTGGTGTTGGTCAAAGATAGAGATAGTACGAGTCTTGCGACAGGTTCCACCTATTTTCTATGCTGTAGTGCGTCCGGATACTTACATCCATCCAGTACGACTATGTCGTTGTAAGCAAAAGTTGCTTAAATAACATTAAAATTAATTACTGAGATTTCACATTTATACAATAATAAATTTTAAATATAAAAAAATTCGGGCAAGTGCGAGTCTGACCCGCGCACCGAGGGTTCCGTACGCATTTTACCTTATTTGAGGTTGAATTACGCTAGTCTTCTAAATCTGTATGAGCGCCCATACAACTTCTTAAATGGAGTCTACTATGTATGGGGACACCCTTAAATTTTCCACTTTTTTATTTTTTGTAATTTTTCCTTTATTTGTGCTGTAAGACCCTGCTTTTGGCCAAATTTCGTGATTCTAGTTCAACGGGAACTACCATATAGGTTTTCGACCCAAAACCTATAGGGTACTTACGGTTGACCTAGAATTGTCAATTTTGGTCAAAACCAAGTTCTTACAGCACAAGTAAAGGAAAAATTCCGAAAATTTAAAATAGTTGAAAATTAAGGTTAATTTTGGTACTTACAAGTTTTCGCAAAAATCTAATTTTGACCATATCTTTTTATTGGGTTGACCCAGGACCCTGATTTTCATACACCTAGTAGCAACCATAGACCTCAGTATTTGGTATAAATTTCAATTTGCTAGGTCCACCCGTTCCTGAGAAAATCGGTGGTGACACACGGACAGACAGACAGACAGACAGACAGACTGACAGACAGACAGACAGACGGACAAGAAAGTGATCTTATAAGGGTTCCTTTTTTACCTTGAGGTACGGAACCCTAAAAATGAGGTAGAGAAACTGAGATTTTCTAAAACGATTTTAATTTTTTTTGTGTGTGTATCCGAACACGGCTCACCACTTGCTTTAATGTTTATTATGTGTGGCACACAGCTGTTTTTATTGATGCATTGGTTTTCACTTCCGAAACTGCATCTTTACTTTGAAGTTATTCCATTGGAACAGTCTGTTATTTTGGAACAGATTATTGGACCTGTTATTTGAGTGGAACAGGAACAGGTGGAACAGGTTTCGCCTTTCACCTGTTACAGACCACCCCTACTAATACCTACTGTACTGCGACTCCTGTTTTGAGCAAAACAAGAACAAAAGTATTTTAGCTATGCGGTGCTATGCATTAGCGATTCGTGATAATATCAACAATATTTTAATAAATTATTTGATTCCAAGCCATAGATTTATGCCTGTTGATAGCATGCATGCTAGCATGGAAAATTCACTAAAGAAAACAATAGCGAATCAGTGTTACCAACGAAGGCGATTTTTCGCCTATAATATCTAAAAGGCGACTGGTCGCCAATAAGGCTACTCTTGGGACATTCTTTTTTATACTACCTAGTAGGCAAACAGGCATACGGCTGTGCGTGTATGTTATGTTGGTAAAATTTGATATTGAGATGGTCACTCTATTTATTTGCGATTGGGTACTCCGAATTTATGTCTTAGCTATTATGTAACCAAATTGAGAATACAATAGAGTAACATGTATTCAAATGCGAATAATGACTACCAAAATTATCTGTGTTGTGCTGAGTAAATAGTTCAGATAAATTTCGGTTATTCCTTTGTCACTTTGCTTTGTGCAACTTTTCCTGTGCAATTGTTGTGTAATTTTTGTGATAATGGGTTAAAACGGTAAATACATAAAACACTATCGTGATGAATGGGAAAGACTACCAGCATTTAAAAGTAAGTAAAACCTGTTTTATATTAATGTTTTGTATGATTCCAGACTAAATCAGAAGTCATGGTTTTTAGTTTCACAATTTTATTTTAATATTTGCCCCAGTCTGATTAAGATGTAATAGGTAGACTGAAACGGCACAAATAGCAAGAAATATGATCTGGTTACCAACTACTACCTGGTACATACAATATGTACATACGTTATAGGTTTTGAAGAGTTATACGAACATAAATGTATGGAACAGCAAATTTTTCTTTTCGCGATTTCGTGTGTGGTATCGTAGCAAAAGTTTTTCATAATGTTGAGTACAAGTACTTCTTAAGAGGTTGCCGGAGTTTTTCAAATAACCCTGTATACATACCTAGTTTAGTCAAGCACCTTTTGAACTGACGGATAGTGGTAAAGGTGAGGCATTTTTTAAATTATGTATCACACCACTCCGTGCGTACAAAACCGATTAAGAAAAGCACATGAAAACTAAAACACATAAAGACAAAGAATTATGTTTTTCAAAAAAGCAACCCAAGCATGCATCATTTGGCTACTCCTCCATTAGTAACAGTTCATCAAAAGAAAAATAATGATAAAATTTGTATGTCTAACAAATATCTGCCTATGTCGCTGCTCACAGCTCCATACGCAGCATTGATCATCTGACAGATGTATTAAAAACCTGTGGGACAGGGAGCCCTCTTGAAAACATTCAATTACATAGATCAAAGTGTTCGGCCATTATAAAAAAAGTGTTAGAACCAGCCATGCTCAAAGAATTTTTAGAAGAAGTTGGTAACTAGAGCTACTTTATTATACTGGATGAATCCACCGATGTAACAACAGAAAAGTACGTGGCATATTGCATCCGATACTATAATTCAAAACTAGAAAAAGTCGTTGTTGATTTTTTAGGCTTGCAAGAAGTATTTGAAGCAACAGCTTGCCTTTATGCATCATTTAAGAGTTTTATGTCGAAATTTGAGGACGACTGGACAGAGATTGCAAAGCACAGAGATTTGTGGAAATCCAAGGGAGAGGCCTTTGCTCAGCAGTGGGACAATACAGGCTAATTAAAAAAAAATTATAATGTCGAAAATGGGTTTGAACCTTCAAAATATAATTGCAATAGGAACTGATGGAGCAAGTCACCTTTGTGGCAAACATAATTCCCTTGTCACTCTCTTACGAGCAGATGTACCCCACTTTCAGCTGTTGAAATGTGTGTGTCACTCCCTTAATATATGTGCCTCTAAAGCATGCACGGAATTACCATCTTGTCTGGTATATTTACTCAGGGAAACCAGAAATTGGTTTGCCCACAGTACATTACGAATGAAAATATATCAGACCTTATTAAATACCATTAATAAGGGTAAAAAACCCTTGAAACTAACTCAGTTATCCGCAACTAGATGGCTGGCGTTTCATTCAGCTGTTTAACACTTTCAAGTCAATAATTTGGTGGAGTAATACATAACGACTTGGATTCGAGTCCATCGGCACGACGACGTCGTAACTGGACCGCTATGCCCATGATCTCGTATTAAGGCAAGTATAAGGTATTTTACCTTTATTTTCAAATAATTACGCGATATTGACCAGTCACAACAGTATAAGAACAAACAAACACGTAGGCTACCATTTGTGCGATAGTCGACAGACGCGTGTACAAGCGGCGGAAGAAATCCTCTTTGTTTCGACTTCATCTTTATAATGCCAACGTTATATTCAAATCAACTTTGTTTCAGTTAAACTTATACATAATGTTTTATCATAGCAACGAAGAGAGTAGCAACAGTGAACAGGCAGAATTGGCGCCGGGGGCCGAAGATGGAGAATTCTCGGAGTGGACCCTTTATCGACGGAGGCCTAATAATAATACCCAATATAAATAATACCCAAAATAAGAAATAATTAACAGAAATAATAAATAGTAACCCATATTACTAGTATGATTTAAAAATAAAATAAGAAAGTTACATTTAAAAGCTGAATTGATCGTGGCGCGTGAACTGTACGATGCTCTGTAGCGCACTGAGATGAATTTGTATTCGCTTTTCAATTTGTATTTGCTTTAGTGGCCACACGCTTCCGCGCGCTCCATCTGATTCTTGTTCTATAATCTGTGGCTCATTTGTTGAGGAAGGCTATAAGCATTCCTCCTTTCAAAGGAGAGGCCTAGTCCAGCAGTGGACTTTTAAAGGCTGGTGATGATGAGCAATAAGAGCTGAGTATGAAAAAAATATCTGTTGTTTTATACAAAATCAAACATTGCCTCATTGAATGTATGGAAGAGCTGATATTCTTTTCGTGATTTCGGCATAATCACGAGTATGATAACCCCCTTAAGAGATATTTGGTATATTACAAATAACCCGTATATACGTTTGTATATTAAATATGTGTAATGCAATTCCTATTTAAACAAGATTTTGGGACACCTGTCATTTTACTATTCTGTTATATATTACTCGAACAAAACATATCTAATGCTTTGTCCCATTTAAAGACCGATGCCGAAACCCATACTGGGAAGACCCTATGTACATATATGTCGGCGATACGCCAGGGTTATCGTGTCCAAACTCCATTATAATAAAAACACTCACGTAATATTACTTGGTTTATTTTCAGACGATTTCTAGCACAGAATTGAATTAAAATGTGAGCTGCAGCCCTTTTTATAAACTTTAAACCTTTTCAACATATAATTGAAATTACTGTACAATTAATTATTATTATAAACTGAGAATCGACGCCTTTGAAATGTGGTGCTGGCGCCGTATGTTGAGAATACCATGGACAGCCCGCCGCACAAACGTCTCGATCCTAAAACAACTAAAAATAGAGGATACTCAGCTCCTGTCTACGACCTGTTTACGACGTATAATGCAGTATTTTGGCCACATAGCACGAAGAAATGACGACAGTTTGGAGCGCCTTATAGTGACAGGGAAAGTGGAAGGAAAAAGACCAAGAGGCCGTAGTCCCAACCGATGGTCCGACCAGATATCGAAGCAACTGGCGATCCCGTTAAGCACTGCTTTACATCAAGCAACGGATCGCAACCGATGGAGACAGCTAGTTGACAGAGTCAGAAGGAGTCACGATCCTCAGCACTGAGGGAAACGACTGAAGAGAGAGAATTATAAACTATAAATCAAAAATCAACATTAATATTGCAATGAATTTTGCACAACACCAAATGATTTATTTTACACGTATAACAAATTGAACCAAACGCTGCTTTACAACATTCGGTCAACAGATAGCGCTATCAACAGGATGTAAATATAAGCTCATGTTATTTATTACCGTAAACATAAAAATAAGTATCAGAATAATGTTATTTAATACTAATTGATTTTACTTTGAAAGTTTCTGGAGTTATCTTAATAATTAAGCGATGAATTAAATACCTACCTAATCTTTATAAAACAGTGAAGCAGTCAATACAGTGTCTAATATTCTAAAGTAGTGAAGTTCTCAGTTCTGTGTTCACTAATAGTTATTGAAATATCAATCTTAAATATTATTAACATTTTCGTAACAATATAATCATTATATATTAATTTGCGCCCATATATACGAGCATGGTACATTGTTATAATGAAATAATCTTATGTTTCAGTTCTGTCCACCATCAATCCAAGATAATATTATGTCAAATGCAAGCCCTCCAGCAAATATTAAAACTGTGGAGTCTTCTGGTAATTTTTTTTTATTGATTGTAAGTTAAAAAGTATCTATATTAATGATTTCCTGTTAATGCAATAAATTGAAAGTTACTACTATACAAGCTTATTTGTTAAATACCAAATACCTTCTTAGGTAGTTCTCTCTTTCACATAACAGTCTCTGAGAGGAATTTAATAAAAACTATATTTTTTTTGTACTATAATAATTTGACTGCATCCAGCCTCCGTGGGGCTACTTCCCATTTGGTAAACTTCCCATTTCGTAAACCTCAAACTGTACCTACTAAAAAGTTGCGTTTGGTAAACATTTCGTTACTTCATACATTTAATCCCATTTGGTAAACTTTGTTAGTATTGTTATTTTTGTACGGTACAGTCAGTGTCAAATTAGTATTAAATTAGAGATGTATATATTTTTAAATGCTTCAGTCTTGAGATAGTATCTCGACCATCAAAAAGAATGGCTGATCAAGAAGAAGTAAAAAAAACGTATTAAAGTCTGTAAAAATACCACGATGCTACTAAAAATACCACGTGCTTTTCCCGCAAAAGAAGCACCGAGCGGGTTCTCAGGTAGGGATTTATTGTCCTTACCATCGTTTTAAACAAAAGGTGTGAATGAGATAGACATAAGTAAGTATACGTAAATTATATCTATTACCGGGTTTAACTTATCAGTTCACTCGTTTTATGCATAGTGCAAGGTCGTTGCAATGTCGGGTGAGGGATCTTCTAGTGGTGCAGTGAATTTAAAAATTATTAATAGTACACGAGGCGGTGAAATTTTATTACGCGCTGGGCATCAATATTATAAACAGAAAAATAATAAGGACTCAAGTTGGTGGCGCTGTGTTAATAGAAAAGATGGATGTTCAGCAAGTGTAACTTTGAATTCAAATCGAAGCCATGTATTAAGAGAAAATGCTCACTGCAGTTCTTGTATTCCGAATTTTGAAAAAAATGAAGTGAAAGTAGCCATCGAAAAATGTAAACAAACTATATGTGAAGATCTGAAGCCGATTCCAGCTACATACAGGAAATGTACTAAAAAGCTGAAAGATAATGGTTATGAAATTATTAAAGAATTACCAAATTTTGACAAAGTTAAAAGCAGTTTGTATAGACACAGAAATAGACAACTAGGAATCACAAAATCTCAGCACTCTAACTCTACAGAAATCGTGATTCCTGACCGTTTTAAAGACAATTTATTGTTTGATGAGATTGACGGTGAAAATAGAATGATTGTGTTTGGTTCAAAGAGTGCAATTGCACATTTAAATGACGTCCGTCACTACTTTGCGGACGGAACGTTCAAATGTTGTGCAAAGCCGTTTCTTCAACTATACGTTGTACACGGAGACATAGGAAGTACAGAAACTGGGACAAATATTGTACCATTTTTTTATGCAGTGTTGACAAACAAAGAAGAAACTACATATGAAAGACTGTTTTACAAACTAAAATTTCATTTACCAGAGTGGACAGCCGATATTATTACCTTGGATTTCGAAAAAGCTCCAATAAATGCAATTAAAAAGACATTTCCAAACATAATTGTTAAGGGGTGTTTTGTTCACTTTGGCAGAGCGCTATTAAGAAAGGCAAAATCTCTTGGCTTATTACAACATGAAGAATCTCACTATCACGTCAAACTATGTATGGCTCTGGCACATTTACCAAAAGAAGACATAAACGATGGATGGCTATACGTTATGAGTCAAAGGTAAATTAATTTTGCAGTATTGAAATGAACGCGTTTAGTTCTGGATATTTCTTCTACCGCCATTTTCTACAGCCATTTTTATGCGTTAGAAACTAGGTAATATATGGTTTTTCGTATCATAATCTTCAACGAATTAATTCTGTTACAGTTTTGAAGAAAAAGCTATAACTGAATTCAATGATTACTTTGTGGATCAGTGGTTGGAAAATGAAGATATGATGAATATTTGGTGCTGCTACGCACAAAGACACCGCACTACAAACCTCATGGAATCTTGGAATTGGAGTTTCAATAGTGAAATTGGAAAAAGGCCATCAATTCTTTTATTTTTCGAAACGATATCAGGCAATATTAAACATTATGAAAATCTTCTGAAAAGGTACATATTTTTGTTTCAATGACCTGTATTTTTAGGCGACACATATGATAAAAATTATACATTATTACTTTAATTAATCATAACAATTTTTTACAGCTTTTATAATAATGGAGAAAGTATATCAAAACGAAGAAAAAAATCTATCCAAAATGATATACGAATTAACAATATTCTCGGCGATTACAAAAGTGGAAAAATATCATTGGAAAATTGTTTGAACGAATTATCAAGAATTGCTTGTACATATCACTTTATAATTTATTTATTGATTTTTAACTTTGTAGTGTAGGTAGTAAATTTTTTATGTTAATATTCCAAATCTGTGATTATATTTTATAGTTGATTTTGTGTTAATTTTTAATGTTAATGTACCAAATCTGTGATTATTATTTGTTTTTATATTTAAAAGTTGATTTTGCATGTATTTTTTATGTTATTGTACCAAATCTGTCATTATTATTGTTTTTATATTTTATAGTTGATTTAGTATGTATTTTTTTACGTTAACGTACCAAATCAGTGACTGTTTATTTTTATATTTTATAAGTAGTTGATTTCGTATGTATTTTTTTATGTTAATGTACATTAACATAAAAAGATAGTACCAAATCTGTGATTATTGTTTTTTATATAAGTTGATTTCGCATCTAGATTGACTTATGTTATTAAAAAAATAAAACTTGTCATCGAAATAGTCAAATCGAACTGTGATTTTTCTTAAATTTTTTGAAAGTTATTTGTACACCCCACTTTTTATTTCTGTTTTTAAATATCAATATGTGTAAATGGCATACGTACACATAATCCGACTATTGTACCTGTGTTAAAAAATATTTAACAAAATAAATGACAATGTTATCATTAGTTTCGTTTTTCTTTTTTTACTTGACTGTACCCATTTCATCTGAAAGTTTACCAAATGGGATATAACACAAAAAAATATTGAAATGTTTTCGAAATGGGACTAAATGTATGAAATGTATAATGTTTACCAAACGCAACTTTTTAGTAGGTACAGTTTGAGGTTTACGAAATGGGAAGTTTACCAAATGGGAAGTAGCCCTCCGTGGCTGGTCCAGTGGATAGCGCATGCGACTGCTGATCGGAGGTCCCGGGTCGGGCAAAAGTGTGACTGGGTGTTTTCGAATTCTCAGTAGCAGCACGGAGTCTGATGTTGCCGGTAACGGCCTAAAAATTCATGTCGAAATGTGGGTGTAATATTACACCTCTGCTTACCCTTTCGGGGATTACAGGCGTGAGTAGTAAGGCTTTCATCCCGGGAGTCTCGGTTTCGAAAATTTCGAGTCTCGTCGATTTTGTTGTGTTTTCGAGACTCGAGACTGCTACCTCCAGTTTTTGAGACTATCGAGACATTCGAGAATAAGTCGTGACAGGGGAAAGCACTTAAATCAGTGCTATAATTATTTATTTTCTATGCCCCCAACTAACGTCGCAATCGAGAGAGGTTTTTCTAACGCGGGCTATTTGTTCAATAAGATCAGATCCTCTCTATTTATCACATTGGATGCTGTTTGCCTTCCACATGCATATTGCAAAAATTAAAAAAAAAATTGACTTGTTAATACAAACAAGTCTTTTTTTTTTGTGTCGGGTTGGAAAATCCTCATGGAGTCCCTCCGTCCTGGGGGATGGGCGAAGGGGACTGTCAGACTCTTACTGACTAAAAACCAACCCGTGTGCCTCATGTACCCGTGTGTCGGAGGGTCGGGTTTCGCCCAAGCATACGTCGCAACCCCCCGACGGGTATTGGCCCGCCAGATGTTCCGGCGGGCCCCGAACAAAACCCCCTTGGCGGCGGATGAGGGTGTTGGGCTCCGCCGCCAAAACACCAAGCGGCCGCAGAGGATAGGGAGGACGGCAACGCAACACCGCATCTCCACTTCCTCTGCGGCCCCACCGCGACGCATCGAATGGTGCGCCCCCATTTGGTCGCGGGAGATCGGGCGCGCGGCAACGCAACACCGACACGCCTCTCCTCCCGCGACCACGCCTGACTGCGAGGGAGAGACAGAACTGTCCCCCGCACCCGCACCGTTGGACGCATCCTGCGCAGGCCCCGTCTAGCCCACGCGGAGCGTCCCTTCCTGGATCCCTCTTAGCTTCACCGCGGGTAACCAATCCACGGTTACTGAGCCCCCCCACCACGACAAGGTGGAGATCCCACGGAGGGGAATACAAACAAGTCTGTTGATGAATAAAATCCATTATTAAAACGTATTGTATAAAAAAATATATTTCGTAATTCATGGCAGACGTGTTTTGAATTTTTAAATTATCGACTTTTTACAATAATTAAGATAATTTTATGCTAGATAGTTAGGATTTTGTTTGAATTTGAAATTTGTCGAGATTTCTACGAGTACATTTTTTCTAAGTAAGTAGTTTCGTGTATCTAATATTTTTTGTTATTTCAGGACCACTGTTTTTCCCAAAGACGCCTAAACATTTCATTCAAAACTTACCATCTATTTCACAAGGTGAAGTATATAATAGCTTTTTACATAATTGACTCATATTGATAACATTGTTCAGTATTCAGTTCACTTATTCATCATGATGTCTAGCGGTGTCTCATTTGATCCAGTCCTACGGGGGGTATCTTGGGGGATCTTTAGTAGTTGTTACGGCACATTATGCCGTAACAACTACCTACTAAAGATCTTCATGCCATGTGGGACTGACGGCATCAGGGATGAGTGAAGACAAGAGACAAAACGACGAAAATATAGCCAAATCAGAGGTGCGCGCCGAAAGTTTGAGCCCTAAATCCTCTGCGCAACCTCAGTAAAGGTGTGTCCAAACATAAAGCGGCACTCGAGCGCGGCTGCCGCGCGCGGCTTGCCGCACTATGATTGGACGACTGCCGCGCGCGGCAGCCGCGGGCTACCTGCCGCGTGCGACGATCGCCGCGAACAGTGTTAGTGTTGGTTCGCTAGTGGTTGTGTGTGGACGTATTTTATCAAATAAAATGGACAATAAAACAGCAATTCGTCTTATTGAAATTTATGGCTCCCATAGTCCATTATGGGATACTAGACGTAAAGAATATCACAATAATAATGTGAGAGAAGATATATGGGATGAAATAGCAAAAACACTCGTACAACCAAAAGCAGCTTTAAAATTGAAAATGAAGAGTCTTTTGAGTTCTTATAGAAGGGAGAGAAACAGAGAAAAAACAAGTAATGTCACCGGTTGTGGTAAGTTTAATCTTATTACATTTTATAACAGTAGGAACTTATTAATAAACCTCTGGCTGTTTACATTTCACTAATTAACTACTAATTCTTAATTATCTCTAAACGCGTGGACCGATTTACATGAATAAGACTGATAAAATGGTTTTATACCTAGACCTTTGATTTGACACCATAATCGTTAAGATATCTCAACAAATAAAAAATCTAGTTTTCAAGTTACCCTCGTGATTATCCAACATGTATAAAACGCGTAATTTAATTCTTTAATAAGACACAAGATCAGCTTATGTTTCAGTTATTTTAATGTTCTTTTTTCTGTTGCAGGTAGAAACAAAGCCTATAAATCTAAATGGTCTGCTTATGAAGCATTTAGTTTTTTACATGACAGGAATAACCCTATTGATGCAGTGGTAAGTTTCTTTTATATTTTGATTAGACCGTAGCTTTCCGCCAGCGGCTTCGCCCGCGTGGTCTGGTTGTTTCTTATAAATTATAACCTAATGTTACTCAGTGAAGATATAGCTTTGTAATAGTAAAAAAAAAAATTAAAATCGATCCAGTAGTTTTTGAGTTAAATCTTAACAAACAAAAAAATCTTTCCTCCTTTTAATATTAGTCTAGATTATACATACAGCCCGCATACTACAAAATCTATGGGATGAAATAATGCTGGCTGCTGTTTATTAATAATAATTTTGGCCATTTATAGGTTATGTAATTATTTAATAACTTTCTTGCCAATCAATTGATCCGTTTGTCATAAAATATCTTGACAAAAAATACGGATATCAGAAGGAGTGGTATTAAATTGAATTGGAGTAAAAGTAGCTGTTTCAATCGTTGAATTATTTGTTTTTTTTAATAAAGAGTCTCTGCGAAGAAAGTTATGCAAGTGAACAGTAGCTAGAACTATGTTTTTGGCTGATTTTGGGCTTAAAATCATTGTACTTCTCAATACTCTAAATTTTGCCGACATGATTCCAAAAGCATTTTCTACTACTCGGCGTGCTCTTGATAGTCTATAGTTGAAAATCCTTTCTTTTGACCCTTTTGGATGAATTCCTGCAAATGGTGTCATCAAATGTGTGCTTAGTGCAAAAGCTTGATCTCCTAATATTACATATGGTATTTTAGTTATGTAGGGTATTTGTAAAATTTCTGGCGCTGGTACATTAAGTTGATTATTTTCTAGCTTTCGATACAATTCGGAATGTTTATAAACTCCTCCATCTGAAATTCGACCTTGGCTTCCTATGTTTACATACATAAAATTGTAGTTTGCGTCTACTAATGCTAATAGCACGATACTAAAGAACTTTTTATAATTAAAATATTCAGTGCCGCTACGAAAAGGAGCTTGAATAGCTATGTGTTTTCCATCTAACGCCCCAATAGTGTGCGGAAAATTCAATTTTTCCTCGAAGTTTTTAGATACTGCTTTCCAATCTTGCTCTGACACTGGTAGCTGAAAAAAAATTATTAACGTTTTATTTGTTTTGTTTCAGGATTGTGGTTCATCCTCAGAGCCGGGTAATAGAGAACAAACTATTCCAGAACAGGGCATTTCAGGACAAAGCACTTCAGAACCAGAAACTTCGGAACAAGGCACTCGAGACCAAGATACAAATACAAAGAAGCCAAGAAAAGAAAAGCGCGCTAACAAGAGGATCGTCGAGGACCAAGAGTCAGAGTATGACGCTGAAAATCAAATGATAGAAGAAGCATTAGAAGTAATGCGAAGACAAAATGACAGTAGTAATGATCCTTACGTATCTTTTGGCATGCACATAGCAGCTGAACTAAGAAAATATGATGCCACTATGTTTACGAGAGTCAAACATTCAATAAATACGAAGCTGATATGGAGCTCCTAAATCAATCATCAACACAAGAATATAACGCTGAAAACAGACGAGGATATTTCACTTCACAGTTTACCGATCTTGACTGATCATCTTCTAGTAACATGAGTACTGGCCTTACACAATTGATTCGTGATTTAGACACGGATGTATGATATAGACGTATGATGATTGTGTTGTATTTAATTACTACTTTGTTATGAAAATAAATAAATAAATTAACAATCTGTAGTTTAAAATATTTCGCTAAATAATGAAAATAATATCATAGTCATAAAGTTCATAATAATTTACCTGTACCATGTCCTTAAGAGTTCTCACTATGGCATCGCACACTTCTGGAATTATTGTTGATATTGTTTGCTTTGAGACGTGAAACGTGTATTGTAGGCTGGAATAGGAATCTCCTGTAGCCAAATATCGTAACGTTATTGCAAGTCTCTCCTTCGACGTTATTGCCGTTCGCCAGTGAGTATCCATTTTTTTAATAAATGGTTCTACCAATGTATGTATGGTTTCGAATTCTTCCAAAGATAATCTTAAAAACTGTGGCGTTCGGTAGTTGATTTCGTAATAGATCCCTTCCAGATTCTTTGTTCTTTGTTGAAAGAGTGGTCGCATCCAACACTGCCTTTTTTTAATACACTTTCTTTTATTCCTTCTTCTACGTAATTTACGCAACAACAACACAGCAACAACACACGCGGCCGATTTCATTGTAGTTTTAAACAGAAATAAAGAGCGCGGCGTGTCTCGGACATGCCGCGCAGCACTGCCGCGCAGAAAGTTTAAACTAGTCGCGCGGCAAAATTGTGTCCCGCGAATGCCGCGCGTAGCTGCCGCGCACCATGTACGCCGTGTTTGGACACACCTTTATGATGTTATTTATGACCATAGCTCGGAATACCCTGCGTAGGTATTTAATAATGAATGACCGCAAAATTCCGTAAACATAATTACGAGGAAATGGATATGCAGCCGACATTCCGAAATTATAAAGTTATATACAATTTTTTTTGACGTGACAACGTGTTATAAATTGGTTTGCCGGGTGACACTTCAAGAAACTGCGTTACGCTCCGCTCACGTTATGCGCTCACAATGAGAGCGAGTGAGAGGCACGCGTCCCGCCTAAGAGCGAGAGAGACAGACATAAAAAGTGAAAGGCACGCGTCTTTCATCCTTCTTCCTACTATACGAATGAATATTCACATTAAAATTGTTTTACCACTCAAAGTCGTTGTCACGTAAAACTTTCGCCCGTATACCGACTTTACAGGCAACCAATTTTTCGGAATTATAGAATGAAATTCACATACTATTATACTGGGGTTTTTTATTAGTTAATGTGGTTTCCTGCGGTAAATAACATAAAAAAAAAAAAATATTAGGACAGTCCGCCTCACCAACACTTCAAAACAATGCAAATAATTGAATCATGCAACAAATCGTACCTAAATAGACATCAACAATTTAAATTACCGTTTGCTATTATTTTTAACTGCAGTAGAATATAATATCTTATTTAGTAACATAAAAATTTGTTCCGTATGGTGACGGAATAAGAATACAGTGTGTCACCACCCTTATTCATACCGAGGCTGTCGTAAGAGGCGACTAACGGAAACACCACGCAAAGATTATCATTGCAAAGAGAGGGAAATCTCTAAATAATACCCTATACCAACCCGTCTGGCCAGCGTCATATATAGCAGGGCAAATCTCCTTCAGGAGAGGCTTAAGTCCAGCAGTGGACTGGAAAAGGCTGTTGATGTGATGTGAAATTTAAGTCCAGCAATCCCGGTCTATTGCTAAATGAAGGCATATCCATATTAAGATGACGTGCAACAAATACAATGCAAAAGTAATGCTCTACCGACTCCGATCTTTATTACCGAGCCAGTGCTGCTGTTTGTAATATGTTGTTGAGCATACACGCTATTCTATTACTGAAGTCACTTATTAATAATAAAATCCTGTTTAGGAGTTAATATTGTAAATATGAAACCTCATCCCTGTCCCTCATCATCGTCAAACTTACATAACTGCCTTAAATAAAATATGTTGTTTATGTAATTTTTTTCAGTAGATAGATATTTATACTTAACTATTTATGACAGGTTAAAAAATAAGTACAGTACTCGCCAAACTTTATGGCCGCTCCGAACCTAGCCGCATTGCGCTGCGCAGAACACAAAATCAGGTATCAGCGGGACGTACGCGGGGCGTGGAGGCAGGGCACGCCCGCGCGCGCTGTCTTCCACCCGCTAGCGTCCTGTCGCCTCCCGTGCGTTAGTGTGAGTGCTACGTTCGTACACGACTCACATATTCGCTGAGCTCTGACAGTATCGTCGCGTTTAGAATAGTTTCATAGTATTACTTATTCGTTGTTTTTCGTTGCTATCGTTGTTTCTTGTTGTTATTTGTACTGATATACGGCCATTTTCAATATTCGAACTATAGATACATCTGTAGATTTTAGATTCGTGTTTGACATATTTTCTATGGAGCTTATATCAAAAACGAGTCTAAAATCTACAGATCTATCTATAGTCCGAATATAAAATTCCGTAGACAGTAACCATTTTCATTGATCATACCTCGCGGTCGTTTTAATGTTTTACGTCGCCAAACACGGAAAATGGTGTTTGACGTATTAACGTTTATGAAGAAGGAAAGAAGTCTAAGCTTAAAAGTAGCTTCACCTAACTGAATTTACATTAATCGAATTTGATTGAATATTAAATTAAACAATATAATATAACTAATCTAACAACGTAACTGAAGACTTTAATATTCAATAATTACAAATATTTTTTCTTGGTTAAGAAATGTCCACCCGACTGTACCATGCGCAAGTTCGTACCGATGGCTACATTCAGAGCGGCCATAAAGATTGGCGAGTACTGTAGTAGCCTACCCAGGCTGACTTATTCAATATTCATATCAGTATAGTACATCACTGATTCCTTGTAATTTCATTATTTCAGAACCAGTGTCTTTACCAAAATGTACATATAGCAAAGCCAAATTATCCGTATCTATCGAAAATAGTGAAAACAAATCAGATTTCATTTCAAAAGGTACCTATCTAAGTATTAAAAGAATGCATTATTAATTTCTCCTACGATATTTGCTAGTTGTTAGTTGGAATGTGCAAGGCAAACGATGGCCCATCTTACATCGTGCCCTGCGTGCCCGAACACCTGCACGCAGGAGGAACTAATGGATGCTTCCGATAACGTAGTAACCGTGGCTGCTTTTTGGGCAGCAAATATATAAGTGTTTGCCAACAACACGCTAGTAGAAGTTGGAATCAATTATTACTGCTCTGTTTGTGTAATGGCTAACGTATATGGCTAAGGATCATGGTATTTCGGGTTCAAAACCCGAAAGATTAACTCAACAAAAAGTAATATTTCAGACTAAAAACCCGTGATATGATGAAAACAATTGTTGTGCCTATCACGAAAAATAAAACAGGTGACATTTCAGACAAAATGAATTACAGGCCTATATCATTAGCCACGATTATTGGTAAAGTATTTGATAATATTTTAAATACTCTTTTACAAAAATATATCAATTTGCACGAATCACAACACGGTTTTAGACGGGGACTGTCAACTGAGACTGCAATATTGTGTTTAAAAGAGGAAACCACCATGCAAAGATTATTATTTAACATTACAAAGAGAGGGAAAACTCGATATAAATCCAACCCGTCTGGCCAGCATGGTGTAGTAGTCCAAAACCTACATAATATAAGGAAAACTTTACCGAAATAAACAGTGCTCTTATTCAGGTGACTAAATGGTTTACTGTAAACAACTTAGTACTGAACGCCAAAAAAACCAAATGTGTTAAGTTTGCTTTGCCAAACGTCAGAAACCTTGGTACTAACATCGTTTTAAATGGTGATGTACTGGAAACAACTGAATCTACGTTGTTTCTAGGAATAACACTTGATTCGAAGTTGCAATGGGGCGCACACATTACATATCTGTCAGCGAAACTTAGTTCGGCTGCTTATGCCATTAAGATAATATTACTATGGGGTAGAGCTGCTGATATCGAAAGTATTTTTATATTGCAAAAAAGAGCAATTCGGGCCATTTACCAATTACGAACAAGAGTTTCGCTCAAGGAAAGATTTAAGGAAATCGGTATTTTAACTGTAGCGTCTCAGTATATTTATGCCAGTGTTTTGCATGTGCGTAAAAATATAAATTCATATTCAAAGAATAGTGATATTCACTCTATTAATACAAGAAATAGACATAAATTATGTGTTCCGTATTTCCGTTTGTGTAAAACTCATAATTCTTTTATAGGACAAAGTTTACGCATCTACAACAAGATACTGATATGTATTTTAGACTTGCCGTTTAGCGCATTTAAGACAACGATTAAAAATAACCTGATGCAAAAGGCTTATTACAATTTAAATGATTACCTTAATGACAAATGCGCTTGGAAATTATCTGTTTTAGTATTCACATAATTATTGGGTAAATAGGTAGATAATAGTAAAATTTTCATGACATGTAATTAAATAAATTCTATTCCCAATAAAATTATATAAGTAAATGATGTTTTTTGGAATCGCCACCACATTATTAGATGTCTTTCATGTCGTTGGATACTATTTATTTATTATGTTTAATTTTATTGTCTTGTACTCAATCAGTTGGATCGCTGGTTGTATTTCAAAAGGTATCACGTCAAATATGGGTACTACATTTGCATTTCTTCACACGTTTTCACAAATTTATGCTTATATTAATGATCTGGAAAATGGAGGTAATTCGCGTTCATGGTCAGTATACCAATAGATTGTTAATTTTATTACTGCCGGTTCGTATACCGTTGTCGTCATGCTCACTAAAATGTCATTTCTTGTGGTGGCGTCGTGTGTCGGGTCATCCCTGTCCCTCTGATATGGCGAGAGGGATGATGGCTGGCACATGCGTCATACTCGTGAACGGATGCTACTTGCGATGACTGGTCGATGGCGGTCTTATGGGCTGGTATATTTTTTTATTTATATTTAACTTCATCATTTCCATTTTCCATTTTTTCCAACATTTGCGCGGATTGCCTGCATTGTTAGGTGCATAATGTAAGTGGATGCTCCTGTTTCACCATGTCTATGTTCAGGAGGCTAACTAAATGAACATCAAAATTTAACTTGACTATGCTTGAGTATCATGTAAAGTAAATATATACAAGTAACATAGAAGGTATAACAGTTGCAGCACCTTACAAAAGTTTAATTGTTATGTATTATTAAAAACCTGGCGATGAAAAAGAGTGACCGTGAGTTTTATTGCCCGTTCTTTCTCATGGTTCTACGCCCTTGCTTTGCGAACGTGGCAGTAAATGTAAATGTAGAAGCATACAGTAATAATATTTAAATTTGACGTTCATAAGTGTCACTTTGTGATCTAAATGAATAAAGGATTTTGAGTTTGAGTTTGAACATTCGCCGACTGCGCATTAAAGTGAGGTGTTGTTAGCCGAATCACTGGATTCCACGCTGATGACAATTTGAAGCCGGTTGAAATTTTTATGTTTTCTAATTTCGATCGCTTCACGCGCCACTCTTGAGTAAAAGTGGCGTTCCGTGGAGAGGACTTGGGGACGATGAAATTCAATCTAGTGATTGGTGCCCGATTGAAGTAAATGTTCCACAATCGCCGGTTTGTTCATTTGATGGTTCTTTACAGCTGCGATGTGCTGCTGTATACTGAGTGACAATGATATGCCTCACAACTATATTGATGTACTTAAACACTGCTTAGATGGGAACTACTAAGCAGTTGGCAACTACCAAGGCCAATATTACCTCCAGGTCGATGGTGTCGCAATGTGGAGTCCAGTAGCCCCAGTACTGGCTAATATCTGGATGGAACATTTTGAAGAAAAGGCGCTTAGCATCGGGCCCAAGACCATCAGGCTTTGGAAAAGATCCGTGGACGACATCTTAGGTATCGTAAAAGGATGTGGAAAGAAGGCTATTCGTGGAGGCTCTCTAATATACGTATGTTATAGTTTGAAATGTACAGAACGTAAGGATATAGCTAAACTTTCTATCGAGCGCACTGCTGAGATTTATTGTGTTCAGCTTGAACAACATATTATAGTGTGTGTGACCACCACAAAGCGACTTTACTCAGTTTGAAAGCATTTTGGGTGATGCTCGGGATATTCAATAGAAACACACACGAAACTAGTTATATTCATATATTGCAAGTAAATGTTACAAGAGTTGACCGTTCGGCACGAGTCTCTGCGGGCGACTGACTGTCATATACAACCTGTGTCCCTACACTCATCCTCCTCTTTTTAAATTTAAACAAATCAACCCAACATTAAAGAATAGTTTCATAAAAAAATACATTTAAGTTTAATAATTTTTAACATAGCTAGTGAATCATTACCCTAATGATTATTAATAAACACACTCGCAATTGCATAGTTGCACGTTGCGCCGAGCGCTGACGCTCTTGCAGTGTTGTTATCATAAAAATCTGGGTTGCCGTATATGACATTCTGATTTGCCGTATTTTAGGGGAAATAATACAAAAATGCCGTATATAATTTAAAATTTGGGCAAGTGCGAGTCGGACTCACGCACGAAGGGTTCCGTACCATCATCTATAAAAGAAAATCACGTTCGTTGTATGTATACTTAAATACTTCATAAGTGTCTACCTGTTTATTAATATCGAGTAACAAATTGCTTAAAAATTACGTTTGTTGTATGGGAGCCCCCCTTTATTATTTACTTTTTTTAAATTTAATTATTTATTTTGAAAGGTAACATACAACTACATATTCTGTAAAAATTTAAAGCGTCTACCTGTTACAGTTAGTAATTTTGAACAAAAAATACGAAAAAAAACACGTTTTTTGTGTGGGACCCCCCCTTAATATTTTCATTTTTTTATTTTTAGTATTTGTTGTTATAGCGGCAACCGAAATACATAATTTGTGAAAATTTCAGCTTTCTAGCTATCATGGTTTATCAGATACAGCCTGGTGACAGACAGACAGACAGACAGACAGACAGACAGCGGAGGCTTAGTAATAGGGTTCCGTTTTTTACCTTTTAGGTACGGAACCCTAAAAATGTTTATTCCCCATTTGTTTCTTCCCCATAAAGGTTTCTTATCGTTTCTAGAACTTCCGATTCATGTTTATCTAGTGTGTACTTGTCTTTGCTTCGCATTTTGTCACACATGTCGCGCGACACCTTAAACTTCGTAATAATAATAATAATAATAATCATCTTTATTGTACAAATGCCAAAGAAACTACAAAAATTAATCTATAACAAAAAGAAAAATAACAGATAGTACAATAGGCGGCCTTATCACTCTGAAGCAATCTCTTACAGGCAACCTTTGGATGGATAAGAACAACACGTATTCAGAAAAGGGTAGTTTGGCGATATTTACCAATTTAGATATATAATACGAATTCTTACATATACATAAATAAGTACATACATAGATAAATAACTACATACACACATATATAACTATATACATACATAAATAAATATACAATACATAGATATTTATATTATTGATACATAAATTTGTGATAAATAAATGAAAGGAAATAGAAAAATAAGAATTACAAGAGTAGTAAGATTAAAGAGACAAGTAGTATTCTTTGAGTAACTTTTTAAACGATGATATTGTTTGAGCTTGTTTAATTGGCATCGGCAATGCATTCCACAAGCGAGCAGCTTGGACGGTAAAGGATTTATCGTAAAATCTACTGGAATGCATTGGTATAGCCAGTCTTAGATTCACCGATGACCTTAGAGATCTAGAATGCGTGTCAGAAAGAAACTCGAAGCGTTCTTTTAAGTAATGGGGAGTAGAAGGGTTAAAGAGAATGTTATAAAGTAAAGATAGTATGTGAGTATTCCGTCGAAGGCGAATTGGGAGCCACTTGAGCGAATTGCGGAAATTGGAAACGTGATCATATTTGCGCAATCCAAATATGAATCTTATACATAAGTTTTGAAGGCGCTCAAGCTTATCAAGTTGCTCCTCCGTGAGATCTAGATAGCTAACATCAGCATAGTCAAGGATAGGTAATAGAAGAGAATTTGCAAGCGCAATCTTGGTGGCAGTCGGCAGAAAGTTTCGCAATCTTCGCAACGTCCCAGCCGCAGAAAACAATTTTCTGCTAACTTCCCTAATTTGAGGGCCCCAGGATAAAGTTTTATCAATATAAACTCCTAAATCCTTCACGCAATCGCTTATAGGTAAAGGAATACCATTAAAGTTGACTTGGGGTAAGCAGGTCCAGTCAACACGCGCAATCAGCCTGGGACTACCGACAACAATAATCTGTGTTTTCGTAGGGTTAATTTGGAGACCAAACCTGAGGCTCCATGCAGCTATACGATCTAAATCACAGTTGATAATGCGAATTGCTTCAGACAACTCATGTTCAGGAGCTTGAGTATAAATTTGGAGATCATCTGCATAAAGGTGGTAGGATGACTGAAGTTGATAAGAGATAGAATTTATAAAAATTGAGAAAAGTAAGGGAGATAGAACGCCACCCTGTGGAACGCCGACTGTAGACGTACACCAGGAAGACAAGGAGTCTTCAATCCGTACACGCTGTCGACGACCAAACAGGTAACTGTGAAACCAATCAATCACTGGTGGAGATATGTTAATGGAGCGTAATATGCCAAGCAGAATATGGAAATCAATAGTATTGAAGGCATTACTGAAATCAAGTAGACAGAGAACAGTCACGTTGCCATTTTCCATACCGAGCCTGATGTCGTCGGTAATATTGATCAGTGCCGTAACCGTGCTGTGACCTGGACGGAAACCGGATTGGAGTGGATTGAAAAGAAGGTTTTTATTAAGGAATGTGCTAAGTTGGGCATGGACAAGGCGTTCGAGAACTTTAGAAAGGAATGGTAGGATGGAGATTGGCCGGTACTCAGAAAAAGAAGACGGATTGGGTTTTTTAGGTAAAGGAATAATTTGGGCGTCTTTCCATATGGTGGGAAAAACGCCCCCAGATAAGGAATAATTAAAAATATGACACAGGATGGGAAGGATTTCATCTAATATGGGAAGGATCATTTTCCGGCTGATACAATCATTACCGACTGCGTTAGATGCAATGGATGATACGCTCTTTTTAACATCACACTCAGACAGTTGATTAAAAACGAAAGATGGATAATTTGGGGTTGGGAGCAATGAAAGATCATGCA
Organism: Euclidia mi; assembly: GCA_944739405.2. Taxonomy (NCBI): domain Eukaryota; kingdom Metazoa; phylum Arthropoda; class Insecta; order Lepidoptera; family Erebidae; genus Euclidia; species Euclidia mi. The sequence continues at coordinate 868,608 of OX123182.2, forward strand.
AAGTGCTAGCTTTGGTAGTCTGATCAAATTTAGACGAAGTAGTAAAATGCCTATTTAGAGAATTTATATCTATTTTATCAGAAACAAGATCATGTGAAGATTTTCCAACTCCCAAAGTTTTTAGAAACTTCCAGACCTTAGCTGGATCTTCATTCTCAACTGAGCTATGGATGTATTGGCGTTGTGCTTTCCTACACACCTTTTTACAGTGATTTCTGATAGCAATGTAGTTGTCCCAATTGCGAGAAATAGGTTGACATTTATATTTTGTTTTAGCTATAGCTTTCTTAGACAACAAGACCTTAATTTCAGTGGTTAGCCAAGGTGATGGTAATTGTCTAACTCTAATTGCACGGACTGGTGCATGGACATCGTATAGACGAATAATAGCGTTACTAAATAATTGAACTTTCTCGTCAATGGTCTCTGCGCTTAGTAAAGGACTCCAGTCGATCAAACTTGCATCTGTATGAAGATTTTCTACATTCATGCCACCAAAATTACGTTGCAGAAGAATTTTTGTTTTTGTCTTAGGAAGACGAAGTTTATAGGAGAGAAAGATAAGGTCATGGTATGAAAAAGCATCAGCTGGAAGCTGCCCATGCTTGGCGACAAGAGAAGGTGAGGAGACAAACATAAGATCAAGGAGAGAAGGAGTAGAATTTGGAAAGTTATGTGTAGCATTTAAAGGGAGGATGGACAGATTACAAGATTCGACAATACTACACAAGGAAGATGAGCGCGAATCCTTTTTTAACAAACAAGTGTTGAAATCACCCATGACTATGGTATGACTGTAAGCAGGAGATAGATTTTCTAAAATTCGTTCGAAAGAAGAGAAGTAATTTACACGACAATTAGGGGAATAAAAAACACCAAGCAGGACCTTGGTATAAGCTAGATCTAGTTCCACAAAGAGATGCTCGCCGGCATTAAGCGGTGGAGGTTGTGCTGACATACTAACAACATTGAAAGGAATGTGTGTACGGAGATAAATGGCAACACCACCTCCACCACTCTCGGTACGATCATTTCTTATTAGTCGGAAATTAGGAAGACAGTAAGAAACAGACGATAAGCAAGGTTTTAACCAAGATTCGGAAACAAGAATAGCGTGGATATTCTTACAGTCAAAGGTGGTCAGCATATCCTGGAAATGGGCCGGAATACTCTGAGCATTTATATGAACGACATTAAAGTTCCCAGGTACATCGGCAAACTCACACTGCAAAGTTTCAGCAAGAGAAGGAATGCTTTCGAAACTATTGTTATGGCTACTCACAGAAAAGAAACTATCGTTATCACTACTTAGTGACTGATCTAACATAATATAAAAATAAATATACTAAATAATATATAAATAAACTAATAAAATTAAAGTACTATCTAAGTTTGTCTAATCTTATCCACCTGCCAGTTGAGTGCTAACAAATTACAAAATTAATAGAAAACGTACAAATTACACTGGTTGACGACAAAAAGAAAAAAAAACAAAAATATAAGTTAAAAGATCAAAATGTAAATCGATACTAACATAATAATTGTAACTTGCAACATCCGGGCTTTAACTTTGGTAGGTAAGGAGAAAATATTCATATATAAATATCGTATTTTAAAGCATCAGTAGTTAAGGAACCAATTAAAATAATATATACTTATAAAGAGAAAGTAATAAATAAATATAAAAAGGTAAGCAAAATGATGTATATATATTTATAGGGAATAAATATTTATATGTATTATGAAAGAATATTTTAGTAAGAGAATAGACTTTACAATTCACAGCTCAGTTTCTAAACGATTCCGAGCAAGAAAACGAAACGCAGTTTGACACTGACAGCCGTCAACTGTCAATAAACTCGCAAAGTTGTTAATGAACATAAATTTAGGAGGTGGAATAATATTTATAAGAAATGTTGATTAGTTAGGAAATCGGAAACAAAAGTAAACAAAGTAGAAGGTATTATTAAGAATTAGAGTTATTAAAAGATAGGGTAAAAGTGTAAGATATATATACATATAAAGTAAACAAACCACGGATGCCGCAACTACTGTGATGCATGCTACCTATTTTTTCGTAGCCGCAGCTCGTTTGGTCTTCCCAGCCACTGGTTTCTCAGCAGCCGGCGTCTTTTGAATGCCCGTCTTAATCCGGTTGAGATCGGCAAGTGAAGAAATACGGTGCTGTAACCCGTCGGCGTCTAACACAAAAATATTTCCTTCTCGTGTCCAACTCTTTGTGACTCCGAAACGGTGCCTTGCTGTCATGAATATATCGTGCCGTGCCTTAGTAAGAAATTCAGACATAGTTGTGCCGCTACCTTTTAGTTTGGTCTTGGAGAACCAAACCTTGTCCCGGATCGCTGTCTGCTGGAACTTAACTAAAATGGGTCTCGGCTTGTTTGACCCAGACGGACGGCCCATCCGGTGACTCCGCTTGATGTCATCCTTAATGACCTCAGTTAGATGGAGATCTCCTATGACATCCATGACTGTTTGAACCGGATCTTCATTTTTATGTTCAGCGACACCGTGAATTAAGAGCATTTTACGGCGGCTGCGCATCTCCATTCTGTCTACTTCGCGTGCCAGCAGCTCCATCTGTCGTTGAAAAGCTCCAATGGTCTCCATCACGAATGTCCGGAAGGTTGAAAAATCAGCTGCCAGACTTGATAAGCTGGGTGCACTGGTGTGTTTGGCAGTTTTTTGAAGTTCAGCCTCAAAATTGGCCATGCGCTCCTCAATGCCAGCCATAGTGGTAGAAAATGAAGTTTTTATTGCCTCAACGCTGTCCATGTCAAATAAGTGATAGTGTAACTTGTTAACTAGGTTATGAAGCAGGAATAAACACTAAACTGGTAGGTGTTTATGTTAACTTATAAATAATAACATTTATTGTTAAAAAATGATAAAATTACTATTTATAAATAATTAAAAATACAGAGTGAAAAATTTTTGTTGTTTGTAATCTGCCTACCCACACAAGTATGTGCTACCCACACAAGTATGTGACAGTTCCCTTGATTTGTAATAAGTTGTCTTGCTAATAGAGTTTTATTTACTGTCGATGTTATTAACTTATTTCGCATCTTGGTCTTCATATTGTTCACTTGACTGAATATCCTTTCACAATCTGCATTGCTATGAGGAAGACATAAAACGTCTAGAGCAAACTTTACTAAAGTTTTGCAGTCGGTTGTGCTAAGGATCTTTTCCCAAAATTCGTGAGCTTTCCAGTTTAGTACCTGGAATTAGACATTAGTAATGTCTAATTCCGAAAATTTGTTGACATCGGGTAAAAGTCTCCACTCGTCATCGATTTTTTGAAGGTCACTTTCAATTTTGACAATGCGTGGTAGTTTCTGGGTTAGTGGCAACATTGACGGGAAACTCTCCCTATTACTGTGGCGCACAGCCTCTTCCGGTGACAGATATTTGAGGACTGGAAGTATTTCATTGGAAAAATCATATCGCTTCCGAATTTCCTTGCAGCCTGTTACTAGAAAGTCGCGGCAACGAGCATAAAATTCATCCAGGAGCACTCTTTGCTGGACGATGTTGGGTTTTTGAACTTCTTGCATGATTTTAACACCCAAATACATTTGTGGTAGAAATAATCGTATATTTTCTGGGTCAATCGAGCATATTTCAGTTTGATTAACGTAGTCTCTAGTCATGTAACATTGTAATAGATCTTTGTAAAGCAGTTTCATACTGTCATCTAGTTCTATAAGCCTAGAGTCTGACCCCTGGAAATACTCGTTCATCTTCACAAATTTAGGTAATATCCATCGTAAAAATAGGATATAGAGTTTTACATAATCGTCGTTTAACTCACGATGGATCAGCTAAGCAGCGACGGTGCGTTCTTCTAGCTACTGGTGGCTAAAAAATAATTTCAGGTTATCCCATTGCTGTAGCAGCCTATTTATTACAGATAACAGTGATAGCCATCTGGTTTGCGACGGGTGTAGTAATTTATGGACTTTTGTATTCATAAATTCTTGAAACTCAATGTATTCCGACTGTCTTTTGGCAGTATGTTTGAAAAATGCGTACACGTTTCTTGCTCAGTCCTCACAACGTCTTGGAAGTTTTTTACAAGCTTCATTGGCGCATAAATACATAGAGTGACATATGCACTTAAATATTTGTATTCCTGGCAATTCGGCACGTAAACGACTAGCAATTGAGTTGCGAGGACCCATCATGACATTGCAGCCATCTGATGCAAAGCCGATTATATTATCTAATGGCACATCACGTCAAGTAAACGTTTCTATGATTGTTGTATAGAGCGCTTCAGCTGTACATCCCCGTGAAGATGACGCCCCATCAGATGTTTTTTTGTCGTGCAAAGTTTCCAATTGCCATAGGCAAGCAATAATTTTTTTACAATCTTTGTCGTAATATCTGACAAGGATGCATATTGTCTTAGTTGTGGAAATGTCCGTGGATTCGTCGGTAAGTACGCTAAACTTTTGGTGTTTTAAAATATTTTCTAGGTATTCTTTCTGGCTTTCTCCTATAACATTTTTTACAGTTGCTGTACATTTACCTCGTTTTATTGCCAAATCAGCTGCTATTTTAGAGTCTGGGAAACAAGATTTTAGGACCTCTGTTAAATTATGCATCGCCAAAAAAGAAATGTTATGCTCGGCCACAAATGCAACGAGTTTTATTTCGGCTTCCATAACAAGGGTGTTTGTGTCCTTTTCACGCGGTTTAAAATAAGCACTAAGGGTTTTTATAGAAGAAGTAGCAAGTGTCTTTTTTTTATGAACATTATTTGTCACATGTCGTCGCAAAGTTGAAAGTTCGCTCGATAATTTAACGTCACATATGGTGCACTTAGCTCTATACGGATCATCATTAACAAGAGCAATCCAGTCTTTGAAAACATCGTCACCCTCCCACTGTTGTCGATATTTTTGTTTGATATGTTTACCCTTATTAGTCTTTTTTGGCGAAGATGGTCCTGCAGAATCACAATCACTCATGTGTTTTTCTCTCACTCACACAACACAAACAATTTCAAAACTAACTTTTTTATAAACCGTAATAACGAATAAAGTAGAGTATTATGTTTGAGCTATTCGACTAACGACTAAGTGGTGCGCGGTATTAATTATGAATAATCGATCATCACAATGATCGTTTCCCATCGATTACTATTTAGTAAAACAATTATAATCGATTATCGATAGGAAACCATTTAAGAGATATATACCTAAGATTATTTGCTAATAGAACTCTTGTCACTGGTAAAAGCTTATAGTTACACAGCCAGCAAAAGCATTGATCCCAGAATCATTTTGAGCAAAAGGAATCAAATTCATCGCAGCACCTACAATTATATCTTCAACTAAGAATATAATAACATTCTGTTTGATGTCCAGCATTCCATTAACTTTAATTTGTATCAATTATCAATTATTATTTTATAGCATTTTTATAAATCAATAATTTTAAATTTTTTGTGTATCATTGTTACTTCCTGTGCCCGGGAGCATGTACGAGCAAACCCGTACACTTGTATTGTATAAGGCCTCGCGCGCACTAGCGATTAAAGTTGGCCGATAGTTTGATCGGTCAGTTGGATCAGTACAGAGTTATATGGCAGTGCGCACACTTGAAGATTTGATCAAGTGCGCGGACTGCCATATAACTCTGTACTGATCCGACTGACCGATCAAACTATCGGCCAACTTTAATCGCTAGTGCGCGCGAGGCCTAAGTTTTTTGCTGACTATGGCGTACGATTTCATTGTGACGCATTTACCTTATACAGTGTACTAAAATAAGATTCAGTCTCAATAAAACTATCATAGCAAACACATCTCTCTATCATTTCCACCGGTTCGCGAGACTCGTTATATCAGCTATCAACTTAGCATAGCATCTGAAAGGTGTAAGGTCGCACACCGTACACTAAAGGAGATGTACCATTTGGCCATACATTATGGGCCTGGCACGGCCAAACACGACACCATGTATGTTTTGAAGATAAATGACTACTCTATTAACCTGTATAATTTATTTTTAAATAACTTTTGGTGGAAATAAGATATAAGATATTTGAAATGGCAATTATTCCACAACTAAATATACCTCAAAATTGAATTTTAACATAAATATAATACCTTGATGTAAATAAAGGTATGTCTTTGCGTCATAAAGAACAAAAACTACATAAAGAGAGGCCAATAATAATGAATAAGCACCTGTGTGCTAGGGAACCTCGTACTATGTATACTCGTCCAAAAAAACTAACCACAATCACAAACAGCGCTGTATATTCTTAGCATGGGTAGAAGGTACTGATCATTATTATTGAATTTATATTCCATTACATTACATTAAAACCGTACGAAAACACCAATAAATCAGAGCAAAATATTTACGACGCGCAGTAGCAACACGAATGACATAACAGTTAAAAAATGTGTTGCAAATAGTTTGAAAAAATATTTCTACTATCGATTAAAAAACAAAACGATTTAAACAGTTTAATAATTATGGAATATATAATAAATTATATATTTCTTGATTCTTTTTACAAATATACCTACTTATAAAGTAAATAAAATATATTGTTTTCTAATATAATAATAAAAATATTATTTCGTTAAAACAATTTCTGCCTACCATACTTCATTTTATTTTTAATGCTGGCAACATAAGACATCCATCCGCTACTACCATAGCCTATTCAAAATAATAATCTTTAAAAACTAAATTCTTTCACCGAACTTCTATCAAGAAACGAAAACGATGTATAAATTTAAAAAAATATATGTTTAATTTCAAAGATTCACAACTTTCTGGCCGCTACAGGCCGTATTTGGTACTTCTCCTTTGATGCTACGCGCAAAACTCGAGAACGACTGAACCGAGTTCGCTAATTATTGTTATTGTGTTTCTTATTGTCAGGTAAAGGTTCTTTTGAAAGAAAAAAAGCAAGCAAACTTACGCAGGTGAATCCGAGCGGCACAGCTATTTTGAAATGAAAATGTATTGCAAGAAATGAGAGAGCCGTGCACATACAGTGATACTATACAGTAATACCTGATTATTGTATTAGATGTTTAAATTATTTATGCTTCTTCTACAAATTTTGAAGGTATGTAGGTACAATAGTAAAACTAATAACAACAACAAAATTGTGAAACCAGTGCGACTAAATACATACGTATGCATGTACCAACTTTTAAATGGGTAAGTATGTCATTAATAATAATTAAAAAATAATAGTTTACAACAAAAGTTAGACATCTGTTGAAAGCTTGCCGACAGAAAGTGTCATCACAAAACTGCATTTTATGAAGATTTAGAGACCATAAGCACAGTTTCGTGCTGACATCTTTTGTAGACAAACGGCACACAGAAATCTAACTTTTTTGCACTAAGGCCGTAAGAATCTCACATTTTGGACTTATACCTAATTTAGTAATATTATAATTAAACAGCCTTCGAAGCGAATCATTAAAATCAAAATTATATAAGTGGTGTCTTGGCTTTGGACTCGTTGCAAAATAATAACAAAACAAAAACGAAATACCATCATAAGAAAATAATATTTTAAGGTTTTTAAAATATTTTACATTGAAAGATTTACAAAATTAACAAATACAGAGATGATAAATTTTAAAATTGATGTTTGCGGCTTTTCCTAAGACTAAATTTTTTAATTAAAGCACAATAATCTAACGAATAAGCTACGTCATTTTCGATTGAAAGAATAGCAAGGGACTCAACACGAGAAACGTCGCGAGTACAATCAAGAATAATCGAGTAATATTTATTATTTACTATTTTTTCACGTGACTTGCCATTATTTGTATGAGCTCATTTTGAATACTTTTTCCGATATAGTGGTCATTAATCGTCTTATCCTTTACTTGTTTTAGGGCTATTAATTTTACTAAATCTATAAAGTTGCCACTTGTCTCACTCGAATCTGAGTCAAATGTTAATTTCTCTCTATGAGCCCTGAAGGCCAAATTGTGAGATGCTAAAAAATTTACAATTGCGAGCAATCGTTCTAAAATATCTCTCCAACGTTGCCTTTCTTGTTCAATTTGTGACTAAGCCAAGAACTCAATAGCGGATCAGCTTATTAATCCATTCTCTAAATTAATCCATTTCAACATACAATCTTTGTGCTGTCGACTAGATTCGTGAGACTTTAGGTAATCATCCAAGTGTTTCCAATCACACACTCCTTCACTTGATCCAATCTTTGTATTTTCTAACCCGAATATTCGACACGGAAAGCAGTAAACGTCATCCTTTGTTTGTAAATAAATCATCCAACGCTTGTGAAGCTTTTCACCGTTAACTAATACCTTATCTATAATATAAAAATGAATCGCAAAATGTGTTGGTAAGCGTATAACTCAACAACGCCTGGACCAATTTGGCCAATTCTTTTTTTTAAATGTTCATTGAAGTTCAAAGATGGTTTTTACGGCGAGAAAAATTGTAATCATTGCCGGAAAGAGCCTAAAAACACCCCTTTTCTTTTTCCCATACAAACGTTTTCTAACTAAAACGTAGAGTCAATTTGTAATTTATACATACATACATAGACTCACGCCTGTTTCCCGGAGGGGTAGGCAGAGACTACGGAGCGCCATTTGCAACGATCTTGACATATCTCTCTTGCTTCATTCACTCCCATCAGATTCCTCATGCATGCTCTTCTGTTCAGGGTGCTTCTAACCTGTCCTGTTTTCAGGATGTCTCCAATCTGGTCAGAGCACGTCCGCCTAATTGTAATTTATAACCGCTGCATTAAGTTCAAATTCGCGTGCGCGTTGATATACTTCTTTATTTTATGGCAGTTTTGACAGGTTTATGGACCTGAAGTCTCAGTGCTGCCGCCCATCGGGCTTCATGTTAGAAGAAATCCATTGATAATCCCTACTTAATATTATTAATTCGAAATTGTGTATATCAATTTTGTTGAATTTTAATGTAGAGATACATAATTATATTGGACCATGGAGACGAATATAGGCTACCATAAGTTGTAAAAATTAAACTGTGAGGAATTGTAGGGAGGGTAGAAGTTTGTACGGCACAAATTTACCTCTTGGAAGTAAGAACACATGCGCTGATAATTGATTGCTGCGCATGTGCTATCGCATATCTGTCAGTACTGTCACGTCATACTTACATAATGTCATATTGTGCACGTTGATTAAATTGTTCGCATATCTATCTATACTAATATAATAAAGCGGAAGAGTTTGTTTGTTTGTTTGTTTGAACGCGCTAATCTCAGGAACTACCGGTCGGATCTGAAAAGTTCTTTTTGTATACGATAGCCCAATTATTCCGGAGGGCTATATAACATAACGCTTCGACCCTTTGGGGCTGGGCAAAGGGCTAAAAAGGCTAAAAGATAATGTCGGCTAAACTCAGGAACTAGCAGTCGGATTTTAAAAATTGTTATTGCCTATGATAGCCCAATTATTCCGAAAGGCTATAAGGCTATAGGCTATATAAAATTACGCCACAACTTTTAGGGGCCAAACAAAAATAATAAAATGGTCAAACGAGAAGGGGGAGGGTTGGGTCAAAGGCAAAAAAAAGGCTAAACGAATAGGATACAATCTATATGGGTATCGTTTTCGAGATTTTTGGGACGCTGATTAATAATATGAAATTTATTTAGTGATCCAAGATGGCGGACGGGAAATCAAAGATGGCGGATGAGAAAATTTTAAAAACCAATATGGGTATCGCCTTCTATATTTTAAGGGGTGGGGAATCGAAATACAACATCTATTTCGTGATCAAAGTTGGCGGATGGGAAATCAAAGATGGCAAATAGTAAAATTAAAAAAAATCTATATTGGTATCGACTGCGATGTTAAAAGGGATGGGGAATCCAAATATAACATTTATTTCCTGATTCAAGATGGTGGATGGGAAATCAAAGATGGAGGAGAGGTAAAATTTAAAAAATCAATATGGGTATCGTCTCTGATGATTTAAAGGATGGAGAATCCAAATACAACATCTATTTCGTGATCAAAGATGGCGGATAGGAAATAAAAGATGGCGGACGGGATTTTTTTAAAAGTCGGTATGGGTATCGTCTCCGATATTTTAAGGAATGGGGAATTAAAAAAAAACATCTATTTCGTGATCAAAGATGGCGGATGGGCATTTTTTTAAAAATCAATATGGGTATCGTCTCCGATGTTTAAAGGGATGGGGAATCCAAATACAACATCTCTTTCGTGATTCAAGATGGCGGATGGGAAATCAAAGATGGCGGATAGGAAATCAAAGATGGCGGACGGGATTTTTTTTAAGTCGATATGGGTATCGGCTCCCATATTGTAAGGAATAGTGAATTCAATATTATATAAATATCTATGTTTGTTCATCATTTATAGACTCTGAAATGATAAGAGATTAAGCTCTAAGTCAATGGTTATTTTGGAAAAGGGGCTTGGAAAAAAGGGAATTAAATAAAAACTCTTAAAAAGGCGATACGGAGTTCGCTGGGTCAGCTAGTATTCAATAAAATTGAAAGATATGTCCGGTAACGATTTTGTAACTCATACTGCAAGTAAAATAACAGAGATGGGCGTTGAATCAACGAACTAGTTGAAGCAACGGTTAATCGTTCATCAACTATTAAACTGTTAACGGTTTAGAAATCAACTAGTTGATTTTACCAACTATGTTTACAAATTTAACTATACAGTTTCTCGTTTTTAAACGAAAATCGTTCATTCTACTTCACGAATTGCGAATGTCAACTCGCGTTGAATTAACGGGTCGTTGACGCATAGGATTTTAAACTCTAAATTTTAAACAAGTAAGTTCAAATTTTAATTGAATCGTTTAGAAAAAGACAGATTTATACAAACACTCAAATGAAAGAAAAGGACATACATTTTGGTCGAATTCACCTGACTCGCGTCAACTTGCGATGAATTAACGGGTCGTTGACGCATAGGATTTTGAACTCTAAATTTTAAATAAGTAAGTTGAAATTTTAATTGAATTGTTTAGACAAAGACAGATTTTTAGAAACACTTATATGAAGGAAAAGGATAGAAACATTTTGGCCGGATTCACTCGACTCGCAGGACTCGCGCGAAATCCCGAATATGTAAATAATAATATCTATTTACTCCTATTAGTTTTATGGAGAGTTTGCTATCGCCTGAGCGAGTCATTTCGTTTGTTTTTATTAGTTTCAAAGAAGTTTTTATTTGTTGAAAGTCGATTTATTTTTGTAAATAAGTATAATTAGTATAAGTGGATGTGTAAATTGTATACCTAAAGCTGTAAATAGGTACTTATATCATAAAATAGTATTAGTTTAGTGTTAATTACGTTACAAAAAAGTTTATTTAATATGGCGAAGCGTAGTGAACTATGGCACCATTTCGAAAAAGACACTTCTAGTGGGAAAGCAATGTGTAATATATGTAAAGAAAAATATCATATAAATCTACTACGGCCAATTTGAAGAGTCACCTGAAACGTAAACACCTATCTATATTTACGTCTCTGTCGTCCAATAGCGCGAACGTAGTGTCTGCACCAGATGCACAGCAGCCTATCCCTGGTCTCCCAGGAACAAGTGAAGGCTTAAATATAGCTGTTCAAAGCGCTGGTGGAAGTGTTCATACGAGCGGGCAGGTATCAAAAAGACAACGTGTAATGGACAACTACATGAGCAAAAAAATAAGTGAGGAGCAAAAAAAGCGAATTAATTTAGATATATTGGACTTATGTATCGATAGTTTCCATCCATTTTCAATGGTTGAAGAAAGGGCTTTCCGAAAGTTTTGTCGTTGGATACCCGGATATCAGCCTCCCACAAGGAAAACTTTGTCGAATTCTATATTGCAGCAGTTATACACCAAAAGATTTGACATAGTACGGGAACAATTAAGAACAGAAGTAAAGTCCATTTGTTTAACTGCAGATATGTGGACAACCCTAAAAACTGAGAGCTACATAGCCCTAACAGGTCATTACATAACAGAAGACCTCGTGTTTAAAACGGTCCTATTCTTCTTCTCAGTCGTGCACTCTTGTCAGAGTGGTCGTGGTCATGCGTCGGTCGGTTCTTGTGCCGTTGCTGTTCTTGTGATAAAACGGTCCTATTAGGTTGTTGTCATTTTCCTGACCACCATACCGCAGAGAACATCGGCAATGAAATTTCAACATTAGTCAGTAAATTCAATCTTAAGGATAAAGTTAACTTTATGGTTACTGACAATGCCGCAAATGTTGTCAAGGCGGCTAATGATTTAAATTGGAAACAGTTTGGGTGCTATGCACATAGCTGAAATCTCATAGTAGAACATTCACTACAAAGCGTGAAGATTAATATTGAAAAGGTGAAAAGGATCGTCGCCCATGTGAAAAAAAGTACAATTTCATCCGAAAGGCTACAGAAGTACCAAATTCAGCAGGGACGGGAACCAAATCGGCTTAGCCAGGCTGTTGAGACAAGGTGGAATTCGACATATTATATGTTGAAAAGATTTGTGGAACTTGAAGAAGCTGTGCGCGCCACTTTAGCTTTCACAGATAGACATTTACCAATAATTACCACTGAAGAGTGGACATTATTCTCGCAATTGTGTTTTATATTGAGGCCTTTCGAGGAAATCACAAGCTCAATGAGTGGTGAGAAGTATGTCACAGGCAGTTCAGTAATAGTGGTAACGCGATGCCTTTCAGAAGCGTGTCAGAAACTATTGGATAGAACTGACCTACTACCAGCTGCAAAAAACATTGTTCTCCAACTAAAATCAGGATTGTGTGACCGTTTCAAACTCATCGAACAGAGTGGAACGTTTGCTTTATGCACGTTCATGGATCCACGCTTCAAAATGCAAGGATTCTCAAATCAAAATGAAGCCCAGAAGACCAAAGATAAGGTGAGAAAACTTGTAGCGGCATTGATTTCAGAAACACAAGAAAGATTTACTACTGCATCTTCAGCTTCACCTGACGCAAATAGGGATGAATTAAACCCGTGGACTATTTTTGATAATATGGTGGCGACCCAGACAAGCTATGTTACGCCGCTTTCCAAGGCCATAAAGGAAGTAGACATGTATTTAGCGGATGAATTGTTGCCAAGAAAGGACCAATCGGGCAATATGAATTTTCCCCTGGAATGGTGGAAGAGACACCAATTTGTGTACCCAAATCTAAAAAAGCTATATGTTATGCACTGTAACATAGTAGCGACGTCCGTTCCCTGTGAACGTATGTTTTCAAAAACAGGTCTTATTATCAATCAAAGACGTACAAGATTGACCACTAGTAAAGTGGAACAAATAATGTTTCTGAATGTTAATATGCCCGAGGAGAGGTTTAATGGTTATAACAATTAAAATATCACTTGTGTACATAAAGTCATGAAAAAAAACGCTACTGAAATAAAACCAAAAAAAAAATAAAAAAAGAAAAACAATAAAAAAAAATGATTATAATGTATATACAATCAGATGATCTTCTAAATGCGCCTGAATACGATTTCCAGCAAATCATGCAAAATTAGCTTTAAACCGTATTTAGTCAGTCCTAAGCCTGAATAAAGTATGAAGGGAAGTTCATCTTTGTGAAATTATTGTAAAAAATATTTATTTAAAAAACTGTCACGTATGTTGTACGTTGAATGTAAACGGAACAGTCGACCGTTGAAGTCGTAAACGTTAGTTATGCTGTTAACTAGTTGAAAAATTTAACTAGTTAATCAACTAGTTGAAAAGTTGAAATCAACTGTATAGTTGCGTTAACAAAAAATCGTCAACGACCCATCGCTATAAAATAATTCCAAGGTGATAAAGTTTACGAATGAAATGAAACACGGGATTCCCCGAGCGATAGAAGAGCAGAACATTATGTCCCGACTCACGAGTGTTATGCGATTAAAAAACCGATCTTCAAGTGTTTCGAGGCGCGATATTCTAGTACTACGAGATTTTTTTCGATAACCGCAAGCACAAAACGTGACAAGTCCGCGATTCGAAGTTAACAAGTGAAAATGTACGTAGATCGTAGTTAATTTTGGGTTATGATAAGTAAAACTGTACTTAGTACAGTTTTATTCTTAAATAAGAAAAATATAGAATAAAGTACATCTTATGGTTACAATAACCCAAAGTTTACTTCTGTTTACACACATATCTTAATATATAAAATCCTTGCGTTACTGACTGACTGACAGACACGCTACAGCCGAAAATATTGGGCGCAGGAAGCTGAAATTTGGCATGTATGTTCCTTGGGGGCCGTAGGGGTGCACTAAGAAGGGATTTCCCGAAATTCCCACGGGATCGGCCAAAAGGGGAAATTCGAAAATATGTGCGTGCGAAGCCGCTGGCGTCGACTAGTGTACTTATAAACTTCGAATCGCTGTCTTGACATTTTTTGTACTTACGGTTATCGAAAAAAATCTCTCAGTGTACATAATGAATTTATCAATAATGATATGAATGAATGAATTAGTTAACTAACTTAATTTTAATTTACCGTTACGTTATAACCTTAATAAGTAATTAAGGATCAAAATCAAAAGTTTTAAATAAAAAAATAGTTTTTTTTTTTTAATTTGCTTGGGTTGTTGCGCGAGGCCCCTGTAAGAGCGAGGCCCTGGGCGATTGCCCTGTCCGCCACCCCCTAAGGCCGCCACTGTGTCTCATAATTCCTTAACTTATAATTATGAGTCAAAATATTAATTTTAGAGGTATATGTAGAATAAACATATATCTCCCATATGATATCCATTAAATAAACTATTCAACAAAATCATTTATAAATGGTATAAACCTACAATAAAAAAAAATAACTTCAAGAAATATAAATAATCAAAGCCTTAGTCACTATCCATTAATACTTTTAAAATGTCTTGCCTATCGTTATAATAATTATTTTATACCTAATAGGTTTTTGGATTATTTTTCTTTGGTATATTAAATATTAATATAACTTAATTTTTTATGTTAATAGGCGCCAAACGAGCAGACGGATTGCCTGATGGTAAGCAATTACCGCCGCCCATGGACACAAGCAACACCACAAGAGTCACAAGTGAGTTGCCGCCCCTTGGGATTGGGAAAAGGGATAGGATGAGGAGTGGGATGAGGGAGAAGGAATAGGGGATAGGGCCTCCGGCACTCTCACTCACCGAACGAAACGCAACAGTTAGGTACTGTTACTTTACGTCGATTTTCTGTGAGAGGGTAGTACTTCGAGAGTACGTCGAGCCGGCCCTTTCATGCTGAAGTCAGCAAGGCTCTACTACCTTCAAAACTGCTTAAACAGGTTTAAGTTCCTTAAAAACTACTTTCTTGTTTATCAACGCATTTTCTACACTTTCTTCCTTAATAATAGCCAGTTTTTTTCCAATTAAATCCGCATTTTTTTCATTATCCATAACTTCACCACTTTCTTTGTAATTTATGATATCTGTACTATATAATTCCTTTTCATTAAATGATGTAAGAGATACAGTATTATAATCATCTCCAACTACAATTTCTTCATTCCCAATCTCATCAAAGAAGAAAAGGGGTACTGATTCACTTTTTGTTTTGTCCGTTTCATCCGTTTCTTCCTCAGTAATCTTCCTTTTAATTTCTATTTTGTCATTATTGTCCGTTTTATTGGTTATAAATGGTGAAACTTCATTCCCATCATTAATATCTGAGGCGTGGTCATCGAAATCATCATCTAGTAGGTCCGAGTCACTGTGCACACTCCTGGTATCCGAAACACTTGTGGTAGAAGTGCTACACTTTCTTGTAGTACTTTTCCTTACTGTTTTTGCAACGGCAGTTGTACAATTTAAACTTCGAAATATTTGTGAATCAATTTTTATAACGTTATTAGTGTTATGAGACTGAGGTTTACTTTTTTTGCCTTTACCTTTTCCTTTAAAACATGACATTGGTTTTTGAGGCTTAATTTTATCCTTAATTGGATTGGATTAGCCGTGTGGTTGACGGCATAGAATACAAGTGTCACCACCCCCTATCTTCCCGTGGGTGTCGTCAGAGGCGACTAAAGGATAACACGATGCAAATACCATCTTTGCGTAGAGACGGAAAACTCGACATCAAACCCTATACGACTGCCTCGTTGGTCTCGCGGCATAAATGTGCGCGTGGGATCGGGAGGTCCCGGGTTCGATTCCTGGGTCGGGCAGTGTTATTGGGTTTTTCTGTCACGAAATTCTCAGTAGCAGCACGGAGTCTGGAAATGTGCCTGGTACGGCAATAGGCTCGCCCCTTATTACGTGGGACTAAAGTATATCTGGTGAAAAGTGGGTGTAGAAATACACCTCTGCCTACCCCTTCGGGGATAAAAGGCGTGACGATATGTATGTAATTGGATATTCTTCTTCTGAACTTATATAGTAGAGTCAGATTCATTTCCCCTATTTTCTTTATGAAGTGTTGTTCGTTTACATTGTCCCGAAGGCCCTGCAATCGGCTGTATGTGTGATTCTATGGTGTCAAAATCAATATTACTTCTATCTATTTCGTTTGAAATTGTCCCAATTTTTTGTGAACATCTTTTTATAGTTTTTATTTTGCCCTGACGAGATTTGATCGGTTTTTCGACGCGTAATATGTCTCATGCAGTAATACTTTCTCCGGGTGGAACATTACATTTCCTTTTTCGTTTAGGTTGGATTTCTTAAATTTGTTAAAAGTTCTATTACAGCTGAAGCTGCCGCATCTTCAATTAGTTCCTCCGGAACAGAATTTATGTGTGGCAATCGAGATTTTGGTCGCTCAGAATTAACTGGATATAAGCTGCATTTGTTAAACCCGGCAATTATATTGTTGGATTCTGAACCCTTTTCTCTCAATTTATTCTGCAATCTAAACAATAACATAGAAAATGAACTTTTTACAAAAGTTTTATGTTTAAGTCCTTCAGTCCTCTTCCAGTGTGTCAATACATCGCGCCAATATTTTTTTAAAGGCGCATAAAATGCAACATCTAACGGCTGGAGTAATTGAGTGGTTTTGGGCGGCAAGCAAACGAACATAATATTAAACTCCTGACAAGTTTGTAATACGGATTCAGAAAAATGTGAAGATAAATTGTCCCCAATTATCACTTTTCGGCCTGTCTTTGTTTTTGCATATGGTACTATGTCAGTAATAAACCAGTCCTCGAAGCACGCAGAGTCGAACCAACCACTTTTCGATCGGTTGTACCTGGTCCCCTCTGGCCCTCTTTCCAGCCATCGATCCCATAAATGATCTGCTTTATACACAACATATGTGGGCAATAACTGTAATCAGCAGTGCCGGTAAACATTAAAGAAATATATGTTTTTGTAGTGTTTATCACCCTTTCAGGATATTTGCAACCTCTTTTAAAAAAATATTTCTTATGGCCCGGGTCATCAGTGAGATTAGTCTCATCATAATTTATGATGCAATCAGGAGAAACACCTTCAATAGTATTTTCATAATGCGAAAAAAATCGTCTATTATAGCAGGTGAAATTTTGGCGCGCTCACTTGTGATATTTGATGCATTACGATTGGAAATTTCTGATTTATGCCTAATCATGAAATTTCGCGCCCAATCTACTCCAGGCATATAGTATTTTAAAGCGTAGAGAGCTTTTCCAAGTTTGTTCAAGTATTATTGGGCAAATACGCGTAAGTCAGTGGCATCGAATGGAAACCCCCAAATACTCAATATTTGTATATATTTTATGAACGCCATCTCTTCATCTTTTGAAAAAAGTGTAAGGCGTCCGCTTATTTCTTGTGTGCAGTTTATATTTTGACATTTTCTACTTAATGTACTCTTCGGAATGTTGTATTTATTAGCCGCCTCTATTAATCTAACTGAGCCATTTTGAATTTGTCTATTGCATTTTGTAAATCTTCTTTGCAATAACTTAGGTAAGGTGAATGATTCTTACCGTTGCGTGCATTGGTAAACTTTCGTTGGTAGGTCCGCACCATACTTAAGTAGCAAATAAATAACATTATAAATAAATAAATATTTTATGTAGTTCTGGCGCATATTCACATTATCGCAGACGCATGGCCGTAATTTCATACACCGCATCCGCATGCACGTAAATAAATTATCATCACATCACATCAACAAATTATTATCACATATAACGAAAAATATCTATCTATTGTATATAATATAATAGGTACCTAAAGAATAGCTGTTAATCATTTAGGTGCGTAAGTCAACCATGCCAATCTTCTTTAAGTTTATATAGTGCAAATATTTTAAATTATTTTTTGAGTCAGCCGAGAAATATCTTACCCTTAACAAGCTTAAAATGCGCAATTGAGACTATTTGGAACTACGATTAAATTGCTTGGCAATGTATGAAAAGCTTTAGAGGGGCTATTTGAAACTTCGTTCCAATTAACCCCAAAACAGAAACCAAATAGCCCCATTTAGAAAAATCTAAATATATGCCAGCTCGGAAAAGGTAGAAACGGGCAAATAAAAACACTTATGCCCGTTTTCACCAACGGCCCCTATACAGAATCTTAACTAAGAATCCCTTACCGTAAGGGATACCTAAAATCATCCCCTTTCTCAAATTTCGTTTCACGATCATAAGGACTACTTAGTTAGGGGTTCCTTAATTAGGTGACGGATAGTGCGAGGCCAACATGCAAACTTATGTCGATAAAATACTTATGTTTACTTTTCTATTAATATTCAGCTTCAATAAATGTAATACGTATTGTTTTGATTGATATATGAAAAGACACATTGATCTTAACCTAGTGGATGCTAAATAGTTATAAATAAAAAAAAGATTAGGCTGTATGGCAAAAGTCTTTGCTCTAAAAAAGGTGACATATTTTTGGCGCTTGACGTAATTTGACGGAACTAAACTTTGTGGCGGTTCATTTCGTTTCGTAGACAAAAATTTTCACTGGAAGATAAGGACAGGTTAATGCAGTAACTTTTGAAACAAAGATACGGTGCTAAATAAAAAGACGGACGGGACGACAAACGAAGCAAAAAGCTTGGCTTGGGTGACAATAACAGATGCTTTTAACGCATCTTCAAATACGTACAGGTATGTTTAAAACATTTCATTAAACATATAAACCATACACTGTATTGTATGACACTTTACTACATATTTAAGTAGGTACCTAATTATGTATGCAATATCCTAAAACTACGTACTTATAGAATTAAAAATGATATCGTGTTTTAGAACTAAGGAGTCGCTTATGAAAGTATGGGATAAACTGAAAAGCGAGAGCAAGCTTTACCATGCTCGGATGAGGACCAATGCAACACAGACAGGAGGAGGGCCAAGTGTGGTCAAATTTGATCCAGTGTTGGAACAGGTGTGCTCTCTTCTTGGTCGCGGCTGCACTGGTATATTGGGAGTATCGGACAGTGGCGCTGACACTGGAATAGGATTAGAGCAGAGTCTGCCAAAAGTAGTTTGTATCCCAAATGGACTTTGGCAATCTGGGAAAGAAGAAGGCATTATCGCTGAGGCAGCACAAGAACCCGAGGTAAATATATACATTTAATTTGTTGTATTGGTATATATATTATTATTGTACACGCATCACTTATATTTTATTAATTACTAGATAACGCAAGAATGGAGGAATCAAGAAAATCTCACCCCAAGATTGAGACAGCCAGAGATAACACAATGTGATGGTGATGGAGTAGAAATCTCATCAGTTGATGGTGTTCAAATTGAAGTGAGTTAAAACATTTGGTTGTGAGTTTATTTTGATTGAAATAGTCCTGAGTTTTGACTAACACATTCTATAAAATGTGCATCAAGCTGAATGAGTTTTAAAATAATTCTGCTGTAAACACATAACCATATCCATTATCACATTACTACTCAGAGAACGGCTTACTTAGAGTATGTCTTTCTTATATGAAAATAAATATTACTGTTTAAATATTATTGTTCTGATTTTTTTAAATTTAATGTAGTTCTGGCGCATATTCCCATTATCGCAGACACATGGCCGTAATTTCATACACCGCATCCGCATGCACGTAAATAAATTATCATCACATCACATCAACAAATTATTATCACATATAACGAAAAATATCTATCTATTATATATAATATAATAGGTACCTAAAGAATAGCTGTTAATCATTTAGGTGCGTAAGTCAACCATGCCAATCTTCTTTAAGTTTATATAGTGCAAATATTTTAAATTATTTTTTGAGTCAGCCGAGAAATATCTTACCCTTAACAAGCTTAAAATGCGCAATTGAGACTATTTGGAACTACGATTAAATTGCTTGGCAATGTATGAAAAGCTTTAGAGGGGCTATTTGAAACTTCGTTCCAATTAACCCCAAAACAGAAACCAAATAGCCCCATTTAGAAAAATCTAAATATATGCCAGCTCGGAAAAGGTAGAAACGAGCAAATAAAAACACTTATGCCCGTTTTCACCAACGGCCCCTATACAGAATCTTAACTAAGAATCCCCTTACCGTAAGGGATACCTAAAATCATCCCCTTTCTCAAATTTCGTTTCACGATCATAAGGACTACTTAGTTAGGGGTTCCTTAAATAGGTGACGGATAGTGCGAGGCCAACATGCAAGCTTATGTCGATAAAATACTTATGTTTACTTTTCTATTAATATTCAGCTTCAATAAATGTAATACGTATTGTTTTGATTGATATATGAAAAGACACATTGATCTTAACCTAGTGGATGCTAAATAGTTATAAATAAAAAAAAGATTAGGCTGTATGGCAAAAGGCTTTGCTCTAAAAAAGGTGACATATTTTTGGCGCTTGACGTAATTTGACGGAACTAAACTTTGTGGCGGTTCATTTCGTTTCGTGAACTTACGTGACTCGTGTAATTCTTTTTTCCTTATTTCTTAATCGTTAGCGTGGTGTATTATTGATTAACAATGGCTGAAAAAAGGAGACGTGGGCAAAAATTTTCATTGGAAGATAAGGACAGGTTAATACAGTAACTTTTGAAACAAAGATACGGTGCTAAATAAAAAGACGGACGGGACGACAAATGAAGCAAAAAGCTTGACTTGGGTGACAATAACAGATGCTTTTAACGCATCTTCAAATACGTACAGGTATGTTTAAAACATTTCATTTAACATATAAACCATACACTGTATTGTATGACACTTTACTACATATTTAAGTAGGTACCTAATTATGTATGCAATATCCTAAAACTACGTACTTATAGAATTTAAAATGATATCGTGTTTTAGAACTAAGGAGTAGCTTATGAAAGTATGGGATAAACTGAAAAGCGAGAGCAAGCTTTACCATGCTCGGATGAGGACCAATGCAACACAGACAGGAGGAGGGCCAAGTGTGGTCAAATTTGATCCTGTGTTGGAACAGGTGTGCTCTCTTCTTGGTCGCGGCTGCACTGGTATATTGGGAGTATCGGACAGTGGCGCTGACACTGGAATAGAATTAGAGCAGAGTCTGCCAAAAGTAGTTTGTATCCCAAATGGACTTTGGCAATCTGGGAAAGAAGAATATCGCTGAGGCAGCACAAGAACCCGAGGTAAATATATACATTTAATTTGTTGTATTGGTATATATATTATTATTGTACACACATCACTTATATTTTATTAATTACTAGATAACGCAAGAATGGAGGAATCAAGAAAATCTCACCCCAAGATTGAGACAGCCAGAGATAACACAATGTGATGGTGATGGAGTAGAAATCTCATCAGTTGATGGTGTTCAAATTGAAGTGAGTTAAAACATTTGGTTGTGAGTTTATTTTGATTGAAATAGTCCTGAGTTTTGACTAACACATTCTAGAAAATGTGCATCAAGCTGAATGAGTTTTAAAATAATTCTGCTGTAAACACATAACCATATCCATTATCACATTACTACTCAGAGAACGGTTTACTGAGAGTATGTCTTTCTTATATGAAAATAAATATTACTGTTTAAATATTATTGTTCTGATTTTTTTAAATTTAATACATTATTTTCAGACTATAAAGGAGTTGTAAAAACCAGCTAAAACTCCATTGTGGTCTAGAAAACGGCCACAAATATCCAGACAAAATGAACGGAGTGAAGCGCCTGCATTGGTTTCCTCTAACATAAGTCATTTATATAAACGAAAAGGTGTTGAGGAGCTAAAAGAGCAATTACTTCAACAGGAATTCGACTTTAAAAAAAGACTATGAACTGCAATTGCAAGCGGCAGTTAAAGATGTGGAGATTAAAACTGCAATGCTTGATCAAATTAAAGGTATTTATTGTTTGAATATTTAAATGATATGGGACTAATCCCACCCTCATTCTCACTACTGTGTCACCTGTGTAGCCAGGTTCAGCAGCAGTGACCATTGATGACAACGAGTTTTGACACTCGTTAAGTCCCGGGGAAAGTTAAACTGTCTTGGAACCCGCAACGAACTTAATCAGAAGTATATTGGAGGAGTTGGAAAATGAATAATCCACTTCCCTCCTTAACAAAGCGGGAGATAAGCAACGAAGAGATATAGTGATGAGAAAAGATAAGCACCACGGACATGAGCATTAAGGGGGCCTAAATTGTGAACTATACCTGTTTCCAGTAATATGTATGGCAGAAACGCCTAAACGCACGGAAATTCGTCCTACTTGCCACAAGATCCGTATAATACACTACTCCAGAAGTTACCTCTAATTCGTTAAGCATGATATTACGTTCAATTTGCCAAAGACTACACTCCCATAGAATGTGATGAGCAGATTGTTTATAATTGTTGCCAGATGTTAAACATTGGCATAACGGTGAATACAACTTGCTCTTAAAGTTGCCATGACCTGTAAGAAATTGGGCTACACAGTGATCCACCTCCAACCAGTTCCTCGCCAGTCGCTCTCGGACGCATGTGAAGAACTGGTAGAGGTGACGGCCCTTAGTTGATGTGTTCCAGCGACATTGCCATTCATCAAAAAGATCGTCATAGACTGTGGATTGATGGTTCAACAATCTAGCGATCTTATGTCTGTCGCGCGGAGCTAGAAAATTTAGATCCATGTTATCTCGTGTCACGTAATACATTGCTGCTCGTCTTTGTGTCTCAAGATCGACTGGAAATATACCTGCCAGTACTGGCAAAGCTTCAGTACTAACTGTCCTATAAGCCTTGCACAAAAATAATATTTAAATGATAGTTAATGGTTTGTTTTTCTTAATCACTACAGAAAGAACAATGGCCAAATATCTATAGGAGCTGTACCTGAACTTTTTTTTTTCATGTACATTAACAAACTATAATGCGATTTGTTTGTATTTATGTATTAAACACTATTCCGTCAGAAAATGGCACGTAAGTAGCCAGAATAATTTAATATTTAAAGTCTTTCGACTGTGGGTTAAGGGATTTCTACTGCATTCTTTCCATTTTCTCCTTCTACTATCGTTTGTTTCTTCAAATTGTGAGCGGGCGTAGATTTGCGGGCGAGGAGATGGTAAGTAAAACAGCATTTGTACATCACTTCAGTTATTATTCTATATTCACAGTATAATTGATTAGGTATCGCAACAATTACAATTTCTATCAAAAATTAGCGTCCACCGATCACGTGGCCACGAGCGCCTGTTCAGCTGTTTCCTCGTTGACTGCGATTCGAACAATGATGCTCACCTCGCCAGAGCCCGGTGTTCGCTATTGGAATGTCGTTCTTCTTGGCGGCCTGTAACATTGTAGCAAACCTCATTGGTAACCACCAACGAGGTTAGCCTATACGGCCATTCTGACGAATCGCACGACCTCGTGCGCATGGTGTCCAGCATCTACAGGATGCAGCATTATTCCGCCAGACCTGTTCAATAAGTAAAGATGCACATTAACATTCGCTCGGCCATTTCTGACCAGAATGAAATACATCGCTACTGCGTAGTATACCAACCATGACCAGAATGAAATACATCGCTACTGCTTAGTATACCAACCATGGTACAGGCATAGTATAGACCGTGGCACCCTATTGGGGTACCAGGTCCTACTGACCGAATACCAAAATGCTACACAGGCTTATACCGAATACCAAAATGCTACATACTAGGCTTGACAGGCTCAGCTGACTAGGCCCTTTCAATTAATCATCAGAGTGCGGACCGGGCGTACAAGGCCCTTTCAACCGACTCGCAACCATGGACAGGGCACACTAGACCCTTCCGATCGACTTAAAGCGTGGAGCTACAACTATACAACACAAGTACATGCATACCTTTACTCAAGTAACCATTACTTAGCGAGTCATCCTACGGTGCGGAGACTATCGACGCTGGCAGCAGTCATGTCTTCTCATCAGGAATGGACGCTGTCTCACCGTTGGTTTCTTAGGGCTCTGTTTAATTTCGTTACCGTTTATCGCAGGCACTTCATCCTCATCGAAGATCTTGGTTAGAGTAGTAAATATTTCTACCAGGTCTCCAAAATCCTGAAGCATACAAGTTTTAATGAGCCTACTTGTGAACAAAGTTAAAGCAGTTGATGCTTTACTTTTATTCATCATCATCATCATCCTAGCGCTGTCACGGTTCCGCTCCAAAACCCACGCTTTGGAGCCCGGGGTCTGCTTTCCGGCTATGTCTCCTCCACTTCGCACGGTCTTCAGCATCCTTGGTGGTTAGTTGGTTGGCACGCATATCATCCCTTACGACGTCAAGCAAGCATTCCTTTGGCCTTCCCGTTTACCGGGACCCGGCGGAGGTAGCATGGCAAGACATTTGTTACCCACGGTGCCGGTTGACGTAAGACGTGGCCATACCAGCGTAGACGACTCTCCTGCAATTTGTCAGCAATGTCACGGACATGAAGGCTATCCCGGATGCGGGAGGTCCTAATGCGGTCCTTCCGCGTGACACCACACATCCAGTGCAGCATATTCATCTCCTTTACTTTTATTCATAGAGACGTACGTAACTAGTTATGACGAATTGTTACTGTACAATTTTTAAGTCATCTTCCGTGCACTAGCTATAAATAATGTGTCGCGGGGGACTTTACAAACATACAACCAACAGACATTCAAGTACATCTAAACCACCATTTGTGGGTTACACACAGTGGTTCGTATGGGGACTGAACCCATAACACTCAGCTCGGTGTGAAGCGGTGTTTGAGGACCACACAGAGTGTTGTCTCGTGTAGGAATAAACCTACAACACTCGGCACAGTGTGAAGTGGTGAGATGGTCGCTTTAACCACTACGCCGATCGTGCACTATTCGTGTAACGGACGAAGATGATACATAGGTAGTAGGTACGATGACATATAGCGGATTGTTTTAAGCTACGCATGTGCCCACTTCACCTGACCGTTGAATCCAAATTAGCCTTATTCGTGCTAGGTTCTGAATATCGGGAGCCTGTTTCCGCTTTACCTGTAACCAATCGATCAGCCTACCGCATGAAGTCCAACCCAGTTAACTTTTTCAGGTCGTCGGTCCACCTAGCAGGGGGGGGGGGCGGCCGTCCTTACGTTTACTGGGTCGCGTTCTCCACTCTAGAACACGCTTGCTCCATCGCCCATCAGTCCTTGTAATGTGCAGATTTGACTAGCTCACAGACACTTAAGCTTACCTGAAATCAACTATTGTTTAATTTGACATAATTTACCACCTTAACAAAAGTCTAGTGTTCAAAAGTAAAGGAGTTTGAGGTTAACTAACTCACAATAAAAGTTTCAGACTCTATAAGACAAGGGAGCTAAAAAGATTCTAGACAAAAGCTCGGCATATGCCATTTGACGTCTCACTATAGACTCACGCCTGTATCCCCGAAGGAGTAGGCAGAGCTATAATATTACACCCACATTTCGCCATGAATTGTTAAGTCACACGTAATAGCGGACGAGCCTATTGCCGTTACCCGGCATATCATACTGAGAATTCGGAAAAACCTAATTACACTTTTGCCCGACCCGGGAATCGAACTCGGTACCTCCGATCATCCGTCGTATAGGTATGCTATATCCACTGGACCACGGAGGCAGTCACGTCTCACTACATGACAGCAACATCATATGCTAAGAGAAACGGATGCAATCTATGAACATGTGACAAATTGTCTTAGCTTTAGACGCTTTCAAGGAATAGCAGCGAAATTTTGTTAGTCTGAATAGTAAGATGTTGACCATCAAGATACTAACGAAAACTGACTAGTTGTGTCATTGATAGGGTTTTCAAAGCTCGCAAGTGGTATTCAGACTCAATCTCAGTCGTGAGACACCACTAAATGTTCTGTTATCCCAAAATTACTACTGTAGGTACCATAACTTTCAAGCTGTAACTATACCATGCTGTTATAACCATCAGTGTAGCGCACAACTCACCCCACGCGACTGTGCTTACAGATGCCCAATGTAGACCAAACCTAGGCATTGTCTTACTTGACTCGCTGTAAAATTATATCTCCTGAAGGACTGACTTACCAGTCAATGTGGATACCATACCATTTACTAGTTTCTGTTCAGAAACGTTAACATTTTTTCTGAACTGTATTCTCGGATATCTTTTGCTTTTGAAACCTGAAAACAAGTGGCGATCTTCTCTCCAGCATTTTTATAACAGCGACACCATCTTTAACTTTGCTTTACTGCCATCTTGTGCCTATGATGATCACGGTGGTGGCAAGATTCGTAAAATTATAATTCAGCAACTAAACACATTTCCTTCATCGTCATCACAGCGCGATATTTTAGCTCTCGAATTTTTTCTTTTCAGCGATATTTTTCTAGGTGCACGACACAATTGTTTTGAGCTGTCATCGTGTTGTCAAATTTGTATTTGCGGCCAGTCGCATTACAAAGTAGGTCGGTTATCCTGTTGAGGTTGCTAAAGAGATACCTCCTTGCTTACATGATGGTGTATGTATTGGGTTCACAATCAATCCAGTAATGACCTCTTCGATTTGCCGAACCTTGAGAGTAGCAATTCCTTAAAATGCGGCCATCACATTTCGTATTAACGCAGCGCGCCTCTTCAATGCGTCGCTTAAGGCGATTCCAATAACGCAATTATGATGTTGGTGTTTCTTCACCATCTTGCAATATCAGCTTCAACATCGTCAGGAATGTCATTTCACGAGCAGAATCGGGTTACGTTGCTAGTAACGGCTTTGCCCAATCGCTTCGTTATGGATAAGAAAACCATGGGTACTCACACGGGATCTGTCTTTCCATGATCGAATGCCATCTCCTGTACATCTGCCCTTCGTAACCACTTCTGATAAAGTCTTTCGACTGTGGGTTAAGGGATTTCTACTGCATTCTTTCCATTTTCTCCTTCTACTATCGTTTGTTTCTTCAAATTGTGAGCGGGCGTAGATTTGCGGGCGAGGAGATGGTAAGTAAAACAGCATTTGTACATCACTTCAGTTATTATTCTATATTCACAGTATAATTGATTAGGTATCGCAACAATTACAATTTCTATCAAAAATTAGCGTCCACCGATCACGTGGCCACGAGCGCCTGTTCAGCTGCTTCCTCGTTGACTGCGATTCGAACAATGATGCTCACCTCGCCAGAGCCCGGTGTTCGCTATTGGAATGTCGTTCTTCTTGGCGGCCTGTAACATTGTAGCAAACCTCATTGGTAACCACCAACGAGGTTAGCCTATATATTTATAAAAATACTTTGAAGGTTGGAATCTACAAATATAGGTTTTAACAGCTTTAAGCTCATCAAGATGATTTAAATATGTTTTTAGGTATTTAGTATGTGAATAAATATAACTCTTAATGTATTTTATCACAAAAATTCAATAACAACCATAGAACGATATCAAACACATTAAATACTACCTACTGATATCTATTTTGCAAATAATTTACCTATTGTAACCAAATATGATGGGATTAGGTAGGTCTTGTTTTTATATAAGAAGTAAAACTCTAAAATCGCATAAAAGACCGTATCACAACCTCACAAAAAATCGCACTGGATCGCAACAGTCAATAGTGTCAATCGATATCAAGGAATCGTCAAACAATAACAAATCACGTTTCGTTATACGCTTATTAGCAAAATGTTGATGCAATTTTTAAACTTTTGTTGAGTTTTCTATTTTATAAAGTGAATAATACAAACAGATTTTGAGTTATTGTGATATTTACTTATTAAGTGTTATATTTTACCGCTACTTCACTATTAAATATGAAAATAATGTATTTAAGTATAATCGATAAAATAATTTATACGAAATGAAACGTTATTAAGGTACATTCTGATTGTAACAAAATAGACGATGATAAAAAAAAATTACGATTTTTTTTCATGTATATAACATATGTGTACACGCTCAGGTCCGATTTGGCCAATGTTCTTTACTTAAAGTAAACATAAAATAAAATACAATGTTCATCTTATAACAATTTACAAATTATCAAAGTAATGAGATAGTTAATTCCTTTGAAAACCGTATACTGGATCATTAATCATCAGCGGTATTTGTGCAATGTGACCATTGTTAATTAGTTCTTCCAAATTTGGTATAGATCCGTCATTTATAGGGTCACATTCTTTCCTAATTATACATATCGCGGGTCTCAAACCATAGGGGCGTATATGCAAAAATGTGATTTTTCGTTTTTAATGCCATTGGATTCTACTATTAGCAATACATTCACTAAATTTTTCTCATAAATTTATATTTATTACTTTTCGCATAAATAAAAAAATTTTATTTGCCGTAAGCATATTAGTATACAATTATTTGTATATAGCCGTATAATTGACGTAAGAGCAATATTATTGCTTATTGTGGCAGTTTCGACGTGCCATAGAGACGTACGCATCTTTAAGAAACTGTCGCAATATTTAAGATCGCCGAAAGACAGTCTTCCCTTAGAAAAGCCAGGTGTATACAAAATTGACTGCAGCTGTGGGAGTTCCTACATAGGACAGACTAAACGCACCATCTCTTGCCGGATAAAGGAACACATAAGGGCAGTCAAAAATAATGAACCACACAAGTCATAACTCAACCTCTCTTAGACTCGGGTACCGACCACTGGATTGAGTTACATAACCCTCAGGCCCAGCGACATCCAACGCTGTGCGCTCCCATGGAGCACCACATTGTACACCTTCAATGCACCTTTGCTACGAGTGTGTGGCCCCTTCACAGCCGCACAACTTGTACATTTGCGGCACCAATCCTCGACGTCATCTCGACATTGGAGCCAATGAAACCGCTCTTTAATCTAAGTAAGGGTCTTCTTAACACCCATGTGACCTCCCAAAGCACCATTGTGATAGAGCCGCAATACTTCAATCACCTTAGTTTTGGGCACTACCATTTGCAAATGGCACTGGTTACCGCGAGCGTTTTCCCATTTGCGGCACAGAACTCCATCCTAGACAACCAAGCTTTCCCACTGTGCCTAATAACTTTTGGTGATAGGGCTCATTGCTGCGATATCACTACATTTGGGCCTAGAAGCGCCTGATTTCTTCCATTCGAGAATCGGCTGTATGTCCTTGTCGTCTTGCTGAGCACTCTGCACAGCTTCAAACTCAAACTCAAACTCAAAATCCTTTATTCATTTAGATCACAAAGTGACACTTATGAACGTCAAATTTAAACATTATTACTGTATGCTTCTACATTTACATTTACTGCCACGTTCGCAATGCAATAGGTAGAACCATGAGAAAGAACGGGCAATAAAACTCACGGTCACTCTTTTTCATCGCCAGGTTTTTAATAATACATAACAATTAAACTTTTGTAAGGTGCTGCAACTGTTATACCTTATATGTTACTTGTATATATTTACTTTACATGATACTCAAGCATAATCAAGTTAAATTTTGATGTTCATTTAGTACTTCTTTCCATTCGTCGCTCATATCCGTCTTCAACGTCCTTACTAACGCTGGCTGCTTCGCTTCCTGTCGGGCACAGTCTTTGCGTTGGTCGGGGTAAGGCCTACGCGTCAGAGCATCTGCGCTACCTTGCTCTCGCCGCCAGACAGGTACGTCAGGTGACCCCTTTGGTAGAGACAGGGTATCACCGTGCTGCTTACGCTTTGGGTAGCTCAAGCGGATATGGCCTCTTTCCCCGCAGTTGTAGCACCGAAGTGAAGAAACGACTTCCCCGATACGGTAAGTTCGATCCTCGTGACGCTGCTTCTTCTTCTAGGCTAAGGCTTCCTTGAGGGCCTTGAAATGCCTAAGTCTTACCGCTGCTCTAACCTCCAGGTCGCGGATTCCATCCGTAAATGCCTGTACGAGGTTCCCATCTATCAGCGCAGGCGACGACTGGTATGCCTTTCTGACCAGCTTTTCCACTTCCGGAGCCCACTGCTGCAGAGTTTCTGCGTTGCGTTGTGTCTTGTCCTTCAGCTGAGCACGATACACATGTTCGAGGTGCGCGTCTCCGTACCTCGCCTCGCCAGAAGCTTCTCGTAGGTGACGTCTTGCCCGAATGCCTCCAAGACTGTCAAGGCCCGGTCGCGAAGGCCCAAGGTTAGGGCGGTTAAGGCCTGTTCTTTGGTCCACCCATTCGATCGCATCACAGCCTCAAACTGGATCTTCTATGCCGACCATGATGACGAGCCATCAAATGGTGGAACCTTAAACCCACGGGGCGAGGTCGCTTCAGCCGCTGATGTCACTTCCAGCCCACGCAATTTCTTCTCCACCTCAGCGACACAAGTCTCGTGATGGTCGTGTACACGCTTCTCGATAGAGGCGACGCGAGTCTCAAGCTGGTCGTGTACGAGCTTCTCCACGTCGCTGACACGAGCCTTGTGCTGCTGGAGCTCTTCCTAAACCACCTTCAAGTCCTTCCCCACAGCGGTGCTGAGGTCCTTCATGAGCACCAGCTGTTCTTCTAGGCGGCGCGCGTGCTCCTCTTGACGACGAGCCTGCTCCTCCATGTCGCGCTGTAGCTGTTCCTCCAGGCGGCGCGCGTGCTCCTCTTGACGGCGAGCCTGCTCCTCCTGACGGCGAGCCTGCTCGTCCTGACGGTGGGCCTGCTCCTCTTGACTGTGGGCCTGCTCCTGTATGAACGCCATCAGAGCCGCGATGTCGGGCACCGTCACGGAGTGTGTTGCGCTTGCAGGCTCCACTGCAGCCGCGGAGTCGCCTGGTCCACCAGACGATGGAGAAGGAACGTCTCCGCAGCGTCTCTGGTCCAGGTCTTGCTGGCGCTGGTTCCTGGTACGCACTCCTTCAGTTTCTTCCTTCGGCATAACTGGTATAATTTATCCCTTTCTTCTGACACCAATTTGTTACGAGCTGGGGTTCGGTGATAAATTAAATTCCTATGCCACTAAAAGTACACTTTATTTTACACACTTAATTTCCAACACTAATAAAACACTATTTCACACTACTAGAAAACACTTCCGACTTCCTTAATCTCCGCACTCTTTCGCTTCTTGATCGCTTTCAGTATTCAACTGTAACTGTGTGAACTCGCGGACGAGCGCGGTATTTATACCGGCCGGATAACAAACTAGTTAATTCTAGACGTTTCTGAAATATTCTCGTAACAGTCGGGAACAGTCGATACAGCAAAGCCATCTAGTAGAGAGTAAATGAAATACCTTTAAACCACCGATACATCCAATACCTTCTAGTTCTCTCATTCACCGATAGATGGCGTTATTTTCAATTATCGCCATTCGTAACAATATTATTATTTAGGTAATAAAATTGTAGGGAGTATCAAACAATTACTAAAAGGATTTTAATCGCGTAAATCAACAGCTTTACATATGTTACATTTATAGCTATGTTTTCGACGTTACATAGATATCATACCATATATTAGTATTTACACGAATTAATGTCTGTTAAAATATG
The DNA here is from genome assembly GCA_944739405.2 of Euclidia mi. Taxonomy (NCBI): domain Eukaryota; kingdom Metazoa; phylum Arthropoda; class Insecta; order Lepidoptera; family Erebidae; genus Euclidia; species Euclidia mi. The sequence continues at coordinate 900,456 of OX123182.2, forward strand.
TCAAATAAAGTTTTGTTTATTTTTATATGTAACCTATGTTGTCCCACTGCTGGGCATAGGTCTCCCTCGAATGGCGTGACGATCGTGACCAGCCATACTCAACCTGCGGCCCGCGGGCCTTTTTTGTGTGGCCCGAGTCGCGGCATAGCCCAGAACTTTTATTTTTATAGTACTATTACTGATAAGGGTTCAAAATTACGTAAAATTGACGTATTAATTTATTCATGCATTTACTCATGTTTTCTCCCTTATTGCGTACACACAGAACACTACCTATGTGTTCAAGCTTATAAAGAACCTGAGCAAGACAGTTGATGGTGTCTTTTAGCGTTTCTTTGCGATATAACAGAAACACTTGGTGAACTTAAGGGCTTCCTACCACAAAACGTAAAAAATATATAAATTTCAACTCGTATCTAGTACCTTAAATGATGTCCCAAAATTATCAGATAACATTTAAACAATACTTTGATTTATGAACTTGAATTCTGCCATCTATTTTTATTCATATATATGTTTAATTGTGATATACAAGCAATATTAAAGAGGAATAGTTTCACAAAGATTACGTATAAACTCCCTTACCGGTAGAAGTATGAGTATAAAACTTACATTTATATGTAGAGAACACATTTATTGTAAATCTTGCTTTTTATTTTTTTCATTTACGACGACTTTTCATTCAAAAAATTGTTTTATTCGATTTTTCGGTCCAATTATTCCAGCGGGTCTCTGCGCCGGCGACACGCGGCATCCGCGGCATACGGCGCCAGCCTTCGTGACGGACGGACGTATACAATTTTTCTCCCAAAACGCTCTTGTATATTTACGTAATTTTATCAATCTTTAAGATTAGGTGATTGACCTAATATAATGATTAATAATAGTTAAGTATTAGTATAATAGTATTATAGGACACTATTTTAGTTTTGGATTAAGTATGTGTAAATTATTATTTGTGGGCTATTGAGCAGCAGGACTTTATCTGCCACTGACTATAGAAATTCTTTTATTAGTGTTTTGTTTCTGTTTTCAATTTTTATTGTCAAAACCAAGATGCCTAAAGTTTCACGCCTCAAGCGATTACAACTACAAAGGATCGAAAATATGCATAATATTGTGTAAGTACATTTACCTACCAACTTAGTACCTATATTTATTGAGGATAAACGGAGTAGGTACGACTATATTCAGTTACCTCGTTGATTGGTGATCGAATCAAGACAATTCCTTTATCATTTCTATCTCCCTATGGAGATCCGTAGAACCACCGACATGGCTCATGAAGTTACAAAGCTGAAGTGAGAACGGTCAGGGCTCATAGCTAGAACTAATGCTAATTATGGCCGATGGGGTAGGGGAGTTCTAATATTTTCTAAGTATATCATTCGTTTCTAGCCCGGGTGAAGATGGCGTAACAGCTGAAACTTTAAAAATAGGAGAACCTGTTCTTCTGCCGCATATAACCAACTTCTTCAACAGTATTTTGAAAACTGGAATTCTTTCTCAATCATTTTGCCACTCACAAATCATCCTTCTCCACAAAAAAGGTGATAAGTCGGACATAAACAACTACCGCCCTATTAGTTTGGTCTCACATATGTACAAAGCTTTTATTAAAGTAATCGAGATGAGAATATCGCGCACACTCGACCAACATCAGCCTCCGGAACAAGCCGGTTTACGCCGTAGCTTTTCTCCTATTGATCACCTTCATTCTGTCAACCAAGTCATTGAAAAACATATAGAATTCCGACTCCCACTCTATATAGCATTCGTGGATTATACAAAGGCCTTCGATAGCATTACTCAGAGCTCAATTCTTACTGCCCTGCGTTTATAAAAACAAGAAATCGATCTCCCTTATGTACAACTGCTGCAAAATATTTATCAAACCAGCACCGCCGCTATAAAAATTGGTTCATTGACAGGACCATCCTTCCGCATCAGAAAAGGAGTCAAGCAAGGAGACCCACTATCCCCTAAATTATTTACGGCTGTACTAGAGGACGTGTTCCAAAAGCTGGCAACAGGCTGGGCGGAAAAGGGTGTTATGGTTGGTGACAAAAGATTGTCCAATCTCCGATTTGCCTCCGATTGTCCTCTTTTCGTCGACAGCTTTCGAGATGACACAAATGCTGGAAGACCTTTGTATGGCTAGCCTAGACGTTGGACTCCAAATGAACATGGCAAAGACTAAGCTGATGACGAACACCATACATCGTAGAATCGTAGTGAGAGGTGCGGAGGTTGCATACGTCGATGGATATGTCTATCTTGGTCAAATAGTCTCATTCCAGGCAAGACAAACAAAGAAGTCACTAAACGCACTGAAAATGCCTGGAGGAGCTATTGGGCCATGAAAGATCTGATGATGGGCAATCTTCCTCTTTCCCTTAAGAGGCAGATCATGGACGTGTGAATTCTCCCCATCCTCACATATGGCTGTCAAACTTGGTCCTTAACAAAAGAACAGAGATCCACGCTCGAGGTGTGCCAAAGAGCGATGGAACGGAGTATTCTGGGTCTCAAATTGACAGACCGGATAAAGAATACAACTATCCGTTCCATCACAAATATCGCGGATGTCACTCGAAAAGCTGCCACGCTAAAATGGAGCTGGGCGGGACATATCTGTCGCATGTCAGATGACAAATGAGCCAAATTAACAACTGTATGGACCCCCTCAAACAGCAGACGACATCGCGGCAGGCCAAGACGGCGATGGCGGGATGAGCTAGACTCCTTCAAAAAGGATTGGTTCCAGGAGTGAGAAGATAGGGACTAGTGGAATAAGAATGGGGAGGCCTTTGCCCTGCGGTGGGACGTTACAGGCTCATAAAAAAATTATCATTCGTTTCTAGTATTGTTATTGCAATGATATTATTATACAGTCATAAAATATCGCGGGTTGCAACTTGCACTATGATTATGAAAGTGATAGACCCGGCAATAAAAAATACTTTTTGTAGTAATAAGTACCTATAATTATTTTGATGAACTTATATCTGTACTTATATCTTATTATCATTGTAAACATATGAATCTGTCATATTCTGTAAGCATCTAGGTACTCTGAAGTGTGAAATTAGGTTGTATATACAGGTTGAATTTTTAATCTGGGTGTGGATGGCCAACTTCTAAACTAAAAAGAATATCGAAAAACACGTAAAGGACTCTCGGTTCGATGCCTGCATAGAAGAAAATGTTTCGAAATTCCAATCATGCAGTTTTGCTTTTAATTAGAATAACACCCTTTATTATTGCACAATTCGATAGTATGCAATAATATAAGGTGTGCAATAATATAAGGATTAAAAAACAATGCCCATTTTTCTTAGAGACGCCGGCCCAGATGTGGACAGTCAAAAATCGTAGTAGTTGTTATTGCATTCGATGAAAGAGTGTTAAACTAGAATTTTGTGATTGATTAGAGGTCCGTCACATTCATAGTTTTATAACAAGAAGTACTTTTATATGCTCACAAAACATTAGGTGTGTACCCATTTTTATTAGGATAGTTAAAGTATTTCGTAGTTTTGAGTAGAAAGGAATGAGTTTATCATTTGGTAAGGGTAGAAATCCGAAAGAAAAAGCCAGAAGTCGTAAAATATTCAAAAACATAAAAAGCATTCACAATGTGCACGAGCAAAACAAATAGGTAACAAACAAAATGAACTGAATTGAATATGACATTATTGAAATTTAATTAAGAGTCAAAAAAGTGTTGCCATTTTAGTTTTTAAATGATATTGATTAATCGATATGGATTTCGGACGTAGGTTATCTATATACTAGAGGACGCCAGCAGCTACGCCTGCATTTGTTTAAAATTTACCCGTTTTGGCCGATCCCGTGGGAATTTCGGGAAATCCCTTCTTAGTGCACCCCTACGGTCCCCAAGGAACATACATGCCAAATTTCAGCTTCCTGCGCCCAATAGTTTCGGCTGTAGCGTGTCTGTCAGTCAGTCAGTAACGCAAGGATTTTATATATTAAGATTTGGTTCAAAATCGAACTTATTTGTAGTTAATCGCATATATACCTTAAAAATACACACATTTTAAATGTTTAAGGACTAAGTATAGATTTGCTATTAACTCAAATCATTTTGAGTAGAGAAAATGTCAAATCGATAAAGAAGAAGTGATAATCGATTTAATATTATGATTTCTTTACTGGCAATTTCTGATCTATTACGTGTTGGCTATTTGGACGTTAACACATCTTTTTAAACCTATTTATTGAATAAGTTTCTCGGCACACCTTTAGTAATGCCTATAAATTAAGTTATAAATAAAAAGGATTATTTAACAAATAATTGAAACTTTATTGTGCTGTTCATGAATTCCATACTGGGCCAGAAATGGGCATTGTTCTTTTGGGAATTACATATTATGTCAAACTAAAGGAAAGACTTCTAAACGAAGTTTCAAATTATTTTTACTGCATGCAAACAAAGCTTGATTGAAAAAAAATATTATAATCGCATTATTTTAATGTGGATAGGTAATTGGCCACTCACCATAAGCACATAATGAGTACCATAGGCTAGTGAATGAAAATGTTAAGTGAAACCCAGTATTTTAATGCTAAATTCTACACAATCCTGGGTGCATAGGGTTCCCACCAAGAGCTTAGGGTCCCAAGTCAACCTCACCTGCAAGTGGTGCACCTGCCGATCAACGGACGAGGCTCTGGCAAACAAAATATCCCGATAAGCGGCAATAGGCTCGCCACCTATTACGTGGGATCAAAACACTGGCGAAAAGTGGGCATTTAATATGCCTCTGCCTACCCCTTCGGGGAAACAGGCGTGAGTCTATGTATGTATGTATTCTACACAATCCCTGATGGGTCGAAAACAATAGGCATAAAACTTTGTTAAAAATAGTAGTAAATACTAAATAGTATTTCCTTAAATTTGACATAATATGTAATTACTTGACATAATATGATCCTTATTGGTGGCACTAACCAATGGTACAATAATACAGGGACAACTATTTTTCAAAATCATAAGGTTCGATTGTAGGCTAGCAAAATGAATATTTCGAAAATCCAATTAAACAGTTTTAACAAAAACGGGCCCGAGAGTCTTTTAGAGATTAATTTAAAGTATTATCAATTAACTAGCTGTGCCCGCGAACTTCGTTTCGCCATCAAAAAGCTTTCATTCAAACTTTCATCTCCTATTTGGGCCCTTTCGGGGTTGAAATTTGAAAAATATTAGCCTTTGTCTTATTCTGATGTATAATCTATATTGTTGTAAAGTTTCATTAAATTCCATTCAATAGTTTTTACGTGAAAGAGTAACAAACATCCATCCATACTTACAAATTTTCGCATTTATGATATTAGTAGGATAATACAAAACCTTAAAATTAACCAGATATTTAACACTTTTTTTATTTCCAGTGTAAACGAAAAGGACAATGCACAAAACATAAGTCCACAATTACAGTTATTGTGTATGGACAATATGGACACCATAAACACTGTTATACGACATGTCCCTATTGAGACCACCCAGACAGATGATAGTTATGTAAATGAGGTACGTTATTTCTTTTAAAATACTTAATAATAAAGGAAACAATAAATAACAAATATTACTAGCAATCTATTACAGGTTATTGAAGTTCACATATCCTAAACATCTATTTATGAAGTATTGGTTTGCTCCAAACTGAGACTACCGAACAACATAGCAGATAGATTGCGTACTTACATTAGTATGTTTTTGTTGCAGTATGAAATAACGTATGACCACGAAGAGACCCACAACCCACAAAAACGAGGCAGAAGAATTGTCGATATTGATTACTTTGTAAAACAATTACTTGAAGTTAGTAGTCATGGACCTTTGTGTAGCACTTCGGCAGAGTTGGAATTGCAATGTGAAAAACAAAGCGGGTTAATGTCTACTTTTACGTTTCGTTGTAAAATGTGTAATTTATTGTTTCATATAAATAATTATTGTTGTGATGACAACTACTCAAATCTCAATACGTGTGCTGTAGCTGGTACTGTAGCTATCGGGTGCGGTCAGGCACAGTTAGAAGAATTTTTAGCATGTTTAAATTTACCAAATGTGAACGTCAAAACCTATGATAGACACCATCAAACTATCAGTAAACACTGGGAAAAAGTCGCGCTAGAAGCCATGACTGAAGCAGCAAAAAAAGAAAAAGAAATTGCAATTAGGGAAGGAAGAATGAATGAAGATGGTATACCCATTATTGATGTCAAAGCTGATGGATGTTGGAGTAAGAAGTCATATAAAAAGAATTATTCCGCTCTTTCTGGGGCCGCTGCAATTATAGGCAAGAATACTGGGGAGATATTGTTCCTTGGAATAAAAAACAAATATTGTCAAGTGTGCGCCAGGGCAGTAAAATATTAAATTACCAAACAAGACCATATTTGTATTCAGAACTATAACTATGACGGTCCATCAACCGGCATGGAATCCCTAATACTTGTCGAAGACCAAGACTTTAAACAATCCATTGCTCAGCATGGCTTATAATATAAGGGAGGTTGATCTCAGATGGTGACTCTAGCACATATTCCAAAATATTAGAAGCGCGTCCTTATGCAGATGTCACAGTGGAGAAAGTTGAGTAGAAATCATCTTTTACGAAATGTTTGCAATAAATTAGTACAATTGACTACAGATACAAAGTACCCAATAAAATATCACAAATTAATAACAAAAAAAAAACAATTTTCTCTATCCGCGCTGTCATTTGAAAGAATATAAAAAGACACAAAGAAAATTCTGATATCCAATTGCTTTTCGAAGACTTGCTGTTGTGTCACCATCATGCCTTTGGTAATCACCTAAAGTGTAAGGCATATTATTGTACGAAAATTGGGACTGAAGATCAAACTAGTATGTCATCACAAGACTTTTTCCTGAATACATTATGGCAAAAAAATTGTTACTACATTCATGAATTGGCTGCTCACGCTAGGCGTTTAATTTATGATGTCGATAGCAACGCTGTGAACTTCCACAGTATTGTAGCTAAATTTGTAGGTGGAAAGCGTATAAACTTTTCAAAGAAAAATTCATACAACACTAGATGTCTAGCGGCAGCAGTGGCATTTAATAAAAAAAAACTGTATCGAGACTCTATAAATCACTACATCAGGGCAAAATTCCCAAGGGAAAGCTCCTGAAATTAGAATGTCAAAGAATAAAAAAAATGTATGCAATAAACGATACAAGAAAGTTAAAACTCGGTTATTTACGGCATCTTCGTCAAAAAATAGTGACTATGGCACTGCTTGTACTAAGCCTGATATGGATCCAGACGTAATAAAACAATTAAAGGATCGTTATTTACAAGATCTACAAAAAACTGATCACGAAAGAGATCTTAATGAAAAGAAAACTGTCCTACAAGAAGGAAGCAGCGAGTGGCTTGAACTGTGTAGGTCATTGTAAACGGCTTCGAATTTTGGCCGCGGTATCAAAATGAGACCTGATACGAGTTGCAGTAAAATAGTTAAGGAACTATTATATAAATGCAATCTCGATAACGTCTTATCTATTAAACATGGCCGCGAAAAAGAAAAACAGCCCTTAGGTAGCTGTCTTCAGAACAAGGTATCACTATTAAACCTTGTGGCTTATTTATAGATAAAAATATACCTTATCTTGGGGCAACGCCAGATGGCTTATGTGGTGAAGATATGATTATAGAAATTAAATGTCCCATAACCGCAAATAAATCTGGAGTATCAGAAGCAATCGATAAATTTTAAGATTAAGAGCCAGTCTCTCCATATTTATATAATTCAATCTAAAAAGTTTGCATACTTATTAAAAAAAATCATTTCAAAGTAATCCTGAACTTCGATGCAGTTTATGAGTCTGTCAGTTTAGTTTAGCTTTACTGACCAAGCCTACTACCAGATAATCCATTGCGCTACCTGCTTACTTTCAAGTGCTCACAAGATAATATAGAAGTATTTTTTTCGTGCATTAGAGCTCGCGGCCAAACACAAAATAATTCAAGTCCTCTGGAATTGCGATACATTTTGAGGAAAATGTTATTCCTTAATTCAGTGACATCCTCTGTAAACTCAAACTGCGTTCACAATAGCTTTCAAACATCGCACGTTTTTTAATTTGGCTGCAGTAATGCTACTTTGGTTAATACGCCAAAGGATACTGAAGACGTTGATATGTTTGACATAGTGTGCAATTTAGAAAAAGACGAATTAAGCCCATACCTCCAGAATATTTTATATTATATCACTGGATAGATAGATAAAAAAAATATTTAATCGTGTTTCTTGCAACGATTTCAAACAAATATTATTGTCTTCTGCTGATAATACAGATAATATTTATGCCATCGATATGAATAAATTTAATTCCTTTACGCTGTTTACTGATAGAGGTAAACTGCATTTTCCTTCCATTGCTGCATACAATGTCGTTAAATATGCAGATAAAACATTTAACCAAGCAGCCAGCATGCATCAATTAGACAAATATAACATCAAAAATAAAATGATCAATATGATATGTACCGAAATAGCTAGTTCCTCAGACAATCAATTTCATCACCGCATCACAAATTCGCCTACATGCTCTGAGAGGCATGATACCAAAATTATTAAATTATTCAATAAATTAAATATCTAATGGTTAAAAAATAATCTAATATCAAAATTATTAGATTATTTTTTAACCATTAGATTACGAGTTCATTTAAAAAGTGAACTTGCTTATTTCAAGTCAATGGGTCACTTACGTGGTAAACGACGAAGTCTACACAGACGTGTAATATTCAGTCATTTGTAATATACTCACAAATTATAATAAATTAATCGTTGTATGTATTTCACGTAGTTTTATTTATCGAAATCCTTTGTCTTACTTTCTTTAATAAGTAATAAATAATAAAATAAATACGTGTGCTTGTCAGCAACATGATTCTTGAAATCATATGTATACGCATTTTTGTTAATTAATCTTTTGCATAATTTAAGTATCCAAAGGATCCACTCCGTGTGGTGACGGAATAAGATACAAAATGTCATCACCCCATTTCATCACGAGGGTGTCGTATGGGGCGACTAAGGGATACACACAACGAAAGGGAAAACTCGAAATAAAACCCTATAACAATTCGTCTGGTCTACATGAAAACCTCCCTAACTTAGAGTCCAGCCGTGGACTGCAAAAGGCTGTTGATGAAGATCCAACGGATCAGAAAACCTAAATTTTACAAACGATTTCCTCAGATGACATGGTGAGCTCTGCAAAGAAATTTGGTGTGATTTTCGTTGGAAGGATTGATATTTTGGTCACAGGCAGCTAGCTGCTTAATAAATACATACTTAATATCATTATCGTCTTAAACGCTGCGCAAACGTGTGCCTTGTGTCGAATATAAGCTATACTCCATTTGCTTAGGACGTTAACTAAAGGTAAACAAGACACAAATGTCAAATGACGTCATGTCATAGGTGCAAAACCTTTTGTCATAACAGTATTTCAAAATGACAATTTAATAAACATTCATTTTCAATATAGTCTTTTTATTGAGATTATTATTGAAATTAAACTTTTAATTTGGTACATACGTAGAGATCAATTAGTTGCACTTACAGTCTTATCATCAATTATGAACTACAAATCTGGCCTCCCGAACCTAAAGTGCAGTAACAGCAAAAACATGATATAGAAATTAAAACTTTCGTGTTTCCTGTTAAAGTTTAAATTCCTATATCATGTTTTTGCAGTTACTGCACTTTAGGTTGGGGAGGGCAGAAATCATTATTGTCTGTGATTGCAGCACAATCCTGGCAGAATGAAATAGTGTGTTCTGGACAAATATACTTATGGCTATCTTCACAAACATTGGCTGTCTTGCGATGCCGGGCATAAGGAGTATGTCCTTGGCACCTTTTTCGTACACCTGGAACCCTAACAGGTGCTTCTTGTTCAGGTTCTCCGATGAATTCTCTGATTCTCTTGCGTAGCTGTCTCGGCAATTGAGCTGTTTCTTTGCGGCCCTTCAAGTGTTCAGTAACAAGCAATCGGCCTAATCTTTTTATAAAATGGCGACGCTTCTGAATAGTCTGCGTGTAAGACCTGTGTACAATATACGCATTGATGCCAGCCATATTGAGCATTGAATAGAAGACAGTGAGAGGCCATTTTTTCGAGTTGCGACTAACATCGTATTGTTACGAGCTGGAGTTCGGTGATAAATTAAAGTCACGATGCCACTAAACTGATAACTTATAACTTCACTGATAACTTCACAACACACTTAATTTTAAACACAATTAAAAACACTATTTCACACTACTAACCACACTGAAAACACACTTCCTATTCAGATCCTTCACTCGATGTTTATCGCTGTCTATTCAACTAAACTCTCTTGACTCGCGCGTTCACGCGGTATTTATACCGGCCGGAACATATAACTAGTCTGTTCGGGACGCATCAGGAAAGTTCTGGTAACGTGCGAGAGCTCTAGAGCATAGATTATACAGATATACTGGTATAGATGCGCAACTCCCTCTAAGGAAAAAGTTCAATAGGCATCCTCTACTCTAGATAGCGTACAAACAATTTTATTTTTATTCCGATCGTATAGATGGCGTTAGTAGTGGATTCATTTTTCAAAATAAAATAAATGTTGAATTTCGGTGTTAATAAATAAGTAAATGACAACTATTATGTAAAATATGCAATTTAAAAGTAAAAAAATATAAAAATCACAAAATGTACTTCTAGGTAAGCGTAGATTCGATCCACGGACATCTAATTTATGAGCAGAGCACGCTCCCATTGCGCCACGCAGATCTTATCAAAGGTTGGCGAAATGACCGTTCAGTTGTCGCTTTTTCTTCAGTTCTTGCAATCATCGGTAGATGGCGCTGAATTATATTAAATTTATCCATGCATGGAACTTTCACGGCCCTGCTCTAGAGTTCATGCATTGTTCTAGTATCAACAGCAACGCCATCTATTAGAGAGTAGATGTAACACTGATATATCCGTTCTCTTCTAGTTTTCTCATTCACCGATAGATGGCTTTATTTTCAAATAACGCCATTCGCAATGCCTCACTCTTAGACGTGTTCGTCTCGAACATCGTTGGACCCATTGTAACGAGCCAACCGGTCCACATGAACTATCTTCGGTGCACCTCGCGACCCCTTCTGGATTCAATAGGTGACGTCGTTCATCCTGGTAATTATGCGATATGGCCCGTCCCATCTGGCTTGTAACTTAAGCGATTTACCTTTGCTTCGTACTGGGTTATGAAGCCACACTAATGACCCCTCATCGAAGACTTTGTTGTTTGCCTTCCGGTCGTAGCGAGTCTTCATCTTCTCAGACATCTGTTGTCCAGACTCCCTGATGTGCTCATATACATTGTTCATCTTGTTGCGTAGCTCGGTCGCGTAATGCGTTATATTGCGTGGAGATTCTGGTGGAATACCGGTGATTAAGTCTGCTAGTAAACGGAGTTCTCTTCCAAAATTGGCAAAAGCTGGTGTTATTCCTGTGGTTTCGTGAACCGCACTGCGATATGACAGGAGAAACGGTTGGATGTGCTTGTCCCAATCTCTTTGTTTGCTCTCCACGACCTTCGCCAGGTACCTTTCCAGGGATTGGTTAAATCGTTCAACCATGCCATCTGATTGCGGATGATAAGCCGTGGTCCTGGTTTTATGTGCACCCATTACGCGACAAGTTTCCTTGAACAGCTCGAAGTTCCGGCCTTGATCGCTGTGGATTTCCAAGGGCACCCCGAACCGACAAAAGACTTCATGCACCAGCTTATCGGCCACTGTGGGAGCTTTTTGATTTGGGATTGCAAACACTTCAGGCCACTTCGTGAAATAATCCATCACAACCAAGAAGTATTTGTTTCCGTCCTGGCTCTCCGGAAATGGTCCAGCGACATCCAAAGCAGCATGGTGAAACCCTATGCGCTCCCATGGAGCTCCTCAATTGTATACCTTCAATGCACCTCTGCTACGAGTGTGTGTGTGTGTGTGTTGCTCTTGCCGCCAGACAGGTACGTCAGGTGACCCCTTTGGTGGAGACAGGGTTTCACCATGCTGCTTACGCTTTGGGCAGCTCAAGCGGATATGGCCTCTTTCCCCACAGTAGTAGCACCGAGGTGAAGAAACAACTTCCCTGATACGGTAAGTTAGATCTTCGTGACGTGCTGCTTCCACCTCCAGACCTTAGGCCTTGAAGTGCCCAAGCCTTACTGCTGCTCTTACCTCCAGGTCCCGGATCCCATCCGTAAACGCCTGTACGAGGTTACCGTCAATAAGCGCAGGCGACGACTGGTATGCCTTCCTGATCAGCTTTTCCACCTCTAGAGCCCACTGCTGCAGAGTTTCTCCGGTGCGTTGTGTCCTGTCTTTCAGCTGAGCACGATAAACGTGCTCCAGATGCGCGTCTCCGTACCTCGCCTCCAGCGCCTCCAGAAGCTTCTCGTAGGTGACGTCTTGCCCGATTGCGTCCAACACTGTCAAGGCCCGGTCGTGAAGGCCTAAGGTTAGGGCGGTTAAGGCCTGTTCTTTGGTCCACCCATTCGATCGCATCACAGCCTCAAACTGGATCTTCTATGCCGACCATGATGACGAGCCATCAAATGGTGGAACCTTAAACCCACGGGGCGAGGTCGCTTCAGCCGCTGATGTCACTTCCAGCCCACGCAATTTCTTCTCCACCTCAGCGACACAAGTCCCGTGATGGTCGTGTACACGCTTCTCGATAGAGGCGACGCGAGTCTCAAGCTGGTCGTGTACGAGCTTCTCCACGTCGCTGATACGAGCCTCGTACTGCTGGAGCTCTTCCTTAACCACCTTCAAGTCCTTCCCCACAGCGGCGCTGAGGTCCTTCATGAGCACCAGCTTTTCTTCTAGGCGGCGCGCGTGCGCCTCTTGACGACGAGCCTGCTTCTCCTTGTCGCGCTGTAGCTGTTCCTCCAGGCGGCGCGCGTGCTCCTCTTGACGGCGAGCCTGCTCCTCCTGACGGCGAGCCTGCTCCTCCTGACGGCGAGCCTGCTCCTCCTGACGGTGGGCCTGCTCCTCTTGACGGCGGGCCTGCTCCTGTATGAACGCCATCAGAGCCGCGATGTCGGGCACCGTCACGGAGTGTGTTGCGCTTGCAGGCTCCACTGCAGCCGCGGAGTCGTCCACCAGACGATGGAGAAGGAACGTCTCCGAAGCGTCTCTGGTCCAGGTTTTGCTGGCGCTGGTTCCTGGTACGCACTCCTTCAGTTTCTTCCTTCGGCATAGCTGGCATAATTTATCCCTTTCTTCTGACACCAATTTGTTACGAGCTGGGGTTCGGTGATAAATTAAATGCATTATGCCACTAAACTGTACTTTGTTTCACAACACACTTAATTTTAAACACAATTAAAAACATTATTTCACACTACTAACCACACTGAAAACACACTTCCTATTCAGATCCTTCGCTCGATCTTTATCGCTGTCTATTCAACTAAACTCTCTTGACTCGCGCGTTCACGCGGTATTTATACCAGCCAGAACATATAACTAGTCTGTTCGAGATGCATCAGGAAAGTTCTGGTAACGTGCGAGCGCTCTAGAGTTCATGCATTGTTCTAGTATCAATAGCAACGCCATCTATTAGAGAGTAGATGTAACACTGATATATCCGTTCTCTTTTAGTTCTCTCATTCACCGATAGATGTTAAGGTGTTATAATAACGCCATTCGTAACAGTATGTTGCCGACAACTCATCTACTCCAGAGTGTTGTTATAAAACGTATTTATCTCAGGTTTTTTTCTCCTGTTGATTCATCAATTTCTGCGTTGTTGTGGAGACTGGACATTGGTATGACAACCTTGTTTTTTTTTTGGGAATATGATACACAAGCGTTTTATCCTTTAGAAAGCCAAATTTCGATGAAAATATAGCTGCACCGCGAGTATTGATAAATGACGTTGGAAGTTGCCTCTTGTTCTTGCGCACCGTACCAACAGAGATAAGTTTGTGCTCATTCAGCAGATGAGATATTAGTTCGTAACTGGTGAACCAATTATCGAAAGAGCCGTTGGGGCCAGATTTCGTAATGGTCAAAACTAGACGATTCGCCACGTCAAAAGGTTTATTGCTCACAAAAAATGGCCCTCCGGCATAAATCTCGAGGTTGAAACTATAGAAACTTTTTGCGTCAACCAAGGCTAATATTTTTATTCCATATTTGGCAGGCTTTGATGGAATGTACTGACGAAATTGACATCTGCCTCTAAACGCAAGGAGCATCTCATCGATGGTTACGTATGCATCCAGTATATATGCCTTCCTGCACTTCTCGACAAATATTTCAAATACTTGACGTATACGGGACAAGTTGTCAAATAAATACAGTTTTCTTTCATCCCGTGTAGATTTATCATCAAAGCACAGACATTGATAAATGACGTTGGAAGTTGCCTCTTGTTCTTGCGCACCGTACCAACAGAGATAAGTTTGTGCTCATTCAGCAGATGAGATATTAGTTCGTAACTGGTGAACCAATTATCGAAAGAGCCGTTGGGGCCAGATTTCGTAATGGTCAAAACTAGACGATTCGCCACGTCAAAAGGTTTATTGCTCACAAAAAATGGCCCTCCGGCATAAATCTCGAGGTTGAAACTATAGAAACTTTTTGCGTCAACCAAGGCTAATATTTTTATTCCATATTTGGCAGGCTTTGATGGAATGTACTGACGAAATTGACATCTGCCTCTAAACGCAAGGAGCATCTCATCGATGGTTACGTATGCATCCAGTATATATGCCTTCCTGCACTTCTCGACAAATATTTCAAATACTTGACGTATACGGGACAAGTTGTCAAATAAATACAGTTTTCTTTCATCCCGTGTAGATTTATCATCAAAGCACAGACATTGATAAATGACGTTGGAAGTTGCCTCTTGTTCTTGCGCACCGTACCAACAGAGATAAGTTTGTGCTCATTCAGCAGATGAGATATTAGTTCGTAACTGGTGAACCAATTATCGAAAGAGCCGTTGGGGCCAGTTTTCGTAATGGTCAAAACTAGACGATTCACCACGTCAAAAGGTTTATTGCTCATAAAAAATGGCCCTCCGGCATAAATCTCGAGGTTGAAACTATAGAAACTTTTTGCGTCAACCAAGGATAATATTTTTATTCCATATTTGGCAGGCTTTGATGGAATGTACTGACGAAATTGACATCTGCCTCAAAACGCAAGGAGCATCTCATCGATGGTTACGTATGCATCCAGTATTCTTCCTGCACTTCTCGACAAATATTTCAAATACTTGACGTATAGGGGACAAGTTGTCAAATAAATACAGTTTTCTTTCATCCCGTGTAGATTTATCATCAAAGCGCAGACAGCTTTGTATGAAATGAAATCGCTGCCGCGACATTGTCAACCTAAAAATGTCGACTCCTGTACCGTCTGAAGCCCAAAGATCGATAGTGTTTTGTCTACCAGAGGCCCTAGCACGAAAAACTATCGAGAAAGTATTCGTATCGTAAATGTCAAAATTTGTATGGCAATTGTACAGCGCCCCTATCGTGCGTAAGATGCAACTAATATTGGCAGCACAAACTACTTTCGACGATAATCCTGCGGTAAATGTCATGTAAATGTATCGAGTTTTCTAACAAATAAGCAAAAAAACGGCAGCACGAACTCCTGATTTGACATAAGCAAAGTAAACCTAATGTAAATCTAATGTCATTTTCTCGAAACAATTTTCACCTAGAATTTGTTGGTGAGAAAAGATTCGAAACATATAAATGTATCGTATTTATACGTTTTGAGCCTTTTTATGATGAATATTTATGTAGTTTCATATTTTATGTGTTCCTTTTGAATGTAGGACCTATTAATATTGACACAATAAAGAAGCTAACACGCAAATTTCGCCACTTTAAATATGTAGTAAATAACCCCATATTTTGGTTGCGAGCATGTAAAAATATGTGTGAAAATTATCTATATACGAAAAACGAAGTACCAATCGACATCGACATCATATCAATTTTCTAATATGAACATAGGATGTTATTTAGAGACTCTTTTAACACTCCTGCATATTCTACTCTACAATTAAGTAGGTACTCTACTCTACAAGTATAAAAAAAATTTATTAATTATCCTGACTAACATATAATTACACGCTGAAGATAGAAACATAACATTTGGACCGCGGAATCATTTTATAACACTTAGGAAGGTTTTTCATATTGTATCTTCAAGGGGGTAAAATTAGGTTTGTAAGATTGTTCTAAAATCCTCTTATTTTGAAGTAAAAATATGCGGGCACAGCGAGTATAATAATAAAATTTAGGTGACGGACGAGTCTCTGCCGTAAATAATTCGTGAGTCTTATATCAGCGTCTTACCTAGACCTCTCGGATATGACTGAATATCAATAAAAACGAACGCTTTAGTCAGAAGACATGTGATAAGATAGCTGTCTATTAATCTTAAGCTGTATTAATAAATGAAAAACATCAATACAACAATAACCATTATTTTATTTTCAACTAAATATTCTTATAAAAATAGGCTTTGAATGTCAGGAACATAACACTGGTCCACTTTATTAGCTTCTGTACAAAACTTTATGCTTCTTAGCTATACAAATAACCGAAATCTTCCTTAGACATCATAAAAAGGTGTTCAAACAACAATGAAACTTGTAAACTTATCTATAATATAAAAATGAATCGCAAAATGTGTTGGTAAGCGTATAACTCAACAACGCCTGGACCAATTTGGCCAATTCTTTTTTTAAAATGTTCATTGAAGTTCAAAGATGGTTTTTACGGCGAGAAAAATTGTAATCATTGCCGGAAAGACCCTAAAAACAGCCCTTTTCTTTTTCCCATACAAACGTTTTCTAACTAAAACGTAGAGTCAATTTGTAATTTATACATTCATACATAGACTCACGCCTGTTTCCCGGAGGGGTAGGCAGAGACTACGGAGCGCCATTTGCAACGATCTTGACATATCTCTCTTGCTACATTCACTCCCATCAGATTCCTCATGCATGCTCTTCTGTCCAGGGTGCTTCTAACCTGTCCTGTTTTTAGGATGTCTCCAATCTGGTCAGAGAACGTCCGCCTAATTGTAATTTATAACCGCTGCATTAAGTTCAAATTCGCGTGCGCGTTGATATATTTCTTTATTTTATGGCAGTTTTGACAGGTTTACGGACCTGAAGTCTCAGTGCTGCCGCCCATCGGGCTTCATGTCAGAAGAACCCCATTGATAATCCCTACTTAATATTATTAATTCGAAATTGTGTATATCAATTTTGTTGAATTTTAATGTAGAGATACATAATTATATTGGACCATGGAGACGAATATAGGCTACCATAAGTTGTAAAAATTAAACTGTGAGGAATTGTAGGGAGGGTAGAAGTTTGTACGGCACAAATTTACCTCTTGGAAGTAAGAACACATGCGCTGATAATTGATTGCTGCGCATGTGCTATCGCATATCTGTCAGTACTGTCACGTCATACCTACATAATGTCATATTGTGCACGTTGATTAAATTGTTCGCATATCTATCTATACTAATATAATAAAGCGGAAGAGTTTGTTTGTTTGTTTGTTTGAACGCGCTAATCTCAGGAACTACCGGTCGGATCTGAAAAGTTCTTTTTGTATACGATAGCCCAATTATTCCGGAAGGCTATATAACATAACGCTTCGACCCTTTGGGACTGGGCAAAGGGCTAAAAAGGCTAAAAGATAATGTCGGCTAAACTCAGGAACTAGCAGTCGGATTTTAAAAATTGTTATTGCCTATGATAGCCCAATTATTCCGAAAGGCTATAAGGCTATAGGCTATATAAAATTACGCCACAATTTTTAGGGGCCAAACAAAAATAATAAAATGGTCAAACGTGAAGGGGGAGGGTTGGGTCAAAGGCAAAAAAAGGCTAAACGAATAGGATACAATCTATATGGGTATCGTTTTCGAGATTTTTGGGACGCTGATTAATAATATGAAATTTATTTAGTGATCCAAGATGGCGGACGGGAAATCAAAGATGGCGGATGAGAAAATTTGAAAACCAATATGGGTATCGCCTTCTATATTTTAAGGGGTGGGGAATCGAAATACAACATCTATTTCGTGATCAAAGATGGCGGATGGGAAATCAAAGATGGCAAATAGTAAAATTAAAAAAAATCTATATTGGTATCGACTGCGATGTTAAAAGGGATGGGGAATCCAAATATAACATTTATTTCCTGATTCAAGATGGTGGATGGGAAATCAAAGATGGAGGAGAGGTAAAATTTAAAAAATCAATATGGGTATCGTCTCTGATGATTTAAAGGATGGAGAATCCAAATACAACATCTATTTCGTGATCAAAGATGGCGGATAGGAAATAAAAGATGGCGGACGGGATTTTTTTAAAAGTCGGTATGGGTATCGTCTCCGATATTTTAAGGAATGGGGAATTAAAAAAAAACATCTATTTCGTGATCAAAGATGGCGGATGGGCATTTTTTTTAAAATCAGTATGGGTATCGTCTCCGATGTTTAAAGGGATGGAGAATCCAAATACAACATCTCTTTCGTGATTCAAGATGGCGGATGGGAAATCAAAGATGGTGGATGGGAAAAAATTTTAAAATCAATATGGGTATCGTCTCTGATGATTTAAGGGATGGTGAATCCAAATACAACATCTATTTCGTGATCAAAGATGGCGGATAGGAAATCAAAGATGGCGGACGGGATTTTTTTTAAGTCGATATGGGTATCGTCTCCGATATTGTAAGGAATAGTGAATTCAATATTATATAAATATCTATGTTTGTTCATCATTTATAGACTCTGAAATGATAAGAGATTAAGCGCTAAGTCAATGGTTATTTTGGAAAAGGGGCTTGGAAAAAAAGGAATTAAATAAAACCTCTTAAAAAGGCGATACGGAGTTCGCTGGGTCAGCTAGTATTTTTATAAACTTCTCGTTGAACACGTTATATTATAGTATTCACGCAGTTTAAACCAAAATAAAATAATGTATCACGAACACCTTCCATAATAGTATTTACCTAATTCTTTATATAACAATGTGCCAATTATTTAATTACTCGTATTTTGATTTACTAGATTTTTATTTAATGACTCAAGTCCGTCATCTGACAATGACAAGAAAGGACATTCGGAAACCATAAAATATTCTTTTTGTTTTCTACAAAAGAGTTTTTACAATATACATTTTATAAATATTATCTATTTCACCTAGTTTGGAACGTACCATTAATTCAATAAGACGGTCATTTAGCTCACATGGCCACATCTCTATGTACGATACCGTTACGATACTAATGAAAAGTCATCGAGTAAACGATAGATGTCAAAATTGGTTGGTGCTGGCTGCTATAATTCTGTTATCGAGGACTCGATACGTTTACTTATCAAATTCGTAAATATTTCGTGCTTGCGCCTCTGAGCGATAAAATCTAGCTATGTATAATAGTCCAAAGAAAGCCTTCAATTTACTCATATCCATTTCTTTCCTATAATGAGGGATAGCTTCACAAGCTGAATTTCTTTCTGGAATTTGCGAGTTTGTGTGAGTCAGTATTACAGAGAGCAGTTTCGGGACAAAACACACTCCAGCATTCAAGTTCAGACTGTGCCGACCACGCTGCTGGGCTTACACCAGGTGTTTGGCGTATGAAGTTTTCAGAGCGTGTGCGGACTTGTTGGTAAGGAGTATTTTTAGACCATTTAGTCCCATCTTTGCCAATATAATATGAATTCGTTACCTGGCCATCCGATTCTTCTCCTTCCGACATATGTGGGTTCTGATGTTGCAATTCAGATAGTGGTACGTTATCGTCGCACTCACTGCTTGCATTTTGCTCAGTATCACTATCTTGACTGTGCGTACTCAAATGATCTTCCTTTTCGCTACCGTCGGATAACAAGTCGTCACTGTCAGATTGCATTAAAACAAGACGTATGCGCTCATCCTCAAGCTCCTGGCTATTCATTGTGTACGAAAAAACCTTAAATTGTAATAATATTAAGTAAAAAATATAATTGAAACGTTTCGTAAAAATGTTACATCGCGGTTGTCGTGGGGACATATTTACCCTTTCTGACTGCACGCACGTGTTGCTCCCGTCACAGGTAGCGGCCGACTGAACAGGAGCGCGGCGCGCGCGCCGGTCCTTTAGCAACAGCTATTGTGACGTTCAAAACTCTTCGATCGCAGAATAAAAAACTACACACGATTTAAAATTTACAGGGTCAGAATGACCCCTCCACATCCTCGCCGGGTTAAATATTCGGTGTTTTTTGCTTAGAAGATGGTCAAAAACAATAGTTATAGGTGTGCAAACGGAGTGTATGTATGTGTGTAGTGTGAGACGGAGGGACTGAGATGGACTGTGGTAATGGCGGCGGCGGTGAGCATTTTGACTATTATATATAAAACCCGATTACAAAAGACTTTATCCAGAAAATGCCACTTGTGTAGAATTTAAAGTGTTTATAGAAGCTACCAACAATAAGGATAGAATAGGCAATAAGGGCCCTATCTATCTTAACCATATATTTTCCAGCGAAATAAAAGGGGTGACGGCTATACAAAGAATAAACGCAAATAAAATAGCAGTAATATTCAAACAGTATAATACGGCCAATAACTTTATTAACAACAGTGCTTTTCTTAACAAACATGACTTGAAAGCATTTATTCCTGCTGCGCAAATAGAAAAAAAATATTTTTAAATAAACAAAACCGACTTCAAAAAACACTAAGGAACTAAAAAGCAAACAATTTTGGAGTCGGTGCCAAGCCAAATATTTCTGATCTGACTATAAAACCTCCACACTTCTTTATATAACTTTCGGTGTTGATAGAATAGGTTGTTTGTAGTTTAGTAACTTTTTGCGCAAGGGCTTGGCACCGACTCCAAAATGTTTTGCTCCAAAACCAATTATTTTTTGCTTTTTAGTTCCTTAGTGTTTTTTGAAGTCGGTTTTTATTTCATTTAAAAATAATTTTTATTTTATGCTTTTTAGTGGAATACTAATAAAAAATAGTAATAGGTGGTAAGTAGGTACATAGGGTAGTGTAGGTGGTACATGATCCCCCCCGTGGGATCTCCACCTTGTCGTGGTGGGGGGCCTCAGTAACCGTGGATTGGTCACCAGCGGTGAAGCTAAGAGGGATCCAGGAGGGGACGCTCCGCGTGGGCTTGGAGGGGCCTGGGCAGGATGCGTCCAACGGTGCGGGTGCGGGGGACAGTTCTGTCTGTCCCTCGCAGTCGGGTGCGGTCGCAGGAGGAGAGGCGTGTCGGTGTTGCGTTGCCGCGCGCCCTATCTCCCGCGACCAAATGGGGGCGCACCATTCAATGCGTCGCGGTGGGGCCGCAGAGGAAGAGGAAATGCGGTGTTGCGTTGCCGTCCTCCCTATCCTCTGCGGCCCTGGGTGTTTTGGCGGCGGAGCCCAACACCTTAATCCGCCGCCGCCAAGGGAGTTTTGTTCGGGGCCCGCCTAACCAACTGGCGGGCCAATGCCCGTCGGAGGGTGGCGACGAATGCTTTGGCGATGCCCTACCCTCCGACACACGGGTTGTGTTGTGTTGGCACATGAGAAAGTCGAGGTGGTTTTTAGTGAAACACCACATATTCCGGCTCTCATTTCCCCCCAAAAGTCGGAGATCCGAACGGATTTTCCACCTCGTAAAACAAAAAAAAATTAAAAATAAAGGTACATGATGGGGAGGTTCTCTTCCTTACGTGCATCAATTCTGGAATGTAGACCTGTACCTTTCTGGCAATTTCAAGTATTTTTTTTGTTTTCAACTAACTAGCCTAAACCCGTTCGTTTCAATTCCATCATCAGATCCCGGAAATCATCCAGTAATAAAGTGTTTGCCAATACAAAACAAACGAGCCTAAATTCGATAAGATTGCATTATTGTATTATAAAGATCCCATGGCCACCTTCCTGCTCTTTCATCAGACTTTGGAAAACAATCAGCACTAAAGTCCATGTAAAGACGAATCAAACGAGTCCATACTCAATGGGATTGCGTCTTTGTATTACAAGGATCCCATGGCCACCTTTCTGCTCCATCATCAGACCCTGGAAAACATCCAGTACCAAAGTCCATGTAAAGACAAATCAAACGACCCTAAACTCGATGAGATTGGGTTGTTGTATCACAAAGATCTCATGGTTACCTTCTAGCTCTATTATCATACCATGGAAATCATCCAGCATCAAAGTCTATGTAAAGACGACTCAAACGAGCCCAAACTCGACGGCTTTGGGTTGTTATCGTCAAATCGCTTCAAGTGTGCTTATAAAATTTGAAGAGTTACTTCGATTTTTTCAGGATTCCATTATCAGATCCTGACCTGATGACCATGGGACCAACTGGGAGGTCTACTCTTTCAATCAAAACAAGAATTTTCGAAATCGGTCTATGCGTCTAAGAGAAATCGGAGAACATACATAAAAAAAAGATTCCGACGAATAGAGAACCTCCTCCTTTTTTGAAGTCGGTTAAAAACAGGCATAATTAGATTTGTACCACCAAACATTTCGAACAAAGAACTATACACAAAACTATCATCAATTTATGAAATAATAGCTATAAGGAGATTCACAAAGGTAGAATTGAAAGGAGAGTGACTGCGGGAAATCGTGTAAATGGAGCACTGTGGGCGTTTATGAACGGTCAGACGGTGCCAAAAGAGGCACGATTGGCGGTTCACAATGGAGTGCTTGTTCCCACGTTGATGTATGGAAGTGAGAGCTGGGTTTGGCAGAAAAAGCATGAAAGTAGAATTAACGCAGTTGAGATGCGATCACTGCGTAGTATGTGTGGGGTAAGACTGATTGATAGAATTCCGAATGCAACTATACGAAAGAGCAGTGGACTGAAAGAAGATGTGGTGACAAGGATTGAGAAAGGAATGCTTAGGTGGTTTGGACACGTGGAGCGAATGAGTGAAGAAAGAATGACGAATCAGATATATAAGGCAAATGTGTGTGGGCAAGTCGGTCGCGGCAGACCTCGGCGGACATTCTTCGACCAAATTGGAGACATCCTAAGAAACGGAAAGGTCCGAAGTACCCGCAACCGGCGAGCATGTATGAAAAGAGTAATGAGTGTAGAGGAAGCGCGTGAGGTTTGTAAGGATAGGAGCAAGTGGCGTTCTGTTGTCTCTGCCTACCCCGACGGGAAAAAGGCGTGAGTAGGTATATGTGTGTATGTATGTAAATAATACCTACTAATAAATAATGATATTAAATGAGAATAATATTATTGATCTTAAACTATTCGTATATAAAACAAATTTATTACATTTTTAATAATTATTGGATTTAAATAATACCTACTAATAAATAATACATTAACAATAATAAAAATATTAATAATTTCAAATTACACTAATAATAGATTATATTTTATTAAATAATATATTAAAAATACTGTAACGTCAAATCACTATTTTTGACCGATTAATATAGAGATATAAAGGATAGAGTGGCAGAGAGGGGCCAATGAGTGTTCGTCGGTGCGAGAGAGAACGCTACAGTTAAATGCCCCCTGCATCTCTCTCTAACAGCACATGCACAATATCAACATTGCGCAATGGCGTGCTACCTGTAACTATTATTTATATCAGTTTATCCGTAATCAATAGTTTAAAAGTTATTTTTATTGATACGCGAAAATAGTTTGAAATGACAAAAAAAGTGTATATATTGCAAAAAAATTACCATAATACAAATTCTATGTTTGGGGACACAAAGACACACTTTGACAGTTGCCAACCCCATTGTAGAATGTAGAGCATGCGTTGTTAAAGAGAGATGCAGGGGGCCTTTAACTGTTGCGTTCTCTCGTCCACTGGCGGACACGACACAGTATTGAGTTCGGTACAATTCTGCCACTCTATCCTTTATATCTCTATGCCGATTAAGCCTGAAAGAGGGCAACAATTTAGACGATTTTAAGTTATGTTTAAGTTTTGTTCAATAGTTTAGTGATTTCAGAAATTAATATTGATATAATGTTTTCCAATTAACCAAGTAATTATGGGCTGAATTTTAAAAAAGTAAATATTATTTAGACATAGAATCGTCACAATTTAATTGAACTATTTTTGAAACTGAAATTGAAACTGTTTTTACAGATTACATTTACGACTACAGAAAGAGGGCGGCGACTACTTGTAAGGTACGGCTACACGTACCATTTTCATCGAGAAAATATAACAGGAACTGTGTGGAGATGTACTAATTGTAGACTTTGTAATGCTACAATTACAATTTCTGAGTCTCCGAACATTAGAATCCTGCAAGAGACTGCTCACAAATGCTAACCATTTGGTAAGCGTTTGTGAGCAGTCTCTATTGTGAGAAGTAAAAATATATATTTTGAAGATAAAAAATGTATGTAAACTGAAAGCAGCATCTTCATGTATGCCTATACCCAAGATATATCAAGAGGCGTTCCAGGCTACCAAAGATGCAGGTTACGATTTATTAAATGCCATACTTACCCAATCTTGCAAATATGTCGCGAACACTCTACAATGCGAGAAATCGTGAATTAAATGTACCAAAAACCTGTTTTATCGAAACTGGAAGATGTGATCATACCAGAAAAATACAAACATTTATTTATGTTGTTCGATAATGACAGTGAGCCTGAAAACAGAATGATCGCATTCTCTACTATGGCAGCTCGTGAATTAATTCCAACTCTTAAGACTTTTATGTCCGATGGAACATTTTCAAGCTGTTGCACTCCTTTTTACCAATTATATTGCATACACGGGGACGTAAATAGCAACAATGACTCCACTAACAGAGTACCAGTAATCTATGTTCTTATACCTAATAAAGAAGAAAGGTCTTATTTACGTTTATTTTCATTAATAAAGCAGAATTTACCAAATTGGAAACCACAAACAATGGTCGTAGATTTTGAAGTCGCCGTTATAAATGCGATAAAAATAGCATTTCCAGAGATACAGCTGCAAGGTTGCAACTTCCATTTCAAACAGGCACTGGCAAAAAAGCGCATGCCTTAAAACTGAACACCAGCGAAGAGAAAAAACATGTAACTATGTATGCTGCATTGGCTCATGTAAGAAAGCAGGATATTGATAATGCCTGGTTACATATAATGAAAAAATCACCACCTAATGAAGCTAATGATTATTTTGTAACGCAGTGGCTAGAAAACAGCAGTTTACAAAATATTTGGAATGTTCACAGAGTTCGCCACAGGACCATTAATTCTGCAGAAGCACGGCATAAACGCCTTAATAATAACATGGGAAAAAAGAAACCTAATTTACTTCATTTTCTTGACGTCCTAAAAAAAGAAGCCGAGTATATGGATTGGAAATTAAAAAGAATAAGTTTTGAAATACCGCTTAATTTGAGAACGTGTCGGTCAATTGCATACGATAAAAAATTAAAAGCCATCGCTGACAATTATGATAATATGCCTCTAGCAGAAGTAATAGCAAAAATAGCTGCATTGCAACAATTGTAATAATATGCCAATTGATTACATAATACTGATGTACAATTTTATCAATACTGTGATCTTAAACTAAATAGTCTGTTTTCTTCTTATTGTAATAGTAAGTTTGACTGTGATTTTTAATTAAGCCAAAGTTAGATATTTTAAACTTATACGTCGTACCTGTTAAATTATTTAAGATAAATAAATACTGTTGACTTTTTTTAAATATATAATGCTTCTATCATATATTTTAACTGTGTTTAAAGAATAAACGTCTCTATATGTATTTTATATTATGTACCAATTGTAATTGTAAGTATGACTGTGATTAGTAATTAAGCCAAAGTTAGATATTTTAAAGTTTTATGTCGGACCTGTTAAATAACACTGTGATTTTTTTTATATATAAGGATTTTTCCTTATGTTTTAACTGTGTTGAAAGATAAACGTCTCTACATTTTACGCTGGTTTCAGAGTCACGCGCTTGACCGGCGCCGGCCACACGCGCGCGCTTACAATTACACTAGATTAGTAGTAGCGTTTCATAGTCACGCAGTTAAAACGCGCCGCGTGTGAGACGCGCGCGCCGGCCGCGCTGCCGAAGCTTCATACATTGCAATGAGAAACGCGAACTCGTTTCACAGTGGTCCGCGCGCCAAACGCGCTGTTGAGACGCGCTGGCCGACGGCGCGTGCCGCGCGTGTCACTCTGAAACCAGCCTTATATTATGTACCAATGTAGTTGTAAGTTTGATTGTGTACTACAAAATGCTGTGATTTGTAATTAAGCCAAAGTTTGTTGTTTTCGTTAGTAATTCCTATTTTAAAACATAGTTAAACCTTGTTAAATCTATGATTTTTCCAATTAAACTGATCTCTTTCTATATGACCACGCCTTTTACTTTCAATTAAACTGATTGTTACATAAAATCGTTTTCTTCTTTTTCTTTATTCTGAAACTACATTACTTTTACTAAACACTAATGTAGAACGAATATCGTTTTGCTGTCGTACATTAAAAACAAGTTTAACGTACCTGTGACGAGTTTACAATACCTGTTGTGAATTATTTTGTAACTGTGGCAAGTTAACCGATATTTTTAAATGTGGCGAATTTTCGTTGTGACGAGTTTACAATAACCCAGATAAAGATTCAAAGTTGGATTCGTATGGTATGTAATGTTTCTAACATTTAATTTACTTATAGTTAATTATATAAAAGCACCACTATAAAAAATTGTGACTATTTTTTCGTATTCGTCCCCTTGGATCTCAACTATGGTCCTAACGTTTTTTTGGACCATAATTAAAAACCAACTTATTTTGTTACAGAAAATGTCACGAGATAAGTTAATGAGAAGAAAAGTTGGAGGTAGGGGTTATAAGTGCTATACTGAACGTCAGATGGACTTCTGTCTTACAGATATCACAAATAAAATATTAACTCAACGCGAAGCTTCTGCAAAATATAATATTCCTCGAAGCTCTATTATTTTGAAATTAAAAGCAATTCGAACAAATAAAGTTAGAGAACCGGGTCGTCAGCGTATTTTTTCAGATGCCGAAGAAGAGGCCTTTATCCAGCATGCAATTCAAATGTGTAATTACGGTTTCCCTATAACACTTTTTGATTTAAGGTGTATTGTTAAAATGTTTCTCGACAAAATAGGACGTAAAGTAGACCAATTCCAAAATAATTTACCTGGCAAAACTTGGCGAATATTTTCCTAAAACGCCACAAAAATGAACTGTCCCAAAGGTTTTGTTCTAATATAAAGAGAGTGAGAGCCGCTGTGGACAAAGAGCAGATTCAGGCGTTTTTTGAGCAATTAAAGACTGAAATTCAAGGAGTCCCACCGCAAAATTATTAAATTTATAATTATGATGAGACAAATCTTGTTGATGAGCCAAGCAAGAAAAAGGTGCTCATGAAGCGGGGGTGTAAATCTCCTGAAGCCATAAAAAAATCAACGAAAGCAGCTGTTAGTTTAATTATATGTGGCAATGCTGCTGGAGAAGTTTTACCACCTTACGTAAATTACAAATCAGACAATATGTGGACCACATGGACAGAGGGTGGGCCACCTGGCACTCGTTACAATCGATCAGTCTGGTTGTGGTTTGACACCAACACATTCGAGGATTGGTTCTTTTCATTGGTTCTACCCGTTTTACGTAGGCAGGAAGGAAAAAAGCTTCTTATTGGGGACAATCTAAGTTCTCACATAAGTTTTAAAGGCATGCAAATCTCATAATATCGCATTTGTGGCTCTACCACCAAATAGCACACACCTTACACAGCCTTTGGACGTAGCCTATTTTAGGCCTCTTAAATTGCGCTGGCGTCAAATTTTAGACCAATGGAAGGAAACGTCCGAAGGGCAAAGACTACCCACTATACCTAAAAACATGTTTCCTACGTTGCTAAATAGGCTGTGGGGAAATATCATGGACAACTCAAAAAGTAATCTAAAAGCTGGCTTTAAGAAAACCGGTATTTTTCCGACTGATGAAACACCAGTTCTACAGCGCTTACCTACCTTTAGTCATCCAGACGCTCCACTACAAAATCCGGCACTGGTTTCAGAATCTTTTATACAATTTCTTGAAAATAAAAAAAAGGAGTGGTGGAATCGGGCGGCAAAGGACGAAAAAAGAAGCTCAATGTACCGGCGGGTAAAAGCATATCTGCAGAAGATATTGTGCAGGCTAGCACATCGAAAGAACCTGGACATTCTATCAATAATAAGCCAGTTGCTACAGAAAAAAACCCTAAACGAAAACCTATTAAAAATGTCCAAGATTATTCGAGTGAAACCGATGACGAAGGTGAAATTCAGTATGCTTCAGACTCGACCACGGATCTCTCGGACGAACTCGTCCCAGATGAATCTGTAGCATTCGCAGCAGATTTTCCGAGTGCTATGCAGTTTATTCCCAAGCCAGACGAATACGTTATAGTAGAATATGAAGGTGAACAGTGGCCGGGGCAAGTCAAGACTGTCGATGATGATGGAGCGTTTGTCAGTTGCATGACACGCTGTGGTTGTCTTGGAAGTGGCCTGAGAAACTGGACTGTATATTCTATCCCATGGATAAGATTATTTCAGCAATCAAACCCCCATCAAAACTTGGCACGAAGCGCGCATTGTTTCGAGTGCCGGAATTGGAGTATAAATAGGGACAACCAAAGAAAATAAATATCCCTGCCTACCTTTACCTTCTTCAAAGAATTATTCATTGTTGATTGATCTCAATATTGTTCCTTTTTATGTAAAATTATTCATATGTTCTTTATTTTCTTAAAAAATATTAATATGGTTATTACTTAAACTTAAATTTTAACGATTAATACTGAGTTTGGTTTTAAAAGATTGTAAAATTAATATATTTGGATTCGTATTTAATAACAGATGTTTAATATAAGCTAACAAGTATGCTCTAGAACTCCACAACACACATTTTTAGTACAAATAGTTAAGTGGTCTATAGTTGTCAACATGATAGGCAACTATGGTCCAATTTTTTATTTTTAAAAAAGTTATTATAAAATTATTTTTTTATATTTAAATTTTGAATTTGTAAAATTATCTCATCTTACTTCATCTAAAAAAATAAACAGACATAACATAAGTAATTCCATTAATTAGAGGACAGAGCATTTTGAAATGTGACAAATCCGCCATCCGGACCATAGTTGTGTAGTTTTACGGTAACTTAATTTATAAGTACTTTCGTTACTTTTTCATAATTTCTAATAATTAAGGTTTTGTTTTGAAATTTTATAATATAGAATTTAATTTTGATAAAAAATGTTGCTACAATTTTAATGAAAATGTGATTAATCTTTTAATCTGTGTCTATTGCCTATATTATGCTCAATAAGTGTCATAAACCTAAGATCTCACTTTAATCTTGTTCTTGTAAGACTGACTTTTTGCCTTCATAATGTTAAAACTTAATATTGTTATATTATATTTTAGCATAGATTAAGTTATTCTTACTTAATCTAAAAAAATGTGATTAATTACTCTAATCTGCAAAATCTCACATTATTTTTGTAGTCTAATTCAGGCTACCTTTCATGCTAAAAACTTTTGTAATTTATACCTAATAATAAAATTAATGAATGAATGTATGTTTTTCATTGTATGTAAGAAGGCAGGACTTCCTTCTGATTCCTGTAAATTATAATTAATATTTTATTACTAACATGAACGTTGTTTAAAATTAGAGTACGCCAGCATTATATGGCTGAATTGGTAGAATCATAATGGACTCTGTAAAGGATACTTGTATATGTATATATTTATATATTATTATATTATAATTATCTATAACACTTGTACATGTATATATTTATATATAATATAATTATCTATTATACTTGTATGTGTATATATGTATTATATTTTGTATGTATATATTTATATATTATTTTTATGTATTATTTATGTTGTTTTAAATTAATATTATTTGTTAAATTACTCTCTTTAAGCACCTACTTCAATCATCTCTGCATCACCCAAAGGTTGGCTGGTAGAGAATGCCTCTGGCATTAAGCCCGCCTTTGTGCATTACTTTTTGTAATTGTGCAAGAAGTTTAAATTAAATAAATAAATAAATAAAATGAACGTAAAATTCTTTTATTGATCTACTTGGTATTAAATATTACTAACTTGTCCTTGTGTCCTTGAAAATTGAAATTCATCATAAAGAAAACAGTCAATTAATCTTTTCAGTGAAATTCGTTCATTTTGGTATTAAATATGTACCTATTAAATTTATTAGAAACTTAACATAGTCTTGTCATGCACATGCTGAAAAAATATATACAAAATTTCTCTTAGAAGCAAACCTGGTATGTGCATATTTTACACATACATAGTAATAAGGAGTCAAACCAAATCTGACATGTGCACAAAAACTAGAAAAAGTTAATTTCATGTATAACTAAGTATCATTATGCAATATTAAACAATATCATTACAAAAACATATTTTTTTGCAACCACATGGGTATATTTGTCTTAGGATAATCAGAGAAACTTTTGTATAAAATAGTTTTCTTGCGCTCCTGAAAAGTGGTGTAAATGCACATAACAGATTTGGCAAGCGCAACGACGATTTAGATGATAGAATGAACTTAGTGAAGATGGAAAAAAAACGAGAGAACATTTTAATAGAGGTATTCTGAACTATATCAAACACTGCTAAGAAATACAGACAGAATACAGTTCACACAGTCTGGCGATAAAACATGTAATACCTTCAAATATACATATACTAATATAACCAGTACATTTGATGGTTTGGTTGACCATATTTACAAGGTGATGAAGAGAGCATGAAAGTTATTTGGTTGAATACAATTTAATGTAATTGTATTTAATGTTTGCACAGGGATGTGTGTTACTTGTGATACACAATTGTATATGATTTTTCTATATAGAAACCATATCCCAGACATGTCAATATTTCAATTATGTATACTGTATTTACTGTACTAGTGTCCACTAGTTTTCAAAAGTTTTTCAGTTGATTAGCGAGACAACTGTAATAACTAGTTATTTAACATAGCAGTAAAGAATCACAAAATATCTAAAACATTCCTAATCTAGCTTATATTATTTACTACTAGCTTATATTACTATATAATTGATTTTTCTATATAGAATCCAATAGGGTGCATAGGGTTCCCACCAAGAACTTAGGGTCCCAAGCCAACCTCACCTGCAAGTGGTGCACTTGCCGATCAACAGACGAGGCTCTGGCAAACCAAATATCCCGATAAGCGGCAATAGGCTCGCCACCTATTACGTGGGATCAAAACACTGGCCAAAAGTGGGCGTTTAATATGCCTCTGCCTACCCCTCCGGGGAAACAGGCGTGAGTCTATGTATGTATGTATGTAGAATCCAATAACCCAGACATGCCACCATTTCAGTGTCCACTAGTTTTCAAAAGTGCCGGTTTAGTGAGACAACTGTCATAAGTTATAATTTAACACCTGTATTAAAGTGTAAGTGTACACCAAAGAATCATGAAAATATCTAAAACAGTTGTCATCTGGAGTCTTTCTTTGCCTATTCCCTCACAATAGTACAGCTGAAGTAAATGCTGATTGAACAACCATGGCATGTTGGCATTGAACAAGAGACAAAGAAATATAGAACAAAACAACATCAACAGATACATAACAGTAAGTATACTGCAACTACAAACACCACTTTTCAACAGAGCTTGCTTCATTCAAGAAGTTATTTTGCCAAACATAAGAGTACAATAAGTAGGTACTAATTGCTCTCATAAGCAGACTATAGAAATAATATGTTGGACAGATAGAAAATATTGAAAATGATATGTAGTTTTGAATAGTATGAAAAATACAAGTATCAAGTTCAGAATAAAACCTACTAGCTTGAGAGCATCACTACAATAGACATCAGCTCATGTCAAAGACTTACATGGCACACAATGACACAACAAGGCAAATTAAGCTTCTTCCATTGCTTCACAATGTCGACGCTGGACTTGAAAGATACAAGTGACCATAGTTATCATCAAAATCAGTCACTTGTTTATTCCATAGTGCCCCTGAGGCTACACACGGACCCTCTGTATGTTATATTCGAAGTAAAAATATGTTTCGAGATGTATGCACACGTATTATTATCGAGCGGACAAAGCACGCGCCGTGACGTGACGCTCACTAAACCTGAAGGCGATCATGCGGCCAGCACGAAATGTCTGAATTAAACTTCTTCTCTAATTCAGTTTCTATGCAGCTAGAAGACGCCAGATCATATTATCAAATACTTTCATTAATATATTGCTCTACTGGGCACTCTTAAAAAACAAAATAGAATAAATAAACATCTAAAAGTCTGAATTATAACGTCAGGTTGACATTGTCAATTGTCAACATCACAGAGTATCTCTATAGTCTGTGATCAACTGATCACAGATAAAAAAAGAATACATCATATTGATACTATTGATCTACTAGTCGACCAAGCCAACTAGACGAATGTCAATGTGACAAAATTCAACATAATTCAAAAATTATAATCCAGAAATTATTTATCGTAACGTGCGAACGCGGCGCGTGAACGTACAATGCGCCTGCAATCGGTACTAGGAATTTCTGGATTATAATTATTGAATTATGTTGAATTTTGTCACGTTGACATTCGTCTAGTTGGCTTGGTCGACTAGTAGGACCAAGAATCAAATGGACTCGACATTCGCGTACACCCGTAAAGGACGGATATAGAGTACATCCCGAGTTGGTGTTACCAGATGTTGTAAATGTTTACCCACAATTTTACAAAGTACATATTAACTTTTAAGTAACATTGTATCAAACCTGAATTGAGTTGAATTGAATTCCATCCATAAGGTGTGCGATAAGTATTTTTTATACTTAATATTATTATGTATAACAAAAATGTCGAATAGGAGGGACTGGCTTCACTCGCCAAATAAACACGAAGCTCAGAGTTATATATCTTTTACTATATTATTTCACACTCAAATTTACTGTCCTTTGAACAAAATTAATTTTGTGTACAGATTTCTTATTTTCTCTCCTTTATCACACAAAGATTTTGTGGCATAATGAATACGCACATTCAAATACTTTTTACAAACAGCTTTAATCAAAAGCGAATAATGGTTAAAATGGTTGGTTTTCCTAAAACACTTTTGTTCAAAGTGTTTAGAGCATACCCTTGCATATTTATTTGGATCCCAGTTTTCTCGTCCTGTTGCACGTATCCACAATTGTCGGATAGTGCAGTCCTTTGGGAATCTATAAACAAATAATTTCATTACTACAAAGAATCGGAAAACAAATTAAAATAAATAATTAATCTTAGGTTCATATGGAACTAAATAACGGCAAATTATCCAAAATTTGGGTAATTTCCCAAAGGCTTCTGTGGTATCCCTAAAAAACATTTAACGCTGTAAAATTAAAAAGTATCGATGACGTTTGGTTAGCTCAACATTCAACGACCTATTAAATTCGATTGTGTAATACTAACATCGCGGTGATAATAAAATAGCCTTTTTTTGGTTTATTGATGTAATTTAGACCTTATGTAATAATACGCTATTTGTATCATTCTATCAATATTTGCATGTATCAATAGATATTATAACTAAAATATCGTATTTACGAATGAAAGGTTATGTTCTCACATTTCCGCTCAATACGGCTTTTACAGCCTAAAATGTAACACATTACCATAATAAATCTGATCCAATGATATTTTCACTAAGCATTCACAAATAATAACAATAATAACACAATATTGCGCGTATATTATCGAGAGCTCAACAGATTGTTGGTCACAATATTCAGTTGTGACCAACAAAAAAAACGAAAACTCTGACAAAGACAAAAAATTATATCTTTGTCTCCTTTACTCTTATGTATTTCTGTATGTCATTATCTCGGTCTGTTCCGGTATTATTATTTGCTTGTCAAATCCATAGAGATACAACAGCTAGCCTAGCTATTGATAGATATATTGTTAAATGGCGTTCCAGTTTCCGATATTGCTGTAATAATCAATGTGGAACATACTAATATTTATTATGTATAATACATTATTTGTATTGACAAAAAAAAAAGTATGTTTTATATCTAAAACGCAGATTATACTAATTGCTGAACTTTTTTCCCACAACCACCAAGATTGCGCTTGCACAATCCTTGCTTCTTCCAATCCTCGACTATGCCGATGTCAGCTATCTTGATCTTAATGAGGACCAACTTGACAAACTTGAGCGTTCTCAAAACTTCTGTAAATATTAGATTCATTTTTGGTTTACGCAAGTATGATCGTGTATCTGAGTTTCGATCCAGACCCAAGTGGCTCCGAATTCATCTTCGCCGGAATACTTTTATTCCTATGTTACTGTATAATGTTCTGTTTAATCCTAATATCCCCATGTATCTCAAAGAGTTTTAAGTTCTTCCATGACACACATTCAAAGTTCAGTGGATCTGAGACTGCAGATGCCAACGCATTCCACAAACTTCTACAATAAATCCTTTGCTATTCAGGCTGTATGTTTCTAGACTACACTGCCAATTGAGATTAAGCCAGCAAAATCGCTCAATTTATTTAAAGACGCATTAAAGAAGCACTACATACATACATAGACTCACGCCTGTTTCCTGGAGGGGTAAGCAGAGACTACGGAACGTCATTTGCAACGATCCTGAAATATCTCTCTTGCTTAATGCACTCCCATCAAATTTCTCATGAATGCTCTTCGATTAAGGGTACTTCTAACCTGACCTTTTTTCAAGACGTCTCCAATCTCTCAGAAAACGTCCGTCTAGGTCTTCCCCTTCCTCCTGTCCCATTCATTCTTGACTTGTATAACTTCTTGGTCAGTCTTTCGTCATCCATCCTCTCTATGTGCCCAAACCATCTTAGCATACCTTTCTCAATGGTTGTGACACTTGTGACTACATCTTCTTTTACCCCACAACACTCTCTTATCACACAATTCTTTACTCTGTCGTTCAAAGACACTCCACACATACTTCTCAGTGCTCTCATTTCTACAGCATTTATTCTACTTTCATGTCTATTTTGCCATACCCAACGTTCACTACCATACATAAGTGTAGGTACTAACACCCCACCACAGCCAAACGTGCCTTTTTGAACACGTTTTGACTGTTCATAAAAGCCTTTAAAGCTCCAGTCACCCTATTACCTGCATTAACTCTTCTTTCAATATCTTCTTCATTCTTACCATTCCTAGTAAACAGCGTACTTAAGTAGTAAGAAGCACTACCTGTCATTTTAATCTGTAATATGTATGTATTATATCGACTTAAAGTTTGACCAGTGGAAGATTAATAAAACGTTAGTTTTGCAGACATGAAAATATATGTAATCCGGTTTCCATGCATTCTGACTAAACAGTGACAATCTACATTCAAAATAAAAAATCATAGTATCAAAGCACCACACAAAAGAAACATATCAGCCTAGAATAGAAAGAGGTTTCATATCGCTACTTCAACACCTTCTCTCGATGTGTAGACCTAGCTGTTCTTGTAGGCTGATAAGCCTCGGCCTATCCAGTGGCTTTGTGAAGAGATCTGCCAGCTACTTCTCAGTGCTGATCCTATTCACCTTCAGATCTCCAGCAGTCACCAATTCTCGCACAAAGAAGTGGCGTATTCGAATGTGCTTAGTACTTCTATGGAACTCAGGATTCTCAGCTAATCTCACAGCCGCTTCGTTATCCACATAGAGAACAGGTGAAGCCTCCATCTTCGTCATGCCTTGCATTAGACGAGCTAGCCAAATGCCTTCTTTCGCTGCCTCACTAGCTGCGACAATCTCGGCTCCTGTAGTGGAATTAGCCACACTGGGTTGTCTCTGGCTCAACCATGACACGGCGCCTCCAGCATAAATGCATACAACTCCAGTAGTTGATCTCCCTGTTGTCAGATCTCCATCGTGATCTGCATCACTGTAACATTCCAGAACACCTCTTCTGTAATCCTTCTTATACAGAATTCACATATCTGGAGTGTACTGTAGATATCTTAGCATGCGCTTCAACCGAGCACAATCCGTGTGAGTCGGGTTTTCCAAGCTTCTGGATACTACACTGACAGGATATGCTATGTCAGGCCTTGTGCACACCATCAGATAAGCAAGAGCACCTACTACTTGTCTATAATTCTTCAGAATGTAGTCATCAACCTTCTCTGCTTCCTGTGGTACAGGGTCCTTTACCATAGGAGTGCTTACTGGTTTACAGTTTTCCATACCGAATCTCTTCTAGATTTTCTTTACATAAGAAGTCTGGTGTATTCTAATATCACCGCCTTCTCTGACTTCAACCTCCATACCCAAGTAATACAATACAGGTTTATAAGTCATCGCAAACTTCTTTTTCAATTCCTTAATTAATTCATCAATCAGTCCTTCATTTGAACCGGTTATAAGACCGTCGTCGACGTACAGAGCAACTAATAACTTCCCATTAGATCTCTCTCTGTTAAACAGGCAGGGGTCAGCTTCACTGACTTCAAAGCCAATTTCCTTGAAATAGAATCAGAATCAGAATCAGAATTTTTATTCGTTAAACATAGGTGAATGTATACAATAATGGTCTTAAATAGTTCATGATCGTCGTGTTCCAACATCGTGGAGCCTGTTTTAACCCATACAAGCTTTTCTTAAGCAAGCATACTCGTCCGCTACCATCATCATATCCTTCCGGTTGCCGCATGAATATCTCTTCCTCAGTCAACGAACCATAAAAAAGGCTGTACAGATGTCAAACTGACGTAGTGCCATCTCTTCATTAGCTGCTAAACTCAGCACCGCTCTAATAGTTGCCATCTTAGCTACGTGGCTAAAGGTCTGATCATAATTTTCCCCTTTCTTCTGTCTAAAACCTTTTACGACAAGACGTGCCTTATATTTATCTATTGAACCATCTGGGTTTAACTTCACTTTATAGATCCATTTACAAGGTATTGCTTTCCGATTCTTAGGCAATTTCTCAAGAACCTATGTTCCATTTGTTTTTAAGGATCCAATATCGCAATCCAAAGCTTTGCGCCAAAGGTCTTTATCTGGGCAATCTATATCTTCCTTGTAAATTCCTGGTTCGTAGTAACAATCATCGCTGGTATTGTCATGAGAAACGTAATCATTGAATTTCAATGGTCGCTGCAGGAATGATCGATCTCTGAGCTGCATACCTTGCCTGCCCAATTCAATAGATTCGTCTTCCAACTCCTCTACATGCGCATCTTCAAATTCTTCTTCATCACCGCTAGTAACAGGACCCTCAATGACTTCCGAGTCCTCCGAGAGTTCAACTTCGTTATTTGTCTCAATAGGTCTTCCTCTGTCTTCTTCAGCTGTGACTGGTTTCGGTATCTCATTATCATGTCGTTCCTTCCTTACATATATTGGAACTTCTATATTAGCTGTCTCTGTTACTTGTGAACGTTCAGTATCCCCAGGTTCTTCACCTTAGTCTCCAGTGGTCTCTCATCAAATGTGACATCTCTGGATCTAACTATAGTATTCGACTCTCTGTACCAGAGTCTATAACCGTCATCATTTTCATAGCCAACCAAGTAACACTTCTTTGCTTTCTTCTGCATCTTCTTCCTTTTCTGTTTCGGAATATGCGCGTAGCAAGTCGAACCAATGATTTGATGTTTAATTTGCGGCTTCTTCCCAAACCACAACTCGTACGGAGACTTGTGTTTCACAGAAGTTGGTCCTGTTCTATTCAGAATATACGTCGCTGTATTTACCAACTCTGCCCACAGTTTTTGAGGAAGCTCTTCATGAGCATGCATCATTGCTCTGGCCATTTTAACAATCGTACGGTTTTCTCTTTCACTGCACCCGTTCTGTTCTGGAGTATAGGGCATAACTAACCGTTGATGTATTTCGTACTTCTGTAATTCTTTTTTGACTTCCGCATTATCGAATTCCCCTCCATTGTCACTTGGAAACTCCTTAATCGTGTGTCCAACTGTCTTTGCTTCAGCTAACATCATTCGCAACTTGCAGGGACTTCTGACTTCTGTTTCATACAATAGACATATCGATAGCGAGTGTATTCGTCTTTAAAGAGTACAAAGTATCTATACTTAGAGCCTGAAGGTGGGAACGGACCACAGACGTCCGAATGTATGCGTTCTCCTGGACTACTTGCTTTTTCTCTAACACCAAACTTCTGTCTATGTGTTTTCACGAAAATGCATTCTTCACATGACGTTTATCCTGGTGACCCTTCTTGGTGTTTTTACCTTTCTTGGTACCTTTCACAACTAACACATTCTCAGACGTAGCCTCAGACATGTTCTCCTTAGCTAACAATGCCTTCTCGTGAGTACATAACTGACTAGTAAGGTTCTCCACGGTTATATCCTTCTTAGACATGAGTAACCAGCTCGATTTAAAGTTGAAATAGCTTTCTGGCAGGGTCTCCATAATCTTGCATATCAATAACAATTCTGGTAATTCTTTACCTTCGTCTTTGATAAGCTCCTGATTTAAACTGTTCCATAAGTTTTTCATCTTTGAAATATGAGCTTTCATATCATTTCCTGAAGTAGATTCCCATTTGTATTGAAAGAATTCCATAAATTTCCTGTATAAATAGTCTTCACATACACCATCGTACAATCTATGTAGTACATCCCATACTTCCTTAGGATTCGTGAACCTTATTACTTTGTCGAGAGTTTCGTCTAACAAATTGTTCGTAATTAATAAGAGAGCTGTACTTTCCAACTTGTAGTACTCGGCTAAGTTCGTTCGCTATGTAGCCATCGCCGCTTCAAAAGCTGTACCTTACATAGTATCACTCTTTCCAGGCTTTTCTGGTTTACTTATCTTTCCCTGAACAATATCCATGAGACCGTCCATGCCACGTAACATCGCCGACATGCGGTACTTCCATGATGCCCAATTTTCGCCGTCAAGTTTCGAAATTGGAATTTTCGATAGCTCCATTATTTACAACAATAATTTTTCTCGTGCTGGGCCCATAACCACTTAAAGTTTGACCAGTGGAAGATTAATAAAACGTTAGTTTTGTAGACATGAAAATATATGTAATCCGGTTACCATGCATTCTGACTAAACAGTGACATTCTACATTCAAAATCAAAAATCATAGTATCAAAGCACCACACAAAAGAAACATATCAGCCTAGAATAGAAAGAGGTTTCATATCGCTACCTCAACATATCGCTATGCATTTTAAGTATTGTTTGTATGTATAATTAGATACTATTTATTATTTGTATGTATTCCTACACATGTATGCATAGCTGGGCATTAACTCGTTAATCCGTTAATCGTTAATTAACGAAGTCAACATTTCCACTAACGGATTAACTTTTAAGTTAACTTAAAAAAGTGTTAACGGACTTGTTAACTTCCGTTAAATTTTTCCGAGTCCGTTAATCCGTTATCTACTATTTACCGCACCGTGCCGCGCCGCCGTGCAAAACGTGTTCTGACAAGTTTGTTTGGGTCGGTCGACAAGTGTGACACGGCGCGTGCCGCAAGTGAAATGAAACTATATTATGCCTTGCCGGCGTGTGTAACTGAGAAAAGAATACTGCGAAGAAATTTGATTCATGAGTTTCATGACACATGTGTGTGATTCGTTCGTTTAGCATTCGGCGTTTAGAGTAGGTAACGAGTGTTTTGTTTGTTAAGTATACAAATACTGCGTAGTTTTTAGATTTTATAGTCCGTTATTGTTTACGCCTGTGCAGTGTGTATATTAAACAGTGCATTGTGCAAATAAAAACCACAACATGCAGTTGGATTCCAGATCCACTACAGACGAAAATCCGTGGCCATACTTGAGTGATTATGTTAATTTTGTATCCAGATCGAGAGACATGAAATCAAAAGACTCGTTCGACGATGCGGCATTTCTCGAGGAACAGATATTCATAAATCTGTTTATTAGGACGCCAGCAGCTACGCTTGCATTTTGTTTTAATTTACCCGTTTTGGCCGATCCCGTGGGAATTTCGAAAAATCCCTTCTTATTGCACTCCTACGGTCCCCAAGAAACACACATGCCAAATTTCAGCTTCCTGCGCCCAATAGTTTCGGCTTTAGCGTGTCTGTCAATCAGTAACGCAAGGATTTTATACATTAAGATAATAATGCTAAGCCTACCCTCAAGCTCTGCAGTTGAACGTCTTTTTTCCACGGGCAAAGATATTTTAACGCCAAAACGAGCTTCGCTTTCAGATGAGTACTTTAACATATTAATGTTTATGAAGGCAATACCCACACTATACCGGGTGACTAAATTACACACTCTGTATATACGCGTCGTTTTTTGTTCCTAACCTGTTAATTCCCAAAACCCAAACCACCAGTGCTTATAAAATACTTTTGAAAATAGTATTTTTACCATGTGTTAACGGATTAACGATTAACGTTAACTTGCGTTAAATCGTCCCAAAGCTAGCGCTATAACTTTTTTAGCAACGGATTAGCGATTAACGAAGTTAATTATTTGATTAACGATGCCCAGCTATGCATGTATGCATATTCTATTCAAACAACTAAGTATTAGTGTCCATATAATTATATCTGATCACTACAACATCAAACTTGTCTTTTTCAGTCTGTCCAACCTAAGTTTGCCTGGAAGAGATCGCACTTTGCGGTAAGGCCGCCCTTGTGCATTTACTATTTATATACCTACATTTAAAATATACCTAACTTGTACCAACTGTATTTGCACAATAAAAATTTATCTATCTATCTATGTTTAGTCACCACACTCTCCAGCCTTGGGGGGTAAGCCCGTAAATTGCTTGATTTTAGTCATGTTTAAAAACCGGCCAAGTGCGTGTCGGGCCACGCGCAATGTAGGGTTCCGTAGTTGCCCATAATGACCTGCTGCAAAGGGTATTAATGTACAACAAATCCGACTGTTTATTTTGCTGAAAAAATAATTTTAATAACACTATTATAAGAACCTAAGTTTTGTTTAGAAAAATACTAGGTATGTATCCAGTTATGTATTGTAAACATAAAATGTGGTTTCCAAGATATACTACTACTATACATACGTAGTACCGAAGTACATCACATACCATAGTACGTATATCTTTAAGATTAAGCCAGCGCGCCCAATGTAAACTCACAGAAATAGGTATTTATAAGTTAACCGATGATTACTCGTAAACTAGTGATATCTACTTAGCCGTGATAGTTTTCCTTTTAAATTCGTTATATGAACTACATTTGGGATTTTTTGACCTCTTCCAAATTAATAGTTTAGCCGGCAGAGGGGTGGGGGGACACTTGAGTCTATCAATTTTGTTCACTTCAAAGCTTGATATTTGACAAACCAATCACTTGATCGAAAAATGATTTGAACAAACTAATAATATTTTATTAAAACCTATCCAATGATACCCCACATGATGGGGTACTCAACCAAAAAAAAAATTCAACCCCACTATATTGTAGGGGAAAAAATATTTTTCTTCAAAAAAATATTTTCCTAAATTTTATTCTACAGTTTTGTTGCAATATCTTATGTCTATAATCATGTCAAATATCAGCTTTCTAGCACCAGGCATCTTTGAGCTAGGCTGCGGACGGACAGACGGACGGACATGACGAAACTATAAGGGTTCCTTGTGGACTACGGAACCCTAAAAAAGGGGATATATCTAATATAATTAATTCACGTTACAAAGTTTTTTTTCTAAATTCCGGGACTCATTTGATGGGATTACCCCGCGTTGCGCCCAACCTCGTCTTTCTGTAACTAAATAAAAAATTATATCAAGAGCGAGTCAGACGCGCCCGGATGAAGGGCGTCGTAGTAGAGGTATCCACTTGGGCCAAGTGGACATCTATACTACGGCTACACCCTTCAAGGCAGCCGTCCAGTGACTTGACATACCCATTATCTTCATCTACACGAAATACCACTCCTACTTTTTCGCCAACAATATGTTTTTTTAATAGAGTTTGTTTAAACATAAACGACAAAGTTATAATATGCGGTTTTTGAAAATGTGTATTTAATATTTCAAAACATCTTGACTTTATCCTAATAGAAAAAGAATTTTCGTTGAAGATTTTTATTATTATCTACTGTATTTATTTTTACGATAAATAATACTATCTATTATAGAAAGCTGAAGAGTTTGTTTACTTGTTTGCTTTAACGCGCTAATCTCAGGAATTAGTGGCCCGATTAAAAAAATATTTCAGTGTTAGATAGCCCACTTATCGAAGGAACGGAGCATTAGGTAGCCTTTAATAACGCGGGTGTTACCGTGGGCTCATTTATATCTATATTACTATAATCTATATTATACAATGTCTGAGATAAAATAAAAACATCATCATCCACATAGCGATCCAGCTTTAATTGAAGATACGACCGACATCAGGGACAGGGATTTCCCTTAGGCATATAGTTCCCGGCTGTTCTCGTCTTGTTAACGGCGAGTACTTGCACAGGCATAACCAAGTAGCTAAGATCATTCACCAGCAACTTGTTCTGAAATACAGGCTTGTAGATGTTGAGGTGCCGTACTACAGGTATGTGGCGGAACCTGTTCTGGAAAATGGTCATATCATATTGTACTGGGATCGATCTATCATCACAGACAGGACTATTGTAGCCAACAAACCTGATATTGTGGTGGTAAATCGATCAGAGCGCCGCGCAATAATTGTTGATGTCGCCATTCCTCATGACGAGAATCTCGTGAAGGCTGAGAAAGATAAGTAGATTAAATATCTGGACTTGGCTCACGAGATTGTCGACATGTGGGATGTCGATTCATTAATTATTGTGCCGATAATCGTCACAGTAAATGGTCTTATAGCCAAGAGCCTCGACCACCATCTTAAAAGGCTCGCGTTGGATCCTTGCGTCAAGGGTCTGATACAGAAGGCGGTACTTTTGGACACGGCATGCATAGTGAGGCGGTTCCTGTCTCTGGGGCCCTAACCACCAGTAGCTTGGATCCTGTTCCCGATACTGGTGGGTCCCCATAATATTTTTTTTATTTTTAAATGTATTTTTATACTTGATATATTTAAAAAAGTACTATATTGTTATGAGACTATATGAAAGATGAGTATGTATAATAATAATAATTTATTCATCATCAATAAGAATACAATTTCTCTTATAATAATAACTATAATTACCTCAAACACAAATCAAAGAAAACAGTTCGGCTTAAAATAAGAGGTTGTTGTTGGCAGCCTCTTATTTATATAACTATCAATTCATAGTTATGCGCACATAACTTCGAAACGACAGCGGAGTGCGTCGTGGAATCCAAATCGATATCCTCTGCATAGCAGTCTTTCGTAGGTCCTCTAGGCTATGGCTATTGCCAATATAGATCATCAAAAGCTCTATATCACATAATCAAGATCCCATGATCATCCAGTTAGTAGAGTTAGTGCTATAAACGATTTACTTAAAACTTTGTACGGAACTGGCGTAAATACTTTACGGCTTTTAGCGCTGTTTAAGTAATATTTTGTTGTTATTATAGAGGACCAAAATCCAAATTGATCTGAAATTGATAACTGATAAATGCTCGGTTTAGGTGATATGTATGTTCAACATAGATTATATTATTAGAGCACCATCGGCAACTGGAACGCGAGTTGACTATAATCATTTATTACGTAGTTTTAATCTGTGACGTGTGATGGTAGGGATGCTCGATCCAGGTGCTTTGTATCGATATTTTGTATTACTATGGATCGTAACACAGTGCATCGTTCCTAGTATAAATCTGCTCCATTTGATACGATCCACTGGATCGATCCAGTATTGAATCAAGTTACCCACAATAAAAATCCCTTTCACCTTCAAGTAAAATAAATAATATTTTTCTTATTATACCAAAACGTATCAAAGAAAGTTGTGTTAAATTCAGTTTATTCAGCCATAAAAGAAATCAAGTTTGGTGTGGAAAATAAGAATGTAGATAATTTTGAAAATCGCTCCCGATCAAGGCGATTCCAAGTTTCATTTATCAGAATCAACCACCGAAGAAATGTGTTAACAATAATTTGGTTCGATTGGAAATTT
Organism: Euclidia mi; assembly: GCA_944739405.2. Classification (NCBI taxonomy): domain Eukaryota; kingdom Metazoa; phylum Arthropoda; class Insecta; order Lepidoptera; family Erebidae; genus Euclidia; species Euclidia mi. The sequence continues at coordinate 944,674 of OX123182.2, forward strand.
TATTGATGTAGGCGAGATCCTTTGTATATTAAATGTGCGGTTGCCCTAGTGGTTAAAGTGGTTTAATCGACCGCCAGTTAGTGCGCCTCACAAGACGACACTTGTCTGAACTATAATTCAACGCCGCGACCACGGCTGTTGTAAGACGGCCGAAACGTCGTAAAAATAGATAAATTTATACTTTATAACTGATATCAATTTAATATCGCGAGTAAGACCCGTTTGAAAAAAAAATGATATACACGTTGATTTTTAATTGGTTTTGGAGCGAAAGCCATCTTATTACTTATCGTTAATAGAACCTAACCAGCTAATAATATTTGAAATATAAGCTAAAAAAATCTTGTGAAATTAATTAATTTAATAGTACGAGAACACGAAGTATCAGTTCGACGCACACTGGCGAACTACGAGCGATCGTGTCACACACACACACTGGCATTAGTCAATAGTCATTGAACCGTTATTCCCGGCCTCCCGCTCCCCACCATGCGCGCGCGCCACCCTCCGCTGCAGGGCGCCAGCGGGAGGCGGGGGCGCGGCGGGGTGCGGCGGGGTGCGGCCGTGCGGCGCGGGCGCAAGTTGACCTTCAGTCTTAAGAAATTAGGTCAATGGGACAGTCGTATATCACGCTCCCGTCACTCTGTGTCCGTGTTACGTAATAAAACTACAATCGTGCATCCTTACAATACTGATGTGTTCGCTAGTGGATTGATAGGCCGCAACCTGACGTGACTCCATAGGGTTTTATTAGTTGATCGAGGTTATAAGATTTGTGTACAAAGAAGAAACGGAGTCGCGAGAACGCGAGAAACAAGTGTGTGCAAATGTGTAAATTGATTGTGATATAAGCAGAAGACTGTAAAGGTAAGTGATATGTTTACTGCTTGTCGTAAATACCTACGTTGATAAGTAACATGTTTTAAACACGCCAGAAATAAGTAAATACCTAAATTCGGCTTTTACTAGTTATTGAAAATGACTATGTACCAACGATTAATACGTAAATAATAATAAGTTCTTCTTTTCGTCTACTAGTTTATTATGATTGCGTGAACCCACAGCTAATTTCTGTGACTTACGAAGGAATAGGTAGGTACAGCTATTTAGTTACATGTGTTTATTATTTTAATCATTAATGTGCTTAAAATTATTGAAGTTGTCATCGTAATTAATTTGTGTTTCGTAAGTACGTAAATTAGGTATCACTATCCATCCGTACATCTTATGCCGGGGCCTCACTAGCGGCTAACGTCAATGTCTGCTAGCGCGATAATTATTGCGATAATTTTTAACGCGCTAAAGTAGGTGGCTACACTTGAAACGTCAACGTGAATGCCCATCATTGGAGATAAAAACGCCAAACGCCAATGTTAATGCCGTTGTCAAATTATTACACGGTAAACGTACATTACCGCAATAATAAATGGCATTTCTCGTTAGTATGGCTCTAGCAGAAGTGCTTTGCTGCCTCATACGTGTTTTATGTGTAGTTAGTTACCTACTGTTACACGCGCTGTACTGTACCTAAAACAGCTGTTGACCTCGCCGCGCGACGTCAACAGCTGTTTTAGGTACGTACAGCGCGCCGACGAGTCGATCGACGATCGAGTCGCACGTTACTACTTATTTCCTAGAGTTATTAACTTTTATAACTTTTTTATTTTACGTGGTAGGTAAATTTTGATTTTGAATATGAATAGCAGATATTTTTTCCAACGTGAGGTTTTTTTTTCCTAAACCAATAAAAAATCAGCGTGTATACTAATCGTGATAGTTTAAAATCGGCAGAACTATAATTTGTTGTTTCAAGTCTGGGTGTGCTTTCTGTCCGTTAATTGTAAGTTTGTAAATCCCACTGAATTACTTTTTACTGTGGAAAGATTCTTAACAAAAGAATGATACTATTTATTTACTGCTAGTTATTTGAATACTTTTTTTTTTCGATCCGATACTCCATGCATTTTTATCGATCCACCAGTCGATCGTATAGGATTGTATCAATACGAAAATCGAATGGATCGGATGCTATTTAATCGATCCAGTCAAGTATCGATATACAGATAGAGCATCCCTAATTCCCATATTTTATTCATTATTAAGGCCTTGCCACATGGCACAATTTAACCACTGATCAAATTTTCAATCGAATTGGCTTTGCCCGTCTACACGACACAATCAAATCACTGATTTTCATTCCGTCCACCCGATTGGTTAACATCTGGTGATACCGCCCACCCGATGAACTTGATCTGGACGACTGGCGTCTACACTCAGAACAGAAAAAACATAGAAATGGTATGCACCCAAATTACTATCGGAAACGCTGTCGCCAAACTCACACAAGTAAACCGATAATCATATATTGCACTACAAAGAAACAATTCGTTTGATTCGTAGTTTAAGTTTATTTAAAACTAGCCTATTTCACAGATTTGGAAATAAACCCTGCAGACCTACAAATAAGATTTATTTTGCTTTAGCAGGAGAACGTATTTACGATCTATAGTCATACTAGATTCGATTTACGAGTCAATTCCGCTACTCAACCATAGATGGCGGTATTCTAAGTTGTAGCAATTATAATCTTAATTACATAAGGCATATGGTTGAAATTTGCGTGATCGGTCTGTTTCTGCTTCTACTCGGTTAGGGCCGTACCACGTAGCACATTGGATTACTTTATCGATATCGATAGATGATGCGATATTTTGTTCATATAATAAGTGTATTTATCAATTAAATTTTATATCTTGTCAGTTATGAACATTGGTTCATACAAATTAATAACATGTAACACGTGTGTTGTTAAGTAGTATAACAAATATTTTGAATACTTATTGACAGTGATGAAAATAAAAGATGATTACTTACTTGATAAAAAAACTTAACAATTTTCATTAATGGAAGCGCAGCAGGTTTTGTATATCTATAGCCTTTACTTGATATTATAAAATCGTCTTCTAAAAAAAGCTCAGAGCATATCGTGCTTGATTTGGTTGGCATCCAATTAACTCTACCTGTTGCATCTATCCATTTTTCTTTGATGCTTGCATCTTTAGGAAATCTAAAAATATTTTAAATGATGTTAAGAGGACCTACTAATGCTTATTTAGTGATCAATGCAACGTTAGTTAAACATTGCATTGATCACTAAATTGATAAATTATACTTACTATTTACTACATTGATAAATTATAGTTACTATTCAAAACATAGATTATATTTTTGCAACAAAGTATCTATTAGATTGAATCTAATACACCTCTTAAAATAAATTACGTGAGTAAATAAAGCCGACCTTATACTTGGATTGTAATGTAATACTAAATAATAACATATAATAATATTCGTAACATATGCTACTACATACACACAACACCACCTAAGCAGAGCTTGTACTATGGGTACTAGACAATGGATAAACATACATACAGGGTGTAAAAAGACCCTTAACGAAAACTGAAATCACATGTTGTACCCATCAATACGACCATTTTTTACTTGGGCACCATACCTGGGAAATTACTGGTTCAGGAGATATTGAGGCTCAAAGTTAGTATGGCATTTTTCTAATTAGGTACAAAATCGATGTATTTATCCGGCCAATATGTTCTTTAGATGCCCTATAACCCCATTGATAAGTAGGTATTTCGAGCATTGCACGCGCGCGCTTTTAATTGTGGTTAAAAGAAAATTGTAATCTCAAAAAAAAACGTTTCCCAGGTATTATTTTTGGTTAGTATGACTTGGCATGATGTCCACAACGAGTAGACTTCGGCTTGGTGATGGGTCTTGTGACACCCTGTATATACTTTTTTTTTTAAATACGTAGGTACCTACATATTACATTGTTCATAGAAACACCCACCCAAATAAACAATTTATTAAAATAAACATTTCGTAAATGACTTATTTCCGTGTTTAGATATCAATCGATAATTTTAATATTCGACTTGACCACATCACTAAATGAGTAGCGCGGTATTTTCGAGAATGTTCTATTGAATAGAATCAATCCAAAATAAACTTTATCTTCGATATATAAGGTTCATTTTTACTAACCGTTCTATTACATATTATTTAATTGAAACAAATTAAGACTTTTATTGAAAACAATGAAAATTGTACTAACCGATAGTACGAAACACCTCCATTTTTAAGATTTTTTCGCCTGCTATCATTTTTGCACTCCAAAACGGCACAAAACGGCATAGTTATAGAAATGAAACTGTGTCACGAAACGAGCAATTCGACGCGATGTAAGAACGTGACTGGGGCCAGTTAAGCGTTACAACGCTTAATTGTGACACGCGTGCCACGCCTACTTACCATTTCCAGTGTAATATTTTCTCTTCCGTGCGTCTACACGTCACGATTTCATCAAGTGATTTAGTCAAGTTGGGCGTAAAATTGTGCCGTGTGGCAAGGCCTTTACCAAAGAGTAAGAGTAAAGTACATTCGTGACATTTACGTAGTATCCGTATAGTCTGTGGTGACATTTAATTTCTTAATTTTCTAGATATTCTGTCATTGTTTTGTTTATTCTTTTCGTCTGTTTTGTTGTATGGGATAACCACGTTATGGATTTTGATGGGGAACTTCGGTCACTTCAGTCACTTGTATCTTTCAAGTCCAGCGTCGACGTTGTGAAGAAATGGAGAGAGAGTTTTGTTTTCTGTGTTGTGTCCTTGGTATTACCAGGTCGATTTTGGTAATGCTCTCAAGCTAGTGCTCTCTATAATATATCTAAACTATCAATTTCCTTCTGTCCAACATATTATCTCTGTGCTTGTGTGAACATTATGTAACTACTTACGGTTGGTGTGTGGCTCGGAGATCATGAAGATCTTTGACAGTCGTTACGGGGAGTCAGTACTCTAAAATAAATTTAAAACCATTGAATATCGCTAATCGCTATCACTTTGGGTTGTGAAGGTCAGACGGCAGTCACTCTTTGTAGAAGTTGATATTATGTCATATCTGGTTAGACCTGTAACATGACCACAGGCTGGCGTATAAGTCTTGGATAACTGATAACGCTGGGACGATGCTGATGGCAGTAGGTAATATAACACACAGAGGGTCCGTGTTTAGCTTCAGGGGCGCTGTGGGATATACAAGTGACTGATTTTGATGATATCTTTGGACATTCACATCCTTCAAGTCCAGTGTCGATATTGTGAAGCAATGGAAGAAGCTTTGTTTGCTACACACTGACCCAATTATTTTCCATCTGTCCAACATATTATCTCTGGGCTGCTTGTGTGAGCAATAAGTACTTACTGTAGTACACTCTTGTGTATGGCAAAATAACTTGCTGAATGCAGAGAGCTCAGTTGTTAAAGTGGTGTTTGGAGTTGCAGTATACTAACTGTTAGGTAGCTGTTGATGTTGCTTTGTTCTATATTTCTTTAGTCTCTTGTTAGATGTTAACATATTCATTTACCTCAATATATTTCCTATTCATAGTTGACACCTAATGTCAACTGTTGTTTACATTTTGACATACTTAACATGTTCACTGTCTAGCCAAAATATTGAAATTAGCTCTCACGTCCAATTTAAGTTTTCGTTCCTATGTACTGAAGCAAATGCATTCATAATACTTCAGGTTCATAAAAGCCATTAAAGTATGGTGGGGACCTCTTAACCCTCATTTTCAGAGTGACCCACATGTATGTCACGGACGTAGAAGCTAACAATTCAATGACACACCCATGTGACATAAGGTATTAAAAGTGACCCACATGTATGGCACGGACCGCTTGTTCCAACCAAAAATCGCCCACATGTGGGTCATGGACAGTGAACGTGTTAATAGGCAAAGAAAGTGGATGAGGATGTACTAGTTCTAGGTTTGTGTATTTTCAGCTGAATCAAATGATTATTTATTACATTAGTACTTCTGATCTGACAAACTTGAAAATGAGTGGACGCTGAAATATTGGCATGTCAGGAATTATGTGTACTGGCATCAGGATTGGTATTGCTGTATTTGTATTCATATACCTACTACCAAAGAAATTTTCCAAAGGATCTTGATTGAATGATCCCGATAAAAGAATTCAGTTTGGTGAAGCAGAAAAAACTGTAGAGTAATGAGGCATTGTTCTTGTGATGGCACCTGCACATGGATAGGTTTGACACTACATGTTGTAATACTCTTGTTGTCAATATATTTTATTTCTTTTAATTATTGTTTCAGTAGAATTTTGCTTAAGTTCAATACAATATGATACTGTTGGTTTTAACTGCACATCTTGGATTCCGTCTGGTTGAGTGACCTGGTGATCCATTTATGTTGTCAAACAGCTCATCGAAAACTGTGTCCATCCAGTTGTTGTTGTAGTTGCCCTTGTTGGCAAGAGATTGTTGAGCTTATCTGAAAATAAATATTCATCTGTAACAATTTATAAGTACTGTGAACAGTCTGAACATTTACCTTTTTTTTTCTCCATATGTTATTCTTGCAATCTGTCTTGTCGACATAAGTTAAGGCATACATTATATACAAAACAAATCAGATCAGTCTAAATCAGTCTTATTATCACAAACAAAATATTTTTTCTAAAATAGCATATCAAGTTAAGGCATACATCATAGGTGTTTGAAATAGAATTAGTTTTTATTATAAGTCAAATCGATTATATCGATTAAGTAACATTTTTTTTAGTCTATTGAAAATTTCTGACAATGGTCACACTGAACTGTCACTTTCGTTCCCGCCTTGAAAAATTAACACGCCGGTTTTGGGCTGTCTCCGTTTGTAATTGAATTGAAATAATTGATCGCCATTTGAAAAGCACATCCTTGTAGCTACGCGAATAGTTTGTGAAATCTTATAGATTGCCGCTTTTGACTTCCGGCAAGGTTTGTGACATATTGCACATTAATTTGTGAAAAGTTATTGTGAGCACACCTTTTTGCATTTCGTGTGAATTGTTTAATTGAACTAAATTGAGTAAACTCTCGTAAAACTGCCGCTTTTGATTTGTCCGGCACTGATCAGTCCGCAGTGTCGATCAATTTGTGATATTATATGTATGGAACACTGGCATTTTGAGAAATTGTGAATTCTACTACCACTTGCATCGTGCATTGAAGACGCTGCATTGGAGTCTGGTAAAGTAAAGATAATTCACTTGCTAATATTGGCCAATTTTAGTCTTGTGTGTATCTAGCTTTCCTCCAGGACTCCACTCAAGAACATCACCAGGAGATATAAGGTAAAATTTTCATGTACCTACTTAATACTTGTATTCGCTGTGCAACGCAGTACATTTGTGTCTGAGATTTGTTGTGGCTGACAAGGGCTGATGAATAGAGTCACGCTTCCACAAATCTGCTGCAATTAATCCCAGCTCCTACTAGCCAAATTCTAGACATAACTTTTTGGTAGCAGAGCGTAGTTGTATCTTAGCCGTTGATTGTATCTGAACTCAGATTGGTGTTGTATGAGCTATATATCTCACCTTGTAGACAGTATTGTAGTGTTTGTCAGGTCAGTTATTGTCTAAAATACATAATATTTAATTGTATAAGTTGACCTAGATAATTTGAAACACATTGTCACACATAACCTCAATCAGTAATTGTTGATTTGTATTGTTGAAAAATCTAACTTAAATTTGTTGTTGCATTAATAAGTCAGTTTGTTTGGATACATAACAGCTGTATGTATCAATAAATTTAGTAAATTTAGTTTATTGCATATATTCATAAACATTATCACAACCAACTTGACCTTGCCACTTGGGCGGGTCACATTAATAAACTTTGTTTTGTTATAATATAGATAATATTGCTAGGTAACACAAACTCAAACTCAAAATCATTTATTCATTTAGGCCACAAAGTGACGCTTATGAACGTCAAAAGTTAAAGTTAATTACTAGATGATTCTACATTTACATTTGTAACATACTCTGTGTCTCTGTACATATTCTGTGCTTACTTACTATTTTATATCTCAAATAATACAGCCAGTCTGTCTGTTGCAAGTAATTAGTTAATTTATTTGAATATTTAACTTAAATTAACTTATTCGAAGGTTCAACTTTTGATAACTTTGACTTTGTTTTGTGTCAATATATATTGAAACTATTAATTTTGTTGGACAGTAGATACCTGTCACTTGCCTGCACTTGCAGTAAACAGGCTAATACTTTGTTGGTTTCAAAGAATTAAGAAAAATTAAGTTTTGATTGTTAATTTTATTTAACGCTTGTCCGGGCCCTTTTGAATTTTAATTATGTCAGCTATCAAGGACTTGCGTGCGGCTGCTGGTGCTATTGCATCAGATTTGCGCTGGTTTGCCTCGGCCAGTGCTTTAGTGAACCGGCCTGATCGCCAGCAGGCCTTACTTCAAAGGTACGAGCGGATCGATGATCGCCTGGCAAGTGTGGAACAGCAGTTCCGCACTTTCAGCACTTGCTGTCTCGAAGTGTCAGTCACTGATTTCACTGCTGACCAGCGAAATAAGGTCAGCGAAGACTATGCCCAGGTCTTAGACCTGTATGATGCTGTCTCCAATACTGCGAGACAACTAGTTGCCGATAGGGAAGGGCAACCCGGCCTGAAGCAGGAGCTTCCTAGGTCAGCACCGGGGCTGGTGAGTAGGCTCCCTACTTTGGACCTCCCCCATTTTGATGGCTGCCTAGGAAGCTACCTGGGCTTCATTAATTTGTTCGACAGCCTGGTCAATGACAGGGCTGACCTTCGGCCAGCACAAAAATTGGCATATTTAATGTCGGTTCTGGATGGGGAGGCTAAGGGCCTCATCCAGCATCTGCCCGTGTCTGACGAGGCGTACCAGACGGCTCGGGACCTAATCACCCGTAGGTACCATAATAAGCGTGGCCTCGCCGACACGCACATCGAGCAGATTTCGGGTTTGCCGACGCTCACCCGGGTCTCTGGGTTGCGCACCCAACTTTTGAACCCGCTTTTGGTGGCCATCAACGCACTTAAGTGCCTTGACCAGCCCGTGGACCAATGGTCCTATCTTTTGGTGCACATTGTGCTGAAGAAGCTGCCTGCCGACCTGAGGTCGCGTTTTGAACAGCGCTTTGGTGGGGATAGCGCGACCCATCTGCCCCCCTTTGCTGACCTGGAGAGGTTCCTGGAGGATGAGTGCCGGGTCTTGGACAACTCCGGTGGTGACACGCCGGCTAAGACGCAGCCGTGGAGGACAGCATTTGGACATTCTCTGCATGAATGCCAGAGAGGTAGGCCGCTTGTCCAACCAGCCGACGCCGCGCACGGGCGGGTGTTTTGAAGGTGGCAGCCGAGGCTCACCGGCGCGTAGCCGAGAGTCGCCTCGCTTAATTGATCGCCGCTCACCCCGCTTGGAGAACCGTAGCGTGCGCACGCCTCCTCTCTCTCGCGCACCTGAATGTGCTGTTCAGCGTCACCAGCACCATGACTGCTGCCCCAGGTATTCCCCTCCTTTGGCGGAGCGTCCCCGCCTTGACTCGCGCCCACCTCGTTTTGGGCGGGTGCGTCATTATGACCCCCCACAGATGGCGCGCGGATCAAGTCATCGCGCCTTTGAGGACTTCAAGCCGCACCCTCGTTTTGACTTGCCTGGTCCTGGCCAACGGTCGCCGCCCAGGCAACAATAGGTAATTGACCCCTGCCCTATAACTCCAACCTCCCCCATTGAGACCGTTATCCTACCAACGGTTGCTGTTCGGGTCTGGGGACCCACGGGGACCTCTGTTGTTGTCCGTGCAATATTGGACACAGGTTCACAAGGTTGCATTCTTTCCACTTATTTGGTAGGGCAGGTTAAATTAAATATGGGCTCTTTTCCAAATTGTATACGGGGCATAGGGGACGTAGCCTCTTATGTTGAAGGGCAAATTAAGGTTTTGTTTGGCCCTGTTGAATCTTCACACCCGAGGATTAAAACCTCGGCTATTGTGCTGAAGACTATTTTGGGTATGCACCCACAGAAACAGCTACCTGCTGCTGTGGTGAATTTGACATCGGGATTGGGAGCTCGCAGACCGAGAGGGCTTACGTTTCCCACGAGCCTCCGCCATCTTGAAAGACGATATTTACGTCGATGACATTTGCTCGGGCGCCTCCACATCGGACGAGGCGATCCTCCTGCGGGACGAATTGATAGGTATTTTGGCCTCCGCTGGTTATGAGTTGCGCAAATGGATTTCCAACTCACCAGCGCTTTTGGAAGGCTTGCCAGAGGATCATCAGCAGGATCCACATCTATTTGAGATTGTTGACAAACCCGCCATGATGGCTGTTCTCGGCGTTCAGTACAGACCAGTCCAAGACATCTTTACATATAACGTAGACTTGAAATTGCCTTGTTCTTGGAGTAAACGTCTCGTGTTGTCTACTGTCGCCAGAACCTTTGATCCAAACGGTTGGATTTGTCCTATCATATTTGGGCAAAATGCTTCTTGCAGAAGCTTTGGACAGCGGGATTGACCTGGGACGAACCTCTACATGGCACTCTTGTTGAGGAATGGACCTCTTTTGTATCCTCGCTTCCTGCCGTCAACGAGATCTCCTTGCCTCGTCCCATCCTTCCTCCCGGGAAGTACAAGGCCACCCTTCACGGGTTTTGTGATGCCTCGGAACGTGGTCACGCGGCCGTGGTGTACTTGCGCACAGTTAGTGCCTCAGGTCAGGTGAGAGTTTCCCTGATCATGGCGAAGAGCAAGGTAGCACCCCTTCGGACATCTTTGACCATTCCGAAATTGGAGCTCTCGGGAGCAGCACTACTTGTACGATTGTTGAATTACGTGTCTAACACTTTGGGTAAAACCATTTGTATTAATGGGACCTACGCCTGGACAGACAGCCAAATTGTTCTTTGTTGGTTGAAGGCTTCTGTCCACACCTTGGAGGTATTTGTCGCTAATCGCGTCTCCCAAATCCAAAAATCTGAAGTCAAGCTTGTTTGGAGACACGTGCCAGGTGAGCTCAACCCCGCTGATTGTGCCTCGCGCGGATGCTTGACTCCTAGTTTGATAGGTCATTCGCTGTGGTGGGGTCCGGAATGGTTGAGTCGACCAGAAACTGATTGGCCTCGAACGCCAGTTTTGAATACTTCTAATTTGCCGGGTCTACGAACACTCGCTCTTGAGAAGGTAGAATGCGCCTTCGACCCCGATTTTTCGTTGAATCGTTACAGCTCCCTCGACAAGTTGTTAGGTGTCACTGCTTGGATAAAGCCTTTTATTTTTAACTTTAGGCACCCACAACAGAAACGACTGACACCGTTTATCTCACCACAGGAACGACAGGAGTCCCTCACCTTTTGGGTTCGTTCTGTGCAATTGGCGCATTTTGAAAAGAAGATTGCTATCCTTAAATCAGGGAGATCGAAATTGTCGGGAGCTGTCTCTAAATTGAACCGCTTTTTGGACGATACGGGTCTCTTGCGCGTTGGAGGGCGTCTCAAGAACGCCAACCTCCCTTACGGAGCACGTCACCCCCTTTTGTTACCTAAGGACGGTCATTTGGTACGCTTGTTGGTAACTGACCGTCACCTTAAAAATTCGCATGCTGGTTGTTATGCGCTCTTGGCCATTTTGCAGCGCGAGTTTTGGATTTTGTCTGCCCGAAGAATTATTCGGAGTGTGGTCTTTCGCTGCATCCCTTGCTATAAGCTCAAGGCTTCTACCATGCAGCCCTTGATGGGGGACTTACCGGCAGATCGCGTAACTGAAAGCAGGACGTTTGACGGGGTTGGCACGGACTTCGCTGGTCCCTTTTAGGTGAAAACGTCGACACTTCGAAACAGCAAGACTGTCAAGGCCTACTTGTGCGTTTTTGTTTGTCTCTCCACAAAGGCCGTACACTTAGAACTGGTCTCCTCGCTTACGACCGAGGCGTTTGTAGCCACATTTGACAGATTTGTATCCCGCAGAGGGCTGCCTTCCTTGATCCGTTCTGACTGCGGCACTAACTTCAAGGGCACCTATAATTATTTGAATGATGTTGTTAATTTCCTTGAAACCAACAAGGCTGATATAGGTGATAGGCTTGCCCGACGTGGGATAAATTGGTTGTTTTCCCCACCAAATTGTCCACACTGGGGTGGTATATTTGAGGCCGCCGTAAAATCGACCAAAACACACTTGCGCAGGACAATCGGTGAGTCTGTCCTTACATTTGAGGAACTCGCAACTGTGTTTTGTAAGATTGAGGCCGTTTTGAACTCTCGGCCATTGTGCCCGATCTCCTCAGATCCGAATGATTTGGAGGCCCTTACGCCGGGCCATTTTTTGATTCTTCGCCCACTTGTCGCCTTGCCTGAGTACCCCTATATTGATACGAGACCTGGTCGACTCTCGCGTTTTGAATTGGTACGCCAGATTACTCAGAGCTTTTGGAAACGCTGGAATTTGGAATATTTGCACATACTACAGCAACACGTTAAGTGGACCGACAAGACCGATCCACCCAAGATTGGAGACCTCGTTTTGATCAAGGAGGCTAACCTTCCGCCACTCAGATGGCGCAGGGGGCGCATCCTTCATTTGGTAACTGGGGCTGATGGAGTTCCCCGATTTGCTGAGGTCTTGGTGGACGGTTCGATTCTGAGGAGAGCGGTTGCAACATTGTCACGTTCATCACTCACAAGAAAGCGCTCAGTTGCTGCATCTGTTGCTGATGGTCTAGTCGCTCTCGACTGTATAGTGATCTGTGTATAGATCTGCGTCGGGTCGAGCTACGACGAGTAGACCTTTGTTGTGGTGAGCGGCTGCGATGGGGTGCATGTGTTGACACAAATAATGTGCTCCCTTGAGTGATGGGTAATGTGCCGAAAAATTTCAAAACTCGGAAATTTTTCAATTTATTTTTCTGAAAAATTGAAAAATTGGAAAAATAATGGAAATATATCTTTTTATCGAAATTATTAGTTTAAATGAAATATAGTTACCTTTTAACATACTTACCTTGGAACTTGGAAGGCTTGACGTTTCGGAACGGTTACACGTCCCAATGTCCTTGAGTGATGGGTAATTTTCCGGAAAATTTCAAAACTCGGAAATTTTTCAATTTATTTTTCTGAAAAATTGGAAAAATAATGGAAATATATCTTTTTATCGAAATTATTAGTTTAAATGAAATATAGTTACCTTTTAACATACTTACCTTGGAACTTGGAAGGCTTGACGTTTCGGAACGGTTACACGTCCCACACGTCCCGTGGTCACATTTTAATTCCCGTGTCATGATTAATTAAATAACAATAAACATTAAAAAGATAGGATTTTTTATGATAGATACTTCTAAACGCGCGGTTGATTTTTACGTGGTTATAGGGAAGAGCAGGAAACGCCGAGGAATTGGTGGGCAGACATCAATGCTGATCAGTGCAATTGGAAATATTACTAATTGAAAACTTGAATACGGATTTCTATAATCTGAGTTGAACACTCAAGAGGTTGAGATTCTTTTGAAAAATATTTTTATGATAATCTACATAATATATAGCCAGCCAGGTCCAGTTGTGGACATCTTTTGGCTGAATTTATCATAATGAGAATATTAGGTGTTCATAAAATAACTTTTTATTTAATAGACTGTCCAGGAAAGGCCGTGGCTTGACATTTTTTCAAAATAATATAGCAGAAATAAAAGTAAAAAGGTAGGCCATTCACCCTAATCGTACATTTTTAGGTTATATCGAAAAGTGATTTGTTTTTCAGCTATCGAATGTATTACAGTGTTAAGCTGTACATATTTATTTTGTACAAATGTGTACAAAATGTAGCCGTATCGGGTGTTTGATTCCGATGTGATCTCAGATAGGTACAATTAATTATTTATTTGCACAGCGTCAGGATTGAGGAGCCACATACATTTGTATTTTTTACAAATTTCCTTGATCTTACAAGTCTATAATGTTAATACAAATTTGATTACAACTACTACAAAATGACCATAAACTGAAAACATAATTTGAATGACTACTTCCACGGAATTCACACTCGCATGGCGTAAGGATTGAGGAGCCACACTTAAAGTATAATATCTTCCTGAATATCAAAGATACAATCCTCAGATTTTTTGTAGATGCTGTTCACAGTTAGTACAAAATGATACAAAATGTTCATAAATATTCATTCAATACTTTTCGAGTTCTAGGGTGGCTCCTCAGTTCAGACGTATGTACTGAGGAGCCACCTTTACATTGATATAACTTTTTAAATACTTTAGTACAAAGGAGAATGACCAAAACTAGGCTATTTTGTGGCACGTTTGCTTCTAAACCATTCATATCTAGAAAATCTTCTTATATTTTATAATTTTATCTACATTAAATTTAATTTAAAGCAAAACGGGGATTTTTAGTTCAAAATTAATAGTATCTGCGTTGTTCCGGTCGTGATTATAGTTGCAAAACTTCTGAAAAATTCGGAATAATTCCGGAATACTTCTGGGAATGTTTCTTTAAATCAGAATTATTCAAAATAAATTTAATTAAGATTTATTTACTTTTTTGCTGAAATATCGACTGCCACGAGTCGTGCGTGCAGGCGATGGCGGTGCGGAGTGCGGTAAAAGGGGAGATGCTCCCCGGAGAAGTTTTCCCCCCCGCGAGAAAGATTCGTACCCTGCAATCGAATGTTTCCGCCGAATATTTCGCCCGAATATTTCAATGGGAATAAACGTGTTTGTTTGTGATGTTGTGGGTTTTTATATGTATTGTAAATGGGGTTGAATAAGTATATGTTGATGTTTTGATAGGTAGATATGTTAGCCTGCGATTAACAGGATTTTTATACTTTTGTTTTTAGGTAGATAGACCTACTTATTTCGAAATCGAATGCTATTTTTATAAATGTTAATTGAGGAATAAAAACTGGTTTTTATTCCACAACTAACATTTATAAAAAACAAATCAAATATGCTAGGCCCCATTTGATTTGTTTTTGAAAAAGGGTTACCTACCTATGTTTTTGGTTAGTTTGTATGTAGCTCTGTACGCATCGCGAGTATTCGCGAGTCGCATAGGTAGGTATTAATCCTTCTACTTAACGCGTTGTATAATAGCCCAGTCAATAAAAACAAATAAAGGCAAACCTTGCAAGCAAACAAAGATAATATACAACTTCCAAGCGCGAAATAGTAAGGTCGATTTTCCTGTTTTTTTTTTGACAGTTGAAATATTCCCAAAGTTTTGGAATATTTCGGAATACTTCCGAAGTATTCGACGGGAATGATTCGGAATGTTTCTCGCCAGCATCTATAGTCGTGATATCGCCATTTCATATTCAAAACTCATTTTGCATATTTCGCCAAATGTTTACAGTTTCTTGCAAACCCCTTTTAATAGGGAAAAAATACATTCATAGTGAAAACAGGGTGACATAACAAAAGTTCTGATAAGCAAAATAACCCAAAATGTCATGATATTTTGAAAAATGTATTGTGGTGATATTTTCTATAAATAATATGTTTATCCTTTTAGCAACATATTACCCACGAAATAATGTTTTGTACTTATCGAAAATATGGGAACATATTTTTATTATACTGGCATATGTAATGTCTTATGCAAAGAAATATAACCTTATTAGTCCAACCTCTCTAGTCTTACGTCAGTTACACAGAGTAGTCACGTACTCAGTTATTTTGACATGAAAACAGTCAAATTGCTTTTTCACCTATGCTCATATCTCTTTATTGGAAAATAAGTAATTTACTGTCGTTTATATTGACTTGAACAATCCTGTGTTGACCAAACAAGTTTATTTCGTGTTATCAAGACTTGGACAATTTAGGGCCTAACCTTCGATAGCTCTTAAGTATAGCCCTAAGCTTGCACGTACCTAAACCTAGACTTATCCTAATTTAAGCCTACTGGTTCCTATATCTAGCCTAACCTATCTTATGATATACCTATCCCTATTTTAGATCTAACTCTAACCTAACTCCCTAGTCTACCCTAGCCCTGTTAGGTATAGTGTATAGCGAGGTCGTGTACACTGTGGTCACACAGACTGTCGCGTATACAACCCTAATCCCTAATTCCCTAGCAGTCCCTGGGATCCCTAGGCCGGGATATCTGTCGCCGGGAGACCTAAGGCGACAGACGGAAAGTGGGTAGGATTAGGGTCTAGTGAAGTGGGTTTTCTCACTGCCGGTCGAGCAGACTCACAAGACCGATCATGGTGACGGCTAAGGGTGTCTTGGCCGCAGTGAGAGGTGAGGGGTAGGGTATGAGTCAAAGCCGGGAGTGAGCTAATGACTGGTTTATTTCTTAAAACTATAATCTTATATACTAAACTTATTCTATGTACACATATACACGTATTTAGTTGTGTGCCGTCGGTGTATTGTGCCGATGCAGCATGTCTGAGCCGTCCGCCGTACGTGATAAATTACATGATCTTAAAATATCACGCATCTTCCTCGGTGATAAGTTGGATGTGTGTTGGAATGCCAAGAATGTCATGTTCATGTTTGAACATTCTGGCGTCTCTCCGGGATAGGCTTCAGGAAGGTCATGTTCCGGCGTGAACATTCTAGCGCCTCTCCGGGGCAGGCTCTAGAAAGTTCTTATGTTCAGGCGTGAACATTCTGGCCTCTCTTCGGCGTAGGCTTCAGCTCAACGTTAACGGCATCTGTAGTTTGTTGTTCACTGGTGATTCGTTTTCTTGACGGCTTCGGTTGGCTGGCTGTAGGCCATGTATGATGCGGTCCTGGCAGCGGCAGCTTATTGCGTTGCTTGCTGTGGAACCTTGAGGATCGTTGCGGTGGATATATTAAGTACCTATGTATAGTAGGAAAAAACAAGGTATATTTTATATTTAGTCAACATGCAGTTGTTTTGTACCATTGCATGTTATTCACCCCTCCAGAAATTCCATCCCTTCTCTTATTTAGTAGTAGTAGTAGTAGACGTTGTAGTAGTGTAGTAGTAGTAGTAGTGTAGTAGTAGACGTTGTAGTAGTAGTGTAGTAGTTGTAGTAGTAGACGTTGTAGTATATTCGTAAAATTTAGCGCCCATGAACTCTGATCGCGCAGAACTCGTATACAAGTGTGTATCGCGGCTGTGGCAGTAACTTGTTACGAGGACGATGGCGGTTTGTCAACACTGTGGTTTTCTGGGAGTCAGGTTCGATTGGACTTCATGACTTGTAACATGTTCTTAATTGTAAAGGTATGGGTCCTTGATTTGTTTATCTAAGGATAAATTTAAGAGCTATCGAAGGTTAGGCCCTAAATTGTCCAAGACTCGTGGGTTGACTAAAGTATGAGCCAGTCTTTATTAGTAACATTAGTATGTCTGGACTTAGAACAACTAGCCGTGGTGAGGATTGCAGTTATGTTAACTCTTCCTTTGCGGTACCTTGGCAGCAACACGTGTCCGTTCTTTGGACAAGCTATCTGATTCGGAGCTCAATATTTTGACATCATGGATAGCGCCAGTCTGTGTAAGTGTTTTTTACTTCTCTTCTCAATTCCTACAATTCTCTCGTGCTCTCCTCGCCGAATATTCAAACTACTTTAATTGTTTGTTTCAGGAATTGAACGGAGTCTTATGTTTAGAATGCTACACATTAATTGAAGCTGTTGTAACTTATGAGGTCATACCTGTACCACATTATGGTGTACGATATACAAGCTCCTGCTTCATTTTGAAGTGATTTATTTGAAGAAGATTTAGGTATAATAACAAGTAAAATGAAGAATAACATAAAAACTGTGTTTCATTAACCTATTAAGCATAAAACAGTGTTGTTTTAATGCCAACTTTGTAATAAGGTCCAATGGAATGAGTTTATCTTTTGCGAACTAGCCTCACTGAAATTCTCATTAATTGAACCACATGGTATTGAGAATTCTCAGTAGGTAATATATCAGACTGAAAAAACCGCAAACTAATATAATGTACAAGCGTAGTAGTAGCGTTTCGTAGCTCCACTTCTTTTTACAACTATTTTCTATATTGTATAATATACATAGAGGCTTCTAATAAATTCCGGTACTATGATTAAATCATATCATCACCGTCCTAGAGTTATGTCGGTTGCATCCAAGACTTCAACGCCTAGGAGCCCTGGGTCCGCATACTAGTCTAACCATATATGACAGAATATTAGCTTTTCCATAGTCTGACCGCCATAACCCAAAGGAAAAGCGATATTTTATGGTTAAAACCAGTAAGTATCGGTTTATTGGAGGGTACTGACTCCCCGTAACGACGTGCGATGGTGAAAGATCTTCATAACAACTGGGACTGACAGCTTAACGTAAGTACTCTTCGAAGCACGGGCGATAATTAACTAATTTACTACTATTTATATGATGTAATTCATGTAACTATCACAATACTTAACCTCAAAATATTTGAAATCTTTATTTTCCGATAGCTAAGAACTGCCGCCGAATATCGTATTAATTTTTTCCTAATTTAATTAGGAGTATATTTACTATATTTTACTGGTCAAATCATCGAGAAGCAAACTTAGCCCATCTTCCATACAAATTTGGTCATTCTCCTTTCAACATTTGGCCTACAAAATTATTTCTCTTCGTACTAAATAACGGACCAAGCTTCGTTGTAAAATCTGAAGTGGCTCCTCAATCCATACGGACACGATTTAATGGCTTTACATGTTGTTTAAAAAAAAAAACAAATGTGCAAATTTATATTTTAATACAGATTCATGGTCAGTGGTTTATTTTACACATAAACATATATAATTACGTCACTCGTGATTAATCTGAATCATGATCGTCATAAAAGAATTCGTCATCAACATTTTGTACATTATCTGCATCTACAAACAGTAAATCTTCAGTTGGTGGACTGATATCGTCATCTTGATTATTGTGAATATACAAATCATCATTATTTCTATTTTCCATATTTCAGTTATATGCAATAAAAGCCATTTTTCAGCTCGCTCCGTCAGCAGTCTATTACGCTTCTTTGTGTGAATTCCACTTATTGTACTAAAAGAACGTTCACATGCGGCAGACGTTACAGGAGCCGTGAAGATAACTTCAGCCACTTTTCTCAGTTTCGTAAATTTACATATGCCTTGCCACCAAGAAAGGGGGGTGACATTATTTACTGGCGACCACACAAATCTTTGACTCCAAAAGTTAGATTTTGATTTAAAATCGGAAACTTCCGCCATTATATTATCAATATTTAAGTACGTTGCTAGTTCATCGATAAAATTTTGCTGCAGCATCTTCTTCACTACTTAAGTTATCACCACAGATCTTAGGATCTAGCAAACATGCAGCAAAATGGATAGGTTTTACAACTGTTCCTTTTCTGGATTCAAATTTGTCAAGCAGAGTTTGTTTTTCTTCTTCATTGATAATATTGGTGTGAGCAAAAACTTCTGTTATTTTTAACACGTTCGCTGCGGCAAGTAAAATCATAAACCTAATGTTAACTTTTGCTCAAAACCGGTACTCGGACATAGTGCGTTCACATTAGACTGTAAATGAAAACGGAGTCCTTACTATAGTTGAGGTTATACCTCATATATGTAGGCTTGATCTTTCTCATACTGGGCTTAGTATTGAGAATCAATTAGCATAAAGTCCGAACGAGGGGGAGTTGTAGCTTTTTACATCAGGACAGGTATTAATGCGCGCGTGAAACCCCATCCTGTACAGGCGGACATTGAGCAGTTGTGGCTGTTTACTACAGTTAATGGCCAAAAGTTACTTATTGGTACGGCATACCGTCCACCCTGGTTTAATATTGACAGGTTTTTTGAAGGACTAACGGAGAGTATTAGCTCATTGGCCCCATATGATAGTTTGATACTTTTGGGAGATTTTAACATCAATATGCTAGATATTAGTAACTCCAAAACAAGAGCCTTTAACGAGTTTCTAGCTACTTTTAATCTAAGGCAGGTTGTGTCAGCAGCAACACACCATGTGGGAGACAGTAGCACACTAATAGACGTCATATGCACTGATTTAAATGTACAAAACATTGTGGTAGACTCCAATAGCGACCTTGGTCATCACGCTTTTGTAACTTGTGAGTCACTGTTTAAAAAATCTAAGCCTTGCCCAAAATCCATTGTTTTCCGCCCTATTAGGGACATATTGGAGGAGTACTTTCTGCTTGATCTGGCCTCAATCCCATGGTCCAGTATAAGTGGTATGTGTGATGTTGATAGTATGGTCTCCTCTTTTAATTACTGGATCAAGGTATTATATGATTTGCATGCTCCAACAAAAACACTAGTAATTAAGGCCAGACCTACACCCTAGATTACACCCAATGTAAGACTCTTGTTTAAACTGAGAGATGAAGCCAGAGAAGAATTTCATAAGTTCAGGGACAATCAGAGCAAAAAGCAATACTACTTGGATCTAAAACATCAGGCCACCTTTGCCCTTAGCTCAGAAAAAAAAGCATTTTTCACAAAGCACATCAACAGCAACCTGCAGAATCCCAAGCAGCTATAGAAAACCTTAAAATCTGACATACTGCCAGACCACACTGAAAGATCCCTACCCAAAACTTTTAATGACCCTGACGCAATTAATATGTCTTTTTTGGATGTGCCCGGCGAGTGTAAGGTAGATATCTCACAGTTGTCATACCTGGAACATCACATGAATGGAACAACCACCTTTAAAATACAGCCAGTGCTAGAAGATACTGTTCTGCAGTATCTAAAAACCATAGGCACTAATGCGCAGGGTATTGATTGCATCAGCATGGACATGATCTCCCTAACACTGCCAACTACTATGAAGACGATAACAGATATAATAAACAAGTCTATTCTAACTAACACCTTCCCTGCTTTGTGGCGCTGCGCAGTGGTGAAGCCCATTCCCAAGACCAGCAGCCCACTGACTGTTAAAGATCTACGCCCCATTAGTATACTGCCCTGCCTATCCAAAGTACTGGAGAAAGTAGTATATACACAAGTATTGTCTTTTCTAGAGGACAACAACATCCTCCCTGACTTACAGTCAGGTTTCCGCAAGAAACGGGGAACTGCCACAGCTTTGTGCGACGTTGTGGGCAATATACTGGAGGCTCGAGATAGGGGGGAGGGTACACTACTGATCATGTTGGACTACTCCAGGGCATTTGATTCAATCAACCCGACCCTGCTGCTGTCAAAACTCTCATACTATGGGTTTTCGGTGGATGCGGTAAAGTGGTTTGACAGCTACCTATCAAAAGAACCCAAACTGTTGAGCTTCCTGGCATAAGGCCTTCGGAGCCGCGTATTGTTGATAGAGGAGTGCCTCAGGGATCAATTCTCGGGCCACTTTTATATTTTATTTACAGTGCTGATGTGGTGCAGTCCTTCGTACACTGTAAATACCACATATATGCGGATGACCTGCAGGTGTATCTGTCTTTTAAACCAAACACAACATTGTTGGCTGTTCAAAAGATAAATCCTACAAAGACCTACAAAGAGTGACTGAATGGTCAAAACAAAATTCTTTAACCTTAAACCCCCAAAAGTCAAAGTTTATGGTGCTGGGTAGCAAACAACAGATCAAGAACATACTCTCAGCCAATCCTGAAATACTGGTGCTGAACAAAGCAATTCAGAGAGTGGATACTGTTTGCAATTTAGGATTAACAATGGACCCTGAGCTGCATTTTGAGGACCACATAGGCAGGATTGCACGTAACTGCTTTTACAGGCTTAGAATACTGTATAACATAAGAAAATTTCTCAGTCTGCCTGTATGGAAGCAACTGGTGGACAGTTTGGTATTGTCCAGGCTGAACTACTGTGATGCTGTCTATGGGCCATGTTTATTATCACGTACTGCTCGGCTTACACAACGCATACAAAATGCATGTGCAAGATTTTGTGTAAATATTCCAAAGCGCAGCCATGTCACACCATTTCTTAATGAACTCAACATTCTTAACATGACAGCCAGAAGAAAGCTACACCTTGCATCACTACTCTTTGGAGTAATACAAATGAAAACACCTAGAAACCTGTATGACAAACTGTGCTGGAGAGATACTCA
Source organism: Euclidia mi (assembly GCA_944739405.2). Taxonomy (NCBI): domain Eukaryota; kingdom Metazoa; phylum Arthropoda; class Insecta; order Lepidoptera; family Erebidae; genus Euclidia; species Euclidia mi. Next base: position 966,667 of record OX123182.2, read on the forward strand.
GACCAAGTATATGGTGAGGTTAGTCAGTAATCCACTATCCATGCCCAAGCACAGGACTGCTGCCCTCAGAGGTAGTTTCAAATACGCTGCAACCCACTGCTGGAATGATCTTCCACCACCAATCCGCAGCCTTAAATCCAAAAATAGCTTTGCTTTAAATCTAAAAAAGCATTTGCTAGAAACACAAAAAGCTAAATAACTATATTTCTTTTGTTTCATTTAAACATATATACACTCTTTAATTTTACAATTATTAAAGTACCTTAACTATACTATATTTATTTATCTTTTTCTATTAGTCTCATAACACTTGACAGATGCATGTAATACTCAAATACCGACTCACCAACTTGGATATGGCCGTCAGGTATTGGGTCAGATCTCAAGTTCAGTTCCAGACAGTGTTAGCTTAGATTCTCCAAACGTGGCATTGAAGGATGGGCATTTTTGCTAGCAAAATGGTCATCGTTTGTCTTCTGGTCCTATGGCAGAACATTTTTGTTGTGATTATTTGCAGTCTTAATAATAATTACTCTATTTACTTAATATCACGAATAACTATATTATTTCAATGGACTTATACTATAAAATACAATTGCTTACCAATAGATTATGTATTTGGTCATAATTTCAACAATCAGGGGGCCAATTCTGCTATTTTTATATGACATTGATATCATATTTTGAATGGATTTAAAAGCGGTATTCTGATAACCTTATGTCATTATCGTATAATTTAGGTAAAATAAACAGTTCGTCGTTAACACATACGATCTCGTAACAATTTCATTCAAATATCATATAATTTAGAAGAATACGCTTTTTGTGACGTAAGTATGATACTGACATCATATCGCGACTATATTTATTTAGCGGAATTGGGCCCCAGGGCTTAGACAGGCCGCAAAAGGTTGTCTCATAAGTACCTAGGTACATATAGCACACTGACGCTAGCTATTTAATTCCATTATTACACGTAGGGTTCCACTTTAGACACCACATTCGACACATTTTGTTTAAACACATTTTTTATATTATATCTACTCATATATTTTACACAACGATATAATATATTTTAGGATACATATAAACAGTCCGGCGCCGACGCCAATAGAATAGATTGCGCAGAATACCAGTGTTGCGGCTTAGTAACCGCAACGTATACTGAGCGTTGTCCAATTTCTGGCACTGATGAGACACACACTTCCATGGCCTATTTAAAACTTTATTTAGATATATGTATATTAAAAGATTATACATTGTTATCAGTGTTATCACTACTCTGTCCAATGACATTAATTTATTATTGTATGTATGTATATCTGTACATTTCCGCTGTTTCCGCATTTCTTTGTACGTGGTGTTGCCAGTAAGCAACAATAACTCAATAATACTGTACAGTGTACTATGGTACTATATTGTAAAAAATGTTATTCTTGTGTTTTTATTTTGTGTTTTGATTTATTATCTTTCTTTATTTTTTTGTATGATCCTCATAATTTTTTTGTCTACTTTATTTTATTTTTTATTTAATTTTATAGTGTGTGCCGTTTGTGACGGAAATAAATATTTTCTTTTCTTTTTTTTTTAGAATACCCGAGATTCAAACTGAACTCCAGTTTTTGAACTTGAATAACTACTATTAATTTCGATAGCCCTACCAGGCTGGCTTAATCACCGATCCGATGTATAATATAGTGGGTACTAGGCTTAATGCGTAGTTGTGCAATCACGTAAAGCGTTATTTTCACGATAAATGAAGCTGATCAAATAGAGATAACAACTCGCATCATGGGTTATTGAGAAAGTAAACAGAGTGCCATAACATACCATAGTTGAAGCATTAGTGTAAAAAACGCCATACATTGCTCGCAGGAAAATATAAATGAGAGTCAGCCCAAAGCGTATGCACGAAGACCATGCACAGCCACTGAAACACTGGCAATATGTTCAAAATAATGACAATAGTTACCAATGTAGGTATCGCCTGAACAATGACTTAATTTGATTTTATTTATTTTACGAGAGCAACTTGAAAATAAGATTTTTTGTTTGTTGAGATATCCCAACGATTGTGTCAAATTAAAGATCTAGTTCAAAAACCATTTTATCTGTTTGAATCATGTAAATCGGTCCACGCGTTTAGGAAATAACTAAGAATTAGTATAATGAAAATGTAATAAACGACCAGAATTCTTGTGGTTTTTGTTCTACGAGCTCAAATAGTGGGATAGGATACTTATAGGATAATTATTTATTATTAGGTACGTGGTCAAGTAGGTAGATAGACGATGAATAAATATTATGGTAGCAGCGGCAAGTCGACCACCCTAGCGCGCAACTCCGCGCCAGACAGCGACAGCGTTATGTGTTAGAAAAGAGCGGGAACGGTTAGGTGAATATGGCGTTAGGCACTGAGTGCTTATGCGAGCTGAATTGCACTTTGTTGCTTAGTAGCAATAGCAAGCTACAAGAGTCACCATTTCTATAAATTGGTTTATTTTTTATTTTCATTGGTTTAGTTTCAATTATTTCATTAAAGTCTATGATTAGTAGTACCTACAAAGTATGTAATTTTCAAAATTGAAGCCAATATCAATATGGTTAGTGTAACTGCTTAGTCTACTTAGTGTAACCGATAGGTCATTTCCTATGGTACTTCATACCTACATGATATTTATTTGCTTGAATAACAAAATATACGTAATATGAATAATCACAAAACCTAAAAAAACTTCGGGTAGGTACTAGGTAGATGTAATTAAAATAAGTACTTGAGGCGGGCAGCCCTATCGCTTGTTTGCGTACGGCGCGTCTGTAGGCGTATTAACTCGGGAAGACGACCGAGTTACAATACTGTTACATTATATAAAGGCCTTGCCACACGGCACAATTTTACGTCCAACTTGACTAAATCACTTGATGAAATAGTCACGTGTAGACGCCAGTCGTCCAACTCAAGTTCATCGGGTGGGCGGTACCACCAGATTTTAACCAATCGGGTGGGCGAAATGAAAGTCAGTGATTAGATTGTGTCGTGTAGACGGGCAAAACTAATTCGATTGAAAATTTGATCAGTCAGAAAAATTGTGCCGTGTGGCAAGGCCTATGTGCCGCCACGCCACGTTAGCGTGACTGTGTGAGCGAGAGTGCGTTATGTACAAAACACGGAGAGTGAAAAGGACATGCGCGCATTTCACACGATTGAAATGAAACAAAAATTATTTAAAATCGGGACTTTATACTTAATTAATATGTTCCTATTACATGGTAAAGTCCATAAAATTTTTATAAAAGCTGGAAGTATGATACTTCACCTATTAAACACCTATTTTCATCATCATCATCAGTATCGTGAACATTTGAAATAGGCACAGATTACGCGATCGTGCAACTATTGTATATATATTTGATCGAAGCTTTGAAATCACCTTTCAAGCAAAAAAAAACTAGATCGAAATCGTTTTAGCACCGCTCTGTTTGCGTCGGGGGTTAAAAAGCGCATATATATCACTGCACTTTCGCAGGTAACCGTACATTTCCAAATATTATAAGTACTACTATAAATATACGTGTAGATAGTAAGCAAAACATACAGCTTTTATTTGGTTTTCCATGATGTTTTGTTAAATACTTTTTATTTTTCTTCATTGGAAATATTTCCTCACTACTATCACTATCACTTTTATTTGCAGGCTCAGATGAAACGAGATACGTCATCCTGAACAAGCAATTGAAGCCATGTTTATTTACATGTGTTAGTGAAAGTGTTGCCACCCGTAATTTATAAAAGGTCTAAATTGTAGAAAATTACCATAGAGAATGCAATAAAAATAACAAAAGCAGAATTTTATTAACAAAATATATTTATTTTATACATTTTAACATCAAGATTTAAGTTTTATACACTATCATTAACAAAGTTGGTACCATTTTCATGTATGTGTGGTTATCACACTAAATCAAATAAAAATCGTCATTAGAAAAGCGTGTAACATGCTCAAATTATACACATTATAAATTTACTATGCAGAACATGGTCAACCAAAGCGACATTTAATGTTTTGCGGGTAGGTTTACGCCAGTAGCACAGAGTACATTATATACATAGACTAATGTATATTATAACTGGAGATAGACTGGCAACTGTCAATTTGATCAGATCTTAGCGTTGAGCGCCACCTGAATGCCACTCAAGGAACTAAACGAACAAATTTTTTTTTTTAGCAATCGCTTGAATCGCTACGTAACATACGTAATTGTATTAAAAGTCAAATGTTCGTGATATTTCCCATGTAACGTTTTCCCAAAAGAAAAACGTTATTACATGGGAAATATCACCAACATTTGACTTTTAATACAATTTCAAAGTTCGTGAAGTATCATTTCGACTGATTTACATTAAGAAATTAAACACTTTACTAGAGAAAATAAATATGTTAATTCCTAATCTGAATCGGCCAAATCAGTTACAATGGGTTCGGATTAGAGGTCCTGCTGTATAGGTATATTTAGTTAGGAATAAATAATGCAAAAATATAATATCAAATGTATTTATTTAGCTATACATTAATTTTACACCAGTTTGTGTTTCTCTTTTTCTGCTCTTTCCTTTAATATATTGATTTCGAGCCTGTTGTATAATAGGATCCATTTGATCATGGTCTGCTGTACCATACCATAATTATAAAAGCTCTTGCCAGTAAAATGAGCAGAACACTACACTTAGATATATGGTCCAAACTCCTTTAGGAGGGCCTATCTTAAATATGTCACAAACACTACACAAACAACACAGGTAATGCTGAAATAGGTATTCCTGAATATTATACGTAGGAACTGAAGCTCAACTCTACGTAAATACCAATAAAATACCAAGAATCACAAGAAAAAAGCATGTAAACACACAGCCGGCAAATTTTCTTGTGACAATGACATTACTGACATTTAGTTTGACGGCGCTTGAAGCGCTGTCGGCAGTATCGAATATTAAAACCTCCATGATCAAAACCTCATTGAGTGGCGTTTGGCGCTCACTCAGGCGGAGTGTCGTGTCTGTGGTAGCGGGGCAGCCATGTTGGTTCAACACCTTTTGAACGATAAGCGGTCAGCGCACCACGCCTGCGACAAATTGCCAATATCGTGCGATCCAGGCGCATAATCGTAATTTAAGTGTTAATTCAGTACTAGTTAAGTGTAAGACGATTGATTTCTGTAAGACCTTTGATTTTCGTTCTGATTTGTGAAGAAAATATAATTTGTGTAAAGTTTACCGTCGTTTGAGTTTCCCGCCCACTAGCACGCCCACGGATTAAAATATGGAGAGAAATAATACTGATGAAGGCCCTCCTGCCTCGTTGTCAGATGTGGGATCGAAGGGAAACGAAACAAACCGATTGAGTGCTACATGTGCTGAGAGTCTTTTGAAAAACATGGAACAATTGCTTAACCGTGTTTTATCAGTTCAGCAGGCAGCGCCTGTAAGTACCAATAAATTGTCTTTTCTAAAATTCGACCCTGATGAGACAGATTCGGATATCGAAGGTTGGTGTAGAGTGACTGAAGTGATAGTGCAAAGCCGATGTCTGGAAGGAGTTGACTTACTCGTTGCATTGACTAGTGCACTAAAAGGTCGTGCAGCCCAATGTCTCACGAAACTTAGCTTAAATGATATCACGTGGAGTTCAGTAAAGGAGATTTTAATCGCAAGGTTCTCTAAACCTAGACTTATACAAGACTATTTCGATGAAGTTTTACGTTTCCAAATAAGTGCCAAAGAGTCGGCGTCTGAATCAGCAATGCGGTTGTGGAATCTCATCGAACAAATACCCAAATGTACGATGCCTGAAGAGGTCATTACGGGATTTGTTACGTCGGTGTTGTGCCAGAGGGACAACTTGATACGTCGGGAGCTAAATTCACAAACCGTCACCAGCAGGGCTCAACTATTTCGCATTCTTGGTGGAGTGTCCCTCAAGCGACGCTTGGATACTGAACCTCAGGAATCTGAAGCCAAGAGAGCTCGAACTACAGAAAAATTCTCTGTGTAGGGCGATAGGGTTACCAGTGTAGAAATTATAGACTTCTTGGGTAGCTTTGACCGTTTATTCTATATTCCTTCATACATACATTTACCAACTTAGGGTTAAATACTTATGCATATACGTATTAACCCTATGTGAGGGGCGAAGAGGACTGCGGGGCTATCGCTCTTCGCTTCCTCCCTACGCTTCGCGAGTGTCTAAAGAGGACTGCGGGGCTATCGCTCTTTAAACCTCGATACTTAGCTAACCTGATGACTGCGGGGCTATCGATCAGGTTCGCTATATCTACTGGAGACCAGAGTGGACTGCGGGGCTATCGCACTCTGAGTCGCCTAGCGAGCGAATGAATAAATCTTCGATGCGCATGAGCTTATATAGGCGGGTCTTGTCCCACCACTTCCATGACGTCGTATGCGATGCACGTTGAGTGAAACAGATAGTCGGTGTGCGAGCGGGAAAGTATTCGAGTCCGCGCGTAATGATAATATTGTCTTGCTACATTCTCCCCCTCTGGTACTCGTTAGCGTCCCGTGAGAGTACCAGCATTCTTGCGAGGTCGTCCTCTTCGACGGATCGGATTAACAGGACTTGGCAAGACGTCATCTCTTCTTTCAAACTTAGTTATTGCAGAGGTGTGATATTTTCCAATTGAAAGTTCAGGTGAATCTGGGTGTGCTACTTCATAAGTAGAAGTACCATGTTTTTTCAATATAATGTAAGGACCATCACGACGAGGAGCAAATTTTGCGGAGAATTGTTTATCAGTGTTACTAATAGGATGAGTCTCTACTAACACTAAGTCTCCAATTTTATATCCTGGATCAGGTCTTCTCTTAACATTTGCTTTGAGTCTATTTGATTCCAAATTATTCTCAATATTTTCATTCGCAAGTGCCAAATTTTGCGCCAATTGTTGCAAAGTTGGAGTTATTTCTTTAATGAAGTTCTCAGATTCGATAGTTGAACTTAAGTCGTGTGTCAAATCATATGTGGTTCTTAACTCGCGACCAAATGTCAGGTATGCTGGTGAAAACCCTGTTGTTTGACAGACTGCTGTATTCATAGCAAAACGGATTGCAGGTAATGTAGCTGGCCAATTTTGGTGCTTATCTTTAACCATCATAGCTATTTGTGACTTCATGTCTCTATTCTTCCTCTCTACAGTGTTTGGTTCAGGATGATAAACAGGTGTATAAATTTGTTCAATTTCTAAACAAAATGTAAGTTTTTGCATTACTGCTGATATGAACTGGACTCCATTGTCGCTCAAAATTTTTCTTGGTAATCCATAACGTAAGAATATTTCGTTAATTAATATGGATGCGCAATTTTCAGAACTAGCTTCTTTTAAAGCGAAAATTTCAACCCATCTAGAGGCGGTATCTTCTACAATAAAGATCCATTTTTCTCCAGAAGGTCCTTTTGGTAGCGGCCCAAACAAATCAATTGATAGAACTTCAAATCTGTGGCTGTTTGGTGTGGATTGAAATAATCCAGCTGGTTTTTGATTTGAAGGTTTATATTTTTGGCAATCAACACATGTTTTAATGTATTTGATTATGTCTTTTCGCATTCCCTTCCAGTAAAATTTATTGGTAACACGCTGTAGTGTGCGCTCAACACCCATGTGTCCACCAGTGGGAGCATCATGATAGGCTTTTAGGATATTAGGTATTTCGTGTCTTGGGATAAGCAGCTTTGCATTATCATCGTCTTGATCTGGTGAGTAACGATACAAAACTCCTTTATGTAACAGAAATCCTTTTTTAACGTATTCTGAATATTTTTCTGATTCGTCTTCATTTTCTAATGTTTTTATTATCAATTTCAAATCGTTATCTTTAAACTGTTCTTCTCGTATTTGTTTTTCATTCAGTCTTGGAAGCGCCATTTCTATGCTACAAATCGTACAGTTTTCGTTGTGATTTGGGCATGGTGGTCGTGACAATGTGTCAGCTACAACATTGGTACGACCTGGCGTATACAGAATTTTAAACTCATACTGTTGTAACTGGAGTGCCCATCTTGCAAGGCGTCCGGTTGGGGTTTTTAGATTCATCAACCATTTAAGGGGTTGGTGATCTGTTATTGTTATGAATCGTGTACCTTCTATGTAACCACGAAATTGTGATATAGCCCATACTATTGCCAATGCTTCTTTTTCTGTCACTGTATAATTGCATTCGGCTGGACTGAGTAATCTACTTGCGTATTCCACAGGGTGCTCATTTTCGCCCTCCCCCTGCACTAAAGCTGCGCCAATGGCATACTGACTTGCATCTGTTTTTATTGTGAATGGCAAACTTTCGTCAGCTTGTTTCAGTACAGGAGCAGTAGTTAATGCAGTCTTTAACTTGTCGAAGGCTTCACTTTCTTCAGAATTCCATTGCCAAGTAACTTTCTTTCGTGTTAAGTTAGTTAATGGTCTTGCAATTTCTGCGAACTTGTGTATGAATCTTCGGTACCAAGATGCTGTTTGCAGAAATGAAATCAATTGTTTAAGATTTCTAGGTTCTTGTAGGTTTGCAATAGCAGATACTTTCCCAGGATCTGCCTTAATTCCTTCAGGTACAATTAAATGTCCTAAATATTTTACTTCAGAACAACCAAACTTGCATTTCTTTCTGTTAGCGTTCAAGTTATATATTCGAAGTTTTTCAAATACTTCCCTTAAGTCTTCTATATGTTGAATAAAGCTGACTGATCTTAAGATCAAATCATCTAAATATGCTATTACACAGCTATCTTTCGTCTTCAAGCCTCTTATAAACTTATCCATTAATCTCTGAAACGTTGCAGGTGCATTTCGTAATCCAAATGGCATACGTTTGAATCGAAACGTTCCAAATGGTGAAACAAAGGTTGTCTTGTCTTGGTCATCTGGATGTACACATATTTGATGGTAGCTTGATTGTAAATCGATTGTAGACATATATGGCATAGCTTTAGCTTGATGCAGTAAGTCATCAATACGTGGTAACGGATATCTATCAGGTTTAGTTATCTCGTTTAGCTTCCTGTAGTCAATACAGACTCTGACATCATTGTTGCCCTTAGGTACAAGAATTACTGGTGCTGACCATGAGGAGTCACATTCCTCAATAATATTATCTGTAAGCATTTCATCTATTTTCTCCCGTAGTTGTTGTTGCCTAGTAGGTGATAATCTATATGGCCTCACACTAATAGGAGTATGATTGCCTGTGTCTATTCTGTGCTCAGCAAATGGGGTAGGATTTGTGTTCTTACCAAAGATACTACTATATTCGGTAAGTAAGTTATTGAAAATCTGTCGTTCATCTTTGGTAAGTAAAGTGCCTTCATTAGGTTGTAAATGAATATCAATAGAATACAAGTGAGAAGGATTTATTGGTACGTAATTAACACGTGGGTCTATAAAAGAATTTTTGTCAGCTGGTTCACGCGGGCGTACTGGCCGCGGCGGTGTGTCCAGCTTGTGTAATGTCCAACGTGGTCTTTTTGCTTCTGGCGGACTTTCTAGGTCCCTCAGTGGTGATGGTGTTTCAGCCATGGGCGAGACCATGGTTAGTTCCCGAGCCCACTTCAAAAAATCGTGAATTGGTTCCCTTTCGTCCGATTCATCCTCGAAATTTAACGCTTTTGTAGCTTTGAGCGGAATTCGGTCATTGCTCAACTGTAAAATTTTGTGAACTCTTCCAGGTTCATCAATAAAATACCAGCATCTCTGCGGTAAATTCAAAACGATTCCTGATGATTCGAGAAAATCGATACCTAGTAAGGTTCTGTTGTCCTTCGCTTCCGGCAACACGGTGAGAGAAATCGGCAGTGTACGTTGTCCAATAACAATTTCTACCTGCGCAGTCAAAAGCGTAGACATTTTCCTACTACCGTCAGCAAGCATGACCTCAGCCTCGCACTCCGTAAATTGTACACCTTTACGGATCAGTGCCTTATGTAGTTGTGTTCCTGCGATACTAGTTCTTGCAGCTGTGTCGATGTGAGCGTAACCGACATCACCTTTAAAAGAAATCTCTACAGTAGGGATCTTGGCCTTATTCTCCAGCGTAGTTTGCATCGTGTAAAACGAAACTGGCTTTGGTGGCGTTTCTTTGTTTTTGCAAGTTTCGCATCTGCTTCTGTACACGCCAGGAGCACCACAACCATAGCAGGCAATTTTTTCTTTCGCTGTTGTCACCTTAATTTCCTTAGTGGCATCAGCAAGTCTCTTCCGACAGACTTCGTAGGCATGACCCTTTTTGCCGCAGAATGTGCACCGCAAAGGCTGCTTCCTTTCTTGAGAACATCCATCCCCAGCTTTAGTCAAATTTTCAATATGGCGGCCGCGTCGCAAGAGCTCGTCGAACGATTTGACGTCTTCACGGGCGATGTCCTTTTTATATTGAAGTTTTAATAAGGCATACACCATATCCAACTGCTCGTCCTCCTTGTGCCGTTTGGCTGGCAACTGCGCCAATAAGGCCCGTTTCTCGCAAACGAAATCGTCGATTGGTTCATTCGTTTGTTTTTTTGCAAAGAATTCCAAATAAATTTCATGTGGTTGCTTTTGTGGTGCGAAAGCCGACCGTATCGCTCCAAGTGCCGCATTCCACTTCTTGATACTCGGTTTAATACCAGTCCACCAAGTAGCTGCTTTTTCTGTGAGCACCAATGAAAGGCCTTCTAACGCGTCTTCGTCGGAAATTTTCTCCACCTTCTTGAAAACCGTGATCTTTGTCAAAAACTCCTCGACCTTGTCGTGACAACGTTCACCGTTGTATTTAGCATGGCATTGCGCAAAAGTTTTCGTCGACATTGTTTTTAATTGCAGTTTATTTAGTATTTCACTCAATTGCTTGACAGTGTCTGGTGACAAATCCTTAGATTCAGCCATTATGTATATTTGCAAATACAGGTACCTACTGATTTTTGCAATATGTGGGTATTTGTATCAAATTATTTATAAATGAAGGTAGTTGCAAAATATTATCCAAATGATGAAGGTAATTTCTTCCGATATTATTATTTGCGTAGTGGGTATTTCACAATATCTCAAAATATCCTCTTGACATCTGTAGCTAACTTCATTTACGTTGGGCGCCAAATGTAGGGCGATAGGGTTACCAGTGTAGAAATTATAGACTTCTTGGGTAGCTTTGACCGTTTATTCTATATTCCTTCATACATACATTTACCAACTTATACTTATGCATATACGTATTAACCCTATGTGAGGGGCGAAGAGGACTGCGGGGCTATCGCTCTTCGCTTCCTCCCTACGCTTCGCGAGTGTCTAAAGAGGACTGCGGGGCTATCGCTCTTTAAACCTCGATACTTAGCTAACCTGATGACTGCGGGGCTATCGATCAGGTTCGCTATATCTACTGGAGACCAGAGTGGACTGCGGGGCTATCGCACTCTGAGTCGCCTAGCGAGCGAATGAATAAATCTTCGATGCGCATGAGCTTATATAGGCGGGTCTTGTCCCACCACTTCCATGACGTCGTATGCGATGCACGTTGAGTGAAACAGATAGTCGGTGTGCGAGCGGGAAAGTATTCGAGTCCGCGCGTAATGATAATATTGTCTTGCTACATCTGGGAAATGTCACTTCTGTGGATTCACTGTACATCGTATTGCTGAGTGTAGGAAGCGACGCGACGACGCTGGGATGAAGCTTCAAGACACTGCGAATCCATTACGTGCTGCGGATAGGAAGTCTGCTGTGACATGCTACGTGTGTGGTCAGCCTGGCCACGTAGCTACTGCTTGTCCGGAAAGGAAGAATGGTAGTGGAGCTGCGGTCAAGGAAGTCCACCAATGCGAGCACCGCCCTTCCTGGGCTATTCTGCGGACATCTTCTGGTGAGTCAGTTCCGTTTTTGTTCGATAGCGGTTCATCGTGTTCACTATTAAAAGAGAGCTACTGTGACATACTTGGTGGTACTGTGCGTAATAGCGTCGTATATCTTAGTGGTATTGGCGGTGATGACGTCCAAAGTAAGACCCAAATTCAAAGCGACGTGATTGTAGATGACCTAACAGTGAGTTTACTTTTTCATGTGGTACCTGACAGTCATATTTCTGACCCTATAATTATTGGCCGAGATATTTTAGACCAGGGCTTACGTGTTAAAATTGATAACGATAAACTTATGTTCAGTTATAAGAAAGTAATTTTTGCGAATTAAGGTCGACTAAACCGGATATATTATTGATACGGATTTGCAGGGTTCTGATAGGGAATCATTACTATCGATATTAAATAAGTATTCTGACTTTTTCACCGATGGCATTCCTACCCGGCGCGTAAATACTGGGAAGTGCAAGATACGTTTAATAGACCCGCACAAGATCGTCCAACGATGTCCTTATAGACTAGCCCCAGCGGAAAAACAGATAGTCCGAGAAAAAATCCAAGAATTGCTCGACTCTGGGGTAATTCAAGAAAGTTCTTCTCCTTTTGCTAGTCCGATATTATTAGTCGAGAAAAAAGATAAGTCATACAGAATGTGTGTAGATTATCGGGAACTTAATTCCAATACACAGCCCGAGCATTATCCTTTGCCAAGGATTGAAGAGCAAATAGATCAGCTTTCAGGGGCGAATTATTTCTCGTCTTTAGATATGGCGTCAGGGTTTCACCAGATCACGATGCACCCGGATTCCATAGGGAAGACAGCAATCGTTACCCCGGAGGGGCAATATGAGTATCTCGCTATGCCTTTTGGGCTGCGGAACGCCCCATCCGTATTTCAGAGATGCATCACTAGGGCCCTGAGTCATCTGGCAGATAAACCGCTAATTTTTATGGATGACCTATTATGTTTTTCGCCCGATTTAGTCACGGGGCTGCAGCGCTTAGACGTCGTATTGGGTGCTTTAACGAAGGCTGGTTTCACACTTAATCTCCAGAAATGCAAATTTTTGAAACAGAAAGTAGACTATCTGGGATACTCCCTTCAATCTGGCGAGATAAGACCAAACTCGCGGAAAATACAAGGTTTGGTAGACTCCCCCCAACCTAGAACGGCTACGCAGGTGCGGCAGTTTCTTGGCCTTGCCTCCTATTTTCGCAAGTTTATTCCCAATTTCACGCGCGTCGTAGGACCGTTGTTTCCGCTCACGAAATTTAAAGGACCCATAACATGGACGGTAAAGCACGAAGAAATTCGTAACTCTGTTATACAAATTCTTACGTCTGAACCAGTCCTTACAATTTTTGACCCGGAACTGCCAGTCGAGTTGCATACCGACGCGAGTTCCGAAGGATATGGGGCGATTCTCATTCAAAGAAAAAGTAATATGCCCCATGTCGTAGAATATTTTAGCCGCCGTACGTCGGATGCAGAGTCACGCTACCACTCGTACGAATTAGAAACTCTAGCAGTAGTGCGAGCTGTGGAACACTTTCGACACTATTTGTACGGTCGGCGCTTTGTAGTTTTTACCGATTGCAACTCACTTAAGGCTTCAAAATCAAAAAAAGATCTTACTCCTCGTGTGCATAGGTGGTGGGCTGTCTTGCAAGCCTACGACTTTGACATTGTTTATCGTGAAGGTCGAGGAATGGAACACGCAGATTACTTTTCGCGCAACCCTCTTCCTAATACTGAGGTCGCATGCACATCTTCCCGTGGAACACATACAAAGGAAGTTCAGTATATAGAACTTCATCGAGATTGGCTTTCCGTGGAGCAAAAACGCGACAGCGAAATACAGGACCTTATAGCAAAATGTAATAATAACGGCTTTCCGGAGACAATCGCTCAAACGTACGATGTTAGAGATGGTATCTTATATAGAAAAATCGATCGAAATAAAACAACTTCCTGGTTGCCGGTTGTCCCACGGTCTTTGATCTGGACGCTTATCAATCACACCCACAATGAGATACATCATTTAGGTAAAGATAAAACTTTAGACAAATTATATGAGCAATACTGGTTCCCAGAAATGTCAAAATGTGTACGAAAATTTATTGACTCATGTATAGTTTGCAAAGCCTCCAAGGGTCCATCAGGATCTCAACCCGTACAGCTACACCCGATACCAAAAGTCCCTGTGCCATGGCACACTATACATATAGACTTTACAGGAAAGCTTAGCGGCAAAAGTGACTTAAAAGAATACTGCTCAGTAATCATTGATGGCTTTACTAAATTTGTTTTATTAGAACATACCACCTCCCTTGATGCAAAGAGTGCTGTACATGCGCTCCAAAAGGCAGTCTGCTTATTTGGAGCCCCAAAACGAATCATTGCAGATCAAGGTCGGTGTTATATTAGCTCTGATTTCAAAAACTTTTGCGCTGAGCATAATATACAGCTTCATTTTATTGCCACGGGTTCGAGTAGAGCTAATGGACAAGTAGAGAGAGTTATGCGTACGCTCAAAAGCCTGTTGACTATAATAGAAAACGATCCAAATAAAACCTGGCGTGATGAACTAGGACACATCCAGCTCGCGCTTAACAGCACAAAATCTACTGTTACGAAATACTCACCGACTGAACTTATGCTAGGAATACGTGCACAATCTTTAGGCTTGTCAAAAATAAATGTTGATGGCCAAGATCAACAAGATCGTTTAGACCTCGACACTATTAGAAGTGATGCATCGTCTAATATACAGAAAGCTGCTAAATATGAAGCCGGTCGTTTTAACCAGGGACGCGCAAAAATAAAGCCGTTCTCAAAAGGAGAATTTGTGTTCCTTAAAAATAGTGAACGGAGTCAGACTAAATTAGACCGAAAGTTTAAGGGTCCATTTGTTATAACTTCGGTGCTAGATAACGATTGGTACGAATTAAAACGATTAGATGGTTATAATCGAATATATAAGTACTCCCACGAGAATTTACGCACAATACCTCAGGGTCACGACGGCTTACGCGAAATTACGACAAATCTTTTAAATTATGATGAGGCCGAGACGGCGCCAGAAGATGTAGATAACATAACTTTGGCCGACGATAATGTTGTGGTATCTACAAACAGCTCTGACACCTTAACCGCTTGCTCGGACACTATTTCTGTGAATTCCTGTACCATGACAGCAGATTCCGAAACAATCAGTACCTATTCTGATCCTGAAACATGGGATGTACAAAATGAAGTAGAGATTTATGCTGAACAAGATAATCTGTAATCATTGGTATGTTAATGTCACTTCTCGAGTGTTGATAACCTTATAAAGTGGTCGATCCTGGTCGACGTAGCGATTTCACTGACGGAATCCGCTACGCCGGTTAGAGGTAAAGTTCCAGTGGTCTATCCTGGTTAGGTGGAGACGAAGGGAGGCCCTACCAGATGAGCGTTTATCCTGGCCAAGGAGTGTCGTCCGGGCCACACCTACCAAGGTTGGCTGAAGGGACTCACTTGCTTGGTCCAGATGTGAGTTGATCCTGGCTAGGCAGTGTCGTCCGGGCCACACCTACCAAGGTTGGCTGAAGGGACTCACTTGCTTGGTCCAGATGTTAGTCGATCCTGGTGGAAGAGACAGTGTTACATCGCACTCGTCTTGCCCATATGTGAGTTGATCCTGGCGGAAGAGACAGTGTCACATCGCACTCGTCTTGCCCAGATGTGAGTCGATCCTGGCGGAAGAGACAGTGCCACATCGCACTCGTCTTGCCCAGATGAATATCGTTGTGTACTATTATAATTTAGTTCAAGGCAACCCCTTCTGCAAAATGCCTGCTTATAGGCTATGCTAATGAATGATATGATAGTTTATACGTGTTGAATTCACCGACGAAAACCTACTTAGCGTAGTTGTTTGCTATTATCTCATGGTTCATGCTTAGTTGAGGCAGGATGATCGAGCGGATATCCTCGTGATGAAATACTTTTGTTTCAGATAACCTAATATGAGATCTCCAAGCTTTGTAACGCCCGAGGACGGTCGTATGTCAGTCTGGCCGTGACGGCGCTTGAAGCGCTGTCGGCAGTACTGTATATTAAAACCTCCATGATCAAAACCTCATTGAGTGGCGTTTGGCGCTCACTCAGGCGGAGTGTCGTGTCTGTGGTAGCGGGGCAGCCATGTTGGTTCAACACCTTTTGAACGATAAGCGGTCAGCGCACCACGCCTGCGACAAATTGCCAATATCGTGCGATCCAGGCGCATAATCGTAATTTAAGTGTTAATTCAGTACTAGTTAAGTGTAAGACGATTGATTTCTGTAAGACCTTTGATTTTCGTTCTGATTTGTGAAGAAAATATAATTTGTGTAAAGTTTACCGTCGTTTGAGTTTCCCGCCCACTAGCACGCCCACGGATTAAAATATGGAGAGAAATAATACTGATGAAGGCCCTCCTGCCTCGTTAAGTTTAATTTATTGTTTGTTTTTAATTTATATAACGGTTTCCATTGTTTGCCAACAAAAAATATTTGTGGTCATGCAAAATTGTTTCAAACTAGTAAAATAATATAATAATAATGGTAATAAAAGTAAGTTTTTTTTATAAATGAATTCTTATTAAACTTTGGATTTATCAAAGAAAATATCAATTTTGACAATTTGTGTAGAGTACCATGGCAACACTGACAAAAAAGTTCCCTCGATTGGTAATTAGATGGCATTATTCACAAAAATAAAAGTTGTTCGACAGTTACCAGGGCATGATTATATATACAGGTATAGAGTCATCAGACTATCTTACTTGGACGCCATCTGTTGAGCTATGTTGTATTTACTAGACGCTATAGATATAACTAGTAAACTAGGTAGGCATGTACCTATATGTGTATATATGTCGCAGGCATTTTGTTTGATTCCGCCGTTTACAGACGGCGTCGTCAGTTTACAAACGCTCGCGGTTATGTAAAATGCCGAAGGCAAAATGACAACTCGTACGATTGTTATAATTTCGACGTTGGCTGTAGTTTTAGGGAGACCATGATAAAAAACGGTTCGGACAAATCAGACTTTATTTCAGTAATCAGGTACTAATGAGGATTTCTTAAAGTACTTAGTAAAAATATTTAAGTAACAAAAACGACTGTAAAGATTTCGAAATACGTCGCCTTTTTTAGGGGTTGTGAGTGATTTGGAGGGTAGGTCGGAACCCCTCTCACGATTTTCACTTGTCGGACTTACTTGGGTTCCTATGAAAAAAAAAAATTATCTCCAAACATCGGTGTGTATGGCACTGCCAACTTCCACATTCTTCACACTAATAATTTCACTAGTTTAATAAACTAAAGTTGACGGAGCCCTGCTGCGCAGGGCTCCTATTTTCGGGTTAAGGGTCAAAAGAGAACCTAACATAACCTATACTAACTGCAGACAAATAAGTCGATTGCTTTTCTCACGATAATAAATCGATCCTTAATTTGATACTGAATTTTATCTCGACCACCATGTCCGCAGCCTCTATAAATTATCTAACAATAGTCGTAATATTCTTCTTACGGTATTACACGCACTGTTGGACTGTCAGGGCTATCTTTTTTTTAAATAAGGTAGTCCACACCACTAATACTCATAACCTCATTTTTTTTACCAGTAATACTCTGCAAGAGTTTTCCGAGAACCAGATTCCATGGATCCTCAAAAATCTTGTCAATTGTCCACGGTTTTTTTATTGATCCCGTTTGGGAATCGTAAAACTTTTTTAATTCGCTGTAATAAATGTCTTTAAAATCACAATTATTTGGTGAAAACTCTTTTGAACACGTAGTATTTGCTCTGTTTTCAATAACTTTTTGTTTCAGAATATTACTACCTGACGCCATTTTGTTTGTTTTGATCAACAGCGACGCGTGTGGTAAAAACAGAACTAAATACTTCAATCTGCCGCGGCATTATGTATACGGCGTTTGAATCGTCAGTTAAATGTTTAGGCATGATATATAATGACGCGGCAATATACATTTTGCCTTCGGCATTTTACATAACCGCGAGCGTTTGTAAACTGACGACGCCGTATGTAAACGGCCGAATCATACAAAATGCCTGCGACATATACACACAGCGTTCACGTGCTTCTTTACTATTTAAATCGTATATTTATCTATTGTCAAATATAGTTTAACCTCATTATTAAATTGTTTACCACAAATAAGCTGAAAAACAGCTCTCATATACGGTTAAACTATATTTGATATAGGAGCGTAAGTTGTGTGTTAAAATAAAACAATACTTATATAAAAATCATTTATTTCTCTTTCTTTTATTATAATAATCAAATGCTTCAATTTGCATCAAATCTTGAGTATCAAAGACCTTGGTGGTACCACAAAATAGTTTATTGGTCGATTTACACCAATTAAATGCAAAAAATTTGGAACTAAAATCAAAAAAGTATTCAGTTAAATCCCGTTTATGCTCTGGACAATCAATAAAATTTGTTTCTGCACATATATACAACAATGTTTTCATATATGTTTTTAAATTATTTATGTGGCTTTTATTTTTTAAAACATTATGTATTACATCCTGTATGGATGAAAATAATTGTTTGACATTTTTGTTTGGGTATACTAAATATTTTTTATTTTTAACATATTCACGACATGAAATATATGAATTTTCTTTTTCATTTTCTTCAAATAAATTGTTTTCACAATGTGTACATTTTTTAATTATAAATCTAGATTTTCTCAATAAGTAACCAGTTACATATTCTAAGGGAGCTTTTATAGCAGGATTTTTTATTTTGTCTTCATAATTTATAATAATATTATCATTGATATCATCTAAATCTATTTGATTTTCTTCTGTTGTTTTTAATGACTGCTCCCCAAAGAAAATATCTTCAAAAGTGTCAAACATGGCGCACGCATCGTCCTCACAATTAGACCCTACAGCATAGTTACAACTTAAATTATTAATTAAAAGTGACGCAAGTGCAGCTTCAAAGGCAGCACACGTAGGCGAAACATTTCGTATACCATGACTACGTATACTGCCGAAAAAATTTCAAGTGGATCTTGATTAAGGTGTCTACACCATAAAGATTTTACATCATAGTCATAAAATAATATGTCCCGCAGTAGCTCTATATTTTCGATAGTATGTAACCAGTTATTTATTGATGGCACACTGCCAACAGAACCCTTCGCAGAAACAAATTTCATTGACTTTAATATCTTTTTTGAATTAGTCCAAACAGTTTTATGCAAGGAATTTGGTGTTAAATTTCTTAATAATTCTTTACCACTTCGGATCTTTGAGTTCTGCAGGCTTCCATTAATTGAATCAAATAAATTATCAATAAAAATTATTAAATCAGCTGTCTCCTTTGCATCTTCTGGCAGTATTCCAATGTCTGAAAAATAAAAACAATTGTTTTTAAATATAAGTACAGATTAAATCCACTTAAAACATTTCTTATAAGTGTTGGTATTCCTTTACTACATGCTTTATTATGCTGTAATGAAGGCATAAGTTTGTTCTATTTTGTTATTCCTCTGTAAGTATTCTTAATAAAGCATCTCAGAAAAACATCTAGTGCTGTAGACAACTTAACAACAGAGACAAAAGAGAATCACACTGGGCACAAACACTTGTAGAGCATACATCATATTCATAGCCTATGCCTAATAATATAGGCTATGAAACATGCAAGAATTATACATAAATGTACATATAAGTACACAAAAATATTGCACCAATTGTAAAATAGCTTGTGGCTATGGCTGTGATTGCAATTGATGCAGAAACAGTGTTATTACAACATCATCCAGCTACCATTTAAAATTAGAAATATAATGATATTTATTTGTGTAAGGCTTGTTACTTTTAAGACATGACTTACCTGCTAAATAGCCCATGGTTTTACCAACAGTTTGGCTAAGAACTTGTGATGCGTATTTAACCTTCATTTTAGGTATTTTTTCTGCATGACAGTGGTTCTCACCAAAGTTTTTTATAAGTTTTAGTCCTTTATATGATGGATTATTGTCATACAGCATTTTTATATGATCTCACTTGGCAGTTTTTTCTTGACCATCAATTACATATTTTAAATTTTTGGTAAGTAAATTATTGCGTAACCCATTTAATAGATGTGGGACATCATATAATGGAACCACACGTTTTCCATCTACCTCGAATATATTATGCTTTAAAATATCATTTTTCCTTAGTTATTTCTTTCGCGTTTCTTCAATTAAATGATTAATTGCACTTGTATTTGAGGTGCCTTGATCACACACTGTTGCCAAAACATGAAAGCCTATGCTGTTCAATTTTTGTACTAATTCCTTTATAAGTCCAGCTAGTACCACTTTTGGAGTGCTTCCAGCAGAAAATGAGTAGTACATAGGTTGCTTGTAATTCTTAACAATGCCTCTTATCATAAATACAAGAACATGATCAGCAATTTTTCTTTCTTGTTCTCCTTTGTAATTGACAAACCCAGATATTTTGTCTTTTTTAAAGTGAGGGCTAAGAGCCATTTCGTCAAATATTAAGGTACATAATTTATCATCAGTTTTCATACCATCTGCTTTTTTGGCTAATTGTTTAAATATATTTTCGTTATATCCAGGTTTTAAGCCAGCATTGGATACCAATCTGCTCAATGTTATAGCAGATGGCAAAACAAAAATTTTGCTTAACCATCTATATGCCCGGGGTCCCATCTTGTACAATGACAGTGCCATAATCTTTTCTTTTTTTGTAAACCGTCTGCCCATTTTTGGTTTACTTATTTCACGAAACTGCATGACAGTGAAAATAGCAGCTAAAGTTTTAAACTTTTTTATAGCTGTTTGAAAACTAGTATTAGTGAACAGCTGTTTAGCTTTTTTTAGCCGCTGTATATAAGAGTCTTTCTCTCTCTGCAATTTTTTTATTTGCTTAGCTAGCTGTTGCTCATTAGCTGAAGATTGTTTCTTAAAAATGCCTGAAACAAAAAGCAATAATTTTAAAATTAAAAATAAATTATGTATATTATCTATAATGATTTATGGGGCCAGATATTATCGAACTTACGATGTTTAACAGATAATGTAGTTTTCGGTTGTACTTGATCAACATCCATCACATCGTCACATATATGCCTTTGTTTACCTGTTAAATAGATAAGGTTATTATTATAAAACTACATATTAAATTAAAAATCAAAGTATGTAACTATTATTGCATACCTAATTACTATAAGTAACTGATTGTCTATGAGGTGAGACTAAATATACATAATGGCATCACTCCATTATATTTTGATAATGTGAAAATAATCCAAACTCAAATAAATGGCACAATGTTATCCTTTCAACTAACATAAACATGGGTCAGTAGATGACAAACGCAAAAAAATTATGAAACTTTGACATACAAAGATTATGTCATTGTATCAAAAAATACAATGATTGTGTGAAATTCAAACATACCTGATGTTGAAGGTATAGCATGAGGCAAATTAGCCACTTGGTTGGTAATATCCATAAGGGATTCTTTTTGAACAGATGAATGACCTGTAAACATAATAAAATTTAATGATTCCATAATTTAGGAAATTAATAAAACATTGTAGGTTAACACGAGGGGATTTTGGAATATACTCGAGTGCGGCAGATCAGTATATTGGGGCATATGTTGTAGGCTGTTGAGTACCTCCACTGTATGTGGTAAAAACAAAGTGGTTCATCAAAAATACTTGAGCACATCAGATTAAGGTAAGTTCTCCCTATTCTGCTTCTCATTTCCCTCACCAATGAAAGGGATATGTCACATAGACGTTTTTGTTTCTACTACCAAATCTTTAAACTCAATAGGTTGCTACCATGATCGAGCAAGTCCCCATTTAGCATTGTGGGCTCCCCTACTATTGAATTCCTTCTTTATAATATATGCTAAGCACTTAAATAAACTGGCTGTGTACCCTAAACTTGTACTCTACATAATAAAAAAAAATACATTTAATGTGCAATGTGAAATTGTTTTGTTTTGCAAATGTAATATAGGAAAAGACATACACATAATTGGAGACATCCTAAAAAAAAGGACAGGTCAGAAGTACCCTAAACAGAAGAGCATGCATGAGAAACTTGACGTTCCGTAGTCTCTGCCTACCCCTCCGGGAAACAGGCGTGAGTCTATGTATGTATGTATACACATAATACAGAGTAATTAACACCATTAACAATATGCATATTGTTAATGGTGTTAGTTACTCTGTTCGTTCTTGCAACATTAATACAGTTTGAAAAAACTTTTAATTAAGGTAACAAGTGTGCTTGCTAATTTAATGATCATCATCTCGTTCTGGTTGATCTACATTTGTGCTCAAAGTTTATTTAGAGTTATCACTAAAACAATTATTATTAAACACAAACATACCTGATGTTGAAGGCATGCTAGGAGGCAAATTCGTAACTGGTTCAGAGATGTGCCTAAGGATTCTTCTTTCAACAGAGAAACTCCCTGCAAGCAAAAATTTATGCCATTTAGACATGGTCATGATGATGACAGTTTATCATCATCATGATCACATCATGATCATCATCAGCCTTTATCAGTCCACTGCTGGACATAGGCCTCTCCCCACGCACTGAGCATGGCCCGCAGCTACTCTCATCCAGGAAAAGTAGTATAGTAATCATTTAAATCTATATTTTAGAAAAATCTGATATAATTATTACAATGCTCTAAAAATTGCAAAGCATAAATAATAACATTTAACCTATTAAAAAACACAGCCCAAAATGCCCATGATACTGGTGCTGGGCAGGGATATCTTGAGTCTTAAAGTACCAAATTAAATTCTAGTCAGAATTTCTTCTAGAAGCTTAGTATCACATTCTTGAAGTAACTCTTGCAGTAAGTATATAAAAAAAGCTACTATTAGTTTTATGAACTTACTTGACATATTCAATGTGGGTACAGCATTGTTACTGAGCATTTTACTCCTAGTGTGAAATTTATTTTCAAAATGTAAGTGACATACTCTGCGGTACTTATAGATGTATTAATTCATCATCTTTGCCTAAAATGTCACCTCCAATATTGTAAATCCAAGTCTTAAAACGATCAGCATCTTTCATAGGATTAGCAAATTTGTGAAGAATTTCACTGTCCAAGCCTGAAAATAAATATAAATCATAACTATAATAATGCACATATTATAACAGAAAGGTTTAGAAGAAGTAAGAAACAGATATTACATGTTATTATACTTTTCAATTATGAGCACAATATTCATATTAAACCTTTAATTTGCATTTGGTCTATACGCAGAGTATGCCTAAGTTCATCTATTAAGTTCAATTTTAACATGTACCTAAGTATTTAACATTTTAATTAAAATATCAGACTAGATTAGATCTGTTTGCGTTTAACGATTTGACTATTATGCTCAAGTTTCTTGAACTTGCATATAACAAATAATAATAATCAAATTGAAAATAAAAGAAAATAACATTAAAATACTAAATGTATTCTTACCACAGCCAGGCACACAGCATTTCTTTTCTGCTGCCATATTAAACAAATTGAAGTCAGTAACACGTAGCAAGGGTCAACATTAAATAGCGGAGTTATCGGGATCCAAAACGAAGCAGAGGTCAATGATATATTTAACAGAGCCACCAAAATCCAAGAAAGAAAGCCAGGTCGTCAGTATAAATAAAAAACATCAAGAAACACCGCAAACACCGAAATGAGCACGCGCAGAAAAAACGGAAATTTATTTTAATTGTTATGACAATTGACTTTGACAGCGTTTCGTTTTCATTTCTGATACGTTTCGGATTCTGGCGGGAACCTTAAAAAAGCGCGGATAAGAAAATTTTTCAATTTTAATTTTTTACTAAATATTCGGTGGTTTTTGCTTAAAAGTTGATCCAAAACAATAGTTATAGGTGTGCAAACCCGTGGAAATGGTGGGAAATGAGGGGGGCGGGGATAACCCGCCCACCTCACATAAACGTCCTCGGCCTGAGGCTGGAGACGGCGGGACAGAGAAGGACTGTGGTAATGGCGGCGGCGGTGAGAATTATGACTATATACCTTATACAAAACCAGACTACAAAAGACTTTACCCAGAAAATGCAACTTGTACAGATTTTAAAGTGTTTATAGAAGCTACAAACAATAAAGATAGAATAGGCAATAAGAGCCCTATCTATCTCAATCACATATTTTCAAGTGAGATAAAAGGAGTGACGGCTATACAGAGAATCAACGGAAATAAAATAGCAGTCATATTTAAACAGTATAATACGGCCAATAACTTTATTAACAACAGTGCTTTTCATAACAAACATGGCTTGAAAGCATTTATTCCGGCTGCGCAAATAGAAAAAACAGGCATAATTAGATTTGTACCAGCAAACATTTCGAACAAAGAACTATACACAAAATTATCATCAATTTATGAAATAATAGCTATAAGAAGATTCACAAAGAAGGTAGGACAAGAGCGAGTACCATTACAAACAGTTAGCATTACTTTTCTATCGAATATTCTCCCAGACAATGTACAATACGATTTGTTTTCATACCGAGTTTTCGAATATATACCCCCATTACAGCAATGTTTCCGATGCTTTAAATTTAACCACTCCGCTAGGATATGTAATGGCAAACAAAGATGTTCCATTTGTGGAGGTGAGCATTTATATAAAGAATGTGATAGACCAACAGAGATCTGCTGTTGCAATTGCAGCGGGCCTCATCTTGCAATTTCGAGATTATGTCCAATTAAGTTAAATAAAATATTAGAAAAGAAAAATAAGATAACATATTGTTACGAATTGAAAATAACGCCATCTATCAGTGAATGGGAGAACTACATGAGATTAGATGAATCGGTTGTTTAAGGCTGTTTCATCTATCCTCTAATAGATGGCGTAGGTGTAAATAGAACATTTACGCAATTCTAGAAACACCTTACACGTTTCCAGAAATATCGTGAGTCGTCTCGAAAAGCCTAGTGATGTTATCCGGCCAGTATAAATAGAGCGGGAGCGAACGGACCGGACAGAGTTCAATTGAATACGGAAAGCGATCAAGATAGTGTTGTGAATAGTGTGTTTTATTAGTGAAGTGAAAATTAAGTGTGTGTATACTTAGTATTGTGTCAGTAAATAAAGTGCAGTTTTTCTGGTATAGTGTATATAATTTATCACGAACCCCAGCTCGTAACAAATTGGTGTCAGAAGAAAGGGATAAATTATGCCGGTTATGCCGAAGGAAGAAACTGAAGGTGTGCGTACCAGGAACCAGCACCAGCAAGACCTGGACCAGAGACGCTTCGGAGACGTTCCTTCTCCATCGCCTAGTGGACCAGGCGACTCCGCAGCTGCAGGGGAACCTGCAAGCGCCTCACACTCCGGAAAGGTGCCCGACATCGCGGCTCTGATGGCGTTCATGCAGGAGCAGGTCCGCCGTCAGGAGGAGCAGGCTCGCCGTCAAGAGGAGCACGTGCGCCGCATGGAGGAACAGCTACAGCGCAACAAGGAGGAGCGGGCTCGCCGTCAAGAGGAGCACGCGCGCCGCCTGGAAGAACAGCTACAGCGCAACAAGAAGGAGCGGGCTCGCCGTCAAGAGGAGCAGGCCCGCCGTCAGGAGGAACAGGCTCGCCGCCTGGAGGAACAGCTACAGCGCGACAAGGAGGAGCAGGACCGCCGTCAACAGGAGCAGGCTCGCCGTCAAGAGGAGCACGCGCGCCGCCTAGAGGAGCAGCTGCCGCGCGACAAGGAGGAGCACGCCCACCGTCTGGAGGAACAGCTGGTGCTCTTGAAGGACCTCTGCGCCGCAGTGGGGAAGGACTTGAAGGCGGTCAAGGAGGAACTTCAGCAGCACGAGGCCCGTATCAGCGACGTAGAGATGCTCGTGCACGACAAGCTTGAGACTCGCGTCGCCTCTATTGAGAAGCGTGTACATGATCACCTCGAGACCCGTATTGCCGAAGTGGAGAAGAAATTGTGTAGGCTCGGGTCCTACGACGTTACACCTGCAGCTGTGGCGCCCTCACCTCGTTGGTTTAAGGTTCCACCATTTGATGGCTCATCATCGTGGTCTGCATACAAGGTCCAGTTTGAGGCCGTTATGCGAACGAATGGGTGGAACAAAGAACAGGCCTTCACCGCCCTAACCTTGGGCCTTCGTGATCAGGCCTTGACGGTGTTGGAAGTGCTTGGGCAAGACGTCTCCTATGAAAAGCTAATGGAGGCGCTGGAGGCGAGATACGGTGACGCACACCTAGAACATGTGTATCGTGCTCAGCTGAAGGACAGGGCACAACGCACCGGAGAAACTCTGCAGCAATGGGCTTTAGAGGTGGAAAGGCTGGTCAGGAAGGCATACCAGTCGTCGCCTGCGCTTATTGACGAGAACCTCGTACAAGCGTTTACGGATGGGGTCCGGGACCTGGAAGTTAGAGCAGCGGTAAGACTTGGGCACTTCAAGTCCCTGAAGGAAGCCTTAGCCTACGCTCTGGAGGTGGAAGCAGCGCGTCACGAGGATCGACCTTACCGTATCAGGGAAGTTGTTTCTTCACCAAGGTGCTACAACTGTGGGGAAAGAGGCCATATCCGCTTGAGCTGCCCAAAGCGTAAGCGGCACGTTGGTACCCTGTCTCCACCAAAGGGGTCACCTGACGTACCTGTCTGGCGGCAAGAGCAACGTAGCGCAGATGCTCTGACAGGTAGGGCTTACCCCGACCAACGCAAACACTGTGCAAGACAGGAAGCGAAGCCGGCAGCGCTAGTGAGAATGTTGAAGACGGATCTGAGCGACGGATGGAAAGAAGCTTTGCAGCGTGCTCAGCAAGAAGACAAGGACGTACAGCCGATTCTCAAATGGAAGAAATCAGGCGCTCCTAGGCCCAAATGGAGTGATATCGCAGCAATGAGCCCTGTCACCAAAGGTTATTGGGCACAGTGGGAAAGCTTGGTTGTCCAGGATGGAGTTCTGTGCCGCAAATGGGAAAACGCTCGAGGTAACCAATGCCATCTGCAAATGGTAGTGCCCAAGACTAAGGTGCCGGAAGTACTACGGCTCTATCACAATGGTGCTTCGGGAGGTCACATGGGTGTTAAGAAGACGCTTACTAAGGTCCGAGAGCGGTTTTATTGGCTCCACTGTCGGAATGACGTCGAGGATTGGTGCCGCAAATGCACAAGTTGTGCGGCTGTGAAGGGGCCACATACTCGTAGCAGAGGTGCATTCAAGGTGTGCAATGTAGGAGCTCCATGGGGCTCGGGACGGCGGATGTCTGGGAGGATGAGGACTCGCTGCCACCGGAAGGCGAACAACAAAGGCTTCGATGAGGGATCATTGGTGTGGCTTCATAATCCAGTACGAAGCAAAGGAAAATCGCCTAAGTTACAAGCCAGATGGGACGGGCCATATCGCATAATTACCAGGATGAACGACGTCACCTATCGAATCCAGAAGGGGTCGCGAGGTGCACCGAAGATAGTTCATGTGGACCGGTTGGCTCGTTACCATGGGTCTAACGATGTTCGAGACGAACACGTTTAAGAGGGAGGCCGTGTTACGAATTGAAAATAACGCCATCTATCAGTGAATGGGAGAACTACATGAGATTAGATGAATCGGTTGTTTAAGGCTGTTTCATCTATCCTCTAATAGATGGCGTAGGTGTAAATAGAACATTTACGCAATTCTAGAAACACCTTACACGTTTCCAGAAATATCGTGAGTCGTCTCGAAAAGCCTAGTGATGTTATCCGGCCAGTATAAATAGAGCGGGAGCGAACGGACCGGACAGAGTTCAATTGAATACGGAAAGCGATCAAGATAGTGTTGTGAATAGTGTGTTTTATTAGTGAAGTGAAAATTAAGTGTGTGTATACTTAGTATTGTGTCAGTAAATAAAGTGCAGTTTTTCTGGCATAGTGTATATAATTTATCACGAACCCCAGCTCGTAACAATATGCAAGTGCTACAATCACAAAACAACACTCAAGTGATAACATTGAATTTCCACCCTTGCCACCTCCAAAAATGAAACCAATTAACACTGTAAATAAATCTGTAAATAAGTCTGTACATACATCTGTAAATAAGTCTGTAAATACATCTGTAAATAATACTGTACATAGTGTAAATAACTCTAGAGATGTCTCTCCTAAAGTAGACATCAAAGCCCAAATAGTTGCCAACAACGATGTACTTAAGGCCCTGGTACAGACGTTGGTGGAACTGGGTAATAAGGGCGATAATACGCCTACCACTGTAAATACCATTAGGGAAACACTTATTAAAAACCTCAAGTAATGGATCCAAGTCATACACTGTCTAAGCTACGTATTGCTCAGTATAACATTCAAAGTGCTAAAAATAAAAAACCCTTACTGATTCAATTCTTACAAAAACAAAATATTGACATTTGCTTACTTAACGAAACATGGTTTAAAGACAATAGTTTTAGAATACCTGGATATAATATTTATAATAAAAATTCTAAAAATACTCATAATGGTGTAGCAATACTAATTAAGCCATATTTAAAGTACAAAGTTTTAAACACTAGATTTTATGAAGAAATTCAAACTGTAGCTCTGTCCTTATCTACGGTGCATGGTAGCTTGACTATTCTTTGTGTATACTGTCCTCCTTCTAGTAGACACATACGGATCAATAGACTACGTAATATTATCAATGATCTTCCAAAGCCTATATTTGTAAGTGGTGACTTTAATGCACACCACATCGCTTTTGGTTGTCTATCCACTAAGAGCAGAGGTCAGGATTTATTTAATATCATTGATGACTTGGATTTATGTATATTAAATGATGGTAGTTTTACAACTGTTAACAACCCGAGACGAAATCCGTCTGCAATTGATGTAAGCTTTATTAGTGCTAACCTCGCATCAATATGCGAGTGGTCTGTACATGATGATGCCATGGGCAGCTATCACTACCCAACAATAACAGAGATTTCACTGCATATAGATAAATATTATATTAATCCTCCTGTTGATAGGTTTATATATAACAAAGCAGATTGGAAAAAGTTTAAAACTATTTCTAAAACAATATTTAATGATTTAGTTCTAAAATTATATGATCCTATTTCAACCTATAATGATTTTTGTTCTCGATTGGATAATTTAAAAGTTATGACAATTCCTAAACTTAATAAACCAAATAATTTCAAAAGTAGACCTCCAGCTCCTTGGTGGAATGACATTTGTGAAAAAAGTGTTATTGCCTCTTACAATGCATTGAAACTATATAGAAGTGATCCTACTATGGAGAACTATTTAGATTATAAAAGAAAGGATGCACTTAAAAAAAGAACCATATCAGAACAAAAGAGAATATGTTGGAATAGCTTATGTAACACTTTTAATAGAACTACTCCTATAAGTAAGATTTGGAATCTTCTAAAAATGTTCAAAGGTATAAGAGCTGGTAATAAATCATATAAAGATGAGTTTATTTCTCAATTTCTAGATAAATTATCTGACAATAGCAATCTAAATAATATTAATAGTTTAGGCAATATTTTCGAATTAAATAATGATAGTCCAAATTCAAAATTTTTGCTAGATGCTTTTACATGGTCTGAATTTAAAATGAGTTTGTTATCTCGGAAAGACACTACACCTGGTTTAGATGATTTCCCCTATTGTACTATTAAAAATTTAGATGAATCAGCACAAAAAATATTTCTTAATATTCTTAATTTACTTTGGCATTGTAAACGTATTCTACAATCATGGAAAACACAATGTGTCATTCCGATACTCAAACCAGATAAACCTCGCGAGCTTGCCAGCTCTTATAGACCAATATCACTGTCTTCATGTCTAGGTAAACTATTTGAAAACATGATTAAAAATCGTTTGGATTGGTATATGGAATCTAACGGCATCATTCCGCATGTACAATATGGATTTCGTCGAGGGCGAAGTTGTGCAGACAGCTTCACTTCCTTAATTTCAGACCTGAAACATGCAAAAAATAATAAGTTACACACTGTTTGTGTATTTTTAGATGTTCAGGGTGCTTTTGACAGTCTAGATCCGGCTATACTTGTACAAGTTATGTCTAGGTTAGGTGTGCCTGGTCAACTATGTAAATGGATATATAATTTTTTGGATAGTAGAACACTTTATGTAAGGCATAATAATACATTGCATGGTCCAAAATGTGCATCTAAAGGTACAATGCAGGGTGCTACACTATCTCCTTTGTTGTACAATATATATACAAGTGAAATCTGTAAACATGTAAATAGTAATGTAGATATTTTGCAGTTTGCTGATGATATTGTTTTGTACAGTAGTAATTATAATGTAGAAATTGCAATAGACAATATTAACAGAGCATTGTCCCAAATATTTCACTATTACAATGATGTGTTACATTTAAAAATTAATCCCTCCAAAAGTAGTGCCATGATATTTGGAAATGAGAACACATATTCAAAAGTAATATATAACGGAGAATTTATAAATCCAGTGAATGTTAAAAAATTTTTAGGCATAGTATTAGATAAGAAATTAACCTTTGAGGAACATATTAAAACCATATCAAAAAATGCTCTTAAAGGATTAAATATAATAAAATGTCTTGCAGGCGTTACATGGGGAGCTGACCCAAAAATATTGTCAACTTTGTATAAAAGTATAGTTAGAAGTCATTTTGATTATAGCTCATTAGTGTATATAAATAGTACTCATGTAAATAAACTAGATCTATTGCAGAACAGGGCTTTGAGAACAATTTCTGGTGCAATGTGCTCTACTCCCATAAGGGCCATGGAAGTGGAGACTAAAATAATGCCCCTAATTTTGAGACGCATTCTACTTGCAGAGAGATTCTGTCTTAAATTAATTGCTGCAGATAACAAGAAAATAATAAACAAAATAGTACCTTCTGTATGTAGAAATCCTGGACCTCTAACAACAGGCGAGATTCTCTTAAATGGTAAATCCCCAACATTGTCCAAATTATTACTGGAAACAGAAAACAGTTTTACTGGTATTAGAAAACAATGCCCATGGCCATGTTACTCCTTCTCTTATCAGTGTATCACACATCCCGTCAAAGAATTGCAAAATCCCATCAATAACAATTTAGATATGTTACAGTTTATGGCAGATAATAAGAATTATTATGTTATTTACACTGATGGCAGTAAAGGAAGTGATTATGTGCATGCTGCTATATATGATCCACAAATTCAATT
Source organism: Euclidia mi (assembly GCA_944739405.2). Classification (NCBI taxonomy): domain Eukaryota; kingdom Metazoa; phylum Arthropoda; class Insecta; order Lepidoptera; family Erebidae; genus Euclidia; species Euclidia mi. The sequence goes on from OX123182.2 coordinate 997,817, forward strand.
CTCTCAAAGCTTTGTTCTACACAATACATGCACCATATTCACTGCAGAGGCATATGCGGTTTATCAGGCATTAAAACATATTCGCCAAATTAACAATAGCAAATACTTTTTGATTGTTTCTGATTCACTGAGTTTGATTAAAGCCTTAACTAACCTTACAGTTTCTTTTAAGACAAATTATATTCTATATTTCATCAAAGAAATAATTTATCAATATTACCTCAAGCACAAAAGCATTGCTTTTCTGTGGGTACCTTCACACCGAGGTATCTATGGCAATGAAATAGTTGATAAAACCGCATATGAAGGTAGTAATGCTATTGATGTAAGAAATGCAATGGACATTCCTATGACTGACTTCTTGCAATGTATTAATGAAAATGTTTGTAACTTATGGTTAGAATTGTGGAAGAAAGACCAAGACACTAAAGGAAAATTTTACGGCCGTATACAAGAAGAATTACCTGTTAGACCCTGGTACAATAGATTGAAGGAAGCCAGCCGAGACTTTATCACTACGATAAATAGATTGCGCTTTGGCCATAATACTGCTCCGTCACACCTTGCTAGACTTGGCATTATTACAAGCAATACATGCCCACATTGTGAATCTCAAGAAGGAACTCAAGGAACCGTTGCACATCTTATCTTTGACTGTCAAAACTTCCTGCTTGACAGATTAGTGTTGGCTAGTGAACTCAGTGAAGTGAACATTAAGTGCGATTCTTTCTCCCGCCCGCCGCCACTCGAAGAGTTATTGAAAGACAAAAATACTTACAAACCGATATATAAATACATTAAAAATACTGTTAAAACAATTTAAAACTTAAGTGAATGTGCAGTGTCCGTTAAAATAAAATAAGATTTGACCTAAAGGTCCAGTTACCAGGTCATAAAATCCCAAAAAAAAAAAAAAATGATACGTTTCATTCCAATGATTTTGTTACGTAGATGATATTCTAAATTACAAATTTCACAATTCGTAACGCATGCTATTGAATAGAAATGCAATGTTTGAATATGATTGATAATTACATAATACAATGAAGGCTTTAAGACTCATACAATTCGAATACTAAATAAGACGAAGACTACAAAAGTAGTGGAACAAAACGCATTAAAGAAAATTTATCCATAGAAAGAAAAAAGCTTTAAATATAAAATGCATGAGTATTTAAAAATGCAAAAAATATTGTCCTAATTCTAAAATAAAAATATGTTATATAGATACAGTATTAGGTTTTTATTAAATTAAATTTAACAGAACGCCATCTATCGACTAAAGTTTGAACGATTTTCACGCTCTGATTTTGTTCTAGTGGTAAAATGTAGGGCAAAACTTGGCTAATCGGTGATAGTTTGATTATATGGCCACAGAATTTTAGTCTTTTAGTAAATTATTTGACAAATTTAAAGGGCAAGGCTCCATAAAGTTGCTTTTGATAATAAATATCTAAAAATATTACTAATACTATACCTATTGTTTATATATGTTAAAAATACATTGTGAAGTTAGGTAATTCAGTGATAATTCAGTGATTTTGTGATATAGGCTTGGTCATCTTGTGATATCAGTCAGGTGATTATGTGGTATTATTGAAAACTGCAAATAATAGACAAAAATACAATAATCAAATGTTATATTTATTACCAATTAAATTAGTTGAGTTACACTTAAGTAAATGAAACTATAATTGCACAACCGGTTTTTGGCTTAAGTTTTTAGAAACTTTTATAATGACAAAATAATATATTTTTACTGAAATTAATCTGAAATTTCACAATTTGAACACAAAAGAAAGTTAGAATTGATAACATTTTGACAAGTTACAAAACTGGCATTCTATCCATTCTTTACCATTTTTAAGTTTAACATCTTGTTGAAAAGTTCCTTTACAAGTTCCACAGGTGTTTGAGTGAGTCGACACTGCTCTGTAATGGCTTGTCTGGAGTGTTCTTATTAGGCTTTGATGGAGTTGGCACATAAACATGGCCTTTCTTAGCTTGGCACCTCTTGCCTTGTTTCTTTTTTTTTGCTTTAGGAATCTGCAACACATCTTGAACAACTTTGAATTGAACTGGGCTGTCAATTAAAGTTTTTGAACAGCTCGGCTGTGGTTCTGCCAATTTGTTAGATTCTGACTGTGGCTGATGGTTCTCTTTATCAGCTGTAGAGTCGGTGGGTAGGTTGACATCTCCACTGGGTTCTCTGGTATCATTGGTGATGTCACAAGTGACTAAAGATGGTGCAACGGCATGGTCAGGAATAGCATCATAATCTATGGGATAAATTCCTGCCTTTGCAAATGCTTTGACTATCATTGACCGTTTATCAATGGTCTCTTCATATGCCTTAGAAAACATTCCCAGGAAGTCATACCTAGTTGGCTTTTCCCCAGGTTTTTCTATTTGAAAGCTATCCAAGAGGTTTCTCCACTTGGCTTTCATTGGACCAAAAATGCCCACATCGAGAGGCTGCAATAAATGTGTTAGGTGCGGAGGATATGTTACAATGTATATTTGCTCTTTACTTGCAAGATCTAACACTTCTGGACCCAGGTGAGACTTATGGGAATCCATGAAAAGCACAACAGGCCTTGCCAAGGGGATATTTTCTATGAAATGTTTAAAGAATTCTAGGAATAAATCATTATTAATCCAACCCTTTTCACTTAGTCTAACAAGACATGGAAATTCAGCACTCTTCAATCTGTCATCCCAACGCTTGCCTTTAAAAATTATCATGGGTGGAATTGCATCACCAATAACATTCAAACATGGTAATACTGTGGTTGTTGTTCCTCTTTCCCCAAAGGTTTGTTTATAAACATGTGACTTACCCGTCAATGCTACAATTTTGCAGACTTCATTACAAACATGAAGCCAGTTTCATCCAAGTTCCATATGCGTTGTGGCTGATTCTGGACTCCCAACTTTGTATACAGTTCTTCAAGCATTTTGTAGAATTCATTTATAGACTCTCTTGTGGCTGACTGAGCTCTATTCATGGACAAACTCTCTGGTGTTCCTAAACTCAGATTATAATGTTTCTTGTAAGAAGCCCACCAGTACCAACCTGCATATTTTTTTGTTCTAGAAAAAGGATGTTTAATTTGTGCCTTTTCAGCTAAGTGATATGCTACTAAACGGATCTGCTTTACAGTCAATCCAAAACCAATTTCCTGCATTTTATTGATATAACTCAGCAATTCAAGTTCTATTTCGGATGGCAAAACAAAAGGTTTCCCACGTTTAAGCTGAGATGATGAAGTAGGGTCATGGAGATAGCGGTCACAATATGTTTTCAGGGTGCTCCAAGGTATAGAAAACTTTTTTGCTGCCTTAAAGACTGTACTTCCATTACTAACTTCTGTTACAGCAGCTTTAATACTTGACGAATTATAGGACTTTTCTTTCGACGAAGCTTTTTTTGTTGGTGTCATATGTTTCTTATTCTTTGACTTCTGCGGTAAAAGAAAAATGTTGTTTTAACATGCACGAATAACAATAATTATCTACTTTGAGCTTCAAATATTAAAGAAAACAAAGTAGTTCCTCCGATATCTCGTTTAAACAAATGGAAACAATTTAACAAACATGGTTATGTTGTGATAAAAAAATATGGTTGACTCGAAAGAACACGAAAATTTTGCCTACAGAACTTAAGGATTTTGAATGATGAAGAATGACATTTCATAACATTCCAATATATAAACATGTTCACAAACTCTTACCTTATCGTGATTTATAGAAGGTTTGCCCATTTTTAGTAATATTTTTAGCGATATTTTAAGTTGTAATGCGCCTAATCCGTTGACAAGTCGAAAGTAAGGTTAGACCATCGGTCCATCGTGTATGTCATCAAATTTTTTTTTTAATTTCGGTGGCCCCGTTCGGAAACACTTTTGATTGTAGCTCCATCTATTATAAATATTTCACAACTGTAGATTACACAGTAACTTCGGGATAAAGGGTAAACAAAATATCACAGGATTACTGCATATCACTGATTAGCCAAGTTTTGCCCTACTAGGTGCAAAGACCCTGGCCAGTAGCGCAATAGGCGCAATAAAACACACTATCGTTTACAAGATTTTATTTGGATACTTAAAACCAAATGTATGTTTCTCATTGAAATCAAACTACGGTTTACAGATTCTATCGCGATGGTTTTAGTTAAATTACATTTAAACCGAATGATCTAGAACTAAATTTCACTTTGAACTTTATTTTGGGAAATGAAAAAATAGCCACGAGTGATTTTCCATTGAGCGATTTGTAAGTTGGTTTTCAACGCTACAGTAATATCAAATAGATTTTGTTTATTTTAGTTTTGTTTATGCCTATTGCGTTTACATAGAATGTTGATTAATAAGAGACTTCTAAGAAAATGTTTTAATAAAATTACTCTAAACTATTGACAAGGCAGTGATAGCCTAGTGGAGATACCAACAGACTGCCATGCAGAGGTTATCGGGTTCGAATCCACGGCGCGCACCAATGACTTTTCGGAGTTATGTGCGTACTGAATTGTTAATTATCGCTTGTCCCGTGCCTCGAAGAGATCGTTAAGCCGTCGGTCCCGGTTGTCATGAAGATCTTTGACAATGATGATGATCTAGAACTAAATTTTATAATTATTACTAGGCGACGTATATGTTTCTATTTGAAATATCCATATGAAATAGCAGATATTTTATTTTTAAATTGCATTAACCAAATGGCTTGTGAAAAATAATAGAATCATGGATATATCTAAATAATAAATACAGTAATTTAGTTATTCTATTAGGTTCGCATAGATAATAGAGATGTCAGAAGGAACTGTAGATGCCACTAATTGAAATTGTTTAACTTTCACAGTAATCTTATATAATGCACAATTTTTAGTAACATGACCGTTGATAAAAATATAACAGTTATAGGTAAAACAAGTAATAAAACTATAGTGGCTGTGTTATGCATGCATCAGCTCCGAGTAAGTTTAAATCATTTTCCAAAGGTAACAAGTAGACAATGATTGGAACACATAAAAAGAAATATAATACTCGCATTAGACACAAGCTTTCACGTGGTGCCTATGCATATAAAAATAGTTTCTGATCAAACAGCTAAATATTATTATTCTTCTTTATTAAAGATGATAAAACGTTAACGTTTTATTATCTAAAAGTTCGTTAATCGTGATGTGATGAATGTATGTGACTAAATGTAATGATGTGACTAAATGAAATGACTGTGTAAATGTGACCCTTATGTGAAAAAAGCTCTCTTTATTGCGGTTTGAATTATTGTAGGAGTAAATTCACAATTCCGATGGTAATCTTTTGAAAAACCGAATCCCGCAAATGATTTATAGACTTCATGGAGACGGGCAAAATCCCGTAAAAGTATATCGTAAGAAAACCTAAAGTTTACCATAAGAAAAAACACTACTACTACTACCTTTGTTTGGATTAACCGATATTTCGACACCGTTGCATGCGCCATGTTCACGGATGTATTCGTGTCTTTATCTGTGAGTTTTGTTGTGTTAGTAGAGTAAATGTCGGCATCATCAAAATGGTTTGAACAAACGACACTACATGAAGATGGTTGCCATTGTGGTTCACCACGGTTCTGTCTAATAATCGCCACCCATTTGTTTCTTTGAAATGTATTCTTCGGAAACCTAAAACGATAAATTTATAAGTTAACAAAATAATAACGATGAAAACATAATAATATAACATTCTTCCACATACATATTTTATACTTTATTTTGTAAATACATACATACATAGTACATAGAAATAACTTTAAAGTAATTAAGATAACAATATACAGATATTGAAAGATAATGAGTGACAAAGTAAAGCGAGTTAAATAAACAAATGATACTGTTCTAAATTATTTTTTTAGAGAATCTGCCTACCAATTTAGTAAATTAATTACTGGCAGCATTCTCCAGTCGTAGGGTAAAGTACCCAATTATTGGCACTTTAAGGCATAGTGTCCCATAATCTGGCTCTAATTTTAGATATTTGCGCGAATAATTTTTGGCTGTCATTTGAATCCATTCTATATACTGTGGTAATTAAATTTGACTTCCTTTTTTTCATTTTTTTTGTGGGAAAAAGGCATTACACACGTTTTTGTTAAAATGGATCCTAATCCATTTACTGGCATCTTTTGACATATTGTTGGCATGTGTTAGACCAACTACTGGCACACCAGTGCCAATAATGGGCTTCAATTTGATCTATTATTGGCATTTAGTAATTACAAACCTTCTAGGGTGTCTAGATATTTTATACTACATACATACATACATATCGTCACGCCTTTTATCCCCGAAGGGGTAGGCAGAGGTGTATTTCTACACCCACTTTTCGCCAGATATAGTTTAGTCCTACGTAATAAGGGGCGAGCCTATTGCCGTACCGGGCACATTTCCAAACTCCGTGCTGCTACTGAGAATTTCATGACAGAAAAACCCAATAACACTGCCCGACCCAGGAATCGAACCCGGGACCTCCCGATCCCACGCGCACATTTATGCCGCGAGACCAACGAGGCAGTCCTATAGGGTTTGATGTCGAGTTTTCCGTCTCTACGCAAAGATGGTATTTGCATCGTGTTATCCCTTAGTCGCCTCTTACGACACCCACGGGAAGATAGGGGGTGGTGACACTTGTATTCTAAGCCGTCAACCACACGGCAATATATATAAATATTTTATACTCTGGATATCTATTGTATAAGTGAAATAAAACAAGCGCGAATAAAACTGTTCATATATTTATTTAGAAAAAACGGCTATTTGGCACATATCTTACGCACAAAAAGTTGGTAACACTTTGTGTCAGTCTCAAAATAATAAACTAAGTATAATCAGCAATCAGGTATCGTAGTAGTCTTAAGTCTTTATTCTCCATCATGTTTCATTAATCTATCATTTCAGATAAAAGCTGTTCTAATTCTTCTGTGGTGTAGGCCTTGCTAGCTCTCCTATTGGGTATTAGAATTTCTGTATCATAACTTTGTTTATCATCCGCATCACTCTTGTTATCAAAGCTTTGACTTTGTGGCACATTTGGTTCAATATTCTTGTCACAAATATTATCCTCTTTCTCCATTACACTCGAATTTGGTTGCAGTATTTTAAGCTTCGTTGTCCCTTTTTTTGATTTACCATTATTACTTTCTTTTTTTGGTTTAGATTTTTCCAATTTCTTTCGTTCTCTTTCTTCTTTTCTTTTCCGTATCCCTTCCTGTTTTTCTTCCTTTTCTCTCCTTTTTTTATTTTCCAACTAAAAACAAATTTACAAATGGTTCTTTTGTGATGTTCCTGACTCCTTTTCGTTCAGGTGTTTTCGGTAAAACTAGTACATCGTCAAGTTTTATGGGTTTTAAGGTTTCAATATTAGGACACGAAAATGGAGAATTATCTATAACGGAAACCACTTCTATTTTATCGTAATTTATTGTTGGTTTTTGGGTTAGGGTATTAGGTACATTTTCTTTATTGAGTTCAATATTTAAAGTTTCTCTTTTAGGAATAGTGTGAATTTGCGCTGCATGAGTAATTACCGAGACCTGGGACTCAACATCTAGGATATCAGTGTCTTGTGAAGCATATTCTTGTATCTCTTCAATGACTATCTCGTTGTTCAAATCTTCTGCAATTGTTATATTCATATTGTTTAAATCAAAATGGTCATAATTTGTTACTGTTCGATTTTGTTGGGGATCTTCATTGTAATCAATTACATTATGTAGGTCATGTTTTGATTTTGTAGTTAGAAATTGGTACACTCTTTTTAAATCTTCGTCAACATCCTCACCATCTTCAAGCATTCTTAATTTTCTTTCACTTATAATTTTTTTGAAATCAGTCAATGACATTGTATTATCATGCGAATCATTGTGTGTTTTGTCTTCATTTTCTCCCTGAACATTATTTTTTCTTTTACCTAAGCATTTCGTATAATCCACAGCATGTTTGTTAACCTTTATTTCGACAGAGAAGGTGATAGTAAACTCATTAAAATTTAATTGTATAACCAAGTTTCCATGGTTTTTCTGAACTTCCAAAAAAAGAAAAAAAAATCTACCCCCCAGCTTTATGGAGAAAAGCGATGTCCGCCACACCGGACATTATCGAAACTTAGTAAAAAAAGTGTTAAAATTACTTGTCCGTCCTAGCGGACTTAATCGAATACGTGAAAGATGTTACATAGTATAATGTAAAAGAATATAATAGTAAAAAAGCCTTTATTTTTTATAAAAGTACAAAGAAACTGTAAGGGCCTGTATTATTTAACATCATCATCATCTCAAAAAACAGTTGCGAGGATTTTTGCCCGTCACAAAACACATTTCAGGCAGTAAACCGTAGTTTTTTTATTGCAGTACGTACAACGACCTTCTTCCTTCACTGACGGAAAGTGTGAAACTCCATCGTAGCGTGAACTGTCTGCCGGTCTTGTTTTACAAAGGTGCCTGATCGTGCTTTCATCCGTTTTCTTATATGTAACACTTTTGTTTGTGCTGATCAAACTGTGGTACACTTTCGTCCGGCGCTGTAGCGGCTGAAAGATTTCCGCTACGAAGCGGAAATCTTTCAGCCGCATGCATTTAGTGGCAGGGTTTGCATGTTTGCGATACAGGATCCACGCATTGTCGACGCAAATATCAATAATTTGTGCGAACATCGCCATGTACCAGCGCTTACTCCTGAACGGAGTTCTATACAAGGCGATCAACATGTCGGCCAAGTCTACACCGCCCATATTCTTGTTATACTCTTTCACAATATTGGGATAAACAACATCGACTTTCCTCTTGGCATTCTTGCAATATCTTTTAATCCTACTAACTGGTTCAGCGTCAGTATAGGAACTGATTAGAGTAGCAGCTTTATTGTCATGCCACCTCACAACCGACAACTTGTTTTTGTGACAGACGGTTTGACTGAAAGATCCTCTTGGTTTCTTTTTCAGTGCCTTTTCGCTACTCAATTTTTCTTCGGCTCCTATAAGGCGGTTGCTTCTAATGGTGCCTACAGAAAAAATACCATAATTTTCACGCAACAGGTAAACAAGTTCAGGTGATGTAAAGAAATTATCGAAACAAACCGGTGCTGGTTTCTTTTTGATGGTCTGGCAGAGTCCCAGCACGACTTGGGTACCAAATCCTAACGTTCGCTCTTCATCGGTGAACTTGTGATACCTGAATGTATCATCCCCACCGTAGGGCAGAAAGTCGTAAATCATGCCCGAAGTTCCAGCTCGAACGTACATCTTGAAACCCGATTTGACCGGTTTGTCCTTCATGTATTGTCGTCTTTTGCCTGCTTTTCGTCCTTTATACGGCACCATCATTTCATCGATACTGAAAGTGTGTTCGCCTGTTACACTCTCCTGAGCCAGACAATTTTGTCGTATTCCTTCAAGCAAAGAGCGAACTTTGTAATACCGGTCAGAGCTTTCAAAGTTATTGTCCGCAAAGTGTAAGTTTTGGCGGATGGCTTTATACCTCTTCAACGACATAACGCTAGCAATTTTGTCGTACCGATATTTTTTGGACCAGTAATCTAAATACGATGGTAGCGACACAATGCCCATCAAAATTAGGATAGTAAGAAAGTCGCGAAACTCATCTTCTGTCAAATTTATAGAGCGGCCTGTTTTTAGCACGGAATATGCGTTTGTTTTTTGTACAACATTAGCAATCACATCTTCTGAGAAAAACGTCAAAAAGTAATCTAAAGGTGAACGTACTACGGGAGGATCTTCAACTACTGCAGTATCTTCTATCTGGGCTCTATGCAAAAAGGTACTCTGTTTCCATTTGTACGAGAGGGAAAACTTTTGAATTTGCTTGGGTCTCTTTTTTGTCACAACTGATGGTTCTCTGAGTCTTATTTTTCTATGCACAGGTGTTGGCAACGAGGGTAAAGACGATATAGAAGGTAAGCTTGCAAAATTGGGTTCCTGCGACTGGTTCGGGAAAACTTGCTCTATAATTGGAGTCAAAGGAGTCGGGAAGTCGTTGTTGAGTTCAAAACTTGTTTCAGAAGGGTTTTCATCAGGGCTGTCTGCGATATTCAAGCGCTCTAGCGAAGATGCAATAGACGGTGCAGGTGAACTGAAGACAGAAGGCGGATTAGAGAATGAATGAGGCTCATTTTCGCCGCAGGAGCTATCACCTGTTTCAGACGGTGCACGTTCTGCAGGAACGAGTGCCAATATTTTTTTCGAGCGTGCATGCAGGGAAGACTAGAGCAAAAGAAAAGAAATACGTGCTAAGCAAAACACCATCACCAATAAAAAAAATAGTTAATACGAAAAAGTAATGGGGTAAGTATTAGGGCACACAGATACAGAGACTCATGGTGTACATTATACATAGACAGTGAGTAACCAGTTGTTACATAAGTAAGTAGTTTTTTAGGAATAAAAGTAAAGTAGGTACTTAGTTTTTAGCATGTAAGTGTAACGTAAAGGCTAAGCAGATAAGTAGTAGGTATATAATATACACCAGTGAGTACCTATTGAGAATAGGTGTAGGGTTCTTTTCACGTAAGTAGGTAGGTCATGTAAGTAGGTAGACTACCTTTTAGTAAGTAGTTTTTAGCATTTTAGTTTTATGTAAAGGTTAGGTAGATAAGTAGTATCTAACAAGTTGGTAGGTACTGAGAATAGATGTAATGTTTTGACAGTACCGACAACTCAAATCTTTCACCTTTCATACCATATTTCGACAAGGTCCGCCGTGACGGACAAGCTGGTAAATACAGGTGTTTCGACGAGGTCCGGTGTAGCGGACAAGTAAAAAGCTCGATAATTATTATGAATAACGTAAGCAAAAGCTATGAAATCATATTATTTGAACGTTAGTAGACTAAATTCACAAAACACAAATAAAAAATCTACGCAACATAAGCAAAAAATAATATTTTTAATAAATTACCTGAAAGACTTTCTTAGTGCGCGGTTTCGCCATTTTTTCGCCAACTGTCAAACTCTGGGTTGTCACACGCAAAATTTATTTTTCTACTAAAATTTAACCGACCTCCCAATAGCTTAGTAGTTTTTTTGTTGCAAAAATAGAAATAGACGGAGCGGTGGATTTTTTTTAAGTACTTGTCCGGTGGTACGGACAAATTCGAAATAAGGGTTAAAAGGATAGAGTCCCGTAGCTCTAAATCCATTTATTATAATAGAGGGCTTAATGCTCTCGTCAATAGTAGTCTTTAATAGTGGGACAAATTCTTGTTTTGTAACAGCTTGTGACGGATGATTTCGCCGCCATGCAAGAACCGTTTTTTGCCACCCCGATTTGAGTGGTCTGAATGCCGAGACATCCGCTGGTTGCAAAATCCTTGTACTATTCGGGTATAGAGCTATAAGAACGATATTTAACTTTGTGCAAAGTTCACTTACTTCAAAAGTCAAATGTGTTTTATGTCCATCTACATAAAGTATGATGGGAAATTTTATACCCTTTTTACTTAAATGTGGATGAAGTACATTTTCAATATATGACTTGAAGATGTCACTCTTCATCCATCCATTATCAGAAAGCCCAATTCCCCAATCAGAAGGAATTTTAGAGCGCAACTCACTTGGAACTCGTTTAAGTGGAAAAATCACAAGAGGTGGAGTAACACTACCGTCAGCACCGAAAGTAAACAGCACTGTGAGTGATGTTTTGGCGGGTGCATTATCAATCTCGTAGACATTTTTCTCTCCTTTCGCAGCCAATACTACCCCGCTCTTTGGGCATAAAAGAAAATTTGTCTCATCCCCATTATAAATTCTTGTCGGATCTTTCAATATGCCATTTAAATTATTGTCTACAAGATATTGCTCAATATCATCAAACCAATGCTTGATATCGCCTTCTGCAACTGTTTCACTTGAAGAAGTCACTGCTTCTGGAGTTCTAATTGCAATATCAGGATGACGAGCTAGAAAAAGTTTATACCATTTGTCGCCCGGTATCCCGCCTTTAAATGGATTTTGCCTATCGTTTTTCTTAAAGAAATGTGCCACACTGGCTACTAGGTCATCTTTCCTCTTTGGAAAGCCCTTTTTGCTGCAATCTATTAACCAATTTTTTAGACACAATTCTTCATCCGTTGATAAAGCTGTTGATGGACCTGGACGAGATTTTTTATTGGGAAATTTTGATTTAAACTGCAAAGTTGATCTCGGTACCTGATACGTTTTCGAAGCAAGCTTTTTACTCATCCCATTCCGAATCGCTTGCAGAGCTTTTTGCACACTTTCTTCGCTATATTTTTTTCGTTTTTGAACTCCTACTGCACATTTCTTTTTATCGGGCTTCTTAGCAGTTTTTTCTCCCTTCATTTTCCACACCTAAAACCAATTATTGACATGCTTTTACCAATTGTTGGCATTACTGCCAGTAATTAGATTTTTGACTATTGGCATGGGGCCAACATTTGGAAATCTTGTAGAAAACATGACGCTTTCAATATACTGCTACTAAAAAACTTATAAACATTAATTAAAATAAGGTTTTCCCAATTAATTGTCAGAGTGCCAATAAATATAATATATAAAGATTCTAAGAGAATTCTATTCTCTTAGAATCTTTTACCAGTTATTGTCATGGCAGTAAATTAAAAGCATTATTTATACATTGCAAATACTAGAACAAAAATACGTGGCAAAACAATTCAAATCCCAAAAAACACATAATAATCATAATATGTAGTCACCATAAATTACCACCAAAACTACTAAGACAAGATGGTACTCACCTTAATAAAATGTTAAGAAACTGCTAACGAGGCGTACAACTTGTTACGACTTAAATGAAATTTGAAAGTTTGACAGCTGAGTAATTTTTCTGTCAGATGAATGTTGCCAGTTTTTGAAGATAGATAACCAAAGATTCCGTTCTGTTTTGTAGAAACACCGTTTGTTGAATTAGTTATTTATTTTTTACTGGTAAGTTTGGAGTGCCAAGAAGTTGGGGAGGTGCCAACATAAGGTCATGTTACCCTATATCTCTATGGTCGTGACTTTTGTTTTGTCTATGGTCTGACGGCGGCAATAACCTCAAAATATATTACAATAACATTATATACAAAAGTGCTGATATTTAAATACTTACTTGTGAAACGATATTCCTTAAGTATTATTTTTCAGTTTTGAGTTGTTTTTGCACCGTTGCACTACACACAACGACATATTTTTACGACTTGTTGTTTTTACGACTACGACTTAATGTTTGTACACAAGTGCAACGCACGCACACAAACGCAGTACACAAGTGTGTACTGCGTTTGTGTGCGTGGCTAGTGTATTTACAACAAAATTGACAAGAAATGATTGCCCGCAATCGGTTTGCTGCTGTTTTTGGCTTTAATCAAATGTAGGGCGTGCTCAGTCTGTTCTTTTTGTTTCGTCTATGTTTGCAGGGCGAATCACTCGATCTTCCAAAATTTATTTTTTTCTTTTATTATTTGCCATCGTCAATTTTATCGATAGCGCGCACGTCCGATAAGCTAGATAGCACAACACTAACTGGCGGCGTGTGCGCTCTGTGCGGTATCGGGTCGCGGGCAGGCCTGTTGGGTCGGCAGGCTGAAATAGACCCCCTGCCGCACTGAGCGGATATATTTCACCGCTAGTGCGTGGCAGGCCGAAAAAGGCCTGCCGTGATGTTTTTATGGAGAATACCTAAATTTTTTACTACAAGCCGAAATATGTATTTGTCTCTATCAGAACCTTAAAAACACCAAAAATAATCGTTCCGCACCAGCGAGGGGGACAGCAACTTCATTTGTCATTGTCCAAAATCTTATATACCTTGTAGATATATACGTATAAACGGCATCCATATAAGTTACAAGTTACAATTATAATTATGTATTCTATTCATTTTTACACTATTAATCATTTATCTTAATATATAAAATCCTTGCGTTACTGACTGACTGACAGACACGCTACAGCCGAAACTATTGGGCGCAGGAAGCTGAAATTTGGCATGTATGTTCCTTGGGGACCTTAGGGGTGCACTAAGAAGGGATTTCCCGAAATTCCCACGGGTTCGGCCAAAATGGGTAAATTAAAAAAAAATGCAGGCGTAGCTGCTGGCGTCCTCTAGTAGTAAATAAAGTATAATGTATAGTTGTATACTAAATGAATTACGATAAAATATACTTAATTAATCATTACATTTGGCCATTAGTGACCCTCGGATTAAGATTTGTTTTTATCACATTACATATTATATTATTTTATATTAAATAATGTACCTATTTTATGTTTTATATTATTACTAGTCGACGCAAGCGGCTTCGCTCGCACATATTTTCGAATTTCCCGTTTTGCCCGATCCCGTGGGAATTTCGGGAAATCCCGTCTTAGTGCACCCCTACGGTCCCCAATGAACATACATGCCAAGTTTCAGCTTCCTGCGCCCAATAGTTTCGGCTGTAGCGTGTCTGTCAGTCAGTCAGTAACGCAAGGATTTTATATATTAAGATATTATATCTGCAGGTTTTTGTTTTTATTTTTAATTAAATTATTTATTGTCGGAATTATATCATACAGATATAATTCCGACTGACATTTCTTTAATTTTATTTTGATTATGTGTTAGTCAAAGTCAAAGTCAAAATCTTTTTTTCAAAGTCAAAATCTTTTATTCAAAATTTGGCTGGTAAACAGCTCTTTCTGAACGTTAAACTTTACAATAGACAGTCCCCCAAAAAGCCCAACCCTTCACTGATTCCTATGTGTTTTCGCTAGGAAGAAGAAGCAGCGCAACAAACTCCCCAGCAACACAGTACTAGTACTGTCTGCATAGTTAAATATGAAGTTATACATTATATTAATAAAAATAATAATATCACAATTTTCAATTAACATGATAGCTATCACACAACCTATTGCCATTTATTTAGATGTTATTTATTAATTTAAAGATCAAAAATAAAAATGTATTGTTACCTATTATTAATGTTTTTTCAAATATTTGTACACCATATATGGTCAAACATGTCGATTCTTTTTAGTATTTAAGATATATAATAAGCATCTGAACAATGTTTTATGATGTGCCTACACATGTTTTAGCAAATAAATATATCCTTATCTTTAAAAAATATTGCGGTTACTATTAATATTGCTTTCCGATGAGGAACTACTGCTACCATTAGACGAACTGCTCTATGGAATAAGGTAGTCCAGTCTTTTGTCTGGATTATTCGTCTTTATAGTAGACACGCTAAATACAGGACTACGTGTTCTTGATGTCCAGCCCTAGCAGCTCTTGGGATAGCTAGTCTACTCCAACTAATGTCATCTCCAACTTTCCTATAAGGCCTTTTGGTTTTTGACAATATAATTTTCTTAATATCGCTTCGATAAACTACTAAGCTGAGCGCAAAACTAGAGATTCTAATTTACAATTTTCATTACTATGGCCTACTCTATTATATTTAGGACACCCGGCAATGGGCTTAAGACATTTATTTCTCGCGACAATTAAAACAATTGTATGAGCTGTCGTTAGTGTTAGAATCAGAAAAATTCTCCGATATAGAACGTTGAGAGCTATGAAAATTCAATAAGTCTTCAGGCTCGTTACAATTTTTAACGCTTGAGCACCATTCCTAACGGACTTATCGTATATGCCATGGATTATACAATCAACTGCTTTCTTACCACTAATTTCACATCTGTTAAACAGCATTAATGAAAGTTAGCGTCAATATTTTTATGATAAACATAAAAATATTGACGCAAACTTTCATTACTCTTTGTTGTACGAGCCAACATTTCTTATAGAAGTTGACCATAACTTTGCTTTGCGGAACGCTTTATTTAGCTTTGTTTGCCACTCTAACCAACTAAAGACTACGCTTGGAAGGGATTCAAACCACTTTTTAGCGAGACCAGTGAGTTTCTGTAGAGCAAAATGTATGGTCTGCTTCTCATTCCACTCGTACATTGTAGGGCACTTATTGACTTTTATAATCCAACTATCAACATTTTGAGATTTGCTAGAGGAATCGAACTTCGGCAAAGCATTGTTTAAATGATTTTTTTTTAAGTTACGAGACTTATCCTGGCTTTCTCTATGAATAACATTGAAAAGATTGAGTAACTCTTTAGTGGACCAGCCGGAAGTTTTCCTATGATTCTTCCTTCTGGAGTTACTAGGAATGCGTGATGAAGATCTTGCACATGAAGAGGTTGATGTAGACTTTTTACGCTTCCTCTTTGATTGTCCTTTGAACGCTTGGATCTAGTGTCTGCATTTCCGGAGGTTGAACCATTCCTGTTTCCGTTTGATCGTTTGTTCAGCGGTAGAGGTTCCTCTTCTGGAGTACTAGCACCCTCCGGCTCCATATGCTCAAAATTCATACGGTTATATTAGTAAATAAATTGACTAGTCAGTGATCAGTTAAACTGAAATCGCATATTTAAAAAAAACAATATTCGTTTAAAATCAATCTCTCATTTGAATAATATTCTGAATAATTTTATTACATAAATATCTACAAATATCAGATTATATTGTGGAGTTTAGTGTAAAATACTGTATTTTATGACATATGACAGCTATAATAAATAGTATATTTACTAAAACTTTAGGTCTGTTATTGCAAATGATTGAACGATCACATACTACTAGCACACATGGCCACAATACATACGCTATTATGAATCTTGTGACGTACTAAGTCACATTATAATTTCGCAAATAGTACTGTCTACTGCATTCTAATTCATAATAAAATATACTTGAATTGCATTCAAAGTCAAAGTCATTCTTGTACTTACGCACCTGTATAGGAATAACTCCGTCAGTTTTGAACACACTTGGTCCAATAATTTCTCTTAAGCACACTTGGCTTAATTTCAACTAGGCATACATAGCCTCTATAATCACGAGGTACACATAACCTCTCCAATTGCACGAGGTACACATAACCTCTCCAATACTACTAATGTGTGCCTCTCATATCCTCTCCAATAGCACGAGGCACACATAACCTCTCCAATAGCATGAGGCACACATAACCTCTCCAATAGCATGAGGCACACATAACCTCTCCAATAGTACGAGGCTGACATAACCTCTCCAATAGTACGAGGCACACATAACCTCTCCAATAGCATGAGGCACACATAACCTCTCCAATAGTACGAGGCTCACATAACCTCTCCAATAATACGAGGCACACATAACCTCTCCAATAGCATGAGGCACACATAACCTCTCCAATAGTACGAGGCACACATAACCTCTCCAATAGTACGAGGCACACATAACCTCTCCAATAGTACGAGGCACACATAACCTCTCCAATAGTACGAGGCACACATAACCTCTCCAATAGTACGAGGCACACATAACCTCTCCAATAGTACGAGGCACACATAACCTCTCCAATAGTACGAGGCACACATAACCTCTCCAATAGTACGAGGCACACATAACCTCTCTAATAGCATGAGGCACACATAACCTCTCCAATAGCATGAGGCACACATAACCTCTCCAATAGCAAGAGGCACACATAACCTCTATCCGGTTACACAATAGCGGAGGCAACCTCCACCCGGTCTCCACCACACGTAACTTCCATCCAGTATGATCACAACACCTCCCAGATGATCTTTTCGAACCTTTATCAAATTAATCTGAAACAGACTAAGATAATCTCACTATTCTGATACTTAAAGTATTAAACAGTCTTTTCATGACCACAACACCTACCATATGATCTTTTCGAGCCTTTATCAAAGTAATCTGAAACAGACTAAGATAATCTCACTATTCTGATACTCCAAGTATTAAACAGTATTTTCGTGATCACAATACCCCTCATATGATCTTTTCGAGCCCTTATCAAAGTAATCTAAAACAGACTAAGATAATGTCACTATTCTGATACTCCCAGTATTAAACAGTCTTTTCAGCGTTATAATTTTTTTGTCATAGCTAGTCTTCATACGATATACTTATCCTAACGCAATCATTAGCGATCAGCAATGGACTTTTCTCGTTCAAAACAATGGATAATGTTTTTGAGACTATGAAACTGCACTAACGCTTTGTCTTATTTGCGTACTAACCGAAGCTATCATCATCATCATCATCAGTCCCATCTACCGCCCCACTGTCGGGCTCGGGCCCCCTCTCACCATGATAAGGGTAAGGCCATAATCCACCACACCGGCCAAGTGCGGGTTGGCAGTCTTCACATGTATTTCAAGAACATTCTAGGGAAATCACGCCCCCCACGATGCTCTCCCTCATCGTAAATAAGCAACAATTAACAATTTAACACGGAAACCTACTGCGTAGCAGTCTTACGGTCTTTACACTCGGCTAACCGAAGCTATGCCTTACACAAAAGCACCAGCGTTAGTTAGGCTAACCATAAGGCATTTAGCTGGTCCAACCAATAACAGTGCATGGTTTTAAACATGCAGCCGCATTATCGGCTCATTCCGTTTCTGCAAATCTGCATAACGGAAACTAGGGTCCTACAAGCCCATCACAACATCAACTAACAATGTTCTCATCCTTATGGAAATAAAGATAAGCAAACAATCATCACTGACCTGGTTCTACCTACAATGAAAACGAAAATCGCTTAAACTGATTATTAAAACACATCACAATGATAACTCAATCACTCGCTTCTACACTGATAATCGAGTTCAACAGCTTCTTCTAGAAACTCTTCTGTATCACTCCTAAACGTCCTAAACATAACTTGGAACTGGCTAAAGAAATTGGGGTATTTAATAAACATACCCAGAGCATCACATGAATTTAGAAACTCGCAGTAGGTAATTTTACTTGAATTTAACTTTACAAGTGATGCCAGCTATTAACCATAATAAGGTAACACATCAATCATTTTTATTAGTGCCATCTGTTAACATGTTAAAAAAAAACTTGTGTAGGAGCAACATCTATTTGCGCACAATAATGCGCAGGTTTAATGGTTTAACTTGAAATAACGGTACCAAAAACATCGAGATTCAATAAAACAGAACTATAAAGAGTTAAAATCTTACGTTTTTCTTAAGCTGTAATCTTAATATATAAAATCCTTGCGTTACTGACTGACTGACATACACGCTACAGCCGAAACTATTGGGTGCAAAAAGCTGAAATTTGGCATGTATGTTCCTTGGGGACCGTAGGGATGCACTAAGAAGGGATTTCCCGAAATTCCCACGGGATCGGCCAAAACGGGTAAATTTAAAAATAATGCAGGCGTAGCTGCTGGCGTCCTCTAGTCACTCGATAAAAGAATGGCGTTAGTAATATCTTTTGACTATGGGCGCTCAGGCTACACTCGAACCAACCAACTACACGTCTAAAGTTCTAACCAGCACTGTAGGTCACACGTCTACTTAAGATATAAACGGTACAATGTGTTCCACATTAAGTCAGCACGGTCAGTCACAATAGCTGAAGCACAGTCTTACATTATGAAGTTAATATGTACGATTCGATTAGTCTAACAACTTTAGACGCGAGTCTGCTATATCACAACTGTACTAGAACAATAACTACCACGTTTCACTCAAACGCACTTGCTTGGAATAGTGCAAGTTGACCTGTACGCTCAGTCTTACAGTCCATAAGGTAAGCCCGAGATAAGATGATCTATTTGTAGGCAAGCATATGATCACTAGGCTCATGATCGGGAGCCAACTACGCATGATTTACTAAGAAAATAAATAAAAACATTCGCTTTCTTTTAACCCGAGTATGAAACTCGAAACCTCCGTTCGATATCTACGCTATAGCTAAGACACGGTGGTAGCAAGCCAACCGTATGTTAACGTAAAATACAGCAATGGTCGTAATCAAGTCGTTAGTGTGAGAACTTGCCTGTTACTCAGATATAAATAAAGGACTGTTTGCTCCATAAACTTATTTATTTCGTATATTTGAATAGCTCAAACATTGGCAGCCATTGCTATTACACCGAGGCGCGGAAGAGGAAGGAAGGAAGTTGCCATAGACAATAACAAAATTCAACAGTTAGTTCTACACACAAAGTTTGTCTTTATTTAATTCTTCTTTCATGTCACAGGAAAAACGCAAAGGTCAAACAGTTTCACAGTAGAAGCTTGTTTTAACTAGAACTCCGTGTTGCGTGTAGGAATCGAACCACAACCTCAGTATGATGTGATGGCGACATCGCCACCACAATCATTATGATATTTCTAAGGTTACTAAACGTATAGAGGTATTCTACTAACCAGGAATCTTTAGCAACTACCGTCATTAACCTTTTAACCGCTTGGCTAAATATCAATTGCCGTGCCCCTAACGCGCGGCTACAAATCGATAAAATAATACCTACAATAAATAAGGAGGAGCAATCGTTGTATCGATAAAAAAAGTCAAAAAGATTTTGTTTTTATTTTAATTCAGCCTTATGGCTCCTACAAACAGGTGCGACACAAAGGAACCGCTCATGTCTTTATGTCGCGTCGCGTGTCGCGCCTGTTTGTAGGAGCCGTGTGCCTGACTTAGAACTGGTGATATTTGTTAGCAAAATAACATTATTTCTACTACATCATTGCCACAAAAATGTTCAAAAATATTATTTTTCTATATCAGATGCAGTTATGTCTGACGTCCAATTAATGCCTTCATTGTCCTCATGATCCTGAAATGACAAATTAAAATTTATTACGTAGGTACCTATATTTTTTTTTATATTCATTGGGTCAAAATTACATTTCGTAACAAATAGTAGGTATAAAACATATAACTAAATAAACGGGCAACGCCGGAGCACAGTAAGAGACAAACACGAGTGCGAGTGCCTGTCCGACTTCGTAGGTACTGTCACAGTACTTACTACCCGTAACACACGCTCGAACTTGGTACGAAAAGACCACGGATTTGAATCGCCTCCGTACCAAATCTGCCCGTCTGTAGATTAGTCCGGCGAACATAATTATTATTAATTGAGTCCGCCTCGGTCCGCTAGTTTGCAGATCGGTCGGATCGGATATGGCTTACGTGAAGCAACTGCCCGATCCGGTCGTCTGTAGCGAGAACGGATTTTGTCCGCCGGACCAACGGGTTTGGTCCGCCGGACGAGTTCGAGCGTGTGTTACGGCTATACCTTATTAAATTAATGGTATGGACAACATAGGTACAACATGGTTCCAAATTTGAACAATGAATAGGATATGTACTTAGATAAGCAAGT
Source organism: Euclidia mi (assembly GCA_944739405.2). Classification (NCBI taxonomy): domain Eukaryota; kingdom Metazoa; phylum Arthropoda; class Insecta; order Lepidoptera; family Erebidae; genus Euclidia; species Euclidia mi. The sequence continues at coordinate 1,019,052 of OX123182.2, forward strand.
AATATAATAACAGAATTACATCACTATGTTTAAAATAGGTACTATTTCGATTCATCAAGGAGTTACCTAAACCCAACGGAAGTTTTATTTAAGTATACCTACTAAAAATGTGCAACTAACATAAGAAGAAATTTAAATGGGTAGGTACTTACCTCTACTTCACTTCTTAATACTTCTGTAGATTCGAATGATTCCTCTTCGTCGTCACCTTTCTAATATTCTTATTAATTCCTCAGTAGCCGTAATTATTGAAATGTGACTATTTTATCGACAATGCACAAATATCCACGAACAACATTAATGGAACTTTCCATTCGTTTGATTTGCTTGTGACGTAGGCAGCGGTCGTATTAATGTGACAGCCGCGCTAGACTAACTAGAGAAATATGTTGCAAGCATAGGCATCTAGGGATGGCAACTAACGTCAAATGTTGGCATTATACAAAGATCCTCAGTGATATTTTTCTTATGAATAGTAAGGAAAAGAATAAATAACACAAGGCAATATGTTGAATTTAACTTTATTTAGTATGACAATGTTTATTTTATGCTGAATGATGCATTGCACCTGATTAGGCCTCGCGCGCACTAGCGATTAAAGTTGGCCGATAGTTTGATCGGTCAGTCGGATCAGTACAGAGTTATATGGCAGTGCGCGCACTTGATCAAATCTTCAAGTCGGCCAACTTTAATCGCTAGTGCGCGCGAGGCCTTATTTAACTGTGTTTTATTTCGTTTTTAAAATGCGCATTGCATTGTATCCCATCCCTATGGTCATATTTATGCGACACGCGCGATAGACAACGAAGAAAAGTGCAAGCTGCCAATTACTATTTTTGTTTAAGTATTTTCAATGCTTAGAGCTATGACACATAATTTTAAGTAGTTGTTATAAGTAATAGCTCTATTTAATAATAGTTTTAGTTGTACCACACAGTTAATAGGACGAAAATAGAACGAAAAACTCATGTATGTTCTCTGTCGCAGAAATACGACACAAGCGGTAGGGACACGGAAATATGTGTCGCATATATGCGACACAAGCGGTTAAAGGGTTAAAACTTGCAGCACAAAAAATCAGACAAAATACACCACGGTTATAACAGCGTTAGTAGTTGCCTTCGCTCGCATCCACATCTCGTTTCTCAGGATCGGAGTCCGGTAAACGAAAGCCATGTAGTAGTTATTTTCATGGCTTCTATCAGCGACAGAAAATTGCGGTTCTTTAGTTCCAACAGACCCAGCAATTTTTCGTTTCTAGCGTCTTCATTCTGAACATGCGGGTAGTTGTAGTCCAATCCCACGCATACAGAAGTTGGCACTCGTTGAGATGGTTGTAGTGTGTAAGCAAACTTATGTCTTCATAAACCTGTTTAAATACGTGTGTTATTGAATAAACAGAGCATTCGTAATCCAGCAGTCAGATTGTTTCATTCTCGTAAATCCCAACCTTTTACATGGCGACCCTGCCATGGGCGTCGGGTTGCGGAATGCGGTCGCGAATTACATACTATCGGCACCTTCTGTGTAACGCGTGAGAATTACATTTATGAACTGTTCTCAAACTGTTGTGCTGAACAGATTTTTTTTTACAATGTGCAATTCGAATACACCAAAAAGAGAAGACGTAATAATCAACCAAAATGGAATTGGGTCTACAAATGCAGCTACAACCGAACAATGGCAATTCCATTTATCAGCGATTAGTATTGTAATGATGATAATCCTCAGCTTGGTACTAATTCTGGCCGTGTATTTTTTATACAAATGCTACAAGAGCTGCCATCATACGTGGATAAATGACCAGATTATTCGCCAGACTCTGAGAAGGTCATTTGCCTTGCGTGGACATAGAGATACGGACGGAGTCGGGTCTTCGGTGTATTCCCATACACCGAAGACCCGACTCCGTCCGTCCGCGGTGTCCTTCGTGTGGCGCCGGGTGTTCAGCGTGCACAGCCGGGCCTAGCAGGCCTATCCTGTCTCCAGACGACTTCCCAACGAAGAAGAATGTTCAATAGACTTATACGGTAACGGTAACCTCGGTAAAGTGACGAATAAAGTGTTCCGTTGTGCGCGTAAAAAGAGTGAAGTGTGCGTAAAAGCAATGTGTGGTTCGTGTAAAGGTAAAGCGCTATTATAAAAATATGCGTTATAGTATGGTAATACAATTCATGTATTTTTCCTTATTCTTTAGTTTTAAGTATGCGCGTTATATTTTTCGATTTGAAAATGACAAATTATGGCTTATGAGCTCCATGACATATATGAGAAATTGAAGTTAATCAAAGAAAGCCTAACTAAACTTAGTTATGATAAAAGAACACCAGATCGCTTAAGAAATAAGTTTAAGGAAGCTACTATTTTGTATGATAGTTATTCTATTTTAATGCCAAGTATTAAAAAATAAATTAATGAGAAAGTTTTTAGTGCAGATTGTTTATTATTAATTAAGTCTCGTTGTGATAAGATTACTGAAATATATTCTCAAATCAATGCATTTTGTAATAAGTTACCCGTACGCGTAACTGATAACAGTAGTAGTTGTGAAACATTAGGTTCATCATCTACCAATATGGCATCTAAAATAGAATTTAATTTAAAAACGGCCTTAAGCTTACTGCCGCTTATGAACAACGAAGAACCAACTACACGTCAATTAATTGATGGAATCGAGTACTACAGTTCCAGTTTAAAAACTGAACAATGTAAATTAAGCCTCATTAACTTTGTTCTAAAGAATCGTCTTTCGCAAACCGCTAAATTAAAGCTAAAATCTTCTTACGACAACGTAGATGAGTTATTATTAGATATGCGTACAACTCTTTTGCCCAAAAAAAGTTATGTCGCCTTGCAAAATAAGCTCCAATGTCTGCGGCAAGACCAAAGGTCTATTGACGATTATGGGAGAGAAGTGACAGAGTTACTAATGGATTTGACTATCGCGCAAGCGGTCGGCAAAACGGAAAATCTTAAGATTTTGCAACCTTTAAATGAAAAACAGGCTATTAAACGTTTTGCTGGCGGATTGCGCAATAGACGTCTCAGTACCATAATAGCGGCTCAAAGATTTGACAACTTAAAGGATGCTATTCAGGCAGCGATCGATGAGGAGACTATTGCAATGCCATCTCAGTCTGGAGATATTTTAAGTTTCAATAAAAAACGTAATAATTATTTTCAAGGTCCACATTATAACCGAGGTTATTACAATTCTGGGTTCACGCGCCAGCCCCGAGGTACTTCTTCTTGGAATAGCAGGCCTAACCCACCAAGAACCCACCGTGGTGCTACTTTCTACCGCGGGCGTGGACGAGGTTTTCAGAATTATATTCAAGGTCAGTCTACACCACACCGAGGTACGTACTCTTCTCGGTTTGTTAATAACAGGTTCAGTAACTATGGAGGTCACCAAGGGCCTCGGCGAAATGCAAATATACAAATGCTGACTAATGAGCCAGCCAAGACCAATGCATCTGAGGACCAGAGTAAATTTTTTCGTCAATAATGGGTTTATATGTGCAAGTGATAGTACTTGTTGCATTAATTTCTATATAGATAAATATAGCTATTCATTTTTAATCGACACCGGTGCTTCTATTTGTGCTATAAAACATAAACATGTTGTCGAATTGAATATACCTATCCATAAAGAAAGCATTAAGATAAGCGGCATCGGAGGCACAATAGATGCAATCGGATATGTTTATTTAACACTATTTAAGCATAAGTTTTATGTTTTTAATTCTTTGCCTTGTAAGGCACATGCTATTTTAGGACAAGATTTTTTGACGAAATATAATGCTGTATTGAATCTTAATTATTCAACTTTGACATTAAATAGTAACTTAAATGAAAGGGTTATTTTGCCTTTAAAATCACAGATAAAAAATAATCCCCATTGCTTTACTTTGCCGCCAAGGTCCGAATCAATTCGTTATATACCAACTAGTCTTACCGAGGAGTGTATTGTTTGTTCATCCGAATTACGAGAAGGTATATTCATTGCCAGTGTATTAGTTAAACCTATAGACGGTATGATACCTATTTTAATCTTAAATACGAGTGAAAATAAGGTTCACCTTGATAATATCCAACCAAATATAAAGAATATTAGTGACTTTCACGTGTGTAATTTCGATAAATGTAAAAACTTGGATGCAGTTCGCGTGAAAAAATTATTTAGCTTATTAAATTTAACACATTTGAACAATGAAGAGCAAATAACAATTGAGAATATTTGTGCGAAGTTTTCGGATATATTTTTATTGCCTGGAGACAAATTGACTACCACAAATATCTATAAACATCAAATTACTTTAAAATCAAATGTTCAGCCGGTATTTAGTAAACCATATAGGATACCATATTCGCAAAAACGGGAAGTAAACGAGCAAATTAGTAAAATGTTACAAGACGGTATTATTGAACCATGCCAGTCTGAGTGGTCAAGTCCATTATTATTAGTTCCAAAAAAACTAGATAATTCAGGTAATAATAGTTGGCGTTTAGTAATAGATTACAGAAAGTTAAATAACTGCATACAAGATGATAAATTTCCTCTTCCAAATATAACTGAAATTTTGGATTCTCTTTCGGGTTCTATATACTTTTCTACTCTTGACCTTTCTAATGGATTTTATCAATGTGACCTTGACCTTGAAAGTCGTAAATATACTGCGTTTTGTTCTGAGCAATATAAAGTATCGGAAAATAACAACATAGGTAATAAATGTACTGCTTCCATGTCAGGACAGTACCAAATGACAAGAATGCCCATGGGATTAAAAACAAGCCCTAATGCTTTTTCAAAAATGATGACTATTGCAATGTCAGGTTTGACATACGAGAAATGTCTCGTGTATTTAGATGACCTTGTTATTTTTGGGAAAAGCCTTGAACATCATAATAAAAACCTCATAGATGTGTTTACTAGATTACGTCAAGTCAATTTAAAGTTAAACCCGTATAAATGTAGCTTCTTAAAGAAAGATATATTATACTTAGGACATGTTATATCAGGTGAAGGTGTCCTCCCCGACCCTGAAAAGATTCGGGTGTTGAGTAATTGGCCAATTCCGAAAAATATACAAGAGGTAATCAGGTTTGTAGCATTTGCTAACTACTATCGGAAGTTCATTAAAAATTTTGCACATATAGCTCATCCTTTAATTCGGTTGACGAAGAAAAATACACCATTTATTTGGGATCAAAATTGTCAAACTGCATTTACAACTTTAAAAAACATAATTTCATCCCCGCCTGTACTTCAGTATCCAATTTTTTCACCAGATCATAAATTTATATTACAAACTGATGCCTCGCAGTACTCATTGGGTGCTGTTTTATGCAATTCGAATGGCAAACCTATTGCGTTTGCAAGTAGGAATCTAAATAAAGCAGAACGTAATTATCCCACAGTGGAAAAAGAGCTGTTGGCGATAGTATGGGGCGTAAAACATTTTCGTCCGTATTTGTATGGTCGAACTTTTATAATTGAAACGGATCATAAACCTCTTATTTATTTATTTGGAATGCGAGATCCATCGAGCCGACTCATGAAATTTAGACTTTTACTTGAGGAATATGATTTTATCGTAGAGTATATAAAAGGTTCAACAAATATTCCAGCTGACACAATGTCACGTATGCCTATTACATCGACAGACTTAAAAACTATGCATGAAAGCGTTATCAACATTATGACGCGTTCGCGATATAAAAAAGACCTCGAGTCACAGGGTTCTCCGAGTGCTATGCCTTCTACTGACGATTGGCCTGCGCAACCAAGAGTTGTAGAAATACATAGTAAACCGAGGATGTCTGTAGAACTTAAATTTATTGACTATTATAAGCTAAATAATCTACGTAGATCGAATGAAATTGACTTAGAAAATAATATGTTTTGCTATTCGTCATCGAAAATGACTTTGTTTATTAATCCAGTATCCCAATCACAATTGACGCCAAGCGCCTTTGCGAGGGAACTGAGAAGTTTTTGTAATAAAATAAACGTGCACGAATTAATTTTTGTAAGAGATAAATATTATGATGACTTTATAAAAAAGTTAGTTATAGAAATAAAGTCGTATGCACATTGGTCCGGACCGCGATTGAGTATCTTAAACGATGTAAAAATAATTAATGACAAAGACGACCGAAAAGTAATATTAAATTATTTTCATCTTTTACCAACGAGTGGCCACGCTGGTATAAGAAGAATGTACAATAATATCAAGAAATATTACTTTTGGCCAGGTCTTGAACGTGACGTAAAGGAATTTATAAAGAAATGTGATAAGTGTCAGGAACAAAAACATAGTTCTCATAATGTTCGAGAGCCTTTAGTTGTTACAACCACTGCCAGTTCGGCAATGGAAAAAGTTTTTCTAGACGTAGTGGGTCCTTTGGATAGAGACGATTACAACTACTCATATATTTTAACTATTCAATGTGAGTTGAGTAATTACGTGGAAGCTTATCCTATGATGTCTAAAGGTTCAGAAGAGATAGCAAAAAACTTTGTCAACAATTTCATACTTCGTTTTGGCATTCCAGCTAGAGTCGCAACCGATAGAGGTACCGAATTTTTGTCTTCCGTTTTCAAGGAAACCTGTAAATTACTTAATATAAGTACATTGAATTCCACTGCATACCACCACGAAACGATTGGATCTTTGGAAAATTCACATAAAAATTTAGGTAATTTTTTAAGAATTCACACAATTAACCATTCAGGTTCATGGAGTACATGGTTACCCTTTTGGTGTTTCGCCTTTAACACGTCAGTTCATACTGCTACTAAATTTACGCCGTTTGAACTTGTATTTGGCAAAAAATGCAATATTCCATCCAATTTAATTCAAACAGTAGATCCTCTCTATAACTATGATAATTATCCGCTAGAGCTAAAATACAGATTACAAACATCGCATAAAGAAGCTTATCAAAATTTATTACAAAGTAAATTCCTTAGAAAACAGCAACATGACCTAAGGTGTAATCCTATTACATATAAGACAAACGACTTAGTGCTAGTGAAAAATGAGACTGGGAACAAACTCCAAAGTATTTATAACGGGCCTTATGTAGTTATCAAAGATGTTGCACCTAATGTTGAAATATTAAAAGACAATGGAAAGATAGACACTGTTCATAAGAACCGAACTAAGTTATACCATTCCTAAAATTTTATAGGTACCAATACAAATGTACCTTTACTATAATTATTGTAAAATGCATTGTATTTGCATGTAATTGTGTTTATTCTTATATCAAATATACTATAGATTTTTATACCCTTTTATATTATTTTATACATGTTTTTATACAATAAATGTACTAGTTAAGATAATTAATAAAAGTTATAGATAAACTTATAAACATGTTTGATCAATGATGATATATTGTAGTGTGTAAGGTTAACCGATTTGCTTTATATAAGTAAATAAAATAATACTATTATATTATTTTATTTTTTCCTTTCGGGAAAGGTGTAGTGTGTAAGCAAACTTATGTCTTTATAAACCTGTTTAAATACGTGTGTTATTGAATAAACAGAGCATTCGTAATCCAGCAGTCAGATTGTTTCATTCTCGTAAATCCCAACCTTTTACATGGTGTTTCACGAATCACACACAACACTGAGTTTAGATAGCCTAGAACGCGTGCCACGCCCACTTCTGAACTATTATAAAATTAAACACTTCCAGTAGAATCACTTAGTAAATTTTATTTGTTCACTTTTACACTTTGTAGGATTGCACTGATTTACAACTATCAACCACCAAATAACTTGCGCTAGACGTCTTTACTTTTCGAAGACCCAAACGATTGCTCTGTCGCCTCATTTATCTGACAAGCTAAAATATTCTCGCACTCTAAACGGAAATTACAAGTTCATAAGCGACAGCCAACCGAAATGCAGCAAATAACGTCCATCACAACCTATTTACAAAATTGCTTGATTAATCGAGTAATAATAATTTAAACTAAATATTTAGATATAACCAATTATTTACTGATTTGTTTATAGATCTATTTTTAGCTGGAAATTATACTTTTGATTAATGTGGCCATAACTACTAGCGCCATCTGTTTGTAGCAGTCGAATCCACAGAAATAAATAGTAATAGAATGGTGAATGTCACGTCATCGCATACATTTCGCGCGTGCCACATTTCAGCAAGCCCCGCCCACAGTGACGTATTGATAGTGAGGGGACACTAAGGAATAATTATCGATGTGTTGAGAGCTGTGGAAAATGAAATTATGTTATTGTTTATATAAGATGTTTTATTATAAATAGTTTGGTTAAAGTATACCTACTGTTATAAAAATAAAACGTATTTATTTAGTTAAAAATCTGTATTGAAATCTTACAAAACTTTTGACTATATTATAGAATATCTATACTAATATAATAAAGTGGAAGAGTTTGTTTGTTTGAACGCGCTAATCTCAGGAACTACCGGTCGGATTTGAAAAATTCTTTTTGTATACTATAGTCTAGTTATTCCGGAAGGCTATAGGCTATATAACATAACGCTTCGACCCTTTTTGGCCGGGCAAAAGGCTAAAAGATAATGTCGGCTAATCTGAGGAACTAGCTGTCGGATTTTAAAAATTGTTATTGCCTATGATAGCCCAATTATTCCGAAAGGCTATAGGCTATATAAAATTACGCCACAACTTTTAGGGGCCAGACAAAAATAATAAATTGGTCAAACGAGAAGGGGGGGGGGGGGGGAGGGTTGGGTCAAAGGCAAAAAAGGCTTAACGAATAGGATACAATCTATATGGCTATCGTTTTCGAGATTTTCGGGACGCTGACTAAATAATATGAAATTTATTTAGTGATCCAAGATGCCGGACGGGATATCAAAGATGGCGGATGAGAAAATTTTAAAAATCAATATGGGTGTCGCCTTCGATATTTTAAGGGGTGGGGAATCGAAATACAACATCTATTTCGTGATCAAAGATGGCGGATGGGAAATCAAAGATGGCGGATGGGAAAATAAAAAAATATAATATTGGTATCGTCTGCGATGTTAAAAGGGATGGAGAATTCAAACACAACATCTGTTTCGTGATCCAAGGTGGTGGATAGGAAATTAAAGATGGCGGACGGGATTTTTTAAAAGTCGATATGGGTATCGTCTCCGATATTTTAAGGAGTGGGAAATTCAAAAACACCATCTATATCGTGATCAAAGTTGGTGGAAGGGATTTTTTTAGAAAATCAATATGGGTATCGTCTCCGATGATTTAAGGGATGGAGAATCCAAATACAAAATCTATTTCGTGATCAACGATGACGGATAGGAAATTAAAGATGGCGGACGGGATTTTTTTTAAAGTCGATATGGGTATCGTCTCCGATATTTTAAGGAATGGGAAATTCAAAAACACCATCTATTTCGTGATCAAAGATGGTGGATGGGAATTTTTAAAAAATCAATATGGGTATCGTCTCCGATGTTTAAAAGGATGGGGAATCCAAGAACACCATCTATTTTGTGATCAAAGATGTCCCGTCCGCCATCTTGGGTTCCCAAATAGATGTCATTTTCGTGACCAGTATCCATAAAAACCCCGAAAATGATACCTATATTAATTTTATTAAAAATACCCCGTCCGTCATCTTGGATTCCCAAATAGATGTCATTTTCGTGACCAGAATCCATAAAAACCCCGAAAATGATACCCATATTAACTTTTTTTTAAATGTCCCGTCCGCCATCTTGAATTCTCAAATAGATGTCATTTTCGTGACCATTATCCATAAAAACCCCGAAAATGATACCCATATTAATTTTATTAAAAATGTTTCGTCCGCCATCTTGGATTCTCAAATAGTTGTCATTTTCGTGATCAGAAAGCATGAACATGATGCTTGCTTTCTATAAGAGAGAGAGAGAGAGACACAGACAGAGAAACATGCGCGCGCCGCACGGCTTACAATAGCTTACTATATCAAAAAATTTCGTTTCGCAACGCGCGATAAGGAAGTTCGTTCCAATATTATCAAACGTATTGATATCGACATAATAATTAATTCGAATTAATATTCATTTTATTTATCGATAAATTTAAAACGTAACCATAAACCGAACGTCAATCCCTAGCGCGCGCTGACCAATCACAGCTATTTATTTGACCCGTGGCCCCTGATTTGTTATTGTTTTTGGCATCTTGTGAATATCGCGTATCTCGCCGTACATTGCGTGTTTATTTCATAAATATGTCAACAAGTATCGTATAATTCAAGCAATGGAAATTTAACATAACGAAGAAATGAACGATGATGTTCTTATTAGACAAACATGGTAAAAGTAGCCCACTTGGTTTGAATCTCAATAATCTTAAGTTTTACTCAATTTTAATACTTACTGGTGATATAAAATGCCTCCCTTTCCCATATTTTTGCATCACTTTTATTTTTACAATTGGAAACTGCACAATATGGCATATTCGTAACAAATTTAATGTTTTTTTATCTCCTGAGCGCGCGAACGGGAGACGCCATCCGTAATGCGAACGCGTTTGAAAACACATGCGCTATAGTGCAATAGTTTGGCACGCGCGCCACGCCCGTGTCACCATTCTATTACTATTTATTTCTGTGGTCGAATCGTTTAAAAATGTTTCATAAATACAATTTAATTGTGAAACTCATTACAATAGAATGTTAAGTAATGTGCACATAATCCTCCTAGCGTTATCCCAGCCTCAACCTGGGGTCCGCTTTCTAGTCTAACCGGATTTGGCGGAATATTAGCTTTTCCACGGAGCGACTGCCTGTCTGACCTCCGCAACCCGAAGGGATAGCGATATTCCATGGTTTAGAATAGTGTCAGTTTATTTTAGAGGTACTGACGCCTTATAACGACTGTCAAAGATCTTCATGACAGCCGGGACCGACGGCTTAACGTGCTCTCCGAGGCACGAGACAAGCGATAATTAACAAGTAAGTAATGTGCACATATATTCAGTTAATAAATTTATTTTTATTTGATGACAAAACGAAAAATAAGGCAGCCAATTTTTTTTTAATGTTAGCTGAAGCATTATTCATAAAGTATCTAAGTTTAGTAATATAATTCATCATCATCCTATTACTGTCACAGTTTTGATCCAAGACCCATGCTTTAGAGCACAGGCATGCTATGTTTATGTTTAATAATAAAAACTTGTATAATATGAATAATTTAGCACTGGTGAATAAAAAATAATATTAATTTAAGTTTAACCCGGCAAATATAAAAAAGCTAACTATAGGTAATGCTTGAACAAAGTGACAGTAGCTACCTCCAAACCAGCTTCTTCCACATTTAGACCTGTAGCGCCCTGAATCCCAACATTGGCGAGGACTCGCTGCTCCAGGTCTGATAGCACCAGCGTGCATGCAGGGCCACCACCAGTGCCTCTAGCTGCTTGGTTAATTTTTGCAGCTTTCGAGTGATTTAAAAAACCACACCAAGAGGAAACCAGCTTTTCTCTTGGTGTGTTTTTTTAAATCACTCCACACCTAAAATTACGTGTGATAAAGTTGCATTATACGTTTGTAGGTAATCAAAATATATAACAAAATACGTATACCCAAGTTCATCTTATATCAATAATCTATCAGATCTATACTGCAACATAATTTCGAACCTTGGTTTTGAAGAACCGGTGGCATCTAAGTTGAGGGCTTTCGTTAGCTCCGTCCACAACCGGTGAGTCCTCTGCCTGCCCTCAGGCCCTGCAGCAGGCTTATTTAAGTCCCCATTTCTAAAAACATAGTTTAAAAATGACCCTGAAGTTAGCAGACAGCAGACAAAATAAAATTTCAGATAGGGATATCTACTAGCAAAATTAAGTTCTTGAAGTTTACCAAATTAAAAATTGTTTGTCGTTGATTTACCTATTATATATTACCTAGGTGATAATACGCAAATATTTTTTTAACAAAACAAGAAAAATATATAATAAATATTAAATTTCGGGAAACTCTCACCGTGTTTCCTCTCTTTCATAAATCTGAAACTTTCAAATTTAGTTTATTGTTGGATTAAAAAAAGGTGATTTCAGTTATTTTCTTTAATTTTGTCTTAGGGCATTCTGGGACATATATCTGCGAGTAAAATTAGAATTATTAAAAAAAAGATGTCACGTTTTCGTCTTTAAAAGATCTAAAGGTGATATTTTTTTTATTTTAAATTTGTTGTTCAGGTCGTTAAATATCTTTATTTTTTATTTTTTTTGACATTTTGATGGCGGATATCAAAGTTAAAAATAATTAAAATCAAAATAAAAAAATGACATTTCTTCATTTTTCTAAAATCTAGACATGATTTATCCAAGATTTTCTATTTTATTGAATATCCTTATCTGTAGACTTTTTTGAAATGCTGGTCGGAATATCAAAATAAAAAATGATAAGAATCACAAAAAGCAAAGGTTTTTGTTTTCATATTTCAAAAATCTGAAGATGATTTTTTTCAGATATAATTTTTTTTCATTTGTTCATTAAATATTTTCTATGTTTCAGCTTTTATATTTATTTTGACGGATGTTATGAAGTAAAACATGAAATATTTGTCTTTTCTTAAATTTAAAAAAAATATTTATGATGTAGGCCAATTGGAAGTAATTAGCCATGGCTGTGGTAGATTAGGATCGATGATTAAGGTAAGTATTAGGTATGTAAAATGATAAGAGTAAAATAAGGGAGAAAAAAAAATCAGAATATGTTTCAGAAACTTTTAATTATGAATCTTCCATGAACCATTTTTTACATAAATCACAGTTGTATTTATAATTATCACTTTGAATCTCCTCATAAGTTTTCTTCAAATGTTTGAGACAACTGATATGTACCTTTGACAGCTTTCACATAAAACCCTTTTTTTTTTCTAAATATTCCTTGTCCACATACGAGACACAAATCGGAAACATCTAATGAATTTTCAAGGCATTTAATCTTTAATTGCTCTCTATACTCGTTGGGGTTAAAGGAGAATGACCAAAAGTGGTCTAGGAATGTTTCATGTAACAAAACCAAAATAATATAGAAATTATTTTCTTGTTTTTTACAACCTTTTGACTTCAGGCATTTTATTTTCGTATCCGGAATTATGACTTAAAAATAAACAGTAAATAAAAAATAGCTACGCAACTACGCATTATTTCCGTATAAAGTCTTAGTATTGACGTTCCGTTCTCTCTATTTGTACGAACTATGTAAGTAATAATAATAATAAAACCCCTCTGGGGCAGTCGTTATCTCACTATGAGACTAACGCAAACTCAGAGGGCAGAGTAACAGCTTTCAAACATCACCTCATCTTGTGATATAAACAAAAAATGTATTACAAGATGATAAGAAAGCTTACAAACCGCAGGGCAGCTTTGTGGCGAGCTGAATGTGTGTGGCGACACTGCGGTCCCGAATGCTTCGGAGAGTCGGTCAGGGCCTCGTCTCCGGCTTGCCTTTACTGGCTGGTTGGAGTGGATGCCCAAGAGCGCCCGCAGGACTCAACTCTGACTTGCCTTGGTCGGCCGGTCAGAGGGAAGCCGCAAGAGCTATTAGCTGGGGTGTAGGTGTCATTTTCAACTACGGGGAAACCCGCTCCGGGTCTCCGTTGTCACGAGACCCGTGATGGCGAAACCGGTGCCGCACCGCTCGACACCCCTAGCCACTCGCACCGGTGTTGCCCTCTGGCTGCCTTTAGGGCAGACTTTGCTTGCCTTGGCGGCTAATAAGAGAGGGCCCTCCAGTGAGTTGGCGAGTCACCACCTGCCTCGCGGATGGATGCTATAAGAGTATCAGGGAGGTGCCGTCTGTAATCCATAGTTTTTATCATACCGGTCCATTAATCACCCATCCTCATAACCTTATTCTAGTAGATTCCACATTCAAGCAATAGTTCTGCACGTGCTGCGGCTAGTCCATAGCTGTACTTAATAGTGCAGTTGTGGAGGCTCCGCTGCACGTGTCCCATCACATTTTAGATTAAAACTCTCTATGGGCCTCTGCACGTTGGATCCATATCCCCGTGTAAGCCTACCAAAGGTCCGGTTATTCTTTTAATACCAAATGTTAGAAGAATAACCGTGTAAAGAGAAACATAATAATAATAATATTCTACCACATACACACATCACCATCTAGTCCCAAGCTAAGCAGAGCTTGTGTTATGGGTACTAGATAATGGATAAACATACATATATATATATTTTTTGTAAATACATACATATTATTCATAGAAACACCCAGACCAAGACAAACATCCATGTTCATGCACACAAATGTTTGACTTGAGCGGGAATCGAACCCGCGACCTTCGGCGTAGCAGTCGTTTACACTCCCGCTGCGCCAACCGGTCGCCAATCAAGTATGAGCCTTTAGAAAAAAACTTCGCAGGAATAATATGAAATTCATAAATAGATAAATATTCAGTAACATAATTACGTTTTAAAATATGTATATTTAATTAATATTTTATAGCTTTGCTATAATAATAATTATTATTTTTGTTTTCCGTCTCACGCAGACTGTTAAGCCAGATGACAACCGGCGTCGACGACCGGCACTGATCGGCCATTACTGTTTATGTGTTGATTGAGAATATTCATTGCGATAAACTCTCCATATAAATAGTAATACTTATGAAATTCCGTTTGAGTTTTTATTTTAAGGACATCAAAACCTACCGTTGAAAGGAGAATGATCATCTATGTATGGAAATCCGTCTCAAGTTGTTGTACAATAATTCTTTATTTATTATAGACTACACATTATATATTATCAAATAAAATTATTCATTATCCTACAAATACCCGGGTTTTTAAGTAATTTAACAAAAACTGAGATAACCTAAAATTATGTTTTAAACCTACTCGCAACTTAAAACAGTTTTGGTTTTAACTGTTTTTGTTGATTATCATCAACTTACAAAAGAAAAAACAATGTTCGTTAAAAACAAAATAAGTTACCTACTAGCTGCTATTTGGAAAACAAACAATATTCATAACCAACTTATTGATTGAGTTCATATGACGACATCAAAATAAAACAACAACTGAGAGGTTTAGTATTTATTATTAGCATTGTCTCCGAGGTATACAGATAATAAGGTCATAATAATGAATATAACTAACAGACTTTTCCTATAGTTATTATTTAATATTGTTACGCCATCTATCGGTGAATGTATCGGTGGTTTAAAGGTAATTCAGCTACTCTGTACTAGATGGCGTTGCTGTATCGACTGTTCGAGATTATTTCGACAGTTTTGTAGAAGCATCTAGAATGCGCTAGTGATGTTATCCGGCCAGTATAAATAGAGCGCGAGCGCGCGAGACAGACAGTAACAATTGAATATCGAAGCGATAAACAAGAAGCGAAGGGAAGTAATTCGAAAGTGTTTAGTGGTGTTTTTATTAGTGTTGAGAATTAAGTGTGAAATAAGTGTGTTTTTACTAGTTGTGTAAATAAGTGTGTATAGTGTTTGTGTATAAATAAAGTTCAGTTTAAGTGGCATAGTGAGTTATAATTTATCGTCGAACCCCAGCTCGTAACAATATAAAGACAAGTATGTACATGTAGCAGTGCTCTACATATTTAACATGAAAATCAGCAGAGTTGTACCAATTAATTACCTTATTTTATTCCTCATACTCAATAAAATAATCGTCTAAATACGAAGCTGGAGCACTTATATCATTATAGCGCCCCCAGCTCAAGAACCAAACTATCGTCATGACATGAGCGCAACAACCTACAGTTCTTTTCCCAACCAGGCAGCTGCACGAGTAGCCGACTATTGCATTTAATGTATTAGCCACGGCATCATAATTGCTAATTAATAAATATGTAAAATAGGTGCGACTACTAACGTGTCTCGATTTAATTCTGCCTCTCAACAGGTAATTATTTTGTCCCAAAATCACAGGTATATCAACCTCAACCTCATTATTCACTTCCACATAATAAGTGCCAGTTCGCCTGACATGTTCCCTATAATATGATCTAGCTTGTTTAAGCTGGTAGGTACCCAGAGCAAATTGCTTCAAATAGCTTATTGAAAGTTGTGGAAACCTAGTTAAATGTGGATTATCATGATCAATCATTTGAAAATTCGCTCTCCTTCTATTGAGGTTTTCTCGTTCAACATAAACTGCTAAATAGTTTTCAAGTGAAAGCCTATTTCTTGCTATTCTTACATACTCTGCAGCCTCTGGTGGATCCTGAATGGGTGTATGGAACTTGTTAGTTAGTGCACAACAAATTCTGAAGTCATCCTTTAAATGCAAAGCAGCACGATTATTAAATACATGTCGAAAGAGTCTATAGTCCCCTTTAATTCTGCCATTAACAATTTCTACAACCCAGCGACACATGGTTACAAAACGAGACTGATTTGCTTGTTGGGTTGTCAACTGATGTTCATTCTCAAGTAATGATTCTGGCATGTGAGTCACGAAGCCACAATCTTGTAATTCACGTATTACATCCCTGAATCCTCTGTCAAGTATGAAAATATCACCAGATCGGAAAAATGATCTTAGACCAGATTCCTCATTATGAAGGTTTCAACTAGTAATCATAGCATCATTAGTGGTAGCTTTATAGGGCCCTAAACATTCAACAATGTGACCATCACAACAAACTATCATAAATGGTTTAACTGGATTATACAGTTTCTGCAAACTATAAGTTTGTTTTTGAAATAAATAATTAGAGCTACTTTGCATAAATACATAAGTTGCATCAGTGCATCACACATAACACACGGTTTTGTATTGGGAGGTAAATGAGGATTACCAAATAATCCTTCTGGTATTATTCTATTTCTAGAAGCTACATCTTCTATGGTTAAATGATTAAATCCCAAATGAACCGGTACAAAATGTGTAGTTAGACAATCTCTAGTTGCATTCATCCAGCGCTCTAAGGTAGGACGAGATTTCTCAAATAGTGTTGCCAATCTTTCATTGCCATCACCTGTTCTCAGTTTAACTAAATACATGCACAAAGCTAAAGTGGAATTAGGTACACAGTGTGATAGACTTGGGATAGAATTCAATAAATCATAAAATTGATTAGAAGTCATACCTAACCAATAATGACATAAATATGCTGACATAATTGCAATATTCGTAAAATCAATGTGATATTTGGCAGCTCGCTGAAACATATTTAAAATGTTGTCAAACTGTGGACCAGTAAAATCTTTTAGCCGGGAGGTTAATTCCTGCCAATGGCCATGATTTAAATGATAATTACATATTCGTGCTCCTGCTGGAATATAGAATTTATGATTTAAAAGTAAAAGATCTTTTATAGCCGCAGGTATAAGTAAACGTTCGGATTCAAAACAGTCAACAAATATACAATGACTAGCTGTATTAGCAGCACGCCTGTACACTGAAGATGTTATT
This sequence comes from Euclidia mi, assembly GCA_944739405.2. NCBI lineage: Eukaryota > Metazoa > Arthropoda > Insecta > Lepidoptera > Erebidae > Euclidia > Euclidia mi. Next base: position 1,036,485 of record OX123182.2, read on the forward strand.
TTATCTCTTGCTGGATTGAAGGATGCCAGACATGTTGTGGAAGGGGTGGTGGTGCAGGTACCTACATTATAATCTCCACTCATTTCACATCTGGCAGAATGGGGCGATTGGTATCATGTTGATCTTGACGTCTCACTTCTCTGTAAGCTGACATCCAACAAGCACCACATACTCTTTCTAATCTAGAAACCTAAAACAGAAAAATAAGCATACATGTACAAATGCAATATAATTTAAATATAAAATATGCTAAAATATTGAAATTGTATGTAATATCAGCATCTATTCAATATTATAATGATTTTAAGTGAGAGAACTATAATAAGTGTTAGTCCAGTGTATATATTATGACTGCTCAAAGTCATTTATAAGAAGAATTATATAAATATATATAATTATAAGTAAAAATATATTTACCAAGTGCAGTGGAACATTTCTTAATATTATATTCCTTTCTTGGCGGTCAGATCTCAGAGTATATGTTCTTGATGCACGTAAAATAGATAGTCCACAAGAAAAGCATACACTTCTGTGACCAAGAGCAGGCAATGGTAAAGGACCTCCGTCATAATTAAATGTGTTTGCTCGATCTTGAAGTAATACCATACACTCTGTACAAAGTACACTTTCTGATGAAAGCTGAAATAAAAAAGAAATACTTTTTAACTCTGCTATATTTTCTAGACATACTTAACTTAGGCTATACACCAATATAAGTATAAAACTGTGCCCCGCTGTGCTATCCACATAATTATATATAAATATCCTAAAGTAAACTACTATATCTCATGAATCCTGGCTATCATATATGAAAAGATTTTTCAAAAACCCAGTAATTAAACAAATAAACAGAAAAACCCTTCCACTTTATTACAATATGTTTGGTTAGATATACAGTACACCAGTATACAACACAGTATTTTACATTGCTGTATTTACACATTCCAGTTTTATATGTACATGTAAAACTGAAATGTTCATTACTTTAAGATTAACAAGATTCAATTGAACAATCAATAAACCATTCAGACTTAATGAGATGGCGCTCTGACCATAAAATAATAGGTACATAATGTTTGATTTATTAACGATTTACTCACTAACGATAATAAATACCTGTGTAATTAACATTTCTTCACTAATCATAGTGACTTGTGTTATAGTGTGATAGGACGTTAGTCAGTTAGTCAAAAGTACAAGATGCTAGCATATCTGTTAGTCAAGAAGTAGGAATGAAACTTACCTCGGTAGGAGTTAAAAAAAATGAATAATTAATGTTAAACAACTTTAATTACTGACTACAAGAAAACATCAAATTAGTTTAACAAACTATTCGCACGAATCTCATGTTTAATAAAATATTATGAGTAAATAAAAGATGATACCTTTCAAGATTTGTTCGATGAAATAGATTACGTATATTCCGCAATTAAAACCATCCTTTTCATCTTAAGATGGATAAACCATGTTTTTTAAAAGCCAATCATCCTTGTCTAGAGTCCGGGCTAAAATTGGGTAGGTTTTAGAGAGATCAGTGGAAGCGATTAATTCATCCAGTCTTAGCCCAGGGCAAAGGTCTAACATATGGACCAAGTTTCTTGGCTCTAAGAATTAAACAATTACCTGTATCTTCACTGATGTCAGGCCTGGAACTAAGTTAGGGAAAAACAAACAAAACTAAGTTGGCCACGATAGATTGAATGAATTATCCACTTAGCTGTTCCTTCCAACTGGATGTCCTCTCCGTCTTGACACGAGGGCACGAGGCACGTTCACAGGATTCACAATTACAGTTTTACAAATGTCAATGTTCAAATCAACTTTTGCCGGGAAAACCAAAGGCGGCAGTTTATAAGAATTCACAATATAAATTCGCGAAGCTGGTTTATGTGCTTTCAAAAAGGCGATCAATTTATATCAATTACAAATCTCGCGAGACAGACCAAGACGGCGTGTTTTTTCAAGGCAAGCGGAAGTTGACAGTTCAGTGTGACCATAGTCAAAATTCACAATAGACTAAACTAAACGCTACTAAATCGATATAATCGACTTGACCTATCATAAAACTATTTCTATTTCAAACATCCACCCGCCCCGGACCGGCCTACCGGTCCGCTAATCGGTTGGTAGACGTGACAACGTTGCAACCGCTCTCCTCAGAATCGAACCGTCCACCAAGACCTCAGCAAATCGGGGAACTCCATCAGCCCCAGTTACCAAACGAAGAATGCGCCCCCTGCGCCATCTGAGTGGCGGAAGGTTAGCCTCCTTGATCAAAACGAGGTCACCAACCTTGGGTGGATCGGTCTTGTCGGTCCACTTAACGCGTTGCTGGAGTATGTGCAAATATTCCAAATTCCAGCGTTTCCAAAAGCTCTGAGTAATCTGGCGTACCAATTCAAAACGCGAGAGACGACCAGGTCTCGTATCAATATAGGGGTACTCAGGCAAGGCGACAAGTGGGCGACCAATCAAAAAATGGCCCGGCGTAAGGGCCTCCAAATCATTCGGATCTGAGGAGATCGGGCACAATGGCCGAGAGTTCAAAACGGCCTCAATCTTACAAAACACAGTTGCGAGTTCCTCAAATGTAAGGACAGATTCACCGATTGTCCTGCGCAAGTGTGTTTTGGCCGATTTTACAGCGGCCTCAAATATACCACCCCAGTGTGGGCAATTTGGTGGGGAAAACAACCAATTTATCCCACGTCGGGCAAGCCTATCACCTATATCAGCCTTGTTGGTTTCAAGAAAATTAACAACATCATTCAAATAATTATACGTGCCCTTGAAGTTAGTGCCGCAGTCAGAACGGATCAAGGAAGGCAGCCCTCTGCGGGATACAAATCTGTCAAATGTGGCTACAAACGCCTCGGTCGTAAGCGAGGAGACCAGTTCTAAGTGTACGGCCTTTGTGGAGAGACAAACAAAAACACACAAGTAGGCCTTAACAGTCTTGCTGTTTCGAAGTGTCGACGTTTTCACCAAAAAGGGACCTGCGAAGTCCGTGCCAACACCGTCAAACGTCCTGCTCTCAGTTACGCGATCTGCCGGTAAGTCTCCCATCAAGGGCTGCATGGTAGAAGCTTTGAGCTTATAGCAAGGGATGCAGCGAAAGACTACACTCCGAATAATTCTTCGGGCAGACAAAATCCAAAACTCGTGTTGCAAAATGGCCAAGAGCGCATTACAACCAGCATGCGAATTTTTAAGGTGACGGTCAGTTACCAACAAGCGTACCAAATGACCGTCCTTAGGTAACAACAGGGGGTGACGAGCCCCGTAAGGGAGGTTGGCGTTCTTGAGACGCCCTCCAACGCGCAAGAGACCCGTATCGTCCAAAAAGGGGTTCTAAGGTTGAAAGGGCTGCAAGCTTTTTAGCTTTACCAGCTTGTTGATTTCAACAAGCTGGTAAAGCTAAATGGTGTTTTAAATCGTCCACTTTTTGTGACATAAGCTTGCCCTTGGTTGCCTAAGCCTACTATAGGCCAATTCCTCCTTTCAAAGGAGAGGCCTAGTCCAGCAGTGGAAATAATCGCTTCATCTCCCTCACAATCTCCTAGTTCTGCAGAATTTCTTTTTCTTGAGGTTTGAGTCAGGTGAACTAAATTAGTTCTTGGAGTTATATATTGTCCACCCTCTATTGATTATTTCACCGACTTAGAATTGGTTTTGGAATCTTTGGGTTCAGAGTATGCACATTACGTTATCATGGGCGATTTTAACACTGACCTTTTATCCTCTCGATCCTCCCATACACTTCAGCTTCTCCACATCCTTGAATCTGCCAGTCTCCATGTGCTACCTCTTCAGGCCACTCACCACAGCTACACCTGGCTAGATTTAATTCTCACCGCTACCCCTTCCCTTGTTCCTTCCCATGGTCAGTATCCTGCTCCTGGTTTTTCCCATCATGACCTCATATTCCTTTCATATATCCTTAAACCTCCCAAATCTACACCCAAAGTCTTGCACAAGCGTTGTTTCTCTCGGATGGACGTGGACAAATTACGGCTTGACGCTTCAGTAATGGACTGGAATATCTTGTTCGCGGCAACTACAGTGGATGCCAAAGTCCAGTTCTTCAACGAGGCTGTAGTCAAATTGTACGATGTCCATGCTCCGGTTAGGAAGATCAAGTTGAAGCGTCCACCGAAACCTTGGATTACGGAGGGAATTCGAATGGCGATGAGACGTAGAGACCGAGCTTTTCGGAAATACCGAAAGAATCGGTGTGATGTGAACTGGACTTCTTTTAAGACTGCTAGGAATCGGTGTAATCAGATGATTCGTAACGCTAAACGCCGACACTTTCTTGACAACCTTGATTCCTCTTCCCCAGCTAGTATATGGAATTTTCTGGGGTCTCTTGGTATTGGTAAGCATCGTCATATAGTCTTTCCAAGGACAATCGAGTTAGACGACATTAATCGTCATTTTACCTCCACATTCTCCCTAGATCATATAACCAAGCGTCAAACCCTTAACTATATGACCGGATTAATGCGGCCAAACATTAATTATTTTAAGTTTTCTCCAGTCACGTCAGATGAAGTCAAAAAGGGTAATCCTATCTATCAAGTCCAGAGCGGTGGGATGTGACAACCTCAGTCGTCATATGATCACCGTTATTCTGGACTTTCTCCTCTCTCCCTTAACCCATATCCTTAACTTTTCTCTTGAAACCGGCCAGTTTCCTTCATTGTGGGGCAAAGCTTTCGTCCACCCACTGCCAAAGGTTTCTAATCCTTCCCTTCCTTCCCATTTCCGTCCTATCTCCATCCTCCCATTTCTATCTAAGGTGCTTGAAGCAAATATCTATAAATTTATAAACAATTGTCCGGGTGTGTATTCAAAAACAATATTTTATCTCCTCTACAATCAGGATTCAGACCCGGACATAGCTCAGTCTCAGCGTTACTTAAAGTAACTGGCGATGTGAGGGCGGGTATGGAAGACACTAAGATCACAGTGCTGGTCTTTGTTTTGGTTGCAAAGTATGCAAATAAGTTACGCAAGAAAAAATATCCTCTTTAGCAGTCGGATAAAAATTCTTGTAGTATCAGCATTGAAAATTGTAGTTCCTACAATAATATAATATCATACGATCTTTCTAAAAAATACGAAATTATGGTTCCACCGACTACAGATTTTTATTCTATTCCGTGAACTGCAATTGGCAACACTGTTAAGCACCAAGTAGGTACAAAATTTGAAGTTGAAATTTTCCGACGTAGGTACAGTTTGTAACTTAAAGGGAAATTCAGTGTTAAAAAAACAAGTACTGCAGCATATTGAATTGTGTGATTTTAACAATGCAAAGAACAAGCCCTTCTCAGTTTGAGGTCCTTGTTGAGTTTGTGGAAAGGTAAGTATTTTGTTTTTATTGTAAATGAGTCGGTACCAACCTATGATTATTTACACACAACTACATCGCTTAAAACTATGACCCTGAAGTTAGCATACAGAAGACAAAATAAAATTTCAGATAGAGATATCTACTAGCAAAATTAAGTTCTTGAAGTTTACCAAATTGAAAATTGTTTTCGACGTTTCACGTTTGTGATTTACAAATTTCAAAGTCTTGTATTAAAAAAGTTATCGTCTTATTATTAATAAAAGTGTCTGTGTTGCAGTTAAAAAATATTTTTAACAATTGACACTCAATATGAGTGATGTGTATATATGATAAACTGTGAGTTTTTGTAATTTACAAATTTTAATTTTTCGATATAAGAAGAACAATGACGTTCGATTACGAGCAACTGATAAACACATTAGTGAAAATTGTGAACAATTTTGAAGATGTGAAATTTGAACCATCAAATAATAAATTTATTTTTCCGCAAGTACTTAAGCATTATAAAATGAAAAAAAGGGAGAAATTAAAAAACTCCGATCAACTTTATTTTGGGCCTGGCGGAATAATTATGATGGTTATGTCGACAAAGGAGACCGACCACGATGTATGGGACTTTGGCCTGGGCGTGAACAATTTAAAATTGGAATTTCAATATTAATTTTCAATAGCCTAAACAAAGTAGAAAACATTATTCTTTGAAGTTTAGTACCAAGTCAATTGAATAATAAAATAAAACTCATTGTTAAAAATAAATATTTATTTTCATTATTCACTCAGTTAGCATATTTTTTTATCTTCTATATTGCCATTTGTTCACACACTCCATACTTTTTATTTCTTATCGGCTAATAGCTATGACTAATAGGAGCGGAGTAGCACAAAGTCGCTTACAAAAGCTAGTTAATCATATGATTACTTACTTCATGTGGGTAAATCCGTTGTATAATAACACTTCTGATATGTCGCTCACGTTCTGTATCACTATTGAGGCTGTGAGACCTAATTCTCATCAGCGAAGTTCTACAGCAGACACATATTTGCCTGTGATGACCTGAATCAGAACTCGCAGCTTCTTGTTATAGGTTTGTGATTTGTGGCATACGGGATATGTTTAATGCCACAGTCCAACAAGAATGACATATGTATTGGCTATGAGCCTCGATCTGTTGACAAACCAAAATAAACAATTGTAATGCATGCATTTATAATACCAATTGAATATTTGGATTAATAAACATAATTATGTGAGTAAGTTGTTGAAATGCCAAATACATACCAATTGCGGTATTACTTGTCGTACTTCCACGAGATTGAGAATATGTCTTCTCCGCTGTGTAATATTGGTCCCAGTTCTCGAATACTGTTGTGCTAATTAAGGAGAGAAGCATATAAGTTGTTTTTTAGAAACTTAAGTTTTATTTATTTTTGTTTGATTCAGATATATTTTTTTATTTTAAATATGTGTGTTTTATTTTATAAATACCAAGAGCTTAAAATAAAATTAGTTACAAATATCACTTTACACAAAAAATTTGAATATGAAAGTTAACTTATAGCATTATACGCAAAAAATAGCGTCGTGATAAGTGATATATCTCAATAAATATTAAATTACGAAAATTTTAAGCTTCTAGACTGATTTTTAACAAGAAGTTATATTAGTTTCGTTCTACAATATTTTTCTTGAATCAATTAATATCAGTGTTTATACTAAAACATATGTTATGATATCAGTGTTCACGAGAATTGCATGTGTGGTGTAAGTTGATATAACTTAACATACATTAGTTTACACAGACATCATGTTGGTGCACATTGATATAGTTGAGAGTATTTCCGTAATATTTTCCTGATTTTGTAATAAAATGTTACAGAATCCTGTAATATTAAAGAATAACGATGCAACTTTTATTTACCACACTAAGTTTTTCGTAAAATTACTGATAACAATATTTTTAAATAGTTTTTTTAATAAAAAAACCTTTTAATTGCTCTACTGAAAAGTTCACATTTTAAAGTTGTATCAGTTTTCACCGGAGGCACAGATTTAAGCCACATAGTGTATAATAATATAATAATAAGGCAGCGATAGCCTAGTGGAGATACCAACAGACTGCCATGCAGAGGGTATCGGGTTCGAATCCACGGCGCGCACCAATGACTTTTCGTTAGATAATGAGTTATGTGCGTATTGAATTGTTAATTATCGCTTGTCCCGTTCCTCGGAGAGCATGTTAAGCCGTCGGTCCCGGCTGTCATGAAGATCTTTGACAATCGTTACAGGGCGTCAGTACCTTCTAAAATAAACTGACACTAGTCTAAACCATGGAATATCGCTATCCCTTCGGGTTGCGGAGGTCAGACAGGGAGTCGCTCCGTGGAAAAGCTAATATTCAGCCAAATCCGGTTAGACTAGGAAGCGGACCCCAGATTGAAACTGGGATAACGCTAAGAGGATGATGATGAGTGTATAATAATATAATTCTGCGCATCGTATTGCCCGTTATGACTAATCACTGTCCGGCCGTACCGGCTTTTGCCACTCTTCGTATTTGTATGATTGGAGTGCTCTGTGTTTCACTGTGTCCATTTAAAACTCGTATGATTTACTTAATACCCGCTTTAGCGTAATAAGTGACTGCAAATATATTTTAATAAGTATATTGTAACGTGTGTCCGGTACCTACCGCGTCTACGTCATAATACCGTCCATACGCTCGGCCAATCAGAGAAGGCCATCGTCCGCGCTCGCGAAGCCTGACCAAATATTATGGTCAGGTAGCGACTTCAACTCTGATGGAGGGCCCGGTATATAAAGGGGCCGACAGAGAGGCCGGCACCGATACTCTATCTACCTACTGCCTAGCTACGATAATTACGCGTACCTACTGACCCTACGCCTTACGTGTATCCTGGATCCCAGTGTGGGTAAGTTACTACATTTACTGCGTTAGCGTACTGCCCATCTCTCTACCTGCTAGCTGAGGCCGGCTGACGCCGCCTGCCTGACTCTATTGGTTGTGGCTCTCCTAATGCTGCTTTCCTTCAGGTTCCAGGTCTACCTTAAAGCTCCGGGCTACTCTACCTAGACCGCTACACTTCCAAGCACCGTCCTCGACGTCAGCTCTGCCGAAGAGTCTGGCCCTGCCCTGCTCATCGCACTCAGACCGCCGGTGCCTGCCAGCTGAGCTAACGGCCTGCGAGTATGACCGACCAACAACACGACACTGGCCCGAACACTAAGGGCTGCAGTCTCCCACGCTGTTCCCTTTGGTAGTGTGCAGGGCAGGCTGCTCGAAGGGGTGCGCGTAGCGGCAGGTCCTCGCTTACAATAATGGAGACCTGCTAGATGAGAACTCGTGCAAGGGAAGTGAGACAATACTCGGCAATAAACGCACCTAGAACCTCTACTGCGTTTCAATACCAGAACCCGTTACAGTGGCGCCTACGTGGGTCATTGTCTCGCTTTCCGTGCTCGAGTTCTGCATACTTGCTCAAGGATGGGGTCAATTTTAAATTCCGAAGGACCACCACCCGTTCCGCACACACTCCTTCTATTAACATAACATAAACATAACATATCTTCACGCCTTTTATCCCCGAAGGGGTAGGCAGAGGTGTATTACACACCCACACTTCGCCAGATATGTTTAGGTCCCAATGTAATAGGGGGCGAGCCTATTGCCATCTACCGGGCACATTATTAAGCGTGCGATAATTAACATTTTTAACCTTTTGAACGCCACGGACGTTTATAGACGTCTAACGAAATCGTGCCAAACACGCCACCGACGTCTATAGACGTCAAGAAAACGACATTTTTTAAATACAAAATAAATATACTAAATTAAGTTTTCTGTGTTTCTTTTTCCTATTATTTCAAACTACTTTAGTGAAATATTGTAAATTGACACAAAGATATATTCATTATTTGAATTCACAAGAAAAAACAATCGTCAAATATTGCTAATCGAAATCCGTAAAATTGTGTATTTCCCCACGCCACAGACGTCAAGACACGTCAGCTAGTGATGGGTAGGTAAGGTAACTTATATTCCAAATTTATGAAATATTTTATTGAAAGTAGCTTACTATTACTTTGACAATTACTTTTTACTGACAAATATTCGTATCTGAATATTCCTAATGTATAATATTTAAAAAAATGTGGAAAAGAACTTATAATTGATATCCTTAAATCGATAGTTTACTGTCCACTCTCGCGCATCCCTATGTAAGAGCTCATAGACAGTTACCTGTACGCCACAGACGGGAATGGACGTCAAGCGGTGACGTCATTAGCGCTACGGGAGTCTGCTAGTGCTTTACTACATTTATCATTATGATCGGTGGTAATATTAAAATTTGAAGCATTATTATTGTGCGAGGCTATATTAAAAATGGCTGACAGTCAAATGACTACTGAAGAACTCCTTCGTGTGTTAGGAAATGTAGAAGAGGATGACGAATTTTCCGAAGCAATATCTCTATACGAGGACGATTTAGAGGTAAGTTTTATTTATGATCAAACTTTTCATATATAGATAGGTACGTAGTTTTTGTTTAATATTAAATGATGCGTTAGGAAAACAAAAGCGAATATAAAATATTAAAAAGGTAAATGGTTCCGTCTATTACTTTTAACGATACAAATTATTATACCTACTTACATTTATTTTGTATATTTTCTCTTTTAATTCCATTTCGAATTTAGCTAAAAAAAGTAGGTATACTTATACAAAGTAAGTATTATAGGTAGGTACACTAATAAATATGAAACCGGCACCTAAGGCACAGTAAAAAGGGGAATATGCATGTATTTTTTTTTTCATTTAGAACAATGAATACTGTCAACTCAAAAAAATTACAAAAACTAAGTTTAACTATTGCTTGTTTCAAACACATCTGATATGGTAGGTATGTACATTTTAGTAGGTATATGTTTATTGTAACACAGAAACCGCTACCTAAGCCGTGGGGAGGCAGCTGACACGTTTTATTATTTTTATTTTAATCATGTTATAATAGTTATTTATTGAGTTGGACTAGAGAGCTTGTAATGAGCGATAACTATAACAAGTATAAGTACCTATTTGTAAATAAATTTAGCCAAAATATTATATTATGTGCCTCTGTCGTCGTAAATAGTAATAAGCACTTCGCTTTTGTTTACAGTCTATCACAGATCGTCAAGAACAAGTCAATGACTCACCTGTTTTGCCCTCAACATCTCACACTACTCAAGAAACACCTGACAACAATTGGGCCTCGACATCTGCATCAGCATCAACATCCCGCCGTGACCCCCGTCGAAGACAAACGGAGCCGTCCTACCAGTGGACTTCAGTACCACACGTGCCTGCATTAACTAGCTTTGATGAGTTTACGTCAGGTCTCCATTTAGAAGTAACAGAAAATATTACTGAATTCGATATATTTCAAAAATTTTTAGATTTAGACTTTATGTCGTTCATTGTAGATATGACAAATTTATTTCACTCACGCTTTGTACTAAACGTAGACCTTCGTATGCATTCTCGCCTACAACGGTGGCACGATGTATCCATTCCAGAATTGTACATATTTTTTGCTTTATTAATGTTAATGACTCGAAATCGACATTTGACTTTAGAAGAGCACTGGAGTACGGATGTGTTGTTATCATCGCCGATTTTTTCCAAACTAATGCCTAGAAATCGCTTTTGCACAATTCTAAGCATGCTACATTTTTCTCGGCATAGTGAAGAGACTAACGTATTATCAAAAGTCGACACTTGCATTAATCACGCTAGGGAAAAGCATAAAAAGCTTATGACACCCTATAAAAATCTGTGCATAGACGAGAGCATCGTTCCCTTCAAGGGGCGATTATCAATAAGGCAATATTTGCCAAACAAAAGGAATCGTTTTGGAATAAAGTTATTTGTAATGTGTGATGTACAAACCGGCATTATCATAGATTTTATTGTTTACTGTGGCGCAGCTACTGAAATAATAGATCCTTGTAATTTAGGTGTCGGAGGCGCTGTTGTTTCAACTTTAATTAGGGATTTTTTCGGTTCAAACCGTCATTTATATGTTGACAACTGGTACACTAGCCCGGTATTGTTGGATTACCTGCACAGGAATAATATATACGCGTGTGGTACTGTAAAAAAAAACAGAGTCGGTATGCCACGCTTTAATAATACTATTAAGCGTGGTGAAATCCAAGCTAAATATTGTCCTCCAATGACAGCTCTAAAATGGCGAGACAAAAAAGATATATTTATTTTGTCAACAATTCATAGTGATATCATGGCGCCATCGTTGAAAGAGGATAGAGCGACGGGGCTACCAGTTATGCAGCCACAAGCAGTTTTGGACTATTCCAAAAATATGGGAAGCGTTGATACGGCTGACATGTTACTGTCTTCAATACAGTGCATAAGAAAAACCATAAAATGGTATAAAAAGTTGTTTCTCCACATAATTGATATGCACGTATTAAATTCTTTTTTCTGTTATAAGGAAATAAATAACATGCCAAATTAACATTTTGCAAAATTTCATCTGTCTCTTATTCGCCAAATTATAGAAAATTTTCATAGTCACAATACACTACCTCAGTCCATAAGCAGTAGTCATAACCCACTTCGTATACTGTCGAAAAATAACAATGATCACATGCCGACCCTTATGGGCAAATACCGACGTTGTAGACAATGCGCAGTTATAAAAAAAAGAAAAGAAACAAAGTACGCTTGTAAAATATGCAAGGTCTATTTGTGTGCTGCGCCATGTTTTGAAAAATATCACTCGAGTGATAATTGACCAATGTACTTTTTGTAGTAAAAAGTACATTTGTAAAATATCACTGTTAATTTAAATAATGGTGTTGATTTTTTTTCATATGATTTTTTTATTTATAAATGACAATTTTTTCAATACTTTTTTATATTTTTATTTTAAGTTTGTAGGTATATTACAAAATTGTATGTTTATATCAATGTTACATTTTATATTTACCAATGTTTTGTTGATTTGCTGTGATATTTAAAGACCAATTACGTAAGTAAATATTATATTATAAAAACCTTTGTTTTAATTATTATAATTTTGAAGAGTTTTTGATTTTGCTGTGATATTTTAAGACTAATTAACAATTACGTAGGTGCATATTATAATTATTATTAAAACCGTTTTAAGTATTATAATTTTGAAGAGTTGTTGACTTTATTGTGATATTTTAAGACTAATGATGTTTGTATACTTATCTACTCAATTATAAAAACTGTCGTCATATAGGATGTAAGGGACACCGATGCGAAAACGCTTACCACATACTCAGTCCATCAACCCGAACAACAGAAAATTGTCGTCAGCAATTTAAAAAAAAACAGCTGTCCCATAAATTTTGACCATAAATGTTGTTTTGCAGTTTTGTAGGGAAAAGCTGTTTTTTTTTTTTAATTTATTATGTGGGGTTCAGAATTATTATGGACTGAGTATGTGGTAAGCGTTTTCGCGTTGGTGTTACACCCTGTATAATTTACAATATTACAGTATAATATTAAGGTGAAGACTCAGTTGTAGCCCGCGAAATTCAAATTTTCTACGTTTTTTGTAATTTGCCGGACAATGTCAGTCTATTTATTAACCAAAATATGGTTCGCGAGCGTAACACGTACGCATTTAAAGAATTAAAATCATAAATACAACCCTCCTAGTTCTTAAGCCCAATGATAGTCCGATTCATGAAAATATTATGAATCGGACCATCATTGGGTTAAGAAGGTTGTTTTGAAGATTCTAATGTTATAATCATATAAAGGCATACGTGTTACGATCGCGAATCATATTTTGGTTAATATATATCCTAACACTGACCGGCAAATTACAAAAAAACAAAGAAAATTTGAATTTCGCGGGCTACCCTGACGTTATCACCTTAAGTGTTTTGATTACCTGTGACTAGTTTCGACGCTGAGGTCGTGCTGGCACAAAACAGTATCCATAGAGATTAGCACTCACTACTGATGCTTTATTTTTTTAAATAATATTATTAGTAATTCCGAGAATAACACAATTAAAAGACTGATTATTTACTTGTATTTTTTTTTTTCGTTTACTAACTAGTTTAATTTCAGATTCAGGAAAATCTTAATTGAATGAAACTTATTGCATACTAGCTTACATCTGCAGCAGATCCTTTCCATAAATTATATTATGTAGTGATTTCATTCGTTCATTATATTTTTTTCATTTTGGTTGGCAACACTAAAAAAGATAGAATACTAGAAAAGTTTTGATCATAGAGTAATCATAAAGTAGGTAGTTGCCGTAATTACAAGTTACGACAAGTTAAAAAGTTTGTTAAGTTTATAAAAGTGATAATTATGTCTTCTCCTGAGGATATAGCTGGACCTTCCTCACCAAGCATAATAAGTGACCTAAGTCGCAAAAGGAAGGCATCTTCAAATGAAGAAACGACAAAGAAAACTATAAAAATACAAGTTTCTGCAGAAGATATAACGACTGCAAACACTTATCAACGGAGCGTATGGGACGCAAATGAATTAAGGTGTGACGTTTCTAATTTACCTCCGTTGGATTTTGCCCAACCAGGACCTAGCGACCCACGAAATGCGGCGTTCGCAAGACTGGTCGCTTTTGAATTGGATCGAGTGCCAGAAGAAAAACGGTCAGTCACATATGTCAATATACTGAACGTAATAAGAAAAGTAAGACAGCAAAAGGACTTGGATGACATAAGTTTGCCAAGTTTCGAAGAATCCGACTAATAATTATATGTAAAATGATTAAATTGTTTTAAATAATAAAATATTATTATTTTTTATGTACCACAATATCACATGATCACATCCCTACTCGCATGCGAGAAAGTTGTCAAAAGTCGTGCCAGCCACGCCAGAGACGTGTCTTCACATCGGCGGATGACGTCACGAACCAGATTAGTGATGTACCTTATTATTGATTTATTCGTTTGTAGTTCTAATGTTTGCTTTTAGGTTGCTTAGAACTTAGTAACTGCTGTTTAATGATAGTATGATACCAAATAGGGTCAAGTTAAATAAAAGACCAATGCAACGAATAATATTTATTTAAAAAATATAGAACGAAAAGCACGGATTCATTGGTTATCGATAACTTTTCGTTAAGATGTTGGAATCACTATTTTTTTTTGTAGGTTTTTGTACTGAATTTGTGGCTTGGCGTAGAAGGGGCGCCGATGTGTTTACGCTCTGGCGTTCAAAAGGTTAATACACACATAACTTCGAAAAGTCAGAGGTGTGTGCCCGAGGTACCTGGGGATCGAACCTGAGACTATCGTCTCGGCAGTCCGTTACGTACACCACTGGGCTACCGCCGCTTTTTTTTCTTTTTTTTCCTTCTATTAGTTCCGTAATATAGTTTACTTTCACTTTTTAATTTATCCCAAACTTTTACTAGGGAGTCCTTCGGCCTGCAATAAAAACTAGAGTGTTATACTTAACCTTTCGTATGCTTAAGAGCAGATCTGCACGAGACACAATAGATTTATAATTATGTCTGGTAACCCAGCATACGAGAGGTTAAATTGCAATAAACAAATCAAATAACTAATAATGATAACAAACATGTAAATGTACCTACCTGTAAACTCGCGCAGAGGCATTAAAAGAGTTGGTGACATCCACCCAAGCTTTATTTTTCGCTTCATTTGTGGAGCTATCCGTTCTCTTATTTAATATTGTTTCTTTGTGCAAGGCTATCAACTTTACAAGCCGTTTCCTTTTTTATGCCATAGTTTGATGTTATAATTTTTTTTGCTATATTTTCTAAGAAAACGTTTAAACCGAGCGGTCGTACACAATTTTAAAATATCCATTGAATGATTGAGTTGACATTTCTTTTTTTATGTTGCAAAGACAACTTCGTCATACAGCCTAATCAGATCGCTAATTTATGCATAAAATGTTGTTTTAAACTGCGCTCAAGTTATGTAAATTTTTCAAGCGTAATAAATAATAATAATAATAATATATACTTTATTTTCAGACCTTACAGTCCATAGTTGGTACAACAAATACTTAACTAACTTAACTTTATTTTACATAGTTAAATTACGGTCGATGACTCATCATCCAATGCCACATAATAGGGCTATCAATCCTATTCGCCACAACTTTGACTAAGCTGTTGGAGCTTACGCGCACCCGCCGCATAAGGGATGCCATCCTATTCCGCAAGATTGCATAAAAGTCAGGTACAGCTGCTTCGGCAAACATTCCTGATGCGCTGCAGAATCGCGGCAACCCCAACATCACCCTGAAGGCATTATTGTATTGGATACGCAGAGCGCCGTACGTCAATCGAGCATCCTATACTAGTACTGCTGAGTTCACATACTAACCGGTTTACATATAGGTTGAAAAGTCTAGGTGAACTTATGCCACCTTGTCTCACACCGCATTCCAGCCTATACGCCCCCGACATGGCGCTACCCCATTTTACATAATTGCTTTGGTTGTGATACCAATATTTTAATAAGTTTATAAACTCACTCTCAAGGTTGGTCTCCTGACGTAGTTTTTGCCATAGGCAGTCATACGAAACCAAGTCGAAGGCCCTGGAGAGGTCTAAGAAACAGGCGTATACAGGGGTTTTTCTGTTTGCATAGTATTGGACGGTCTGTTTGAGACAGAGAATAGCAGTTTCCGTGGACAAGTTGGGTCTAAATCCGAACTGAGCGTCATGTAATGTTACATGCTTATCCAGCTGTCGGTCAACCAAACCATCCAACACCTTTGCAATAACAGTGGCCAATGAAATAGGTCTATAAATACTCTTGTTACTCACATCACCCGTTCTGTTTTTAATTATAGGCACCACAACGGTTTGCATCAACTCTGGAAATAAAGATAATGTAATTTTGTTTAATTATTATGTAATTTACTCATAATCACGAAAAAAGTACTTTATCGATAAAATATCGATAAGTGATACAACCACATTGGAATAAATGAACTATATAACCTCCATGATCAACTGTCACCTACATAAGTGACTCCTACTTAGGTAACCACATAGATGGTGAAATGCAATTTATGTAAGTTTATATTTTAGGGGACATTTTATCTGAGGAGAGACCTACGTAGGAACACGTGTTGCATGTCCTAAAATATAGCTCTAAATGCAGACACCTACCGTAGGTATACGTCTACATTTAGAGCTACCCTAACATTAAAGACCTTTTATAGATTTAATACAGTCAGTGTTTCAGTCGGTAAAGTTTGTTTGTTTGATCAATGTAAGATGATCACACATCACATCGAGGTGATGAAATAATTATTTATTGCAATAAGTCCTGTGTAATTAAGCAACCTTAATACCTATGTATACAGGATGTAAAAAGACCCTTAACGAAAACTGAACCCCATATTGTACCAATCATTACGAAATTTTTTTACTTCGGCACCATACCTGGGAAATTACCGGTTCAGGAGATATTGAGGCTCAGTCACGATATTTTTTTTATGATTATTCCAAAATAGTGTATTGAATGATAAAAGTAAACTTTTCTCCAAATAAACATACACAAAATTATTTATTAATATTTCTCTAAAATAAACGGCTTTGAATTTCTCAAAACGCAATGGACGCGCAAATCAAGTTCACGCCTCACGCACACAGACGGAGTCTACCAGCTGATCTACCAAGTTCGTTGCCTTCGCACGACCACGTGATCATTTAGTTTCTGCCGATCGTTCGTTAGCGCGCTCGCATACCTACTTACTAAAAATGAGTTAGAACAATTAACTGGGAAGCTATCTTTTTATGGTTATTATTTATTTATTTAGGACAACCAGTCGTTGATACATTGTAATAAATAATAAAAAAACAGAATTAATAAGATAAAAACTAAAATGTACAACATGCTAAGGTGTCATAGCAAGCACCAAAAGATAAGTACATTTAAGTAATGTTGTTATCTTTTTTGCCTAATTTATAAAAAGAAGTAGGAAGCAATGTTTCTAAGGAATTGTTTAACTAATTAAATTTTTCTACTCAAAGATACGCCATCTTAAAAAAAAAGTTAATTTATTTACATCCAATTTATCATGTGTCGAACTGTTTGTTCGTCGTAGTAGTACCACCATGTTCTAGACGAAGTAGACGTTGTTTTGAAGAGTTGTTATGATTATTAAACCGACTTGAATTAATTTGTTATCGAAGAAAAAAATTGCCTATTCTCGGTGCGTAGGCGTTTAGACACATTGCGCAATGTTAGTGATATAATGATCTAATACTGAGTAAGTTTTCATAATATTCCGTAATTTATTACGATTACAGCTAGTCACTCATTTTCTTATTCAAACTCTTTATTTTTTAGTCATGATTATAAATAAACGCAACTTTACTCTTCCATACAATTATCAGGAAATTAAAGCTCCTACAATAACATTAGTAGCAAAATGTTTCTACATTATTCTACAGGATGCAAAATTTTATTCAAATTTCAAGGAGCAAAATGCACATTTCTACCACTTACTAATTAGTCCTCGTCTAGTAACTAACTAGCAAGACTTTGCTGATAGCAATTTTCTGACCCACGATGAACGCATCCTGATTTACTAACGATAAATTCACATTACGCAGGCAGATATGCATGATACCTACCTAAATACTTGACATGCTTGGCGTTCATTCATTGATCGATCCCATTCTTAGGTAGCAATATGTTATAATCTTAATATATAAAATCCTTGCGTTACTGACTGACTGACAGACACGCTACAGCCGAAACTATTGGGCGCAGGAAGCTGAAATTTGGCATGTATGTTCCTTGGGGACCGTAGGGGTGCACTAAGAAGGGATTTCCCGAAATTCCCACGGGATCGGCCAAAACGGATAATTTAAAAAATATGCAGGCGTAGCTGCTGGCGTCCTCTAGTATCTGATAAAAGGTAAAATAAATGCCTCTATTGTGTTAATACGTAGATGTGTTTCAAAAGTAATTATTCATTTGGAGTAAGTAGGTAGTTAGAATAAAAGTATCTTATTTTACAAGCTAATTGTAATGATTACTTGAAAAAACGATCGTTTATTATTTTATCTAGTTAAGGTTGAATGCGAACCATGTTCAAATAAAATGTATGTATTATATCAGTGTTGTTATTAGTTTCACATTAACAATGTATGTAGGTAATAAAAAATTCGTCAACGACTTACCTACGCGAACCGCGGCTGCTTTCCGCTCGCCGGCGCAAGCGCCGGCGACGGCAGCTACATCAAATGCCGCGTTTCCACGCTTGCCAAGCCTCGACAAGCTTCCACAAGCTCCAAGCGTCAACAAATCTCGCTTGGCGTTTGGGAGCCGTTTACACGCTTGTGGATGCGTCAGTATGCTACGTACATCCAAGCATGGCGGACACCGAACTTGTATCGACTATAACCTTTGGTTTAACCTACTTTTATTTGAAATACACTTAAAGAGAAGCAAAACCAATTATTTTGTATGATATAGATTGCCAGGGCCTCTTCCTTACCCTCTACGGAAAACCTTACCTACATAGCCTCGAAATATTACTGGTGCCATATATAGGTTACGGCATTAGGTATGTCAATACACCTGCATATTATTAATATGTTCCCTCGTGACATTCCTCTGGGAGCTATATAGTGCATAATCATACAAACAAGCAAAAGAAGTTCAATCAGCCACTCATTTTGAGACAAAACTAGACGTGCGTTTGTTTCGAGATCACAGCGACTACTAAGCACGCGCCAACGTGTGAACGCGTCGCAAGCGCTTGCCGCAAGCGCCCTTTGATCTGTGTCCAAAAACCGACACTAGACCTGATCCTGTACAAGCGTCCACAAGCTCACGCAAGCCAAGCCAAACGGCCTGTTTACACGCTTGTGCTTGTGGAAGCTTGTCGAGGCTTGGCAAGCGTGGAAACGCGGCAAAAGGGATTCATGAACTTCATGAAATTTTGTATTTTAAAAATTCAGTTCGATTTCTTTCTTCGTCGAATGCGCATTAACAATTATTCTCGGTTTTCTCTTTCGCTGTACATTGCCGCCAATAAAATGTGTCTATTTTTTTAAGCTTCAAAAATGATTTCGTTTCCCAGGTATTATTATTGACTTGACATGATGTGCAAAACGAGTAGACTTCGGCTTGGTGATGTGTCTTGTGACACCCTGTATAAGTGTGTTAATTATGTTATTCACGCATATAATTTTAAAATCAGTACCTAGTATTTTTGATGTTTTATTCGAATGTGGTATAAGGTTAGTTTATTTCAGGGTTCGAGGATATATATCAATGGATATATATCAAGATATATATCAATGGATATATATCAAGATATATATCCGATATATATCAACCTCGATTCGACGATATATATCAAATGTTTTTTTGTGATATATTGCAATACAAAAATGGTTTAAAAATAATATTATTTTTGCATTTGTTACTGTATTTCTACTTCCCAAATGTAGATGGCGTGGGAGTAGAGTTAAAACATACTCCCTAATGGTAAGTTCTAATCTAAAAATGGCAACACTTCTGCCGGTATCAATGGCGTCAGTCCGTCAGTGGTGTCAGAAAAAATCGTTACGAAAAAGTACTCAAATGAATAAAACATTAAAAACATTTCAGTTTTTTATTTTTTAATCATTTTAGTATGTTTATGAAACACATATGCAAATAGTATTCATAAATAATACAATGAAATACTAATATGACTTTCATACAACATTGATATTTATGTGACGACCGGTTGGTGTAGCGGGAGTGTAAACGACTGCTACGCCGAAGGTCGCGGGTTCGATTCCCGCTCAAGTCAAACATTTGCGTACATGAACATGGATGTTTGTCTTGGTCTGGGTATTTCTATGTATAATATGTATGTATTTACAAAAAAAAATAGTATATAATATGTATGTTTATCCATTATCTAATACCCATAGTACAAGCTCTGCTTAGTTTGGGACTAGATGGTGTTATGTGAATGTGGTAGAATATTATATTATTATATATATCAAACTTGATATATATCCGATATGTATCGTAAATATCCGATATTTTGATATTTATTATAAATATCGGATATTTTCGAACCCTGGTTTATTTACAAGAAAATTATTATGGATTTAACTCATTGGCTATTAATATTACGACGGGCTTAGTGATTAACCCCGGGTTCAATTCCCGCACAAATCAAACATTTGTGTGCATTGACATGGCTGTTTTACCTCTTGTAGTTAATAATATATGTTTAAATTCACAAAATAAAGTAAACAAGTATGTTTATCAGTTTTTTAATGACTACAGTAATAGCTCTGCTTAGTTTGGGACTAGGTAGCGTAACGTGAATGTGTGGATTATTATTATATTATTTAATTATATTTTAAAATAATATCATTGGTCACGTTTTTAATTTGATAAAGAATTAACTATAAATATTTTAGGTTCAGATATAATAGAAAATACCCCAGAATGCAGTCCAAGTAGCCCCGCCGAGACAATTATCTCCAATCGTTTTGGTCGAAACCCCTCCTCATGCAAGCAGAGCTTCTGAGCCGGTTCTATCTGTTATGCATCACGAGCAGCTCATTTTTATACGTTGCAACCTCAAACTCACCTGTTATTGCCAGCTCAGCTGCCTTGTTGGCAAAGGAGTGTACTGAACTCAAGGAATTTTCGCATCCCAAAACCTGCTCGGCTTTAGAGTTACTGCATGAATCGGAGAATATTGAAACTGGAGAGAAAAGCATAGAAGTGCCGCCGTTTTCTCCTTTAACCCCTCTACTAACGAAAACACGATTTGCTGCTAAAACAAGTCTCGCTACAGCTACCTCTGGTCTTGAAATTGACGATGCTATAGATGCTTCCCCTGGTGACAGCATTAAAATTAACAATGCAACACTTGCATGCGATAATAATTACTCCGCTTCAGCCTCATCGCCTCTTCCGCCCATGTCACCTGAGACTGCTGAATTATTTCACACGCTAAATGATAATGTTCTTGACTATGACAGTGATGACTCAGTTGCTGATCCAAATTACACGAGAGATATTTCTAGCTCCAGCTCACGCGACTCAACAGAAAATCGGAACGATTCCAGCAATGTACCCATTGTCGACTTAGTGATTAATAATGATATTGCTAATATTGATAATAGCACGGATGATAACTTGGAAGGAAGACCGCGAAAGGGTAGAAAAAGAAAATATGGAGGGTTTACAAGAAAAGAACGTACGCAAAAGAAGTATAAAAATCTACCTTATATAAATTCTAAGAATAAGCTTATTGAACCCATAAAATTTATAGTTTATGACTGTGGTTGTATAAAAAATTTAAGGAGTTGATTCCGGTTCAAAAAAGATTGATGGAGTTTCAGAAATTTTATGAACTAGGTTCCTATAATGCCCAGAGTATGTACTTAGCTGCTTGTGTAAAAGTGCAACCAGTAAAACGTTCGTACGTATCGACAAATACTTCAAATATATCGAAAACGAAAAAATATTCACGGATGTATTTTTTACAAGGGACACAAGTTTGTAGAGACATGTTTATAAAAACTCTCCAGACGACTCCTAAACGCGTTAATACATCTTTGTGTAAAATGAGATCTGATCTTGGATTAGTAGATAGACGTGGAACTCAAGGAGGTCATAATATAATTTCTTCTGATGTAGAATCGTTTTTGATGAATATTATAAAGAAACTACCTACATATGTGTCACACTATTGTCGAAATGAGTGTGGTGATGCAAAATTCTTAAAACCGGGTATGACATTCCCAAACATTTATAAACTTTATTGTGAAGAAGCACAAGCAGCCGGCGTACCTTCAGTATCGTATGATAAAGCCAAGCAAGTTTTTCTGACTAAGTTTAATTTGAAAACGAAGAAATTAAAAAAAGATACGTGCAATAGGTGCGATTCATTCCACAATAAAATAAAGGAAGTGTCCGAAGAAGATAAACATCAAATTGAATTGGATCACGACACACACATTAAACTAGCAAAACTTTTACAAAACCTCATGAAAAGTGGCTTACTTCTAGCGCGAAATTATCCATTTGTAGAAACAATCACATTTGATTTACAAAAAACTATTCCATTACCACGTATACCCACTTACGTCGTTTTTTATAAACGTCAGTTATAGGTGTACAATTTAGGAGTACACACAGGAACTAATGACCAAGGCTATTGCTACGTGTGGGTGGAAGGAGAAGCCGGCCGGGGTTCTCAAGAAGTCGGTTCATGCCTTCTTAAACATACATTTGAAAACCTAAAGCAAAATGTCAAGAAATTAATTCTGTGGAGTGATTCATGTGGGGGGCAGAACCGAAATATTAAATTAGTACTCATTTTAAAGGCTCTTTTGAATGATCATCTTTGGAAGAAATAAGTTTCCGATTTTTGGAGTCAGGACATAGTTTCCTTCCAAATGATAATGATTTTGCAAAAATTGAATGCGCTTTAAAACTGCACCAAAGAATCTACTTGCCTGAAGATTACATACATTGAATGAAAAACTGTAAAAAGCATTAACCATTGAAGGTATTTCGAATGGATAAAACAGATTTTGTTACATCTTCTGAGCTGGAAAGCATTATCACAAATAGAAAAAAAGCAGTTGACGGAACAAAGGTGGCATGGTTAAAAACGAAAGAAATTGTTAAAAAAAAAAGTGAGATGTTTAATATATATACGAGGTCAAACTTTGAAGACGACTTTCAAGAGGTAAATATAAAAAAAATGCTCGTGGGAGGCAAAAAACCATATCAAAATCATTACTAAAACCTATGTGGCCTACTGGAAAAGCAATACCAGGTCCTTAACTTAAAGACCTGAAAAGTCTTTTACACCTCATTCCGCAGGATGCAAAAGCATTCTATCAAAAGTTAACGGCAGATGAAAATGTTTTGGACGACGTAGACGGATTTTCGGGGGAGGTTGATGTAGAAGTAGAAACGGACGAAGAGGAAGCTTGACTGATTTGTTTATGTTACTGTATATTTTTTATTAATTACCTACTTATAATTAAATTTCGTGAATAATTTTGGAAGAGTTTTACTACCCCAGTTTCAAACAAAAAGATCCATCCCACATTTTTTATATTGTAAAAGAGAACCAAAAAGGTTTTTAATATAAAAGGTATATTTATTAACATGAAACTTATTAAAACAATAATGTGCCGGAAGTAGATACAAATATCTATTAAATAAATGAAAATTAAAAAAAAAGTGTGGACTCGTTATTTTAATATTCCAATTTTACTAAAACTCCCATTTTCTCAAAAACAAGTTTTTGTGGTTGGATCTATTTTGCATAACTACGTTCAGTTATAAAGCGTTTGCGTCCAGGGCGGATGTTGAAAGTAAGGACGCATGCTGCATAACAGACTGATGCTGCGCATGTGCGATGTCATAGTCTGACCGTTCTCTCATATATTTCCTTGTGCTATGTCATTATTTTTATTTATTTATTTATTAAAGCTTTATATACATAACGGGCCTTTAAAAGGTACAATACTCTCATCAATACAGAGATTTTCGTAAGGGATGAATGATTCTTGGTACTTTTGTCGTGCGTGATTCACCACAGTTTGGCTGGTTTTAGTGTCACGCGGACCGTCGGTACGGATCGCTCCGCGCGTACGTGATCCGTACTGATCGTCCGCGTATACCGTTTTAGTGTCGTCCTGACCGCCACGGTGTACAGACGCGCACAATGTATCCAATGTGGCGGGTGTTATTAGTTATTGCCTTATATTACTCAAGAAAAATAAAATTGAGGCGAAGAAAAATACTACATGTTCACCCTTTAATAGAGCAGAGAGCCATCGGAGGCGGATTTTTCATTGTAGTCTTTGTTTTGAAGAACGCATCTCGAGCTGTTCTCCATCTTTGCTGAAGTATTTTAACTGTAATGGTACAAACATTTTTTTAGATTCCTGGCTACGGGTCGAACATATACAGACTTGCACTATTCACTCAGGATGGGAATTGCAACAATAAGTCAAATCGTGAACGAAGTGTGTGTGGTAATATGGAAAACACTACACTATGAATGCATACCAACAAGAACACCCGATATGTGGCAAGATATAGCTGATGGATTTCTACAAAATACCAATTTTCCAAATTGCATAGGAGCTCTTGAC
The DNA here is from genome assembly GCA_944739405.2 of Euclidia mi. Taxonomy (NCBI): domain Eukaryota; kingdom Metazoa; phylum Arthropoda; class Insecta; order Lepidoptera; family Erebidae; genus Euclidia; species Euclidia mi. Next base: position 1,061,023 of record OX123182.2, read on the forward strand.
GGCAAACATATACGAATAGTAAATCCGGCTAGTGGTGGCTCAATGTTCTACAATTATAAGAATTTCTATTCCATAGTACTCTTAGCTATGTGCGATGCAAATTATTGTTTTACGTACATAAACGTGGGATCATGTGGTAAAAACTCCGACTCGTCTATATTTCGAGCCAGTACTCTGTACTTAGAAAATAACGATCTAAATGTTCCAGAACCAAAGCCATTGCCTGGAACGAATTTGCCAGTTCCATATGTGATTGTAGCCGATGGTGCTTTTGGAATATCTCAAAAAGTTATGAAGCCATATGTGAGAACTAATATGACCCACAAGAAAAAAAAAATACAGATTGAGCCGCAGTAGACGCTACATAGAATCGACATTTGGTATAATGTCAAACAAGTTCAAAGAACATTGTAAAAGCATGCTGCGTGTTGAATAATTTTATAAGAGTTCGCGACGGATATAGTATTGAAGATACACTGACAACTGAGGTTATGGCAGATGTGTCAAATAATTTACCTACAACCAGGTCTGGAAATGCTTTACGTGACCATTTTGCGGAGTACTTTTTAAGCCCAGCCGGCAGAGTGCCCTGGCAAGACTCGCGTATATTTTAATTGTTTTATTCAATTCAATTTATTCATCATTACATGCGATGTGCATTACAAAAAGGTGTTAATAGCAGGTAGTCGGTACATGACACTGACAGGGCACAGAATGTTAAAGTTACTAATTCTAGCGAAATATTTCATGCATTAAATACTTATATAACTACAAACTACTTTTTTGTTGTAGTCTAAATTAAATACAATAAAACAAATACACAAGTACTTACCATTTTGTTTTCTTTCGTTTTCTTCTGTAATATTTTCAAAGAGGACGTCAGCGATGTCCTCCCAAGCTTTATTTCTCGCGTCTTTGTTTTTGTATAGAGGATCAGAGGCATCCCACAAACATTTCCTCGAACGAACTTTATCGATCACTCAACTCGTGTCAACATTTCGATATTCACAACTCGCCATGATTGTACTGCGTCGACGCGTGCGCTCCGCATGATACTAAAACGCTCACTGTAGTTAGAGGCGCGCAGGCAGCGGTCCGCGCGGATAGCTCCGTAGCACGGACGCGCCATACGGATGGCTGCGGAGCTGTCCGCGCGGACGGTCGTCCGTACGGATTCGTCCGCATAACTCTAAAACGCTCCCTAAGCTTAATACAGATCGGTCTATGCGGAGCGATCCATACCGACGGTCAGCATGACACTAAAACCAGCCTTAAATTTTTGTTTAAAAGTGTATCACTATCTCTTCGAGGCTGGCTGACTAAAATGTAACATACCAAGTATAGTACAATAGCGGTTTCTTGGCATGAGGGAAGAATAAATATCTGATTTACCTGACGACCGGTTAGCGCAGCGGGAGTGTAAGCGACTGCTACGCCGAAGGTCGCGGGTTTGATTCCCGCTCAAGTCGAACATTGTTTGTCTTGGTCTGGGTGTTTCTATGTATAATATGTATGTATTTACAAAAAAAAAGTATATATGTACGTCTATCCATTGTCACTAGACAATGGATAGACATAGAAGCTTGTACTATAGGTACTAACCTATAGTACAAGCTTCTGCTTAGTTTGAGACTAGATGGTGTTGTGTGAATGTGGTAGAATATTATGTGGTAGAATATATTTCAACAAAGGATGCAATGGTGTGACGACTGTTCTGAGTCATCAGCATTGTCATGGCTGAAAACATGTAGATTTCAGATATTGTTACATCATACCAAGTTTGAAGGCGCGAATGTTGCCTTAAATCTATAGAATCTATAGATGATACCTATTAGTGAATTCGACTACATTTTGTATCAATTCTTTATCTACATAGTGCTCAAAGATGTCTAATTCTGATGATGATTAAAAAATATTTAATGACGGTGAAAGCCCTGAAGAAAACTCGTCGAAAAGTCAGGGGTAAATGGCTCACTATTCCACTGGAAATGTTGCTGTAGTAGATACTCAGCTCCCTCCTGTGATTGAGAAGGTCTCTCAGCGTTCTCTTGAAAGCTTGAGAGATCACGTTCTTCTTGAAATTCAGTTATATAAAATAGTTGATTTTGAGCCAAGATTTTAGGCGGTTTCACTTACACAACCAATACTAATGATGAAAAAATTAAAAGTGCAGATATGTTATAGGCGACCAAAAAGTGAAAACGCAAAATAGTGCCGTTTGTTTCATCCAGTTTTCAGTTTACGTCATCGCCGAGCGCAGCGAGTGACACGTGATAGTACGTTATGAAAAAATATAAACATGTCGTCGTGCGTATCTAGAAAGTGGACTGAATTTTTAAATATGAAAGTATGCTACTGTGTTTCGGCGCGGAATGTTTTTTTTGTTTGCTTTGTAGGTATATGACTTCTCTTTATATTATTTCCTCAGTGCCCGATACGCATACACAATTACAATCAATAATAACTACACTCGCGTGCAAGTAATTCGACTCAAGGCTCAAGTGCGCATAAAAAGTGATGTAACTTAAAATACCTTATTTTACCTCTATATAATGTGACGAGAATGGAAGTATAGTAAATGGTGAATTGTGCGTGCTGAAGAGATGGAAAGAGTATTTTGAAAGTTTATTCGAAAGAACGGCGATAGAGACACCGATAGCTGAAATGAATTGTAATGATAGCAATGATGAAAGCGTTATTGGCGTGGATGAGATCGTGAAGGCACTGGGAAGTATGAAAGTAGGTAAGGCTGCAGGATATGATAGGATTACAGTCGAAATGCTGAAGGCTGGACAGGGCATCATAGTTGGTCAGTTGCAGCGGTTATATAACTTGTGTTGGAACACCGGCCGAGTACCTAATGACTGGACCACAGCTGTAGTTGTGCCTCTTTATAAAGGAAAAGGCTCGCAACAAGACTGCAAAAACTATAGATGCATTAGCCTTCTCAGCACTGTTGGCAAATTGTATGCAAAGGTACTTATTGAAAGAGTTATGGAAGTGACCGACAAGAAAATATGGGATGTACAAGCGGGATTCCGAAAGGGTATGGGATGCACGGATCAGGTTTTTTCCTTGCGAAGCATAGCCGGAAAATTTTTGGCCAAATGTCAAAAGGTCTATTGCGCATTCGTGGATTTGGAAAAAGCTTACGATAAAGTGGTGAGGAATGAAATGTGGTCGGTGCTGTCAATGAATGGGGCGGACAGCAGCCTCATTCGAGCTCTGAAATCCCTTTATGAGGATTCTAGAGCTTGTGTGAGGATAAACGGGGCATACACTGACTGGTTTACCATCGATAAAGGTGTTAGACAGGGATGTGTAGCGTCGCCGTGGCTGTTTAACCTCTTCATGGACAGTTGTTTGCAAGATTTAAAACATAGTGACTGCGGATTAAGGATGAATGGGTTACTCGTCAAATGCCTCCTTTATGCTGATGATCAGGTTATACTTGCATCTTCAACGGAGGAGTTGCAGGAGATGGTAACAATCATGCATTGTGCGTTAGAAAGGAAAGGAATGAAAGTGAATGTAAGTAAAACGAAAGCTATGGTTTTTGAAAAGGAGGAATGCGTTACGGCTTGTAATGTTTTGATCGATGGACAGCGAGTGGAACAAGTGAATGAGTTTGTTTACTTAGGTACGTTGTTTACAAGAGATGGTAAGAATGAAGCAGATATTGAAAGGAGAGTTAATGCAGGTAATTGTGTGAATGGAGCTTTGAAGGCGTTTATGAACAGTCAAAACGTGTCCAAAAAGGCACGTTTGGCTGTACATAGAGGTGTGTTAGTGCCTACCCTTATGTATGGTAGTGAAAGTTGGGTATGGCAGAAGAGATTTGAAAGTAGAATAAACGCTGTAGAAATGAGAGCACTGAGAAGTATGTGTGGTGTGTCTTTGACCGACAGAGGTAAAGAATTGTGTGATACGAGAGTGGTGTGGGGTAAAAGAAGATGTAGTGACAAGCATTGAGAAAGGTATGTTAAGATGGTTTGGGCACATGGAGAGGATGGATGACGATAGACTGACAAAGAAGATATGTCAGGCTAGTGTGAATGGGACAGGACAAAGGGGAAGACCTAGGAGAACGTTCTCTGACCAGATTGGAGACATCCTGAAAAAAGGACAAGTCAGAAGTACCCTTAACAGAAGAGCATGCATGAGAAACTTGATGGGAGTGAGTGAAGCAAGTGAGGTATGTCAGGATCGTTGCAAATGGCGTTCCGTAGTCTCTGCCTACCCCTCCGGGAAACAGGCGTGAGTCTATGTATGTATGTATATAATGTTTTACATACTTAAAGCCTAGTAATTAGGCTTTAAAATGGTAGCATAATTTCAGTAATTTAACCCGGCGTCATGGTCATAATGACCCGGCGTTTTAAAAATTGCTTCTAATTTTAAGACAAAGCGCGTAACGTTGCTGCTCTTCTCAGTAGCTGGAGGTGTTGACTGGTTCCACGCGTTGTTAACTTGAACTTAGACGGACGGCGTATATGCTGTGAGTTGGACGTGCCGCAAGTTGAAAAAGGTAAATATGACCCATCCCTGTAGTCAATGTAACTATTTTGACCATATGTCTGCTTATTATTATGTCTCTCTTTTTAGTTTTTAATTATATATTAAATTTAATATATTAATTTTTTATATATTTTGAACACGTTTAGTTACTTATATCTGTTCCTCTTGTATTTTCGTGACGAAATCTATCGTTTTATGTATCTATATGTTATTGTTTTTATAGAATATAAATTATAGTCGTTTTTATTTTATTTGTAGGTATTTTGTTGCAAGTTTGAATAAACATGGACCAAGAAGATAGACACTGCCAGCGTATATTGGCGGCCCTCCAAGAATCTGACTCCGTTTGAAGAGGAGTCGTCTGATGAAGAAGGAGACCATGTCAGTGAGCGTAGTCGGGCCAGTGACACAGAACAAGATGCATCAGACCAATCAGATAGTGACGAATCACCAGAAAACCGTCCACCAAAGACACCCAATGTTCGTAGAAGGTGCCAGGTGTGTCCCAACAAAAAAGACTGAAATACTAACCATACGTGCCATTGTTGCGGCAACCATATTTGCTCCAAAAAATTCATAACTTTATGCGCCGAATGTGTTCATGTTGATAGTTCCAATTAATTTTTGTTATGTTTATTCAAAGATTCTTTTGTTAAGTTCCTATAAGTGCCATATAAATTTTAAAAAAATATTCAAAATAAGTGTTTGTTATGATTAAGCTAGAGAAGACTATTTTTGTTAACTTTTTATAGTGATATATTTAATGATTAAGTAAACTAACTAATAAATATATTTATGTACAAATAAAGTGATATTTTATTTAATTACACAAGGTTCAATAGAGTTATTAGAATAAAATGTTTGTTTTTTTTCGAAATATTGCAGAATACTGGATTTAAAAAAAAGGTAATTATGACCCATCCCCGACGTCCATGTAACGAATTTCTACCCCCACGACGCCGGATTAAATAAACACATGTCCTTAGAATGCAACAGAACGCAACCTCCCATAAACTGCTCTGCGCTCTATACACAACTTGCGCGACACAACCCGCTATAAAAACCCCCTGGAATCGTTTTTTCTTATCAGTCGCTCACTAGACGTTGACCTAAACACATCTCTGCAAATTGAAGCCGTCATTTGAAGAAAATTATGGATACAACACCTGAATAAGCCGCTCAAGTCGTTGCCCTGTTGCAAGAAGGGTTGAACCAGCGAAAAGTCGCTCGTCGGTTGAATATGAGTCAGTCTGCTGTCTCGAGAGTGTACAGGAGGTTTCAAGAGAGTGGTGCCTTCACTCGGCGGCCTAATACCAGCTGACGCCGGTGCACCTCGGAGCGTGACGACCGGTTTTTGGTCTCGACCCCTCTCCGAAATCGACACCTTACCGGCGTGGATGTGCAGCAGGAGCTACGTCAAGTTCGCGGAATAACTGTCAGTGAGTGGACAGTTAGAAGAAGGTTGAAGGAAGCTAACCTTACTCCGAAAAGACCCGCCACAGGCCCGAAGTTGACCACAGCCCACAGTCAAGCACGCCTTCACTTTGCTCGAGAGCATTTGGATTGGAGCATAGAGCAATGGCAGTCGGTCCTGTTCACAGATGAGACGAGGATGTGTCTCCATGGCAGCGACAGGAGAGGTCGGGTGTACCGGCGTCCTGGTGAACGGTTTTCACAGTGCTGCTTTGTTGAAACCGGTGCATATGGTGGCGGTACTTGCATGATGTGGGCTGGAATTTCCTTAGAAGCAAAAACGGACCTTGTTTTCGTTCCTGGGGGAGGCCGGGGAGGAGGTCTGACCAGTGATCGTTACATTGAAAATGTTCTACTGGATCAAGTTGTCCCTTATCAAGGCTTTATTGGGGATAATTTCATCTTGATGCATGACAATGCCCGATGTCACACTGCTCGAGCCACACGTGAGTTCCTGAGTGAAGTTGGAATTCACACTATGGATTGGCCAGCGCTCAGCCCCGATTGAAATCCCATTGAGCACATATGGGACGAGCTCAAAAGTAAAGTTAGGACGAGGAATCCAGCTCCGACAAACATCAATGAGCTCAAGACTGCGTTGGTAGAAGAGTGGGACCCAATACCACAATCATCAATTAAAAAGTTGATAAGGTCGATGAAGAATCGCTTTGGAGGAGGGAACACCAAATATTGACACGAATATTTTTTTTTATCTTATGCACATTTTGTTTCATTTATACCCAATAACCCCATACTGTGAAATTCTATGAATTTTCAAAAATTTTTACAATATCTTTGACATTCACCTTTTTTACTAACCTACTGAATCGATTTTCATGCAACTTACATCATTTTAAAGCTCAATTACTAGGCTTTAATTATGTAAAACATTATATAGAGGTAAAATAAGGCATTTCTAAGTTATATCACTTTTTATGCGCACTTGAGGCTTGAGTCGATTTACTTGCACGCGAGTGTAGTTACAATTTCAATATAGAATAAAATACAATCAAAATCGAAAATATTCGCGTACCAAAAAAATAAAGAACTTTTTATTTTATTTTTGAGAGGTGACCTACTTACGTCATAATCCAAGATATCAAAATCCGAATCAGACTCAAATTGCACATCATCTTGTTACAGACCTTCTTAAATGTCTATAATTGCCTGTGCTGAAGACATAATGTTTTAATTTATTATTTCACAGAATGCGTTTACTGTAATGACTACTATGACACGTAGTGAAAAAATAATAATGAGCACGTAATAATCAAAACTTACCGACAATACATACAAAATAAATATGCACTTAACCACATGTTAACTGCACTATTTGTGTATTAGCTTCGCTTGTGACGTCAGAAGCGAGCAACTGTAGCGAGTTGCCCTCGGCGTAGGAAAGACCATGCTTTTCAAAAATCTAGAAACGTCTATAAAGTTTGTCGATAATAATAGTTACTTATAACATCTTTGAGTTTAGACTACTTAGTTGTAATATTTTGTACTGAAATAAATAGTCCAAGTGTTTGTCGAGTGTTAGGTCAAGATCACAGGTTAAATCGTTGTTCCCCATCAATTTTGTATCCCAGAAAAAGAAAAATGAGTACCAGAGAAGACAAAGCTTCACAAACAGATGATAGTTCTGTTATACACAATATATTAAAGTCGGTTTGGACGACTTCCGTGCGGTCATAATAAATATTGAAGATACACACTTTTTCAATCCACATCCTCGTGATCCCCGGAATGAATATTTTGTTGCTTTAATCGCGTTTGAAATGTATTACATTCAATTACCTACAACGTTATTTGTGTTAAGAATTGTTTATGATCTCTATGGTTCACCCATGAACAACCCTAGATTTACTTCTGTATGCGAACAACACTATTGCTTTGCTGTAGATTAAAGATGGTGCCCAATTAAGTATTTTCTTTTATTAAAATTCTCAATACGCTTCCACTGCGCAATAAAATGACGACAAATGTTAATTTTCCTAAACTAGAAGATGGAACAAATTTCTCGATATGGAAATTTCGCATCCATACATTGCTGGAAGAAAAAGGCCTCGTAAATGCGCTCAGCAAAGACGCCATCATGGACGCCCTGAAGTCAGACGAAAAGATAAAAGAAATGGACGCAAAGGCAAGAAGTGTAATTGTACAATGTACATCTGACAAGTTTATTGACATAATAAAGGACTGTACAGCCGCGGCCCAGATGATCGCTAAACTGGAAGAAGTTTTTGAAAGAAAAAGTGTTTTCTCTCAACTCTACTTAAGGAAGAAATTGCTGGCTCTCAAATGCAGTAATAATGAAAGCCTGCAGGACCATTTCATTAAATTTGGAAAGATTGTGTCAGATTTAGAAGCCGCCGGCTCATCATTGAATGAATGTGACAAAGTTTGTCACTTATTATTAACACTGCCAAGTGAGTATGGTACTGTTATCACTACATTAGAAACTATCGATGGAGAATTAAGCCTAGACTTCGTAAAATCTAGAATACTAGATGCAGAGTTAAAATTTAAAGGTCTAGAACAACCAAGCACAAGTTCAGGTGCTGATGTGCAAACATTTTTAGCCTGTTTTAAATGTGGAAAGAATGGCATAAAGCATATTAATGCAGGTATGGTTAATGCAGAGGACGAGGAACTGATCGAGGTCACAGAAGACACTACAGAGGGGAGCAGCATACAAACAGAGGCCGGAGTTCTTTCTCAAGATCGCGTGGAGCATCATACCAACAAGGACATACAGCACATATGGATATGGCACTTACAGCATTGTGTGCAGGCGATTCTGACAAGACTGTGAGTGAATGTGTGGGTTTTGTTGTTGATTCTGGAGCCACAGAACATTTGATCATGGCTAAATTTATACCATTTTTGACAGAAATGCATAGTTTAGATAGAGAGATTAATGTATTTGTTGCCAATGGACAGTATTTAACAAGCGCTAAAAAGGGTAAATTAAAGTTAGAGTGTAACAACATAAAAATAGAAATAGAGGGACTTATTGTAGATGGATTATCACACAATTTACTATCAGTTAGGAAGCTGTTAGATAAAGGTTTGAAAGTACAATTCTACAATGATTCTGTTCGTATTAGCAACACCAACTATAGAGTTACAGGCAATATTAAGGGTAGGCTATATACAGGGTGATTCGTAATTGCTCGTATTCCCTTCGGGAGGTGATTCTAGGGTCATAATGGAGTATTTTTACCCCCGACATATGGTGGTCCAAAATGCACCAGTTTGGAATAAAACGGTTTTTAAGATTTTTTGAGCAAACAAGGATTTGACAAAATTAAAAGTATTTGGATCGAAGGCACATATACTACCGAAACAAGACAAACTTATTGAAAGAGCAAAAGTAATGAGATTTGTGGGATATAGTATGAATGGATATCGCTTATGGGACTCAGAAACGAATGAAATAATTGTATCAAGAGATGTGAGATTTGACGAGAAGCAAATAAAATATAAGGATGAGAAAGATAATATTAAAATTGATAAAACATGTGAGCAAAGATACTTTGATGATGAAGTAATAGAAAAAGAAGACACCAAGAAGGACGAAGAAGATGACCAGAAAATAAGGAAACCCTATCAGAATGATGTAGAGAAGTATCAAGAAGATAGTGAGAAAACTGAAGAAATAGGTCAAGGAATCGAAAATGTAGAGAATAAACAAGAAACAAAAGAATACACTACCAGATCAGGAATATTGTTTACTATCAGGAGATCGGCAAGACTATGAAGAAGCAGTCAAAGATAATGATTGGAAAAATGCAGTACAGAAAGAATTAAAAGAATTAAACTCACAGAAAAAATTACAGACATGGGAAGAAGCTACATTGCCAAGGGGACACAAAGCTATAGATACCAAATGGATTTTTAGAACAAAACAGGATGGCACTAAAAAGGCAAGACTTGTAGCAAAAGGCTTTCAGCAAAAAAGTCAGGATAGCCATTATGCCCCAGTAGCTAAAATATCTACCATCAGATTAATGATGAGCTTAGCTGTACAACAAGAAACATTACTAAAGCAGTTAGATGTTCCAACAGCCTTTTTACATGGAAACTTAAACACAGATGTATACATTAAATGCCCAGAAGGAATGGAAATTACAGAAGGAAAAGTTCTAAAGTTAAAAAAGGCGTTGTATGGATTAAAGGAAGCACCTAAGTGCTGGTATCAAAGATTTCACGACTTCAGTACAGAAAAAGAATTTACACAGTCAAAATATGACTCAGGTTTGTATGGAAAAGAAAAGAATTGGATATTATTGTATGTTGGCGATATTTTATTCCTCGGAAATTACCATAATACTATAAGAGAATTAGAAAAGGAATTTAAAGAAAAGAATTTGCGAGAAGTATGTAACTACTTGGGATTAGAAATAACAAGAGAAAAAGATAGATTGGAATTAAGACAAACTACAATGATAGAGAGAATTTTAGAAAAATTTAATATGCAGGATTGTAAAGTAAAACTCCAATGGAAACTAACTTCAGTGCAAATATAGCATCACCTTCGGATGTGATTGAAGTACCTTTTGAGGAATTGATAGGATCTTTATTGTACATTTCTACAAATAGTAGACCGGACATCACATAATTATGCAGTATCATACCTGAGTAGATTTCTCGACAAGCCCACACAGGAATTATGGACAGCAGGTAAGAGAGGCTTACATTACCCTAAAGAAACATCAAGTCAGGGGCTGTTATATAAGAAGACAGGTGATTATACAAAGCTAGAAACTTACTCGGATGCAGACTGGGCAGCAGATAGATCAGACCGGAAAAGTACCAGTATTGTGCTATCTATCACGGTGAGAATTTCATTACATGGTTCTCTAGGAAGCAGACGTGCACAGCTCTCTCAACGGCGGAGGCGGAGTATGTTGCAGAAACGCATGCTGTGAGTGAGCTTATGCACATAAAAGGGGTGGTCTCTGATTTTATGAATGATAGGAAAATTTCAGCTCACTTATTTATAGACAATCAAAGCACTATCAAGATTATCAATAATCAGACAAATACTAGAGCTTCTAAGCATATCGCTGGCTCACTATTACAAGGTTCTATGTGACAATATGTTATAAGCTACTATTTTGCAAAAATACACGACTAGATGGCAGCTATTTACTACAAAAAATCAAATATTACGCGGTCTTATGTTGCTTTTATCAACGAAAAGGAATGACAAAGTTCTATGTAATACATAGAACCATTCAATTTTAGTTTTAATTTATTTGTAGTTTAACAAGGTTCTATGCTAAACATAGGACTTTGCTTTTTACAAAAAAGTAAACATGTCTATGACCAAAGTTTTATGTCATCTGTCACTTTTTCGATTTCGCGGCTTTTGTGACAATTTCAAAATTTTCAAAGCTCAGTTTATTCAGTGCAATTTGTAAATGCAATATTATTGTACTGTTAATAAAATAATAGCCAATAAAAATGGACGAGCAACGTAACAATTTAGACTATTCAAGTGACGACTCAGTAAAAGATAAGGATTTCGTGCCTCCATCACCTCTTCTTCGTATTTCTGAGAGCTCTTCAAATTCTGATGATGACGAAGCCGAGAGGCAAGTACAGTTTAATAGTATGCTTAACAGCCCAATAAGGGTTGAATTGGTAATTTTCATGAACTAAACTAAGTATTTTCTTTTTAGATCTGGGCACAACCAGTTTCAGTCAGTGAATGTTGTTGTTGTGGATGAAGCACAACCTAAGAAACGATCACGTAAGCGTCGCAGAAATGAACAAGAATGGGGGTGTAATAAACGAAAAGATGCAAGAAACAAGGGGTTAGAATATGTGTCTAGTCGAAAGAAACTAATGCCAGCAAAAAGGATAAGAAACAGCAAGGATTGCCTAAATAAATGTGTACTTAAATGTAGGCAAAAGATTACTGATGATGAAAGATTATCAATTTTTACTGATTATTATAAATTATCTCCAGAAGAAAAACGAATGTTTTTGTTGAACAATACAAGTTGCGTACAACCTGTTAGGAGACGCAAAGGAAAAAATAATGAAAACTCAAAGAAAAAAGACAGCTACCAGTTTTCTTTCACAGTGAACAGTGTAACTATTAAAGTATGTAAGAGTTTCTTTTGTGATACTTTAGTGATTAGCCAGAAGCCAATATATCATGTTCATAAGACAAAGAATAATGTCTCAAATACTTCTTTGCCCAGTAAACAAGGTAAACATACAAAAAAAGCCACGGCAGAAGAAGATAAGCTGCTTATTAAGGAACATATCAATTCATTTCCCCGGATTCCATCACATTATTGCAGGAAAGATTCTTCTAGAGAGTATTTAGAACGATTTTTGAACATCAAAAAAATGTATTCTCTGTATATTTCTTGGATTGAAGATAAAAACAAACTTCCTGTTAAGGAAGAAGAATACCAACGTATCTTCTGTAATGATTTCAATATATATTTCCAAAAACCAAAGTAAGACAGATGTGATTTGTGTGAGGAGGCGGATATAAAATACAAAGAAGGGCTTATATTATCATCAGATTTACAAGAGAAGATTAACAAACACAAAATGGAAAAGGTAGCTGCTAGGAAAAACCGTGATGAAGACAGAAAAGGACCTATTCCAGTATTGTGCTTTGATCTAGAAAATGTTTTATCCTGTCCCAAAGCAGAAGTGAGCAATTTCTTTTACAAAAGTAAATTTGCAACTTACAACATGACTGGCCATCTTTCTACTAATAAAAAAGTGTACTGTGCCATTTGGAGTGAAAACACTGCTGGAAGAAGTGGAAATGATATAGCAAGTGCTGTATATAAAATTTTGAAGCAGGTCCTGCTTGACAACCCTCACTTCACATCAATTATATTGTGGAGTGATAGTTGTGTTCCACAGAACCGTAACAGCATTATGAGCTTTGGTTTAAGACAGCTTATGGATAATTTTTCTACATTGGAACAAATTACTTTAAAATTTTCAACACCTGGACATTCATGCATTCAAGAAATTGACAATGTGCATAGCTGTATTGATAGAGTCTTGGCAAAGGCTGAATATTATTCACCTTTGTCTCTCATGAGATTACTATTACAGGTTAATCGAGCTAAACCTTATCATATCATACAAATGAGTAGCAATGACTTCTTTAATTTTCAAGAATCTTGTTCAGGGCTAAAATATTCAATGGTTCCATTTTCTAAAGTAACAGAACTTCGATTTACGAAGTCACAATTTGAAGTGAGTTTTAAATGCTCACACACTGCAGAATCATACACTGTAGTCAATGTGAGACCCCAGAAAACCCGAAGGAATGTAAACACAACTTTTTTCACTGTGCCAAAATTGTCAAAAAGACCCATATTATGCAAGACTAAAATAGATAATATACAGTCTATGTATAGATGGATGCCTACAATAGACATGGAGTACTATGAGGCAATATTCAAAAAATAATCTATGACCTTGTAACTATTGAATAATGTGAAATTAACTAGTTTATTTTGATTTGTGATATTAACTAATTAATTAGTGACTGAAAAGAGAGACAAATTTTGGAATAATAAGCTTACTTTTCATGATAATAAAGTCATTCCATGTATAATGTTAAAGCTATTGGTACATAATAATTTAATTTGTAATTAGTTCATATGATTAAGCCATAAATACTAAACTTGGCTATAATAAATGTGATTTTTCGAAAACAACAAAGTTCTAAGCTGTGATTATAAATAAACAAATAAATATTTTTTGAACCACAAAGTCCTATGTTATTTTAATTTCGATGATATTATAAAATATAAAAGTCAAAATGTTATAAATTTGGAAAGCATTATGTAGTCCTATACTATGATAATAAAATGTCACATGAGGCTAAGGCTACTTTAAATACATTTTACTTAGGTCAAAAATTTAAAAGTCTTATTACCAAACTTTATAAAATTTAACATAAAACCTTGTAATAGTGAGCCAGCGATATAGCAATTAAATACCATTATGTAAAAGATCTTATACAAAAGAAAATAGTGTCTATATCATATGTACCTACTAATGAAAATATTGCAGATATTTTTACCAAATCGTTGCCAATCAGCAAACATGAATACCTTTGTAATAAGTTAAATTTGATTTGATGTACATACCTAAATATTTAAAAACTAAACTTTGTGTATCCAGACTACTGCTGAATGTTGTTTACCTACATGTTATATTTTTTTGTAAAACCATACATAGAATTATGAATGTATAGAGTGGACATATTGTCTCAGAGATCATTAGTGTTAGAGTTGTCACTACCAAATAAATATAAATGTTTACTTTAAGCAATTTAAGAATGTTTCAGTGATTATAAAATTCTATAAATTGAGGGGCTGTGTTAAGAATTGTTTATGATCTCTGGTTCACCCATGAACAACCCTAGATTTACTTCTGTATGCGAACAACACTATTGCTCTGCTGTAGATTAAAGATGGTGCCTGGTAGCGCCATCTACCTTTCCATCGAGAACTAATCACATCAAAGTCAATCGTTCCACGCTTGCTTGTCCAATGCGAGCGATGCCTTTTGTTTCCGTCTCTGTCCATCCCATTCCCTAGAAGGGACACGCCTTTCGCGCATTGGCCGCCGCGTTCATCGACGCGAGAGACAGTCTAGAATAATCCGCGTCGCGACGAACTGTACCGCACCGCCATAATTTTACCGCTCCCGCTTTATACCAAAAACTTAACAAAACCGGCCGCGAATGAAAGTGGTTTGTGTAGTGGAGTGATTCAAACAGCTTCAGGATTCTCGAAGACACCAGGAGGCTGCCATTTGCAAGGAAAGAGGACTGACGTACAAGGTAAGGCGTGTTCCCACACCCCGTCTATTCGTCTCCTAACCACAACACCTTTTCACTTCCTCACTTCCTAGTCGCCGAAGAACCAAAATCCTACAGTCCACAATATTAATCCTTTTCCCAAATCGACTAGGAACATTCGGTTCGCCGAAACAGTGCCCAATTAAGTTTTTTCTTTTATTAAAATTCTTAATAGTTTGTACTTGTTAATGTCACTGCTACAGTGATACCTAAACACTGCGTAGTGTGGTGAAACTTACATAGTCGACGTCGTGTAAATTTCAACAATTCAGAACATACAGATATGTGACATACGTACGGAGGTTCGTGCACGACACGGCCATTTGAAAGCCTAAAGAGTCCTTTCTTTACTTTTTCGAATTAATGAAATCAACAAATAATAATCGATTTTTCCTCATCACTATCCGATACCTAAAGTTGTCATTGGCGCCTGAAGAAGGGATAAAATAGTAAGAATTAAATATTTACTTCAGAAATGTTTTTATAAGATTCAAAATGGATTTTACTACACAAGAAGAATAATTAACACTCAATTAACAATCGATAGGGATATGTTAAACAAAACATAAATGTACGAGTTTCGTCGAACGGATGATAAAGAAATGATAGAAATTAATATTGATGGGAAAATAGTATAATTCAACTATTTATGATAAATTGCCTGATTGATGAGTACGCGTCTACTGCGATGTGGGTAAGAACGTAAACTGATGAAATGATTTGCGAATGGTAATGACGCGCACTAATTTTACCTACAAAATATTGATGTACGGTGGAACCGTACATGCTCCCGGGGGAGAAATGTAGATGAATGAGGGTGCTGGATGTTTGTATTAGTTAATGCTATATAATCTAATGAGATATATTAGTTATAAGGTGATGCCATTTATTTTAATTGTATGTTAGTTAGATGGTATTATCTACATCATGTGAGTGAAAGGTCGGGAAAACCCGTGTCGGTAATCTAGTTTTGTCCACTTTGTCACTAAGATTTTTGGATAACACTGACACAATGTTAGGGCCTTTTCACTATGTTGGGCACACTATCAGTTTCCACTGATAGAGCACAAGGTAAACTGACACTTTCACTAATGTCCGCGACGGAGAGACGAGGCGCCGGCCGGGGCGCCCTGGCAGCGGCAGGCACCGCGGCCTGTGCGCCCTGCCGGCCACGAGGCGCCCGCAGGCATTTCCACAGGCACCCGAGACCCACGCCGACAAGCGCCGCCACCAACATGTACGAGACCACGTAGTGGTGTACATCGTGACTCGAGATATTCTCTATCTCACTCCTCTCTGATTTAATTTGCTCGATCTGCTGACCGAGCTCCTTCAGGATTGTCAGACGATCTTGGACATCTGTTTCGTTCACATTTAGATCGACTGGTACCGTCATCGTCAGGTTGATGATGTTATTGACCGGGGCCATTTCTATAGGTAACAAATTGGGCTGCGCATTCACTTCATTCACATTATTGTAGTTGTGTGAATAAATCGTAAATGAGTCACCTTTTACTAGACAGTCGTTACCGCTAGTTATGACGCCGGCCTTGCTGACGCGCTCGATTATAACCCGACCGCTGCACATCAATAGTAGTGCACATTTGTCACAACAATTAAACATATAATTGTTTTGTTTATTTAGTGCATACCAATTGTTGTGGCAAACTTCTGCTATATAATGCGACATTCAGTGTCATGATCTTGAATACATAAGTTCCGATCGTTCTGCATTTGGTAGATATAGGACTCTGCAGCTCACAAAGTTTTGTGGTATGGTCTAACTGAAAGCAGCTCTGGACTTCACTCTCAGTCATTGGTATGTATGAGTCCTTCTGGATGTTCATTGCTATAAATTCTGTGATCGGAACTATGCTTGCCATTCTATTGCCGAAGACTCGAGAAATAGGTAAGACTTTGTATAAGTCATAGATTTTCCTAGCGACTAATGGTATCTTAACTTCAAATAGAAGAAACTGATCGGTTACTCTGACCTTGGGGTACAACAAATGGTATATATAGTTTTGCGATACTAGTACCACTGTGAATATCTTTTATTGGTAATGATACGTCTTTCGACAAGTGCCCAGTAATAAGACTCAGCTTATCCCTGAACTGATCAGGCGTTATAATATGTATATTGAACTTCCCATGATATACATCAGTAACAGTATCTAAAAGGCTGTCTTGAATCATTTTCAAGCATTTTCATGCTATTTGCTATGACAGATGACAGTGTAAATGGTAGTGGTTCTTTGTGAGAGACTCCGCCAAAAAACATCTTTGAAATCCAGTAATAAGATTACTCTAGAACACAAGGTATACCTAGTAACAATTATGGAGCTTATTGTTAGAAATGAAATAAACCGATCATACGTCAATAATTATTTTCGAAATGTTACAGGTTCTTTGCGCACTATCATTTTATGCAACAGGGTCATACCAGCGCATAGTAGGTATGGCAAAATATTTGGCACAAACTACTGTAAGCAAGTATGTAAATGAAGTGACCAATGCACTAAATACAAAAAGTATTTTGGACGATTTTATTATATTTCCTAAGACTAGAGCATGTAGGGATAAAGTTAAAAACAAGTTAGTACCAAGTGCAAAGTATTGAGTTATTTTACGTAATATTGTAGTGAAATGTCAATAAATTGCTAATTACTTTCAGATTTTTTGCTAAGTATGGTTTTCCTGGTGTTATAGGCTGCATTGATGGATGCCAATTTCATATATTTACACCAAAAAAGGCAGAAGAACATTTGTTCTATTCAAGAAAGCACTTCCATTCTTTAAATGTACAGATGGTAAACATTAATATTATAAAATACTTATGTACATAGCTTTATATTTTTAACACTCTCACCGCCACCCAAATATATTTTTTTCCAGTGTCGCAGGCCGTGCGGTCTGCCGGCATCCGCAACTTTGCCTACCCGTGCAGGCCGCGGTGAAAAATCTGTATCGAGTGTAGCAGGCCGTACGGGCGGCTGGCGGGCTCACTGTTAATTTTTACTAGCAAGCCGTGCGGTCCGCTACGACCTCGCGATTTCAAATTAATTTTGTAGTGCTTGGCCTGCTGCTATAGTAAAACGATGCTATCAGATGCAAAGTTTACATCTTTACCTACAATTTAAAAAAAAATATGTCGATTTTTCTTCAAATCTACAGTATTACTAGGGGGTTAATTACAGAAATGAAAAAACATTTTTAGGTGAATGAAACTGACTTTTATTAATAAAAAGACATTATTACCGCCTTACAATAGCGCTATGGATGTTGGCAAAGCATTCCGAGCACACACTAGGTTTTGAAGGGCAAAGTAAACACACCGTATTTACTTTCTTTGTTACTTTACATGCTTCTACACTTGACATACCTTCATCTCTTTTCTTTTCATAGCAGTGGATGCATCTTCTTCTAACTATTCTGTTGCGATGGTCCAACAACGGAGACTTTCCAAATTGGTGTCTAGCTGGGTCATCATGGTAATTTCGATCTTGACTCTTTGGTTTGTCTAGACCCATCAATGCACGGCAAATATTTTCCTTAAATGTTGTTATTGTATATTTTTTGGATGTCAGGTTCTTTGATTTTTTGAACAAAATAAAAGCATTGATCAAAGATGTGCTAAATAAAAGTTCTATAGCCAGTTTTTGAAACCAACGCAAACTTCTCCTTGCAGGATTAGAATAACTACCCATTTGGTCTGAGTAGTCAATAGCACATTTATGACGATTATAATCAGCTATCAGCGTTGGCTTCATAGTCACTTTATTGCGATTTCTTTTACTTCGCACGTTGACAAAACCAGGTGTATGCCGAGTTGATAACGCTAGCACATCACGCTTGTCTTTCCATCGTAGAACTATTACTCCGTCATCATTTTCCATAGCACAGGTCTCGCCTTTCTTCAGTTTCTCTTTCAACAATTCTTTTGGTAGCCCTTTCCTATTCTTCCTGAGAGTTCCCAATAAATGAGTGTTTTTGTTTAGTAAATTATTTGCCAAAGTGACACTAGTGTAGTAATTATCAGTTACGATACTTCTTCCAGCATTCAAGTATTTTTCACTGAGTTTCATGACTATTTCACAGGATACGTTTTGTGCTGTCGACGTGGTCTTCTTTCCTTCATATACTATCAAGTCGTAGGTGTATCCATCATCATCACAAATTTTAAATAATTTTATACCATACTTATGTCGCTTTCCAGGTATATATTGCATAAAAGCAATTCGGCCACGAAAAGCTACCATTGTTTCATCAATGGTAAGAAATTCTCCAGGTGTTTTATATTGATCGAATTTTTTTGAAAGTGTCTCGACGAAGCGTCTTATTTTTATCAGTCGATCTGCACCTGCCAACCCAATATAATAAGCATCTTCAAAATGCCAACATCTTAATAATATTTCAAAACGGTTTCTACTCATCACTCTTTTTGCAACATTGTTTACATATAACACGTCCGTACTCCAATAATCACTAATTTTTGGCAGTTTTTTCAGCCCCATCCATATCAATAAACCGAGAAATTTCTTCATTTCAGCAGCATCACAATCATTCCACTTAGATAATCGACTGTGTCGTGTTACACGTTCTAATATTCGTGTTTTTGTTGCGTACGCATTAGTCATAAGTACCATCAAATCGATAATCTCGTCATCCAAAAATAAAAAGAAAAAGTCTAGTTCGGTTTGACAATCTGAATTAATGTTTTTCATACCTGGATCAACATTAAATGGGAATTGTTTTTTTCTTGAACCATCTGACGAGGGTATATTCCAGCTAGAATTCGGCATACTCTGAGATCTTACGGTTTCTAACGAATGTTGATGTTGACGTCTGTTTGTAGGTATTTCTACGCTATCTTCAGACGAACTTTCATCGGAATACATGCTCCTGCTCTCAGATTCTTCATCTGTAGACGGTTGGTAGTCTGGGTCATCCTCTGAGTCCGACATAATGATAAAAACTTCGCAAAATTCACCAAATGGATAAGAAAGCAGTGAAATTCCACAAAAAGCGCGCGAAAATGTGAGTGTTGCAAGCCGTGCGGGCGGCCGGCGGGCTAATGATTAATTATTATGCGTGGCGTGACATGCTCTGTTAGTGTTAAAGTTATATTGCAATTTTTGTTAGATTTTGGCGCGAAACGTACGGTGCGCCGGCGGCCCGTACGGCCTGCTGACTCAGTCAGTGCAACACATAGATGGCGCACCTTACTCGAAAAGATACGTACCGCCGGCGGACCGTATGGCGGTGAGAGTGTTAAAGATATCCACTATGTATATTATGATAATAAATTATATTATTACTTTTCTTCAGATTTGTGACAGTGACTGCCGAATATTAAATATTAATGCAAAATTTGGAGGCGCAGCCCACGACGCCTTCATTTGGGAAAATAGCAATGGAACACTAAATTAATTTATTAAGTATAATATCAATTAAATGGAAACATATAATAACTGAAATTTGCAGGTGATTCTGGCTATCCACAGCGACCCTGGTTAATGACACCGATTCCGGATGCTGCCGAGGGAACACCAGCATATAAATATACCGCGGTACACGGGAAGACCAGGGTTGTCATAGAAAATACTTTTGGACTTTTAAAAAACCGATGGCGTTGCCTATGTAAAGACCGCACTTTGCATTACGCACCCGAGAAATGGGCAAAAATTATAATGGCTTGTTGTGTGTTGCACAATCTATCCCTCAAATTTAATGTGCCCGAACCGGATTCGCATCATCCAAGCATATCTGCGTCATGTTCGGACTATATTCACACAGAAAACAGTGCGGTAGATGATCTACTTAGAGGAAGAGCAATGAGGAATGTTTTAGCAGAAAAGATTAATAGGCTTCATTAATGTGTCCTCCCGACCGATTGCGGTCACAGCGACTTATCTTTATATGAGACTTGCCAACTGCGCGGGACATATTATAGTGCACAAGTGTGTGCAAACACAAGTACACAAGTGCACTCTCTATTCCCTCACTCTCATAGCCCAATGAATGATAATTCCTATTTCGATTCGATTTGATAATTCCTAACAGAAAATCTGATATCACTTTTATGATATTAGAATCGTCAAGAAATGTCAAGTGTCTAAGTAAAAAATTAATAACTGGGCTTCTATTCGTGCTTAAAATTTACTTAATAATATTATTAACATAATGAACACAGTTTGCCTAACCAGCGGAAGACATACACACATCAACAAAGTCTAGGGATATTTTATATTTCATCAAATATCTAAAAATCTATGAAGAATTTTCTGATACAGTAAATAGAAGAATCATAGATTATTTTAAGGTCTTTAATAAAAATAAAAAACATTTCGTGTTTTTTTTTGTTTTAAATAAAAAAAATAATTTTTTTAATCATCATGGAAAATTAGTATGATAACAACAAACATTTCTTCTTAAAAAACTATTAATTTTAATAAAAATGGAAAAAATCTTGTAAAATCTAATCATTAATAATCAGTGTTACCACCTCTTACATTGATTACACATCGACATCGATTGTTAATACTTAAAATTAAATTGTCAATGTCTTGCTGCGGTATGAGGTCCCATGTCCTTTGCAAGTGTTCGTAAAGTTGTTGTTCAGTCGTCAAATTTGGTGGAAAATCTCTCAAAGCTTTTCGTTGTAACATGTCCCAGGCATGCTCGATAGGATTTAAGTCGGGCGACTGTGCAGGCCAATCCAAAACTTGAATATCGTGCTCTCGGAGAGCGGTCGATACCAGCCGCGCCGTATGGCAAGGAGCATTATCGTGCATGAGTAGAAATTCATGGCCTATTTGAGTTCTGTGTGGGACAATAACGGGCTCTACTACCTCCTCGTGGTATTTTTGTGCAGTCATGCTGCCTTGGATCCAAACGAGTTGGGTTCGTCCGCCAAGACGAATTCCTGCCCACACCATGATTGTCCCGCCTTGGTATGGGTGGACCTCCTGAGGGTGCCGTAGACGGCTAACACTCCCTGGAGCTCTCCAAACGCGTGTTCTTCGTGAATCCGGGTGAAACCCAAACCGGGACTCATCGGTGAACAGCACCAAAGACCATTGTTCGTCACTCCATGGTAAATGCTCCCGAGCCCACGAAAGCCGCCGACCGCGATTGCCACGTCGCAATGCTGGAACACGCAATGGTCTTCGAGCATGAAGATCAACTTCATGTAACCTTCTTCGCACGGTTTGGTCGCTTACCAGCAGCTGGTGGTCCTCCTGGAGCCTTTGCACTAGTTGCAGCGCTGTGATATTGGGTTGTCTTCTGGCGGTCATTTGGAGAAATCGATCCTGTCTCTGCGTAGTAACACGATATCTACCTGTGTGCTGTTCGGCCACATCTCCAGTACTGCGATAACGTGACCACAACCTTGATATCACATTTTGACTGGTATGTAGGGCCTCAGCAACGACGCGTTGAATTGCACCATTTTCTAACATGCCCACGGCTCGTAACATTTCATCTCGACTCAAATGACGACGTGACATGACTTTTAAAGTTCGTACGTCACGTTAAATTACAAAAGAAAAACAATTAAAAACCCTTTTCATTAATAATTATAATAAAACAGTTTTAACTTTCTTTAATGTAACGAATTACTAGCAAATTTGCCGCCATATTTTGTTTATTATTTTGTTTTTTTTCTTTCCATGTTCAAATTTTGAAAATAGAATAAAAGAGGTTTTAATCTGTATATAAACTTTTTGTGGAAACTAACAAGGTTCTAAACTATAAACTCGTAAATAATTTAGGATTAAGATATCCCTAGACTTTGTTGATGTGTGTATACCGTAACAAATCTGTAAAACCCAAGAAGCCCCGCTCCACCCACCTAAGAAGCACCCGCTGTCAACATTCGATAAAATAGAATAAATTTTGCCTACAATATAAGAACTGTTCCTGCAAATAAAAGCAATAAACCACCCACAAATGAATACTTCGTCAGGCCCACTGCCGCAGCATGGCTGGCACACGCATGGCTGAGTGTGAGTTGGCGTACAGAAGTGAGAACATAGCAGACAATGGGTTAAAAGCTATCATTGAGTCTGAAAACAAATTATTATTGTTTATAGCACTTTTAAAATAAATTCCAGTGATATTGGCAGTTTGTACATATTATTTATGATACAATGTTTGTTTATATTATTATCTTAAAGTAAGGATTTTTATTGTGTTATTTCTGTAAATATTGTGTGTATGGAAGATTGCTATGACACTGGCGATACGGGAGTTAGTGTCAGTCAACCTACTACATCGCTGACTGGTCTGGTGCGCTGTCCGGACTGTTCTCAGGACCGTTTTTTCAAAGGTAAGCGGGGCTTGAAAGTACATTTTGGCAAAGTACATAAATCCCAAAATGTGCTTTCTGGCCCTTCAATATCTTCACCACCTATATCAGGAGACAACAACCAAATTCCTTTTTGGCAAACTCTATCTAAATTAAAACATTCGGTTCCTATAATCAAAAGAGTTCCCCGTGGCGCAAGACCATCATTGTCAAAAAATTGGCTGAATGCATTGGTCTTGTCTTAAGGGAGAACTCAAAAGCGGCCTGGGAGCAATTATTGACTTTCCCTTATAGGATTCTACATGTTGATAAAAATCAGGCTGGCAAAAATTCATTAACATCTCAAATTAAATATAATTGTCAAATTTCGGCCAACACTTTAGACCCTAAATTCACTTCAAATAAACATAAATCTCTGTATCAATATGTGGAATCCAAATTGAGGGAAGGCGACATACGGGGCGCGTCTAGACTCTTATTCAGCAGTGATGTGGTGGCGCCTTGCTCTCCAGATACGCTTGCGGGTCTGAAGAGCAAACATCCAGCGCCCATTAATGATCTTTCCTTTCCTGAAGCTCCCGACAGTGAATCAGAACATCTGATCACCACGGCCAAGGACGTCTTAGCAGCGGTTTGCTCCTTCCGAAGTGGCTCGGCAGGTGGCCTCGATGCCTTGACACCACAGCATCTAAAAGATCTTGTGTGTGCAAGTGCTGGGGTGGCTGGCGATACACTTCTGAAGGAGTTGACTGCGCTAGTAAATATGATGCTCTCCGGTAATGTGGACGATGCTATCATTGATATCTTGTATGGGGCCAACCTGTGCGCCCTTAACAAGAGACATGGTGGCATCCGTCCTATTGCCGTGGGTTGCACTTATCGGCGTATAGCAGCTAAGGTATGCTGTAAATTTTACAGCAGGGAGCTATCTGATAAATTCCAACCTCTCCAACTAGGTTTTGGTTCCAAGAGAGGTTGTGAGGCTGCTATACATGCCCTTTCGACGTATCTTGGAAGTGGTGATGGGGAGGTCATTCTGAAGGTTGACTTGAAGAACGCCTTCAATTCAGTGAATAGGGACACTTTGTTGGCACAGGCAAAATTAGAAACCCCACATTACTATATCAGGACAATCTTTTGGAATCTGCAGTTGGATGCCAACAAGGTGACCCTCTTGGACCAGTCATTTTTAGCTTAGCTATACAACCCATTATTCGGCAAATAAATTCTAAATTTAATGTATGGTATTTAGACGACGGAACCCTAGGAGGAGATCTAGACATTGTATTACAAGATTTAGCTTTTATTAAAACTAAATTCGCATATATTGGCTTGGAACTAAATTCTAGTAAGTGTGAGTTGTTTATAAATACAACAGAATCAAAAAAAAAACTTTCGATAGTATCTAAATTTAATCATTTGGCACCAAACATCAAAATTATTGAAAAGAGTTCATTTCGCCTCCTAGATTCGCCCGTATTTCAAGAAGCTTTTGATTCTTTCTTGGAAGAAAAATTACAAATTTTTTGTGAAATTTCAGATCGTCTATTCAAAATTAACATACATTCGGCTTATACTATTATTCGATATTGCCTTTTCGTCCCAAAATTTACTCATCCCTTAAGATCATCGCAACTTTGGAAAAAAATAACACTATTAGGACAAATCGACCAAATTATACAAGTTACTTTAAAAAAAAAAAAATGTGGACTTGGACGACCGAGCCTGGCTACAAGCATCTTTACCCATACGTTTGGGTGGGCTCGGCGTTCGCAAAATTTCCAGTGTCAGTTTACCGGCGTTCCTGTCTTCGGTTCACAGCACGGAACAGTTAACTAGGAAAATATTATCACCTACACTAGTTAACTCAGAAGTGCTGTGCAAAACCGAAGCCAGGCGGGGCACACATAGAACATGCTCAATATTTGTATAGAAAGGAGCCATCTATATTTCCTAGACAAGAAACTATGCATTCATAAAGTTCTTTAAAGCCCCAACAGATGTCGTTAAAAATTATTGTCATTACTAATCAATTACATTAATCATATAAATTATAGAAATTTAATTAAACCTTAAAATTCGCCCCAAAATGACTACACATAGACACTTGTAGTCTAAAATCAAAAGTTTACTGTAACTCAATATTAACTATGGCAACACAAATATATCAGGACATTTTTGAAAATTCAAAGTTTGTTTACATACAAAATGGCCGTTGCAACTTGCGCCCGCGCTCGCTTGTGGTTATTCCATTTTGTGTGTATTTATTTGTTTTTCGAGTGTTTCCTGTTCATCGAACGTCGAGTCGAGATTACTCCTCCGTTCTGGTGCTGGACTGCTTCCTGAAAACCAATATTGGCTGACTTTGACGAACGATCGTGCATAATATCTTGTTTTTCACTGTTTCTAAGTGATAAATCGCGATAAAGACGCTATTCTGTGGTGTGTTGGTTGTTAATATAGATACAATGCCTCACCGTTGTGCATTAGGATGCAAAAACGCCAATATTTGTAACTTACCAGTGTAAGTTACAAATATTTATATTGTTAAAACCTTTCAAACCGGCATTTTCATATTTTTCTGCATGTTATTATATAGTTTTGGCCGAAAACCGGTCTTTGTGACAAACCATGGGGGAGGCCTATGTCCAGTAGTGGACTTTTTTGACAAATATTATGATATCGTTTTGGTTATCATCCATTACCATGTAACTACAGTTTTTATAACTGCCTGCCTGATAAGTCTGTTAAGTGATAACATAATAATAATTAAGACAGAAACAAATAATAATTTTCCAGCTAAGGTATAATATATAGAATTCTTATCATCATCATTTTCATATGAAACTATTATCATATACTTAACTAAACATTTATGTTAATAATTCTATTATCACATACATAAACTTGAACCTACTTGAATAGACTATTCATGAAGTCAACATTTGAGTAAATATCTTTTGGTACCTACTAGAGGACGCCAGCAGCTATGCCTGCATTTTTTTATATTTACCTGTTTTGGCCGATCCCGTGGGAATTTCGGGAAATCCCTTCTTAGTGCACCTCTACGATCCCCAAGGAACATTCATGCCAAATTTCAGCTTCCTGCGCCCAATAGTTTCGGCTGTAGCGTGTCTGTCAGTCAGTCAGTAACGCAAGGATTTTATATATTAAGTTTTTTGACTGTTTGTAATTTTACATGCATCCCAAGCACCTATACTTCTTTTCACTGTTTTGTAGTAGGCTCATTTTTTTTAATATGATTATCTCCCATCATCAATGTAGAAAAGCATTTAGTAAGGAACAATTTATGTAATAAGTCCATTTCTTGATTTCAGGTGTTGTGATGCATATGATTCCCAACCCTAAAAGATTTCCTGAGCGTTTTCGTGCCTGGGTCAATCTTGTTGGAAAGAATGTGGCAATGTTATCAGATGATGATATTTACACGAGGAAGAGGATATGTGATGTACATTTTACCGATGAACATAGAAACCGTTTCAAGCGTCTGAATGCATTAGCAATGCCAACATTGCATCTACCAGGTACTTTATTATAAATCTATTATACATAATATGTAAAAATGACAAATGATAATGTGAATGATAGCTTAATCCCCATTGACCAACAGAAAGCAAAGCAGAGGTTCTCAGACTCCAAAACATGTTGTACACCTCTGACATTTTTTGGAATGTTATATTTAGATTTTAGTGTCTTTTCTTTTCAACATGAACATCTGTGTCAGTTGATAAGATAAGATAAATTATATTTTGTTTGAACATAGTATACATGAGATGCAAGATGTTACAATTATATAAAGTTTCATATGTTCAGCCTCTTACTAGCGTACAAATTTAATGAATGAATTTTTAGCAATTCTTTAATTCAATTTTACATTATTCAATTTAATACAGTCATCGCATCTGCTATAATATCAACTTATTTATGTACATTTCAGATGGAAAGAGATCTAATTACCTATTGCAAATTATAGCAATAAATTACATAATTTATCAATAAAAAAATCACATTAAAATTATTATAATACAGACACATTTGTTAATATCAAGATTCAATGTCAAAACTCAATATAACTACCTACCAGAATATAATGTCAAAATTATATTACAATAATAAATAAATAAATGAAATACTATGATACAATGTCAGCATAGAGTAATAACATAATGCAACTTAATAAAATAATTATTCTAATATTTTATCTTTAAAGTAAAATGCTATTGGAAAGTCAAATTTAATTTACTAACATCTAGCCTAACCCAACTTAAATATAATTATTTGTTTCGGTTGTGGGGCTCAGAAGGAAGTTACTCCTAAAAGTATGTTAAAACTAAGTGGGAGTGCTAACCTTGCTAGGTATTTTTATTTAGTAAAGAACATGCTCTATACCAGTAGTAGGCATAATGCTATATTTGCAGCAGGAGGATAACATAATGGTGCCACACATATGTGTGGACACATAGAATATTCTAAGTACATAGAATCTTTTACATGAGAGAAATCTATCTTTGACTTTAATATGGAAAATGATTTAAATAATTCTCAATAAATTACTTTGGAGGCAATGTGATGTAATTAGTATTTTCTTTATAGGTAACACCTGTACTGTTACAGCAACAATGCCTCATACTACTGATGATTTTGAACTCATGGTTTCTGCCTCAACATCGGGCCTGCCCATGGCTGTCCTGACCTGTCCCAGGTATTAATATTATATAATTACTTTTTTTTCTTAAATATAGGAGCAATAGCTCTGTGGGGACACCTAAAGACTGCAATGCAGAGGAGACCCTCTGTGTGGTGTGGGTGGTGTCTGTGGGTTCGAACCCACGTAACCCACCAATGTGTATTCAGAGTGCTATAATGATTTTTCGAAATTATGTGTGTATTTAATAGTGAATTTTCGCTTGCTCCGTGCCACAGAGAGCATTTGAGCCGTCTGACCTGGCTAACACGAAGATCTGCGTCAGTCGTTTCTGGGAAGTCAGTGCCCTCAAATATACTGACATCTAACCTAACCCTTACTTTTTTAAGGGATTTCAGTACACCATAGTGACTATGCCAATCCCATCATACATATAAAGTGCCATAGCACTTGTTATTACAATCATAATATGCTGTGCCAGCTCCATCACATGTCTTAAAGCTTATCTACACTTACTTATACAAAGTAAATTTGCACTTAACTCACCCACTATGTAATTTTAAAGAATGGTCTATATAATGACATTGAGTAACCCAATTAATCCTTGTTAACACTTTATGTTTCAGAACAGTCTAATAGGATTTCACCTACAGCAGCTGTAACATTGGAACACAATTATAGTGCTATCAGTAGACCCAGTAGAAAAGGTTGGTACTGATAGAATATTTATAAATAAGCATGGTAGAATTTGGAGTGAAATTTATACTATAACTAAGTACTATTTAATACACACATTTACTGGTGGTAGGTTTCTCATAATTGTGAGAAGCCGTCTGGTTAGGTACCACCGCAATGTTTATTTCTACCGACAAGCAGCATGTGCATGCACTGTTGTGTTCCGGTTTGACGCACATTGTAGCCAGCGTAACTACCGGACATAATGAGACTTAACATCTTGTCTCAGGATGACGAGCGCAGTGGAATGCCAAGCAGTGCTCTGTGGTTCAGGGTGTTTATGGGCTGTCACATTGCTTACTATCTGGCAAACGTATTGCCTGATAGTAAGCAATGCGACAGCCCTTTCTCGTATCACCATCCAAATCAATAAAAAAAAACCTGTATATATTAATGTATTAAAATATTTTTCTTCTTTTTCAGCTGCATCACCTATCTATAATTGCACGCAGATGACACCACTTCTTCGGGCCAAGACAAAATACCTGCGTAATGAAATATGCCGGCTGCGAAAAAAATCTAAAGTTTTTAAAGAAAGATTGGCTAGTGCACAAAAATTGTCCAATGATATGGCATTCAAACATATCATGAAGAATATGACAAAACCAGCCCAACATTTTGCATGCAGCTACAAACCGTTAAAAAACCCAAAGGCAGACGGTTTACTATGGATGAGAAGATATTGGCAGCATCTCTTTTTAAGAAAAGCCCAAAGTGCTATAGACTTCTATGTAAATATTTTACACTGCCGTCATCGAAGACAATGAAATGCCTACTTAGCCAGATCAAATTAAACCCTGGAATAAACAAAATATTTTTTGATAAAATTAAGGACACTGTACGTCAAAGAGATACAAGCGATCGGCTCTGCACACTCATTTTCGATGAAATGTCGATAACGCCTCAGATAATTTATAATTCTCAAAAAGACATACTTGAAGGTTTTGCTTCTAATCAAGAATCTGCATTCGCCGACCATTGCTTAGTGTTTATGGTCAAGGGAGTTAGAAGCAATTTTAAACAGCCAGTAGCCTACTATTTTACTAATAGTTTAAGCAAAGTGACCTTAAAAAGCTATATCAGGAGTGTCATAGAGCATACACTAGAATCTGGCCTTATAATTGTATGCACAGTTTGTGACCAAAGTCCGGTCAATGTCGGAGCTATTAATGAATTAATAAGCGACACGAAAGCTCAGTATTTGCGACGAGGCAAACCATGGTCAAAGGAAATGTTTTGTATTAAAAATCATAGCATAATTCCATTGTACGATACTCCTCATCTAATTAAAGGTATCAGAAATAATTTAATTACCAAGGACTTGACCTATGTAATAGATGGCCAACAAAAAATCATTAAGTGGGATTATTTCGAAATGGTTTATGCAGCTGACAAATCGTATCAAGAGTTACGTCTTTTAAATAAATTGACAGAAGCTCATGTCATTCCTGAAAAAATTAATAAAATGAGAGTTAAATCAGCCACACAGCTTTTTAGCCATAGTGTTGCTGTAGTAACGGAACATTTAACAGCAAGAGGAGACCTTCCTAATGATTGCCGTCAATTAATTGATTTTGTGCTGTTACTGGATAACTTGTTTGATAGTTTAAATGTTAGCACTTTATCCATACCAAATGGTAAAATGTATAAAGGGCCTATAAAGCGTAATTCACCTCATCACCATTTATGGCAAAAAGCTAAAGACATTTTAAAAACCACAAGATATATTAAAAAAGTTAAGATTGGAAATACCATCCGCCTGGTAGATACTATTGCACCATCTATAACAAATCTAATCAAAACTATTGAAGGCATGGAATCTATTTGGAAATTATTGTCTGGTAAATATAGTTTTGATGCACTGTTGACTAGAAACTTTAACCAATATCCGATTGAGAACTTTTTTGGGAATATCAGGAGTTATGGAGCAAGGAATATTGCTCCAAATACAGCATCATTTGAAGGGGCGTTCAAAGCACTCATGATTAACAATTATAGCGCACCCCATTCAAATAGGGCGAATTGTGAAGAAGACCAAAATGAATGCTTGCAAACGTTGGACTTCTTCCTAAAAGAAAAAACAAATACTCCTGATATTCCTGATAAAAGCGAAATTTTTCATTTTAATAGTGAGATTTGCATTGAGCCGGCCAATGACAATGATGCTGGGCAAAGCAATTATGTCTGTGGTTGGGTTTTAAAAAAAAAGCCTTAGAGCAATTGTAAAAGGCTGTCATTTGTGTAAACAAACACTTCTAGAAAACGATGTAACCGACAATAATTCCTACATATCTGCAAAGGAATATATGAATAAAAAATGGCTTTGCTATCCAAATCAAGAAGTATATTCTTATTTTAAAGATATCCAAAATATGACGTCAATATTTTTAAAGAAAAATGTGCCCAAATCAAATTTGAGAAAACATATTATTACCTTTGTAGATTTATTGTCCAATTGTCCTTTCCAGTGCTCTGTGCATAAACATAAATTAAAAACAATGTTTGCAAATACAACAATAAATGTAATTGTTTATAGTTGGTGCAGAAGTGTCAATCGCATTTTGAAGGGCAGATTAATTTATGATGGTGATGATGAGATTAAAATTGCGGCACAAAGGTATTTTAATAAATATAAAAATTATAAAAATAGAAAATAATGGATACCATATAATTAGGTTACCTTTGTTTTATTTGTTCTGAATACTGGATGTCCTAGCAAAGGCGTACTAAACCGAAATATTCATGTTCATGTAAAACTCCTTTCGGTTTAGTACTCTCTATGCTAGGGCATTCAGTACAAATCCTTAACCTCCTGAGTGAAACTGTAGTATATTTACAACATAGAAATGAAAAATTCCTACACCGCCATCTAATAGAATTTCTTTAAACTTTTATTATAATTGGATAGCCAAAGTATCTGTCCGCCATGATGAGTGCTAATTGGCTGAGGAAGTGGCTTACATATTTTAAATTGTTCATTTCAAGTGAATGATGGCATCGGCACCGGCACCACGTGGTAAGTTTATTTCAAATTTATTGTGAAATATTATGTTATTACTCAATATTTTAGTAGTTCGTTGTTAGTTTTGATGCATTTGAACTCATTATGTGTACGTTTTTGTGTTTTGACTCAAGAAAACTTATAAATCTACAATAAAAGCCTTATGTTGTACTGGTAATACACGGGTTCTCAACGACGTGTGTGTATAATACATTTCCATTGTAGTAAATATACAACATTAGATATTTACACTTATTTATTCATTTATTTTGTTGTTTCACTAGGTGCTCGAGATAATCAGATTGTGGATATCTTAGAGGCATCAGATATTGATTTGTCTGATGAAGACGACCCAGCAGAAGACGTCTTTTCAGAGCGAAGTGACGACAGCAGTTCTGCAAGTGGTTCAGACGCAGAAGAAAGATGCCATCCAGATTCAGAAATGTCTTTGTCTTCTTCTGTTAGGGGCTGCAGAAATCGTCGAGGTGGGCCACGGACTCGAGGTGGTCGGCCCCGAGGCCGGTCAGAACCAGAGGTGGTCGCGGATAAATCGCAACATCTTCATCAACATCTGCATCTGTGATACCAATACTTGGACCGGTAATTTCTCTCCTTTATTTATACCAATGTATCAGCCAAGATACTTGTTACTTAGCACAGATTCATGGACTGATGAAGATTTTTCAACCACTACATAAATGACGACATTCTTGAGCAGATGGTTGACGCCACAAACAAAACATATCTTTTAAAACGAGGAGAAGAGTTGAAGATGACGTTAATGGAATTAAAATCCTTTATTGGCATCCTATTAGCACTATTAGTCATGGGGTCTACTAGTTTGCCAACCATAAGTATGTATTGGTCAGATAAATACAGGGTTCAAATAGTTAAATCTGCAATCTGTTGAACGTGATTTGTAAAAGAATATTCAGAAAGAATAAATATCTTATGACTTGATCTCACCTGTTTCACTGTACAATTATTTTACTTATTCATATTATATTATATATCAGTATTATTATTCATTAATATTTTACTTTATTCACAAAACTAAAATTCCACAAAATACTGTTTATGTTGTATAGAACTGATGTTGTATATATACGACATTGAGAAAATCCAGATTTTCCAACTCAGTTTTTTTTCTCCATTTTTTAACAACATTTTTTGACCTTATAAATCGACCCAGATAGTTTTCATTAAAAATCCTGAAAAAAAAATTCTTGGTTCTCAGGAGGTTAAATTAATATCCGAAGCAGGCGCTATAGATGTACATAGTTATAGGTATATATAGACATTTTTGACAGCTTTAGTTCTAATTAGGAAATACAGATGGCGCTTCAATATAGCATGCGTATAAAACGCGGGAGATGGCGCTCTTTTCATAAATAGTTACTTTACTCTTTGACCGAAGCTATAAACGCCTGGAAAATAGCTTGTCCAAACACTAATTTGCCCACCAACCTATTCTCCCAAAGACAGTGGGACGCGCCGCTTTGTAACATTGTGAGGAAAACTCTTTTGGATACATCTTTTAATGTTACAGAGCGTGCTCGTTTGCTGGCTGTGGGGGAATGGGAATCCGGTCTATGGCTTCAGGCACTACCATCACACAGGAACCATGTTGGACTATGAGACGTTCCGTATCGCCACCTGTCTCCGTTTAGGTGCTCCGTGTGTTTCTCCGCATCGATGTCATTGTGGAGAAGACGTCGATAGCCTCGGACACCATGGGCTATCCTGCAGCAGAAGCGCTGGTAGGATTCCTCGTCATGCTCACCTAAATGACATCATCCGTCGTGCTCTTGTCGCGTCTGGTGTACCAGCTGTACTTGAACCAAATGGTTTGGTACGCGACGACGGGAAGAGACCTGACGGTATGTCACTGTTGCCATGGAAAATGGGTAGGCCTTTGGTGTGGGACGCAACCTGCGTAGACACCCTCGCGCCATCCCATGTTCCAAGCTCGGGAGGCCATGCTGGCGCTGCTGCTGCATCTGCGGAAACCCTCAAACGGCGCAAATACAGTAATCTAGTAGCTAATTACGTCTTTGAGCCGTTTGGGGTGGAAACGCTAGGCTCATGGGGTCCGAGCGCTCGTTCTTTATACCGAGAAATATCTAAACGGTTAGTCGACGTCTCACGTGACCATAAGGCTGGTTTATTCTTTGCTCAGAGAATCAGCATTGCCATCCAGCGTGGCAATGCTGCCAGCCTTCTGGGCACGTTACCCGATGATATTGATGCGGAGGCATTCTACGAGGCCTAAAGACACCTGTACATATGTATTTATTTTTAGTTTTATGTATATATTCTGATTATTTAAGATAGTAATGTATATAGTTATAATTAATCATCTGCGATGTACCTAATTATGAAAATTTAACAAAATAAATATATATCATTTTTTCGTTCCACCCGGGAATCGAACCCGAGATCTCGTGATCGGCAGTCGGTAACACTACCGCAGTGCCAAAGAGGCATTAATAGAATAGGTACCTATTTTCTCGGTACTAGTTACTTTTTTTTTCTTTTTATATTCTCATATTTTAATTCAATTATTTTACAATGAATTACATTTTTACTAACTATTACTTAATTACTATTTACAGCTAAAACTATACTTAAACCTATAACTAAATTAAAAAGAAAATAAAATAATATATTCTTACAAAACGCAAGGCACGAGGCGTTTAGGCGTCATAGTATACCTCCGCATCAATGTCATGGGGTAACGTGCCCAGAAGGCTGGCAGCATTGCCACGCTGGATGGCAATGCTGATTCTTTGAGCAAAGAATAAACCAGCCTTCTGGTCACGTGAGACGTCGATCAAGCGTTTCGAAATTTCTCGGTACAAAATACGAGCGCTCGGACCCCATGGGCCCAACGTTTCTACCCCAAACGGCTCAAATATGTAATTGCCGACTAAATTTCCGTATTTGCGCCGTTTGAGGGTTTCCGCCGTTGCAGCAGCAGCGCCGGCATGACCTGCTGTGCTTGGAATATGTGATGGCGCAAGGGTATCTACGCACGTTGCGTCCCACACCAAAGGCCTACCCATTTTCCATGGCAACAATGACATACCGTCAGGTCTCTTCCCGTCGTCTCGTACCAAACCATTTGGTTCGAGTACAGCTGGTACTCCAGACGCGGCAAGAGTACGACGAATTATGTCATTCAAATTAGCATGTCGTGGAATTCTACCTGCGCTTCTGCTGCAAGAAAGCCCATGATGTCCGAGGCTATCGACGTCTTCTCCACGATGGCACCGATGCGGAGAAACACAAGGAGCACCCAAACGTAGGCAAGTGGCAATACGGAACGTCTCATCGTTCAACATGGTTCCTGTGTTGGAAGATGGTAGTGCTTGTAGCCAAAGACCGGACTCCCATTCCCCCACAGCCAGCAAGCGAGCACGATCTGCAACATTAGAAGCTGTTGACAAAATATTTTTTCTTACTAAGTTACAGAGCGGCAAGTCCCACTGTTTCTGGGATGGTAGGCAATTCAGTGTTTGGACAAGCCATTTTCCAGGCGTTTAAAGCCTCGGTTTTGCACAGCACTTCCGAATCAACTAGTGTAGGTGTTAAAATTTTCCTAGTTAACTCTTCCGTGCTGTGAACCGAAGACAAAAACGCCGGTAAACTGACACTGGAAATTTTGCGAACGCCGAGCCCACCCAGACGTATAGGTAATGACGCTTGTAGCCAGGCTCGGTCGTCCATGTCCACATTTAATATCTTTCTTAAGGTTGTTTGAATAATTTGATCAATTTTTCCTAAAAGTGCATTTTTCTTCCAAAGTTGTGACGATCTTAAAGTATGAGTAAATTTAGGGACGAAAAGGCAATATCGAATAATTGTGTAAGCTGGATGAATATTAATATTTAATAGGCGATCTGAAATATCATTAAAATTTTGTATCTTTTCTTCTACGAAAGATTCAAAAGCTTCTTCAAAAATTGGTGAACCTAGGAGGCGAAGAGAAGTTTTTTCAACAATTTTGATATTTGGTGCCAAATTATTCAATTTCGATATTGCCAAATGTTTGTTCATTGAGTTTGTTGTATTTATAAAAAGTTCACATTTACTATAATTTAGTTCTAAGCCAATGGAGTTGAATTTATTTTTTAGAAAAGCCATGTCTTGTAATACAATGTCTAGATCGCCTCCCAGGGTTCCATCATCTAAAAACCACACATTAAATTTTGAATTTATTTGCCGAATAATGGGGTATATGGCTAAACTAAAAATGACTGGTCCAAGAGGGTCACCTTGTTGGCATCCAACTGCTGAGTCCAAAACATTGTCCTTGTAAAGTAATTTTGTGGGATATCTGTAACATTGCCAAAGAAATTTAAAAATTTTAGGTGTTTCTAATTTTGCCTGTGCCAACAAAGTGTCCCTATTCACTGAATTGAAGGCGTTTTTCACGTCAACCTTAAGGATGACCCCTCCATCACTACTTCCAAGGTATGTAGAAAGGGCATGTATAGCAGCCTCACAACCCCCCTTGGAACCAAAACCTAGTTGGAGGGGTTCGAACTTTTCGGATAGCTCTCTGCTGTAAAATTTACAGCATATCTTAGCTGCTATACGCCGATATGTGCTGCCGACGGCAATGGGACGAATGCCACCATCCTTCTTGTTTAGGGCGCACAAGTTTGCCCCATACAAGATTTCAATGATCGCATCGTCCACATTACCGGAGAGCATCATATTAATTAGCGCAGTTAGCTCCTTCAGAAGGGTCTCGCCGGCCACCCAGCACTTGCACACACTAAGTCTTTTAGGTGCTGCGGTGTCAAGGCATCAAGGCCACCTGCCGAGCCACTTCGGAAGGAGAAAACTGCTGCTTATACATCCTTGGCCGTAGTGATCAGATGTTCTGATTCCCTGTCGGGAGCTTCAGGGAAGGAGAGATCATCGATAAGCGCTGGATGCTTGCTCTTCAGACCCGCAAGCGTCTCTGGAGAGCAAGGCGCCACCACATCACTACTAAATAACAGTCTAGATGCGCCCCGAATATCACCCTCCCTTAATTTGGATTCTACATATTGACTAAGCGATTTCTGCTTGTTAAAAGTGAATTTAGAATCCAAAGAGTTGGCCGAAACGTGACAGTTATATTTAATTTGGGATTTTAATGTAATTTGGGCTGCCTGACTTTTGTCAACATGTAAAATCCTATATGGGAAGGTCAATAATTGCTCCCAGGCCGTTATCGAGTTCTCCTTTACGACAAGACCTATACATTCTGCTAATTTTTTTGAAACTGCAGGTCTTGCCCCACAGGGAACTCTTTTTAGAACCGGAATCGAATGTTTCAATTTTGTTAGGGTTTGCCAAAAAGGAATTTGGGTGATGTCTTCTGATGCACATTGTGTAGATATTGGAGGGCCAGGAAATGCATTTTGGGATTTGTGAACTCTACCAAAATGCACTTTCAGGCCCCGCTTACCTTTAAAAAAACGATCCTGGGAACATTGTGGGCAACGCACCAGACCAGAAAGCGATGCGGCAGGTTGACTCTCACTCACTTCCGCATTGCCAGAGCCATTATCGTCTTGCATAAGTAGTATTTACACTATATTTACAAAAATAACGCAGTAAAAATTTAATAACATATACAAAAGCTCGTAACTGTCAATGTCACTTGCACTGCTTTTTATATGGTATAAACAATTTGTTTATTGTCGACGGCGGCGGCGTATAGCTTCTTTTTGGTGATATTTGGTATTGTTTGGCACTGTTGCTAGCGCCGTGTGACCGTGTCCATTATAATACAGGTACTGAGGAACTGATACGATGAGAATCTGAAGGCGTTGTGGCGTGCGCCATATACAATGACATAACAAATTACATGTTCTTCGTATATTTCTATATTATTGAATATCACAAAGTAAATAAAATTAATTATTGTTCTTATTTATTTTGATTCCGATAGTGTCGTTTAGGTAAATCTTATTCATTTTTCAATTATTAAAACCAATAAATATAGTATGTGAGCGCCATGACAGCTCCGTTTCGTTGTTCCTAGTTGGTACTAGTTGTGTTATTTAAAAAAAAAGTCATACATATTTTCAATATTGTATTTGTTTGTAAATAATAATTATATACATATAAACTACTAATCCTAAGACTTTTTTTCCATAAACCTCACAAATACTTCCAAAGCCTCTTTCATAAATTCCAAACATCGCGCTTGCAGCTGTAACTCCACATCTCTCTGTCTCAACCTTTCACGCTCCATTTCATCATAAACTCTATCACGCTCTCTAGCATACTCTCTCGCTTTCTTATCACATTTAACAAACATTTTCGTTAAATCCTGTTTGGATTTTTTTGCCCGAGGAGGAAGCCGTGTTTCTTCTGCTTGTGCAACCAGGGATGCTTGGCGGGTTTCCGTGGATGGTAGGGGAGGCTGGTTATCCGTGGATGGTGGGGGAGGATAGTTATCCGTGGTTGGTAGCGGAGGTTGCTTATCCGTAGATGGTAGCGGAGACTGGCTGACTGTTGGCTGGTAGCTTGTGCTTGGTGTGTTCAAATCTAAAACATACATGAAGTTATCTATGTTGCAGTCAAAGCTTGAGGCCTAGGCTCCGCTTGTTTGTCTAACCAGATTTGACAGAATAATTATAAAGAATAAATAATATATCTACACTAATATTATAAACTCAAAAACTACTGGACCGGTTTTAAAAATTCTTTCACCATTAGTAAGCTATGTTATCTGCGAGTAAGCTATATTTTATTTTAGAAAAATAGGGGTCCGTAAGATATTTGGGTTTTTCGGGTACACGAAGTAGTTTACGAAACGGCTAGTATATAATATATATATATATATAAAGTTATATTGCAATAAAATAAAAAAACATATTAATTTATACCAATTTCCACGAGAGTGCCTGGCGTAACAGCCGCCGCTTCTGATTGAGCAGCCTCCACAGTGTCAATCTGAATAAAAATGACTTGGTTTGTTATACTTCAAGTATAAGGTATAAGGGTAAAAGTAGTGTTATGCTAACCGACTGAATCCCAGCCTCTTCTATAGACATGCCCCTTGCTGCTTGCACGCCAATTATTTGCATGATCCGATTCTCCAGGTCCGTCATTGACAATTGGAGCGCCGGCCCCCCTCCTGTGCCACCAGCAGCGGCTCTATTTATTTTGGCATATTTTTTTTAACGTTGTTTTTTTAGTCGCTCCACACCTTTAAAACAAACATAATAACGTATTACATATTCCGAAAAATAAACTAATTGTGGAGAGAGTGACCCCAAGTCAACGTACTTTGCGCCACTTATCTTCCGGCCTAGGGTTGCCTGTGACGTCATTGTTCAGCTGGTTGGTTAGTTCCTTCCACTTCAATTGAATAAAGTGACGACCCCGAGGACCGCCACTAGGTTTAAATAAATCTCCGTGCCTGCAATAGATAATATTGCATATTACCAAGAACACACTGAAGAAGGAATTCAATTAAACAAAAAGTTATGGCTACTTACACCTCCATGAATGCCACCATCATTTCATACTGCAACTGGCTAGTCCTCATTTCTATTTTTTATAATTATGAGCTACTGGAAATATTATTCAAATGTACAAAATATACTTTCTGTAGGTCCCTTACGGACTGACGTTTTCAATGTCAACTTGAGGCATTCGGTAATTGTAAAATTATATTAGATTATAAAATGATTGCCTCATTATATCATCTTTACTGTTATAATAAATGCCGTTTTATTATTAACGATGGCTAATTCTTAATTTTTTAAATGTTTATTTAAACTTTCTTTAGATTTGATGCAAATAAACCGTAGGCAATAAATACTAAAATATATAAATTATTTAATATAGTCTTGGAACGCACCATTCATTCAATATGACGGTTATTTAGCTCACATGGCCACCTCCCTATTTACGTTAGGATCGTTTTACTAATGTAAAGCCATCGGGGCATGTTACACTTGTCAATATTATCATGATCCTAGTATCGCGATATCACAAGTATTGACATGGGCTATTATATTATCAATAATATCATTATCAGTACGCGTTTGAAACTACTAGAGAAAGTAGTGTTTCGTGCAAGATTAAATTTGAACAAATTTTAAAAAGAACATGGATTCTAAAAGGAAAGCCGTTATAGCAATAATACGCGTATGCGCATTAAAAACTAAGCGCAAAAAGAGGAAGTGTTGGGTAAAAGACTGGATTTCAAAACGAAATCAATATACACATTTACTAACAGACTACAGTTAGCCGTGTGGTTAACGGCATAGAATACAATTGTCACCAACTCACCACCCCCTATCTTTCCGTGGGTGTCGTAAGAGGCGACTAAGGGATAACACGATGCAAATACCATCTTTGCGTAGAGACGGAAAACTCGACATCAAACCCTATACGACTGCCTCGTTGGTCTCGCGGCATAAATGTGCGCGTGGGATCGGGAGGTCCCGGGTTCGATTCCGGGGTCGGGCAGTGTTATTGGGTTTTTCTATAACGAAATTCTCAGTAGCAGCACGGAGTCTGGAAATGTGCCCGGTACGGCAATAGGCTCGCCTTATTACGTGGGACTAAAGTATATCTGGCGAAAAGTGGGTGTAAAAATACACCTCTGCCTACCTCTTCGAGGTTATAGGCGTGAGACTATGTAATATGTATGTATACTAACACTCAGAAACAACAACAACTTGCCGAAGTCATTTTTATTAATTTTTATCTTTTGGGTTTCACAAGGACGGGCATGTTTCATAAAGAAGAATTAGGTAATGCCTCCAGATCATTTTTACCTCCTGCATCAGCGATGTCACTTTGACAAAGGACATAAGAATCGTCACAACTTTGACGTCGTTTCGCCATTGCTGCGAACGCATACTGACAGAAAAATATCTCGATGCGCTTACATTTCAATAATATTGAAGCCCCGCTCCCTGAGTATCGCGGATTTCAAGATGTTTGAATAATTTGTGATATTATCACGATACCGCGATACAGCCTATTACACCATCAATATTACCACGGTATCGTGATATTATTGACAATGTAACATGCCCCATCGAGTAAACGATAGATGTCAAAATACCGTTGGTGCTGGATGCTATAATTCTGTCGAGGACTCGATACATTTACTTAGCAAATTCGTAAATATTTCGTGCTAGGGCCTCTGGACCTTCTCGCACATTCATCTCCAGTGCTTGAGGAGGGACCCATCGATCCTGCTACTGCTACACCTGCCGCCGGAGCGCCACCACCGAAAAGGCTGAAGGCTCATAATGGTGAGATCATCTTTATCTTAGCGTTACCATTAGATATAATTATAAACTGTCTGTTATTAGGTACTAATCTATTCACATTTGGCTGGATATCAGTTTTTCACGGATCGATTGCTATCTTGCCTTGGCTTCTCAAAGAGAAGAACATCTTATAAAGTTATCCTATAACAAAAGTAGTCTGGTCTATACAAGTCTCTTTTCATGATAATATTAATCAAACTTGTGATTATATAATTATGTTATACTTTTTCTTGTAGACACCGCCGATGAAAAAATGATAGCAGCATTGGAGCGTCAGGCGGATGCTCAAGCTGAGCTTGCCCGCCAAATTGGTAGGCTTGCCGACGTCGCCCTTATATTTTTCGACACATTTGCTACAATGCAACATAAAGAATAGAAGCATTGCTTGTTTTTTATAAAAAAATGATTTTTGTTTGTACATACTTATTCAATAAATTTATTACACATTTAGACCTGAAACTATTATTTTCTAATTCACATCAACAACCTTTTCCGGTCCACTGCTGGACTTTAGCCTCTCCTTACGGAGGTTTTGGCCTACTATACCACGCTGGCCAGACGAGTTGTTATGGAATTTGGTGTGTTTCCCTTAGTCGCCTCATGGATTAAATGGGGTGGTCACACTCTGTATTCTTATTCTGTCACCACACGGATAGTATATTAATTATTAAAAAAAATATTATGTGATAAGGTAGGTTTAAATGGGTAAGATTACATTGATATTATTTGAATGACATCACTGCAGACAGACATACTGACAGACTTCTAATGCCCTTGTTAAATCCGCCATGGCTACTGGATACGTAATTTCATTTGTAGTCGTTGTATCTTCATCTATTGTAAAGTGCGGTAGCTCAACATTAGCGACCGTGCACATATTGTGTAGAACGGCTCAGGCATTTACAATTTTACCAGCCTTTTTGGGAATGTACTCTAAAGTTCGTTTTTTTGACATGCATCTAAATCGTCCTTTCAAAACGCCGATGCACCGTTCTACACAATTACGTGCTTTTACATGGCGCGTGGTGTATAAGGCTCAGTTCACACCGAAATGGCAGCGGCCGGAAGCGAAGCGGAGAGCAGTTTCAGTGTCATATAATTTTAGTCTTTATCACCATGACTATAATACATAGAATCACTTGACAATCCACGCCGCGTCGGCGCGCGACCGCTCTGGCGGGCGCGAGCAGCCGCGAGCATGCGCAGGAAGGCGCGGGCAGCCGCGAGCATGCGCGGGAAGGCGCGGGCAGCCGCGAGCATGCGCGGGAAGGCGCGGGCAGCCGCGAGCATGCGCGGGAAGGCGCGGGCGGCCGCGAGCATGCGCGGGAGGGCGCGGGCGGCCGTGTACCCAAGAATCCGCGTTTCCTCTTCTTCTTCTTCAATTATACGTGCAATAACTATTAAATCCAAAATACTCATTTTCACAGCTAATTACACACGTGTTTCCTCGTTATATGTAGAATATAAACTGCGCATAGGAATAGCGTGAGCCTGAGCCATGACGTGAGCTGCGCGCGGCCGCGAGCAGTCGCGGGCGGGCGCGAGCAGTCGCGCGCATGCGCGAGCAGTCGCGCGCATGCGCGAGCAGTCGCTGGCAGCCGCAAGCCTTCTCTTCGATGCCGGCCGCTGCGCGTCGCTTCCAGTCGCTGCCATTTCGGTGTGAACTGAGCCTTAGGCTTCGTGGGTTCGTTCTTCTGCATTCAATATCGGTGTTAGGAGCCAACACTCGTTGGGATAGTCAGAATCGCCTAAAACATAAAAATTCGCTATTATTTGATGCTAGCTAAAGTAATTTATTTCCGGAAGTACCTGTTTTAGAAATGAAATAATAAATTGAGTACCTATTTAGTAATTTTCAATCTTAATTAAGTCCAGAAGATTAGGCGGATAAGCACAAGTAAGTCGCTAACCATACAATACAAACTACAATTTTAGGAATCCTAAAGTTATGAATATACTCTTATATATATCGATATAATCATTGTGTACCTATTTATCTGTATAATCTTACTATCTGTACATTCAAAGAATGCTGGAATTTTCTATTTATGTAAATTTCTTCCTCATTTGGAGGCATCTTTATATTAACATGGGTGCCGTCCACAAATCCCAGAACCCCAAGTAGTTGGAAACATTTATAGTTCCTGCAAAGGAAAGGAAAGGAACGCGAAAATAAAAAACGTACCTACTAAAAGTTGATAAAAAAGCTTGTAACAAAAATTATATGATTTCTGAAGTTCTGACCTTACGATCAATTGATTTCTATTGTCCCTATCAGGAAATTTGATCCATTTTTTTTAAACTATAGGCTGATTGATGGCTTCTGTAACCTCCTGAATGCATCTACTGAAACTAGGCTGGCTCATTGCAATATCATGTTCACCTGCTGATGACTTTTGATCACTGCCATGAGCATAAAAATGGAGAGAGTCTAAGCTCTGTAAGCTTATATAATCCGTGTCCTGTATAGGCGGCCGCGACTGTCCGAAGTTGTTGCTTGGTCAGCCGGAGGACTTGTTTGGCTATCTTACCGTCTACTGCAGGAAGAGCCTCCTTGGCCTGCCTGCATTCATGCGATACCAAGCCAGGATCTAACCAGCGTGTCACAGAGGTTCTGCTAGGAATCTTATAATGAGGTGCCGTTACTTTCAGAAGATTTGAAACCTTGATTTTCAACTAATGAAAAAGATTGATTGTCTTTACAGATCATGAACAGTATGACATTGTTAATTATTTTAGTTTTGTCACCAGTAGAGGTATACGCATATATTTCTCCAAAACTTCTTTCAATTGATCTCGTGCGTTTAATAGGCAATTCCCTATCATAATCCACCTTTTGATCAGTGTACAAGTTAGGGCCTAACCTTCGATAGCTCTTAAGTATAGCCCTAAGCTTGCACGTACCTAAACCTAGACTTATCCTAATTTAAGCCTACTGGTTCCTATATATAGCCTAACCTATCTTATGATATACCTATCCCTATTTTAGATCTAACTCTAACCTAACTCCCTAGTCTACCCTAGCCCTGTTAGGTATAGTGTATAGCGAGGCCGTGTACACTGTGGTCACACAGACTGTCGCGTATACAACCCTAATCCCTAGTTCCCTAGCAGTCCCTGGGATCCCTAGGCCGGGATATCTGTCGCCGGGAGACCTAAGGCGACAGACGGAAAGTGGGTAGGATTAGGTTGTAGTGAAGTGGGTTTTCTCACTGCCGCCATGCCGGTCGAGCAGACTCACAAGACCGATCATGGTGACGGCTAAGGGTGTCTTGGCCGCAGTGAGAGGTGAGGGGTAGGGTATGAGTCAAAGCCGGGAGTGAGCTAATGACTTGTTTATTTCTTAAAACTATAATCTTATATACTAAACTTATTCTATGTACACATATACACGTATTTAGTTGTGTGCCGTCGGTGTATTGTGCCGATGCAGCATGTCTGAGCCGACCGCCGTACGTGATAAATTACATGATCTTAAAATATCACGCATCTACCTCGGTGATAAGTTGGATGTGTGTTGGAATGCCAAGAATGTCATGTTCATGTTTGAACATTCTGGCGTCTCTCCGGGATAGGCTTCAGGAAGGTCATGTTCCGGCGTGAACATTCTAGCGCCTCTCCGGGGCAGGCTCTAGAAAGTACTTATGTTCAGACGTGAACATTCTGGCGTCTCTTCGGCGTAGGCTTCAGCTCAACGTTAACGGCATCTGTAGTTTGTTGTTCACTGGTGATTCGTTTTCTTGACGGCTTCGGTTGGCTGGCTGTAGGCCATGTATGATGCGGTCCTG
Source organism: Euclidia mi (assembly GCA_944739405.2). NCBI lineage: Eukaryota > Metazoa > Arthropoda > Insecta > Lepidoptera > Erebidae > Euclidia > Euclidia mi. The sequence goes on from OX123182.2 coordinate 1,105,680, forward strand.
GCAGCGGCAGCTTATTGCGTTGCTTGCTGTGGAACCTTGAGGATCGTTGCGGTGGATATGTTAAGTACCTATGTGTAGTAGGAAAAAACAAGGTATATTTTATATTTAGTCAACATGCAGTTGTTTTGTACCATTGCATGTTATTCACCCCTCCAGAAATTCCATCCCTTCTCTTATTTAGTAGTAGTAGTAGTAGACGTTGTAGTAGTAGTGTAGTAGTTGTAGTAGTAGCCGTTGTAGTAGTAGTATTAGTAGTAGTGTAGTATTTGTAGTAGTAGTCGTCGTTGTAGTAGTAGTAGTAAACTTAGTATATTCGTAAAAATTAAGCGCCCATGAACTCTGATCGCGCAGAACTCATATACAAGTGTGTATCGCGGCTGTGGCAGTAATTTGTTACGAGGACGATGGCGGTTTGTCAACACTGTGGTTTTCTGGGAGTCAGGTTCGATTGGACTTCATGACTTGTAACATGTTCTTAATTGTAAAGGTATGGGTCCTTGATTTGTTTATCAAAGGCCCTTGTTATGTATTCATTGTTATTTGCTTCCTCTAGCCAATCCTAACTTGTTTACGTAGATATGTCTTTCCCTAAACTTGGTTGCAATCTCGTCCTCGAAACGGTAAGTGCGACTTCTCGAGTACCGGGGCGACCCGCTTGTGGGAGACCGATACCTGATTCGCTACCGCCCGACGCAATCAAGTTAGTTAGTCTCTTACTATACCACGAGACTAGTGCGATTGGGGAACACTAGCCCGCAATATAATAAGTGTCAGTCAGTCAACTAGACAGCCTACGGGAACAGGAGTTCCAGAGATGTTATATCGCTTTTGCTCGAAGGACCATTGGACAAGTTAGGGCCTAACCTTCGATAGCTCTTAATTATAGCCCTAAGCTTGCACGTACCTAAACCTAGACTTATCCTAATTTAAGCCTACTGGTTCCTATATCTAGCCTAACCTATCTTATGATATACCTATCCCTATTTTAGATCTAACTCTAGCCTAACTCCCTAGTCTACCCTAGCCCTGTTAGGTATAGTGTATAGCGAGGCCGTGTACACTGTGGTCACACAGACTGTCGCGTATACAACCCTAATCCCTAGTTCCCTAGCAGTCCCTGGGATCCCTAGGCCGGGATATCTGTCGCCGGGAGACCTAAGGCGACAGACGGAAAGTGGGTAGGATTAGGGTGTAGTGAAGTGGGTTTTCTCACTGCCGGTCGAGCAGACTCACAAGACCGATCATGGTGACGGCTAAGGGTGTCTTGGCCGCAGTGAGAGGTGAGGGGTAGGGTATGAGTCAAAGCCGGGAGTGAGCTAATGACTTGTTTATTTCTTAAAACTATAATCTTATATACTAAACTTATTCTATGTACACATATACACGTATTTAGTTGTGTGCCGTCGGTGTATTGTGCCGATGCAGCATGTCTGAGCCGACCGCCGTACGTGATAAATTACATGATCTTAAAATATCACGCATCTTCCTCGGTGATAAGTTGGATGTGTGTTGGAATGCCAAGAATGTCATGTTCATGTTTGAACAATCAGTTTGAGAATTGTTCGTACTTATCTTGCTACTATCCATTGGCGACGACGTAGAAGTTGAAGGCAACAGTTGATTTTCGTTTACGGTTGATTCCGATATCATGATACTATCTTGTTTTGAAGTAATAGGACTAGGTATTGGGTTGGACAAATCTGAACGGAAATTAAATCTTTTGTAATAGCAGCAGCACTATTGTGACTTTTGAAAACTTCCAAGTAGACAGCCTTATGAATATTTTTAATATTTGCCATAGCATTAGAGGTATTGCCAGTCGTTTTAACGTTTTTTTGACATAACTTGCATCTGGCAGTTTTCTCATCATTTTTTTCGTAATATTTCCAAACAATATTTTTTTTAGTAGGTGCCAATTTAGAAGAATTCCTAATATCTGAAAAATGATTAAAGAACTGCGTCAGAAAAATCCCAAGTCCTAACAATTTGTGAAATTAAAACAAATCCATCGAAATAAATTTATTCGACCAGTTGCCATCCCTAACTAAGACTTCAAAACAAAAATAAAATGGCTAATTGACATGTAAATTTTGGAGAATTTGATAAAAATACCAATGAGTATGTCTTTGGTCGACATGTTTTTTTATTTTTGTGTGCATTTTTAGTTTATTGGATTAAAATTTTATTGATTTTATAGTATTCTTTTATTGTTATAAAAAATAATTAGTGTCGGCTGAATCCACACTCATAAATAAGGCATTCCATTATTTATTGCGTTTATTCTATTAAATCGTAACAATTGATAGTACTTTCATTTAAAACACGTTATACTTACTGTATGAATAGTATACTGTAGTAAACAAAGAAAGATGATAATTATCACAGCTTGCTTCTTCTATACAATTTATAAAAGCTGTTTTTATATATCGTTATACACACTTAACGGTATTTACACTTCGTAAACTGTATCTCATGTCTGCGTTTCGTTACTGCAAAGGCTAGTTTTTCAATAAATTGGAGATTTTCGTTTTATTTTAATAATAATATAATATAATATTCTACCACATTCAAACAACACCATCTAGTCCCAAACTAAGCAGAAGCTTGTACTATGGGTACTAGACAATGGATAAACATACTAATATACTTTTTTATCAAATCGACAATGTTACAGATCTAAAGGAATAAGCAGAAAAAATGGAATGTGACACGATATTTGGTATATCGGATGAAATATATCGATATTACATTCGATACTAGATAATTCGATAATATCGGATTGAAGCGATATATCGCGTACATAGATCTTTATTGTTTTACATATCGATTTATAGCCCCAATCCTTGTGTAACCTAGGCATTATGCAGTAATATATGTATAAGTCACTAGATGGTCGGTAATGTTTTTGCCTTGAATCCAGATTTCTGCTCTACCTAGTTGAGGAATGTCAAGACTTCTATGTAAGTAGAATCCATTTGGTATTACAAATTAATTATAGACAACAAGTGTATCAACTGTAGAGAAGACATACAAAACTATAACACAACTGCTTTCCACTAATCTTTTGGTTTTTACTTGCAGATCCGCAAGGGAGTCGTATGGAGATGGTGCTATAGGTTACGTTCAACTTAGAAGAAATGGTAAAATCTGCACTGTTAAATGTAAAATATGCCCGGAGCACAGGGTACGCGTGCGTACGTAAGTACGTACTCCAAGCAATATACAGTGACGGTACTGGTAAATGAAAAAGAAGAAAAGGAAATGCGTGCTCTCTGTGAAGATTGTCCTGCGGCCGCTGGAGGCTGCAAACATGCTATTGCATTTTTAATCTAGTTGCACCGTCGCAGTGAAGAGCCAGCTTGCACATCAGTTGAGTAGTGCTATTGGAAAAAATCGAATCTTGCAAAAGTTGGATCGACATTGAAAATAATAACTACAAAAGAAATGTGCAAACGCAAACCTCACGATCCCGTACCAGACCCAAGTGTCTCAGAAGAATTTATAGACGAATGTAAGAGAAAAATTGCAACCTGTCAGTTTTTAAAGCATATTGAAGATTATGAGGATAACAGATCATTATTTTCATTGCATTACTTATTAAATGCATATAAGGATTCACATTGTTAAAGTTTTCTATCCAAAATCCAAGTTTTGTTCAATGATTAAAATTTAAAGTATGATGAAATGCAATCAAGACCCTAGTACAAAAGTGGTCTTTGGTTTGAGCTTCGTTATGGGAGAGTAACAGCATCCAAGTGTCATGAAATAAGCCGATGCAGAACAGTTGATGGTCCCCTTGTTATTGTGATTTTTGGGGCCAGACCTGTGCAAACACCAGCTATTAAAAGTGGCCAGAAGTTAGAGGACAAAGTTTTAGAGGTTGTAGAAGAAAAACTAACTGTCAAATTTTAAAAATGTGTCTTCATTTCTGATGAGTAAGTATCAAATGATTGCTGGCTCACCAGATGGTATTAATAGAGATAAAGGTCTCATTGAAATTAAATGCCCGTCTACAGAAAAAAGTTTCGAATATTACATCAAAGATGGTAAATTAACCCAAAAGTGCTTTGCTCAAGTACAAATACAAATGTTTTGTGCAAACATATTTTTGTTTTGCTAGCAGTGAAAAAGTAAAACAGTAACAATATTGTCTGTTCTTTATGATGACAAATATGTGAAGGAATTAAACAAGTAGCTTCATTTTGGAAACTTAACATTTTCCCTAAGTTGTATTGTTACGAGCTGGGGTTCGGTGATAAATTAAAGTTACTATGCCACTAAACTGTACTTTATTCAACGACACACTTTATTTAATACACTAATAAAAACACTATTTCACACTACTAAACACACCTCCCCTTCAGATCCTTCGCTTGGTGATCGCTCGGTTTATTCAACTGAACTGTCCGGTCCGCGAATCCGAGCGCTTTTATATTGGCCGGAAAACATAACTAGTCCATTCTAGTCTCTCCTAGAATGTTGTCGTAACGTGCGGAAACAAGGTCGATACTTCGAGTAAAAAAAAAACACCAACGCCATCTAGTAGAGAATAGATGAAACACTTTTAAACTACCGATATATCCATTCTCTTCTAGTTCTCTCATTTACCGATAGATGGCGTTATTTTCAAAATATCGCCATTCGTAACAGTATGAGTGTTACTATGTAGAATCGTGTAAATAAATATAAAATGCATTTAGTATTGAAATCATGATATTTTTATTTAATAAGTGAATCTTGAAGGTTTATGAGAGCACAAGCAGTGATTACACAGGAATCGAATACTACATGTATTATAAATTTAAATTAACTACAGAATGTGGCTTGAGGATTGAGAACTCACGAATTCTTCTAATTACTCTTTCCACATGGATTCAGAGGCTAACATTTTATTTTGTCTGTTTTGCTTCATCGTTGGTTAATTTTGACCCAACAGCTACTCTTGGAGATCTTAATAATGTTCAAAAAACCTCTTTGTGTTTAATATATTTCAATATGTTTAAAACCTCTATCAGATAAAATGCATGATCCTGGTTCCTAGCTGTCAATGAATTTACTGTGTTCAAGTAAATTGACATCACTTATTCTGCCTCCATATCCATTTGGTACGAAGCTGACTAAACCATCAGATGTACACGATATGACTTATGAGGTATTTAAAGGTGTTTGTCTTTTTATACTCAGACCAACTTAGTGACTGATAATAGCCTTTTTTGGTTTTTTGAATTTCAATTTCTAAGCAATCTATGATACAATTTACAGCATTGTATTTCTGGCGAAATGCTTATAGGCAGATTCTTTTTAATAGTGCTCTTAGTGAATGATTTTACAAAAGGAAAGAGTACATGGGTGGATTTCTAGAAAGTTGTTCGTTATGTAATGGAATGCCACTATTTTAAAAGTATTTAGTTTAAGATTATGCGTGTTTTATTTGATTTATTAATAATAAGACTATAGGAAAATAATACCTTTTACTTTGAATATTCATTAGTTTTTACGTTAATTGAAGCTCAATGAGTACTCAGTCTACGAGGAGTTCCATTACGTCACCCAATAAACTTAACTGTAAAATAAAACTAGCCTGTAGTATTGATAACAGCATTTATTATTCGAATGTTTATTAAACTACTTATATAAATGTAATTTGGATCACTAATCAACATTACGTCACTTTTTGGTACTTAGTACTTTACACCAACGTCTCTTTTGCGGTTCATACGACCCATAATGATATATTTATATAAAAAAATCATACAGGTGACTTAATATCCTTTTTTAATTACCTAGTGTCGCATATTTACCTACAATTATACACAATTAATTAGTTTTAATAGCACAGCAAAAATAAGACACGTCACGTTAATGAAATGAGATGTGACGTATAGGACTATTAAGCTAAGTTTACAACATTAAAACAAAACACATTTTTTCAAAATCTCTAAACACTATACTATGATATCTTGAGGTAGTCATCAACAGTCCACTGCTGGACTAGGCCTCTTCTTTGAAAGGAGGAATTGGCCTACTATACCACGCTGGCCAAACGGGTTGGTATAGGGTTTGTATCAAGTTTTCCTTCTCTTACAGTGCTGTTCTCTGCATAATATGCTCCCTCTGTCGGCTCTTACGACACCCACGGGATGATATGGGGTGGTGACATTCCGTATTCTTAATCCGTCACCACACGGACATCTTGAGGTAGTACCTACAAACAATTAAAGATAGTTCAGTCATTTATAAACTACACTTAAAAATCTACTTGACTATTAAAAAAACTTAAACACTATAAATAAGATTTCACACCTAGATAACAAAAAATAATCCATCAGTGGGAATTACTTAATATTCTAAACAAATAGGACAAATATAGTCAAAAAAGGTACTTCCACTACATTAAAAGCACAGCTAATTCTTGCAAAACATGCATTTAACCATTATTTGAAGAATATATGGTTGGCGTGTCTTGCAAAGACGACATAAACATGTCTTTGATGTAGATGGTCCTATATAAGCAGTCTTTTTCAGGGGCACTTGATTTTGATGTTTTATCAGGGGTTGAAGAGTCTTTACTCGTTTAGCGACGTAAGCAACAGTAGGTTTCAAAATTTTCGCTCGTTTTACGGGCAAAGTGAGCTCAGGAGGTTGGTTGAAATCGCCGTGTTTTTTTTAATTAGTACAAAAACTTTAAGGACTTATTAGCGAAGACATTATTATCAAATAAGTGACGTGAGAATTTCATAATATCTATAAATAGCAAAGTTATAATCATTTGTTTTTTGTAGAAAACCTCACCTAAATCATAGACATATTTTACAATCCATTCACTACTCCATTGACAGTACTTACTTTCCGTCCTACTCATACGCATTCTTTCCGTCGCACTTATAATGTAGGTAGCCTTAGACAATAAAATGAAGCAAAATAATAAGTGTAGGTAGTTACTTTTTAAATTCTATATTTTACCCTCTCCTTCATACTTCATCCGGGCTTAGGACCAGTGTTGCCACCTTGGATTTTTATAAAGCGCTAGGTCAAAAGTAAAATGTCGCCAGATTTCACAAACATGGAACACGAAAAAAGCACCAAATAACGCTATATTATTGCATTGAAATTATCACATTCAAGAAACCCTAATTCAAATTTAAAACGAAGGAATATGTTGTATGTACGTGCCAAAATTCGACAAAAATATTCTCTACAGCACAAAATTTATTTTAAAAATTATATTTAGTACATTATCTAAAAGCAATTAAATAAAACGACATAACTATGTTGATTTGTTATTAATTTGTAACTAATCAGTACAATATGAATTAAGACTTAAGAGGAACAAGCAATACAATTGAAATTAAAATTCAAGATTATCAAATGTAATATCTTCCATAACATCATCTTAATTCCCAGACGCCGAAACTACTGCCGATGACGTCGACGTCGATGCAGATGTTGTTGCTTGTGGTTGATTTTTAAAAGCGTACTTAGTGTTTTTTCCAATAGCTGCAATGACATCGCTTGGTAATTCATAATTGTAACATTTTGCATCCGTAACTTTTAATCTATTTCTGATAAAAATTATCGCATTTAGAAGAGGACCAGCCATCTTGTTCCGTAGTTTATTTTTTACGATGTTCATGACACTGAAAATTCTTTCGATACCTGCATTAGATTGGGGTAAAGATAACGATGATATGGCAAGATCAACTAGTTCTGCAAAGTCATTTATACCCGCTGCGTTTCGGTAATCATCTACCTCAACCCAAAATTTTATGACATCGTTTGTACTTTTCCATTGGATAAAACAGATATTGTGCCACTGATTCAATATCTTGTCAATGTCACTAGCAGTATAGCCAAGTTCTTTAGCTAGTTCCGAAATGGAATTGTACTTACCTTGGCGGAGTATTATCTCTGGGTCTAATTTTGACATCGATTCCAGCACATTATAATTGGTAGGCAGTCTTTGTTGAATTTCCTTGGCTAGCTTCACATTAAACTCAATACAGCGACGTTTTATGACTGATATAGTGTCAGCTGTTAACGATTTTTTTTCATCCTCCGATTCAAAGAGGTAGCCCATGTATGGGACCGGGTTAAGGTTTCGGTCGATATCAATATTTAAAAAATCCTTATCTGTAATAGCCGCATTCGGTAACAATATCCTGTTGCAAACTGAACGTAATAGTGTAATCAGCACATTTAATAATTTAAGAGGATTTGCACTTTCGCTTTCAAAGCTTTTCAATGCGATCTGCACATCGTTTAGTACACTTTTCAAAAATAGCAAATATAAATAACTTGATTCATCCTTGTATATAGAATATAATAGATCTGCCGTGTAACATAGATCTCTCATAAGCCCAAAATGTAAAGTCAGTTCTTTCCACTGTGCCAGAATTCTTTGCACCGCCGAAAAAAATTGCAAATTTTTAAAGGTGCTTCACCACAATTAATAGTTTCGTAAATTTCATGATATTCATTTTTACGTTTTGTAGAGTGGGCAAACCAATTGTACGTTTCTCTAATCAAGAATTCAATATTTCTTGGTAGCGTATGTTCTGAAGCGTGAGATACAGCAAGTTGTAAAGAGTGGCAAGTGCATCTGATAAGAATTAAATTACGTATATCATTTTTCAGGATTTTATACACTCCATTATTAATTCCAGTCATGACTGACGCATTGTCTGTTCCCAATCCAATCATTTTATTTTTATTTAATCCATATTTTTGTAAGCAAGAAATAAGGGCTTTAACAATACCAACTGCATCGCTGGTTTCAAGTTGTTCTAGAGCCAGAAACGAAGAAACTACTTTTTTTAGTTTTCTACTGAAATACCTAATTACAATACCAAGTTGCTTGCTCGTGCTGATGTCAGTTGATTCATCAATGATAAGACTATATTTTTGCTGTCCTATATCCTTTATTAGCTCTTCAGTAAAATGTGGTGCCAAGACATTTTTAATAACTTCAGTACACTTAGTACGATGCATTTTTAAGTCGTCCGTTGCTTTTGAGTCAGGGAAAGCCAATTTCACTAAATCTGTTAGATGATCAATACAGGAAACTGAGCTATGTTCAGTAATGTAAAGCGCGAGCATTCCTTCAGCTTGGCGCGATTTTAGGTTGGAAATCTTCTCACTATTGGGCTTGAATTGTAAAATCTGGTTGCCAGATTTGCCGGTATATATGGATATACCCACTTTCATCGGTTAATCCTTCAAGCGATACAGAGAAACGAAAATCCCACTGTGACGGATATTTTGCTCGCTACACAATGCTGCTTTCCATCCTTTGCATGCAGCATTAAAGAGCATCTGGAGTCCAACCAACAGTGTAGAGTGTAGACGCAGAACGGTTCTTCAGCAAGTACAATGTCGTCGTAACGGACCGCTCTTAAGGAGTCGAATGTAGAAATTGCAACTAGTTTAGCATTTTCTTTTTTTATACAGTCTCGCCTGTATCCCCGAAGGGGTAGGCAGAGGTGTAATATTACACCCACATTTCGCCAGCTTTATTTTAGTCCCACGTAATAGGGGGCGAGCCTATTGCCGTACCGGGCACATTACCAGACTCCGAGCTGCTAGAATGCTGAGAATTTCCTAACGAAAAAACCCAATAACACTTTGTCCGACCTGGGAATCGAACCCGAGACCTCCCAATCCCACGCGCACATTTATGCCGCGAGTCCAACGAGGCAGCATTTAATTAATGTTAATATTGTTTTTCTTCTGAAAATATAATCTATTGTATTAGTATAGGTAATTGATAAATAAATGCGAAATTGTAAGATTAATGCGTTTATGTTTTTTATTTGCGAAAATTCCGTACCTCTAATAATGGGGTAAGTATATAAAGGACTACTATATGTAATTACGATTACTCTATAGTATAAGTCTTCTTCTTTCTTTGAAAAGACAACTCCCGCATTAAGACTAAATCCTGAGTCGTAGGGGACTTTACAAACATACAGCCAACGGACACAATGAACACCCAAACTCGTAAAAACAATTCATGGATCAAACAAAGTGTTGTCTCGTGTGGTGATCGAACCCACAACACTCGGCGCAGTATCAAGCGGCGAGGTGGCCGCATAAACCACTACGCCAACTGTGCAGTCATAAAACATTAGACAATTCATACAAATATTTTGTAGTTAAACGAAGTCGGCATTGGTATTTTAAGTGGTTTCGATTTTTTTATTCAGTGAACCCTTGCGTCGAAGAGTAACTTACGCCCAGCTAGAGCACTTGTGGAAGTTTTTAGATAAGCGAAGGGATATAGCTCTGGGATTCAATAAATGGTCCCAAGCTAGGGAATTTTCACGCAGGATGTGGGAAGAAATTGCCTTAAGTTTAAATTCTCATGGTGATGGTTAAAATTTAACAAATAGATGGCTATTTGTTAAATTTTTGAGTCTTGTGAAAAAAGAAATTTTCGAAAAGCGTTCGAAAAGTACATCCGGGTTTAAAGTGAAACTTGCAGCAACATATGGGTCAAATAATTGTGTCCTACGTGAAAGAAATCGTCGTTTGTCTCGTTTAAAGTCATGTGGAGAGCAATCTTATAAAAGCTTTTATCGTTTGCTTTCATTAGCATTCCCTTTAGTATAGCATACCTTCTTTGTGTTGCACTTAATTTGTCCAATTTCTGAGTCCAATACAAAGCTGTTGGATTCAATGTTTGTAATAAGTTCACAGCAATTATTATAACAATGAAGGCCTTTTGAGATATTAATAAATATGACAAATATGTATGAAATACTTGCTTTCATTACACCCAACTGCACCGATGATCGGAGCGTGGAAACTACCGTTTTTATCGTGGGATACCTACTAAGAACAGTGATACCATAGCTCATAGTCTGTCGAAATAGTTTGATGAATTTTATTGTAATCAAATTAACGCTATTACTCGGCCGAGTTATCATGAGACCTCGAATTAAGACCCTCGAATATTTCTCGTAGAACGAGCCATACTTACCTAATCAAACCAAAATTCATTTATGTATTGCACGTGCACTTATTGTAACTTCAACAATATTTTTACACTCGGTTCTTATAATAAACGTCAAACGCGCCAGGTCTCATGTTAAGTCGGCCGTCGAGTATTCCTACCTTAAATATCTATATAGTAAAACAAATAAACTAAAGACACTGACCTGTTTTGCTTGCTGGGTAATTGGCTGTTCTGTCTTGTTTATAAAGTGTAATAGATGGAAAACCCATGACTTTGGTTTATAAATATCATCGCTACTGGCTCCTGAAGTTCGTTTTGAGGTTTTTTTTTAGTTCCTTCCGGTAATTTAATCTTTTCTTGGCATCATCAATCGTGGCATAACTTTTAATTTTTTTGGAAATTTGCAGTGATTTTTGTAGTGCTTCTCCTTTTTTTACCAAATCTTTTTGTAATCTTTTGAAGAACTATCCCATATCTCTGGCAATACTTCTAAATTTAGGATAAATTCTTTTAAAACTTCCTGGTCTTTAATAAGTTTCGAGAGGGTGCGGGGTGGCGAAAACGACGGTGCGTCCGCCTCTACAGGATCCAAAAAGTCGTCCGCTTCCATCGCTAGCGTAACGCGTATTGACGTGATAAATATTGACGCGAGGCTACACGATCAATATTTATCATAATCCGACGGATCATCAATACAGAATCAAAAAATCTAGAAATCCATGAATTAATAATGACATACATCAATACATTAGGTTACACGTTACTTAAATACCACGATACGCCATTATTTACTGATGGATCACAGTAAATACTTTACGTGTAACCGTCGCCTCAAACATGATATCGTGCTAATGGGGCCGGCCGGTAAAAGCTAAAGCAGATGGCGTCAGCAGAGCTATGTCCATCTGTCACTTTAGTTGACGTTTATGTGATCTCACTGCGTGGTATTTTTTGTGAATACTATTTCATCACTTAAAATTGTCTCCCTCCAATATGTATTCTAAATGGCGAGTGGTGGAATTAAAAGAAGAATTGAGAAAGCGGGGTGCTTTTTTGCGCGGCAAAAAAACAGACTTAATAGAAAGGTTTGAATCTTTGAGTTTATGTGGTTATTTGAACTTTGATAATTATGCAAGTATTAATACTTTATAAGTGTATACTATACACGATTCTTAATTTATTAACTTAAGTGTCTATAGATACTATTTTTTCGTTACTGTAATAAACCTGTCATCAAAATTATGTGATCAAAGTATTGACAACTCATGTTGTTTCCTTTTTTTTTTAAATTGGAGTTTTATGATAAGAACACAAACTCAAGGCAAGCTGAAGTCGAGAGTGAAGATCCATCCATGATATTACCCCCAAAGACACTTATCGAGATATAAATAGTGATACATATTTACCTGCTATTAATAGGACACAAATATGACATTACTTGTGTTTGTAAGTATCACTAAATTGTTTGTATACAATATACATGGTTTTTTATTAGAGGTAATTTTTTTTAGTTGCAGTGCCCAGAAAAAGTTTGATACTGCCATTAGACTTTATGAATCAAGATATATTGTTGCAGCTAGATGTTCCTTGTGTGGTGATAAAATATATGTCAAGGGTTATTGCCGGAAAACAATGAAAAACCTTAATTATGAAGTGGATATTAAACTGGACCTCTACGGCAATCCTGAAGAATCACATTGTGAATGCCCTGCAGGCAGTGCAAATGCACTTTGCAAGAATGTGGCTGTAATTCTTCTAGGATTAGAACATATGGTGCAAGACAAAGTCATGTTAAAATAAGAAGTCTGCACACAAAAACTACAGCAATTTCATGTACCAAAAAAACAATATACTGGGACTCCAGTTCGAGCTGAAAAGCTACCCAGAAAAAGAAAGAGTAAAATTATATTTGATCCATATCCTACATGCACTATAAATAAACTTAACAACAATAGAGTCCGAAACCTCTTTATAGGGTTTCCTAATTCATGTATGCCCATCAAACAATTGTATGCACCTGCTAATATTAAAAACACTAAAATTGACATGAATATCAGACCAAGAAATACAAGATATTCAACAAGAAACTGTACTTCAGGCTGAAGCGCTAAATTGCATAAATACAGAAAAATCAACAATATATAATAATAATTCGTGTATCTTCAAAATTAATTATCTTCTTCAACATTGGCGCTATTTTTTGAAGATACCAGTATTGATTGCTTTCGCAATTCGTGATATCAGTCAATGTATTAATATTATAGGTTTGTCTATGAAATGGTGCAGCAGGCAGTCATCTGAATCGGATGTTAACCGACTTCGTTTTCTGGGGCGAGATTTTAGCAGCCAATGTCTTTTAATATCGGAACAGTCGCAGAAGCCTCTATGTTTGAGCTGTTACCAAAACAACTTAAAACTCGGTAGTTAATTACATTACAGATGTTTTCTGATTCGACTTGTATTTGGTGAACTTTCATGGTTTTAGGAACAGGCACTAAAGCTTCGAGAGCTGTTTGGTTTTTGCTTTTAACCTCGTTGATATCAGACTCACCAACACAGGAGAGGTTAACTGTAGTGTCTTCTTTCAGGAGAGAGTACGCTGCTGAAGTATTTAAAACATCTATTCCATGTGATACTCTAGCATCTAAAAGACGCTTTATAGTACCTCCTACACCATCTGCTGCACCCTGCCCATGATACGACTCTGAAAAGTTCTAAGCCCTTCTTTCGAAATTCAAGTCTTCAAGATAGAATGTATATAGATAAAAAATCTTTTTCTGCTTGTATTGGGTGGCAGGGCCATCTGAAAACATGTGTACAATGTTAATTTGAGGAAATTTTCTTTTGATGTCAATCAGAATTGGTCTCAAATGTGACCATATTGCTGGAGGTGAATGGTCAGTTGTCAGTCAGTCAGATAGTGTGCAATATGCTTAAAGTTTCAAATCTTTAATGTATATTTATATTGGTGCCAAATACTAAAATAGTGCTCTTTAAACTTTGTCAGTTCCTGCTTAAAATGGCTTATAAGATTTTCCAGTTTGCCCATTTTAGGTTCAGTTAATACTTTTTTAGTTTTCTTAGTCTCTTCTTCTAAATTGTAGGTTGGAGACTTCGTATTGCAAATATTACATCGACAATACATGCATTCTTTCGATTTTTTATCACACACTATATCTTTCAATATATTTATTAGTTTTGTACCTGATTCAAAGATCTTCAGTTTTTTAGCGCAATAAATTTAAACTCAATATTTGCATGAATTTTAAAAACACAAGTTTCACGATTGGACTTGGTCAGTCGAGGTTCCACCACATAAAAAGTCGGTACCTGCGAAAACTGTCTTCTCTAAAGGTTATTGGGCATATCTGACCCGCTTTGCGAACAGTGGCGGACATTAACCAAAATAGTTTTAAACAAAGGGGAATAATATGACCTTTCATTGCATACAATTGTTTGATTAAAAATCGTCGGCGAAAAATGTACAGGATCCCTTAAAAAAGAAAATAAACGGTATCAAAGGTTTATATTTCATCTTATAAAGGCATCAAAATAATATCGAAACCGTACAGCGTGGTGCATGGATGAGCTAATGTTAAGAGATATTCGGCCGGTTTCTGAATTGAAAATTTCGCGTTGAGAACAATTTAAACACTAATTATATACCACTTAATCAATTTTCTGTTTCACAAAAAATTGTTTTGACTCCTTTTGAGTATTTGTGCTTGTAAAATCTTAAATTTGACACAACATATGATCAATTCATGATCAACTCTATATCAACTCTATATTCGCGTTTCTGAAAACATTTGACATTTGTCAAACCTCACTTAGCACTGATAAATTGAGAAAAAAATAATTACACTACTTTGGTCTTTTAACCCGTGATCACGAGTAATATGACAGCCAGTATGTCAAAATGTCCACACTACCGTTGCCAAGCAGCGGCTACGTCATACTGACGTCTACACAACAAGAAGGCCGTTAAACAGAATTTATAGAAAAAAGGTTCAAAGCCTATTCAATATTTGGAACAAATAGATTACAACATTATTAGGAACAAATCGAAGGGATAGAAAATATAAATAAAAGATTTCCGTGTTAAATTAATCCAAATAATTACGCTGTGGCCTCCAAAGAGGTATAATTCTATATACCTCCATGGTGGCCACCATGGAGGTATATAGAATTAATTATACCTCAAATATACCTGGCCACAAATATTTTGTATTAAAAATAAAACAAACTGACTTTGACATAACATACACGTTCCGTTTTCACTAAGATACCGAATTGAACAAATTCAACAAACTATTCATTAAAATAAAATAAACGTTGAAATAATTTTAAATACAACTTTATTTTGACTTTTTATTTCTTTCCGTATAAAAATAATTAACTGACAAGTGTGCTTCTTTGTAAAATGTTAATTAATACGAATTTATGGTTAGTACCGGTTTTTTTACTTGTATTGA
Source organism: Euclidia mi (assembly GCA_944739405.2). Taxonomy (NCBI): domain Eukaryota; kingdom Metazoa; phylum Arthropoda; class Insecta; order Lepidoptera; family Erebidae; genus Euclidia; species Euclidia mi. The sequence goes on from OX123182.2 coordinate 1,121,109, forward strand.
AACGTACTAGTGTTGTTTGGTTTAATTTATTCATGATTTGAAGAAAACTCAAATGAAAGTGCTTTGAAAAAATATCACTCTGACTTGTGAAACAGAAAAAACTCAAGTTGACTTCAACTAGTTCAGAAATTTTCAACTGATGTAAGCTGAAATTCTCAATTCAGAAACCGGCCGATTATGTTATACGATGTTTCTTTCGCACATTGAACAGGTTTTTTTTCGCACATTAAATAGCTGCGCCTATATCGCTATCATTGTTTATTATCTGTCTTGGGCCATATAAATGCCTTTATATGGCCCAAGACATATGCTGCCTTTTTAAATGATCTTATGATTGCTTTGGATCAAATTGATTTCTTTTTTTTTAATGTTTGGCGATCATTGTGGTGGGTGTTCTCTATTGCGCTACAATCCACTGACTCTTCAGAAGGTTGTCAAGGACTTCTTTAGTAAAACTCAAGAAACTTCAGTAACCGAATATTAATATATTGTCTCGACAATTACAATTTTGAATACATATATATAGTACAGTACGACACGTTACGATAGGACGGCAGAGGTAAACCGACTATGTCGGCTTGGCGACGCATCGTAACAGGGCAGCCTACTTTGTCACCTCAGCAAAACGATCCTGTTACGTTGCGGGCCGCTACAGTGGTCCTCCCCTTTTTTTCAAAAAAAAAGAAACACATCCAAAAATATTACATACAAAACATACTTGTATACGATACATTATTTCATATAATCAGAATAACCACAGTACCCAGTGTGTAGTCACCTTTATAAAATCTGACATAGCAAAAAGAATACACAGAATGTTACTTAATATCATCAGCTTATTTAAACAAAGACAAGATGTTGCTAGCTTATAACGCAGGAATTAAATCGAACAAAGAACAATGATGAAATCATAATAACCACACTGGCCAAAACGCAATTCATCAAAACAATTTCTAGAGTTACGGTTTGAACGGATGTGAATAAAATATAACAAGCATGATATCAACTTCTAAGTATTGTTTACAATATTTTATAATGAATCAAAAATTATTCCACAATCAAATACAATATTATTTTCTAAGTCTTGCCTTTATTACAAAAGTAACAATACCGAAACTTATTTCAATTCGTATACAGTACAACTAGCCCTACGGCTGGTGCCTTGGGATCGAAACTGCTACCTAACGATGATAGTGTCCACTGGAGGACTGTATACGCACTGAACATCAGCTTTACACATACAAAATATAAGAAATACACAATCAATACACATTTAGTTAACGTAGTTTTAAAATTGAGCCAAGAGTAGCTTTTGCCCAGCAGTGGAATACCTTTTGCCCAGCAGTGGGATAGACATAAAAATTTTATAAACACATCTTGCACTACGTATATACAACTTGTGTTTGTGCCTGTTGTGGGCCACTACCAAGCTGCGCAGACTGCTGTGCTTGCACATGTTGCAAACCACTTATCGAGGGTATCGATGCCAAAACCATTTCACTACGGATCCACTTACGTGACCGTTTCTTACATTTGGTTACACAGAAAGACACACCATAAGTAAAGATAACAACACCAAAATGGTCAACAAGATAGCTCCAAAAAACTCAAAATGCTGTTGTATTTCGGAATCACTGTTTCTAGCATTATTTGCTCCGTTTTGGGCAATAATAATGTCTTGTTCTTTACTGTAAGATTTACCCATAATTACTATGTAAAACTAATTCTGTTAACTGGTTAAAAGAACAATGGCAGAATTTGGTCTGGGTTTGTTGTGGCGACCTTAAACTTCATATGAACAAAACAAATTGTTTTTTTTTTCTACGATTTTTAATATTTTCACTTTGTCTCGTTAAAGCTGGAGTATTTTATGATGATAAAAAGCATTCCAATTGATTACGAATACTTTATTATTTGATTGTTGCCATAGACAATGGTGTGACAGGAATAGACGTGAGTGCTATAGCCGTATCGATTATTAAATAAGCAATCGATACGATCGACCTTTATAGAGTTGGTTTGGTTTAAAATGCAGTTATTTAATATTTAATCAACATTATATTATCAATAAGCTTATATTTTTGAAGCAAAACAACGTTTAAATCACAGTAAAACGTCACAGCATCGTTTAAAGTTGTATCGATTTCACATAAAATCGATTTAAAATGTGCAGCTCTGCTTTTGTCTTTGGCTGTGACAGTTAGATGCTACAAAATACTTCCGCGTTTTGATGTCAATCTGACATATGTCATTTGATAATTCAAAGGTACCTACCTACATTGTTTAACTTTCATACTATAACTTTCCTTTTACCTACATTCTTCATTCTTAACTAAAAATTCAAACACCGATATCTTCTTTTTCCACCTTTCCTGAGTGAAAATAGAATCATTTATAGACTCTGTTACTTACGCCAAATTTTTTGATATATTTTTTATTACTGTTCGCTTCAATTTAATTTCAGACATTTTGATGTATGGAGATCTGCCATTATCCTTTGTATCAAGAATGCTTCTAATTAGCCAATCTGACCTTTAAAATAACAATTTCACAATAATAAATGCTAATCCAACAAAAATCTAACAGGCAACTTAGATACGCGGCCACTGCGAGTGGTGTAAGTGACACGCTTATCGCTATTCTCACATTTTTCTTGTTGATCATTTTGTATATCCTTACAATTAATATCGCAATACTCATCTGAACATCCTTGTTCTGAGGGAATATTCAACAAATAAGCGGGCTTTAATCTATCGATCAAAACTACTTTAACATTTCCACAAATATCAATCTTGAACGATTTACTTCCCCTCTTTATGACCTTATACGGGCCTACATAAGGAGGTTGAAGCGTTCCTCTTACTACGTCATCCCTTATAAATACATACTCGCAACTACTTAAATCAGGGTGGACAAATATTGTACGCGAATCTCTTTGCGCTACATTACGCGGTCTTAGGTTCCTAATAACATTTCTCAATTGTTCAACGTACTCGTTATTATACTTAATATTATAGTGCTTATTATCATAAAAATCGCCAGGCAGTTTTAACTTTAGACCATACGTCAATTCTGCTGCGCTTACGTTCGTATCAGTTCGTGGAACAGATCGCAACGCCAGCAAAGTCATGGGCAATTCTGGTAGCCAATTCGAATTATTATTTAATTTTGCTCTTAACGCAACTTTTAATGAACGGTGCCATCTTTCTACCATACCGTTACTTTGGGCATGAAATGCTGTAGTCCTAATTTTATCTATCTATACTAATATAATAAAGCGGAAGAGTTTGTTTGTTTGTTTGTTTGAACGCGCTAATCTCAGGAACTACCAGTCGGATCTGAAAAATTCTTTTTGTATGCGATTGCCCAGTTATTCCGGAAGGCTATAGGCTATATAACATAACGCTTTGACCCTTTGGGGCCGGGCAAAAGGCTAAAAAGGCTAAAACATAATGTCGGCTAATCTCAGGAACTAGCAGTCGGATTTTAAAAATTGTTATACCTAATAATTTTGTAAGCTGTAAAAATAAATCGCTTTCAAACTGTCTGCCCTGGTCGCTTGTCAGCCGTACCGGACATCCAAAACGAGCTATCCAATTCTCAAACAGAACTTGCGCAACCATTTTTGACGTTATCTCTTTCAATGGATATGCCTCAGGCCAGCCTGTACTTCTATCTACAATAGTAAGTAAGTACCTATGCCCCTCTGACGTGGTAGGCAGCGGTCCTACTAAATCTATATGTATATGTCCAAAACGAGCACTAGGCGTAATTTTTTCTAATTCTGATCTCGTCATCTAATCATGACGCTGCACCTTAGCTTTTTGACAACTGATACACGTCTTAGCCCATTTTGAAATTTGTGCGTTCATTGAAGGCCAATAAAATCTATCCTTAATTAATTTCTTTGTTGCTCTAATACCAGGGTGACTTAAATTATGTAAACTATCAAAAACTAATTTACGATACTTTTCTGGAAGATAAGGGCGAGCTGTTTTCGTTGACATATCACAAATAACTGATTCTTTCTCGTTTGGTAAAAATATTTCTTTAAATTGCGGTGCATCTTTTGCCTGACTAATGCTATCACATAACTCAGTATCTAATTTTTGATCTCTCGCTAGCTCACTGTAATTTATATAAGAAGGACAGTCAATAGTCTCAATACGTGATAACGCGTCCGCAACAATGTTCTTATCGCCTGTAACATGCCTTATATACGTCGTAAACTCACTGATGTACGCTAACTGACAGGTTCGGCGCGGGGTCTCTTTTTCGCTTATTTTCCTAGAAAATGCAAATGTTAACGGTTTATGATCGATGTATATTACTAATTTTCTACCTTCAAACATTTTACGGAAATACTGCATAGCCAAATAAATTGCTAAAAGTTCGCGATCATAAGTGGAATATTTTTGTTGAGCTTCAGTTAATTGTCTCGAGAAATACTTGCTGCAACACTCCACCAACACTAGAATTGGACGCATCTGCCATCAAGGCCAACGGCACATCTAGTACCGGATGCCACAACATAACACTATTTTGTAAACTTTCTTTACATTTCAAAAACGCTTTGTCAGCTGATTCGGTCCAAATTATTTTAGTCTTATCTTTCCTTTTGGCATTGTGCAAATATTTATTTAATTCTTTTTGATATTCGACCGCTTGCGGTCAATGTGCTCTGTAAAAGTTAACCATTCCTAAGAAACGACGTAACTGTTCTATTGTTTCTGGTTTTTTGTAATCAATTATAGCTTGTATTTTATCCTCAAGAGGTAGAATACCTTCAGAAGATACTTTATATCCTAAAAATTCGATTTCGGATGCGCCAAACATACATTTACTTAGATTTATAGTGATACCGAATTTATTGAATCTTTCAAAAACTGCCTGTAAGTGTTTTCTATGGACATTGGTATTCTCACTTGCGATTATGACGTCATCTAAATAACAGAAATAAAATGGTTCTAAATTATTATTATTATCATTTTTCAAATTATTTTCTACGCATTGTTCTAAACCCTGTAATACGTTATTATTCATAAACCTCTGAAATGTTTGGGCGGCATTACGCAAACCAAACGGCATTCTTAAAAATTCAGATAAACCAAAAGGTGTTATAATAGCTGTTTTCTCTACATCTTGGGGTGAGATTGGTATGCAATGATAAGCTCTATTAATATCTAAACGAGTAAAATTTTTTTTGGCGCAAATGTTAGTAAAATCTTGTAACCGCGGAATCGGATATCTATCTGGCGTTGTAATACTATTTAACTGACGATAATCAACACAAGGTCTTAACTGGCCGTCTTTTTTCGGAACTACGTGTAACGGACTAGCCCAAGCCCCTTTTGAAGGTCTACATATACCAAGCTCTTGCATCAACGCGAATTCTGCCTTAACTTTATGATACCTGTCCGGTCTAGAGCGCGCATACACAGGCGGACCGGTCGTCTCAATGTAATGTAAAACTGCGTGCGACGGCCTATGTCAATTAATTAGCGGACGCCCGCGACTTCATCGGCCTCATTCAGCGATCCCGCGGGAATATCGGGATAAAAAGTAGCCTATAACCTTTCTCATGAATGTGGCTATCACACACAAACAGAAATTTTTGAAATCGGATCAGTAGTTTCAGAGATAAAGAGTATGGATATATACATAGATAACACTTGAATTTTTTTGAGATTCCCGTAGCTCACATTAATGCGACTAATGCCATAGTAAATGAGAGCCATAGATGAATACACTCTGCTATATTTCGTTTGTGTCCGCCATGGGTATGGTTTCCATACTAAGGTTCCCAATGCCTTTTTTACGTAAATTCGTCAAACTGTCGAGAAGATATAGTTTTTGACATTTTTGCTTTTTCAAAGTCTTAGTTTACTTTTTACGGGCCGTAGCACGGCTTACATCATCGCGAAGATAAAAGAGACGATTTTTTCCCGCTCAATTCACTGTTTCTCCTTAAGCCCAATTTTGCATAATTACGGAGTCTGCTTTTTAAACCGAGCACCCATCTCAATGGCGAGTGCATTCTATACTTTTTAACAATTGAGGACGTTATAATATTCTTTAACACATTTTTTGCCATTTTGTTGTTGACGTATTCCTGCCCCATTGCTTCAGTCAAAACGAAAGGAGAATGCCGGCGTATGGAAAACTGTACCGTTTGCTTTTTATGAAATAAACATTTTTAACCAGCTTATTGTTTAATCTAACCGTAGGCATGAAGCGTTTTTGTTTTCGAATCCGCAGTTCTGAGATTTTTTCTCATAAGCATATTTTAAAAAACTCGCCAATTATATTGCAAAGGAAGGAATTTGTCCTTGATTACTACTTTTTTATAACAATTTCAATAAATTAATGAAGTTACAAGTTAAAAGAAACGTAGTTGCGACCCGGAGGCACAAAGCTGAACTCAACGGATAAAAACAAAATAATAATACAAACAAACACCAACGATGCGTAGGCCACAGATTGCTTAGAGATACTACGCACAGACTATAGGGATACTGCGTACTGCGTATAGTGCCACAAACTTATCTGGCCCGCTGACAGTGTCGCTGTCATCACATTTAGTGCCTCCATTAAATATTTTTTACAATGAAGTGGGTAAAAATAAAATCACATTGGAATGCTTAGCCATTTTTACAACCGTCATTTAAAAAAATACAAAGATAAAGTCTAAACATGTAACAGATGCGGAACAATTTCATAAGCAATCTGTCTACTGAATTTTGATATATTTGATTCGTAATTAGTAATTAATTCGATCAACTTGATAACTACACTGTAATGGTGTGCAATTACGTTTTCATATTTACCTTTCCTGTATATGTTAAATTTATAATATAACATAAAGTAAAATGTTCATTCATAAAACAAGCAAAAAACAAATATTTATACTTTAAAAAATCTTTACATTTTAATACAATAATTGTGATCATGTACATAACATGTATGCTGGGTGTGTTACCTAACGGGGAAACTCCAGGTATATATTTAAATCACTACTGGCAGTGTTAAACTCATCAGTCATTTCATCATCAGTCACTACTTTCACTCTCACTGTGTATAAAGCCCAATCATACGTAAAACTGACGTGTAAAAATAAAATCGCTGTGTTTTCCTATTGTTTTCTATACAACAATATTTTTTTGTATTAGTTATTAAGAATACAATTTTAATTAATAGATAAAATACAATTAATGATAATAAACTCTTTATTAATTCAATCACAGAACTATAATTGAATCAATAAAAATAAAAATCAACTATTTTGTTTTATTATAATTAGGTAATTGTCACAAAAATCTACTAGTTTAACATTTTTTCAAAAATTGAATAAATCCCTAATAATATTTTATTACTAAAATAGAAAAGAACAGTCTATAGAGACAGTCTTGACGAATATCAATATTGTGTTCTCCGGATTTGGCCTTTTGCTAGCTGCGCTTTGGTTATCCGCCTTTTTTTATTTGAAAAAAGTCCGCAATAGCGTTGTTTCGTTAGTTCTGGCTCATCATTAGTAATCTCTGGAGATGGCGGTACCAGATTTCTTTAAATATTTGGTATATTGTCACGTTCAGTCCTCTACAAAATGGGTGCCTCCAGTCGTACTTGCATCCAAGGTGCTGTCAAATCTGCTTAATTTTGGTTGTTGACAACATTGTGACAAATTCGCGTTGGTCCTCCTCTATTTGTACGTACAGGATGTCCCGTGGCAGATTTAGGATTATAAAATGAAATAAACAGAAATTGCAGGTTAAAAATTGTAACGTATTTATTATCAAATTAAACGTTAGTCATGCGGATTTTATTTTTTAAAAATCACTCCGTCTAAATGTTTTCCGTCGCGGCGTATACACTCACGGAATCTTTCAACGGTGTTTTGAGCCACACGGTGCCGTAGAGATTGAGGAATAGCGTTCACTTCCCTTACAATATTTTCTTTTAATGCCGATAAAGTGGCCGGTTTGCTATTGTACACTTTGCCCTTAAGGTACCCTCATAGAAAAAAGTCCATGGGGGTTAGATCCGGCGATCTTGGTGGCCATGGGATGTCGCCAAAGCGACTTATCAATTTTTTAGGGAATAATTCCCGAAGGATGGTCATGGTGGCCCTTGCTGTATAAAGTGTGGCGCCATCCTGTTGGAACCACGTATGTGAACTATACGATGGGTGTTCTCGAAGATTAGGCATAAAATATTGCTCGATCATGCGGCGGTATGAATCACCATCCACAGTTGTGGTTACTCCTTGGGAATTTTGAAAGAAAAAAGGTCCAATTATTCCATTGGTGGAAAAAGCGACCCAAACGGTCACTTTTGGGCTGTGCAGTGCTTGTTGGTGTTTAAGTCGCGGGTTTTGTCCCTTGGGTGCCCAATAGCGGCAGTTTTGCTTATTGACAAATCCATTTAGATGGAAATGTGCCTCATCGCTAAACCAAATTGTGTTAACAGTGAGAAATCTGCTTAACATGTTTTCACAAAATTCTTTTCGCGCTCTATAATCACCAGGTTGCAAAGCCTGTCTACTTGGGTCTTAAAAGGGTGTAGTTTAATGTCACAGCTCAAAATTCAATGTACCGTTGTTTTGCCTCTGCGGCGCACTGACTGTCGTGGATTTTCTTGCACGCTGCTTTCAATGCGTGCAATGTTTTCTTCCGTCCTTGAAGTTCGACTAGGGCCTGGATTCGGATTATTTATGGTTGAACCTGTTGCACGGAACTTCTGCACCCACGTTCTGATCAAATTTTCACTTGGAGCGTCACTCAATCTACGGATATTGTAGTGAGAACAAAATCTTCTTCGCGCAATTACGCACGATTCGTTTGCTTTGAAGTATGCCTCGACAGCGAACGCACGGTGCTCACTAGTCCACTGCGACGTCGCACTATGGTTCGTCTAGAACAAGCTAGCTAGACAAAATTATTTTATTTGATTTTTATGTCTAGATGCGGTTAATAAGCAAAGATATAAGGTTTTTGGTACTTTTTTCAAGGCAGTTTGTCATTTGAGCTGGTATCATGAAAAAAAAAACATTTATCGGGCATATGTGTATAATATATTTTTTGAACATTTTATAAATTTATCCCTCGACGTCGCTATAAAATCTAATAACAGATGCATAAAATATCTAAGAACTAAATCTATTACTCATTATCATCACTATCATCAGATGAATCATCCATTGAATAGTCATGATCGTGAGGGGCAGAACTATGAAAAGTAGAAATCATATTAACATTTTGTTCCTTACAGCTAGGTGGGACAATTAAATCTAATACTTCAGTTGGAAGCGTACCTATTTTCTTCCGAGGAACTTCTCGTAAACCGTTTATTACAGGGTCAGATGTTATCAATAACATATTAAGTAAATCTCTATTCGTAGCCTCCCGTGATCGCTTTCGTGTGTTGTGCTCACGAAATCTTCTGCAGTCCTTATTCCGAGCTTCCTGTGCTTCCTCGGAAAGCTGGCCTATAGGTAGAAGGGACGATCTAATTACTTCGCCACTGTGCAAAAGTATTTTGTGGACAGTAGCGGGCATGTAATACCATGAATAGAGATTTACATAAAGTTGTCTAGTTTCTTGAGCTAAGTTAACGAATTTTTCAATATTTATATCATATCCCGATGATAAAGTGCGAAGTAGTATGCCAAATTTTTGTATTAGTGAAACATCTAACCCTGTAATATCGGCACTAGCCTCGGGATTTCCAAAAAATCTTCGCGCGGTGTTCCCGTCATTAGTGTTACCGAACCCTGGTTTTGGTTTGTCTACAATCAAGCCCATTTCGCTTTTAAATCGTTTTTTAATGTCATCTGAACGTTGTTTCACACTAGCTTTGTCTTCGGCTGTTCTTAACTGCCATTTTTTTTATATTTAGTCGATAGCTAATGTGAAGCAAGCATTCAAAGCACCTTATCCAAGCGTGCAACGTAGACAAACCAAAACCAAGATTATCTTTGTCCGCAGCAAACTCTTTTGACAGATCATTCATCATTGTTGGAGTTGCCCCACAAATAAAACATTTTTGTGAGGAAGAAGTTTCGGTCAGAGCATTGCAAACTTTTCCGTCAATCATTGTTAAAAGCATAACATGTGTGACAGATACTTCGGTCTCCATCACCTTGCAGGTTGTCGGCAATAAAGCGTTTATCTCTTCTAAAACCTTATTGGTTTCCGAAATCGTAAAATCTTTCGTTTCCTTAGAAAAGATAAACTTTATTGGCCGACAATACATTGTAGAACAGGGCCGAGGATTCTGCCACACAATATTACCACTTTCATCTTTCAATTGAAGAGGAACGAAAGAAAATACAAATAAAAACTCGTCACTATCGTCACAATTAGTGAATTTTTGTTTGTACATACTATGACCGGAACTTCCATCACAACCCCATTTACTGATTAATGTGAATGACGTGCAAGGTAACAGACTATGAACAACTTCTTGTTGTGCTGAAACTAAACGTTCGGCAGTCTTATCAAGAATTGCCTGAACTTTGATTTCAGCATGCGTTTCATTGACTGTAATTTGTTCACCTGACGGGTAGCAGGCTATTTTAGCCTTTCTAACACTGTACATTGACGGAAACACCTTATGTCCAGCTTTAATACTCCACTTCCGAGTCTGCTTATAGCTATGGCTACTTGATTTACTATCAACGTAGTACGCTAAAGCTTCCTCACTTGTTAAACTCCTGGGGGCACTTTCTTCACTCGTGGTCTTGGTTATTGAAGGATCACTAGTCACATCTTTAATTTGACGTGCTACACTTCTCTGACCCGAGATTCGAGCTGACACTTCAGCGGCGTAAATTAATTCACTAGCACTTCTGGACTGTAATAGATCGTCTACACGTCGTCTCTTCGTTTTGAGACTAGAATGTTCAAAATCTTTAGTAGGTCTTCCGGGTCCCGGTTCTCCAGATGTAGTTGGCAGAGATAAATAAACGGACACATCGAAAGATATGTCAAGACCCTCCAGCCACGTCGAATACTTTTGTAGGAGCTCTCGATTTCTTCCACAGCTGCTCCACTTTTCAGCAAATTTCGTTGAATATCTTGAGATTAGTACTTTAATATCTCGCAGAGACTGCTCCGTAACACCATCAAAATTATATCTCAAAGATATAAACCGAAAGAGCTCCTCATTCCGCGTTTCCTTCGGGTGTTTCAGCCATTCTTCGAAAAAATCCATTCTTGAGACGGTAAAAACTGTTGAAAGAAAAAAATAAATAAAAATTAGTTGTGCAAATATATCGCAATGAATTTTTTTACGTATAACTACTAGACACTTATGAGAATCGTATATGATAGGTTCTACGGTGGGGACAAGTGGGGACATGTTATTATTTGACCGATGAATTTGAAAAAATGAGTAAAAAAGTGGGTGAAAATTCAAACATTTCATTTTATAAGACTAAAGAATGAAGTTCCCATGTTGAAAATGCAATAAAATATAACTACTTACCCTTACGTATACAATCCATCACAAAAACACTTTCACAAATTTCTTTTAGTGACATAAACAATGCTATCAAATATGATGTAAAAATGCAAATGAATGCCCTTTAAATAGTCAACATCTTATAAACATACCTTAATGACGCTCTTAATGAGGGTAGTATTGATAATTAATAGGTGTAATCCTCAATGTATAGGGGTAATGAGTTCGTAATAGTAATTAACTTCCAGGAATTTAAGAGTTGTTTTTGTCTAGCTAGCTTGTTCTAGACGAACCACAGTGCGTCGTGACTAAATAATCCGCACGAACGTCGCGTCGAACTAAGCCGCCCCGCCCGCCCCGCCGCGCAACGGTCATAGAAATATTTTGATTCAAATTCGGAAATCTGCCACGGGACACCCTGTATAAAATTAATAACAGAAGTCATTCCCATCGTACTGTTATAACCCTCTGGTGAACCCTAATATATTATGTTGACGTATACGATGACGGTTCTGACTAACAGAACCCTCTTACTCAGCATTTCAGTCTGTAGAGCTAAGAGCTCACTAACGATAGTCAGTCTGCATTTCACTCTCGCGCGGTGCGGTTGCTTAACCCTAGAAAGATAATCTACGTCCGCGAGACGTATCATGAAAATACATTTCGTTGTAGTTTTTTTATTATTAATCGGAGCGCGCTAGCTGCGCGATTCAACTCAGTCGGCGGCCGGAACTCGCGCTAAGCAGCAGTGGCGCCACGGTAAGTACGTTCAAATAAAAGATATACCTATGTCGTACGTCCGCGAGACGTATGATTATCTTTAATGCAACTTTTGCAATCATTTGAACTGATTGTTTATTGTTATTTACACTTATTTATTATTATTTTTAGGTATGAATTATTATTATATTATAGTGGCAAACCGAATGGAAAGGATAGTTCTCAAATTGAGAACTTTTTATATCAAAATGCCGTAAGAACTTTATAAACAAACTTAGTACAGATCTCACTTTGCCTTGAAAATATAGAGGAATTGTTGCCTAATCCTAATGCAAACAGTAGCCAGCCTCAGCAAGAAGGGCCGCCTGTAAAACAAAAGAGATATTGTTCGTACTGTCCTTCTAAACTCCGTAGGATGTCTAAATTATCATGCGTGAAGTGCAAAAATCCCGTGTGTGGAGAACACAACAGACTTGTGTGCCATAAGTGCATTTTATAACCGAAAGTAAAAGACTGATTATTGTAGTAGGTATTTTTTACGTTAATTTAGGTGTAAAAGTACAAATTATGAAAATATAAAGACTGAAAATGGTTTTAAATGTTCCTATAGAAGACAAGTTAAGTTTTTGTTAATTTGTAAAGAAGTATACGATTTTTGTTTGTAATTTGTCAATTAACCTTTATTATTGCTATTTTATCGTTTTATTTCCTTAAATATAATGCAAACAATTATTTCAACCTTTAAGGCATGATATTACATCCATAGGCTTACTAAAAAATCTTAATTAACTAAGGTACGTCTGACAGACGTCTGATTATCTTTTACGCTAGTTGCTATATGATTATCTTTCTAGGGTTAAGCGTCCTTGTAATCATAGTTATTACGTTGAAATATATGCATTTATATTCTAGCATTTTAAAAATCGTTTTTTCAAAACACCTTCTGAGGAGGACCCTATAACATTTGGTGGCAGCGGTGGGATACGGCATCCCCAGTGGCATTCGCGCAAAACATTATAGTTATAATAAATAAATAATAATGATTGATTAATAAAAGGATATTGTAGCATAATGGCTATTTGAGATACAAATACAAAATGTAGGTAAATTTACAATATAAGTGGTTGAAGTTCTGTCACCCTAAATAGGTTATGTACTAACCTGTAGTAAGTGATAACAGCCCCCTTCGCAATGGAAGAACATAAAAATTTTGCCTACATCAATATATTACACTAGTTCTTATAATATTTGACTACAATTAAGGACAATGTTAAAGTCATTTATTTTTACGAGTGTGTGTGTGTGTGTGTGTGTGTGTGTGTGTGTGTGTGTGTGTGTGTGTGTGTGTGTGTGTGTGCGCGTGTGTGCGTGTGCGTGTGTACGTGTGTTGTATGGTGATACATGCGTGTTTGTGTATGTTGTATGGTGCTACATGCGTGTTTGTGTGTGTTGTGTGGTGATACATGCGTGTGCATTGTGTGATCGTCGGTGTGTGCCTGACAAATATTATGGCATAAGTGCTTCGGTATCATGATAGGTTTTATTTTGGAGGTAAGTTCGAACGAGCTTTTTACATGTATATTGAGATGACCCATTTATTGTACAACTTAGACTTATTTCATTATAAAGATATTATGATTATATTATTATGATTTAAATTTATGATTCGATATCTAGGTCCCTACAGTTGGCACAAGTTTTAGACTAATGTTCACGTACTTTGTAGTACTTTATATTGACATTTTAACTATTTACACTATTCTAGCTTTATTTTACACACACTTTGACGCGTCCGGGAACCGAACGCGGTGTACTGCACGATTGGATAGCACTGATTTTATACGATTTTCACTCGCGGTTTCGAATACACTATTCACTGTCATAGTTTTTAATGTCTGTCGCGAACACCTAGGAAACTCCTAAGCTGTTGAACAGTTTTGGGTTTCGGAAAATCTAAAATACTCTGGACCTTGTCCTTAAGAGGCTTAATACCGTCACACGACACCTCATAGCCTAAAAAGTCTATTCTATCTTTACCAAAGCAACATTTTGAAACATTAAGGGTAATGCCGAATTTACTTAATCGTTCGAATATTGCCTTCAGGTACCTTTTATTTTCGGACTCCGTTTTACTAGTCACGATGACGTCATCTATATAACAAAACATGAATTCTGAACCCGAAATAACACTACCATCATAATTTTTTACTTCTAAATTTTGAAACACTGAATTATTCATGAACCTTTGAAAGGTTTGCGCGGCGTTGCGCAAGCTGAAGGTCATTCTTGGAAACTCATATAATCCGAAAGGAGTAGCGATTCCCGTTTTTTCGTCATCCTCTGGGCTAACCAAAATATTCTGGTAGGCTCTATTTAAATCTAGTCCCGAAAAAATCTTTTTACCCGCTAAAATATAGGTAAAATCGTGTAAACGAGGTATTGGGTACCTATCTGGTTTAGGCCTACAAATACCTAACTCTTGCATTCATTTAAATTCTTCCTTAACTTTAATATAACGTTCTGGGGGTAAAGGTCTAGGGCGAGCAAACACTGGTCGCCCAGTTGTTTCTATATGGTGATATATACTATGCGGCCGGTTTCCCTTAAACGATACAGGCCTCGTTAACGCCGGAAATTTAGAAATTAAATCATAATAAGGATGATTAGCGTCTATAGCTGTGGTCATCAAATTGCGGCCCGCGGGCCGCATGCGGCCCGTGGCCGTTATTTGTGCGGCCCGCGACTAAGTAAAATATTTAATAGTCAGCTATATACCTACATGTCAAACAAAAATCAGATTTTGCGTTCGAAACCGATAGTCCGACGTAACCGAAACCGACGATAGTCTGCCGCTGCCGCACGAGTTGTCGCTACTAGCTCGCTCGCTACGTGTTCGGGGGTGGATCCGCGCCCGCGCTCCCCGCTCGCAGCCCCGCCGCCGCGCTGGAGTCGAACGAGAGAGACAAGCGCGAGCGCGACCCGAGCCATTTCATTTGTTTTTACGAACGACACTGAACGTTTCTTGTTTCATCGATTGCGCGTGCGGTATTTTAGGCATATTGGCGGGAATATCATCTAAATGTGTAAAAGGAAGATAAGTGACGAAAATAGAAGTTTTCAAGAAAAATGGGAGGAAGAATTTTGTTTTATAAGTGGATATAAGGAAGATACTGCTATTTGTTTAATATGCCGGGAAACTGTCGTTGGAATTAAGCGATACAATTTATTTCGCCACTACACAAGTAAGCATAGTTCATTTACCGAAAGAAAGAATAAAATAACTCATTTAAAATCGCCAATTCATCGTCAAAAAAATATAATGACGACATCAGTCGGGCAAAATGAGGCTATTACAAAAGCGTCGTACCAAGTGTGTAACATACTTGCAAAACGCATGAAACCCTTTACCGATGCTGAATTAATGAAAGAGTATATGATAACTGTTTCTCAAACGTTATTTCAAAAAGTAAACCAAAGCTTACACTTTCTGAATCCACCTGTCGCCGCCGCGTTGAAGATATTTCGAAAAATTTGTTTGAGGCAGTAATTGATAAACTGAAAAACTGTAAGTACTTCAGTCTTGCTTGCGATTCCAGTACAGATCGATACTGCACAATGGACGGAATCATAGAAGAAGACTTGAAGCAGTGATTAGCATGAAGGGTCATACGAGAGGTTGTGATTTTAAGGAAGTTCTAAAAGAATTTGTAGAAAAACACTGAATACCTGTAAATAACTTGATATCAGTGTGTACTGATGGTTGTCCGTCAATGGTAGGTGCAAATAATGGTTTGATTGCTAAAATGAAGAAAGAATGGAGTTTACCTAATTTGTTGCCCATTCATTGCTTGTTGCATCAAGAAACTTTAGAATGTAAAATATCGAATAACATATTAAAAGAGGTGATGAATACTATTGTAAACATTATAAATTTTATTCGCGCGCGCGAACTTAATCATCGAAAATTCAAAGATCTTCTTGAAGAATTACATGCTAATTATGGCGATGTTATCTTATGTACATGCAGCTGTCAGATGGTTAAGCAAAGCAAAGGTATTAGAGCGGTTCTTTCATTTAAAACACGAAATAATACCTTTTTTTGCAACAAAGTGGCAAAGAATTCCCCCAACTACAGCAAAATGACTGGTGGATACTAGCAGCGTTTTCGACCGATATCACTATGAAATTCAATAGTCTTAATTTGGAGATGCAAGGACCTAACAAAATAATTGGGCAAATGACAAATAAAGTGTTTGCATTTCAAGACAAACTGCAATTATACATAAACGAACTCGAATCAGGAGATTTTTCAAATTTTCCAACTGTTTCTGCTCTGCAATCCGAAGTTTCTATTCCCGACAGTACTGTCTATCAAGACTTGATATCCTATTTGAAAGAATATCTGAGAGAAATACAAAATAGGTTTGAAGATGTGCGCAAAATTAAAACCTGCTTTATACTTGTGGAAAACCCTTGGCATGTCGAAAACGAAGATGTAAAATTACTCTGCCAGTTTGGATTTCCTAAAACACAATTAATGAATGAAATCATTTAACTAAAACTCGACACACAGCTAAAAGCTAGTTTTATTGAGCATTGTGAAAAACAGGAGTACATAGAATTTTGGAAAATGCACCTAGCAAGTATAAATCGTTACAAGACTGCGCATAATTAATTTTAACCATATTTTCTTCAACATATCTCTGTGAAGATTCATTTTCGAAAATGACCTTTTTAAAATATAAATACCATAATCGTCTTTCCACTCATTTAGAAGACAAAATGAGGATTGCGTGTAGTCCAAAAGATGCCGATATACAAGAAATAATTCAAAAATATCAACACCATATTTCCTAATTACAAAACAGGTATTTTTGATTACGGCATTGAACTTCAATAATAATAATTTCTTAACTACCTATCTTTATAAATAATCTTTTTCCAGTAAATATTCTAATGAATATTATGTATGATTACTTTTTTCGATATCAACTCCCAAGCGAATGATGTCGTGGGCATATTTAGTTTGATGAAAATAACGCAATGAGCTAAATACATACTCGTATGTCTCAGGCCGTGTGGTGACGGATTAAGAATACGGAATGTCACCACCCCATATCATCCCATGGGTGTCGTAAGAGCCGACAGAGGGAGCATATTATGCAGAGAACAGCATTGTAAGAGAAGGAAAACTTGATACAAACCCTATACCAACCCGTTTGGCCAGCGTGGTATAGTAGGCCAATTACTCCTTTCAAAGGAGAGGCCTAGTCCAGCAGTGGACTGTTAAAGGCTGATGATGATGATGATGATGATGTCTCAGGCTAAGTTGCACCAGTTAACAATAACCATGATTTGCTTGTCAAAGTTGTCAAATCACATACATTTTCAAGCGTTAAAGTCATTGTTATCGTTAAAATTAAGGTGTTGCATCCTAAGTGTGGAATTGCTCTGAGCGGAGCGCCTTCACATAGGTACCTACTCTGCGGCCCGGCGCTGGCACTCACATTGTCATGTGTAGCCCTTTTCCAGTAAAGTGTGACGACCGCTGACGACGAACCGTCTTTAAAAACTATAGACTCTATAGTTTTTAAAGACGGTTTATTCCATTGAACAATCGACCCTATTACCTTAGAATTAGTTACATTATCCACTAACCTACGACCGATAATATCTACTAACAATTTGGTGTACAACAGAAAATCTGCACCAAGAATAGGTTTGTCTACGGCCGTTATCACGAAGTTCCACGTAAACAATCGACCTAATCCAAAGTCTAATATTAATGTTTTTGTACCATAACACTTAATTTCCGATCCGTTTGCGGCAAACAACTTATACTTAATTTTATCAATTACATTGTACATAAGCTTTCTATGTACTGGTAATATATTCGCGCTAGTATCAATGAGAAAACGCATAACAGATCTCCTATCGGTGACCACTAACCGGTTTCCCACATGCCGCATGCAGGTATCCGCTACTGTTTCCACCGCTCTCAGTTTTCCGACTTCTGCTCCTTATCCACCCAGGCGCACGGCTTAATGCACCTAGCCGCCTTATCTTGAAACCTAAAATGATAGAAGCAAAGCCATTGATTACTCTTCCTCATGCTGGATGGGTGCCTTCCCCGTGACTGGGAACGAGAAGGAGGTCAATCGTCGAATCCAACTCGGTTGGGCAGCGTTCGGGAAGCTACGACATATCTTCTCGTCCGATATCCCGCAGTGTCTCAAGACGAAATTCTTTGACCAGTGTGTGTTGCCAGTGATGCCTTACGGATCAGAGACGTGGTCGCTCACTATGGGCCTTATCAGAAGGCTTAAGGTCTCTCAGAGGGCGATGGAGAGAGCTATGCTTGGAGTTTCCCTGCGAGATCGAATCAGAAATGAGGAGTTCCGCAGAAGAACCAAAGTCGCCGACATAGCTCTCCGGATAGCCAAGCTGAAGTGGCAGTGGGCAGGGCACATAGCTCGAAGAACCGATGGCCGTTGGGGCAGAAAGGTTCTGGAGTGGCGGCCACGTACCGGACGACGCAGCAGAGGTAGGTCCCCCGCAAGGTGGACCGACGATCTCGTCAACATCGCGGGAGGCGGTTTGATGCGGGCGGCTCAAGACCGGTCTGTGTGGAGAAACTTGGGGGAGGCCTATGTCCAGCAGTGAACGTCGTTTGGCTGATATGATGATGACCTATTACATCCAAAAATCGTGTAAAAGAATGTTCCTTCGGGAAAGTTGTTTGATTACATGAGTAGGTACATCAATAATCAAGTGTTTATGCATCGGTTACTATAAAACAGTCACCCTATAGAAAATAAACACTGAAACTACATAGACCGTACAAACAATAATTATCTTAAAACTTACCTTTAATTTTTTTCTACACACTGTGTTCACGATGAACAAAAGAAAAAGCAGATAGGCTGGACTAATGTTCCTTTAATCCAGTTTTAGGTGGATACAGTATATTTCGGTGGATGGTTCTGTTAGGTATCGTGGTTGAAATGGTTGTGAGTGGAGGTGTGTTTGTGACGTATATGTGACGTGTTCGTGTAAGGTGAAGTATGATTGGTGGAGTGTTTGGCTCGATATAAAGTCAATTAATTTGCGCCTTGCAGGAAAGCGTTACGGTCGACAATCGGGCTAACCGGCGTCGACATCCTCCCGGCCGTTGAAAGCGGAGCTTTCAACTTGACTCATTACGTAGTAGACAAATCTTGTTAATTGCCCTACTTACAAGGCCTTCAGAAGTTGTAATGTCAGCAACTCGCGGGACACCGTCGGCGCCAGGAAACAGCTTTGAGACGCGCCCCAAGCGCCAGCATAGCGGCGGCACGTTGTCTTCCTTCATCAGGACGAGATCGTTGAGCTTCAAATTCTTGCTTGTAGTGCGCCACTTAGACCGCTGCTGTAGCTCAGCAATATACTCCGATGCCCAGCGTTGCCAGAAGTGCTGCTTGGTTTGCTCCAGGCGCTGGAAGCGGTCAAGGTAATTGGTATTACTGTCCGCGTAGTCTGGTGATGGCAGCGACGTTAGCGGCCTACCAATAGAGGTGAGGCGTAAATACTATAACAGGTTTTAAAACTAGGTTTCGCCTATGACGCATAAAGTACGAGTCTCTCTTCAGAGTACAAACGCGTTTCGAGTATTTAAGAGTACCAACAACACGTGTTTTCGAACAATCCGAACGCAGAGCCTCGTCGAGACGTCGAGTACGAGACGCGATCGCGTACGCGTTCGATATACGCGTGTGTGAGTTAGGTACGCGGTAGAGGCGAATGAAAATCAACCTTATTTTGCAGAGTTTAAGACAAATTTTAAATCCACCAAACTCATAATACCCTTTACTTTGCGAGACGCGTTCGTTGTACAGATGTGTGAGTGAGATTCGTGCAAACCAAGATCAACCTAATAGGGCTAAATTTAAGATAGATTATAAAATCACTTAACTCACAATAGGTACTCGTACAAATGAGTACGAGTTCTGGAACTCATTACATTACAAGCAAGCCGCGAATCCGCGATACAAACGCGTTCGTTTGTATCGCGGATTCGCGTATGTGTGTGAGTTAGGTACATTTAACTCGTAAACTTTCAAGACGCGTTCCATGTACACTGGTGTTAGTGAAGAGATTATGTCATAGTCATAGCACATAGCACAATAATAAAAGTCAAAAATCCTATAATTTACATAAGTAAATATAAACCAATAAATAAATCATAATTACCATTTTATTTTAGGCAGTGATATTTAGTATAAGTCAGTTTACGCCAATGAAATAAAGAGCAGATAACAAATGTTTAAGTTGACCTATTATATTATTATATTAATTATTATATCGTAGCGTAGGATGATTTGATAAACCGAATTTTCTCGAAAATTCTAGGGATTTTGCGAATAATTAGGCAATGGTGATAGCATTTTTCAATGCCTTATCGATTATTTCCGATTTTATTTTACATTGTTTGACGTGTCCAAAAATATGTAAGTACACATTTTTGTGACAATATACAATCTGACTATTGACTACTAAAAAAAGGGTTTTGCGAAAACGCGAGTCAGAACTTTTGCAAAAATTCAGTTTATCAAATAATCCTACGACATAATTATACTACCCGCTTAGTTTTTTGTTTAAATTATTTCAAAACAGTATTTAAGTTAGAAAGCTGTCAGTCCTAAGCCAGCAAAAGTATGAATATGAAGGGAAGTTTTCAATTTTTACTTAAAAGCCTTTTATCGAAAACCACACTGAGCCGCAAGGCGGCTACTTAATCAACTACGCCCTACGCCATTCGTGTAGTCAAAGTTCTGGCAACAACTTATGAATCCTCAGGTAGTAAACAAAATACTAGATTTTGTGACTAAGACCACCTAAGACGCATACTTCTAAATACTCGTGGAACTAGTTTTTGGAACAAGTATTTACACGTACTCGTACTCGTAAGACTTAGTATGTGTTTTTACGAGTACGACCCACCTTTACCTACCAATTAAAAAGTGACCCGGGGTAAGGGCTTGTAGGTCATTTGGTGAAGGGCTTAAAGGACATAGGGGTCGGCTATTAAGGATTGCCTCAACCTGTGCAAACAGTGACGATAGCTTCTCAAAGGTTAGGTGCGCTGTACCTAGGATGCGCTTAATGTGGTGTTTAGCCGACTTTACCCCAGCCTCTGCTAAACCATTGAAGTGAGGAGCGTACGCGGGAGAAAATTTAAATTCTACTCCTTGACGAGCCGCGTAGTCACAAATAGAATCCCGATGAGATTCTAGAAACATTGTTACTTCCTTAGCAGAGGCAACAAAGTTGCGTCCGTTATCACAGTAGATTAATTTAGGTGCACCTCTTCGAGAGATGAATCTCTTCAAGGTCAGTATAAATGCGTCCTTAGACAGCTCACTCACCGCTTCAAGGTGGATACATTTATACCGGAAGCATATAAAAATACATACATAGCATTTTGTGATTTTACATCCCCTACCTTTACGATCTGTAATAAAGAATGGCCCAGCAAAGTCAGTAGCAACGGTAACAAATGGAAAGTCAGTCTCTATACGAGCGTTAGGTAAATTACCCATTATATTAAGATGAAGCTAATAGTTGCTGGGGTCCCGCATGCAAGAGGTGTTCGTGCTCTGCATGAAATAACAGTTTAGTAAGTGCATGGTTTGCCCTTAATAAAAGAGGATGCCTTTTGTCATAAGAGTACTTCGACTTGGGAATACGTCCTCCTACTCGAAGCAAGCCTTCTGCGTCTATAAAAGGATTTAGGGATGTTAGGGCTGACTTCACTGGTAACGATTTTTTATCAAGTAGACGACTTAGTTCGTTAGGAAAATAATCTCTTTGAGCTATTTTAGCGAGAACCTTTAAAGAAGAGTCAAGCTCATGGGCTTGTATATGCCCTGTAACCTTAATTCGATTACGACAATTGTTAATAAATCTTAATACTAAAGCATAAATACGCTGAAGATTACATAGCTTAGAATACTTATTAAAATCTATAGGTGCTGAAGTTTCGACATCCATCGTTAAAACGACAGCAGTTTTTAAATCGGGCAGATCTGAAATGTCAGTCTTGGACATTGACGGCCACATAGATTCGGGCTGGGAAAGAAATTGAGGTCCATGCCACCATAGAGAAGGCTGTTCATTAGACATATCCTTTAAGTCTACACCCCGAGAGGCGAAGTCGGCGGGATTTAGAGCCGTAGGCACGTAGACCCAAGATGTAGGTTCTGTAAGTTCATATATGGCAGCAATACGATTAGCGACAAACGTCTTTGTTTTATTGGGCGTATTAATCCATCCTAGAACCACTTGAGAATCCGTCCAATAAATGTGACGGTTGATGGGACGGCGCAAGGTTTTTGTTACAGCTGAACTCAACTGTGCCCCTAATACAGCCGCACATAGTTCGAGACGCGGAATCATAGTTGCTTTGAGAGGAGCTACGCGTGCCTTAGCGCACAACAGATGAACTTCTACCAGCCCTTGTGCATCGATAGATCTCAAGTAAATACATGTCCCATACGCTTGCTGTGAAGCATCACAGAAATAATGCATTTCAATAGTAGAACTATTGTTAATTAGAGTTAATCTAGGTATTTTAAGTTATTAAATTTAGTCATGTTTTGAGAGAATGATTGCCACGTCCTATTGATATTTTCGGGAACTGTTTCATCCCAGCTTAGTTTTGAAACCCATAATTGTTGTAACATAATTTTCAGTTTAATAGTATATAATGATAATAACCCTAGTGGGTCGAATATTCGACTAATAGAGGATAGAATAATCCTTTTAGTAATAGTGGACGTGATAGGAATTTGGAATGGAAAATGTAATTCATCTGAATCGGGGAGTAGTGTAATATTGGGGATTCTGTATCATTTGTTCTCGCTTCGCTGCGAACCGCATGATACAGAATCCCCAATCGTTTTCACCGTATCGTATATACTTAACATTCACAAACAATAATATCAAGTTCGACTCGTTCGATCAACATTATTGATCTATACTTTATTACTTGACGAGTGTCATATTTATAAATAGAACAATGCAGTGTGTATCAATTAGTTGATCAAGATTTTATTTGCATTTTATGCTTTGGTCTAGAGATTGCGAGTTGGCGACAGCCGTGCATGGTTTGATTTCCGATGGCAAGTTTTAGGTAGGTATTTGGTATTAGGGATCGAACCTACGACATTTAGTGCAGAAATTGATTCAACCACTGTACCAATAATACAACATTATCATTAAGTATGTAAATAAATTAATAAATACCAGGATATCGAGATCTAGCCTCATACTTACTCAATTTTCAAAGTAGGTATCTATTATTATTTTATAATTAAGAATGGCTAAATAAAACAAAATCCAGACCGAAACAAATACTTATTTGTTCCGTGCAGGAATCGAACCCGCGACACTTGGCGCATTTACTAGCAGTACATTTACAAACTAATATTTACATTGTGATGCATAGAGCCGAGCTCTTATCCAATGCGCCAAACATGTCGTCGAAAATGTGACAAAATACTGAATCGCTTCATACGTTTTTCTCACTAGTTCGATTCCCACGTGGTTCAAATATTTATATAACCTAAAGATAGGTGTTCAGGATCTGTGATATTGTATGTTTGTAAACATATAACACAGGAGAAAGTTTGGGATATTAATAATTTTCAATGAAATAATATCATACACCATAACACAACATTACACCTGTAGATATACCTCCGAAGGGGTAGGCAGAAGTGATTGCTGCATCTGCGGTTAATGCCCATGTTCTTAGTTAATGATGCTACTGAAGGATTCCTGACGATGAATGGTGATTAACCCAATAGCGTTTTGCCTGACCTGGGAATCGAGCCATGAACCCCACGCTCAACAGTCACAATTGTACCACTAGACCAGCAAGGTGGTCTAAAACTACTGCTAATAAGTAAATTATTCGTCCTGCAATTGCTAAGGCTGTCACTGTTGACCTTGTTGTTGAATCTGTTTTCACCACATGGATTGACCACTAACTGGTTTACTATTAACCCTTTTGGTGAATAATAACCCATCCTGATCTCATTACTATATACGAAGCACAGTTTAGTGCTTATATGATGCCAAAATACAAAGTTTATAGGCCGATAGTAGATAGCAGTATTAGTATTAGATCGATAAAGTACATACGATTTCCTTTTTAGAATTTCGTCTCAAGTATCCGCGCCATCGTGTCGCCACCTTCCAAAAAAGGAATTGCAGCCTGTGTGCATAGTGTCGAAGAATAAACAAATGATACTAGACTTTATTTTATGAGTGCATACAATTGAAATTAAAATATATTACGCGTTCAAATACTGATGCATCGTTTGCAATAAATAATATAAACGCTACCTTAAGTGAAAAACTATCCTGCTTCGATCACGACAACTTTTGTTTAATCTTTCACAAGTGCTTTGTTGAGTGAGTTGTGTCGTGCAAAGTTTCCAGGAGTAAGTATGTATGTATTTCATTAAATCAATTTTTAAATATTGTTATAAGAATTTTTTTCATAAAACGTTAACGTAAGTCAGGGTGTTGAATATAATTTATTGTTTTTATATCGATTCTGAAATCAGTTTACAGCTTTTTTTCTGTTTTCATACCCATGAATCTGTTTAACCATGAATTATTGTTATGATTAGAGTTTTTTTTTGTGTTTTTTTTTTCGTTTTAAATAGTTCGTTATGGCAATTATCATGGCTAGAAAGGAATTAAATACTGAGATGATGAGTGAACGAGATATATGGAAGAATACATTGACCTGAAGTATATAGCGATAAATAAGTATAGGAGGATGATGATGATTTGGACATCGGGTTTTTAATGTACATATTTAATGTTGTAGATAGATTTGTTAACATATTTTCTTGTGTAACCTATATTATAATAGTATATTTATAATTACTAAGTATGTTTTATTTTCTCGTTTAAGGTCGGCCAAAAATCCTTTCGATTCCGACACGGAGGTTATTTCGCAACCAGCCCGCGAAATCAAAAGCAAGAAGGAGAAGAAAAGAAAAATAAAGAGCACAACTAAATCTAGACCAGAAAAGTCTAAGAAAAAGGTCCCGGTCGCAGTCCAACGCGACTTGTCGGATGATTCAGAGTCCGAAATAGCAGCAGTTCCCGATCAAAAATCCCTTTCGATATTTTCTGATTCTGAGGTAAGTCATAAGCATAGCATTAAGTTTCGAACTAAAATGTTTTATCTCTACAACAATTGTCGTTGATATTCGTAAAAACAATCAGAGTTAGTAGTATCTCAAAATATCAATGACAAAATAGTAACGAGCTAGCAATAATAAATATTTTCAAACTATGTTTCAGGACGAACAAGAACAACCTGTCAGAGCTGCCGCCTTGAGGAGCTACCTCTCGCGGCGTGTGGGCTCCGGGTTCACCCTGCAGCGTGATCCGACACGACGAGGGGAGTTTTACATTGAGTTGCGTGTATACAATAGCCGGGAAGCAGAGACACTTGCTGCGGACCGTTGGAAGCGAGCGCTTTTCACACTTCGTTCAGCACATGATGATAACGATGAGGTGTGGAAAGCTCTCACTAAGTTTATAACTGCTGCCAAGGCAGAGTATGCAAATATAAAGCCGATACTTTATCCATCGAATATTTAAATTATACTATATATATATATATATATATATATATATATATATATATATATATATATATTATAATTATATAACCATAATCATTTTAATTATCTGCGTATGCCATTGTTTAACAAAATCTTAATTTTTCAGTGAGTACTAATATAGCGTGAGTACATTTTATTAAGTGTAATTAAAGTAATTTAACAATTTAATTCTACTATTTTAATGATTTTTGTGTGCATATTTAATCTTTATTTACATTACATTGCCTTTACAGCTCCATTCCAAATAATCTTTGGAATAAAATCTGTAAACTCTGAAATATAAAAACTGAAAACTCTGAAATATGAAAATTCTGAAATATAAAAACTGAAAACTCTGATATCTAAAAACTGAAAACTCTGAAATATAAAACTGAAATCCCAGAAATTTCAAAACTGTAAGCTCTGAAATTTTTAATCTTTATTTACATTACATTACCTTTACAGCTCCATTCCAAAAAAACTTTGGAATAAAAACTGTAAACTCTGAAATATAAAAGCTGAAAACTCTGATATCTCAAAACTGAAAACTCTGAAATATAAAACTGAAAACTCTGAAATCTAAAAACTGAAATCTCTGAAATATAAAAACTGAAAACTCTGGAATATAAAAACTAAAAACGCTGGAATATAAAAACTGAAAACTCTGAAATCTAAAAACTGAAATCTCTGAAATATAAAAACTGAAAACTCTAGAATATAAAAACTGAAAACTCTGAAATATAAAAAACTGAAATCCCAATAATTTAAAAACTGAAAGCTCCGAAATTTAAAAATTACAATTCAATATTTTTTAAATCATAGCAATCATTTAAAAAAATTAAAGTATTTGAAAGTTATCATAACTTGTTGTCAAGATTCAATAAATTAGATAAGCATGAAATTTTGTGATGATTGTCAGCTGTATGTCTCAAAATATTCTTCACATAAAAAAAGTAATTTACATAAAACCAATTGTTTACTTCATACCGAATTCGAAAATGTTCAATTAATAGCTAGTGCTTTTAGAGGAAGAATAGCTAGTTACAAAATTAATCCTCAAAGTACTAAAATGATAACACCCGAATTATTTTTATCTAATGTGTTCAAGACTATTTACGATTTATTACAACCATTACTAAATAAACATAAATCAATAAAAATTCATTTTGAGCTATTTATATTATATAGGCTACCGAAAAATGAAGAAATATCATTAAAATCTTTCAATACTAAATACTCTATACTGAATCAAAGTATGGACTTTATGAATTTATATAAAGAATGTGTAGAGAAGTTGATATGTAAATGCTCGGAGTTTGAATTATCAGAATCTGGTTGGACTATAGAGGAAGTTAGTCATTTAGAGATAAATGTTGCTAAATATAATCCTTTGAGAGCTGGAAATTTCATTTCATTACCGCCAAGAATTAAAAAAACAAAGGCATGTCTTAATATTTTGAATATGGACAATCACTGTTTTCTTTGGTGCATCATAGCACATATGTATCCAGTTAAGAATAATCCTAACAGAGTTTCATCTTATCCACATTATTCTAAGATTTTAAACACTGTTGGTATGTCTTTTCCGCCAACATTTGATGATATAAAATGGTTTGAAAAACATAATACCAATATCAGTGTCAATGTTTATGGTTTGGAAAAAAATGACACAGTTACTGGTCCCTTATACAAAACTATGCAGCAAAAACTTAATCATGTAAACTTATTATTTATTAGCAGAAAAGGTAGGAGTCATTTCTGCTTAATTAAAAACCTAGAAAAAATCGTACGTAGTCAACTCACAAAGCACAAATCTAAAATTCATTTATGCCAAGAATGTTTTTTGTATTTTGAATCACCGGAAAAATTAAATAATCATAATTGTGGTAGAATGCAGACAATTCTTCCGGAAGATAACAGTAAAATTACTTTTTCAAATTATCAAAGAACCCAAAGAGTACCAATTGTTATTTACGGAGATTTTGAAAGTTTATTACGGGAGTATTCAGATAAAAGTAAAAGTAAATTTACCGAAAATATTCAAATTCATGAAGCTACTTGTTTTGCTTATTACATATGCTGTGAGTCTAACCCTGAATTAAATAACTTAGTATCTTATCGCGGTCCAAATTGTTCAAAAAGATTTGTGGAGTCAATTATTAAGGATTCACAGAGATTGTATGAAATATTAATGATGCACAGAAAAATGTTACCATTGACGGAAGAAGAACTCAGGTCTTTCAAATCAGCCGAGGCATGTCATATTTGTAGAAAAAGATTTACAGACAATGATTGCATTGTTCGTGATCACGATCATTTCACTGGTAAATATCGAGGGCCTGCTCATAATAAATGTAATTTAAATAATGAAATATGTAAGTTTATTCCAGTTATATTTCATAATCTCTCTGGGTACGATTGTCACTTATTTATAAATGAACTGTCTGCCGTTAGTGGCCATATAAAGTTAATTCCAAAAAATAAAGAACGATATATTTCTTTTAGTAAATATGTTTCACTAGATTCAAAAACAGCATTTCAATTAAAATTTATTGATTCTTTTAATTTTTTGAGTTCCAGTTTAGATAACCTAGCAGAGACTCTAAAAGTTAGCGATTTTAATCATATGCGATCATTTTTTATTGATGAAGATTTACTGAGCTTATGTCTAAAAAAAGGTGTATATTGTTATGACTATATAGATTCTTGGGACAAATATGAAGAAACAAAGTTACCAGACCGTTTTTATTTTTACAGTAAACTTACTTCAGAAATTGTTTCAGAAGATGATTATAACCATGCTTTAAATGTGTGGAAGAAATTTGGTATCAATAATTTAGGTGAATACACTGATTTATATTTGAAATGTGATGTCCTGTTATTATGCGATGTTTTTGAAAAATTTAGATCAATGAGTTTAAATCACTATGGACTTGATCCTTGTCATTATGTTTCATCACCATCTTTGAGTTGGGATGCTATGTTATTAGTAACTGAAGTTGAATTAGATTTACTATCAGATATAGAAATGTATCAAATGCTAGAAAATGGTATCAGAGGAGGTTTAGCTCAGTGCTCCCTAAGATATGCGAAGGCCAATAATAAATACCTGCCCAATTATAATGAACAAGCTCCTAGTACATATTTGGCTTATTTAGATTGTGTCAATTTATATGGTTATGCTATGATGCAGCGATTGCCAATCGGAAATTTTAGATTTTTAACAGATAATGAAATAATTAAGTTAAATGTAAATTCTGTTTCACCTGACAGTGATGAAGGTTACATACTTGAAGTAGATCTTCACTATCCTTCTGATATACACGATGATCATTCTGATTTGCCATTTGCAGCAGAGAAAATAATTCCTCCGGTCCCAAGCACTAGTAAAAGTACTAAATTAGTAGCCAATCTTAATGACAAATATAAGTATGTTATACATTATGTTCACTTGCAAGAATGTTTAAAAAATGGTATTGTGCTGTTGAAAATCCATAGAATCTTGGCATTCAGTCAAAAAAATATTTTGGCACCATATATATCTTTAAATACTTCACTCAGACAAAAAGCTACATCAGACTTTGAAAGGGATTTTTTTAAAAAACAGAATAATTCAATATTTGGGAAAACTATTGAAAATAAAAGAAAGCAAGTTGATGTTAAGTTAGTTAATGTATGGAGGGATAAATTTAATAAAAACCAATAAGATCTGCGGTGCTGAAAAATACATCGGTGCCCCCAATTTAAAAAATCTAGCTATTATTTCTGAAAATCTTATAACTATTCAATTACAGCCTGCGAAAGTTGTTTTGGATCGACCAATATATATGGGCTTTACTATATTAGAACTAGCAAAGAGTCATTTATATAATTTTCATTATTCAGTTATGAAAAAAATATATTTTGATAACATTACACTATGTTACACTGATACCGATAGTCTGTTATATTTAATACACACTCAAGATTTTTATGAAGATATGAAAAATAATATTGAGTATTTCGATACAAGTAATTTTAAGATTAATAATATTTACGGCATTCCGCATTCAAATAAACAAATACCAGGATTTTTTAAAGACGAGATGGGTGGAGATGTTATTTCAGAGTTTATTGGTTTAAGAGCTAAATTGTATTGTATTGATACTTTAAGTTCCATAGTTATGAAAGCTAAAGGTGTAAAGAAATCTGTCTCTAAAGAACTGACCAAAGAGAAACATAAAAAGGTTCTAAATTGTAACATTAATTTTAGATATCCCATGTTTGTCATAAGATCCAAAAATCATAAAATCTATACCCAAAGAATCAACAAAATAGTACTCGATGGAAATGATGATAAGCGTCAAATAAAAAAAAAATAATGTTGCTACTTTGCCTTGGGGGCATTACAGTACTATATTTTAATCTTTTATGTAACATTTTAAAGTGTAAGAATTTAAGTATTTACCTAAATTGTATATGTTTTCATAGTAGTTTTATTGTACCTATATTTTATAAAACTATGAATTTTATAATAACCGTTAAGAAAGCCAGTTCTAAAATTCAACAACAAAAGCGTAAACACCTCAAACTTAGCAATGAAACTAAATCATTTATACAGGAACGGCTTAGTTGTAAGTACAATTCGGCAGAGTTTAGACATTTAGACAGGAATGTTAAAAGAAGCATTAGAAAAGATAGACGCCGCTATAACAATAATCTGGTTCAAATAGCCTTAGAAAATAATAAATCTTTGAAATCAGCTTTAAGTTGTTCAGAAACCAGACGTTCGGCTATGACCAGCATCAAAGACGATTTAGGTGTGATTCACCGAGAAGGACACAAAGTTTTAAAAATATGCTCAGATTTCTACCGAAACTTATACGCTAATGACAACACAGTTACTTCACATAGAGCGGATGCTATTACTGGACAACCCACAGACAGTATACCTCCAATTACAGAATCCGAGATTCATTGCGCAATTTTAAACATAAAGTTCGGCAGAACACCTGGTGAAGATGGAATATCCACAGAAGCCCTCAAAACTGGTGAGCCTGTACTACTCCCCCACATAACTAACTTATTTAACAGAATCCTTGAAACAAAAATAATTCCCAATAAATTTTGCCACTCATTAATAATTCTTCTCCACAAAAAAGGCGACAAAACTGATTTGAACAATTATCGGCCGATTAGTTTAGTATCTCATTTGTATAAAATTTTCATTAAAGTTATAGAAAACCGAATTTCATACATACTAGATTCTCAACAACCCCCAGAGCAAGCAGGATTCCGTCGGGGCTTATCTACCACAGACCATCTACACTGTTTGAACCAAATAATCGAAAAGTGCATCGAGTTCAAAAGACCTTTGTACCTGGCATTTGTCGATTATACTAAGGCATTCGACAGCATTAAACACGATGCACTATTCAATGCACTACACGCACAGGGAATAGAAATAGGCTACATTGACCTTATTAGAAACATTTATAGTAATAGCACAGCAGCAGTACGAATTAATTCCACAGGACCAGTCT
Organism: Euclidia mi; assembly: GCA_944739405.2. Taxonomy (NCBI): domain Eukaryota; kingdom Metazoa; phylum Arthropoda; class Insecta; order Lepidoptera; family Erebidae; genus Euclidia; species Euclidia mi. The sequence continues at coordinate 1,152,478 of OX123182.2, forward strand.
TTCCTATCCAAATTGGAGTGAAACAAGGTGACCCGCTGTCCCCTAAATTATTTACAGCCACCCTAGAAGAGGTTTTTAAAGAGTTATCCGACGAGTGGACTGACAAAGGTATTGCCGTCGGTGAAAAGAGGTTGACAAACCTTCGATTTGCCGACGACATTGTTCTGTTGTCATCTTCAGCAGAAGAACTGGGTGTCATGCTTAACGAGCTGCATGAGGCGAGCCACAGGATAGGACTTCGAATGAACATGTCAAAGACCAAAATAATGACTAACAGCACAGAAATAAATCTAAACGTAGGGAGTGCGGAGATCGCATATGTCCAGGAATATTTATACCTTGGCCAAGTAGTCTCTTTCCAGGCGAGACAAGACAGAGAAGTCATGCGTCGCATAGAAAACGCCTGGAAGAGCTACTGGTCGATGAAAGACCTAATGAAAGGAGATCTCCCATTATGTCACAAGCGTAAACTCATGGACATGTGCGTTCTCCCCATTCTCACGTATGGTGCACAAACATGGTCTTTGACTGCTCAACAGAGGTCCGCACTCGAGGTCTGCCAGCGAGCAATGGAGCGTAGTATCCTAGGAGTCCGTTTAACAGACCGCGTAAAAAATACAATACTACGCTCCGAAACAAAAATCGCCGATGTCACCCACAAAGCCTGCAAACTCAAATGGGACTGGGCAGGCCACGTTTGCCGCATGCCGGAAGACCTTTGGGCCAAAATCGCCACTAATTGGGTCCCCGAAGGTGCTAGGCGACAACGTGGAAGGCCGAGACGACGATGGCGGGACGAACTGGACTCGTATAGGAAGGACTGGCCTGTGCTAGCACAAAATAGAGACCTATGGAAAAAGGAGAGGGAGGCCTTTGCCCTGCAGTGGGACACTACAGGCTGAAAATAAATAAATAAATAAATAAATGAATATGTTTTTGATTTTATAAAACTATGTATTTTGTAATGAAATAAAACCTTGTATTTCAAATTAAATGTGTTTTAGTGTGTTTTTATACAATGATACCTACCCGTAAGATGAAAATCATAACATATTTTATAATAATTCATCATCATCATCCTCCTAGCGTTATCCCGGTTGCATCCTGGAGCCCGGGGTCCGCTTTCTAGTCTAACCAGATTTGACTGAATATTAGCTTTTCCACAGAACGACTGCCGTCTGACCGCCGCAACCCGAAGGGATAGCCATATTCTATGGTTTAGACTAGATACATGAGGGCACTGATGCCTCTAACGACTGTCAAAGATCTTCTGATGACAGCCGGGACCGACAGCTTAACGTGCTCTCCGAGGCACGAGGAGGGGTGTGACTTTTTGTGGCTGGTCACCCATCTATAAACCAGACGGTGACGAACGCGCTTAACCTCGCGAATCGCTTGATTCGAGCGGTCGCCACTCATATTTTATAATAATTATTACATGGAAAATTGATAGTTAAAATTTAATATCCAGCAGTGGATTGAATACGTGCTGATGATGATGATAATGATAGTTAAAATAAAAAATCTGTATGTATAGATTTATAACTTTATTTATTTTTGTATAATAAATGTTCACAAAATAGGTACTTGCTCCTGCTATATATTTTATACTCTTTACAATACAAGTTATAGATGTCTTACTAAGTACTTGAACTATATTTTATTAAAATAAGATTACACTAATAAATTTAAATATAAATATGATGCATATTATACAAAGTATTAAAGTCTAATTAATACATTTTAATTTAATTAATATGATAAAATACAATACCTAATACATTAAAATGATAAAAAATTATCTTAAATTTTAATAATAATTAGTATAATTAAACATTAGATCTGCTTAACTTTGCACTATTTTACTAACTAAATGATCAGTTTCGTTCATGATATCATCGTAATCACTTGTCACTATATACTGTACATTCACGCTCGCGTTATCAGTTTCAATGTTTTCTTCCATGTCACGACCATCCAAATCACAGATCTGAATTTTTATCAAGTGACGGGCGTGCCCTTGCTCCTTACGCACGATAAAAGAAGCCTTTTTAAAAGATTTTTTATTTTTCTTTCTTAATTTTCACTCTGCTGGTTTTTGCTGTCGATCAGCATATGCTGCTACTTCAATATCCCAGCTCTCTCTATCTTGAGCATAATAAAAAGGATTGGTAATTGGGTCTGGGTCATCTGCCACATTCTGAAAGAAAACAAAGAATATTATTACTGAATGACAAGAACTATGTATAATATAACAGTTATGTTTTGAAAATAATCCTACAGGTACAAACCTCTAAATTCTGAGGGTTGACGATGTCTAAAACGGGGCTGTAGGATATTGAGTGTGACATGATTCTGAAACAAGTATATTATTATTAGTTGAATTTAATTTTATTAATATATAACTTTTATAAAAATTAAATACTTACCTTGAAAATACCTATAAAATCGTAAATAAAAGGACCTGCTTATACAAAGGACAGCTACGAACTAACCGCTTATTTAATGATATGATCCAAGTTGCAAACACCATCTCCTATAACTTAGAAACAATAAACAATGCACAGGTTTCGACTTGTTCTTGTACTCCAGATATTGAGTACAAAAACAAGTCGAAACCTGTTCATTAGTGTGTAAGCGTTCAATATATAAAAATAATATAACTCTTTTTCTTATTACAAAATTTGACGACCGTATGGCTGAGTGGTTAGTGTATCTGACTCCCACACCGAAGGTCATGGCTTCGATTCCCGCACAAGTCAAATATTTGTGTGCATAAACATGGCTGTTTGTTTGACGAAAAAATATGCATATAAGTATGTTTATCAGTTGTCTAGTATCCATAGTACAAGCTCTGCTTAGTTTGGGAATATTAAGTATTATATTACCTAACCTACTGTATATAAATATTTCGGCTGTCTTTTAGTTGTAGTAATCGACAAGATGAAGTTGATCAAGCAGCCCATTACTCTTAAGGTTAATAATATCGAATTTAATGAATCTTCTCACACGATCAGACATAGCATTTTATTGCCAAATACGATTCGATGTATAATATGTGGTCCTTCAAATTGTGGCAAGACGAATGCTATGATTAGTTTACTGTTACATGAAAATGGATTAAAATTTACAAATATTTATCTTTACTCCAAAACTTCTTTTCAACCAAAATATCGTTTCTTAAGCGAAGTATTAAAAAGAGTGCCGCAGATTAATTTCTATGAGTTTAGCAATGACAAAGAGGTTATATCTCCAAATGAAGCTTTAGCAAATTCTGTGTTTATTTTTGATGATGTTGCATGTGAAAATCGAATAAATATCCGCAATTATTTTTGCATGCGTAGACATAAACAAATTGATTGTTTCTATTTATCGCAAACCTATTCAAAAATTCCGAAGCAATTGTTACGCGACAATGCTAATTTTCTTATGATATTTAAACAAGATGATGTGAATCTAAAACATATTTATGAAGAGCATGTTAGTTCTGATCTACAATGGAAACAGTTCAAAAACATTTGTCAAACTATTTGGAGTAAACCTTACAATTTTTTACTTATTAACAAAGAATCATCATTCAATAATGGACGGTATAGACAGAACTTTGATTTATTTTATAAATTTGACTGATGGTTTATTAATTAATATATTTAAGTGATAATATTTAATTTTTACTTGGTCAAACGCCGAGTGAAGTTACATATCTATAATTATTTCTATATGGCTAGACATATTTTTTTCTATTATGAAATCAATCAAAACTTATTTGTTAAATAGTTTGGTACAATTTTTTTTACTTTTTAATGATTTACGCAGAATTTCCAATAAATAACGGAAGATACAGGCAGCATTTTGATACCTTTTGTTTTTTATTGTGACTGTAGTTACATATTTATAAACAAATTTAATAGAAAATACAGTTTAGTGCAATTTTGTCCTTACTTGAATTCGCTTGTCATTTAAGCAAAATGGAGAAAAATATTAAGAAAGAATTAATAAAGTCTGTTGATTCTATAAAAAATAAAATAAAACAAATGAAAGATCAAGAACATGAAATCAACTTATCAATAGATAAAATGCTCAAACCTGTTTCGGAGCCCCTCAATAGCCTTGTGAAATCTAAAAAAAATGTTGAAGTCGATAAACATTTGAAAAATGAAACGTCCGAAAATTTTATGGAAATGAGTCAGACGAAAATAGTTCAAGCTCATCAACTAAGTGTGTTAGTTTTCATGACGCTGTATTAAACTCAGCAAGTACTCCTAAAAATGAAAAAAAAACATAACATAGAAACTTCTTTGGAAAATGAAGACATCTTTGGTATTTACGATGGAGTGAATGTGCCTTTTGGAATAAGAACTGAAAACAAAACTTTAATGATGGGCAACGAAGTAGTTTCATTTTCTAAAATTGACAGCTTAGACAATGATGATACAGTTTTAGTTAAAATTGGTAGTAATACTTATACTTTAACCCCGGGGCTTCAAGAACTTTTACTTCGAAAGAAACCCTAAGAAAAGTCCCTTAAAAAAAGTCATAATACATTTTGTAGATCTGGCACTCGTAAATGCATGGCGGCTATATCGAAATTACTGTCCCAGGTCAAACATAACGCAGATTCTGCGTTATGTTTCGCCTTGAAGTAGCAGAGGGATTGACTCAAACACCTACGAAGAGGAACTTGGAGACAAATTATGAGGATGAGGAGGAAGGAGCTGATATTTCTGGTCTTCCTAATAAAAAAATTAAGCAACCAACTCCCACTAGTGCTAAGCGATACGATGGGTTTCAGCATTTACCATTTTTTGACGACAAAATAACATCGCCTCTAGATGTTGCAAATTAGAGTCGTATAACAATCGATCTAAAATGATATGCACTAAGTGCAAGGTTTATTTGTGTTTGCCTAGAACTAAAAATTGTTATGCCATATATCACCAAAAATTATGGAAAGCAAACCATTAATAACGTTACTATTGATCTCATTTATTGATTGACAATTTGATTCATATTTTAAGAAGTTCATTCAATTTTTGTTCTATTAAATAATTATTATACTTATTAAGTGTAATATGAAAGAATAGCATGACTGATTTGTGACAAGAGTGATTATAAAATGACTAATTCATTAAAAATATTTTTGATTTAAATAACTTGTTTTATTGTAGACAAAATGAAAAATTGAAAAATGTACGATCGTGCGAGTTCTCATCTAGAAGCCGAAATTAAACGGTCGGCGGGTACTTTTATAAAAAAACTAAAATACCTACATTTCTTACATTAGGCTTATCTTCATATAGGTAGCGCTAAGATGTCGGAAGTTGATCAGACAGATAGCAAATCAGTTTAACAATATGTATCAAGAAATGGTGGAACTGCGTTGCTTTTGGGCAAACACAAGTATCATGTTCTGAAAAAATATAAAAATGGTGCATCTATTTGGAGGTGCTCAAATTATAAAAAGGGAAAATGTTTAGGAACAGTTACGGTCAAGGTATGTACAGCATAATTTTATTTTATCTGGGATCTATTATGTAAGCCGACCGAAAGTCGAATTCAGGGCGGTTGTTGTAGCTATCCAGTACAGTCAGCTTGTATTTTTATTTAAGACGCATTACTTTAACCAAATTAAGTAGGTATGAATTTCAAACTTTTCATTTCCTCAGGGCAACAGTATCCAAACAAGAAAAGAGCATTCCTGCAAGCCAGATATTTCGAAGAACTTAGTTTTAAGGGAAATTCCTGACTTGAAGGAGAGAGCACGAAATACAGATATACCAGTTACTCGAATATATGTTGATAAAATATCACAAGTACAAAATAGCGGCATTCATCCGTTTGTAATGAAACTACCTCCTTTTCCTGGTATTTCCCGTATCCTTTATGGTGCTCGAAACAAAGCAAATGATGTCCCTAGAAGTACATTCACAGATGTAGAAAGCGTTGTACCTAATGCCATTAAATTTCGTGAGTCAACCTTAGCTGACTACTATGATAACGGTAATCGAATCATAGTGTTTTGCTAGTTGGATTCGGATGCACGTAAGACCATAGAAAATGTACAAGAGATCTTTATGGATGGAACTTTTAGCAGCTGCCCGCATCCGTATGTACAGCTTTACATAATTCACGGCGATATTGGTAGCTCTATTAATTCAAACAAGGTGAGACCTTTGTTTTTTTGCTTTAATGACGGATAAAAAGACATTTTCTTATTATATTTTATTCAGTCTAATCAAATCACAGTTACCGGAGTTCGAGCCCACAAAAGTGCATTGCGATTATGAAACTGCACCAATAAACGCCTTGACAGAACATTACAAAGACATCCAAATTAAGGCCTGTTTTTATCACTGGTCAAAAAGTGTCTGGAAAAGAGCCAAACTCTTGGGTCACACAAAATGTAAGGCAGAAAAAAGAATTATCGCGCTCACGGCTGCACTGCCATTGATTCCACAGCCACTTATTAAGGAAGGATGGGAGTACATAAAGTCGGAAAGTTTCAACATAGAAATGGCAAAATTCATAAATTATATTGAGAGGTTTTGGATGAAACCATATTTCAGTACCATGTTGTGTGTGTTTGGAGAACATCATCGTACAAACAACATCTCCGAAGGCTGGAATTCTAAATTAAATAAGTGCCTAAACAAAAATGCTCTAAATCTGTTACGCTTACTTAACGTTTTACAAAAGTATCAGAAAGCGACAGACATAAAACTTCAAAATAGTAAACCTAAAAGACCTAAAAGAGTTCTCTAAAGACGATTTCATCTTACATGTGCAAATGCAACTTCTAAACAATGAGATAACCTTAGCCCATGCACTTGATAAACTCAGGTAAGGAGATACAGTTACATTCAGTCACTTGATATTTTTATGCCGTTTTGTTATGTAGCCACGAAAGTGTCCCATAGCTGGGCAAATGCCTCCCCATTCTTTCCACTCATCTCTATTCTGAACCACCTCTTACTCCCTGGGCCGGCCTAGTCTCTTATGTCTGTCAGCAATATTGGGTTTTATTTTTTTAGTAAAAACGTTACGCAGAAGTATGATTTCCTTTTTTTCCACATTGTGGTTTATCTAAGTTTGTTTTTATTTAGTTATAAATAAAGAGTTACATTTCTTAAGATTGCTGTTGATTTTTTTAAATAAAGAATAAAATTTCTGAACTTTGTTCATGTTGGCTGTACAATTTGATTTAAAATGGGCGTGGAAGTGTCGTTAATTGTAAACGACACTACTGGTAGTATCGCTGGTAGTGTCCTTGCCATAAAATCACTTTGGCTTTCTTCTGGAATCTGACGGATCTTGCACTCACGGCGAACTCGGCACAAACACGGACTCTGTACCTGCTACTCTGACTGACCACGGCTTGTTTTATATGACATCGATAAAGATGGACTACTGCATATATTGTGGTATTGCTACGTCTCGTTGCAATGCAACGGGCAAACGGTTTTTCGAATGAACAATCTGTCTTATCTATTGGGCGTGCTTGGGTTGCTCCACAAACAGTAAGTGCCTCAAAATAGTATATATAATCTGAGTATTTCTGTATCTACACTTGTCAATGTGTAATGCATTTCACGTATATTACTAACGATTACTTTATTTTATTTAAGGTGGATGCTAGTCATCATCTCTGCCAAGCTTGTTGGAATTTGGCAGTTGATAGACTACTATTGCCCGAATCAGCCGACACACCAGCTCCTCATGGCCATAAACATGTGTGTAGCAACTGTGGGTGTTCGCTTCTAAGTAACAAACGTTCTCATCGATTACATTCTAATACTGAACGAGAGCAAAGAGTGCTGAATGTTATATCAGAATGGATATTACCACGAACTGTAAGTACTATTCAATAGTTTATATTTTCTGTACATTTTTATTTTATTTCAGAATAGGTAATAGGTAGGAGAATCATTTATTTAAATCAGAACTAGTGGTTTCTTAATGCTCATTAAGGCAAACCATTATATTATGATATTTCTTAAGGCAACAAAATATATGTAATATGAAGAAAGCAGATTAAAGAGATTAATTTGTTAATGGTATTTGTTTTAGGTTGGGGCTCTAAGTGAAGTATGTCATTCTTGCTGGGTAAGGGCAGACAGAGTTGCCTATCAATACATATCGCAGCCTTCTACCTCGAGATCTGGCATACTTACATTACCAAGCGACAGATCAGACCTTTTCCATCTATCAGAAGCTGAATCTTCCACTCCAGAACTGGCTGTGACAATCCACCAATCAGAAACTGAACCTCCTACGCAAGAATTGGCTCCAGCCATCAGATGATGTTCCAATTATTGAACAGCCACCAACTGCTAATAAACCTCAAGGTACAGTAGTGTTGCCTGAGTATCTGAGGCCTGTTCAAACAGAAAGTAGATGTTTTATAGCAAGTTGCAATAGAACAGAACGCAATAGGGTGCCTACTTCTATGTATTCTATATAAATCTTTTGAATATGCACAATTATTATGTGCCACCCAATAATAGACTTTGTAATTATCATTTGTATGCTGTAGAACATTTACATTTATTAATAAGTCTTTCGAATAATAATGTGAATACTTTCACTGCAAGTCATGTACAAGATATGCTTGCTTTAACTTGTGGATTGTTTCAAGTGACAAAACTCCCTTTTTTCCAAATCCGTTGATTGCTCCAAGGGACAAATGTCCCTTTTTTCTGAAGCCGTAGACTGCGCACAAGTAACTAATGTCCCTTTTAATAAAACTTAACGGATTGCTCCATTAGATATCAATAGACGCGTAATGAAATGAGCTTTCGAATGATACCAAATAACACCAAATAATATACATGTAGTCCACGCAAGGGCAGTATAAAGTGAAAATTAGAAATATTTTCCCGCCATTTATGAGCGCAATTTTATACTTCTTCTTTTTCTCGTCGTTTTTTATTAAGGGAGGTATATAAGTATTATGCACGGTTAGAAAGGTTATTAAATTTTACTTTCAGAGGAACTAAATATAATTAAAAGAAACATTTTAATTTTAAACATAAAAAATAAAACAAAGAATTGATGGCTAAACATACATACATAGACTCACGCCTGTTTCCCGGAGGGGTAGGCAGAGACTACGGAACGCCACGTGCAACGATCCTGACATACCTCACTTGTTTCACTCACTCCCATCAAGTTTCTCATGCATGCTCTTCTGTTAAGGGTACTTCTGACTTGTCCTTTTTTCAGGATGTCTCCAATCTGGTCAGAGAACGTCCGCCTAGGTCTTCCCCTTTGTCCTGTTCCATTCACACTTGCCTTATATATCTTCTTTGTCAGTCTATCGTCATCCATCCTCTCCATGTGCCCAAACCATCTTAACATGCCTTTCTCAATGCTTGTCACTACATCTTCTTTTACCCCACACCGCTCTCGTATCACACAATTTTTTACTCTGTCGGTCAAAGACACACCACACATACTTCTCAGTGCTCTCATTTCTACAGCATTTATTTTACTTTAAAATCTCTTCTGCCATACCCAACTTTCACTACCATACATAAGGGTAGGCACTAACACACCTCTATGTACAGCCAAACGTGCCTTTTTGGACACGTTTTGACTGTTCATAAACGCTTTATTGCCGCCAATTTCCGTATTTTTTTAATACCTTTTTATGTTATATATCTGATTCAATCGGTATTCTCTCGTTTTCCATAAATTAATTTGCACTTATATTGTTTGCCATAATCAACCCCGATCATAATATTACTTGCACTATTATCATTTATACTAATAACGTTTGCCTTAACAACTCAACAGTGTTAACTTTAATTTGCCATAAAATGAGTTTCTATAACAACATATATCATAATAATTAGTTTCCATAAGTAACACATCTCATAATCGACTCTTGACATAATCAAAATTTGATATAATTATGAAAATAATACATAATCTTGTTAGGTCGAAATTAATTAATTATCGTTAACACCCCGACTCAGTGCAATCCGACTCGGATAGTTTAGGTTAGGTTAGGGTTCTCTTTTGACCCCTAACCCAAAAATAGGAGCCCTGCGAAGCAGGGCTCCGTCAACATAGTCCACATTCTTGACACTAGTTTAATAAACTGAAGTTGAATTAATTATCGTTAACACCCCGACTCAGTGCAATCCGACTCGGATAGGTTACGTTAGGTTAGGTTAGGGTTCTCTTTTGACCCCCCCGTGGGATCTCCACCTTGTCGTGGTGGGGGGGCTTAGTAACCGTGGATTGGTGACCCGCGGTGAAGCTAAGAGGGATCCAGGAGGGGACGCTCCGCGTGGGCTTGACGGAGGCCTGCGCAGGATGCGTCCAAAGGGGCGGGTGCGAGGGACAGTTCTTCTGTCCCTCGCAGTCGGGTGCGGTCGCGGGGGGAGAGGCGTGTCGGTGTTGCGTTGCCGCGCGCTCTATCTCCCGCGACCAAATGGAGGCGCACCATCGTTGCGTCGCGGTGGGGCCGCAGAGGAAGAGGAGATGCGGTGTTGCGTTGCCGTCCTCCCTATCCTCTGCGGCCGCTGAGTGTTTTGGCGGCGGAGCCCAACACCTTCATCCGCCGCCAAGGGGGTTTTGTTCGGGGCCCGCCTGATCATCTGGCGGGCCAATACCCGTCGGGGGGTAGTGACGAATGCTTATGCGAATCCCTACCCTCCGACACACGGGTACATGAGGAACACGGGTTGGTTTTTAGTCAGTAAGAGTCTGACAGTCCCCTTCGTCCTTCCCCCGGGGCGGAGGGACTCCATGAGGATTTTCCAACCCGATACCAAAAAAAAAAAAAGGGTTCTCTTTTGACCCTTAACCCAAAAATAGGAGCCCTGCTTCGCAGGGCTCCGTCAACTTAGTCCACATTCTTCACACTATAAACTGAAGTTGAATTAATTATCATTATCACCCCGACTCAGTGCAATCTGACTCGCAGAGGTTAGGTTAGGTTAGGGTTCTCTTTTGACCCTTAATTCAAAAATAGGAGCCCTGCGAAGCAGGGGTCTGTCAACTTAGTCCACATTCATCACACTAGTTTAATAAACTGAAATTGTTCAACTACAATTTATTCTCTATTTTCTTCTTAGATTATTGAAAACGAAAATTAAAGCAAATACATTTATGGATTTAAATTATTATGACACTTGATCGATTATGACCAATGGAATTAGTGGAAGTCATTTTATGTCATTTCACGATTATGACAACTGAAGCGTTATTTCTAATGAAATTATGGCAAATACCAGTATGGCATATGAAATTATGGCATTTTAAATTAAGGCAAACATTAGTAAACCGATTCAAACCTACATAAATTTCTTACCAATTAGATTTCCAAGCAAAGGAACCATTTCCGATACGAATGCGATAAGAAATACTCTTACTGGAATGTGCACAGTTGTTTACTTTTTACCGCCAAAAATAACCTGAATATCCGCAAAACTTTTCGATAGTGAATATCTCATGAATAATATGAGTACTATATATCATATGATAGGTTTATTTATATACTCATAATAAAAAAATAACACAGAGCATAAATGTAACCTTATCAACATACATATGTATTTACATTCAATAAAAAAGAAATGCCGTTTTTACGATAATTGTTTGTAATAATCTCTTAAATTAAAGTAATACACAATATTTTTTTGCTGTAACTTCGTAATTAATTAGTTTATTCACAATAAAAACATAAAAGTATCATATATAATTATAATATTTGATTACAATGATGTATTTAATCCATAATTACGCTCCGCGCACAAAAGGCAAAGTCAGCGAAATAATGTTTTTTTCACATGCTAATATCTAAATAACTTTTCAAGCAAGTATTGCTATAATTTTATATATGTGTTAAGATAATATCACCAGGTATATAACAAACAAAAGGAACCAAGGTTCAACTCGTATGTTATCACAATAAGCAATTGTTTCGACTAAGTCGTTAAAAGTCGTAATTGTTTACATAGCATCCGGTTCGGCCCCTCGCATAAAGTAAACACTTCATTTAAACTCTCTTTTGGGATCATATGAAAGAATAATTCATTAAGTTGAAAAAAACATCACTTTAGCACCCTCAAGCTACAAACGAATAAACAATGACTGATTTATTGAGCTCGCCTGTCAAGTGCTCGGCGGCGCGTTGAGCCGTAAGCACTTGGGATTTTTTTGGGTACTTACGCGAAACAACGCAGCGGTTATAATCTCCTACATCTGTGTTACTCAATTTCGATGACATAGAAAGCATCGAAGACCATGTATTTTACTATTGGATTGGGTTTACCAAAAGTCAATTTCAGCAACTGCTTGACTAAGTACCTGAATTAGCACGCATTTCAAGGCGTGTAACAGCATTAGCTGCATATTTAATTAAACTTCACACGGGTGATTCTGATGAAAGATTGGCCAGTTTATTAAAAATGCCAAGATCAACCTTAGAAAGGCTTATCAAAAAAGCTAGAGAATCACTAACAATTAATTATGTGCCTCATCATTTAGGGCTTAATCATATTAATAAAGAACAGGTGAGTGCAAGAACTTTAGCCATTCCTCGAGGATTATTTGGGAGTCACAATGGTGAAAGCAAACCTGTTGTTATTTGCGATGGAACATATATATATGTTCAAAAAAGCACCAATTATATGTATCAAAAAATACTTATAGCCTTCACAAATACAGAAATTTAGTGAAACCATTTATAATGGTATGTACTGATGGGTACATTATTGATGTTTTGGGCCCCTATCAAGCTACCACATCAGATGCAGTCATTATGAAACAAGAATTTTAAAGTAGCTGCTGCTCTTATAAATTCTCATTTCGCCCTGTTTTAACTGATCGTGATGATGTTGGGAAATTCTGCCGCTCATAAATCAATATATGTATGTTGAAAATAGATTAGCTAATTATGTGTTAGAAAACAATTTAAATAGCAGGAGAGCTAATTATAATCCAATAATGATGTCGCAACAGATTTTCCCCGACTTACATAATAATGAACTGATTTGAATTTCATTAGGTACATACCAAATCCGACAAGCATGTTCTTATTATGGAGAACATGTAAGGGCAGATAGCTCCTATGTGATAGAAGTGTGCAGAGAGGTTGATCATAGTTTGTTAAGAGAGCTGTCTACATCAAATACCACATGGTTACTGTGCGGAAAAATATAATCTCGATATATAAGTAAAAGATTTATTTTATATATATTTTAGTAGACAGCTCTCTAACTGGCAGGCAAGCAATATTGAAGTATTATTGTAATTGCATTGTTGGCAGACGCACAGTAGGCTGTTGTGCGCATACAATGTCAATAATATGGTATTTAAGTTGGGCCAGATATCAAGAAAATATTTCACCTCCTGCACACTTCCTAGACGATACTTTGATTATATATGAAGATGAAGAATAATAAATGAGTTAATTACATAAAAAAGATGTTTTATTTTTCTATCCCAAAACTACCTTTTTTTAAGTATCAGATTATACTGCAATATGCTAAAAAACATTGCAATATCAGCAGTATTGCAATGCATACTAGTATTTTTGAGCACCAATAATTAAAATATATTATTAGGTTTTGACTTTCACATTCCGCTCTATTCTTATAGGTACTATACAGTATGTACCTATATACTGTATAGGTAAACATAATATGACGATCCTGCATGTAAAACTATCATCATTATCTATTTACAAAGCAATTGAATAAAATCTTTATTTTAAAACTATCATTAAGTCATAATCAAGCTAATTCTAACCTAACTCAACTATGAATTCAAATGCAAAGATCTCAGAAGTGCCATTGCCAATTTAAATGAAATTTATTTACATTAGGCTTGGCATAATTCTCTAAAAAATAATGTTAATTTCATAACTGTAGCGTCAGGCCCAAGGATAAAGGCAAAATGGGCATTGTCCTTTCATCCCTCATGTATTTTGTTTTTTGTAACTTCTGTCAAAAGTTTAAAAGTAACTGATGTGATACAAAACGATAATTCAATAAATATTATTATTATCTTTGCATGTTTGTGCATTTATTTCAATGTTCAAAACACAGATATGACAATTAGTATCAGATAGAGCGCATTCGTCCAACTAAGCGTGGCACGTTGACAGCTATGTGTGCGTGACCTTTGGCGACTGGCACTGTACGGACACGCGCGTCTATGGTGTGAGAAGCTGCCAGATTATGAATAATCTCCCAGTATTTTGCATATAGTTATGTAATATTCTTATATTCATTTGCGGTTTTGAAGAATTTACCATGGATTTAATTAATGCTTTTATAAATACATTTCTTAAATGTAGGTACCGAGTTAAGTTTTAACTACTTCGTAAATCTGTATATATAAAATCCTTGCGTTACTGACTGACTGACAGACAAGCTACAGCCGAAACTACTCGGCGCATGAAGCTGAAATTTAGCATGTATGTTTCTTGGGAACCGTAGGGGTGCACCAAGACGGGATTTCTCGAAATTCCCACGGGATCGGGCAAAACGAGAAATAAGAAAATATGTGCGTGCGAAGCCGCTGGCGTCGATTAGTTGAGAAATAAATAGTATGTATGTACACACGGCACCAAGTCAAGCTAAACAGTTGCTGTACGATTTTGATACTTATTCCCTACGCCATAAGTATGTATGTACACACGGCGCCAAGTCAAGCTAAACAGTTGCTGTACGATTTTGATACTTATTCCCTACGCCATAAGTATGTATGTACACACGGCACCAAGTCAAGCTAAACAGTTGCTGTACGATTTTGATACTTATTCCTTACGCCATAAGTATGTATGTACACACGGCGCCAAGTCAAGCTAAACAGTTGCTGTACGATTTTGATACTTATTCTTTACGCCATAAGAACGGTGCAAAGGACAAAGTGTATAAGCTTGACGAGTAGCAGGGTGTACACGAATATTAGGATATCGTTTGGGGATCGAACTCAAAACAATATTATGTAAGGTATATACTAATGGAAATTGAAATTCTATTACTATATTTATGAGAAAGAAGATATATCTACAATATACTTTTATAATACGGTAATGTATTTTTCATTAACATGACAATCATTATCACATAATCAATTGACAAGTGCATTTTCCCTAATTCAGGCAGAACGGCGTCGACAAAAACTGGCAACACTTACATATTTCTAGCACAAATACGAATTTTATCGAAATTAAATTAGGAAACAGTCAAATTATCAATAGTTACCTGTGAAAAGATATTCCATTTTCCTGTTTTTGTTTTTGGGAACAACTTTTACAGTGTTTAAGAACACAAGACGGCATTTTGAGAATTTAAAAGTTGAAGTGATCGTGACGCGTGAACTGTACGATGCTTCGTAGCGCACTGAGACGAGTTTGTATTCGCTTTTCAATTTTGTATTTGCTTTAGTGGCCGCACGCAACTGTGCCGCGCGTTCCATCTGACTAATTCTCATATCTGTGGTTCAAAAGTAGCTGATGCGACACAAAATTATAACTCGATGATTGCTTTTGCCTAGTCGGCTACAATATATCTGTCACAGTACACAGTGTACCTATCTGTCACAGACTAATGCCACAGTATAAAGATATTATTAGTGTGATAATGCTATGCCTTGCGTTTTGTTTCTTTTTTATATTGTACTTTTTCTGTGTCTGTGACAAATAGTTTTTCTATAGGTATGTATAAAAACCGGAAGGTAGATTGATAATTTTATCTTAACACATTGGCTGCTGGCCTAAGATTCGTAGACGGCCATTTGCTATGCGGCCCCGGGCGTGCCCAGCTTCTCGTGCTTAACGACACGCAACGCGCGTGCAGGTCGATCGTGTGTATGGGCTGACGCGACACGCGACATACGAGTTGCTATACAAAAAAAACACACATGATACCGCATTTACACATTCGCGCGAATAACGAGGCGAATGACGAGGCGAATAACGAACACGCATGTGTAAACACTACATTCGCTATTCGCCTCGTGATTCGATTCGTGATTCGCGTGTTCGCGTTGAGAGCGGTTTTTCGGACACGAATCAAAGGGCACGAATGGCGAACACGAACTTACCGTTTACACATTCGTCTGTATTCAGTTGACAGCTAGCGCCCGACCCAACCGGACGCGTTGTCAAAATGGAGTGGAGTGAAGCGAGAATTATAGAATTCCTTGAACTATTAAAAAAAAAAGAGCTCATTTGGAACCCAAAACATCAAAAAGATAAACGGTGCTTGGAACCGTATGTCTGCTAGTATGGGGTTGCCATTAAGCACATTAAATATAAAGAAATCATACTTTGGCTAAAACAAAATTTATTATCAACAAACATAGTAAAATATATGACTGCCTCGTTGGTCTCGCGGCATAAATGTGCGCATGGGTTTGGGAGGTCTCGGGTTCGATTCCCGGGTCTGGCAAAGTGTTATTGAGTTTTTCCGTCAGGAAATTCTCAGTAGCAACACGGAGTCTGGTAATGTGCCCGGTACGGCAATAGGCCCGCCCCCTATTACGTGGGACCTAAAAATTCATGGCGAAATGTGGGTGTAATATTTCACCTCTGCCTACCCCTTCGGGGATACAGGCGTGAGTCTATAAATAAAATTAAAAAAAATAATTATTTATATGAGTAATTCTTGGAACCGTATGTCTGCTAGTATGGGGTTGCCATTAAGCACATTAAATATAAAGAAATCATACTTTGGCTAAAACAAAATTTATTATCAACAAACATAGTAAAATATATGACTGCCTCGTTAGTCTCGCGGCATAAATGTGCGCATGGGTTTGGGAGGTCTCGGGTTCGATTCCCGGGTCTGGCAAAGTGTTATTGAGTTTTTCCGTTAGGAAATTCTCAGTAGCAACACGGAGTCTGGTAATGTGCCCGGTACGGCAATAGGCCCGCCCCCTATTACGTGGGACCTAAAAATTCATGGCGAAATGTGGGTGTAATATTTCACCTCTGCCTACCCCTTCGGGGATACAGGCGTGAGTCTATAAATAAAATAAAAAAAAATAATTATTTATATGAGTAATTCTCAAAGTAATTTAATAATTTACATGCTCAAAAAAGAAATCGTCTGTTACGATAGCTTTTTTTTACTTTTTTACGCAGGATATCTAAATAATTATATAATTTCATTAAATGTAGCGCGCACGCTGCGATTATTTTGACGTCCTCCATGTTCGTGTGCGAATTTCAAATGATTCACTCCACGAATGTGTGAACAGTAGTTCGCGACAGCATTCGTATACGAATGTTTCGACGAATATTCGTGGAGTGTCGAGGCGAATAACGAACACGCATGTGTAAATGCGGTATGAGTGTTCGTAGTCGTAGTGCGTCAGCACATGTGTGGTATGGGTATGATTCACGCGTCGTATGTTTCGGCAGCATGCTTGTTTATTATTTCCCTAAACACGACTATGTTGGGCTAGCCGCATCGCAAGTTCCGACACTTAGGACTCAACATATAAGTTTCCAGCAGTCAATGTGTTAAGGGCATTATTTATATTGACTTCGCGCTTTTGTCACACTGTTAGCAAGAGTTCTGTTGGAATAGTGCAAAAATCCAAGTATCGAAACTCTTTAATGTCAATCTGTAATTCGGATGTCACGTACAATAATATAAATTTTCATTTAGAATACAATATTGATGAATTTTACTGATGACGAATATATGGCAGCTGTACTAGTAACAAATGATTGGTATAATTTACAATCGCATACTTTTGATTTACTTCGACGCTACATAGTTCTGACGCGAACTCCGTTCATTAATATTTGATTTCTGATTTTGATCATCTACTATTGCTGTTGACTGTACAACAGTATCAGTCGGGACGGTACATTACTACATCCGAAGCTGTGTGGCGAATCTTAGCCTATCCTATACATGAAAGATTTCCTCCCGTCTTCATTTAGACCTACATTTAGAAAATGGCCAACAAATTTACTTTGACATAAATAACTTCACAGAACGCTTGGAAAACCCACGACAAACTACACTTTTAGCTTATTTTAGTTTACGTCAAATCGATGTTTTTCCAAAACTTTAATATACAGCGAAGTACCTATGTACTACACTTATAGTAAGCAATCGGGTACATTTACTAGGCGTCGACGTGGTCAACCAGTAGAAGGATGGACGGGGATATTTTCTGTGCACTCTCAGATTCATCCCTTTTATGGGAGAAGTATCGAAATCCACTATGTGAAGATTTTTTAAGGGTACAGCATGGCAGCAATTCCGCCGTCAATTTAGGTTTGCGATCCCTTCAGGATATTGTTACTGCAATTCGAGGCAAGAACCTCAAACAATATGGACTACCAGAGCCAGAAACTATTGTTGATCAACCTAGAATTAATCGGGAATATGCTGAAGAAACGCTGTATTGTGTAGATGACCATGATGATACCTAATTGGACTACTTGTCCCAGGTAAATATACTTGTCGACGACTTCGGGCATAGAGTTCCCAACGTGAATAGGAGCAGGTACAACATGGACGTTCGACATGATTTTCGTCTTGCCCATGTTCATCTTGAGTGTCGGAACATATCTGACGGAAGATCCGTCGCGTATTATCCGTCGCGTAACTCCAAAACATACAAATAGGTATACAGAAAAACGTCCAACCGTTCACACCTGACCGATGATCCGTTAGTACGTCGGGCGTACAGCGTCTGTTCCGTCTCCATAATAGGGGTGGTCTGTAACAGGTGAAAGGCGAAACCTGTTCCACCTGTTCCTGTTCCACTCAAATAACAGGTCAAATAATATGTTCCAAAAGAGAGTAAAGATGCAGTTTCGGAAGTGAAAACCATCCACCAATAAAAACCTGATAAAAGCAACTGCGTGCCACAGATAATAAACATTAAAGCAAGTGGTGAGCCGCGTTTCGATACACACACTAAAAAAAATTAAATCGTTATAAAACCTCAGTTTCTCTACCACATTTTTTATAAGTATTTAAAGGTTATTATTGAGATTTATTATTGTATAAATGTGAAATCTCAATAATTAATTTTAATGTAATTTAAGCAACTTTTGCTTACAACGAGATAGTCGTACTGGATGGATGTAAGTATCCGGACGCACTACAGCATAGAAAACAGGTGGAACCTGGTGGAACAGTGACACGCACAATACTCGTACTACCTATCTCTATCTTTGTCCAACACTATAAGCTAAAATAGGAACGCAGATATCAAAACAGTAGTCTAGTACAGCTACTAGTACGTATTGGACATAGTCTGTTGTAGGAACTGGAACAGGCGAAATAGTTTTATGAGAACAGGTTTACACTGTTTCGTTCAGAAACCTGTTACATATACCTGTTCCGATATATACGACTCACTCCTACTCCATAAACGCATTATCCGTCGTCGTCGCGCGCACCACGCACCACGTGAATTTTGACCTTTGCGTAAGGAATATACATGGAGAGGGCAAATAGTACATATAAAAAAAATACATTACACACTTAAATAAGAAATCGACATAAAGCCACCAAACATAGTGTTGTCTCGTTTTGTCTTAGAGATATCTCTGTCAGAAAAAATAGACAGCCATAGTTTACAGAGTAAATTAATTATGACGATATTTTATTACAAATTTCATTCGTGCCACTGTCGCCATATTTTTCACTAAGGTTTGTGGTATATCTGCTGTAAAATCGTTGGATATCGAATGTAATAATTTTGCTTTTATGCATAAATATGTGTAAAAACCAGATGAATTAGTGTTTCAGGCTGTGTGTTTCAGTACCGTATGTATGGTGCCATTCATGTCCGGTACTTTCTCAGCGACACAGTATCGATATTGGCTACCAGATATTTTGTTACAGGTTTGATACAAGGGTCGTCTTTCGCTTTGCCATGTTAGCCCACATTTGCATTATGGAATAAACTAATCTGGCAAAAGATTTAAACTAACTAAAGTAACTTACTACACAAATGTATAATTTTCCTCTAACCTGCTCCATATCGATATCGATTATATTCTAGGGTACAACCCAAATGGCAGCCATTTTATTTGCCCAACGTTTCGTAGTGTTGCGAATGACGTTATTTGAGAATAACGCCATCTATCGGTGAATGAAAGAACTAGAAGAGAACTGATATATCAGTGTTTCATCTATCCTCTAATAAATGGCGTTGCTGTTGATTACTAGAACAATGCCACAACGCTAGAATGTTTCGACTGTTGCGAGAATGTTCGGGAATATGCAAGAATGAACTAGTTTGTTATCCGGCCGGTATAAATACCGCGTGAACGCGCGATTCAGGACAGTTACAATTGAATAACGGAGCGATAATCATCAAGCGAAGGGAAGTAAGTCGGAAGTGTTTAGTGGTGTTTCTAGTAGTGTGAAATAAGTGTGTTTTTATTAGTGTTGAGAATTAAGTGTGAAATAAGTGTGTTTTATTAGTGCATAGAAATAAGTGTGTATAGTGTTTGTGTTAGTAAATAAAGAACAGTTTAGTGGCATAGTGAGTTTTAATTTATCGTCCAACCCCAGCTCGTAACGAATTGGTGTCAGAAGTGGGATCCGGGACCTGTAGGTAAGAGCAGCAGTGAGGCTTGGGCACTTCAAGGACCTCAAGGACGCCTTAGCCCACGCTCTGGAGGTGGAAGCAGTGCGACGCGACGACCGAGGTCACCGCATCAGGGAAGTTTTGTCGTCACCTCGGTGCTACAACTGCGGAGAAAGAGGCCATATCCGCTTGAGCTGCCCAAAGCGTAGGCAGCCTGGTGACACCCTGTCTCCACCAAAGGGGTCGCCTGATGTGCCTGCCAGGCAGCGAGAGCAGGGAAACGAGTAGAAGCCAGGACTGCGGGGCGGGTGCTGGCTGGTAATGGAAGAGCCCCAAGTATCTCGATCTCGCAATCATGCGACGGGAACAGCCTGATCATCGAAGGCGAAATTAACAGAACACCATGCAAGCTGACATTAGACACGGGTGCTTCTCGGTCAGTCGTCGGTTTCCATCTGGCAAGACGGGTTCTACGGGGCTGCTTCAGGAACAATGAATGTGTGAATCTGAGAACACTACCGGTCAGCACATAACCGTCCGAGGTGAAATGGAGGTGGATCTGAAGCTAGGCAACAAAGTTTATCGTCACAAAGTCATCGTGGCCGATATAGTGGACGACTGCATCTTAGGCCTAGACTTCATGCGGAAGTATCGCTGCGAGATCGATGTTAACCAGGGAGTGTTGAAGTGTGGCTTGGAAGAAGTCTTCATGGAAGGTGCAACTTCAGGAAAAGTGTACTGCCTGAAGAATATCACGCTTCAACCGCGGTCGGAAACGGTTGTACCAGTTTGTTTACCAGGGAATTCTGTTCGAGGGAACCGCTGCGTACTTATCGAAGGCCTAGAGATAGATGCCTCGTGGAAGATTGCACGAACCTTGGTAAGGGGTACCAAAGTTTCATCGGTAGGCGCAATGAATGCAAGTGACAAGGAAGTGTTGCTCAAGAAAGGGACTGAAATGGGCACGTATGAAGGAGCGGCTTGGATGCGTAAATAACAAGAGCAACCTACCAGCGCCAAGGTTCAAGGTGCACAATTCGACGTGTCTTCACTTTTGGTGGACTGTCAGGGTGCCCTGTCAGATGAAGAGAAGACCAAGGCTGAGAGGATGTTAGACCGGTTCGCCGATATTTTCTCGACCAGTGATGCCGACATAGGGAAGACAGCACTAGTCCAGCACAAAATAAACACGGGAAGTGAAGCACCGATTCGCCAGCGACCAAGACGTGTGCCAGTGGCATGGGAACGTGAAGTGGAAGCTATGATCGACGGTAAGGTGAAGGAAGGCGTAATCGAGCCTTCGTCCAGCCCGTGGTGTTCTCCGGTGGTGCTAGTTAAGAAGAAAGATGGCAGCATGCGCTTCGGTGTAGACTACCGCCGATTAAATGACATCACGAAGAAGGACAGCTATCCGCTGCCAAGGATCGATGACACACTGGTTACGCTGACGGGGATGAAGTGGTTTTCTACCTTAGACCTAAAAAGTGGCTACTGGCAGGTGGCAATAGATCCTCGAGACAAGGAGAAGACGGCATTTGCCACAAGCAAAGGATTATGGCAATTTAACGTCATGCCCTTTGGATTGTGCAACGCTCCGGCTGCTTTTGAGAGACTGATGGAGCGAGTGCTTATGGGACTGATTGGAGACACCTGCCTGGTCTACTTGGATGGCATCATCATCGTGGGGCACACCTTTCAGGATCCCCTTCGAAACTTGGAGCAAGTGCTGTCAAAGATACGAGGGGCTCATTTGAAGCTGAGTCCGAAGAAATTTGCGCGTTATTCAGACGGCAAGTGAACTTTCTAGGACATGTGAACGGAGAACGGTATTCAAACCGACCCGGATAAGAGCATTGCCGTAAAGGAATGGCCAGTTCCGGAGAACAAAACGCAGGTCAGAGCATTCCTCGGATTATGCTCCTACTATCGACGGTTTGTGAAGAACTTTGCTGACATTGCTCGACCTCTTCATAAGCTCACCGAAGACAGAGTACAGTTTTGTTGGAATGAGAGCTGTGACGTTGCATTCCAGAAGCTCAAGGAACATCTGTGTACTGCACCTTTTCTAGGCTACCCTGACAATGAGCATGAATTCATAGTTGACACAGATGCCAGTAACACCGGAATTGGCGGCGTGCTGTCACAGAGCAATAGTGATCAAGAAGTTGTTATAGCATACTTCAGCAAGGCCTTATCCAAACCTGAAAGAAACTACTGCGTCACCCAGCGGGAACTTTTGGCTGTAGGAAACACATTGCAGCATTTCAATAAATATCTTTTGGGGCGTAAATTCCACCTGCGAACCGACCACGCTGCGCTGAAATGGCTACTTCAATTTAAGGATCTTGCAGTAGTTCAATCCATCAAGTAGCCAGATGGATTGAACTACTGCAAGAGTTTGATTTTGTAATACAACATCGCAGCAGCAAGTCCCATGGTAACGCAGATGCCCTATCGCGTAGGCCGTGTCCCGACCAGTGCAAGCACTGTACCCGACAGGAAGCAAAGCAGGCAGCATTAGTGCGGATGTTGAAGACAGATCTGAGCGACGAATGGAAAGAAGCTTTGCAGAGTGCTCAGCAAGACGACAAGGACATACAGCCGATTCTCGAATGGAAGAAATCAGACGCTCCTAGGCCCAAATGGAGTGATATCGCAGCAATGAGCCCTATCACCAAGAGTTATTGGGCACAGTGAGAAAGCTTGGTTTTCCTGGATGGAGTTCTGTGCCGCAAATGGGAAAACGTGATGGGTGCACATAAAACCAGGACCACGGCTTATCATCCGCTATCAGATGGCATGGTTGAGCGATTTAACCAATCCCTGGAAAGGTACCTGGCAAAGGTCGTGGAGAGCAAACAAAGAGATTGGGACAAGCACATCCAACCGTTTCTCCTGTCATATCGCAGTGCGGTTCACGAAACCACAGGAATAACACCAGCTTTTGCCAAATTTGGAAGAGAACTCCGTTTCCCAGCAGAGTTAATCACCGGTATTCCACCAGAATGTCCACGCAATATAACGGATTACGCGACTGAGCTACGCAACAAGATGAACGATGTATATGAGCACATCAGGGAGTCAGGACAACAGATATCTGAAAAGATGAAGACTCGCTACGACCGGAAGGCGAACAACAAAGGCTTCGATGAGGGGTCATTGGTGTGGCTTCATAACCCAGTACGAAGCAAAGGTAAGTCGCCTAAGTTACAAGCCAGATGGGACGGGCCATATCGCATAATTACCAGGATGAACGACGTCACCTATCGAATCCAGAAGGGGTCGCGAGGTGCACCGAAGATAGCTCATGTGGACCGGTTGGCTCGTTACTATGGGTACAACGATGTTCGAGACGAACACGTCTAAGAGGGAGGCAGTGTTGCGAATGACGTTATTTGAGAATAACGCCATCTATCGGTGAATGAGAGAACTAGAAGAGAACTGATATATCAGTGTTTCATCTATCCTCTAATAGATGGCGTTGCTGTTGATTACTAGAACAATGCCACAACGCTAGAATGTTTCGACTGTTGCGAGAATGTTCGGGAATACGCAAGAATGAACTAGTTTGTTATCCGGCTGGTATAAATACCGCGTGAACGCGCGATTCGGGACAGTTACAATTGAATAACGGAGCGATAATCATCAAGCGAAGGGAAGTAAGTCGGAAGTGTTTAGTGGTGTTTCTAGTAGTGTGAAATAGGTGTGTTTTTATTAGTGTTGAGAATTAAGTGTGAAATAAGTGTGTTTTATTAGTGCATAGAAATAAGTGTGTATAGTGTTTGTGTTAGTAAATAAAGTACAGTTTAGTGGCATAGTGTGTTTTAATTTATCGTCGAACCCCAGCTCGTAACAGTAGGTATGCACGCTAATTTCGTAGCTATGCACGCTAAATTCGTAGGTATTGGACATACCATATCCATGTCATTCCCAGATCGGTGATTTTGACTAACGCGTTGTAGAGTAAGATTCCAGGGCCGCCAGACCTAACTTATGTTTTCAGAAACGAAATGTAGAATAATGTAGTGTTAGTATGTGCTTTGAGTGTACGCATACTTGCTAGCTTGGATCGTGTGCCAATTTTTAGGTGTGAGGTGCTAAGGGTCCACGGGTACAATTTCCATACATACCTTCATAGAAAACATTTTGTGTCATTCGCTGCAACTGTAACCCCTTCTATATAATTTGGATAAATTTTCTTAAAAACCGTAACTAAATCGTATCATCGTGTTTTATTTTTTAACCTCTATACCAATATAGGAAATATATTCAAATAACGCTTGTTGGCTACTATAAAAAACTCCAAAGTCCGACACATTTTTAATAGTCAAACTCGAATTGCAATATAAATAACTACAGGACTTCAGTGACTACATAACATCAGGAAACACGAAAAATGATTAGGTAAAAGAATATGACAGTAAATTATTGAGCTGCCCTGAGTGCGGCCCTGCACGAAAAAACTAATATGTGTGCACAATAGCCACGCTTTCAGTGAATGTGTGCAGATACGCTCGACGCATTTTCCGTCCGATGTGTGCCGACTCATTTGACGGAATAGACGCGACCGAAGATACGTTCGACGCATCTTCCGTCAGATATGTTCCGACCCTAAGACCTACTTGTTGGGAGATTCTACAGAGGCCATCGAGCATTGTGCCTAGGTCTTCCATGGTCTCAGCCATGAATACGATATCGTCTGCGAATCGAAGGTGAGTGATGTACTCGCCATTTATGTTGATGCCGAGTCCATTCCAGTCCAAAAGCTTGAAAACATCCTCCAGCGCAGTGGTAAACAGTTTCGGGGATATGAAATCCCCCTGTCTCACCCCTCGCTGGAGTTGAATAGATTCCGAACGCTGGTCCTTGAGGCGGACTAACATAGTGGCATTTTCATACAAACACTACAGCACTTCGATATATCGGTAGTCAATCCGGCACCGTTGCAGAGACCGTAGCACCGTCCAGGTCGTCGATCGAATCGAAGGCTTTCTCATAGTCCACAAACGCCAAGCATAGAGGCTGGTTATACTCCTCGGGATAAATAGCCCTTTATTTTAATTACAGAATTGTGAAATTTACTATATAAACCACGAAAACGACGACGTTTGGTGGCACTTAGCGCAGTTTTTCCTTTATTACCACAGAATGAAGTAATGAAGGCAGCGAAAGCCTAGTGGAGATACCAACAGACTGCCATGCAGAGGGTATCGGGTTCGAATCAACGGCGCGCACCAATGACTTTTCGGAGTTATGTGCGTATTGAATTGTTAATTATCGCTTGTCCCGTGCCTCGGAGAGCACGTTAAGCCGTCGGTCCCGGTTGTCATGAAGATCTTTGACAATCGTTACAGGGTGAAATGTTGGGGCTAGTAGGACGATTCAATGATACAAGTATATCGCTTGAAGTCTATATATTGAGTGCATAAAATATACATTATTAACGTAAACTGCAAGTAAGCACTTATATCTAGGGACATTGTTAAGCATAGTACACACTATAATAATATAAGACATATTCTACACACTTCACCTCCCGGGGGCGAAAAGAAAAAAAAAATACATTGAAAACATTTTTTTTGTATTAATCTAAGATATTATTTCGTAACTTACATAATTCTAATTATAAATCTTATTTCAACTTTTCAAACCATTTTATTTAATATCATTAAGCAATATTTCACGAAATTTTAACTATTGGTAAAAAGGTTTAGTGCTGTTTTTATGAACTAATTCTATCTTATTATTTATGCTTATTCTAACATTACATCCTAAATCTTCTATAACTACATAAGGACCTTTATATAATGCATTCAGTTTTTTTACCTGCTTCATTTCTTAACAGTATAAAATCACCATTTACGTATTTTGTACAATTAACTGAATTGTCATATCTTTCCTTTCTTTTATATTTACTGGCTAATAAATTTTTCTTTGCATCTGCATTTGCTACTTGTAATCTGTATTTTAATTGTAATGGGTAATCATCTATGTTATACAGTAGTTCTACTGACTGAGTTATATTGGAAGACATGCGACAGAGTTTTCCGAAAACAAGTTCGTAAGGTGTATAATTTGTACTGCAGTGAACGGTATTATTGAAGCTGAAGCACCAGAATGGAATCCAATAACTCCATGTATCGATATACGAGGGTCAAACTGAAAGTTCTTAGAACTGGCCACTTATAAACAATATAATAAAAAAAATATTCTAAAATTTTAAAATAGAACTCTTTGCCAATATTACTGAGTATATATTTCATTCATTTGTCATTTGTTTTACGATTTGGCGGCAAATTGAAAATTGTCTGTGTCACGTCAACATGAATTTAACACGAGAAAATTTTCGTGCAATGATTTTTTATGACTTTCGATGTCATTTAAGTCAACAAGAAAGTTATGATAGACTACGATTGGCTTTTCACGATGAAGCCCCATCTCGTGCGACTGTTTACAACTGGTTTAATGAGTTTAAACGTGGTCGCACTAATCTCACTGATGATGTACGTGAGGGACGGCCTTCTACGGCGACGACTGAAAATAACATCTGTGTTGTGCGGCGTATGATAGAGACTGACAAAAGAGTGACCTATCAGCAGATTCGGACAAGCTTAGGCATCGGTATGAGTCAAGTGCACAAAATCCTCCACGAACATTTAGCGGTCAGGAAGCTTTGCGCCCGGTGGATACCTCATAATTTGACTAAGGCTCAAAAACTCCATCGTGTGGATTGGTGCCGTAAAATGATTGAAAGATTTAACGGAGGTGACTCAAATGCTGTGTTCGACATACTAACAGGTGACGAAAGCTGGATTTACTGTTATGATCCTGAAACCAAAAGACAATCTGCTCAGTGGGTGTTTCCTTTCGAGGAGTTGCCAACTAAAGTGAAGAGAGATCGAAGTGCGGGAAAAAAAATGGTGGCCTCGTTCTTTGGAAGGATAGGTCATTTCGCAACAATTGTGTTAGAGGATCAAAAAACAGTTTCTGCAGAATGGTACACTACCAATTGTTTGCCACTTGTCTTGGAAAAAGTTCGAGAGAAACGACCTCACAGTAGGATCCTCCTTCACCACGACAACGCCTCGTCGCACACCGCCAAGCGAACGATCGACTATTTGGCGACATCAAACGTTGAATTACTGGGTCACCCGCCGTATAGCCCCGACCTCGCGCCTTGTGATTTTTATTTATTTCCAAAAATTAAAGAAAAACTTAAAGGAAAGCGGTTTATGAATGCTGAAGAAGCGGTGGCTGCGTATCGCGATGCCATTGAAGAGACCCCTAAGGACGAGTGGGCAAAGTGCTTTTCCCAGTGGTTCCATCGCATGCAGCGGTGTATTGACGTCAATGGACAATATTTTGAAAAGATATAATAAAACTAATAACTGGCTAATGTAATCAGTTTTTGATTTTCTAAGAACTTTCAGTTTGACCCTCGTAGTTATTGCATTGCATTTTTAAGTACGCGCCTAACGTTTTATGTGCATTTTCTAAGTCTCCTATTGTTTGGTGATGGTAAGAAGTAGATGACAGCTTTTCAATATTAAAAATTTTATAGACCTGTTCCATCGTTGCAGACATAAACTCTGTTCCTCGATCTGTTGCAATGGTTTCGGGAATTCCAAACCTTAAAACAAAATGTCTCACAAATGCATCAGCAATAGTAACGGTTTCTTTATTTTTCATTGGAATGGCTTGAACAAATTCGGTTAATTCGCATTGTATGGTCAATATGTAACAGTTATTATCCGCATCTTTATCCAGCGGTCCAACAACATCCAAAAATACTTTTTGAAATGCTGAAGAAGCCGTCGTAGTTATTACCATTGGCTCCTCTATATAGTATTTCATTTTTTGACACTTCGAACATTTTTTAACATATTCTCGGACATCTTTTTCGATATTTGGCCAATAATATCGAGATTTTATGGTATTAACCATTCGCCTAACACCTGCATGTCCGCTCGTTGGTAGTAAATGAAAATCATTCATTATTCGTTCCTTTTCGTCTTTTTCGTGAATTCTTTTTACTCCTCTCAATATGCATATACGTGGTCCGGACCAATCTTTTAACGACTTTATTTCTGTAGTAATATTTTTTTATAAAATCAATATCGTTTTCATCTTTTATCACACAAATTTATTTTATATTTAATTTAACGCAAAATAATCTTAATTTTTGCACAAATTCGGCTCGCGTAAATTGTGCCTTAGAATCAAGATTTATGCATATAATGTTCTTACTTGGAACAAATGAAAAACAATCTAACTCATAACTTACTAAGTTATAATTTTTTATCTTTATTCTGTGGTGGGTAGTTGAGTAAAGACCTATTTTTGAACAGCTGGTATAATTATTTTAAATAAAATAGTTATAATAAAGTATAAATCAATTTAATGTATAATAAATACAGCTGAGGTTAAATACCTGCCAGTCAAGCGTTATCTCCACAAAAATCACAATAATAACACAAACACATACACTAGTTCTGCAGCTTCATCATGGAATCCTCTATCTACAATATGCAGCAGTATTTTGAAGAACGGATGGCTAAGTTTGAGGCGGATCTTCTCAAGAAAAGTTCAACTGGTACGGTACTGGTACTGGTACGTGGCCTGGCAGAAGAGTTTGGCATTTTCAAGGACTTCATTTTGCAAACAATGAAGTCTTTTGCTCAACAATTGGCGTCCGTCGCCCGCCAAGTGGACGGTATGGAGACACGCAGCCGTCGAAAAATGATTCTTCTGCACGGTGTCGAGGAGGAGAAGAATGAGGACATAGCTCAGGTGGTTGGCCGAATGGTGAAGGAGCGGCTGAAGCTTGATACATTCACCACAGCAGAAATCAAGCGTTGCCATAGAATGGGCCGTCTTCAATCAAATAAGCCCAGGCCCATCCTCGTAAAGTTTCAGAGCACTTCAGTGCGAGACAGCATTTGGTTCGCCAAAACCAAGTTGAAGGGTTCCGGTGTAACGCTGTCCGAGTTCTTGACCCGAACGCGACACATGGCGTTCATGGCAGCGCGGGAGAGGTTTGGCGTGGCGAAGTGCTGGACCAGGGAAGGCTCTGTATTTGTCCTCGGGGCGGATGGTCAACGGCATCGTGTGTTTTGCTTGGACGACCTCAACAAAATCAAGGGCGCAGATCCGGAGAAGCCTGCAGTGAAGGTTACTGCTGCGAAGACCAAGCGGACTGCAGCATCCAAAAAATAGGTTTTATCTTGTTTTTGTTTACATGACCGGGTGCATTTACATTTCACAGTTTCTACCTTCTTCTAATCTATTATTTCTTATACTTTTTTTTTATTAACCTGCACATATTTTTCACTTGGCATATCTTATGTCAGTAATGTCACTGTCACTAGTACTTCTCTTGCAAGGAGCAATTATTATAAGTATGGAGAGATAGCTTTAAGCCTAAACAAGAAACCTATCGTTATTTCTTTTTACTTGTATAAAATGACATATGTGCAACCGAGACAGATGTATTGTATTTATTACCTCTTGAAATACTCATGCCGCAATTTTTTCAAAAGAAGAAATTACTGTCAATAGTGATGTACTCATGCATTAATCTTTGTTTGGTATTGGTATATAATTCGGTATTTAGAGACAAGATAAGCATTTGATTTAGTTATATCCCAGTAGTATATTACTTTACGAGCTTTTATTTAGAGTAGTACTTAGGTGCCTACAAAGAAACAAATACTGTAAAAAGAGAGGTAATAATAAGATATGATTACTATCTTGAGGAGACTTGTCTTACGTCCAGCAAAGATAGTATTTTGGCTGAAATAATAATGCAATATTAATGGTAAATTAAATTTTTCTCATAAAATTACGAAGTCGGAAATCGAATTGACAATGTCCTTTATGGTGCTCCTCTCCTACCGCTTATTTACAGGAGGAATTCAAGTATCCACTTCGAACTGGTGATCAAAGTATACTTTATCCTCCTCTATGATGATTCGCATTTCAGAAATTTCCAAATAATATAAAGTACCTACTTGCATTACAATAAAATGAAAGTTTTGTCTTAACCGCACATTTGGTACAATAAGTAGATTACTTGTTATTTGTAAACGTATCCTCCAGCTATGTGCAATCAAACAAGTCGGCGGTGGACCAGTTCGAAAAAAAATACCTTTGCTCGCTCATAGAGTCGAGGCACACTGGAAACTGGTTTTGTATACGAATGTCAATGTTTGTGTAAAGTAGCACTGGAAGCGACAATGTCTTGCTGAGCGAATCTCACCCTTATAGTGGTTCAGCGGAAAGTTGTTCGACTGTATCTAGATAGGAACAGTATGCAGCGCAGTTTAGCATTGTTCGGTATCACAATTTAACTATATTCTTATAATCCGACAGAAAATAATTACCTTTAATTCCTCTTAAATTGACAACACTGAAACATAAATACAATTTCTAAAGGAGTGAAAAGCTGCGCTATTAGGTATATTTAACCAGTTGAATGTTGCAATACCGACTAGACAGTTAGACACAATTCAAACTCTATTATGTCTCGCACTGATCAGTGCATTTGCAATCAGCGAGTTATTTTATGTTCTCATTCTTTGTGACATATTGGCAAATAATTGAAAAAAAAGTCATATCATTTATTTATTCCACAAAGTGACGCACGATAACTGCCCGGCAGGTGTGATACTATATGTATTACCAAAATGAGATGTACATGGGCGGAAACAGTTAACATTTACGAACATTATTTTCATCCTGAGTTCCAGAAGTGCAAGCCATGTTGACTTGAAGCTTTATTATCACTTCTAAAAATAAGTTTTCGTTATTTCGGACATTTCTGAAAATTACAACACAAATCTGTTTATGATATACATATAATGTATATAATTATGACAACTATAGCATATTTTAACAGTTGCAATTTTAGTATAATATATTGATTGACAAAAATATAAGTTAATAATATTATTATTATTAACTTATATTTTAAGTAGAAGTACCTATACACCTCAGTATTAGACAGTGTTGCCGTTCTAGCGACTTTGTCGCTAGATCTGGAGGAATTCATGAGTGGTTAGCGGTAAAAAAAATTGAGTTAGCGACAAAAAAATGTTTAGAGACTTCTAGCGGATTTTGAGCCGTCGCTTATTATGCGACTTTTTTTCGAAAACAATTGAAGAATAATTTGTTTTTAGGACCATCACTATACTTGAACAACCATAAACATCCGTTCTGGCACAAAATATCCTCAAATAGCCACAACCCCAGCAAAACAAAGTCCGAAATCAAATTTCAGAAAAAACTTTGAACTCCATTCTGCTCATTAGAAACCGACTAAATTTTTTAAATAAAGATTGCTCGCGTTACGATCTGCCTGATGAAGTAATTAATCAAGTCGGAAAACCAATGCCCAAAGTAACTGGTGTAGGCATCGGAGAACCCTCCACTGCCAGTGCCAGTGATACTGAATATCCAGTGGACATATGTTTTGATTTTGAAATATAGGTAGTAAATTATGTAATTCTTAGAAAACGTAACAGTTTCAGATTTTTTATCATCCAGAACATTTGTTGTGGATTTTTTAAATAAATATGTTGATTTAATTTTTTTATTTTTTGCGATAAATTTAAATGTTTGCCAAAATTAAACGATTGGTGCTCTCTAAAAATCCCAAGTTATGAGGCGCAGACTTCAAGTATAGATTGAACGTCAGCGATACGATTTAGCGACTTCTAGCGGATTAAAAAAAAGAGATAATTACCAATATCTAGCGGATTTTTTATATGACTAGCGACTTTTTAATTTTGTAGAACGGCAACACTGGTATTAGATAATCGGGTAAGTAAAAATATAGGGACAGCATAATAATGCAAAACTTTTCTTTGACATCCTTCTTGATAACAAGCAGACACAAAATGAAGCGAACAAAGTTTAGAAGAATTGGACCGTTGCCATTCTCCCTTTCTCATATTTCGGACCCAATTTAGTTTCAAATCTTCATTCTTAGGAAATCTACGAAAAATCACAATGAATAACCAATTATTCAAATTATAATCTTTCACAAACTGGTTTTCTGACTGACACTTGTATTACAACACTATCCTCATAATTTTTATCGAAATATTTATATTATATTTATTTGATTGTGACTAATGGAATAAAAATATGTGTCAACGGTGGTCATTATCTTTATCTTTAAGTATAAGCTTTACAAATATCATTGTAGAATTATTACGGCAGATATTTACAATTTTACTTATTATGACTTGCCGGTGGAAAGATATTTTTTGACCATTTTCGGTCAATAGTTCCATTCGGCTTTTATATCCGACGGCACTACAAACTATTGTAATTTTTCATGTCTAAAAGTAGTAATATTCATAATAATAATATTTTGTTGCAATTAAAATTGCAGTTTATCTTCGACACGGCTTTCACTCCAGCTGGATGAACATCGATATGACATAACATTTTTTTGGCATATGTCATTCAAGGCTGTATAAAACATGTATATCTATCACACTCGAACATATGCAGTTCTGTAATTTGAGAGAAGAGAGATGCATATACGATTTCTACTCTTTTTGAAATGCTCTCTCCATACTTAAAATAATTGCTCCTTGTTCTCTTGTCTTACTGTTTCAACTCCCTATCTGAATCACAGGTTTTTTATCTTTCAGCCTATGTCAAATATTAATAAGAAATCACCTGGTCTAAATCATATAATAATATTTCTCGTTTTCGTTTATGTAAGGCTATGTGGTGTTATTTTACAATAGTAGTAGTTTTTGTAACACGCAACTGGCGGGTGGACATTTTGCTTTTAAATAGCTTTAATATATATCTTTATTTAAGTATAACTATTATATAACATATTATTAGTATATTATATAAATATTTTTATTTTATTTATACACTTATATATATTTTTAGGGTTCCGTACCTCACAAGGTAAAAAAGGAACCCTTATAAGATCACTTTCTTGTCCGTCTGTCTGTCTGTCTGTCTGTCTGTCTGTCTGTCCGTGTGTCACCACCGATTTTCTCAGGAACGGGTGGACCTAGCAAATTGAAATTTATACCAGATACTGAGGTCTATGGTTCCTATTAGGTGTGTAAAAATTAGGGTCCTGGGTCGACCCGATAAAAAGATATGGTCAAAATTAGGTTTTTGCGAAAACTTGTAAGCACCAAAATTAACCTTAATTTTCAACTTTTTTTAATTTTCGGAATTTTTCCTTGTGCTGTAAGACCTTGGTTTTAACAAAAATTGACAATTCTAGGTCAACCGTAAGTACCCTATAGGTTTTGGGTCGAAAACCTATATGGTAGTTCCCGTTGAACTAGAATCACGAAATTTGGCCAAAAGCAGGGTCTTACAGCACAAATAAAGGAAAAATTCCGAAAATTTAAAAAAGTTGAAA
Source organism: Euclidia mi (assembly GCA_944739405.2). Taxonomy (NCBI): domain Eukaryota; kingdom Metazoa; phylum Arthropoda; class Insecta; order Lepidoptera; family Erebidae; genus Euclidia; species Euclidia mi. Next base: position 1,186,415 of record OX123182.2, read on the forward strand.
ATTAAGGTTAATTTTGGTACTTACAAGTTTTCGCAAAAACCTAATTTTGACCATATCTCCTATACCTCTACAAAAAATAAAAAAGTAGAAAATTTAAGGGTGTCCGCATACATACATAGTAGACTCCATTTAAGATAGTACTCTTTGTATGGGCGCTCATACAGAGAGAGTTAAAGCGCCCCTAATGGAGAGAAGCGATCGATAGAGACCGCTAGGGGGCGCATTTAGAAAATGTATGGAAATTGTTCCTGTCGTCTAGGCTATCGTCCACCGTGACGATCGAGTGCAAACTAGTACTAGACCCTCAGATTTAGAGGACTAGCGTAATTAGCACCAACCTCAAATAAGGTAAAATGCGTACGGAACCCTCGGCGCGCGAGTCAGACTCGCACTTGCCCGAATTTTTTATATTAGACATATTATGCTAGATACAAGTAATGACGATGACAGCTTCTTAACTGCTAGTAGTAGTCTCAATGACAGTTTCACTAGTTTGCCCTCACTTGCAGAGATTCTTCAGTCTCAGTTCTCTGACGTCGCGGGGAACTATAATGTAGTCCATACAAATGCCCAAAGTATTCCAGCCCATTTCCCTGATATGCTGACAACCTTTGACTGTAAGAACATCCATGCTATTCTCGTTTCAGAGTCATGGCTCAAACCATGTCTGCCATCAACTTCATATTCTCTGCCGGGGTTCCACCTAATTAGAAATGATCGCGCGGTTGGTGGTGGTGGCGGTGTTGCTATATACCTACGTGCTCAAATTCCCTTCCGTATAGTAAGCACCTCATCGCAACCACCACCCGCGAATGCCGGCGAGCATCTCTTCTTAGAAGTGGAACTGAATCATTCTAAAGTTCTTCTAGGTGTCTATTACTCTCCTTCGTTACGTATACATTTTTTCCCTTCTTTCGAACAACTCCTAGAAACTTTAGTACCTTCTTACAGTCACGCAATTGTAATGAGTGATTTTAACACCTGCATAATAAAACAGGATAATCGTGCCACAACCCTCAAGCGTATTGTACATTCGAGCAATCTATCTATTCTTCCTCTCAATGCTACACACCATTTTCCAAACTCTGTACCTTCTCTCCTTGACCTAATTTTCGTTTCTTCCCCTACTTTTGTATCCAAACATGGTCAGTGCTCTGCAGATTCTTTCTCTTACCATGATCTAATCTATCTTTCATACACAATACGCCCACCAAAGGTAAAATCTAAAATTATTATGCAACGCAATTTCGGTGGGATGGATCGTTTGAAGCTCTGCGAAGATGCCCGTAATATTGATTGGTCTCCTTTGTACTCATCAGACTGTGTAGATAACAAAGTCCAAATTTTCACTGATAAGTTAACTCACCTGTACGACGAGCATGCACCAATCCGTGCAATTAAATTAAAGCATTTACCTGCACCTTGGCTGACTGACGAAATTGAAATTCTTATATCAAAGAAAGCGGCTGCCAAGGCAAAGTATAAATGTCGTCCAACCCCTGCGAATTTGGAAAAATACACAAGTACTAGAAATCTCTGCAATAAGGCGTGTAGGACAGCACAACGCCAACATATTCACAGGGCCTCAAGTCTGTTATTACAATAGTGCCAAAATGGTCAATCACTGACTTCATAATTGTTGATTTTGACAAGTTTGGTAGTCTACTGTTACAATGGTGCCATTATGATTTTCCGATGGTCAACCACTGACACTCCATTGAAAGACATGGCATAGATTGGTAGTCTCGTACATAATGACAAATCGATGACTGACGTATGCGGTAGTCTGGTAATATTTTGACAGTTCTTTTGATCAGTGACCTACCATCGTAACGCCATCGTGCAATCATTGCTTTTGTCTAGTGTTTGCTTGTGAAACATAGTGATAGACAATCAAAAAGTTTAATGTACTACAAAAAAGATATAATGTATTAACTGCGAACTAATATTCTCGAGCTAACTAACAAGCCAGTCGCTTATCGAGGATGACTACAAACCCTTTTACGGATATTCCCGAGGCGAAATTTGTAAAAACGTTTCATCTTAGAGAGGAAAGGATTCAGTAAGGGAGTTATTTCAAAAACTCATTCCCCTTAAGGCCAGACCGCGTCAAAACGATAGCGTATCGGCAGAAATAAAGGTGAGAAAACTGAAGTTAATATTGATTTATTATTCTATTCCTATAAAGAAGAAATTTATTAATTAATGTTATATTTTTATTGCTGATTCTGGTAGCACTCATTTTACGCATCAGGATCTTACCAGACCTTGATTGGACAGGGTGCCCTCCATGACATTTCGCCAATTACTGTGTCGCAGCCCACTTAAGAAGTTACAGAGGCATTATATAAAATATACCATCAATGTATTAAATGGAAAGGAATATCATAGTTCGCCTAGTTCAGTTTGTGGTTTTCCAAATTTGATGTTCAAGTGTCTACTTGAACATCAAATTATACATGTACATTCTGCCTTCCGAAATATACAAGAACATCAAAGCTAAATACTCATATTCCAAACATAAGAAACAGGAAATTAAATAATATTTCCAAACGTTGTAGCTGTGCTTTTAACCTAACTATGGCAGAGCTCAGATGAACTTAGTTCATCTGAGTGACGGAGCTAAAAAGAAAGAGTAATGTTTTTACACATTGGGAATGGAAGTGTTAGTAGTAGATTATGATATGACTATAGATAGTGACCAGCAGTGGTTTGGTACTTAAATAAATGATAATGTCATACCTATGTGATAGTTTGAAGTACTAGTACAATAAGATCTTCCTGATCTCTTTTTAATATTGTCATATCTAAATGACAGGAACAGTTATGTTAATGATGCTTTATATAATGTTCCTAATTTATCAATATATTCTACCTACATTTTATGGAGTCCTGTAAAGAATTTAGGTACCTACATAATTCAATTAAATAATGTCTGAATTATGATGAAAAGTGTTTTTAAATTAATTGCATAGTATAGAAGATCTTAGTATAAAAGAATATGATGTAATGAGTGGTGTGTTTATAAATATTTACTTATCTCTCTTACAGATACAAAGTTCAAGCAAACGGGCAACTTCTTTATGAGTTTTGTGACCGCTCATATCCATCTGTTTGAGACATACATATATGTGAGGATTCCGCAAAGCCAGTATGAAGAAAGTTGCTTTGCTAGTAGATGCAAAAGTGAAGATTTGTGATAGTTAGTATATGAGAATAGTGTTCAATTTTTGTGTCTATAATTGGAACCAATAATTCTTAATAAATTCATGTACAGAAATTACTTATCTTTAATAAAACAACATTGTTAATAATAACACATAATTATGAGTTTTATTTTCCTTCTTGATACAGTTTACAACACATGAAACACAAATAATATTTTAATTGTAATAGGAATGTATCTATGATCTAACTCAATCTTCAATATTTTATGTTTTGGTTATGCCAATTCTTCTTCGAATATAAACACCTTTAGTAGTTAACTCGCTATCTTTAATTATAGTATTTACTCCTGTCGATATAATCACTTTTCTTTGAGGTGTGAACTGCATAACCTTGCTGTATCATTTCCTTTGGAATTTGTTATCCATAGAGCATTTTCCATTGATATCTTCGTTTTGGCTCTAAGAGAAACATACGAGCTACTCGGTACTAAACAATTCAACGCAGTGCATTGAGATTATTGAGAAATATAACAAACTAAACTAGGACTTTGTTTACAAAAAGGTATGAGTTTTGAACTTTTGACAGTTCTTACTTCAAAACATGATTTGACTTTGACAGCTAAACAGAACAAATATTATTGAGTTGAATGGTTAAATTCATTGTTTTTTTGCTATTTACGAACTTTAATACAACTTTAGAGTGCTTATAACACTAGTAATGAATATTTAAATAATATATAAATGAAATCTGGCATGAAAAATAATCGAATTTCATGGTAGTTTTTCAAAAATCATTTCTTCTAATGGTTTTTTTTATCTATGGCAATACAACAATGCCATTCTGCCACCATTCAATTACGATTTCACTGATCGATCACTGAACTATCATAATGAATTACCAGACTACGAACTTTTGTCAAAATGACAATGGGATCGTGTTGGAATGACGAATGTGTTTAAAATAGCAGACTTGAGGCCCTGCTCTGTTGAAAACGGAGACCCAGTTAAAATCTGGAAATTTCTAAGAACACTGGGAGTTGGTAAGTCTCGCAATGACACAATCTCCAATGATATAAATATAGATTCGCTTAACGCACATTTCACTGCTTCACTCAACTTTGATGGAACAACAAAATCAAACACGTTACAAGATCTTTCACGTATGCCCAACTCCCAAATATTCACCTTTTGTTTTCGAGCAATTTGCCAGTTGTGATGTTAAAAAGAGCATCACTTCAATCTCATCCAATGCTGTTGGTAATGACTGCATCAGTCGAAACATGATCCTACCCATCCTAGATGAAATCCTCCCTGTCCTTTGTCATATCCTAAATTACTCAGTTACCAGCGGCGTCTTTCCATCAGCGTGGAAAGATGCAGAAATAGTTCCAATACCTAAAAAATCCAAACCCTGTTCCCTTACTGACTTCCGTCCTATATCTATACTTCCATTCCTTTCCAAAGTCCTTGAGCGTCTTGTGCATACGAAACTCTGTACTTTCCTTTCCAAGAATGCTTTCCTGAATCCTTTCCAATCCGGTTTTCGTCCTGGTCATAGTACTACCACAGCATTGGTTCATATCACTGATGAGATAAGGCTGGGCATGGATGGTGGAAAACTCACGCTGTTGTCCTTGCTTGATTTTAGCAACGCATTTAATACCGTGGATTTTCACATCCTACTTGCCATACTCCGCTCTATTAACATATCTCCAACGGTAATTGACTGGTTTCATAGTTACCTGTTTGGACGCCGACAGCGTATACGTGTTGATGAGTCGTACTCTTCGTGGTGTAATACAACTGTCGGGGTACCGCAGGGTGGCGTGCTATCTCCGTTACTTTTCGCAATTTTTATTAATTCTATCTCCAAACGGTTACTTTCGTCCTACCACCTTTATGCAGATGATTTGCAGATATATTCACAGGAACCAATAGAGTCAATTTCAATGGCGTTTTCTAATATTAACACAGATTTGGCGCATATCTGTACGTGGAGCAAAAATTATGGTCTGAAGGTAAATCCGTCAAAAACACAGGTCATTCTAATTGGCAGTTCCAGGATGATATCCAAGATCAATGGGTCACAACTGCCTCAGATTCAGTTCGACGGTAACATCTTACCGATCTTAGATAACGTCAAAAACCTTGGCATTTATCTGGATAAAACTTTTTCATGGGGAAGTCAATTACAGGAGACCAGCCGTAAACTGTTTGCTTCAGCTGGATCGTTACGTAGGCTGCGGAACTTTCTTCCCACCACCACCAAGATTGCGCTTGCACAATCCTTGCTTCTCCCAATACTCGATTATGCCGATGTCAGCTATCTTGATCTTAATGAGGACCAACTTGATAAACTTGAGCGTCTCCAAAACTTCTGTATTAGATTCATTTTTGGCTTACGCAAATATGATCATACATCTGAATTTCGATCCAGGCTCAAGTGGCTCCCAATTCGACTTCGCCGGAATACTCATATCCTTATGTTACTGTACAATGTGTTGTTCAATCCTAATACCCCCACGTATCTCAAAGAACGTTTTAAGTTCCTTCATGACACACATTTAAAGAAAGGTCGTCGGTGGATCTGAGACTGCAGATGCCAGCACATACCACAAACTACTACGATAAATTCTTTGCTGTTCAAGCTGTCCGTTTGTGGAATGCGCTGCCGGTCGAAATTAGGCAAGCTAAATCATTGAAAATATTTAAAAATGCACTAAAGAAGCACTATCTGTCATTGTAAACAAATTGTATCACTGTATATTGTGTTTATATTATTATATGTATGTATATGTATTATATGTAAATTGTACCTATATATACATATATATATATACATATATATATAAATGTATATTATGTATTTATTTATATGTTTAGCACCTATCATATCTATTGTAAGTATGCCTGCTTATGTATGTATATATATTATGTATGTATATAATAAAAACAATTTCTAGTAAGCAGATACTTTTGGTCGCTACACATCAAAGCTTTTTGTCATTTTCAGTCTGTCCATCCTAAGGTTGCCTGTAAGAGATCGCACTCAGCGATAAGGCCGCCCTTGTGCATTTGATATGTATCTACATTTAAGTTATTTACACCAAATTTGTACAAACATTTGCACAATAAAGCAATTATCTATCTATCTATCTTATTCAATTTACTTCCTTCCACTACGGTTTTCTTAATATGTCCACAACTCTTGTTTGATCAAGCCAATCGTCAGTGGGCTTACTAAGATCCGTAGAATCACTATCATTCTTCCTTTCAGATAAATCATTCATTCCTTTCTTTTGCGCTCTTGTCATCACATCCACAGCTTGCTCATGCATTGTTTTTAAGTCATCACATGTAATATTCTTGATAAGAAATCTGCTACAGTATTATCTTTTCCTTTTACATAAACAACTTTGAAATCATATTCTTCTAAGATGAGTCTAAATTTTAGAAGTCTAGTCGAAGGATCTTTCATCCCAAAAAGGTATATTAGAGGTTTGTGGTCCGTCATTATAGTAAAAGATCTACCATATACATACGGTCTAAAATATTTAACGGCCCAAACAATTGCTAGAAGTTCTTTTTGGATTGTCGGGTAATTTCTAATGGTGTGTTTTCCACTAAATATTTAGTGGCTTACTAGCATAAGCTACGGGTCTAAGGTCTTTATTGCACAGTACAGCACCGATTGCATTGCCTGATGCGTCTGTTTGTATAATGAATTCATTTTTTTCTGAGAAATCTGGATATTGCAGTATAGGAGGTGAAATTAATTTATTTTTCAAAGTTGTAAATGCCTTTTCCCACTCTTCTGTCCATAGAAACGGTTCGTTTTTCCTACACAACCTATTCAATGGTAATGTTATCTCTGCAAATGATTTAACAAACTTACGATAATAATTACAAAATGCAACGAAGCGTTTAACTTCGTCAGCGTTTTTGGGTGTCTCATCATTTTGCAATATTTTAGTTTTTTCAGGATCGGGGAAGACTCCTTTTTCTGAAACTATATGGCCGAGATACAAAATCTCTTTCTTTAAAAATTCACATTTCTGGGGGTTCAATTTTAAATTAACTTTTCGTAACCTTTCCATAACGCTTATTAAGTTTTGGTTGTGACTATCCAAATTTCGGCCATAGACAATAAGATCATCACAATAAATAAAGCATTTCTCAAACGCTAAGCCTGACATTGCAACTGACATCATACGACTGAAAAAGCTTGGGCTAATTTTAAGTCCCATTGGTAGTCCTTTCATTTGGAATTGACCTGTACTAGTATTAAAAACAGTAAGTTTTCGGCTATCTTTGTCTAATGACACTTGATAGTAGCTTTGGTGAAGGTCAAGGTGACTGAAATAAATTGCACCGGATAACGAGTCTAAAATCTCTGTGATATTTGGCAAGGGAAACTTATCGTCACAAACTATTTCATTTAATTTCCTGTAGTCTACCACTAACCGCCATTTCTTTTCTTGACCTTCTAAAGTCTTTTTAGGGACTAATAAAATAGGACTTGACCACTCACTGTTACACTCTTCTATGATGTCATTGTCTATCATCTTATTTATTTCTTGAGCTATATCGGGTTTTAATGCTTGTGGGAGTCTGTACGGCTTTACATAAACTGGGGTAGAATTTGGTTTTATAGCAATGGATTGTTCTAATATATTAGTTGTAGTTAATTTATCTCCGCTGATATGAAATACATCCGAATATTTTGAGCAAATTGACTGAATGGATTGTTGTTCTTCTAAATTGAGGTGACTCAAATTAATTTCAGATACTAATTTGTTAACTCTGCTAATATTTATATCGCTTTTACTAAAATTTTAGAGAGAGGTTGTAATTCAAGGTCAAACGGTGACAAGTTGATCACCTTCTCAGAAACATTCAATATCTTCACTGGTATTCTATTATTCTTAACTTTTACTATCGCACTTGCTAAAGATACATGCTCCTCTAGTTCTCTTCCACATACAATCATATCTTCGTTTGTGCTTTTTTCTAAGTAGATATAATGTATTGACTCTGACCTCGCTGGCAACATCAAAGCATCCTTTCCTATAGACGTATTGTTAATACATTGTAATTTATATTCGCGATTTTCACAAAATAGCGTGATACTATTCGTACTTAAATTTATATTTGCATAATACCTATTGAGAAAATCTAAACCTAAAATACCATCTGCTCTCAAGGGCAAATTTTCAAAAACTAAAAATTTGTGAGGAAATGACACTTCATTTTTAATCTCTAACCTTAATTTGACAGAACCTATCGAACGTTTTTGTCCGCCAATGCCATTAATTAAAGTGTCATCTTGTATTGGAGAATTCCTCGGTAGCACATCTCTCTTCACTATTGATAACGAAGCACCAGTGTCTATAAGCCAATAGTACTTAATGTTGTTAATATATAAAGAAATAAACTTAGCATTACTGTTACATGACATTAAGCAGTGTTTAAACTCGAAAAAACTGAGATGCAGATGCATCACCACTTTCCGCCTTTGATTTTTTTTCGGCACTGCTAGACTGTTCTTGTGTTACGTATATATTACGCGCTCCCCTGCGAGTGTTATTGTTTGCAAAGGAAGCTCTATTACCCCTACCACGTCGGGTTCCATACGATACGACAGGTACATGGTATCTATTTGTGCTATAGTAATTGTTATATTGACCACGGCCTAAACCGCGTGCAAGTTGACCACCACGATACTACTGATTACCATATTGACCATGGTGAATATTATTGCCTCTAGGATATTGGGCACCATACCCGCGCTTTGAGTAATTAAAAGGAGACCGACTTTGCTTTGATGCATACATCGTACCCCCAGTGGAAAAAAGGCATAAGACGAAAATGGTGATTTTTCAGTATGGCGAAAAAATTGAATTTATGGGCATATTTACTTTATTTTCAAACGAAGAAGAATTATTCTTGTATCAAAAAAAGGAGAAAAAAAAGTTGCACTGCGTGTTGTATTTAAGTTAGTACTAATGTTTATAGTTTATTAGGAATTGTAAAAAAAATATATTATGCTATTTTTCAAAATGTAATGAAATACAGGATTCTGAGTATCAAAATGTATGCCAGACTTTGCCAGAAAAGAAAAAATATTTCAAAAAGTATGTTGTATTAAAGCAGTAATGAACTTGTAAATACAAACATTTATGCTAGTATAAGTAAGATTACTACATTATTTCCTTTATTACAATTATGTTTGAAATGTATTAGCAATACTTACCCCATTTTTCAATTTAGGGGCTTGCTAAGGTAACTTAAATAAACAAAGATAATTACTTATTCCATTATTATGTTAAAGAAAAGTTAGCTGCATATTAACACATATTACTTAGAGTTAATATTTATGACTAAAGGGAAAAAAAGGAAATGCATTTTTTGTGTTCATTATTTTTTTATTTCAGGCAAATTATAATTATAGTTTTGGCTACAATTAAAGTTCGTACTATCAACAATAAAATTTGACAGTAATAATTCAGCAATGTGGAGTTTCGGTGAAGATTACTACCACTAATGACTTTTTTTTAAATGATTAACTAATCAGTAGATCATTTGTTAAGATTTGTAACAATTAACGAAATAACTTCTTTCTTGGCTCCGTACAACAAAATATTATGTTCTCTCAATAAAAATCTAAGATAACAAGCAAAAATTATTAACAAATCAAGGTACTTTACACATTGCCAGTACCTTTTGTTTTAAAATAATCAACAAATAAAAATACAAAAAAAAACCTTCTTTAAGCAATAAATCAAAAAATTCTTGTTCCCTTCTACGTTATCTTCGTTCTACGAATTCCTTCATTACCAAACATTCTAGGCTATAGAATGTTTGGTAATGAAGGGATATAAATGTAACAAAATATTATTATTTTCTCAATACAAATCTATGGACATGCATAATTTGTTAACAAAATAAGACCTTTGATACTTTCACAGTACCTTTTGTTTTAAAATTATTAATAATCAATATGTTTATACGTATGAATATAAAAATTCAACAAAATTCAAATTAAAATAATAATGAGATCAAAAATACGGGAACTAGTAAAGTTATTCTTCTTCAGATGAATCAAATACCTCCAAATTTGGAGATTCAGTCGCTGGTAACAAATTTCTATAGAATGTTTGGTAATGTAGAGGTATAGCATTTGTATTACACAGGCTAATTAAGTCTTTGAACAACGCGTCAGAAATAGGTAACAATTGAGCATATGCAAGTGGAAGTTCATTAACATCTACAGCATTGGCATTATTTGATTTGCGTGTGCGCGTCGTCGTCGTACGATTTGTAGTGTCTAGTACCAAATATTCACTTTCGAAATCATATTTAAATAATAATTTATTTGGTGCATCGGGACTTGTTTTGATTTCTTTAATTTTTGAGAAAAATACTTTATGCCCGTTTGTGTCTTGTGACCAATTCTTGCTTGTCGTGACTTGACTTTTTAGGTTGTAAAAGTCATTTTGATTCATTTCTTTAATTACAAACTTATTTTGTACTTTTGAATTCATGATTACTTCGTACAGTTGGTCAGGCGAGTACAATGTCTTATTTTTCATATTTTTCTCGATGCAGGCATGCATTGAGTCGCCTTCGTTCTGAGTGTGGCCAGTTTGTAAAAACCTGTGTGTAACTTCTACGTTCAATACACGTGATACATAAATATACATCGCGAATATGAACCGATTTCTGTTCTGGCCCGAACAATTATCTGAATACAGTGAAATTGACTTTATACCCCTGTTAACTTCAGATTTAATGAAGTGTAATAAGCAACTAGCGATTTCATTCGCACCCCTTTTTGCAATTTGTGCATGCCATAGATAACAAAACCCTTGACGGGATATTAAATTGTACACAGTGAAATTGTATGCGGGGTATTTCCTTTTATAATGGAAAATATTCACATTAGATTGCGGTAAACTAAGAACCTTTTCCAAGTCAAAAACAGCTACAGTTTTCACATTAGGATCTGCTGATTCTTTTTCACTATCCTTCATATTTCGTATGATGTTTTTATTTTTTATATGACTGTCATAATCCTCTTTCAGTTGTAATTTACCTTCTTCAGTTGAATTGTCGTATTTGCTACATAAATTGCACAAATCCTTCTTCGGCCGGAAAAAAGAAAGGTTAAAATGTGTATTAAATATTTGATTATATTGATATTCGCTTGCCACTTTAGTATTACGAAAGTTTTCATTTTCTGATATCCAATCTTTGTACAAACGATGCATTTTTGAGATATTTAAGTCTTGTGACAAATATTGACGGCTGGAATTTTGTTAAGATAGTGAGATTCGATACAAGGAAAGGACTGAATATGTTGAATTGCACTCTGTTCTGTTTCGCTGGCTGTTCTATGAGGTCTATTGGTATGTTTTCCTCGAAGGTCTGTTATTTGGTCCCCATTAGCATATTTATCAATGGCAGTGTAAACTGTTCTTTCTTTAATACCTAGCGTATTAAGAAACATAGTTTTGCACACTTTCAAATTAGTCACAAGGCATACATCGTTTTTTGACGGCAAATAATAAACCAGTGTACGATTTCGTTCACGCTTACGCTGAATTTTCATAACTTTAGGTTCTATAATCTCAGTGTTTTTCAAAATGAATTGCCATTGAGTTTCATGGTTACCACAAGCCCAAAATTGCTTAAATATTACCAACCTCCTGTCGCTGGGTATTTTTTCAAAGCATTTAAGCTTACACTTGCAAGGCTCTTGCATCTGTTTTTGAGGCTGTTGACCTGTATTTAATTTGATTTTTTTTTGTGTTTGAGACCATTTTTCGGGATTACGCTTTCTTTTTCTAGGATTTGTATTAGCTTCAGTTACTAACACTGGACGAGAATTCGTTGCTTCAGGTTCTGTGGTGGAATTATATCCAGCTGGTAGAGTTTCAACGTGGCAGGCTATGATTGGAGGGTCTGAGTGAGGAACTATAGCTGTGGCAATTGAAGAGACCGGTGGAGTTCTATCAGGGCTTGTAGATATAGGTTCTGTTTCAGGTTCTGTGAGAGTATTATGTCCAACTGGAAGAGTTTCGTCGTTATAACATGTTATGGATGTAGGTTCTGCTTCAGGTAGTATAGCCGGGGTATTTTCAAGAGTCTGTGGAGTTTTTGCAAGACTTGTAGATGTAAGTTCTTTTTCAGGTTCTGCGGCAGTATTATGTTCAACTAACGGAAATTCGTCGCGACATGCTATGGATGCAGGCTCTGCTTCACGAAGCATGACCGTAGTACTTTCAAGAGTCAGCAGAGTTCTTGTAGGGCTAGTAAATGTAGGTTCTGTTTCAGGTTCTGCGGCAGTTATGCTCTTTTCAGGAAGTGGTGCATTATACCAGAACGTGGATACGGGTTCAAGATCGGCATCATTCGGCAAAGGATTAACTCCTTCTATGTAATTTCCTGATGATACCGCTAAATTTTCATAACTGTCTTTGTTACCCATAGAAATTGTTTTTTGAGGATTAGATATAAAAACGACAGTAGGTGACGCTATAAAAATTAAATTATTATGAGTGGTGGAAATTGGAGAAGAGAAAAGTGTAGAATTACCTAAGCAATCTCTCAAACTAAAATCGAAGTCATTCAATATTGAAGATGGTAAAGTATTGCCTAAGTCTGCTATCGGACTAGGACTCGAACTTGGTAAATATTCAGATACCGGTGGTGAAAATGGCTCTTCATTCGAAGACTCACTAATTCTGTAATTTACTGTAGATTGTCGTCTGCTACTTCGACTTGTTGACGGCGCGGTGTACATAATATCACCACGACTGACTTCATAATTTCCAGATGTTTGTTCTGCTTCTGTGTCGTCGTCTGTAAATAAATTATTTTATTATAAAATGTAATATAAATAATATCATATTAAGTTGTTACTAAAGACGTCTTGCTCACAAAATAAGGTAAGTTAAGGTAAGACATTATTCTTTGTCTGACATCCTCGATGCCACAATTATTAGTGTCTATAGGACGAAAGGCTCCGGGTTCGATTCCCGGTCGGACAAACAAACAAACTTTACTAAACTGACTTGGGTCTGAGTGTACGTACCCCTTGCCAAATCCTTTACAGAATCCTTAGTTTAAGACCAGGTAATTAAAGTGATATGGCTGAGATTTTTAGATGTAAGTATATAAATATAACGCCTCGTTAGTTTAGTGGTATAAGTCCTGGGTTCAATTCCCGGGTTGAACAAACTTTGTGTCGGTTTTTTCGGACACAGATCGATTACTTTTATATAAATATACTAGCTTCCGCCCGCGGCTCCGCCCGCGTGGTACCTACTTACGGGGATAAAAAGTAGCTTATGTTACTCGTGGATAACGTAGCTTTCGAATGGTGAAAGAACTTTTAAAATCGGTCCTGTAGTTTCGGAGCCTATTTATTACAAACAAACAAACAAAAACATATTACCTCTCTATAATATTAGTATAGATTAAACAATAATACCTAGTTAACGATTTTGAAAGTATCATGTACCTAATATAAATATTTACAAATACACATTTTGTTATAACATCTATGGTATGTCTTTACAAATTAGAAATAAAATTACACGTTAGTAACAGAAATTAATTTTATAATAATAGACAGCGAATCATTCATATAGGTTCCCCTAGTTTGAGACCAGACGATTGCTGTAATTGTCTAGCGCACTTACATACTACTTGAACCACTAGCTGGCGGTAAGATAAAACATCGTGAGGAAACTGCACCTTCATTCATTCAGAATGTGTAACCACGATATTGTTTTGGTTCCGGTTACAAAGGTCGGACGACAGTCGCTCAATGTTATTGATTATACAGTAAACACGTCATTGTGGAATAATTTATTTTTAGCTTTAATAAGAATTAAATCTAAATGTACTTACCTATTAACTTCAAAATTCTTCTCGCCCTACTGTGCTGTGTCCGGTTATACATTTTCAGGTCACTTTACTTTAAAATAAGAAGAAAAACCACTCAATTGTTGTTGTTTTGTTTTCGCAAATGCGTAAACGCAGCTATTACCTTGACCTAGAAACGGGCACTGACTGTCAAGCGCGTGGATACGCACCGCCCCCTCCCCCCTGCATTGACGTATTCACGCTTATGTTCCCGCTGTCTACTCCCGCGCCGCTGTATCAAATCTTACGTCCCGGTGCAATGAAAATATTCTAGTGGAAGAAAGAAGTAATAATTCTTATGTTACAGCCGTGCTGCAGTTTGTAGTCTTATGTTTCGACGTAAAGGAAAGTTTTTAGTGGAAAAAAGCAGTAATTGTTATTATTGTAATTTATTTTAAGTTCATAAGAAGTAAACAGTCATACTGCTGTTTTTATTTTTTAAGTTTATCTTTTTGGTTAAGTAAGCGCATTTAAGATAATTTCCTTACCTAGTTAATATAACGAATAAAAAGATAATCGTGTATACAAGACTAGCGATGTAAAAAAAGCAAACGCATTTAAATCATAATATTTGTTACTATTTATTTTCTACATTAAATTTTAGGTATAAACATATTATTAATTAATATGTCATATTTTTTAATTTATTATTTGCGTTATATCACATAATCTACTAATCCTTAAGAAAAAAAGTGATGGAATATAAATTCTCAAAACTATTTTCTTGAATTAATTCGTCAAATTAAACAAGAAAAATATGAAAAAAAAATTGCGTATGTATCTTTAAACGTACTTTTCAAATATGATAAAATCGATGATTCAATGTAAATTCACTTATGCCTATTTTCCACTGAGGGTACGACATGAGGTTACCTTCGGATGATGATGATGCTGGCTGCCCTGACCCCACTTCTTCATCTTTGGCTGCTTGGATGGCGTCCTTTAAACTCGTGTAGTTTCGGGCTGCGATGATGGTGGAGAGCTTAGGATTACGCAGGCCATCTGAAAACCGTTTAATTGCAACTTTTTCATTCATGAGCTTCAAGAAAGAGTACGCGTTAGTGTCGACACCCGCCTGTGAAATGGTCATTTCAGTAAACAAATTTTCAATTTTAGCACCAAAATCTTCAATGGGCATCGAACCCTGTCTTATATTTTGCAACTTAGTTTGCAACGCAATAAAAGATTTTTTAGGTATTAGACTGTTCCGTAAATCACTGATCAATTCCTCTATGGTCTTGTGGTTGCGAGAAATACGCAGCTTTGCGTTTTCACTTAGCCTAATTTTAATAACAAAATTTAATAATGCCTTACCTTTATCGCCGATCATGTCGGCGTACATCTCGACAGAGTCAATCATTCGCCTGGTCGTTGACTCGGCACCGTCCATCACTGGAATTAAGCTACATGCAACCTTGATGTCAAAACTCATTTTGTCAGGTTTTGATACCGCACATAAACTACAAATTTCTTTGTAAGTCACACTAATTTTGTTATAGGTTTCTACTGCTGAAGAAACTAACGCTTTATTCTTACTCTGTTCTAAACCCTAAAATATTTCCGTACACTTATCAAAAATCGAGCTAGCTTCGGATAACTTTGTCGCAGTGCTTTTACATGAATACCTACTTTGACCCTTCTTGATAAAATATCTCCTAATTTCAACTAACTCAACACAATATTCTATTAACTTATCTATCATGCCTATTCAAAAGAATATATTTGTTTGCTTATACATGTTAACTGCCCTTATTTCAATTCATAAGTTCTATAATATTTCATACTAAATCTATTTTTATCTATGCGAGTAATAACTAACTTACATTATAATTGCGCAGAGACACAAGCCAAGCGGCGGAATTTGCTGCGTTAACATTCTTACGCGCTTGGTGTCACACTCGCTGAGTGTTCTGCACGATTCTAGAAACTTTTAATTATTGCGTTATAAAATGTTATGACCTAATTCATACTATACTAACTAAATGGATTTACGGAATTAAAATTAAAATAATATCGTTAAA
This sequence comes from Euclidia mi, assembly GCA_944739405.2. NCBI lineage: Eukaryota > Metazoa > Arthropoda > Insecta > Lepidoptera > Erebidae > Euclidia > Euclidia mi. The sequence goes on from OX123182.2 coordinate 1,202,535, forward strand.
TTATGTCACTATACGTACTCTAACATAGTCTCTGTAACTCACACGAACTATACGTAAGTCCGCCACGATGTACCTTGGATGTGCTGTTCTGCCACTCACGTACCACTGGATCGGTAGACAAGTTCTCCATACAATTCCTTAGTTGGACTCCTCCTGGGTTCTTCCTCTCGGTTTGCCTCGGATAGACGCCCTTATACGGTCCATTCTGCTCATCTCAATTTCCTGCTGCATCCATTGACTATGGCACCTTCTATAGCTTTTGACTGCGAAGTATATGAGGAATACTGCGACGATGGCAAGAATTATGAATACGACAATGTTCATGCGGTCCCCGTGGCTACCAATGTCCTTCATTTGCGATTCGAGGTTGCCGCCAGCGTTTTGGCTTATAAAAACTTCTTCCTTCTGTATATCGGACCTACACATTTTGATACGCGATGACTATATACGACTGCTAAAACTATCCCCTTGGCAGGTCCCTTCAGGCAGGGTCGCCATGAAATGTTGGGGTTAGTGGGACGATTCAATGATACAAGTATATCGTTTGAAGTCTATATATTGAGTGCATAAAATATACATTATTAACGTAAACTGCAAGTAAGCACTTATATCTAGGGGCATTGTTAAGCATAGTACACACTATAATAATATAAGACATATTCTACACACTTCAAAGGCGTCAGTACCTTCTAACATAAACTGACACTAGCCTAAACCATGGAATATCGCTATCCCTTCGGGTTCCGGAGGTCAGACAGGCAGTCGCTCCGTGGAAAAGCTAATATTCAGCCAAATCCGGTTAGACTAGTAAGCGGACCCCAGATTGAAACTGGGATAACGCTAGGAGGATGAATTAAGTAATGAACGGATGGGCTTACATCATACGCCATGAAAATGAAGATTCAGCTGTGAAAAAGTTTAAAGCTTATATGGAGAAACAATAGCTATAGGAAGAATGAATGCGTTTGGGGAAAACACAGGACCACAAATGCCTTAGAGTCATGGCATCATAAGTTAAACTGTGCTGTAGAAAAAAGGGCCCAACATATTGCATTTGTTACACTCTTTGTATGAAGACGCAGCTTTTTAACGGTTTGAAATCGTAAAAGACATACTAAGACACCTGCGACGAAAAGAATAGAAAAATATGGGATTAAAGACGAATTTATACTAGATGCTCAAATTGAGTTAGTACTTGGTTAATTGTCAGTTGGTCATTACCTTAAGAAGTTGAGAAGTTAGTTACTACTACTACTTATTTTATACTTAAGCAACATAAATCATAACTTTGAATATCTAATATAAGTAACAAGTTGTGCCTCTGATGAGATTTACTTTTATAGTACAACAAATTATTATGTAGATTATTGTGATTATCTGTGATAAAGTACTTAAGTATTAACAACGCTTTAATTTTATTGTAAAATAGTTGATTATCTGTGATACAAAATATTTCATTTTTACTCTGTTTTTAGTTTTATTTTTAAATTTTAGGGTTATTCTGTAATATATAAATGTTTTACTATGGTTGTAGTTCAGTTATTTAATTATTGTTTTAATGATTATCTGTGATACATAATGGTAAAGAGTTTTATTAGTCATTTTCTCAATTATTTAGTTCACTCGAAGTGTAAAATGTTTAATTGCTCATATTTAGGAGAAAAACCACTTTTTATTTTGTTGTAAATTGTGTGCAAAAATAATACCTGGGAAACAGACTTCTGTTTAAGTTGACACATTTCTAAGCCGCTTTTAAAAGTGCATGCATGCTATGCTCGAAATACTTCCTTATCCAAGGGGCATAGAACATCTATAGAACACATTGGCATTTGGCACGGCAAATTCATTGATTTTAATATCTAATTAGAAAAATTGTAAAGCGACTTTGAGCTCCAATATCTCCTGAATCAGTATCTGGGATGCTGGGGTATTCAAAATAAACAAGTAACGCAAATTTTCGACGATACCATACAAAATCTATCCGACCAAGGAATAAATTTCGTAAATCCATTAACAAAAGGACACTGGGCAAATAGCATGGGAGAAAACCCCACGGCGGACAGAAATGAAATTGGGAGTATATATCGATAAATGTCTCTAGTTTATCATGGTAAGGGTCGTTTTCTTGTGAGTGGAGGGAATTTAAAAAAAAAGTAAAAATCTAATTCATATTTTTTACATTATTTGTTGAATCTGGTGATGTGTCCGGTAACGGCAATAGGCTCGCCCCCTGTTCCGTGGGACCTAAAAATTCATGGCAAAATGTGGGTGTAATGTTACACCTCTGCCTTCTGGGATTCAGGCGTGAGACTATAAAAAATAAAAATATCTATTCGGCGTTATTAATGTCTATGGTGATTTCATTTAAAAATATTGCAGGAGTGTCGATTTCTTGTTGGTGCCTAGCTCAGGATAAAAAATAAACCCACAACTGCCTACGGTACGGCGGTCATTTATACACGAGCAGTAATAATTAATGATGTTCGAATCTGCTATTTATCAATCGCATGCTATGAACTATATGCAAAATTTTTTTAGCGTGCTATTAAAAATGCTATAATATAGCATGCTATCGTGCGAAGCGTCAACACCCTTCGTGTGACCGCTAGTTTTAGCACATGTACGATTTAGCGCGCTGTCGCGCTATCCATATTTAAACGTAGGTTAATATAGCGTCGACAAACATGCTATTTGCCTAACGAGTCTGAAGACTTAACGGGAGGGGCAGATAACATGGTGAACTGTAATGTTACACATTAATAAACAATACATATACATATTTGTACATTTCTCCTAAGTATAAAATGTAATCATTATGCACAACAAACTAATAATAACCAACTAATTAATAATAAATAAGTCAATTAATTTTCCTTCATACTTTTCAGGCTTAGGACTGTATATAATTATATTGAGTTATTTAAATCATTTTAACACACATGTTACATAGATCATTCATAGATACACAGTATTACGTCCCCTATCACAGTTTTTAAAATCGCGTACTTATATGCCTACTTAAATCGCACGAGCCGTCGAACAGCTAAAATTCGCACGCTAAGCAAGTTCACGTCTGGCTGCTCGCGTTAGCACGTGAAGACTGATCGCAATTATCGCAAATATCGCAATTCGCAACGCTGCGAACGTGCGAAGTGCGATGCGCCGTTGCGTAGGCGCGATGTTTGATTCTAAATGCTATATGCTATTTTAGCACGAACGAGAGCCGAATGAACTTGCTATTAGATGCGAAATAAAATTAGCGTGCTGTGCTATTGTGCTATATGCTATATTAACCACCATTAGTAATAATCCTCAACACTTGGTCTTCCCTATCTCGCTGGATTTATTAAAATATATGTGTAGTAGGTATTGTTGATTCTTCATATGTTACGAGTTATGTAACTGTGGGAAATCTCTAAAATCTGGATTGTTTCCATCTAATGGCACGAATGAAACTCTCTGTCTATTCATATTGTTCTCAATTACGTATTGGGCCAGTTCATTCTCACTATTGATATTTTCATTTATAATGTTAATAAACTGAGCAACGTATGCTTTATCTTGATACGGACGTCTGGTAGCGTTGATAATTGCCGCTGCGATTTTGAAGTCTGTCATCATATTATTTTGGCGAAGCTACATTGAAATATGTATACTATTTTAAAACGGACATTTATGGCCTCGACTACCCAACGGCACATTGTTATCAACCGTGACTTATTGGCTTCTTGCGTGGTTAATTGCTCTCCTCTTGCTCTGGATGGTGCCATATGTGGAACATAACCACATTCTTTAATTAAAGAAATTGAACCTCGAAATCCACGATCTGGTATAAAAATGTCATTAGTTATCAAAAATCAATGCCAAGGGCAGTCTTCACTTTGTAACAGATGACGCAGTATTGAGGCATCTGACGTAATCGCTGGACACACAACGTCTACTATGTAACCATAGGTGCAAACGACCAAGAAAGGCTTTAGCAAGTTTCGGAATTTGTGAAGACTGGCTCTGATGTGTGAAAGAGAGGAAGCGAACGTATACCTGCCGATTTGATCACACGGCAGGCACTTGCATGCAGTCAACGGAATCCATTTTATAGCTATTTTTAAGAGAACGATAATTTATATTACTTAAATAGAGTATTAGATTTTTCCTTTTGCATAAATATATATTTCTAGTTCCAACTTCGTCCTCCCATGGATTCCAAAAAAAATTACCATATGTAATGGTAAGTGAATTTTTGCTCTTTCATTTTATACAAAGTTCGTCAATGTCCGTGACCGGGTCGGAATACGCCCGATGTCCTTTAAAAATATCAAGAACAAACTGTACAGACAAAGAAATTCATCTCTGGGTGCTAAAAAACTGAAAACTTCGAAGTACCGAAAAAGTTTGAAAATTTCTTGTTTGCCGAATTCAAACAAAAATAAGCGCATCCTTATATTTGCTATCAAAGAAATGTTTTTTTTTTGCATTTAAAAAAATGTACACGATTTCTTATCGACGGCACATTCAAAATTTGCCCGAAGCTTTTTATTTTAAGTGACATCCTACCTCAGCAGATTTGTTAGCACCCGCCGGCGGACTCCATAGTTTGCTGAACTGGAACCATGCTATATGTTGTTGGCAGTGAGACACTGGGAATGGAATGGGCGTTCCCAGTGCTGAAGAACGCACGGGTGCGTTGTCAGTTTTTGTCATAGTTTATGGTTTATTAGGAATGAAATACAGTTATCTTAATATATAAAATCCTTGCGTTACTGACTGACTGACAGACACGCTACAGCCGAAACTATTGGGCGCAGGAATCTGAAATTTGGCATGTATGTTCCTTGGGGACCGTAGGGGTGCACTAAGAAGGGATTTTCCAAAATTCCCACGGGATCGTCCAAAACGGGTAAATTTAAAAAAAATGCATGCGTAGCTGCTGGCGTCCTCTAGTTTGTTATATAAATCAAATAAATAATAAAAAATAGCACTTTTATTACAAAATAAACTACAAAGAAATAAACATTTTGAAATGGCATTAGGTACACTTTGGCATTGAAATAAATCAAATAAATATAATAAAAACTTGCATTATTCTTAGGAAATAAACAATAAAATAAACATTTTGAAAAAGGAATACAATTTGCATTTCAGTTTACGTTAGTTACAAACAGTTCACGTTACAGTTATACATAGTATAGTCCCAGTGTGGAATAAGAGGCCGAGAAAAATTCTCATCTCAGGGACGTTCACATCTTTCCAAGAGGTAATTCTCGAATAAGCTCTACCTCTATTTGGTTCTTCCTCGTTTCGTGGCCGTTTAAAGAAAAGAAAAGAAAACGTTTATTTTGTCCTCACATATAGGTACACTAAATTCTCATACAAAGAGAGAGGAAAAAAAAGTAACAAAAACAATATAGGAACATCATTAGTGAGGCCAAAACTGGATCCTGCCTCAGCGAATGCTGCGACAAACTTTGCCGCAGCGCTGGTATTCTGGCAAGTCCAGGAAGTGGCGTCACGGATTCACAATAACAAAAATAAAAGCATACAAAATAAAACCTATAAACATCAAACACAAAAAAATATATATATATATATAAACATTTTTAACCATTTAACCTTATATTCAAACTTATATCTAATTATTAAGTTATTATTATAACAACAATTCTCTCCAGTTTCTGGACGAAGCATTCTGCATTAACACTGACCATAGAGGTTTATGACACTGACACTTGACACTTAATCTTTATGGCATTGCGCATCAAAAATGGCGTAATTGTTATACATAATAAATAATAATCTTGTGTGATGGCAATTGATGTCCCTGGACCAAGGTAGCTTCGTCAACAGATAATCTGGGTGCCCAGACCGCACAATGTCAAATAGTAATGAAGCTAGGTGAAAACGCCTGCGTCCAGACATTTTCAATAGGTTGCCATCATTCAAATAAGTAGTGACATGGGTATGGGGTGGAATACTGTAACAAAACCGTGCACATGCATTCTGTACCCGCTGAACTAGCCTCTGAGTTCTGCCTATTATGCATGTACCATACACACTATCGGCATAGTTTAGTTTAGATAGGATCAGAGACTTAATAATCTTTGAGCCTGGGCATTTGTCTCACTACACATCAGCGGGTACAAATCGTCATTGAAAAAATAATTAAAATAATCAATAGGCTCGACTCCCATTACTTCGCCATAAAATTCATTAGATTTTCTGAAATCAAATCTAGTTAGTTCTCCCATAGTTGTCCATACCGAAGTTGAGCCTGCTGTAGAGGGCTGATATGCCTGGACTTGACTTTGATTGTCTAGTGGTACAGTTGCCTGTTATAGTGGTGATTCGAAGGTCTCCCGTCTATCCTATTTACTTGGGCCGAATGGCAACAAAAACTGTTACACACGTTCCCATCAGAAGAAAACTATGGACAGATGCTTAGCAACATGTTGACCAGACGAGCTAGATTTTCAGATTATTTAGAAGAATATCATTATGATAAACTGGCATTGATCAATAGATGCAACATATCAGGTAGGCGAGCAGTAGAATGCATTCTGCATGGCATCGACGACATATCTGTCAGGTTGGGTGCTGAGGCGGATCAATTTGACGATCCTGACAAACTCCTTTCGTATTTACGTAATGCCCGAAATACGAAGGCATTGAATGAACGTAGATTAGTGAAGATTACCCACAAAAGGGTCAGTGCAGCTCTAATGCTAGACTCATACGTTGTTCAAACTGTAGAAAGGACGGACATGTTATGTGGCAGTGCACTCAACATTTTAAAAAATGTAGTCGATGCAATAAGGTAGGTCACGAATTAATGCAGTGCTTTGCTAAGGTAACCCCACCTGAAGAGAAAAATGTTATGCGAGTACAGAACAAAATATATTTGTTTTGCAAAGATGCAGGATAACTTGAGAGTGTAACTGTTGTAGATGTATACACAACTCCACCATTTAAGGGTGATATTCTAGTCGAAGGTGTTATACGTTTTCAAGGTCGTGTTGGATATTTTGTAGCTTCCGGATTATTTCAGATAGGAGAAAGTGGAACGGTACAGATTGTTATCTATTTCCATAGCTGACTTAAATTTAGATAATGAACTTTCAACAGAACACAAAATTCAATTGCTCAATCTACTTAACACGTTCATCGCCGACTATTATTTTACAAAATCATAAAAAAATGTCATTGGTTTTTATGATTATTTATAGGTTTATTTGTTCATATATAAAAGTTTTACAGAGATATTTGTTTGTTTTGGCTTTATTTTAGGGTTTTTTTAAGTGCCGGTCATTAGGACCCGGCGCGGCCTAAACGGAATAATTATTACATTCAGGCCGTGCCGGTCACAATGCCGGTCAGCGTACTTACGTACGCGTAATTTTCGATCGATGAGACATAGATAAACGTTATAGACACGTCTATTACGCACGGGTACCGCGCGCCTAATGGATGCCAGCGCGGGAGTACACCGTGCGTGCGGTTGTTGTTCCCGCCTCCCTTCACCCCTTTCACCTCTCCCTACGACTCAAGCCAATCACGGATTGTTTTCGTTAGTTCGCACTTGTTTTGGTCATCAAATGCACACTAAGATTTCGTTTAGCAGAAAAAATAGTTTTATTGTTAAAATGGACACTTTTTTTGACTTTGAGTTTACACAAGAACAATTACATGTAATTGACAGTTTAGAGAGGTCACATTGTAGTACTGATCATGTCATAAGTGAGGGTGATGAAGTGATAAATATTCCACGTACCAGAAAACGTCGAGTTATTTTGTCGGACAGTGAAGAAGATGACCGTGATTTATCTCCAGCTTTATCGGGCCATACACCTGAATGTGAGTAGTACCAGCCACGTGGTAAGCAGCCTCGTTTAATTCCTTTTACCGAAATACCGGGACTAAAACCATACTCACTTCGAAATCAACTAGCCAATGCTACACCTGTTGATTTCTATTCCCTATTAGTCACTGACCAGTTATTTGAAAATATAGCACATCAGACGAATATATTTGCCCAACAAAGTATCGATAAAGTTGGCATTAAAGATAAGTCGAGACTACGGCTCTGGATGCCAACCGACAAAGAAGAAATGAAACGATTTTTAGGCGTGATTATTTGGATGGGTATAGTGAAGTTACCAAAAATCGTAGACTATTGGTCTAATGATGAAATGTTGGGTCAATCTTTTGCAAAAAAGACTATGAGTGGCAACCGCTTCGAAGTTTTGCTTAGAATGCTCCACTTCTCCAACAACGAAGAAGTTCCAAAAAATGACCGGCTGGGTAAAATACGAAGATTGGTTGAAATATTGAACCAAACATTTTCAATTCATTACACTCCCGATGAATGTTTATGCGTCGATGAAAGTATGATACCATTTCGTGGGCGTATAATTTTTCGCCAATATAATAAGTCGAAAAGACATAAATATGGCATCAAGCTATTTAAATTGTGTACTACTCCTGGCTATACGACAAAGGTAGATGTATATGGAGGAAAGACATTAGATTCACAGGATAATACTCCAACCAACGTTGTCTTGAATTTAGCACGTAACTACTTTGGAAGAGGTCATACCATGTTCGTAGATAATTGGTATACAAGCTTAGATCTAGCTGAGAAGTTAGTTCAACAAGATACTCATTTAGTAGGGACCCTACGAAAAAACAGGAAGAACTTACCAGAGGACGTCATGACTGGAAATCTGAAACCGGGTGAGTTTATGGCAAAAGAAAACAAAAACGGAGTCACGGTTATGAAGTGGAAGGATAAGAGGGACGTGTGTTTGTTGTCAACCAAACATTCAATTGGTTTTACAAAAAAAAAGAACAAAAGAGGGGTTGAAACAATTAAACTTAAAATTGTGATCGATTATAATAAAGCCAAAGCAGCCGTTGACTTATCTGACCAAATGAGTGCTTATTCGAGTCCACTGCGAAAGACGTTAAAGTGGTATAAGAAGCTCGGTATCGAGTTATTACTCAATACTGCTGTAGTAAATGCAAGAGTACTATATGAGAGTACAACGAAGAAGAAGATATCTGTCGTTGATTTTAGGCGCCTGTTGGCAAAGCAGTTGATTGAGGGTAGTCAAGAAAATACGGGATTGACCACACCACGACCCAGAAGACAAAAACACGAGCTTAAGAAAAAAGAAGGTGCAGCAGTATCAACAAGAAAATTTTGTCGTGATTGTTACAAATCAAATGTTGAGTTGCATGGAAGAAATGTGGCCAAGAACAAAACAAAGAAGGTTTCTTGGTTTTGCACTATTTGTCCCGGAAATCCCCATTTATGTGGTCAATGTTTTGACAAATGCCACTAAAATGTTTGAATATCCATTTAGAGTTGAATTAATCTTTAGTTTGATTGTTGTTCGTATGACGATTTGTAATTGTGGTTTGATAAAAAACGTTCCTAATATTTTTTGTTCCATTGTCTTTCTTTTTTTCTTAAATTTTGATAAAAACATGCCTAAAATTAATAATATTATATTGTCTTTTCATTTTTATGCATAAATGCAACTTATAACAGAAATAAAAATATATGATTCGAAATCCTATGTTTTTTCATTAACTTTTTTCTCTAAGTCCTAAAAACAGGTATGCCATCAAAAAATCAAAAAACCAAGTAGTTACAGGTGTTCATTGAGGCCGCGCCGGTCACATTGTATGGTTGAATACACAGCTTTTGCATTCTGCGGCGCGAACGGGCTTCGCAAAGGTAGGTCTGGCGTGCCGGTCATTTTGACCCCCCATGGCCCAAATGGCAAGATCAAGTGCCGGTCATTTTGACCCACCATGGCGATGAACGTGTTAATAGATATCGTTCTAGTTTTGCTTTTGATCCATCGGAGTTGGGTAACACTACCGCTGGAGAGATGACCATATCACTACACGATGATGTACCTATATGTCTATAGGCCTTATCGTTTATCGATTAATGAAAAGGAAAAAGTGAGGGATATGATTAGGGAGTTGTTAGACAATGACATTGTAAGACCATCAACGTCTCCTTACGCTAGTCGTATTTTACTGGTTAGGAAGAAATCTGGTGAATTGCGTCTATGCATTGACTACCGGTCTTTTAACAAGAAAACTGTTCGGGAAAACTATCCCATGCCGTTGATTGATGATCAACTTGAAGTTCTCTCTGGAAATCAATATTATACCACTTTAGATCAAATATCAATCATATTTTAACTAAAACTATTTTTCAATAAAACATTCTAACCAAAGACGAGCTTGTTTCACTAATTATATCATAACAATAGAATTATTAAGTACATATGATCGTTTATATCAGAAATAACTTAACCATTAGATTCAGAAATATTATACCATCTATTTAAACATCCGAGAAAGTATCGATATAAGAAATACCTAGTTCTATTATGACGTCACAATCTGTCGGATATATTAGACTCCGGCGTTGGGCATTTTATGCATATTTATATTGATAGTGATTAGCCTCTACTACTCAGATGTACGAATGAGTCCTGAACAAACAGATATAAATAGAAGATGATTATAAATAAATGGTACTTTCTTTTAAAGTTGTATGCCTACAGTGTATAAAAGTGATAAATCTAAAATAAAAACATAGGTACTTAAATGATAACACGTTATTTATGTGATTTACGGAGAGACGAGACGATTACAGAGCCCACACTATTCATTACGTTTTCTTTATGTGGGTAAAGTAAAAAGTCCTTTTGATTATTTCAACGACTTCCACCGCGTTATATTGGCGAAAATGGAAAAACGCAAAAGTAAGTTTAATTTCTGTTAAATTTAGAAATAATATTTATATTTTGTTACTAAAATGAGATATAATTTATTCTTTACACATGTATTTCAAGGATAATTTTTCGTTTTCAGATTCGAAGCGTATCAGAGAAACACCTGATTTAGATGACACTCAATCGGATTTTGAAGCTGAAGAGATAGCAGCACAAATTAGGAAAATCGCAAAGCGCATCAGCTAAGAAATGTGATCCTTGCACGATGAGAACCAACCAGACAAAAGGAACGAATACTTTACAAAACTATTAAATGAGGAATTTCAATATATTCAGCCAGGTATGCGTACTCGTGCTACGTACAAAATTTAAATTTTATACCGAGTTTAAAATCAAGTCACACTGATGAAGTGGAATTAACTGATACTGAGAATACCTAATAAAATGCAATCTCCCAAGTATTATAAATATGTGGGATGGGGTATAATATTAAATGGGAACTCATAATAACGAGAAAAAAATGTGATTTTGTTTGATGCTAATAAATAAAACTAATTAATTTTAATCAAAAACTTATTTTTTTCATTATGCCTTGGAATGTTAGACATCACTACTATAGTTGCAAAACTTCTGAAAAATTCTGAATAATTCCGGAATACTTCTGGGAAAGTTTCTTTAAATCTGAATTATTCAAAATGGAATTAATTAAGATTTTTATGTTTTCTTTGCTGAAAAATCGTATTTTGCATCGATCGTCGATCGCCGCCGCCCCTCTGTGCGCCGGTCGGTGCCGCCGCGCTGGCGCCGCGCCACGCACGCCCGACTGCCACGAGTCGTGCGTGCAGGCGATGGCGGTGCGGGGTGCGGTAAGAGGGGAGATGCTCCCCGGAGAAGTTTAACCCCCCCCCCCCGCGAGAAAGATTCGTACCCCGCAATCGAATGTTTCCGCCGAATATTTCGCCCGAATAATTCAATGGGAATAAACGTGTATGTTTGTGGTGTGGTGGGTTTTTATTATAAATGGGATTGAATAAGTATATGTTGATGTTTTTATAGGTAGATATGTTAGCCTGCGATTAACAGGATTTTTATGCTTTTGTTTTTAGGTAGGTACTTACTTATTTCGAAATCGAATGCTATTTTTTGTAAATGTTAATTGTGGAATAAACAACCAGGCCAAGCATATCTGATTTGTTTTTTAAAAAGGGTTGCCTACCTATGTTTTTGGTTAGTTTGTATGTAGGTCTGTACGCATCGCGAGTATTCGCGAGTCGCATAGGTAGGTATTAATCATTACCTACCTACTTAACGCGTATAATAGCCCAGTCAATAAAAACAAATAAAGGCAAACCTTGCAAGCAAACAAAGATAATATAATTTACAACTTCCAAGCGCGAATAGTTAGTAAGGTCGACTTTCCTGGTTATTTTTTGACAGTTGAGATATTCCCAAAGTTTCGGAATATTTCGGAATACTTCCGAAGTATTCGGCGGGAATGATTCGGAATTTTTCCCGCCAGCATCTATAATCACTACATGGCTCAATACACAAAAACACATTACACTGTTTACACATAAATCTCGTTCCTCTTCTTACCCTTTTTAACGCACATATTCTGAAGCGCTGACCTTTTTTATTAGGTATGTATGTATATAGGAAAATATTTAAGGACATCATGAGGTAAAATACGACATGGGTTATGCTGTACAGTGCGTGATGTAGCAGGCACTGGTATAATCAATTAATTTATTTTTAGCAATCATTTGGCGTATTATTTCTAACTTTGTATTATTTTTAAGTTTGCAAACTGATACGTTGAAGGGAAAATAATTATGCTTCCTGTAAACGACGCCGGAACCGCACTGGTGTCGTACCGCAAGACTGTGTATTCACATCAAAATCGCATCGCCACCATGCTGGGGCCGCGTCGCAGCCGCACCGACGCCGCATAAGCCCCGTATTGTCTCCGCGCTAAATTATAAAGCAGCAGTTCAGTATAGTATTGTCGGTGAAACTGTACACTTCGCTGGTCTATAATAACACTGTTTAACAGCTGCGCTGGCAGATTAAAATCTGTATAACAACCTATTCCCATGTACCATACGATCGATATAATATGTGCACAACTTCCAATAATGGATAAATGAGTAGGTGTTTTACAATTAATCGCCAATATTACGTAAACGAAATATTTTTTCAAACGTAAATTACTATGACAACCATTTGGGCAACGTCCCCATAGTAAAAAAAAATCATCATCTTGCCAAGATGTCTCAATGGGGACGATGTCTTTGTTACAGATTGGCTGCATATGATCGGAATAATAATTTTCATTATAATGCTGTGGAGGGTCCGGTAGCAGAAACATTGTCAAACATTCTGTGGCCGCCAAATGAAGAATTCACTACTCTCCAACAATCGTCAAACGTGCCTCCCATAGATATTGTTCATTTAAATAACTATTTCTTAAGTGTGTATAAACTGGAAGAAGGCATGAGCATGTATGCAGCAGTCCACAGACAAGGTTACAGCATGACAGCATTTGGCTGTGGTGGAATCGAAAAATGAAGACTATCATTTTTACCGAGCACAAGTGAACAGTGAAATGACCAAAGCTCTAACTTATTATGTAAAACTGGTTCTTTTCATTGATGGTAGCATTGCTGAAGCTTCTTGTGAATGCATTGCTGGCAAAGGGTTTAAAGCTGTGTGTAAACATGTCGCTGTCGTTTGCTATGCTTTATTAAACCTCAAAGAGAAAAATAAATTGTGTGTGAGACAAACATGTACTGAACAGAAACAGATTTGGCATATGCCAAAAAAAAGCAAACTCGATATTTCCCCAATAAAGGCAGAAAATATTAATTTTCATATTCCTCTGTACAGGGTACAAAAGAAACAAATGGGAAATTTGTGTTATGTTATGATCCACAACCTCAGCAATATAGGAATATGTCTAATTTTAATGAAATTTTTGAATAATTTTTAACATATGCTGTAAACGAAGGTTCAAAATTATATTGTCTCATACCATATAGTTCGTACAACTTAGCTCTACTTTTATAAATCCCCACAGTGGCCCAGTCACAAAATTTCATCTTTACATTTTTACTAAATGTTTTACTTTTGAAAATTGTGTTATATTCTTTTTCTATTATATTAAATAAGTCTCTATAAAGGTCATCTGGGTTATTCAAAGTAATATCCAGATTGGATACCTTAGTATCAACATTGCTACAAAATCTTGCCAAACGATCTGTAGTGATAGGTCTACAAGTAATTATTATAGCTTCATCTATATTCTTAATAGGTAGCATGACCTTCTGCCCAAGATGGTCTGATGTTAAGTCACTTACAATTAGTTTATTCACACAATCACAGTTGCAAAAGAAGTTATCTATGCATGTAGCAGAATGCGAAGTTATTCTGGTAGGCTCGTAAAAACAGTAATTCAAATTGAATGAGTTAAATAATATACTCAAATAAATAAATAATTGAAAGAAAAAAGCCGTGACACCTAATTAAACCATACAATATTCCATTGCATTCATGTAACGGATGACAGATGGGGACAATCTGTCGCAAAACTTAAGATTCGTGATTAGACGCATGATGCAGGCCAAAGAACGCCACTCCTATCGAACTAGTATTGTGAATATTATTGGCCCACCTGGTGATTAGGTTTATTGTCCCGTTTTTTGCCACACGTTGGCGATTTGAATTTTTGCCCAACACCGGCGGTTTTTGTGCTGGGCAAAATTCGCACACCCAGCGGAACTTCTTCCAACAGAGCCGGAAACTCGTATTATGAATAAGCCTTCGTAAAATTCTCTTTTTCACAAAAAATAACATTTTAGAGTATCAACGCTGATTAGACAAGATTTCGTGTAATTTATATTTTGTCACAGTGAGATCCCATCTGAAATCCGGATATTTTATGGTTTAATTTAGTGTCATAGCTTTTTTCTTTCAATTATTTATTTATTTGAGGGTTTTGTCTCCCCTAAAAGAGTTTCCAAGATAAACATGACGTCCGGTACCAGCTGCCTGAACATACTCTTCGAGTCACGGGACAAGTGAGAATTAAAACCTTAATATGCATTTAACTAACAAAAGACAGTAATTTACGCTGAGGATTCGAATCCACGGCCCTATGCATTTTGCTAGGTTGGTCTCGCTACTAGTAAATCACTGCTGATTGCAGACCTTAAGAATAAATACAGGAAAAATGTTCTGCCGAGTAAGTCATCCAGAAGGAATTTTTTGAACAAAAGCGGCTATTACTCAAAATTCCCACAAATTGGCTAAGACTATTATATCTTTTTGGATAGCAGGTAATACCAGGAAGTTATTCCAATACTTTACATAACATGTCACATATTATTTTTTTCAAATAATTGCATTTTTGTGGTGTCATTTTATTTTATTCGAACATTTTTTGTGTTTTTTGGCTCTTTTTTCAAATTCCACGTTGAGCTAGTAGGTTCATTTTATTTTAAAAGATGGGCCATTTAATTGTCTATTAAATAAGACCCAATTTGCCACCAAGAATTGTCAAAATATTTTTTTAGATGTTTATAACAAAAATTTGGGATTTGCTCAAAAAATCTTAAAAACCGTTTTATTCCAAAATGGTGCATTTTGCACCCCCATATGTAGGGGGTAAAAATACTTCATTTAGGCCCTAGAATCACCTCCTGAAGGGAATACGAGCAATTTCAAATCACCCTGTATAACTGACCAATATTATAAATGAAACAACTACACACATGGCTTACAATTATTATGATTGTTTCTAATAATATTTTTTTATATCAGAATTCTGATAGTGAAATGAATATATCATTAATGGAAGATGAGATGTATATTATTATGCCTAACATGAACAGTAAAGAAGAATTGATAATGAAAATGTATTGGACTATTATCTATATAATTGTCTATGAATATATTTTCAGACGCAGAAGGTAACAAAAAAAATTATAGTGAGCGAATTCAACCTCAAGTAAGTAAGGATAGAAAAAGAGAAATGAAACCAGAGTAAGTATTTACAATTAATAGTAGTGCTTTTCGTCGCTTAGGTAACAATTGGAAACTTCCTGTAGGCTATTTTTTAATATCAGGTATAACTGCAGAAACAAAAGCTAATTTAATAACTACATGCTTGCATAAATGTCATGACGCCGGAGTTATAGTCGTAAGCATGACATTTGATGGATGCCCTGCAAATTTGTCAGCTGCAGAAATTTTAGAGTGCAAACTGACGAACCCTAATGATTTGGTGACCCATTTTCCACATCCATCTACACAGGAGAAAGTGTGTATATTTCTTGATCCATGTCACGTCATCAAACTTAACGTTTAATGATTTTTTTGACACAATGAATTCAAGAAAATGTCATTTTTATGGGTTCAAGCGACCAATTGAAGCCATAAATAAGTCAGAAGGACTGAATTTTTTGTCAAAAGTAAAAAGATACATATTAAATTTAGAATTTCATATAAAATCCAGAAGAGTCGTAAAAAGAAAAGATTTAAGATCCACGTATTACTTTGTCGATTTCAAAAAAGAAAATTGTTGAATCGGCTAATAAAACAGGATTTATAGGAGCTTTGATTTGTATATAATCTCTAAAAACTTTATAGCAACATGTAGGAGAGGACAAAAAATATAGATGACTAAACTCATATTATTTAAGGGTAACTAAATAAAATATATGAAAAAAAAATTGTCTATTATTTATGATATGATATTATTATTATTATTAACTCCATTTATTAACTTTCACATAGTTTCTTTTATATTAATAAAATACATTTCATTACAAAAGGTTATGTTTAGAAATATAAAAGGGACCACGGAGACCCACCAGTGTCGGGTACAGGGACCAAGCCACCGGTGGTTAGGGCCTCAGAGACAGGAACTTCCTCACGATGCGTGCCGTGTCGAGAAGAACTGCCTTCTGAATCAAAGACTTGATCCAGCTGCCTAGTGTGAGCCTCTTTAGGTGTTGGTCGAGGCTTTTGGCGATTAATCCATTCACTGACACGACTATCGGCACAATGATCACCGAATCTACATCCCACATGTCAACAATCTCGTCAGCTAGGTCCAAATATTTAATCTCTTTCTCTTTTTCTGCTTTCACGAGATTGCCGTCATGCGGTATGGTGATATCGATTATCATTGCGAGTCGCTCTGCTCGGTCTATCACTACAATATCAGGTTTATTGGCTACAATAGTCCTGTCTGTAATGATAGACCGATCCCAGTACAACAATGCACGACCATTTTCGAGAACTGGGTCGGGCACATATCTGTAGTACGGTACCTCAGAACCAATGAGATCATATTTAAGAGCTAGTTGCTGATGGATTATCCTGGCCACTTGGTTGTGTCTGTGCAAATATTGACCATTGGCAAGACTCGAACAACCGGATACTATATGCCTGAGAGATTCCCCGGGCCGGTGACACGCCCGACATATGTCAACCGTACCATCCCTCAGTATACTTTCGGTAGTTGTTTGTCATGACAACTTCGTCCATAATTGCAAAGACAAAACCTTCGGTTTCTCCGAAGAGATCACCGAAACGTAACCAGGCTATGGAAGCTGTAAAATTGACGTCTGGGTCATGTAAAGCTCCATAGAACCGTCCATGCAGCTCCTTGCCCTTCCATATTTCTCTTCGGTCGTCAGTACTAAGTACTGCAGGTTTGTGCCAGTTCTCTTTAGCCAGAGCGAGCGGGCTATGTCCTGTATCAACGGCGACTACATCGCGGTGCACATCCACGTTCATTCCCAGAAAATATTCTCTGAGGTTGTACAGCTCGCGGTTATGGAGTGTCTTTGCACATAGAAAGCTTCGACCCCCACATTTCCGCGGGATGTACAGCCTCATTACCGATGAGCGTGGATGATGCATGCGAAATGCAGTCAGCATTGACCGGACTTTTCTATCCAGGGCATCTAGTTCAGTCTGGGTCCACCTGAGTATGCCGAAGGAATACATTAGGACTGGCATGGCCCACCCGTTGCAGGCCCGCACCTTGTTGCCACCTGATAAAAGACTGTTAAGTACTTTTTTCAGGCGGCCAAAAAATCGAGCCTGCAACGTCTGTTTCATGTCAGTCTCAGCAGTATTCAAAGACTGCGACATACCCAGGTATTTGTAGGTGTCGGTTAGGGAGAGGGGTCTAAGTTGAATGGAATCTGAGAGTTGTATCCGAGTTAGATTCCATAATCCTGCCTCTCTTCACATGCATGACCGCACATTTATCCACACCAAATTCCATCCTGATAGAATTACTAAAGGTTTCGGTTACCTTAAGTAATGCTGTCAGTTGGAAATTGTTTGGGGCAAATAATTTCAGGTCATCCATGAAAAGGAGGTGAGATGTAACATGACCTCCTCTCCTTAACCGATAGCCTAGCCCTGAAGCCTCTAACAAGGTACTTAGGGGGTTCAGGGCCAGACAAAACCACAAAGGACTCAGACTATCACCCTGGAATATACCTCGCTCGATCCTTATCGGAGCACCGCAACCCAAACTCGATCGACACCCTGGATAGCACAGTACGGTCCTCCATTGCCCCATACATGACCTTAAAAAGGTGCATAGAGTTGCATCTACTTTATACAACTCTAGCACCCTCAAAAGCCATGTATGTGGCACGGAGTCGTAGGCCTTCTTGTAATCTATCCAGCATGTCGATAGATTCTATCGGTTACGGCGCACCTGCTGGCTAATGGCCATGTCTATCAGCAGGAGTTCCTTAGTGCCACGGGCCCCACTCCTACATCCATTTTGAGAAACAGATAAAATTGATTTATCAACTACATGTTTCGACAATTTCGTTCTCAAAATGGATGTAAGGAGTTTATACATCGTTGGCAAACAGGTTATCGGCCTGTAATTCTTGGGGTCCGTGGCACTACCAGACTTATGGAGTAGGTGAGTGACGCAGGATGTCAGAAAATCTGGTAGCGATCCCGATTCCAGTGATGACTGGAATTGAGATGCTAAGCAAGTATGCGAACTATGGAGCCATTTGAGCCAAAAATTGTGCAGCCCGTCCGGTCCCGCTGATTTCCAGTTTGGTAACGAACGGACTGCACTGGCTAATATCATCATCTGTTATTGATATTGGTTCCATTGTTGGTATTTGTTCGCATACTCGCTCAACAGTCCCAATCCAATCACTCTCCGTGTGGCTGACAGGCGTCGACCAGATGCTACGCCAAAATGTATTAGTAGCATCATCATCCGGCCGACCCCCATCAGCGTCACCGGCCGTGGACTCGGGTCGCTCCCATCTTCTGTACACCCACCTCTCGTCTCTCTGGAATGTGCGATTCAGGCAATACCGATCCACTCTTTTTTTGTATCGCCTTATACGGTTTGCCCATGCATAAAGTTTTTGCTTTAGGGTGTCGAGGCGCTCTGTAACCCGAGATAAATAATCTTAGGAACTGATATTAGTTCCCGCAAAGGCTCGAGTTACAAAGCGCATCACTCTCGGTCGGGTATTGCCCATCCTAAAACAAGAGAGCTTGCCAATGAGTGCCCTAGTCTCAGCGATACGACGCTCAATCCTGCGTTGCCACCCTGGCACAGCAGCGGTCTGTCGAATAGCGGTGTTATTTACATGAAATTTAACCCGACACGCCGCTACTCGACACGCCGCAACCTCCGCAGAATACAGGATTGAGTGTGTGTCGCTGAGATTTTCACTATTCTCAAAATAACTTGACAGTAATGCATCTAGGGCACTCACCAGTGCTATGTTTTTCTTATGCATGGGCAAACGAGGCAGAAAATTTGGGTCCATGGATCGGTATTCCGCAATAGCACATTCCAAAGCACTCCTTAACTGATCGTTGTACTGGGTACTTACATGAGAAGTCTCTTCATCTACCTCTTCAGCAGCCGGATTTAACAGTTGTTGCTGCGCAACCACTGTGTCAGTCTGCGCTGAAAAAGTGATGTGGAGACTTCTCTGCACGTCAGAGCGAAGTCTCTCAAGCACGGTATCATCCAACAGGCGACACCGTTGGATGGCCCGCACTTGATCCGATAGCCGTTGTGTTGACACGTTGACAGCTGGCTCAAGCGCCTGAAACAAAGGCAGCATTCGATCACGGTATGCACTGAGGTTAGTTCCTTCCTCTGTGGCCGCAAAATATGCCCGCATGACGTTTTCATTCATTAAACTAGTCCATCTCATGCGGTGTACATCACCACCGGTAGCGGGGGCCCTGTTCGAGACCGGTGGGTCTCGGGGTCCCAAGCGTGTCGGTGGCCGGCCTCTCCCTCGCCGACGTACAGGTGGTGGCGACGTCGGCGGCGAGAAATACTCGTCGCTCGATGAGCTCGACGCCTCAACACTCGCCGACGACGCTGGTGCAGGTGCCGGCGGCTGCGAGGCGGAGCTGAGCGACAAGTCCGGGGATCTCATGCGTGCAGCAGCTGCTCTCGTCAACATTTTCTCATTATTTTATTTGTTTATTTGTTTACATCTGTTGTTTATATATGATTTCTTTGATTTTCTTTTGACATTAGATGTCATCTTCACAATATTTTTGGTAATTATTTTCTTTATGTATTTTATGGTTTCTGTAATTTATTATAATATTTATCGTAAAAAGAAGTTCTTGTAGTGTCGGTAATATAATATATTGAATCAAAACTATGAAATAAAATACAAATAAAATGGACTAAGAGAAAATTTAAGTTGTCGTTATTATTATTATTATAATGAAATAAACCCTGTAGGCAAAATACCTACGTTGTCCATTCTGTAGTACTCCTGTCATAGTCTATAGGGAAGACATGTTGTTGCACTTTGTGGAAGAAAACGCGTAAGTGCCGTGATTTACATGGCGCGTAAGACCTTTTTGCCGAGAATAAATACACTTCCGCAGCAAATCTAGCGCTGTGGTAAATTAGTTACGGTTTAGACGAATTGTTATTATTTTAGCGCTGCAGCCTGCAGCGAACTAAAGATTCAAATTACGAAGAATAGGACAATTCAGTTATTTGACGTAGCTTCTCTAGTACGTTAGTACTTATATCTCGATGTATGTACCCATTATAGTGAGCGCCACACGAGCGTTAATTTTTTTGGATTTTATAGCAAGTCATACAAGATTGGCAACTAAACAATAAAGTTATTGTCAGCGACAACGCCGCTAACATACAGGCAGCTATAAAAATGGGTGACGGGAGACCGATAAGTTGCTTTGCTCACTCGTTGAATCTAGTGGTTCAACACGCACTTAAAAATATTATTTAACTATTATTAAAGTAAAAACCATTTGTAGCGGCCTCACACATTGTTATGACTATGCATGTTTGTACTTTGTAGTGCCACGGCACTTAGGCTAAGCTCGCCAGTCGTTTCCCGGTGCGAGTACAATGTAAACGTGTAATTGTTCCTGAATAGATTACGCATTAGTACTGATGAACACATCTTTTATTTCTTGACCTGAGAGAACCCCGCACACACAGTGATACTTACCTAGAACATTACATTACAATCCTTTACAAGTGGTGACCCCTAACTTAAGTGCTAGTGCGTAAAACTGTAGTGCAGTGATATTTTCGGACTTTGGACATTGTGCGGAAGCGACTCCCTGTCGACATAGGTGATAAACGAACAAGTCTCGACGGGCAAATAGCAACATGAATCCTGCGCCGATAATGCCTCAAAGTCCACCACAGGCAGTCTCGGAATTGGCTTCTATAAGCGTTTCCGCGAGAATTCCGGAGTTTTGGGCGGAAATGCCTCGTATATGGTTCGCGCAGTTCGAATCAATTATGGAACCTCAGAAGCAGAGTGACGCAGCCAAGTTTCACATGGTAGTGGCGAAGTTGACCAAGGATGCTCTAAATCAAGCTCACGATCTGATTCTAGCGCCACCAGAAGAGAAAAAATATGTGGCCTTGAAACAACGCCTCCTGACCGCGTTTGAAGACAGTGCGGAACGCCAATTTCAGAAATTGGTTGGCGAAATGGACCTAGGCTCTCAACGCCCTTCGCAGTTACTACGGCGAATGTCGGAACTCGCTCGTAACACGGAGGTATCGAATGAATCCCTACGGCGTTTATGGTTATCGCGGCTCCCAGGCAGCGTAAAGGCAGTTTTATCGGTATGTCAAGAAACCAAGTTAGATAATTTAGCTGAGATTGCGGATAAGATAATGCAGAATCTACACACAGAGGAGATAGCAGCAGTTGCCACGCCCGATAATACACCAGCAACGGAGATGACAGCGATGTTTGCCAAATTATCGACGGAGCTGAAGGAAATGAGACATGAAATCAATGAGATAAGGAGTCGACATAGAGGATACAGGCAAAATTGGAACAGGCAAAGATCTCGATCAAGGTCAAGCGGCCCACGGCGTACACCAAATAGCCCAGATTGGCTATGCAAATATCATTTTAGGTACAGGCAGCGGGCGCGCGCATGTGAAAAACCGTGCAGCTGGAAGGAGCCTACCACGACCCAGGGAAACTGAGCAAGGCGCAGTCTTTTACGGTGGGTGATTGCGCAGCGGCTACAGGTAACCATCGATTATGTATTACAGATAGAAAGTCAAGAATACGTTTTCTCGTAGATACAGGCGCGAACGTTTCAGTGTTACCGGTAAATAGTGTAAGAAAAAGTGATTGTGTACCAAGTGATTACAAATTATTCGCAGCTAATAACACAGAAATAAAAACGTATGGTGTAAAGACTTTAGAAATTAATTTAGGGTTACGTAGAGTTTATCGATAGTCATTTATAATATGTGATGTCAAACAGGCTATTTTAGGAGCAGATTTTCTAGAGGCACACAAATTAATTGTTGATTTATATAATAAGAAACTTATATATCTAAAAGTAATACACTATCTGTAACTAGTTTAAATAGCAATGGGTCCATCATAATGTATGACGAGCCATCCATTAAGAGTATACAGGACACCAACCCCTGTCGCGATTTATTAGAAGAGTACCCTGAAATCACGAAGCAAGTAAATTTCAAGGATGCACCTTGTCATTCAGTGGTTCATTATATTAATACTTGCGGTACCCCGGTATACGCGCGTCCTAGGCCGTTACCGCCGGACCGATATAATAAGATAAAGAAAGAATTTCAATTAATGTATGAAATGGGTATATGTAGGCCGTCGCAAGAAGAATGGTCGAGTCCATTGCATGTAATACCAAAAAAGGATGGGCAATTGCGACCCGTTGGTGACTACAGAGCCTTAAATGCGATTACGAAACCCGATCGCTATCCGATCCCTAGGTTAAATAACTTTACATATATTCTAGATAACATGTTTTTCTCGCCTAGATTTAAATAGGGCCTATCATAATATAGCTGTTTCAGACGAAGACATAGAGAAAACTGCTATCGCAACTCCTTTTGGTCTCTGGGAATTTCCGCGCATGACGTTCGGATTGAGGAACGCAGCGCAGACTTTCCAGAGATTCATGGACCAGTACGTACTCAGAGGCATAGAGCACATCAAAGGTACAGACGAAGAAGGTGAGTCAGCACTTTTTTGTTACATAGATGATATTATCTTATCGTCGTCGACCGAGACTATTACTAGAAAACACCTCAAATTGCTTTTTAAGCGGTTTAGCGAAGTCGGTATAACAATAAATTTAAGTAAGTGTATGTTTACGCAATTTAAAATAGAATTTCTGGGTTATGAGGTAACAAAGGATGGTATAAGTCCTCTGCCGGAAAAGGTTAAGGCCATTACAGACTACCCTAGGCCCGACACGATAGAGCAACTTCGACGTTTCTTCATCATCATCATCAGCCCCTTACAATCCACTGCTGGACTAGGCCTCTCCTTTGAAAGGAGGAATTGGTCTACTATACCACGCTGGCCAAACGGGTTGGTATAGGGTTTGTTTCAAGTTTTCCTTCTCTTACAGTGCTGTTCTCTGCATAGTATGGTCCCTCTGTCGGCTCTTACGACACCCACGGGATGATATGGGGTGGTGACATTCCGTATTCTTAATCCGTCACCACACGGATTAAGAATACGACGTTTCTTAGGAATGATTAATTTTTATAGGTCACACTTACCGCACGCTGTAAGTATCAAGCTGTATTAAATAAATTTTTGCATAATGCTAAGGGATAAGACCAAAATTCAGTGGGATGACGAAAGTATTACATGTTTTGAGCAATGTAAAACGCAGTTACAGAACGCCATTACATTGTCTCACCCTAGTGTAGATAGATGCTCCTTTAGCACTCATGACGGACGCGTCTGACTTATGCGTTGGCGCAGTTTTACAACAAAAGCAAAACGGTGCGTGGAGACCTTTGGGTTATTTCTCTAAACAGTTATCCGAAACGCAAAGAAAGTACAGTACCTATGATAAGGAGCTAACCGCTATATATCTAGCTATGATACATTTTAGGAGCATGTTAGAAGGACGCCAGCTCACTATTTATACAGATCACAAACCCTTAATATATGCTTTTACAAAGGTAGCCAGTGAGAAAGAAACACCTAGGAGAACCCGCCAGTTATTGTACATATCGGAATTTACAAGTGATATTCAGTATGTAAAAGGTATAGAAAATTCGGTAGCAGATGCTTTGTCTAGAGTAGAGTCAATTGTTTGTCCCACGGTAGTCAATTTCGACGAATTGGCACAGGCACAGGAACTCGATAAGCCGACACAAGACTCGTACCCAAGTAGTAATTTAATATTTAAAAGAATAACAATGCCCGGTAGCGATAAGAAAGTGTTCTGCGAAATGTCAACAAGCAATGCTAGACCTTATATACCAGAAACGTTTAGAAAAGTAATATTTGATAGTATACATAATATTAGTCACCCAGGGATTCGTACTACGCGAAAAATGATAACGCAACGATATTTTTGGTACGGAATGAATAGAGATATTAATAAATGGTCAAAGGCTTGTATAGCTTGCCAGAGGGCAAAGGTTAGTCGCCATACAATTTCAAAATTATCTAGTTTTCCACAGTGTAACAGAATGGATCATATTCATACGGATATAATCGGACCATTGCCACATCGCAATATGGACACCGTTATTGTGTAACCATCATAGACCGTTTTACGCGTTTCCCCGAAGCAATTCCCGTCTCAGATATTACGGCAGAGACTGTATCTAAAGTAATATATGAAAACTGGATATGTAGGTTTGGTTGCCCGCTTAGAATAACAACGGATCAAGGTAGGCAATTCGAAAGTGACTTGTTTAACAACTTGTTGTCATATTTAGGTATACAAAGAATCAGAACCACCCCCTATCACCCCCAGAGTAATGGGATGATAAAGAGATGGCATCGTTCGTTAAAGAGCTCACTGACCGCACGTTTAATAAATAATAAGGATTGGGTAAATGAGCTACCAACAGTTTTGTTAGGATTACGAGCAGCTTGTAGAAACGATTTAGGCATCAGTGCTGCTGAGATGGTTTATGGCCAACCCATTAGGCTTCCTGGAGACTTTTTCCAAGTTCGAAATAGCGTAGTTAGCAATTCGAACATTTTTCTAGAACAGTTGCATCAGAACATTCGTAAGTTAAGGCCCGAGCCACAAGCGATTAGCGATTCACGTAAGTTTTTTGTAAATAAAGATTTAAAAACTTGTACTCATGTTTTTATTAGAAATGATTTATTGAAGAAAACATTTAGTCCTACATACGATGGCCCATTTAAAGTTATTAGTAGAAACGATAAAGTTTATAAAGTTAAATTACCTAATAGAGAGATTGAAATATCAATAGACAGACTCAAACCAGCATTTATGTTGTATGAAAACGAACAGGATGATAGCCCGCATCCCGAACAATGTATGTCAAATACTTTAGTAAATAATGATAGTATAAAATCGCCTCAGCTTATGGTTCGTACCTCACGCAGTAGACGTCATATTAAGCCACCGATACGATTTTTGCTTCCGTAGCATTAAAATGATTTGTTAGCGTTAGATACATATAAGTTTAAGTATGTCAAAGAATTAGATATTTTTGATATAAATAGAAATCACTGTATCAAATTAGACATAGTCTTCACCAATCGGAACCAAGACAGTAATTTTAACAGTGTGTTTATAAGTATATTCAGTACAAAATGGGCAATTATAATACAAAAAATGAAGAAATTATAATCGCCCAACAAGGAGCGAATCAGGCAAAACAGCTTGAAATGGAAAAGAAATTGGAAAGTTATGGAATAAGTAATTATTATAGTAATTGCTAGCGCCCTGGCATTACTTTGTTTGTGCTTATGTAGTAAGCACTCTTGTTTACGCCTAAAGAAATGGGCAAGGAAAGAGTTGGAATCTTTATGGCCTGCGGGACCAGCTATTCAAGCGACCCAGCAGCCTGCTCAACGGCAGACGCAAGCATCGTACGCTTAAAATAATGGTTAAATGTACAATTGTTCAGGTATTATATTTTTTTTTTTAATAATTTGTTGAAAGTTGTTACGGTGATTTCAATTTTTATGTTACTTCAGGAGTTCATTCGGTTCGCGGCATCACGCAATAGTGCGTAGTGACGGAGAAAGTTTAACATAGGTATAACAGTGTGTTTGTGCAATGTCTGATAATTATAAGAGTGAATGTTTATTTTTTGGCGTCGTCATGCTGGATACTGAGGGCTCTAAGGGGCGGTAATTATTTTTTGCAGAGTAGGTCGGCATGACGGCTACCCTTAGACTTAGTTAAGATACACGTTAATGTAATAAAAATTAAAGTCGGCATCTATAATAGTTGTCCGCAAAATGATAGTAATTACCTAATACAAAGAGATGTTATGTACTAGTTTATACTTATATGCTTATTTTATACTAGCATACTTTGTGTTTTATGTGTGTGGTTGACTAGTGAACCCAAGACAAAGTTGTAGGGCGATTTCGTACTAACAGCCACACAAACATACTTTGTTTATTATTAATGTGATTATACGTTTTGTCTATAACTCTTTATAAAGCAAAGAAATTTTGTCTTTTACAATGTGTTGGTAATGTTTTAAACATTTATTGCATCATGTAATGAAAGGAATACTTAGGTATTGCGAAATACATTTGCTGGATATACTTAGTTAAACACCTGTTGTAATAATATACCTACATATTTCCGTTCGTGGTATTGTAATCGGATAGAGTAGGTGACAACATTGTATTGTATAAAAACAACTTGGTAAGCAAAACGATTGTGTACCGTAGTTCCGTGTAATGTATTTATAGAATAAGTTAACCAGGTGAAATAAAAAGAGGTATATTGTTTTATAACTTTAATGATTTGTATTACATGTTCAAAAATTGTTTACAATTTTTTTTTCAAAAAGGGGAGGTATGTAGCGGCCCCACACATTGTGATGACTATGCATGTTTGTACTTTGTAGTGCCACGGCACTTAGGCTAAGCTCGCCAGTCGTTTCCCGGTGCGAGTACAATGTAAACGTGTAATTGTTCCTGAATAGATTACGCATTAGTACTGATGAACACATCTTTTATTTCTTGACCTGAGAGAACCCCGCACACACAGTGATACTTACCTAGAACATTGAACATTACATTACAAACCTTTTACACCATTGTTGAATATTTTAAGCGAAGTTCCTCAGGTCTAACAAAACTGCAAGAAATTCAGAAACAAATGAGCTTACCACCTTTAAAGTTGAAACACGAATGTCCAGCTAGGTGGAATTCTTGTTTTGATATGCTGGACCGCATATTTAAAGTTAAAGACGCTGTAATCAGTACCTTGGCGTTACTAAGGAATGATCTATCAAAACACGTTCAAGAATGGACAATAAAATTATAGAAACTGTCATTCCCATACTACAGTCCTTTTATGAAGTAACGAATGAAATGAGCGGTGAAAAGTATGTCACCCTTTCCAAGGTTTTAATGTTCGTGCAATTACTATCAAACCATATCATAAAACAAATGAGCAGTAATTATGACAATCAGCCAATTGCTAATTTCTTAAAAAAATAATTGACCAGGAACTAGCGCAACGCACTCGGTTTTACGAACTCGAAAAACACCCTCTTTATACGGAGAGCACAATTTTGGATCCTCGATTCAAGAAGAGGGGGTTCAGGACTGAGGAAAGTTATAGCAGAGCATGCGAAAACCTCCGAAAGCGTGTTTGCGAAATACGTTTACCTCAAGAGACTGCAAATAGGCCCGAGCCCGAGGTGTCCTCAGAAGTAGCCACTCCAGCCATTGGATCACATCCGACAGACAGTATTTGGGATGATTTTGATCTCGAGATGTCCCCAATTTGCAGACCTAAAAATCCTGTTGCCGCTGGCATCCGCGAATTTTACAAATACCTCAACAAAAAGTACTTAGGAAGTTACATAGGAAGGAAGATCCTCTGCAGTGGTGGCTGAGCAGAAAAGATATTAAAAATATCATTACAGGTATTTCCATAGGCAGCGATAGCCGAGTGGATATACCAACAGACTGCCATGCAGAGGGTATCGGGTTCGAATCCATGGCGCGCACCAATGACTTTTCGGAGTTATGTGCGTATTGAATTGTTAATTATCGCTTGTCCCGTGCCTCGGAGAGCACGTTAAGCCGTCGGTCCCGGTTGTCATGAAGATCTTTGACAGTCGTTACAGGGCGTCAGTACCTTCTAAATAAACTGACACTAGTCTAAACCATGGAATATCGCTATCCCTTCGGGTTGCGGAGGTCAGACGGGCAGTCGCTCCGTGGAAAAGCTAATATTCAGCCAAAATCCGGTTAGACTAGAAAGCGGACCCCAGATTGAAAAACTGGGACAACGCTAAGAGGATGATGATTACAGGTATTTCCATGTCGATATTTTAAGCGACTGATATATTTTACATGTTTCAATCTAACTGATACTTGACATACGTAGGTAGGTAGGTGACTGACTGACAGACACGCTACAGCCGAAACTATTGGGCGTAGGAAGCTGAAATTTGGCATGTATGTTCCTTGGGGACCGTAGGGGTGCACTAAGAAGGGATTTCCCGAAATTACCACGGGATCGGCAAAAACGGGTAAATTTAAAAAAATGCAGGCGTAGCTGCTGGCGTCCTCTAGTTCAATATAAATTACTTAAGAACCATCTTCGTTTTAACTATTAAACAATAACGTATTATAAACTATATTTAAGTCTATTATGACAAAACAATAATACATCGCACTAATGTTGTCAAAGAATTCAAATATATTTCAATATAAAAAACTAATTAAAAGAACTATATCAGATGACACAAAGACCTAAAAGAACTAGATAACCTGGTAGTCAATACGCACTTCGTAGTTCGTCTATTGAAAGAACTAGGAAATGTACCTATTACAGATTAGTGGAACTAAAGAACCAAAAGAACCAGATGTCCGAACTAGTTCATTTCGAAAAAAGAACTAGTTCGGAGCGCTCTTTTTAGTGACCGAGCAAGAACAAGTATATTGCTTTGATCTACAAAATATGATTGCCTTACCTAGAGCAGATATTAGTTCCTTTTTTTATAGACTTACTAAGTGCTTATAATTAAACTGCACATTTTTCTTTACCTGAAACTATCTACTGTGCTATATGGACGGAGTGTGCATCTGGACGAGGAGGTAATGAACTAGCCAGTGCTTTTAAATATATTAGACAAGGTTGTAGAAGAACACAATATTACTCAACTTAGCACTTGGAGTGACACTTGCGTGCCGCAAAATCGAAATCCGAAAATCCACAAATAACAGACGTCCAGATGAAATATTCTGTACTGGGACACTTGTGCATTCAAGAGGTTGATTCCGCACACAGTCATATAGAAAAGACTTTGTCCAATGCAGACATTTATTAGCCATTATATTTAGTTAGACTTTTGAAGTCTAAAAATGAAAGAAAACCTTTGAGATTTATATTGATGACAGAAAATGATTTTACTGGAGGACTATGGCACTTTAGCTAAGACTTTGAATTTTAAAGATGTACCATTTGCCAGTATTTGTGCACTAAGATTTACTGCTGATTTAAATGAGGTAAATTTTTTTAAAAGTTTTCATCACTCTATTTACTTCCAAGCCAATTTACGGCTAGGAGAAATATATCAGGAAAGATACAGCATTTAGTATTCCTGGATTGTATAAAAATCCCGGTGTCAAAAGACTATAGTATATTACAAAACCATAGTACAGAGTTATGGCATAATAATATGCCATTGTAAAGGATTTCGTTCGTACTAAAATTGTTACTACCAGCACCACCTTCAATTCCATTGCAGAAAAAAGATATGCACTTAAATAGATTTTGTAGAAAAATACAATTATTAGTCATAAAACTGTTGTAGTAACAATATATGCATAAATTAAAATCTGTGGCGTAGCTAGCTTGGGTGGCACCTGGGGCGGAAGTTGGTGGTGAACCTTTTTCTTTTTTTTAGGCGATACCTAACAATTACGGGCTAACTGCCCCCGAATCGTAGTGCTGAGCTAGTGCCTATGTTTTTTTATATGTTTGTACATTGTTCTTAAAGTCGTGTTTGGGGTGGCACCCCAAAAAGGGTGACATCCGGGGTGGACCGCCCCCGCAGCCCCCTCTCCCTTCCCACGCCACTGTTTAAAATAATGGTAAACAATATATGCTCTTGCGCCCGTGTGATTTACAACACTCTCCTTCCCTCTCACACTTCTCGGACGCCTGCCCGGGCGCCCGTTTGCTCTCAGTCAGTCGACTCGTGATTCTCACGGTGTTATCTGTGTGTCCTAAAAACAGGACAGGTTAGTAGTACCCTGAACCGAAGAGCATGCATGAGGAATATGATGGGAGTGAATTAAGCAAGAGAGATATGTCAGGATCGTTGCAAATGGCGTTCCGTAGTCTCTGCCTACCCCTCCGGGAAACAGGCGTGAGTAGGCATGGGCGTTTCCGGATTTTTACGCAAACCGATAAAAATCCGATTTCAGATTTCGAAATCGATTTCAAAAACCGATTTTAGAAATCGTTTTCAGTAGCGGATGTTGGAGCGTAGCGTACGACAAACTTAAACAATCGAAATCTGCAATTCATAAAACCGCCAAAATCCAAAACAATTCGCTTCATCTCTTTCGCTCTTTCAACGGATCACTAAGTTAGAAAGAAAAGGAAATGAAATGCGCTCTTTATCATTCTAACTAACTAGTCGTTTGGTAGTGTGAAAGAGAACGAATGAATATGAAAACTATCGGTAACGTAAGCTTTAGATTTACTTTGTAGTTTGGTTGCGCTGGCACCGTTTGGTTCGGATTTGTGTAGCTTGCGTTATCGTGGCATTGTTTTACGTTTTCTAAAATCGTTTTTTTCACATTGGAATATCGATACGATACGATTTCTATCTACAATCGGATTTCAGATTCGTTTTGATATATCGGTCTCATGCCTAGGCGTGAGTCTATGTATGTATGTAGTTAGTGTAGTGTTATCTGTGTGTTTTCGTGTACCCTCTCGGCACATACAATTTAATCCACCGGCAGGTCACCTAAACGATATTATTATTGACTAGTTGACGCCAGCGGCTTCGCACGCACATATTTACGAATTTCTCGTTTTGCCCGATCCCGTGGGAATTTCGGGAAATCCCGTCTTAGTGCACCCTTACGATCCCCAAGGAACATACATGCTAAATTTTATCTTCTTACGACCAGTAGTTTCGGCTGTAGCGTGTCTGTCAGTCTGTCAGTAATGCAAGGATTTTATATATTAAGATATTGATTGAAATGTTAATAAAAATATTTTTACTGTTAGCAGCTGTTTTATTTTTTATGTATTCTTTGCACATGGAATTAAAAATAGTTAAAAATGTGAAACACCAAAAACTACAAAGCCATAACAGCATTACTTTGCAGGATTATAGTTTATTTATGGTAGGAGAAAAATATTTATAGCAAAATAACCCCATGGATTCTTCGCAAACATGAGTTTATATCTTTATATTTAGTGCTTTACAAGTATATTCAAAGTGGTATCATCTCTGTTGGTGGGTGAGCCCAGGCTTCATACATTTTTGCCCGTGGTCCTTTGTTTTTCTTTTTTTGTGAGAATCTGCATGTGTAAGTTATCCTAGTCTATATTTTAATTCCTAGTTTTAAGAAAATCTAGTTCCGTATGCTTTCATTAAAATTTAAGATAGATGAATAATAAATTTCCATAAGTTAAATATTAGGAAATAAAAAGGTTGCATCACACTTTATGTACTTTTATTTCTATATGATCCTATCTTTATGCAGATAAATTATTGGTAAAAACTAGTTAATAATGTTATACATGACCTTATTAAATTAAAAAGTTAGTCATTTTAGGATTAATATTTAAAAAAATTAACTTCTAAACGTTCTCCTTAATTATCTCCTTTCCTTTGTGTAAAGCCAGATAGAACTCTCTTATTCCAAATGGTCAATATTCTGAAGTAAACTGTACCAAACACTGCTAAGATATGGGAGACAGAAAACCTTCAAAAGCCTTAGATTTGTATTTCTTACAGTCTGGCAATAAAACATGCAATAAAAAATGCAGGTTTGGTTGACTATATTTACCAGGTGATGGAGAGAGGATAACAGTTATTTAGTAGAACACAATTTAATAATTGAATTTAATGTTTGCACAGGGATGTGTTACTTGTGATAGACAATTATGAAAAATATATGATTTTTGTATATAGAATCCATATCCCAGACATGCCAATATTTCAGTGTCCACTAGTTTTCAAAAGTGCCAGATTAGTAAGACAACTGTTATAACTTATTATTAATATTCCTCAACTAGGTTCTTTCTTTGCCTATTCCGTCACAATAGTACAAAAGTAAATGCCGATTGAACAACCATCATATGTTGGTATTGAACAAAAGACATAGAAATATACAAAAAAACAACATCAACAGACCCCTAAAAGTAAGCACTTATACTGCAACTACGAACACCTCTTTAGCAATTGAGCTCTCTTGATTCAGGAAGTTAGTTTGCCATTCACACAAATGTACTACAGTACCTAAGTACTTATTGCTCACTCAAGCAGACCATAGAAATAATTTATTGGACAGAGTGAAAATGATTGTTTTGAATAGTATGAAATATTGAGATGATCAAATGACGAATAAAACCCTTCTCTAGGGATATATTATAGAGAGCACTAGCTTGAGAGCATCACTACAATCGACATCAGCGAATGTCAAAGACTGAGATGGTACACAATGAAGCAACACAGAAAAAGCTTCTTCCCTTGCTTCACAATTTCAACGCTGGACTTATACACTCGGACCCTTTGTGTATTATATTCCACGTAAGTAGAAATATGTTTCTGAGATGTATGCACACGTATTATTATCTAGTGGCCAAGGCACACGCCGAGGCATGACGCTCACTGAAGGTCATGCGGTCAGCGCAAACGGATTTTTATATTAAACATTCAGTTTTTATGCAGCCAGAAGACGCCAGGACAACATTTTAACAAATACTTTCATTAATTTATTGATCTACTGAGCCGTCTCGTTATAATCAACAAAATTAACAACAAAACAGGATTAGTCTGAAATTAAACGTCACGTTGACATTGTCACAGTCACACGTCACAGAATAAAAAAGGAATAAATCATACATGCCTTTGGTCAAATCACGTTCCAGTTTCCTATGGTGCTCTAATAATTAATGTTGAACATACATATCATCTGAAACAAGCATTTATTAAGTATCAATGGGGAGAAAAACTGCATTTTTATCCCGCTACGTGGCGCATAAGCGACTGAACCATGTTTTGACGTAAGAACTGTCAAAACCGGCAACCCACAATTTATTGTAAACAAAGTCCAAAATTTTGTTGTATTTCTCAAGAATGCCTCATTAAGCCATTATAGTGCGTTGAATTATTGTATACACCGAGGAGCTCATCGGTTTCCCAGAGACCCAAAACGCAAATAACAATGGAAAGTGCTTTACGAATAACAAATTACAAACCAAGTAATACAGCTAGGTTATGAAGTTTATACCCCAACAAACCTTATTTACTTACCTCTAAGGGACTCACTGTCCATATCGATTAAGTATACTCTGAAGTACAACCCAAACGGCAGCCATTTTATTCGCCTAAGGTTTCATGTCCAATCAATGTTATTCCCAGATTGGTGATCGCCATTGGTAGCTGGAACGCGCGATTGACCATAAACAATTTTAAACAACGATTATTATTTTCTATAGTCTAGGGATGCTAGATCCAGGTGCTTTGTATGGATATTTTGGATCGCTATGGATCGTAACACAGTAAAATTGTAATTAAAGTACAAAACAGAAACGTGACGTATAAAAGAATTTTTGTATCAAATTCTGCAACAAAATTATTCAATAGGCTTGTGTCCACTAAGAATAAATCAATTTGATTGTGTGTTCTATCGTTGCGTTGGTGCCATGAGAAGATAGACCTTTTTTTAAACAAACATTCAGGGCTGCACAACCTTTTTTCAAACAGTTGTGTTTTAGATTTTATACTTTTTGAAGTCTTTTTTTTTTCAATGCCTAATTATGCCCACTATGTTTTTAATTTATATTGTTTAATTTTACTGAAATAAAAATGTTTGATTTTGTGTTTGAATGGTCGAATGTTCATAAAAATGCCGTTTTTTTTATTCGTCACACATAATTGATTCTGTAAATTAAGGAAAAATAGAGTACCGTGTATGTTAATGATAGAGTACATACATGTTACTCTATTAATGACATGATTTTTTAAAAATCTTTGATAATAAATCATTTGCTCAAAGTAGCCTACCTATCCTAAAATATTAAATTATTGATCAACAATGAATAATATTACAAATAACTCGCTAGTACAACATTGCATAAAAAATTTAGTCATGGAGATTTTACGTTGTTTGTGAATGAAATCGTCAGAATGAACTTTTAACAAAATCCATTAAAAGCTACGGTAGTCTTTTT
Source organism: Euclidia mi (assembly GCA_944739405.2). NCBI lineage: Eukaryota > Metazoa > Arthropoda > Insecta > Lepidoptera > Erebidae > Euclidia > Euclidia mi. The sequence continues at coordinate 1,237,238 of OX123182.2, forward strand.
TAAGAATAAATAATTTTCTGCGCGACTAATATTTTGCCCTTTGCTATTCTGCACCCGCTTTTTCGAGATGCCGGCAGCGGGAGGAGCATTGTGATCCTATAAACTTGTATTTAACTTTTCATTCAATCTTTCTTCACAACTAAAAAATAATAATTTTGTCCTCGGATAAATGCATGTTAAGCCCAAGAATGTAACATTTCAATGAACTAACTCAAAATGTTGACATTCTAGGCGTCAGTACCTAAAAACATTAAAAATCCTGTTGACAGCGCATAATACCGATAAAAACCCGATCCATTGACATATTAGTTTCCAATTACTCGTATCTATGTACCGTTGCGCTCATTGGACAACATTGACATTATTTGTTTTTGACAGAACTATCGCTAAGTCACTTAGTAGAAATTCTATGTTTACAAAAAGTCTATGTTCTCGTGGCACGGACTATATAGATTCATTATTATTTGTACATGTCAATAAAGTTTATTATTTATTATAAAAAGGTAAGATTATTGTTACTTAAAGGATTTTAAAACTAAAAATGATGTAGGTACTTATTCTTGTGAGGTATGTCAGGATCGTTGCAAATGGCGTTCCGTAGTCTCTGCCTTCTCCTCCGGGAAACAGGCGTGACTCTATGTATGTATGTTATTCTAGTGGCAGTGAACACCAATCAGAGAGCATTACGTCACACAGAACGTTCGCCATTATCGTTATTGATGTTTTTGTAGTAAATACAACTAAAACGTCAGACTTTGTACCTGTCAAATCGAATATAACAAAATAAAAGACAAAACACCACACCAGACGTCATTTACGTCGTTTGTTGATTCCGTATTTCGTATACCGTCCACTCAGAGATACCGTAGAGCGTTGTATCAAAAAATTGAATGGCTCGAATGCCTTTGAAGAGATCCAGCCAAGTATAGATACGGATCAAACATCCCTACTATAGTCTATGCTGTCTTGAGTCTTGACAGATTCTGGCGGGAACCTTAAAAAGGCGCGGATCAGAAAAAAAATCAACTTTTTATTAATTAGTCAGTGGTTTTTGCTTATAAATTGGTCAAAAACAATAGAAATAGGAGCGCAAACCCTTGGAGATGGTAGGAAATGAGGGGGGCGGGGATAACACCTCACATAAACGTCCTCGGCCTGAGGCCGGAGACAGAGGGACTGAGGACTGTGATAATGGCGGCGGCGGTGAGCATTTTGACTATTCACCGTATCTAAAACCAGAATATAAAAGAATTTATCCCGAAAATGCCACTTGTGTAGACTTGAAAGTGTTTATTGAAGCTACCAACAATAAGGATAGAATAGGCAATAAGAGCCCTATCTATCTCAATCATATATTTTCTAGCGAAATAAAAGGGGTGACGGCTATACAAAGAATAAACGCCAATAAAATAGCAGTAATATTTAGACAGTATAATACGGTCAATAACTTTATTAATAACAGCGCTTTTCTTAACAAACATGGCTTGAAAGCATTTATTCCGGCTGCGCATATAGAAAAAACAGGCATAATTAGATTTGTTCCAGCAAACATTTCGAACAAAGAACTATACACAAAACTATCATCAATTTATGAAATAATAGCTATAAGAAGATTCACATAGATGGTAGGACAAGAGCGAGTACCACTACAAACAGTTAGCATTACTTTTCTATCGAATATTCTTTCAGACAATGTACAATATGATTTGTTTTCATACCGAGTTTTTGAATATATACCCCCATTACAGCAATGTTTCAGTTGCTTTAAATTTAACCACTCCGCTAGGATATGCAATGGCAAACAAAGATGTTCCATTTGTGGAGGTGAGCATTTATGTAAAGAATGTGATAGACCAACAGAGATCTGCTGTTGTAATTGCAGCGGGCCTCATCTTGCAATTTCGAGATTATGTCCAATTAAGTTAAATAAAATTTTAGAAAAGAACAATAAGATAAAATATCGTCGGGGATAGTGCAAATCCGCGTTACTAGCATTGGACAATACCGCCTATCTGCATTCGATCTAATTTTACAGGGGAGAGTTAAAACTTTTTAATTTCGTTATTTTAAGTCCAGTTGAGTTCATTTTTACATAGTAAGTAAAAATTGATGTTTTCTATGTATTTTAACCATAAATTATCCGCTACTATGATTAATATACCCGCTATGCTACTTACGCGGTTTTGATTTGACCACAATCTTATCAAAAGGGAACCTAACAGTCAGTTACGCGGTTTTTTAAAAAACTAGTAGTTCATTTTACAAATTATATTTATTATATCAAAGCAAAATACGACTTACGAAATCAGATCTGTATCAGCTTTTGAGCGCTGTTTTTACAAAGAGAACTTTTATTTATTAATCAAAATATTTTTCTATACAATCTCTCTTAAATATAAACTTGAATACTGCAATATCAACATCACTTATTTCTTAAATCAGTCTCAGATTTATCAAACTCTTAAACAAGGTGTCTATTAAGCATAGTTATAGGTAGGTATCACATGTATAAATATTTTTAAAATATAAAACAAAAACAAGAGCTTCATCAGCTTTATAAGAACAATATCCCTGTCATTTTAAAAACAAAATTTTAAAAAAATATCAGGTTCTTCAGATATTATACCTCAGTAAAATAAAATTAACTCTCAGTCCTATGAAAAAGTTATGACTCCACTTATGAATTAAAAAAAAACTACTTACTAAAAAAATTCTTCAGTTATCTAATAAAAGTAAATGTATTACAGTTTAACATGTAATGAACCATATTTTTACTCATAACATTTAGATTAAAGAGTTATGAGGTAACATGAAACAGCTTTTTCAGCTACGAATGTATTATAAGTTAATTGTTTTTATGAGGTAAGTTGTCATAGAATTCATGACAATCCATAGGTTAACACACTTTTCAATTGTTGTAAATGTTCAAACTTAGATTTTGTAGTTGGCAATTTTTCATTAAAGAGCTGTGGTGGAATAACTGGATTAATTTTTTTTGGTCTTTGTGGTAATGGCTGAAATTCGTCATTGTAGTATTCAGTTTGTATTCAATAATACCATTGGGATTATATTTAAGAACTCTTATGTCGATAACGCACTTTGCGCCAGCCCCTCTGCCAGGGCGGATAGTATCGTAAATCAGATTACTTTTAATGCTATAATCCTTAAAAAACGTGTGATCAGCCATCACTACTTCATATGGAGATGGGTTCAGCCTGGCTTCTTTAGTAACTGAAGAGTATTGACTAGGTAAAAATATTTCTCGATTTTTAAGCTTTCTTTCAATTATGGAGTGAACTGAATCTACCTCCATTTGGGTATGGCCCTTTTCTAAATATTTTTGTGTGATAACCACGTTTTTTTGCATCGCCAATTGCAGAAGAGCGTTCGAAACTGCAACATTTCTATTTTGTGATGTACACCCCCGGTGAAAATTACGACGTCCTTAGGACTTTATTCTATGATTTTTTTTCAAATAATCAACAAAAAAGGAAGCGTATGTTGATGCTGTCTCATCAAACCAATAGCAAGTTACGACGTTAGTACCCAGATTATAGATCATAAAATTATGAACCATTAATTTGGTTTTAAAATACGATGCACTGGCTTTCAAAAATGGGCATAATTTAACAGCATGTAAATCGGCTGTTATTACGTGAAGAGTACCCTTTTTTGCAGCCTTTTAATCTAAAGTCTTTTCTTGTCTTGCTAAATCTTTTCGTGATATATGTAGTTGACATATTTCCTCTGTAACTGTAACTTTGTATAAACAACATAGATCACACGCATCTTTCTTTGGTTGAAACAATGATAAGTTTTCGTCCTTTAAAACATCCTCGAAAAGTTTTCTGGAAGCCACTTTCTGTCCACTATTTGTTGCCTCTTTAACATAAATACGATACAGTTCTCGCTTAGACTGTATAATGGGTTCTAAATATAGTCAGTCTGGTACTTTCTTTTCTACAGTAATGAGAAGGCATTTTGGGCATTGCTCTTAAAAATATTTGTACCAACTCTTTCAAATTAGGCGATGTAACATCTATCCGGCCTGTACTTGATTCTTTATTTGGTTTTTCTCCCAGCCAGTACCTCACAGTCCACTCCTTAATTCCCAATGTTCCTATGAATGTCTAAAGTTAAGTCTTTTGGTCATTCCATTTTAAATAATATATTTTTGTAACACTTCGTCTTGTATTAGCCCTTTCAGTGGTTTTTCTTGAAGTTGTTTTTCTATCTACTAAAGATAAAACAAACATTTTCTTCGCTATTCAGGTCATCTTTCAAAATTCGTTAAAAATATTTTATCGTACTGTTTCTGTAAATTTTTCGCAGTGAAATACTTTCCTACTTAAACAATTGCTTGAATTACAAGGCTGTCCAAGTTGTCGCGCTGGTTTGATGGAATCTTGTGCGAATTTTTCAACTCCAGTTTTTCTAAAACCTACGTATTCTTGACCCAGCATTCTTAACGTCTTATTTCTTGACCTTTTCGTAGACAATACGTCCGATTTTCGTTTTCTTATTCTAGATTTAACGGCCTCCTCACGATCCAAGACAGTTTCAGGTAACAAATCATTATTGCTGTCAGTTGATGTTGATGTTATCGGTACAATATTGGTTATTTCAGAGAGTGGGTAGTAATTTGGGTGAGCAACAGAATCATCTGATGAGAAGTCAAAACCCAATTCACTTTGTTCAATATTGATATCACTGCATACATCCTCCGTAGAAATATCAGATAACAAATTATTAGGCGTAGTTACGGCCAGGCCCGAAACGCTGTCGTGATCATTAATTTCCATCAGATTTTCTAAGCAGGAATCACTTGAAGTGGTTGTGTCACAATAAGCTATAGCTTCCGCTTCTGTAATAGCAAGCTCTTCTCGATTCTCCGAAATAAAAAGACTTGTACTAGGCATAGTTTTGGGGAACTCTTTGGTATTTCCATCAATTGCGGATTCATTCAATTTTTTTTCTAAGCTCCAATAATTCGTCTCGCCTTTTAAATCGATTAAGGTTGTAACGTGAAGTGTTTCGTCTTTACTACATGAGTCATTCGCCATTTTGATGCTAAAACAATATAAATAAACCATTTAACCAAAATGTAGCAGCATAACTTACGCGGTTTTACTGTTAATAAAATTGGGATTCATTAACAGCAAAACCGCGTAACTACATAACATGTGTAAATACAGACAAAACAATAGTTGATATAAAGTTTCGGTGATTTGTATCAATAATAAAAGTATTCATAAAGACTTCATAACTTAGACAAGTTCTTTTCACAACTATTAGTATAAAAAATAGGTTAGAACGAGCAAATTTAGTTAAAATGTATATAAATGATGCTTAATACTGAAATTTCACAAAGAAAATACTTAATAAAACATTAATCAACACTTATCTGATGTTATCATTAATATTTTTAAAGTAATAACTGATTTTTACATCAAAACTTAACCACGAAACACGTACTCAATGTCACTTGCAATACCGCGTACGTCCCGTACGCGGTATTGCAAATTGCAGGCTGTAGATACGCGGTATTGTTTTTTGGCGAATTCTAGCCTTCTATTGGTCGAATAAAGGTCACGTCTTTGACAAGGCTGCCAATCGAGATCTTACATGGAATGGCTGCGAAATTCAAAATTGGCTACATTTGTTAGATACGTGGTATTATCCAATGCTAGTTACGCGGATTTGCACTATCCCCGACGATATGCAAGTGCTACAATGACAAAACAACACACAAGTGATAACACTGAATTTCCACTTCTGCCACCTCCAAAAATGAAACCAATTAACACTGTAAATAAATCTGTAAATACGTCTGTACATACATCTGTAAATAAGTCTGTACATACATCTGTAAATAAGTCTGTAAATACATCTGTTAATAATACTGTACATAGTGTAAATAACTCTAGAAATGTCTCTCCTAAAGTAGACATCAAAGCCCAAATAGTTGCCAACAACGATGTACTTATGGCCCTGGTACAGACGTTGGTGGAACTGGGTAATAAGGGCGATAATACGCCTACCACTGTAAAAGTATTAACCCTTAGCCAGGCAGTGATCACATTGCGACCACATGGATTTTTATTTTTTTTTATGACGAGCCGATGTCGTATAGGAACTACAAAATGTATAAGGGCGATAATACGCCTACCACTGTAAATAGCATTAAAGAAACACTTCTTAAAAACCTCAAGTAATGGATCCAAGTCATACACTGTCTAAGCTACTTATTGCTCAGTATAACATTCAAAGTGCTAAAATTAAAAAAACCCTTACTGATTTAATTCTTACTAAAACAAAATATTGACATTTGCTTACTTAACGAATCATGGTTTAAAGACAATAGTTTTAGAATACCTGGATATAATATTTATACTAAAAATTCTAAAAATACTCATGATGGTGTAGCAATGCTAATTAAGCCATATTTAAAGTACAAAGTTTTAAACACTAGGTTTTATGAAGAAATTCAAACTCGTCACAGACTAATTAGAGATGCTACGCATCAGACAGCAATCTTCATAGAGAATTATTGGGCACTAGAAAGCATAGAGAAAATGCAACATTTAATGTTGCATTTTCTCTATGCTTTCTAGGTCGACAGATGTCATAAACCTTAGACTATATATATTATGTAAGTAGGCGGAGGAATCCCATCACTCAAAGGTCTGACATAGGTCACCGCGGTGGGCCCAATTACCCGTCAAAATTTAATAGAACTTCATTTGAAACTTTGATACTTCGTTCATAGACATTTTGATTTATTCGTATAAAGATTGTGACACATAAACATAGTGACGTTATAACTTTATCGATACTTTTATTTTACAGCCTAGCTTCGGCCCACGTATTCGCCGATGTGGGTGACAGTTATTGCAAAAAAAGGAAGCCTTTGCACTATTGTGAAGTAGAAGCTACACTGCAATATTTCTTTGAAAAATAAGTATACTTGAATATAATTATATATCTCAAGAAAAGTGTTTTCATCGATCATCACAAACTTTCGTGTTTATAAAAGTTCAAATAAAACCATCTGCTGCTAACAACTAAGTTTAAGCTTGTGTAATTTAATGCAAGACTTCACATGTAGATCGATACGATTAACTGCACTGAGTACTGAGCAGTCATTGACTACTTTTTTGCAGTGGCAACAGATTTCCGGACTAATAGGAAGGACTAGTATGCCAATCTTAAAACGATAAATTACCATGATGCTAATCGTGTGAGTCATTATCATGATTAAATAATCGTAGCCATGATAAACCTGTTGTCATGAAAATTACAAGTAGACTGCTGTGAACCCTTAAAATATTTGTTAATACTAAAAACTGTACCTAGTCAAATGATACCGAAAGTCAATTTTGATCAAAATGTATGAGGATCAATATTATGCTTATAAAAACCCCTTAACAAATTTTGCAATACTAGGGGATACTCGCAGCTATGCTCGCACATATTTTTTTAACGTTTTTTTTGCCTGACTCTGTGGTAATTTCGAGACATTCCTTTTTAGTGCAGCCTTACGCTACCCAAGAAACATATACATGACAAATTTCAGCTTCTTGCACCCCCAGTAGCTTTGGCTGTGCCACATCTGTCAGTCATTCAGTTATGTAAGGCTTTTATATATACAGATTATAGACCAAAAAGTTGTCGTGTTGCTACTTTTTAGGACATTGAAAGGGTAACTCATTATATAGGTTTACGCACCGCAGGCAACAGATGCTCTCAAAAGTATACTGGCGATGCAAACATTATCCGCGCCCCTCACGCGGTGAAATTAAGAAGTTTTACTTATTTTAGACCTAGGGAGGCAGCGATAGCCGAGTGGATATACCAATAGACTGCCATGCAGAGGGTATCAGGTTCGAATCCACGGCGCGCACCAATGACTTTTCGGAGTTATGTGCGTATTGAATTGTTAATTATCGCTTGTCCCGTGCCTCGGAGCGCACGTTAAGCCGTCGGTCCCGGTTGTCATGAAGATCTTTGACAGTCGTTACAGGGCGTCAGTACCTTCTAAATAAACTGACACTAGTCTAAACCATGGAATATCGCTATCCCTTCGGGTTGCGGAGGTCAGACAGGCAGTCGCTTCGTGGAAAAGCTAATATTCAGCCAAATCCGGTTAGACTAGAAAGCGGACCCCAGACTGAAACTGGGATAACGCTAAGAGAAAGAAGACTTATTTTAGACCTAGGCTTCTATAAAGGTGTAATAAATTTGACCTGTATGACGGCGGGTTGCTCGATTCTTGGCCGGTATCAACACTTCACATCACAGTTCGTTATATGTTCACACCAAATCAAATTTAACAAAACTGACTATAACTATTTTGTATTACTGAACACGAGACGAGTGACAGTTTCTAGGTACTTGTTGCCCGCTCGGAGTCTCCAAGAGAAGTGATAGTGTCGTTGCTCCGTTGAACGTCAACCGTCATCCCCCTCTTCAACTCGAGCGAACGTCACTAGACTCTGTCGAAGCGCGCCATCTATGCACTTCCATTTCGTAGTCAATTGACGTCCGTACTGATGACCATTCCGTTACGGCCATCCTACAAGACACACGTCCCTGTGTGTTAATCTGTAACAAAATTTTACACGCACAGTATCACATTGCTCGGTCACTCCTGACAACCCAGGTAAGGGTTGAATCAAAACAGTTTTTATTATAGGAGCTGTATTCAGAGCATTACTGACATACATACATACATAGACTCACGCCTGTCTCCCCGAAGGGGTAGGCAGAGGCATATTAAACGCCCACTTTTCGCCAGTGTTTTGATCCCACGTAATAGGTGGCGAGCCTATTGCCGCTTATCGGGATATTTTGTTTGCCAGAGACAATACAGTCAATTACCATAGACTCACGTTATAATTAAATCAAATAACTAAAGCTCTACATGTGATTCATAACCGTTCAGTAACCTCCAGTTACTAAACCAGGCACTCAACCAGCCACTCGGTTGCCCTCATTCAGTAACCTCCAGTTACTAAACCAGGACTTACATCAGTCACTCGGTTGCCACCCATTTATCTGCGCCAATCAAACATGGGAGTCGTCTGCGTACCTACCGTGTACTCACGGACAACTAACTGCATTCACAGTTGTATTGAATCCGATTTGTACTGATTAAGGTGGACGCACACCTATCCGAGCCGAACGCGTCGAACGAATCGAAGTTAAGGAGGCCTCGCACATTAGCAAGAATCGACCGCGCCGAAAGAATCGACCGCGCCGAAAGAATCGAGCGCATCGAACAAATGGTTTCCATTTCCTTTACGCCTGTCGCACTGTTATTACATGTGAATTGTGATGGATCTTGACGAGGTTTTTATTTGTCAGTGCTTTATCAGTGGAAGGTGAAGAAACAATGCGGAAATAGTACTCGCGCGTTGCTCTGTCATACCCAACTGATAGAATGCGAGCGCATCGGACTAATCGACCGCACTAACCGCGCCGAATCTGATGACGTCATTCGAATTCTTCTAGGATTTCTGAGGTTCTTTCAGATTCGGACGATTCGACGCGGACAAGTGTGCGAGGTTTCATGAGATTTCATATAAAGAATTCTAAAATTCGTTTCGTTCGACGCGTTCGACGCGTTCGCCTCGGATAGGTGTGCGTCCACCTTTAACGGCTATTACGGCTACAAACCGACCTCGGACATTAAATCACACAAACAATCAACATGTAAGCCCAGTTTTCTACTGTCTCGTCAGTATTAAGGTTCACAATTTGCTCTCTTTAAGATCGTCAGTTATGCTCTGATCCTCTGGGACAAAGTTTCAGTATCAAAACCAATAATCAGGAAACTCAAAGCAAAACTGACATTTCACTATTGCGGTATCTCTCAAGATATTTTTCAAACCAAGTAAACTATAAAATTTAAGCTCTACATGTGATCATGGCTACGCATAGCCCAGTAACCTCCAGTTACTCTACTTTCTGCGAACCCCACATGGGAACGCCGAGACCTCTGCCAGAGCCGACTGCAATACCGCCTACTCACGGACTACTAAGTTAGTAGACGCCGATTTCTACCGAGCTACGGCTACACGTCAGCCTCTGGTACGATCTGATCATCATGTAAACTTAAACACTTTCTTCAATATCAGAACTACTTTGTTCTACCTCAATTTCGTCAGTTGTACTTTGACCTTCAGGCATTTTTCTCAACCTATCGAGTGCGTACTTAAAGTTACGCATAGAATTAAGGGCTTTGCGATAATAACGATCATCGTAAAGAACTTCTGTGACCTCAAATGGGCCTCTATACTTTAAGATATTTCAAATCAAGTTAATCAAAACATTTAAGCTAAGGTCTTTGGACTCTACATCTTCTAACCAAATTCCTTTAATAAACTACCTTCACCTTCATTGCCAGTTTCGGCCAGATAGGCTTTAGCTATACCAGTTACCAAGCTCCTCCAAGCCACATACAGGCCTCACACAGGCCCCGCGTCACACACGGGCCGCGCTCCACTCATGGGCCACGCGCCACACACGGGCCGCGCGACAAACACGGGCCGCGCGCCACACAGGCTATGCTGGCCACCAAGCCACACTCGCTACCAGGCCGCGCCGGCCAACAGGCCGCGCCAACCGCCAGACCGCGCCGGCTACCATGCCGCGCCGGCCTCCAGGCCTTGCCTGCTACCAGGCCGCGCTGGCCATCAGGCCGCCGAAGCTGAAGATGCTTGATTGGGCGTTCACTAGAGCGTTGATAACCAGCCCACCTGCGATCTGTAATAAGATTAGGGGGTCAGCCGCCGCAACTGAATTGTTCAACGAGGCAGTTAAACCTAGGCGTATGTCAAGGAAGGAAGCCGATCGAGCCTTATCAATGGAGGTGGATGAGGAGGCAACAAATATTTTTTATTCTTTTTTTATTTCTGCCGAAAAAATTGACTCCATGCTGCCTGATGTTAAGCAGTCAGTGAAGTCCCATAGTGATGGCCATTATCCCAGCAGCCAGCATGGCATTATGGCATGATGGCCCTCACCTTGACGGCCTTGAGTAAAGCTTTTTCACGCCCCACTTAAAGGACCCGGGATCATAAGTGGAGGGAAACACGTGGACTGGTAAAGAGTTCCACATCTTAATGGTACGGCAGAGATAAGAGGCGCCGAACCGTTTGGTGCGTGACGGTATCTGTTCTACCGTGTAAGAGTGGCACCTCAACCCAGCACGTGTCGTTCGGGATAGGAAAGGAGAGGGTGGGATTAGTTGAAAGAGCTCTTCGGAGCACTCACCGTGATAGATACGGTAGAAGAAGAAATATGAGGAAAAGACGGATCCTCAGACCCAGAATCAAGTGATGCATGGGCAACTAGGTCAAAACGTTCGCGAATAGATAGTCTTGAACAGCGGATGAATGATAAGTTCTCAACCCTCATGGAGAAGATTGAGTCGCTGGCTTCAGTAAGGGACTTAAGGCAGGAGAGCTCTTCGGAAGATTGCGCCTCATCTAATGAATTAGATGACCTTCCAGCTCCGTCAAGATCTGAGTCACCCAGCGATTGGCATGCGCCACCGTTGGATTCTAATCTAGGTTTAGATTCTGCTCAACATAGCTGGCCAGAATTGAAGTTTCTCCCTGCTGTAAACGAGGCAGAACCCGCGATTCCAGCACCGTCGGAACATGTTAAAGCAGAGGGCATCGCCTGTCAAAGGTTTGGGGCAGATGCATGGAATCGCATACGGTATAAAGAGGTAGCTAAAAGATTGCAGGCATCACCTGCCTTTAGCACTTTTAAGATAAATGCTGAGTTGAGTGATCTTGGAATACAAACCTCAGGGCTCCTCACCAAGCAAGATGGAGTTCTTGGCACAATTGTCCATGGCCTCCTCTGCCAAAGAAAGGCGTTGGCCGAAGAACTCAAGAATCTTGCAGCGAAATTCCCAGCGGCCGCGGCAGATTTAAAAACATTATTGTCACAGGGTTCTGAGTTTATGGCAACGTCAGACGATCTTTTGCAATTTGTTTGTGCAAATCGGGCAGAAACGATTGATTTGAGACGGAAATCCTTCAAAACAAATAGTGATGCTCTTTCGTCTATGCTGCAATAGATACCACCATCAGAACCACACTTGTTTCAGGAGGATAAGCACTCTCTTTTTATAAGAGACAATGGTGGTACGTCTCGCAATTTTCCTTCCCGTTTTGTGAAATTTCCGGAGAAAACGAAGCAGCTTTTTCAGCAGCCTCAAAAAAGCCGCCAACCACTCCCAGGTCGTACGCAGAAGGCCAAAAAATCCGCATGGCATTCCCGGCCATCTGAAACAGCTAACCAAAAGCGGAGGCAATCTGTCGGTAAGGCGAGGAAGAGAGGCGATAAGAAGGAACAGCGGCAACAAAGTCGTAAATATTGACGGGGAGTTCAGAGGGGGGCAGCTCAAGAATTAAGTGCAGCAGTGACGTTTACTAGGAGCCCCGGCGTCTGTCTTAAAAATAATAACCAGTTATGCACTACCCTTTGCACAGAAACCCCCTTCTGTACCTATAACTCCAAAGATGATGTCAGAATTTTCGACAAGGCCCTCAAAACTAATGTTAAAAGAGATATCGACACTATTAAATCAAGGCGTAGTCGAAAGATCAACGGCCAAGACTGGATTTTTATCAAGGATGTTCTTAATACCCAAACAGAATGGCAAGGTACGGCAAATTTTCGACCTTCGGCGACTAAACCTTTTCCTGAGTTCAAGAAAGTTCCGTCTGGTAAATCAGAATTACGTTGCCAAATTCTTGAAGAAGAACGACTACATGGGAAAAATAGACATCTCTCAAGCATATTTCCACATCCCGATAAGAGAGAGTCATCGGCGCTACCTCGCTTTTACCTGTCAAAACCAACTTTACCAAATGACCTCGCTGCCCTTCGGTCTGTCAAGCGCTCCGTGGGCCTTTTCTCGAGTAAGCAAATGGATAGCAAGCATGCTAAGAGGCCGAGGCTTTCGTGTACTGGTATATCTCGACGATTTCTTATTTGCCCATCAAGACCCTCAAATACTAGAAGCGCAGATGAAGCAGGCTATTTCGCTTCTCCAAAGCCTCGGTTTGGTACTAAATCTAGAAAAGTCGATAATAAAAGCCACGCCAGAGATAGAGTTCTTAGGCATAATATGGAATACGGTTACAAACAGAAAAGTCTTACCGAAAAAAAAAACGCGATCAGTTGGCAAGAGATCTTCTACAAATAATAAATGGCCGTGGTTGGAATTGGAATCAAGGTACGTCATTGATAGGCAGACTGGGATTCGCATCTCTGGTGACTCCGTTAGGGCGTCTATTTACAGGACGCACTTGCTGCCAGGGGCGGCAATGAACGATTTACTCTGGTGGGTGGAAAATCTATCTCAACCGGGAAGAATTTTCATTCCCGAACCAAAACTATTTGTCACGACGGACGCCTCCAACACAGGTTGGGGAGTTCAGGTAGGGAATCACCACGTCTCACAGCAATGGGTCAAGGATCAACTAAATTGGCATATAAATCGAAAAGAGCTGTATGCAGTTTTAATAGCACTGGTCAAATTTCCAGATGTGTTAAAGGGACAGTCGGTTATGGTTAAGTCGGACAACCGTACAGTTGTGGCGTATATAAGAAATCAAGGTGGAACAAGATCATTGATACTGCTGGATTCGACAAGAGAATTGCTTCTCCTAGCCCACCGTCTGAAAATAGCCCTGCTCTCCTTTTACATCCCAGGACAGTACAACACATTAGCAGACTCGCTCTCTCGAGGCAAAGATCTCCCAGACTGGCATCTCAGCAACGAGATTACGACAGTCATATTTCAGAGAATGGGCACACCTCAAATAGATCTGTTTGCGACAAATCGGTCCAAAGTTGTCCCTCATTATGTTTCAATAGATGCCAAGGACCATCAAGCGTTATTTGTGAACGCCTTCAGCCGGGTGTGGCAGTTTCAGTTGGCTTGGATTTTTCCACCTCCACCTCTTATACCCAAGGTTCTACAGCACTTGGATCAAGCCACCACGATGGAAAAACGTGTTTTGGAGAGGAGACCTGAAGAGAACGCCGAAGCATGTGGCGTTCTATAGTCTCTGCCTACCCCAATGAGAGACAGGCGTGACGAGATAGATAGATAGACCTGAAGAGGAGGTCGGTTGGAGTACCGTTTCAAATTTGGAACTTGGACCGGCATTTGATAGATCTGTCGACCAATCAACCCCCTCTGGGAATGAAAGGTCTATCTTTAGAGGTCTGGAAGGTACGGGGTGGAGTCAACTAACTACAGGACTTCAGTTGGAAGATATTGCTCTACTCCGATCCGCGTGGCGAGACTCAACGTGGAAAACCTACAGTTCATCATGGAAACAGTGGACTTCGTGGTGTAAACAACAAGGGGCAAAACCTGACCGGCCTCGTCCACAGGAACTTGCTTCATACCTGAGTTTTTTATTCAGAATAAAAAAATTAGCATACGCAACCATTTTAGTACATAAGTCGGTAATAGTCACTCTATCGGATCCCGAGCAAGTTAAAAATCTATCTGCACATCCACTAGTTACATCAATGCTGAAGGCAATTAATTTACGGAAGCAGGGCTCCGTGAGTCCTAGGTCCAAACTATAGAATATTCAAGACCTCTTAGCCTGGTTAGAAGCTCATCCACCTGATAGAGAGAGAATCTTTCAAATATCTCGTCAGGTGGCTTTGTTACTGTTGTTAGCGTCAGGAAGAAGAATTCATGATCTAACTCTTTTAAGTATTTCTGCAGAGAATTGTATTATTTCTGAGACATCGGTAACATTTTGGCCAATGTTCGGCTGTAAACAGATGGCACAAGGGGTCGCCAATCAGGATGGTTGTTACATAAATCAGATAACAGAATTTTTGATTTAGTGAGCTGGGTTAGGAATCTTATTGATGTCACGTCTGTCAGACGTAAATCTCAAGATGGTTTACTCAATCTCTTTATTACTACAAGAGGAAAGGTGAAAGCTGCTTCCAGGGCAGTAATAGCAAGGTGGTTAAAAACTTGTTTCAATGATATAGGAGTCAATTGTACCCCGGGTTCAATAAGGTCGGCGGTTGCGTCATACGAGTATGCAAGGGACACTCCTTTGGATGAGATCTTAAAGCGTGGGAACTGGAGAGGGTCAACAAACTTCTTCAAGCACTACTGCAAAGCAGTTGAGAAGCCTACGGCGCTTATTGAAAATAGTTTAAGTAGCTTTTACGAAGCTGTTTAGTACATTCCTTATCTTTCTCTTAGCGTTATCCCAGTTTCAGTCTGGGGTTCGCTTTCTAGTCTAACCGGATTTGGCTGAATATTAGCTTTTCCACGGAGCGACTGCCTGTCTGACCTCCGCAACCCGAAGGGATAGCGATATTCCATGGTTTAGACTAGTGTCAGTTTATTTAGAACTAGGTACTGACGCCCTGTAACGAGTGTCAAAGATCTTCATGACAACCGGGACCGACGGCTTAACGTGCTCTCCGAGGCACGGGACAAGCGATAATTTACAATTCAATACGCACATAACTCCGAAAAGTCATTGGTGCGCGCCGTGGATTCGAACCTGATACCCTCTGCATGGCAGTCTGTTGGTATATCCACTCGGCTATCGCTGCCTATATCTGTTTAGTACATTCCTTATAATCACTAATAACTATAATTATAAGGAACTGTTTAGTACATTCCTTATAATTATAGTTATTAGTGATTTGTCTGAAGCCATTTATAACCTTCAATTTATCAGTCGATTGATGGAAAATGTGAGCAAGTGTGACGCCGCCGTATCCCGCGCCTGCGGCCCGCGTCGCTGCGGCTCCCACTCGTTCATAGATGAAACTACGTAGGTAAGTGAATTTTGTGTGCTGTAGGGATGATAGCTAATCTCCGAAAGGTCAAGCCTCGGCAAGACCTGAAATAATCCTTTTCCTCCCTTCGGGGTAGAAAACGGTAGTATTTTTGCATAAAAAAATAATGTTATAATGCCTTTGCAAAATTAACATTCTGAACCAAAAACTTTCGAACGACAGAGCTGTTATTGTTTTGTTTGACAGTTGTTGTTCTTTGATTCTCGTGTACGTACTTAATAACTTAAATCTAATTTGTTTTGGAATCATAAGTTAAAATGCCTAAACGCAAGTGTTCGTTTAATGTTAACTTACAAGCTAAATATGCGTTTATCAAGCAAATAAATACTCCTTCTGATGTTAGATGCGAAAAATGTCGTACAGAATTTAGTGTTTTCCACAGTGGTGTTGGTGATATTGAACAGCATTTAAAGTCTGAAAAACATAAAAATGCCGATCGTGCCGCTGCTTCGAGTTCTTCGATGTTAAACTTTTTCAAGAAATCGGACGCGCCAATTCCAAGGGATTTAGATATCGCCGCAGCTGAAGGCGTCTGGGCTTATCACACGATACAAGAAAACCATAGATTTTGCTCTAATGATTGTGCATCGAAATTAATTCAATCATTTTTTGATCCCAAATTTACATGCGCGCGTACGAAATCAGAAGACTTCTGACATCATTGTCAATTATTTAAATCAAGTGTTGACAGATAATAATTTGACAGCAAAAGTCGGGGCATTTTGTGGGGACAATGCTAGGCTCCTCGCCACTAGCAATGTGTTAACGAAATTACAATCATCTTTGCAAAAGCCATTAATAGGTATTGGATGTGAAGCCCATGTAATTCACAATGCAATAAAATCTGCTGCAGACGGGCTACCCTTAGATTATGAAAGCATTATTGTTAAGATATATTCATTTTTTTATATTTATACCGTTCGAGTTGAATATCTAAAGTAGTTTTGCGCCGAAACTGAAACCAAATGGCTTGCTCTTATGCCTTAGAAAGGGTTTTAAAAATGTATCAGCCATTAAAAAAGTACTTTTTGAGTATTGAAAAATGTCCCCTTTTACTTAAAAACTTGTTTGAAGATCCTACATCGGAATTGTGGCTTTGTTTTTTACACGCTCTGTCAGCAAGTTTTCATCGAGCAGTATTGAAACTTGAAGGTCAGACTGTATCGGCAATTGAAGCTGCAAAAGAAATCAATCAACTAAAAGACAGTTTGACTCAGAAACAGATCAATCAGTTTCTTCCATTTACGGTCCGTCAATTAATAATAAATTTGAAAGATAACCGTACTAACATAGACGAAGAGTTTGTGAAAAGGACGACTACGGAATTTTATAAAATAAGCCGTGAATATCTGGAGCAGTGGACTGGCTTTCTTACCAAAGAAATGGAGATATTTTATGAGGCAGATTTAAAAAACGCCCCCGCTGGGGAAGACGTTAAAAATCTCTGGATGTATTAATTAAAAAAGAATATATTGAGTGTAATAAAGATACAGAAGTTTTTAACGAATTTTCATTAATTTGTAACTAAAGTACATCGGAGAAAGTAGCCGAATGGAATAATCAAAATGTTTCCACGGAAACTCGTTGGGTGGAAGTATTCAAACACTTTCAAGCCAATGATCTTCAGCATGAAAACTTTTCTATATTAATTGAATATATTTTATGTTTGCCTGCTACAATGGCTTCAGTAGAAAGAGTATTTTCTACGATGAACAAATTGAGGACATCTGAGAAAACTCAGTTACAAATTTCAGTTCTAAAGGCGATGTTGATAATTAAGGTGAATATAAAAACATGCCAAGAGTTTCATTCTTACTTGAAATCATCACCAGCTATATGTTCCACTGATAAATATAAATAAGTATAACTAAACCATTCAGATATATGATATTTTATTCGTAAATTTTAAGCTTACTGACTTTTTCTGAATAAAAACTTAAATAAAGTGTTGTTTTTTTTCATTTACTACCTGTTAATTGACCTAAACAAACCAATGTGCCGTTTTGAATAAAAAAATAAATGGTCACGTTAGTTATACTACATATGGCTAGAACAGTTCCTCCAGGCAGTTGTCTGTATTTTGACCGTTTTTTTTCAAGCATTCCCCTAATAGAAAAACTACAAGAATTAAATTTACATGGAACAGGGACAATTATGTTAAATAGAATATCTGAAAAAGGAGCCTTCCTTTTAAAGCCGATAACAGAATGCAGAGAGGAGAATGTCAACAATTTATTTTCGATGACTTAGCTCTCGTAAAATGGAAAGATAATAAGTCTCTTTAGATGATATCCAACTGCACAGGATCGAATAATACTTCGATGATTAAAATATGGGATAAGCACAGGAAATGCTTTGTCGATGTATCATGTCTAAAAGTTATTTCTAATTATAACAACAACATGGGCGGTGTCGATCTGTTAGACCAGCAAATGGAATACTATCAAGCATTCATCAAAACTAGGAAATGGACACTAAAAGTCATAATACATTTTGTAGATCTGGCACTCGTAAATGCATGGCGGCTATATCGAAATGACTGTCTCAGGTCAAACATAACGCAGATCCTGCGTTATGTTGACATTTTCGCCTTGAAGTAGCAGAGGGATTGACTCAAACACCTACGAAGAGGAACTTGGAGACAAATGATGAGGATGAGGAAGAAGGAGCTGATATTTCTGGTCTTCCTAATAAAAAAATTAAGCAACCAACTCCCACCAGTGCTAAGCGATACGATGGGTTTCAGCATTTACCATTTTTTGACGACAAAATAACATCGCCTCTAGATGTTGCAAATTAGAGTCGTGTAACAATCGATCTAAAATGATATGCACTAAGTGCAAGGTTTATTTGTGTTTGTCTAGAACTAAAAATTGTTATGCTATATATCACCAAAAATGATGGAAAGCAAACCATTAATAACGTTACTATTGATCTCATTTATTGATTGACAATTTGATTCATATTTTAAGAAGTTCATTCAATTTTTGTTCTATTGAATACTATTCTATTAAATAATTATTATACATATAAAGTGTAATATGAATGAATAGCATTACTGATTTGTGGCAAGACTGATTATAAAATGACTAATTAATTAAAAATATTTTTGATTTAAATAACTTGTTTTATTGTAGACAAAATGAAAAATTGAAAAATGCACGATCGTGCGAGTTCTCATCTAGAAGCCGAAATTAGGGCCCGGTCACGACCTACAGCGGCGAGCGGCAGCGGCGAGCGTTTCCGATGTACATGGCACGTTTACTGTGACGCGGCGCGCGGCTGCCTCTGAGTAAACGCGCCATGTACATCGCCCCTGCCGCGTCGCTCGCCGCTTAGACCGATCTCGAGACCAGGCCGTTAAGCGGTCGTGCGGGTACTTTTATAAAAAAACTAAAATAACTGCCTCCGTGGTCCAGTGGATAGCGTATGCGACTGCTGATCGGAGGTCCCAGGTTCGATTCCCGGGTCGGGCAAAAGTGTTACTGGGTTTTTCGAATACTCAGTAGCAGCCCGGAGTCTGGTGATGTGCCCGGTAACGGCAATAGGCTCGCCCCCTATTACGTGGGACCTAAAATTCATGGCGAAATGTGGGTGTAATATTTACACCTCTGCCTACCCCTCCGGGAATACAGGCGTGAGACTATAAATAAATAAAATAAAATACCTACATTTCTTACATTACTTACATTAGGCTTATCTTCATATAGGTAGCGCTAAGATGTCGGAAGTTGATCAGACAGATAGCAAATCAGTTTTACAATATGTATCAAGAAATGGTGGAACTGCGTTGCTTTTGGGCAAACACAAGTATCATGTTCTGAAAAAATATAAAAATGGTGCACCTATTTGGAGGTGCTCAAATTATAAAAAGGGAAAATATTTAGGAACAGTTACGGTCAAGGTATGTACAGCATAATTTTATTTTATCTGTGATCTATTATGTAAGCCGACCGAAAGTCGAATTCAGGGCGGTTGTTGTAGCTATCCAGTACAGTCAGCTTGTATTTTTATTTAAGACGCATTACCTTAACCAAATTATGTAGGTATGAATTTCAAACTTTTCATTTCCTCAGGGCAACAGTATCTAAACAAGAAAAGAACATTCCTGCAAGCCAGATATTTCGAAGAACTTAGTTTTAAGGGAAATTGCTGACTTGAAGGAGAGAGCACGAAATACAGATATACCAGTTACTCGAATATATGTTGATAAAATATCACAAGTTCAAAATAGCGGCATTCATCCGTTTGTAATGAAACTACCTCCTTTTCCTAGTGTTTCCCGTATCCTTTATGGTGCTCGACATAAAGCAAATGATGTCCCTAGAAGTACATTCACAGATGTAGAAAGCGTTGTAGTGCCATTAAATTTCGTGAGTCAACCTTAGCTGACTACTATGATAACGGTAATCGAATCATAGTGTTTTGCTAGTTGAATTCGGATGCACGTAAGACAATAGAAAATGTAAAAGAGATCTTTATGGATGGAACTTTAAGCAGCTGCCCGCATCCGTTTGTACAGCTTTACATAATTCACGGCGATATTGGTAGCTCTATTAATTCAAACAAAGTGAGACCTTTGTTTTTTTGCTTTAATGACGGATAAAAAGACATTTTCTTATTATATTTTATTCAGTCTAATCAAATCACAGATACCGGAGTTCGAACCCACAAAAGTGCATTGCGATTTTGAAAATGCACCAATAAACGCTTTGACAGAACATTACAAAGACATCCAAATTAAGGCCTGTTTTTATCACTGGTCAAAAAGTGTCTGGAAAAGAGCCAAACTCTTGGGCCACACAAAAAGTAAGGCAGAAAAAAGAATTATCGCGCTCACGGCTGCACTGCCATTGATTCCACAGCCACTTATTAAGGAAGGATGGGAGTACATAAAGTCGGAAAGTTTCAACATAGAAATGGCAAAATTCATAAATTATATTGAGAGGTTTTGGATGAAACCATATTTCAGTACCATGTTGTGTGTGTTTGGAGAACATCATCGTACAAACAACATCTCCGAAGGCTGGAATTCTAAATTAAATAAGTGCCTAAACAAAAATGCTCTAAATCTGTTACGCTTACTTAACGTTTTACAAAAATATCAGAAAACGACAGACATAAAACTTCAAAATAGTAAACCTAAAAGACCTAAAAGAGTTCTCTAAAGACGATTTCATCTTACATGTGCAAATGCAACTTCTAAACAATGAGATAAACTCAGGTAAGGAGATACAGTTACATTCAGTCACTTGATATTTTTATGCCGTTTTGTTATGTAGCCACGAAAGTGTCCCATAGCTGGGCAAATGCCTCCCCATTCTTTCCACTCATCTCTATTCTGGACCACCTCTCACTCCCTGGGCCGGCCTAGTCTCTTATGTCTGTCAGCAATATTGGGTTTTATTTTTTTAGTAAAAACGTTACGCAGAAGTATGATTTCCTTTTTTTCCACATTGTGGTTTATCTAAGTTTGTTTTTATTTAGTTATAAATAAAGAATTACATTTCTTAAGATTGCTGTTGTTTTTTTTAAATAAAGAATAAAATTTCTGAACTTTGTAGTTGTTGGCTGTACAATTTGATTTAAAATGGGCGTGGAAGTGTCGTTAATTGTAAACGACACTACTGGTAGTATCGCTGGTAGTGTCCTTGCCATAAAATCACTTTGGCTTTCTTCTGGAATCTGACGGATCTTGCACTCACGGCGAACTCGGCACAAACACGGACTCTGTACCTGCTACTCTGACTGACAACGGCTTGTTTTATATGACATCGATAAAGATGGACAACTGCATATATTGTGGTATTGCTACGTCTCGTTGCAATGCAACGGGCAAACGATTTTTCGAATGAACAATCCGTCTTATCTATTGTGCGTGCTTGGGTTGCTCCACAAACAGTAAGTGCCTCAAAATAGTATATATAATCTGAGTATTTCTGTATCTACACTTGTCAATGTGTAATGCATTTCACGTATATTACTAACGATTACTTTATTTTATTTAAGGTGGATGCTAGTCATCATCTCTGCCAAGTTTGTTGGAATTTGGCAGTTGATAGATTACTATTGCCCGAATCAGCCGACACACCAGCTCCTCATGGCCATAAACATGTGTGTATCAACTGTTGGTGTTCGCTTCTAAGTAACAAACGTTCTCATCGATTACATTCTAATACTGAACGAGAGCAAAGAGTGCTGAATGTTATATCAGAATGGATATTACCACGAACTGTAAGTACTATTCAATAGTTTATATTTTCTTTACATTTTTATTTTATTTCAGAATAGGTAATAGGTAGGAGAATCATTTATTTAAATCAGAACTAGTGGTTTCTTAATGCTCATTAAGGCAAACCATTATATTATGATATTTCTTAAGGCAACAAAATATATGTAATATGAAGAAAGCAGATTAAAGAGATTAATTTGTTAATGGTATTTGTTTTAGGTTGGGGCTCTAAGTGAAGTATGTCATTCTTGCTGGGTAAGGGCAGACAGAGTTGCCTATTGTTCGGGCCTCCATGCACCCGAACCGCCGTGACGTCGAACCGGTTCTCGGGCTCGCGCGATGTCGCGCGGGGAGCCACCTACACACCCATCTTTGACCACTGAGCGAACGCACGCTCCCCGCGTCGCGGTTTTAATATGTTGTATTTGTTTGTTTTTTTGTAAACATCGCCACTTAAGCAATATACAGTCCACTACATAAACCTGAGTATCATCCGGCTCGAAGGACCAGTGTTGGCGCCGAGACCCGTAACTACTTGCAGCCCCAGGTGTCTCGACAAATGATACTCAGGTTTATGTAGTGGACTGTATATTGCTTAAGTGGCGATGTTTACAAAAAAACAAACAAATACAACACCTATCAATACATATCAATACAACACCTATCAATACATTACCAAGCGACAGATCAGACCTTTTCCATCTATCAGAAGCTGAATCTTCCACCCCAGAACTGGCTGTGACAATCCACCAATCAGGAACTGAACCTCCTACGCAAGAATTGGCTCCAGCCATCAGGTGATGTTCCAATTATTGAACAGCCACCAACTGCTAATAAACCTCAAGGTACAGTAGTGTTGCCTGAGTATCTGAGGCCTGTTGAAACAGAAAGTAGATGTTTTATAGCAGGTTGCAATAGAACAGAACGCAATAGGGTGCCTTCTTCTATGAATTCTATATAAATCTTTTGAATATGCACAAATATTATGTGCCACCCAATAATAGACTTTGTAATTATCATTTGTATGCTGTAGAACATTTAAATGTATTAAGAAGTCTTTCGAATAATAATGTGAATACTTTCACTGCAAGTCATGTACAAGATATGCTTGCTTCAACTTGTCGATTGTTTCAAGGGACAAAACTCCCTTTTTTCCAAATACGTTGATTGCTCCAAGGGACAAATGTCCCTTTTTTCTGAAGCCGTAGACTGCGCACAAGTAACAATGTCCCTTTTAATAAAACTTAACGGATTGCTCCATTAGATATCAATAGACGCGTAATGAAATGAGCTTTCGAATGATACCAAATAACACCAAATAATATACATGTAGTCGACGCAAGGGCAGTATCAAGTGAAAATTAGAAATATTTTCCCGCCATTTATGTGCGCGATTTTATACTTCTTCTTTTTCTCGTCGTTTTTTATTAAGGGAGGTATATAAGAATTATGCACGTTTAGAAAGGTTATTAAATTTTACTTTTAGAGGAACTAAATATAATTAAAAGAAACATGTTAATTTTAAACATAAAAAATAAAACAAAGACATAAAGACATAAAGACATATTTATTTCTGCATTTTGGTTGTTTACAACACTTATACATGTCAATACCCTATTCTAGATGAAGCCGGCTTTTCCTAGCTAAATGACTTCTTGAGAAGAAAGGCCGAAACAAACTCAGAGTCATTGGTTTTTTTTTGTCACTTCAATTTCTTTAGTCTTTTCTTCATCTTTTAAAGTCCAGACAAAAAAGGGTTTAGTATGCAAGTACAATGCAGGAAATTATCTGACGCTTTTGACTGACTCGGCCCACTGATGGCCCGCATTAAACAGCAATCGTACGGCTCAACCTTAATTGAGGGAGCCAGCACGATCTGTATCACTATGCCTCCACGCCATCAGAAGGTGTATGCATAAGCATGTCAGCCTAAGCCATCAGACAGGTTGCCACAACTATTTGTTTATATGTTTAATAATGCCCACATCGTACTCACAACTTTACATGCTAATACACAGTAAAATACATGTTGCAAACAATAAGTAAAAATAATAAAAATTTAAACAATAAAATGTCATATATTTAAAATGTCGGAAAATATTATTAAATGTCAGAAAAATATTATTGAATGTCAATTTATGAATAATAATATAATACTTAAGTAATTTTAAATGTCAAAAGAAAATAAATAAAATAACAATGTCAAATCAAAGAATTGATAATTAAACATACATACATAGACTCACGCCTGTTTCCCGGAGGGGTAGGCAGAGACTACGGAACTCCACTTGCATCGATCCTGACATACCTCACTTGTTTCACTCACTCCCATCAAGTTTCTCATGCATGCTCTTCTGTTAAGGGTACTTCTGACTTGTCCTTTTTTCAGGATGTCGCCAATCTGGTCAGAGAACGTCCGCATAGGTCTTCCCCTTTGTCCTGTTCCATTCACACTTGCCTTATATATCTTCTTTGTCAGTCTATCGTCATCCATCCTCTCCATGTGCCCAAACCATCTTAACATGCCTTTCTCAATGCTTGTCACTACATCTTCTTTTACCCCACACCGTTCTCGTATCACACAATTTTTTACTCTGTCGGTCAAAGACACACCACACATACTTCTCAGTGCTCTCATTTCTACAGCATTTATTTTACTTTCAAATCTCTTCTGCCATACCCAACTTTCACTACCATACATAAGGGTAGGCACTAACACACCTCTATGTACAGCCAAACGTGCCTTTTTGGACACGTTTTGACTGTTCATAAACGCTTTATTGCCGCCAATTTCCGTATTTTTTTTAATACCTTTTTATGTTATATATCTGATTCAAACGGTATTCTCTCGTTTTCCATAAATTCATTTGCACTTATATTGTTTGCCATAATCAACCCCGATCATAATATTTACTTGCACTATTATCATTTATACTAATAACGTTTGCCTTAACAACTCAACAGTGTTAACTTTAATTTGCCATAAAATTACTTTCTATAACAACATATATCATAATAATTAGTTTCCATAAGCTGGGTACTCACTTAGCAGTGTAGCACGTAACGTATCAGATACGGTATCAAGTGAGTACGTAGGCACGAGCCCGCTGCGAGCCGCTCGCGCGTGGAGCGCTGTAAGCTCGCAGTGACCCGCCGAGTGGCGGTTTCACTGCGAACACAAAGGCGGCTCGCAGTATGCTCGTGGACGGCGTCACGACCGCTTGTGTAGTGAGTACGTACGCGCGAGCTTCAAACGAACTTACGTATTCATTTATTCATTATGGAGTGGACTGAAGAAAAAGTGTTAAATCTAATTGAGGTTTACCAGAATACTCCAGTACTGTGAGACCCTAAAAATAAGAATTATTACAAGAAACATCTAAAATACGAGTGAAATTCTTGAAATGTCCACTAATCTCTTGAGACTTCATATCCATTACTAAATTGTTAGAACGATTTCTATCTTTGAAAATTTCACTTTGCCAAAATCGACGTGGGCTTTTATAATTATCTAAAATATTATACATGAATATGAACGCAGCTCTAGCCACCATTTGAGACATGTTGTCGGCGTGATGTCGTTGCGAGCACTGCGGATCCAGCAGCTCGTAGCTAGATACACGGAGGACCGTGGACGAGCCGTACCCACTTGCAGGTTGATACCGTATCTGATACGTTACGTGCTACACTGCTAAGTGAGTACCCAGCTATAAGTAACACATCTCATAATCGACTCTTGACATAATCAAAATTTGATATAATTATGAAAATAATACATAATCTTGTTAGGTCGAAATTAATTAATTATCGTTAACACCCCGACTCAGTGCAATCCGACTCGGATAGTTTAGGTTAGGTTAGGGTTCTCTTTTGACCCCTAACCCAAAAATAGGAGCCCTGCTTCGCAGGGCTCCGTCAACATAGTCCACATTCTTCACACTAGTTTAATAAACTGAAGTTGAATTAATTATCGTTAACACCCCGACTCAGTGCAATCCGACTCGGATAGTTTAGGTTAGGTTAGGGTTCTCTTTTGACCCTTAACCCAAAAATAGGAGCCCTGCGAAACAGGGCTCTGTCAACTTAGTCCACATTCATCACACTAGTTGAATAAACTGAAATTATTCAACTTCAATTTATTCACTATTTTCTTCTTAGATTATTGAAAACGGCAATAGGCTCGCCCCCTATTACGTGGGACCTAAAAACTCTTGGCGAAATGTGGGTGTAATATTACACCTCTGCTTACCCTTTCGGGGATACAGGCGTGAGACTATAAAAAAAAAATTATTGAAAACGAAAATTATAGCATATACATTTATGGATTTAAATTATTATGACACTTGATCGATTATGACCAATGGAATTAGTGGAAGTCATTTTATGTCATTTCACGATTATGACAACTGAAGCGTTATTTCTAATGAAATTATGGCAAATACCAGTATGGCATATGAAATTATGGCATTTTAAATTAAGGCAAACATTAGTAAACCGATTCAAACCTACATAAATTTCTTACCAATTAGATTTCCAAGCAAAGGAACCATTTCCGATACGAATGCGATAAGAAATACTCTTACTGGAATGTGCACAGTTGTTTACTTTTTACCGCCAAAAATAACCTGAATATCCGCAAAATTTTTCGATAATCAATATCTCATGAATAATATGAGTACTATATATCATATGATAGGTTTATTTATATACTCATAATAAAAAAATAACACAGAGCATAAATGTAACCTTATCAACATACATATGTATTTACATTCAATAAAAAAGAAATGCCGTTTTTACGATAATTGTTTGTAATAATCTCTTAAATTAAAGTAATAAACATTTTTTTTTGCTGTAACTTCGTAATTAATTAGTTTATTCACAATAAAAACATAAAAGTATCATATATAATTATAATATTTGATTACAATGATGTATTTAATCCATAATTACGCCCCGCGCGCAAAAGGCAAAGTCAGCGAAATAATATTTTTTTCACATGCTAATATCTAAATAACTTTTCAAGCAAGTATTGCTATAATTTTATATATTTGTTAAGATAATATCACCAGGTATATAACAAACAAAAGGAACCAAGGTTCAACTCGTATGTTATCACGATAAGCAATTGTTTCGACTAAGTCGTTAAAAGTCGTAATTGTTTACATAGCATCCGGTTCGGCCCCTCGCATAAAGTAAACACTTCATTTAAACTCTCTTTTGGGATCATATGAAAGAATAATTCATTAAGTTGAACAAAAACATCACTTTAGCACCCTCACGCTACAAACGAATAAACAATGACTGATTTATTGAGCTCGCCTGTCAAGTGCTCGGCGGCGCGTTGAGCCGTAAGCACTTGGGATTTTTTTAGGTACTTACGCGAAACGACGCAGCGGTTATAATCTCCCACATCTGTGTTACTCAATTTCGATGACATAGAAAGCATCGAAGACCATGTATTTTACTATTGGATTGGGTTTACCAAAAGTCAATTTCAGCAACTGCTTGACTAAGTACCTGAATTAGCACGCATTTCAAGGCGTGTAACAGCATTAGCTGCATATTTAATTAAACTTCACACGGGTAATTCTGATGAAAGATTGGCCAGTTTATTAAAAATGCCAAGATCAACCTTAGAAAGGCTTATCAAAAAAGCTAGAGAATCACTAACAATTAATTATGTGCCTCATCATTTAGGGCTTAATCATATTAATAAAGAACAGGTGTGTGCAAGAACTTTAGCCATTCCTCGAGGATTATTTGGGAATCACAATGGTGAAAGCAAACCTGTTGTTATTTGCGATGGAACATATATATGTTCAAAAAAGCACCAATTATATGTATCAAAAAAATACTTATAGCCTTCACAAATACAGAAATTTAGTGAAACCATTTATAATGGTATGTACTGATGGGTACATTATTGATGTTTTGGGCCCCTATCAAGCTACCACATCAGATGCAGTCATTATGAAACAAGAATTTTAAAGTAGCTGCTGCTCTTATAAATTCTCATTTCGCCCCGTTTTAACTGACCGTGATGATGCTGGCGAAATTCTGCAGCTCATAAATCAATATATGTATGTTGAAAATAGATTAGCAAATTATGTGTTAGAAAACAATTTAAATAGCAGGAGAGCTAATTTTAATCCAATAATCTTAAATAATGATGTCGCAACAGATTTTCCCCGGCTTACATAATAATGAACTGATTTTAATTTCATTAGGTATATACCAAATCCGACAAGCATGTTCTTATTATGGAGAACATGTAAGGGCAGATGGCTCCTGTTATGTGTGGGTGTATATTTGAGGATAGTAAATGAAATTGAGATAAATATTTCACTAGCATTTATTGGCATACAACCATATAGTACAAAGGTTAGGTGCCGACTGGCGTGCCGCATATCTTATGCTAACGTATACAAAATAGGATACCTGTGTGTCCCTACAGTAACCTCCCTCTTTTTGAAAAAAATCCAATGTTACACATCATTTAGCTAAAGTTTTAAAACAGAAATTATAAACGTTCATAAAAGTGACCAAAGCTACGAGGTTTATCTATATGTTTACCAATAGTAAGCAGTTCTGTCGAGCGATGTTATTGTAACTTGAAACTGTCTCATACTAAACATGATGCTTGCTTTTAACTCTGACACACCTGCTAAGTAATAAAAAGAAATACGAACAATAATGTTATATATTGTTATTGTACCTAAGTACGTTAAGAGTTTTATATAATAATATTTAAGTATTTAATGTTACGCTGAAATACATTTACATTTATACTTTTAAGTTACCTATCTTATAGGTACAGTTAAATACACATAGTTACACACAGTTAAATATAATATAAAATATACATACAGTAGATTACACGAATTCATTACATGCCTCTTGTACAGTTTGCACCTTAGGTGAAGGAGTTGTTTGGGTAACTTGTCTTACAGTGATAGGGGTTTGAGCGGACCTCTCAGCTCGCATTTCCTTCAGTAACCACTTGCGTATATTCTTGCGACAACGAACAAACAAGAAATAGGTGAAAGCAATTACCATAACTGCAATAACAACAAACAGTCCTGCCGTATAATACTGTAGGTTTTCTAAGTGATTCATGGCTGTTTGGTTAATGACATTAACTTCCTTTCGTTCTTCTTTAATAGAATTATTGCCCATGATTAGAACACTAAGACAAGACAAAATACAATAGAAAATAAGTAAAATAGTTGTTTACTCTTAGGCTGTTTGCAACCAAATAATTATTTTATACATTAAACATTACAAGAAAGTTGGCAATTAGGCAATACTGAATTCGTGACACATCATTTTACATAACTATAATGTACTAATAACATACACAAAATTTTTGCTATACAGCGTTAAAATTACTTATACCTTATTTCGTCACATAAATCGTACCGGAAGTTTTATATTTCGTCCACTACGGGTTGTATGTTTAATAACCGGTTCATTTATCGGCATGTTTACGCTAGGTATATTCTTATTACTATCATTTAAAACTATTTTTTCTTGAGAACAATCTTTATCGGGCACGGATAAAGTGTGAAATGAGATGTCATCATCGTTAAGTACGTACGCAGGTTTCAATCTGTCTATAGATATATTCGCTTGTCTATTAGGTAAAGAAATTTTATAAAATTTCGGTGTTCTCTCTTATACTTCGTATGGACCAGAATATGAAGGGTCTAACGAAGAGCGTTCGACTTCGTTCCTTAAAAAAACATATTTAGTAGTTTCTAAATCGGGATGTACGAATATATTCTTTTTTGCTCTAGCTTTCATAGGTGTCGGCTTAATCTTTTTAAAACTATCTCTAATTTTTGTAACATATTCCGCGTCTGTATAACTATGAGTTATGTTTGCTCCACAAAACTCTCCTGGTAACCTTATTTTAGTACCATAAACCATTTCAGATGCACTTACACCGTTATCACTTCTAGGAACTGTACGTAAACCATATAAAACAGTAGGCAAATGATCTACCCAGGTACTTTTTTCGATTTGATCTAATTTCGCTCTTAATGCGGTTTTTGATGACCTGTGCCACCGCTCAATAATTCCATTACTCTGAGGGTGGTACGGGGTTGTTCTAAGTTTCGTAACACCTAAATATCTTAATAGAGAACTAAATAATCTACTCTCAAATTGGGCACCTTGATCTGTACTGACCCTGATTGGTGTCCCAAAACGTACGATCCAACCTTCGTAAAAATATTTTGCTACCGTACTGGCTGATATGTCTTTTAGCGGATATGCCTCGGGCCATTTAGAAGCTCGGTCAATTAATGTTAGTAAATACCTATAGCCTTCCGATGACGTAGGTAGGGGGCCCACTATGTCCAAGTGTACATAATCAAAGCGGTTTGCATGTTGAAATTCGCCAAACTTAGAAACAGTATATCGCGTAATTTTAGTTTTCTGACAATGAATACAGGTTTTGGCCCATAGACCTACATCTCTATTCATATTCGTCTAAAAATATCGTTCGCTTACTAAACGTCGTGAAGCTTTTATACCTGGATGGTTTAAATTATGCAAAATATCAAAAACAGTTCTTCTAAATTTTTCTGGTACATATGGTCTCAATCGGTCCAAAGACGTTTCACAATAAATCATATCTTCGCAACCTGGCAAACAAACTTTTTTAAGTTTCACATTATCCGAAGTTGACTTTAATAATTCTAAAAACTCTTTATCATGTTGTTGTTCTGAAGTGATTTCCGAGTAATCTATAACGGTTGGGAATGTGATCGTCTCTATTCGAGATAAGCTAGACGTACTACTAAGACGTACCGTATGTCCGTTGAAAATTCACTAATAAACATTAAATGTCTTATTCGTCGGGGCGTATCTTTTTCGCTCGGCTTTTTATTAAATGCATAAACTAATGGTTTATGATCTGTTAATATTATAAAATTACGTCCTTCTAACAGGTACCTAAAATGCTGGATAGCCTGATAGATGGCAAGCAGCTCGCGATCATAAGTACTATATTTACGTTCCGTTTCAGACATTCGCTTCGAAAAATAAGCTAAAGGTTTCCACGAACCTTGGACTTTAGTCTGTAGCACTGCGCCTACGCAATCATTTGACGCGTCACTCATTAAACATAAAGGAGCGTTCTCACTTGGATACGTTAACAACGCTGCTTCTTGTAAACTTTTCTTTTTTTTTTTTTTCTCTTTATTAACGAGCTGTGTCATATTTGACAACGTCGCTCAATAACATGCTTACATATATATAAACTTATCACATATACCTTATTTCTATAAGTACCAATACATATCATATCACTTATGAATAGCAACAATGACACTATAAAGCTATGTAATTATATATAATATATATGTCGGCTCCGACCGACAGCACGGCAGCCCCGACCAGCAAATATTACATATTATGTAATACCTACTAATCGAGACCACCACGCCACACCACCAATCAGAGCCGACATATACTTTTAGACTATTTTATACCTAAAATAAACAACTTATATAGTAATCGGGCCCTACTAGATGTTGGCTGGGCTAAGATCTCATTACATACGCCAACATTCGTCATGTTAAAGTTCAGAGCAGCTCTGAAGGCCCCGTTGCGCACACACTCCACGAGGAGATGATAAGTGTCTTCTACTACTTTGCAGTCTGGGCAAAGGGCATCCTCAACCTTTCGCATCAAAAAGGCGAATCTCCTGCATGGAGTGTGTCCGGAACGGAGCCTGCATGCTGTGACTACTTCAGATCTACTCAGGTCACAATTGTCTATCCAAGGTGTTCTTAGCGGGTGCGGCACAATGGTTTTATACCAGATACCCTTCTCCTTAGAACGTAGGTCAAAGTATTCACTCCACCAGTTGTAACAATGGTTTCTAATTAAGTAAATACAATCAGTAAAGTATGGAAGTATGTTCACTGTGTCTCCCTCTGTGCAGGCCTGTTTGGCCAATAGATCAACCTCGTTATTTCCAAAAATGTCGGAATGAGAAGGTATCCACTGTAATATTACAGACTTACGTTCGGCTCTCAACTCTAAAATAAGTTTTAATACGGAGTAGGCTATCGTTGTGCCTCGGATAGCCGAGGTGCAGCGAGCCAGGTGTTGCAAGGAGCTGCGAGAATCGGTAAATATTACAAATTTATCCGATTCAATGGATTTAATGTATGATAAAGCTTCATAAATAGCTATAAGTTCCGCACTCATAATGCACATATTATTTTTAATTTTTAATTTCATACAAGCATTTAATTGACTGTCAAAAATTGCAGCTCCTATCAACTCTCCGTCTTTAGACCCGTCCGTAAACAATTTGTAATATTCACTGTATTTTTTTTCCATAAACTCCTTACATAATTTTTGAATATCTGAGATATTATAAAGGCGTTTGGCAGATGTAATGCTATCAATGTATGGATATACAGTTGATGACGTATCAACACTACTCATCCACGTATTTAAAGAGAACATGTCTAACTTATGGCTCGACTGGATGGGCTGTTCCAGCAAGTATTCATGCATATCTAGTAAGATAGGTACCCCCTTACCCCGCCAATATCTATTGCTTTTATGACATTTAAGACTTTGCAGTAAATTTATTGTCACACTATTTTCTATAGATTTACACTTCAACCAAAACTTGCCTCCCAAGTATAACCGCCGTACATGCAATGGGGGGAGACATAGCTCACTCTCCATCACATGTATTGGAGTACTTTTGATAAAGCCTCCAATAATCCTCATAGCCTGATTTTGTATTTTATCTAACTTATACAAATTAGTTTTGCTACAATTGCCATATAAAAAGCTGCCATAATCCAATCTACTTCTTACAATAGCTATATATATCCTTCTCAATTGCTTAGGATGGATCCCCCATCCGCATCCAGCTAGTGCCTTAAATACGTTAAGATATTTTGCTACTCTAAATGTTAACTCATTAATGTGTTTAGTCCATCTCAATGATCTGTCTACCCACATCCCCAGATACCTCACATTGTCAACAAGCTCCAACTGCGTACCATTTATGTTTATATCTAGAACCTGTCTATTTATACCCTTTTTAAAAATACACACCTTACTTTTAGCGTGAGATGCTTCTAATGCGAGGTCTGCTATTAAACGAGAAAACCGGTTTAGAGCTAGCTGTAGCGAGTTACGCCCTTGTTCAATTGTTCTACAAGTAGTGTACAAAATAAAATCGTCGGCATATTGTGACACATATACATATCTTATTAATTTACATATATTTATCGTTGCTATATTGAAAAGCAAAGGAGACAGAGGGTCCCCTTGCCCTAAACCCCTACTCGTATTTCTGCTTATTATCATGTTGTCAACCGATACTCTTAAAGACCTTTCATTCAAAAACGACCAAAGGTACATACATATACTCGAGCCTACCCCTAGCTCATCCATAATACGAAGTAATGCATTAATATCGACATTGTTGTAGGCGTTATCAATATCTATAAAGCAACCAATAGTGACAAGATTATTAACAAAACCTAATTGAATCCTAGAAATTAAATTAGCTAAATTTTCGAATGTAGACTTTGATTTCCTAAAACCGGTTGTTTCTACGTGTAATAAATTATTGTATTCTAAATACCACTCAAGTCTATTGTTAATTATATTATGGAAAATCTTACAAACACACGACATAAGACATATTGGCCTGAGCGCGGCAGCCGATGATGAATCACGGCCCGGCTTTGGAATTGGTATTACATATATATCACGCCATTGTGAAGGCACATAACCAATGCAAAATATTTTATTATAGATATTGACAAGCATATCCTTACCAATTGTGGGTAAATTTTTAATCATTGAGTATGAGATACCATCATACCCAGGTGACGTATCTTTGGATTTAATGCATTTTTCTAACTCGCATAATGTTATCTTGTTCTCTAATTGTTCATTGTAAGAAGAAAATATTGGCCTTTTTGGCCGCACATAGTCAGGTGTTAAGTTTTGAAGAAGATTTTGAGCCATTACTTTATCAACATGCCAGTTCGAATATTTACAACCCTTAAGCCATCTCATTTTTCGCCACATATCATTTACTGTTGACGACTCATTGATAGATGAACAAAAATTGTGCCAACCCTCACTTTTAGCTTTTCGCACCAATCGCTGGCTGTTTCTGGTTTTAATTTTTAGGTTACATAAATTGCTAGGGGTCGGATTCTTTCTAAATTGTTTCAACGCTAACCGACGCTCTGCAATAGATTTAGATAATTCAGGTTTCCAATAGGGCTTTGGGGTAAATTTCTGTAAAGGATCTAGATGAAATTTTATAAAGGGTATATGCATATCAGCTGACTCATTAATAATATTCAGAAACACGTCATAGGCCGACTGTAGATCGTGTGGAAGACTAAAATCGATAAGTTTATTACGTATATATTCTTTGTATGAAACCCAGTTAGCATTCTTATAATTCCTTTTTTTTACATACCGAGGAACGTTATTGTCATAGTACATACTTATCTTAATAACAAGATGATCACTATCTAATGTCTCATTCATACACATCCACTTAAAATATACCGCCACATCAGACGTCGCAATAGAGATATCTGGGGACGATTGATGTAAAACATTATTTACTAACTTAAAATATGTATAACTACCGTCATTTAAGGAAATCAAATTATTATCCATTAATGAATCAAATATTATCTTGCCTCTCGAATCTATCTTATTTGACCAGCTGGGATGGTGGCCGTTAAAATCCCCAAGAAATAATGTTTTTGTGCGAAACATCGAAAATAATTCGTCCCATACGTTTTGTAATATTGGCGGCCGGACATTAGGTGGACAATATATAGCAACTATATTTTCAACATACCTACAGTTTAAAATTCTAACTCTTAATAACTCAATATTAGGATTAGAAAGGGACATTGGTTGTAATTGCGTTTTGATCGATTTGTGCGTAAAAACAGCTACTCCGCCGTATGAGTCCTCCCTATCGTTCCTATATATATTATAGTTGCTTATTTTAAGCTCAGCTTCCGGATCTAGCCACGTCTCACAAACAACCCCTATATGAATTTTCTCTCGCCATAGGAGCTGCTCAAAATCGATACATTTATTTCTAATACTTCGAGCGTTCCATTGAACAATATTTATATTAAGGCGTTTATTCATACTTAATTATATACTAAAATTAATCTTAAAAGGCAGGTCGCAGAGATACTGTACAATGTTTGTTGTCAACCACTTCATAAATAAAGATACCCCGAGTTTAATCTTAGTCACGTTATTCTCATAGTCGCTCGAAAAAGCAATATCTTTCAACAAATTTAATAATTGTAAAAACGTTAACCCGCCTGCACGCCTCTTCTCTGGTTTCGCCTTTTCTTGACCGCCCGATGGGTTTGTTGTGTTCTCCAGTACCTCCTCCGAACTAGACCCAGATAAATCCATATCTACAGCTGTTTGAAGTTGTTTCTTTTTCTTTTTTTTTAAACTAGGGTTTCTTGAGATACGCGAAGGTAACGCGGGGCTCTGTGGTTCCTCCACTGGATTAGGGGGCGTGGATACAATATCCGCTTGCTGATCGCGGTCCTTAGGTGTCGCGGTCCTTTTCAAGGCAGCTGCATACGTCATGTCATTTGAAGACTCTGATTTCGAAGGCTCTTGTGAAGGCTCCTGGGTGCATGGTGAATTATGAGTCACTTTAGGTTGTAAATTATCTTTCTCTCGAATCGAAGCCACGGGGGCACACATGGCAGCTGCTTTTCTGTAGGTGCAATTGTATTGAGCCATAAAATCTCTAATTGTCTTTTCTCTTCGATATATAGAACATATTCTGTCCAGTGCATGATGACTACCACGACAGTTGACACAGATAAATGAAGTTGCTTGGCAATTTGAATGATTTTTTGTACACTTAGGACATACCTCCTTTTTCGCCGGGCATGAGTGAAGACTATGCCCGAATCTCCAGCATCTCGAGCATTGGGTGACTGGAAATACGTATGGTTCTACTTTTACAGTCATGCCATGTATCTTGATACTTTCAGGTAAGGTGGAACCTTTAAATGCCAATCTCACTGTTTCACTTTCAATCCATGTAGTACTCTCCGCACTCCGCCGTTTCAGACGCTTTGCCGCCAGTAATTCACAAGGGCTCGAAACAGTTTCCAAAACCTCCTTCTCAGTCAATTCCAACTCCACGTCTCTGATGATACCATACGACACACTTACTTCTAAAGGCTTATGGCATCTCCAGCCCAGGTCTTGTAATTCCTTCGATGAAATTAAGCGCTCTGAACTTTCGATATCTTCAAACTGCAACAGCACCTTATAGGGGTTAATATACTTAACCCTTGAAATATCAGTTATATTGTGCTCCATTAGTAACTTCGCCAACGCAAATTGCTTAGGCAACTTCTCACCGCAAGTAACTGTGATGTCAATTTTATTTCTCTTTCTCTTTCCATCCCTTCCGACCAAAATCCATTCTTCTTCCTGATTCACCTCTCGTCCTCTTTTTGGTCTATCTAATGGTGGCTCCGGTGCCGCGGTTTCCACTTGCAGTATCTGGCTCCACTCATTGTTAACATTGGTTGTACTAATCATTTCATGATCATTCGCCTCTTCATCTACCCCGTACTCTATATCACTATTTTGAATTATAATATTATTAACAACATCATCCTCACTCAAATCTAAGTCTTCGGACATCGTTAATAAGGCGCTAAATCACTAGCGCCTGGCACTCAACCGTACATTAAGCGCAGGTACGTGTAATCACATCCGCGTACACGGCTCAACTGTAAACTTTTTTTACATTGGAGAAATGCATTTTCTGAATGATCGTCCCAAATTATTGGTGATCGATCTTTTTTCTTAGAACCGTGCAAAAACTTATTTAATTCTGCTTGATGTTGAGCGGCTCTCGGCAAATGTGCCCTATAAAAATTAAGCATACCAAGAAATTTGCGTAATTTATCGACTGTTTCTGGTTTCGGATAGTCTACAATGGCTCTAACTTTATTCTGTAAAGGTAAAATTCCGTCCTTAGAAATTTCGAATCCTAAAAATTCTATTTTAGGTTGACCAAACACACATTTTGATAAATTATTAGTGACACCAAATTCGTCTAGCCTTTTTAAAACTATTTCTAAGTGCATTTTATGTTCTAATTCCGTTTTACTAGCTATACAAATGTCGTCAATAAAACAAAAAAAAAAAAAAAAAAAAAAAAAAAATCAGTACCGTATGTAACCTGTCCATTAGAATCGATTACTTTTATGTCATGCAATACAGAGTTGACCATGAATCGTTGAAATGTTTGTGCACTATTACGAAGACCAAATGGCATGCGTGTAAATTCCATTAAAGACCATGGTAAAATTACAGCAGTCTTTTCTATGTCTTCGGGATTCATAGGAATATTATGGTAAGCTCTGCATAGGTCTAATCTACTAAATATTTCTTTATTGGCTAACATATACGTTACATCATGGACTCTCGGAATCGGATAACGATCCGGTTTTGTTATGGCGTTAAGCGCCTTATAATCTCCGCAAGGTCTTAATTGCCCTCCAGCCTTAGGCACTACGTGTAAAGCACTAGACCATGCTCCCTTAGATGGACGACAGATACCCATCTCTTGCATTATTCTTAACTCCTCTTTAACTTTTCTATACCGGTCCGGTGGTAACAGTCGAGCGCGCGTAGACACCGGTCTGCCAGTAGTTTCAATAAAATGCATAACGGAATGAGGAGGATTGTTTTTAAAATTAACGCTTTTAGTTATGTCAGGATATTTCAGCAATAAGTCACTATAAGGGTGATTTGACTCGATAGTCCTTAACGATGGTTCATTCCAATTCACTATAGATCCTATAACACACATGTTTGTAACTTGATCAATTAGTTTACGACCTGATAAGTCTACTAATAACTTGTGATACTTAATGAAATCCGCACCGATAATAGGTTGTTTTACATCTGCTATCACGAAAGTCCATTTGTATGGTCTTCTTAATTTTAAATTTAACATAAGCGTTTTAACACCATAAGTATTAATTTGAGAGCCATTGGCTGCAAAAAGTTTATATTTAGACAATGGTAAATTACATGTTTTAACTAACCTGTTTTTATACGGCAAAACTGACACATTAGCGCCTGTATCTATTAAAAATCGTAAACCAGTCGCCTGATCTGTAACAATAAGACGGTTATTAATAAATTGTGTACAATCGCCCGTCGCCGACTGTACCTCTACTTGTTTTCCGGCTGCGTTCCGGCAGCTGTCACGGTCGAACTTTTCCAGTTGCAAGGAGCCACGCACTTATGAGCCTTTGTGCGGTAACGATGGTGGTAATAGCATAGCCAATTGGGGCTATTGGGAGTGCGCCTTCCTCTGGGGCTGGATCTGTTCCGTTGCGAATTTTTATTATAGTTGTTGTATCGTGGTCTTGAACGTAACGTGTTTGCTTGCATTTCATCTAGTCTCGTGTTAATACGCGCGATTTCAGCGATTAAAGATGCAACTGTATCGGTACCGGTACTCTGAGTTACTTCGGTAATTTGCAATGGCCGAATATTCTCGACGACCTTGTCTGCCATCTTCGCTAATTTCTCGAGTTCCGTGGTATCTGCCACCGTCAATACAGCACGCACGGATTCTGGTAAATGCCCTTGCCAGAGTATTCTCAACGTTTCGGTCATTTTTGTGAGTAATTGTGAAGGCCTTTGATCACCTAACTCCATTTCTCCGATTAATTTCTGTAATCTCCGTGTCTCAGTTTCCTCAAAAATTGTAAGTAGGCGTTCCTTCAGACCTTCGTACTTTTTCGTCTCCGGCGGCTTCAAAAGGTAATCGGTAAGTTGGGCTATAACGTCTTTACCCAATTTCGTTATGGCTAAGTTATATCTAGCTTCGTCTGATAATTTCTGAGGTGCCAATATCGCATCCATCTGGACGAACCACAATCGAGGCTGGTCAGTCCAAAATTCGGGGATCCTTGACGCCACTGTAATTTGTGCCATATCGCCATACATCAGAGTAGAACTTTCTCCGGGTTTTCCTTCGCTAGCAGATGTCGTCATGCTTACAAAACGCTGTATTTTACCTCAGCCGTGCACGTCGCGGAGGGAGTCGGCACGATACGATAAATTCACAAGGTTCGTATATCACCACTTTTCAACTGTCCAATTCTATCCACATACACCACTAATTGTAAAAATGTTCACTTTATTCACCGTTCGGGGTCACCAATGTTATGTGTGGGTGTATATTTGAGGATAGTAAATGAAATTGAGATAAATATTTCACTTGCATTTATTGGCATACAACCATATAGTACAAAGGTTAGGTGCCGACTGGCGTGCCGCATATCTTATGCTAACGTATACAAAATAGGATACCTGTGTGTCCCTACAGCTCCTATGTGATAGAAGTGTGCAGAGAGGTTGATCATAGTTTGTTAAGAGAGCTGTCTACATCAAATACCACATGGTTACTGTGCGGAAAAATACAATCTCGATATATAAGTAAAAAGATTTATTTTATATATATTTTAGTAGACAGCTCTCTAACTGGCAGGCAAGCAATATTGCAGTATTATTGTAATTGCATTGTCGGCAGATGCACAGTAGGCTGTTGTGCGCATACAATGTCAATAATCTAGTATTTAAGTTGGGCCAGATATCAAGTAGATATTTCACCTCCTGTACACTTCCTAGACGATACTTTGATTATATATCAAGATGAAGAATAATAAATGAATTAATTACATCAGAAAAGATGTTTTATTTTCTATCCCAAAACTATCTTTTTTAAGTATCAGATTATATTGCAATATGCGAAAAAGCATTGTAATATCAGCAGTGTTGTTATGCATTATTAACAAGTATTTTTGAGCACCAATAATTAAAATACATTTTTATATTATTAGGTTTAACTTTCACATTCCGCTCTCAACTATTATCATTATCTATTTCTTATTTTAAAACTTTCATAAAGTCATAATCAAGCTAATTCTAACCTAACTCGACTGTGAATTCAAATGCAAAGATCTCAGAAGTGCCATTGCGAATTTAAGTTAAATTAATTTACATTAGACTTGGCATAATTCTCTAAAAAATAATGTTAATTTCATAACTGTAACGTCAGGCCCAAGGATATAGGCAAAATGGGCATTGTCCTTTGGAGTAAGAAAGTAGGTACTTCCTACGTTTGGCACGCTAAAACATTAACTCCTATTCAGATACCTACTACACACCGCTGTATCTACGTAATAAGTAAGTATGTGAAGTAACAGATTCTGGGCTCTTAGGGGCACTAACCTGATCTGTAGTAAGCTCAGATCAAAGAAATTTAATAACGTAAGTCTGAGATTT
Organism: Euclidia mi; assembly: GCA_944739405.2. Lineage (NCBI taxonomy): Eukaryota > Metazoa > Arthropoda > Insecta > Lepidoptera > Erebidae > Euclidia > Euclidia mi. The sequence continues at coordinate 1,277,739 of OX123182.2, forward strand.
GACCAGTAACATTTTTTTTACTTATTATTACAAATCCTTAAGTCAAATACATACATACCTACTTGAAATAAGTTCACAAATAACACATTAATAAACCAACCGGTGCATCATCTAAAATCGGAAGTCGAAACAATCATTAGTTGGTGGCATGGTGGCACATTTTTGACGCGGAGTGACCACTTAAAGCAGCGATACTCAACCTTTATTTTAGCAGGGCCGCATTGGCATTCCAGTCAGAGCGTCGCGGGCCGCAGACAAATTCAGTAGATCCTACGATTGTGGATTTGGAGAATTAAAATTATTGAGCTTCTACAAGATGCACGTCGTTGAGCAGTTTCTGCAGCCTAAAGTGCTGAACTTGTGTGCTTGAAATATCGAGCTTACTAGGCCGATTTATTGGGCTTCTGAAGGGTTGAGCTAATTGGGAGATACAAGTGTTGGCGAGAAAGGTTTCAAGGTGGCCTTTTCCAAGTCCTTTGCTTTAAGTCTTAAAGCAATGCCGCATCCGCAGACAAATAGCACACTTAGTACGTCTCAATTAAGGCTCTTGTCATAGGTAAGGCGGCTACGTCAAATACTTTAATAGACCTTTATGATAAAGCCGACACCAAATAATTTGAATTTAAACTTAATGTAGATGCCAATAAAAACTAAAGGAGTATGGGCACTAATGTATGGAGTTTGGTTTCACAGTATACTTTATTGTGCCGTCATGAAACTTACCTCATTTATAGTGTTTATAATGTTAATTAAGTTACACCAAACCATTTGTCCCTAGTTCGCCGGATTTAACTTTTTCTAAAATCAATGCTTATTAAATCAGTGCATAATTTTATTGTCACTGAGCGCACGTGTTTCCGTTTTACTTGACAATGGACTCGCTTACTACCCGAGAACTCGCCCAAATCGTTTGGCATTATGCAAGTACGAGAATTTGGAACCGACTCCAAAATTTTTTGCTCCAAAACCGATTATTAATTGTTTTTTAGTTCCTTAGTGTTTTTTGAAGTTGTTTTTTTTTTATTTAAAAATAATTTATATTTTTTGCTTTTTGGTGGTAGGTATACTAATAAAAAATTGTAATAGGTGGTAAGTGGGTACGTAGGATAGTGTAGGTGATACATAATGGAAGGCCTTCTTTACGTGCCTCAATTCTGAAATGTACACCTGCACCTTTCTGGCAATTTAATTTTTTTTTATTTCAAATAACTACTTAGATTAAACACGTTCGTTTCAGTTCCATCATCAGATCCCGGAAATCATCTAATACCCAAGTGTTTGCCAAGACAAAAGAACGAGCCTAAACACGATCAGATTGTGTTATTGTATTACAAAGATCCCATGGCCACCTTCCTGCTCCATCATCAGAGTTTGGTAAACATTCAGCACTAAAGTGCATGTCAAGACGAATCAAACGAGCCTAAACTCAATGGGATTGTGTCTTTGTATTACAAAGATCCCATGGCCACCTTCCTGCTCCATTATCAGACCCTGCAAAACATCCAGTACCAAAGTCAATGTAAAGACGAATCAAACGACCCTAAACTCGATGAGATTGGGTTATTGTATCACAAAGACCTCATGGTTACCTTCCATCTCTATCATCAGACCATGGAAATCATCCAGCATCAAAGTCTATGTAAAGACGACTCAAACGAGCCCAAATTCGACGGCATTGGGTTGTTATCGTCAAATCGCTTCAAGTGTGCTTATAAAATTTTAAGAGTTCCTTCGATTTTTTCAGGATTCCATGATCAGATCCTGACCTGATGATCACGGGACCAACTAGAAGGTATACTCTTTCAATCAAAACAAGAATTTTAGAAATCGGTCCAGGAGTCTTAGAGAAATCGGGGAACATACATTAAAAAAAAAGATACCGACGAATTGAGAACCTCCTCCTTTTTTGAAGTCGGTTAAAAAGGTATTTTGAGCAGAACCCGCAAAACGCCACCCGGCCGGTAGTGCGAAGATTTGGCGTCAGACAAAGTTACGTGTGGAAGCTTCTAAATGCGGCAGGAAAGCATCCATTCTATTTCCAGCCGGTACAAGACATGGCCGAAACCGACCAACCTGCCAGGTTACATTTTGTAGGTGGCTACTGGAAATGGACCGCAACATTTTTTGGACAGATGAGGCCACATTCACCCGCTTAGGGTTATTTAATGTTCACAATGAACATTGGTGGGCCGAACAAAATCCCCACGTAAAGCGGCGCGATGCGTTCCAGACGCGCTTTTCTGTGAATGTGAGAAGCTCAGACTTCTTCTATAATCTGTGGCCGGAAGTATAAACAATAAGATCCTTGGACGTTATTTTATTGAAGGACGTTTAGGTGGACAGGATAACCTGCAGTTATTAAGGTATGTGGTGACGGAGTATTTAGAAGACATCCCTCAAAATAGCCTTCGGAATTTGTACTATCAACATGACGAACCACCTTCTCACTATCATAACGTTGTGCGGCAATTTATGAATGACCAATTTGGTGAGAGGTGGATTGGTCGCGGAGTTCCAAAAGCCTAGCCCCCTCGCTCGCCTGATCTCACTCCGCTAGATTTTTATTTGTGGGGAGAAATAAAACGCAGGGTGTACGAGGTTGAGGCGGATTCACGAGATATCCTGAAGGCCCGCATAATAAATGCCTTCGATGAAGTCCGCAGAGAAGAGATAGTCACAGGCGTCACTAGACGATTAAGAAACAATTTGAGACGTAGGGCGCAACTGTGCTTAGACATGCAGGGCGGCCACTTTGAACAGTTACTACACATGGCATAAACAATTGTTTTGTGAATTAAGTGCGTGTAAATAAGTGAAAATATCTAACTCCTTCGTGTAGTGACGGTGAGTTTTTTGTAAATAAGACAATAATTGTACATAATTTGATTTCAACCAATACTACACCATTGAAAGTTGTTACGTCTCTATGCAGTGATCTTTTATACTAGGGAAATACACTTGTTATGGACAACTGATAAACCAGTATAGATCTAGCCAAAAAACTTTTGGATGCAGAAACTTATCTCATAGACGAACTTCGGAAGAACCGAAGCATCTGCCAAAGAATGTAGTAAACACCAAACTGAAACTGGGCCAATTCGTGGCAAGAGAAAGAAACGAAGGCAAAGAGACGTCCTATTGCTGTCCACAAAACACGCAGTGCGACTCCAAAACGTGCAAAAAGTCCGATCAAATGGCTGCTTACTCTACTAAGGAAATTAATAAAATGGTTCAAGAAGTATGTGATGAGCCTTTTCTTGAATATAGAAGAGGTCAATGTACTGGTCTTGTATCAAAGCGTCACTGGGCAGAAAATACAAATGGCAGACCGGCTGGAATCACTGAAGACGTTTTACAGCCAAGTAGATTTTCCAGTTGCAAGACTTAAAAGAATGGCACATACCTAAACTGCAACAAAAAGAAGGGCAAATCAGAATAAGCAGGCAAACATGTGTAAATTGCTACAAAAGTAATTCAGCTTTATACGGCAGAAAGTTTGCTAAGAACAACACTAAAATGGGGATAAAATTTTGGCCACAATGTCCGAAGAAGCCTTTTCTTTGCATATCTTGCTTCAATGTTTCATCATTGAATGTTTTTTACTGGACTACTCGTGCTCAACGCAAAGAAGGAAAGTTTGCTTATTTATATATCTTTTTTGTTTAGTTTTGTCATTTATGCACTAAATATTCATGAAAAACTTTCAATACGATATAATTTTTCAAGTAATTTTAAGATGATTTCAAAGTTTGTTTAGCGTATTTTTTACAAACTTCAAAGCAAACTGATTGCCTAACGTAAGTACAATAAAGCATTTTAAAATATTTTTCAATAAAACTTATACTTTGTAAACCTTCTTATATTTTAAAACCACATTTTGTATGGTTAGACGAAAAACATCTAAGTTTTTTTAAATACTAAGTGTCGAAACGAGCTAGCACGCGCAAGCTGTACTCCAGGGCCGCGCCGGGCACCATCAATATAGTTTTGTACCGGTACTGTGTCCTCCAGCGAGAAAATATAGTTTAAATACGAGCCCATCGTGCGGTCACCCGTGAGCCCCACGGCCTGAACGGGTAGTATTGCTGTCGCTCACCGGTGGGCCCCATGGCCCGAACGGAACAACCAATAAATTTACATCGCCGTTCAAAGTGTTAAGAAATGTAACACCAAATTCCTTGCGTAAAACTGTTTGGACTAATTCAAAAAAGATATTAAAGGTGTGCCATCGATAAATAACTGGTTACATACTATAGAAAATATGGAGCTACTGCAGGACATATTATTTTATGACTATGATGTGAAATCTTTATGGTGTAAACACCTAAATCAAGATCCACTTAAAATTTTTTTCGGCAAAATACGTATATTGCCGAAAAAAATTTCAAGTGGATCTTTCGTTTACCATGACTACGTAGTCATGGTAAACGAAATGTTTCGCCTACGTGTGCTGCCCTTGAAGCTGCATTTGCATCAGTATTAATTAATAATTTAAACAGAAAATCATATGACAAAACCCAACACCCTCTAGTGTAAGATTTTGCAGACCCATACGCATCCGTTTCATAAATTAAACAAAGGATGTTACAAAAGACGAAATTGCACATATTAAAAGTGAAGCTGCACAACTTATAAAAACAGAAGTATCAACTCCTAATGGATTAGGTAAAATAAAACATACATTGATGCTTACAATGATTGATCGCAAAGTCTGCAATGCTGCAACTGATACTGGGTCAACTATGAAATGTTATGCGGCCAGACATCAAAAAATTTCAACAAATTAAATGAAGCGGAAGTCGATGTCGAAGCACTTAAATTCGGGCTCTCTATTCTCCATGCAAGAATCCGCTTCTTCGAGTCCCTATTACATTTGGCTTATACGAGGGTCAAACTGAAAGTTCTTAGAAAATCAAAAACTGATTGCATTAGCCAGTTATTAGTTTTATTATATCTTTTCAAAATATTGTCCATTGACGTCAATACACCGCTGCATGCGATGGAACCACTGGGAAAAGCACTTTGCCCACTCGTCCTTAGGGGTCTCTTCAATGGCATCGCGATACGCAGCCACCGCTTCTTCAGCATTCATAAACCGCTTTCCTTTAAGTTTTTCTTTAATTTTTGGAAATAAATAAAAATCACAAGGCGCGAGATTTATTTGGCGGATCACATTGATAAACCTTTGTTTGTTGTAATATACTGATAATATTGTTAGGTATCACATACTACTACTATTGTATATCTCAAATAACACAGCCAGTCGGTCTGTTGCAAGTAATTAATTAATTAATTTGAAGTTTCAACTTATTAATTTGTTGTGAGTTATAACTTGTTTTTGTGTCAATATAGTGAGAATATTAATTTTGTTGGGCAGTAAACACCTGCAACTTGCTTGCACCAGCAGAAAACAGGCTAATGCTTTGTTGATTTCAAAGAATTAACAAATTTTAAGTTTTTGTTAAGTTTTAATTGATAATATTATTTAACGGTGGCTGACGGCATAGAATACAAGTGTCACCACCCCCCAGTCATCTCCCCGTGGGTGTCGTAGGAGGCGACTAAGGGATAACACGATGCAAATACCATCTTTGCGTAGAGACGGAAAACTCGACATCAAACCCTATACGACTGCCTCGTTGGTCTCGCGGCATAAATGTGCGCGTGGGATCGGGAGGTCCCGGGTTCGATTCCTGGGTCGGGCAGCGTTATTGGGTTTTTCTGTCACGAAATTCTCAGTAGCAGCACGGAGTCTGGAAATGTGCCCGGTACGGTAATAAGCTCGTCCCTTATTACGTGGGACTAAAGTATATCTGGCAAAAAGTGGGTGTAGAAATACACCTCTGCCTACCCCTTCGGGGATAAAAGGCGTGACGATATGTATGTATGTATGTATTATTTAACGCTTGTCCGAGCTCTTTTGAAAACTTAATTATGTCAGCTATCAAGGACTTGCGTGCGGCTGCTGGTGCAATTGCATCAGATTTGCGCTGGTTTGCCTCAGCCAGTGCCTTGGTGAACCGGCCTGATCGCCAGCAGGCCTTACTACAAAGATATGAGCGGATCGATGACCGCCTGGCAAGTGTGAAACAGCAATTTCGTACTTTCAGCGCTTGCTGTCTCGAAGTGTCAGTTAATGACTTCACCGCTGATCAGCGAAATAGAGTCAGCGAGGATTATGCCCAGGTTTAGACCTTTATGATGCTGTCTCCAATTGTGCAAGACAGTTAATTGCCAAGAGGGACGGGCAACCCGCCTTGAAGCAGGAGCTTCCTAGGACAGCACCGGGACTGGTGAGTAGGCTTCCCACTTTAGACCTCCCGCATTTTGATGGCTGCCTAGGAAGCTACCTGGGCTTCGTTAATTTATTTGACAGCCTGGTCGATGACAGGGCTGACCTTCGGCCGGCACAAAAATTGGCATATTTGATGTCGGTTCTGGATGGGCAAGCCAAAGGCCTCATCCAGCATCTGCCCGTGTCTGACGAGGCGTACCAGACGGCTCGGGACTTAATTACCCGTAGGTACCACAACAAGCGTGGCCTCGCAGACACGCACATCGAGCAGATTTTGGGTTTGCCCACGCTCACCCGGGTCTTTGGGTTGCGCACCCAACTTTTGAACCCGCTCTTGGTGGCAATAAACGCACTTAAGTCCTATCTATTGGTGCACATTGTGCTCAAACAGCTGCCTGCCGACCTGAGGTCGCGTTTTGAACAGCGCTTTGGTGGGGATAGCGCGACCCATCTGCCCCCTTTGCAGACTTGGAGAAGTTTCTCGAGGATGAGTGCCGGGTCTTGGATAGCTCCGGTGGTGACACGCCGGCTAAGTCGCAGCCGCCCAAGGTCAAGGAGCAGAGCAGCGTTCACACCCGAGCCAACGTTGACCGGTGCACAGACAGGTATTTGTCCCTAAAAGCTGTTCAAAATCCATATTTTTTTTATTTCGATTCACATGACAACGACTTTTGTTTCCAAAATTTCAATAGACCCTTTAAATAGCGTAAATCCCACGCACTAACGACGCCCCGCCGCTCCATGCGGTCAGTCGGAAGTTACCGTTCGTTTGTTGTGCACGTGTGACAGTTTGATGCGCTCAAAAATACTATTTTTACATGTTCAATTTATGTGCGATAAAGACAATTTCGTGTTCGTTTCTGTGGATTGTGCCCAATCAGGTATGTACTTTATGTTAAAGTTAATTTCACCGTAAAATCTGGCGATTTTTCATATTTTCATAGCATAATTAAGTAGTCCCTAAAAAAGAACTTTTAAATTTCACAAGGACTTGTAAAGTATTATTAAGCATATCTAAGCTAACATTTGAATAGTATTCTGTAGACTCTATTGGCAAGGTAAACGTGAAAAACAGCCACCCCAATGATTTTTTTTCATGAGCCATTTGAATACTCCGAAAATTAGAAATTTCGCATAATTCATTTATTTTAATTGCAGGCTCTTCTGGCATGACGATATTGACTAAAAATGATTTACTGAGCATCATGGAATGCTCAAATGCTTCAACTTTCAACAAAAAGTTGGCATTCACGGAGTCTGAATTTCTCAGTCAATACGCTGAACATGACCCAAATATTGGTGAAGTGAAACAAAAATTGTCGTCTATACAACACCAATTTAAGCAGAAATGGTCTGTTGCTCGCAACACAAAAGCAAGATTCCTAGAAAACAATGGTGAATGGCTCAACTTGGCTGGTCTCCATCCAAATGGAGAAGGAGAGGCCGTGCAACTAAGAAAACATGAAATTCGGGTTGTTTTACTGCACGCTCGGATCAGGTTCTTCGAGAGCATCCTCCACTTAGCCTATAAATTACCAGTAAGGAAGTGGAATGTTAGGCTGACGGACGAGGAAAAGCAACTGGTGGAACCCCAAAAGAAAAATATTCAAAAGAAATTTCGAGACCAACTGGGTTTACTGGTGGACATACCAAAGGCCAATTTTGGAAACACCAACGATGGCAATATACAAGTAGACGATTTTTGATAATCATCTAAAATCGGCAGAAATAACTGGGATCGACCAAAATTTAAATAAATAGTTGAAAATAAACAATAAAAATTTCGAAACTTACTGCAAGAAACTGCTGAGTGATACGTTTTACTCTATCAGTTTTAGCCCATATCACCGACATTACACAAGGTGTTGCGGCATATGCCCTAAGCCTAGGAAGGAAGGTGCTGTGATAAGGAAGGTGATTATACCGATCGGGCAACTATCTGAGGAAGCTGCAGAAGCTCGGAACAAGCACATCAGATTGTACAGAAGCAATTTTCCAGAGTTGACTGCAACGTAGATGTGCTCACCAGGTTACTCTTGAAATCAGATCCACTACTGACGGGAATGAGGAAGACAAAAGGAAGGAAAAAAAGTAATCTTTGTGCTGAAGTCCTTAATTTGTTAGAGGAAAGCGATAGTTTCATTTCTAATTATGTAAATGATAATGAAGATGATGAATAAATGTTTTTTTCTATTATTTTCGCTTTTATTTTTCAACATTGAACCTTAAATACAATAATATATCAAAAGAAAATTATAATAGGAAAAAAATATTTTTGACCACCTTTTAGGGACAAATACCTGTCTGTGCGGCGCCCTCCTCGCTTTGCAGTCACGCAGAGCCCAGCGGAGTGCTCTTACTGCAAGGTCACGGGGCACAGAACGGCCAGTTGTAGGGCATTATTTGACCTTCATGTCGTCTCTCGTAGGCGCATCGCGAATGCCCGCCGCCTTTGCTTCTCTTGTTTGGGGTCCCACTACCAGCGAGACTGCACAAACTCTCACCCCTGTCCTCACTGCGGAGGACAGCATTTGGACATTCTCTGCATGAATGCCAGAGAGGTAGACCGCTTGTCCAACCAGCCGACGTCGCGCACGGGCGGGTGTTTTGAAGGTGGCAGCCGAGGCTCACTGGCGCGTAGCCGAGATTCGCCTCGCTCACTTGATCGCCACTCACCCCGTTTGAAGAACCGTATCGTGCGCACGCCTCCTCTCTCTCGCGCACCTGAATGTGTGACTGCTGCCCCAGGTATTCCCCTCCTTTGGCGGAGCGTCCCCGCCTTGACTCGCGCCCACCTCGTTTTGGGCGGGTGCGTCATTATCGAGTCACCGCGCCTTTGAGGACTTCAAGCCGCACCCTCGTTTTGATTTACCTGGCCCTGGCCAACGGTCGCCGCCCAGGCAACAATAGGTCATTGACTCCTGCCCTATAACGCCAACCTCCCCCATTGAGACCGTTATCCTACCAACGGTTGCTGTTGGGATCTGGGGACCCACGGGGACCTCTGTTGTTGTCCGTGCTATATTGGACACAGGTTCACAAGATTGCATTGTTTCCACTTATTTGGTGGGCAGGTTAAATTAAATATGGGTTATTTTCCAAATTGTATTCGGGGAATAGGTGGCGTAGCCTCTAATGTTGAAGGGCAAGTTAAGGTCTTGTTTGCCCCTGTGGAATCTTCACACCCGAGGATTAAAACCACGGCTATTGTGCTGAAGAATATTTTGGGTATGCATCCACAGAAACAGCTACCTGCTGCTGTGGTGAATTTGACATCGGGATTGGAACTGGCAGACCCCAAATTTGACACACCGGGACAAATCGATTTGTTGATTGGCTCTGATGTCCTCGGTGGAATTTTGATTGGTGGGAAACGGGTCTTGGTGCCAAATGGTTTGACTGCCATCCCGGCCATATTTGGATTTGCTTTGATGGGACCTGTACCTAGGGAACCCCCTCCACCCAAACTTGATAATTTGTTGGCTGTAGGCTCCGCTCTCTCTGATGCGGTTCAGAGGTGTTGGGAGGTAGAGGAGCCCCCTCAAGCTGCCCGTTTTAATCCAGAACATGAGGAGTGCGAGCTGTTCTTCCAGAACAACACTGGTCGACTCCGTCCTGGTCGGATTATTACGAAGCTACCTTTTCTGTCTGTTCGGCCTCCGCTTGGTAAGTCACGAACGTTAGCCGAAAAGAGATTGTTGGCTATGGATCGCCGCATGGGTCGTGATCCGGAGCTCAGACAGAAAGTAACGGGTGATTTTTTTGCTGGTATCTTTTTGGCAACACTGTATTTGACAGATCACGCGTGAATCGTGTCTTGTGTCATTGTCAAACTTGTTCAGTTTGGTCTATAATTTAACCATGAATCGACTTACGAACGAACAACGCTTGCAAATTATTGAATTTTACTATCAAAATGCATGCTCGGTTAAGAGAGTGTATCGCGCACTTCTTCCAATTTATGGGCAGTTTGGTCGGCCTACTGAGGCAGCTATTCGGAAGCTTGTGACTAAATTTCGAACCCAGTTTACATTATTGGACATTAAACCACGAACACGCATACGTAGAGTGAGGACCGAAGAAAATATTGCGGCTGTATCCGCCAGTGTTAGTGATGACTGTGAAATGTCGATTCGCCGCCGTTCGCAGCAATTGGGCCTCTGTTACTCCACTACGTGGCAAATTTTGCCAAAGGATTTGGATGTAAAACCTTACAAGATACAGCTGGTGCAAGAATTGAAGACACACGACCTCCCACAACGTCTAACATTTGGTGAATGGGCATTGGCAAAGTTGGAGGAAGATCCACTTTTTTATCGAAAATTGTGTTCAGCGACGAAGCTCATTTCTGGTTGAATGGATATGTCAATAAGCATAATTGCCGCATCTGGAGTGAAGACCAGCCAGAAGCATTGCAAGAGCTACCACTGCATCCCGAAAAATGTACTGTTTGGTGTGGATTATGGGCCGGTGGCATCATCGGGCCGTACTTTTTCAAAGACGACAATGGCCGAAACGTTACTGTGAATGGCGAGCGCTACCGTGTGATGATTGGCGATTTTTTTTTGCCCAAAATGGAAGAATTGGACATGCCTGACATGTGGTTTCAACAAGACGGTGCCACATGCCACACGGCACGCGAAACAATGGCCCAATTGAGAGCCGCCTTCGGTGAACAGTTTATCTCACGTTTTGGGCCCTTCAATTGGCCGCCTAGATCGTGTGATCTAACGCCTTTGGACTATTTCTTGTGGGGCCATGTTAAGGCTCATGTCTACAGGGATAAACCAGCAACGATTGACGCACTGGGAGCCAATATTAAAGCATTTATTCGTGATATACCGGCTGATATGTTGGAGAGAGTGTGCCGAAATTGGGCCTTGCGAATGGGCCATCTAAACCGGAGCCGCGGCCAAACATAAAATTATATTGATCGTTCTATCGATTCCAATAAAGATTTCATCAAAATTTTCAATTTTTTTGTGATTTTTTTGAAAATCAAATCCTATACCTCTTAAAAAATCACCCGTTATATTGAGTTCATGAGAGAACAGTTGGGACACATGTCCGTGTCAAATTTGGATTGGTGTTCGGTGGAGCATTACTTTCTCCCGCATCATACGGTATTGAAGCCATCAACTGGCAAGCTGCGCACAGTGTTTGATGGTTCTGCGCAGACTTCTACGGGCGTATCCTTGAACCAGTGCTTGCATTCTGGTCTCAAGATGGTCAATGACCTTTGTGACGTCATCACCAGCTTCCGACGAAATCAGGTTGTCTTTGTGGCAGATATAAAAATGATGTTCAGGCAGACGATTATCCACCCTGATGACCGTCGCTTCCAGCTGATCCTTTGGAGATAATCCTCGCGATCCCATGGTCGTCTACGAGCTCAATACTAATACGTACGGGTTAAGGTCAAGCCCCTACTTGGCAATACGTTCTCTTTGGGAGCTCGCAGACCGCGAAGGCTTACGTTTCCCACGAGCCTCCGCCATCTTGAAGGACGATATTTACGTCGATGACATTTGTTCGGGCGCCTCCACAGCGGACGAGGCAATCCTTCTGCGGGACGAATTGATAGGTATCTTGGCCTCCGCTGGTTATGAGTTGCGCAAATGGATTTCCAACTCACCAGCGCTTTTGGAAGGCTTGCCAGAGGATCATCAGCAGGATCCACATTTGTTTGAGATTGTTGGCAACCCTGCCATGATGGCTGTTCTCGGCGTTCAGTACAGTCCAAGACATCTTTACGTATAACGTAGACTTGAAATTGCCTTGTTCTTGGACTAAACGTTTCGTGTTGTCTACTGTCGCCAGAACCTTTGATCCTAACGGTTGGATTTGTCCTGTTATATTTTGGGCAAAATGTTTCTTGCAGAAGCTTTGGACAGCAGAATTGTCCTGGGACGAAACTCTACGCCGTACTCTTGTTTAGGAATGGACCTCTTTTGTATCCTCACTTCCTGCCGTCAACGAGCTCTCCTTGCCTCGTCCCATCCTTACTCTCGGGAAGTACAAGGCAACCCTTAACGGGTTTTGTGATGCCTCGGAACGTGGTCACGCGGCCGTGGTGTACTTGCGCACAGTTAGTGCCTCAGGTCAGGTGAGGGTTTCCCTGATCATGGTGAAGAGCAAGGTTGCATGGCTTTTGGGTTCGTTCTGTGCAATTGGCGCACTTTGAGAAGGATATTGCTATCCTTATGTCAGGGAAATCGAAATTATCGGGAGCTGTATCTAAATTGAACCCCTTTTTGGACGATACGGGTCTCTTGCGCGTTGGAGGGCGTCTCAAGAACGCCAACCTCCCTTACAGGGCACGTCACCCCCATTTGTTACCCAAGGACGGTCATTTGGTACGCTTGTTGGTAACTGACCGTCACCTTAAAAATTCGCATGCTGGTTGTAATGCTCTGTTGGCCATTTTGCAACGCGAGTTTTGGATTTTGTCTGCCCGAAGAATTATTCTGAGTGTAGGCTTTCGCTGCATCCCTTGCTATAAGCTCAAGGCTTCTACCATGCAGCCCTTGATTGTAGACTTACCGGCAGATCGCGTAACTGAGAGCAGGACGTTTGACGGTGTAGGCACGGACTTCGCTGGTCCCTTTTTGGTGAAAACATCGACACCTCGAAACAGCAAGGCTGTTAAGGCCTACTTGTGTGTCTTCGTTTGCCTCTACACAAAAGCCGTACATTTGGAACTGGTCTCCTCGCTTACGACCGAGGCGTTTGTAGCCACATTTGACAGATTTGTATCCCTCAGAGGGCTGCCTTCCCTGATCCGTTCTGATTGCGGCACTAACTTCAAGGGCACCTATAATAATTTGAATAACGTTGTTAATTTCCTTGAAACCAACAAGGCTTGATATAGGCAATAGGCTTGCCCGATGTGGGATAAATTGGTTGTTTTCCCCCACCAAATTGTCCAAACTGGGGTGGTACATTTGAGGCCGCTGTAAAATCGGCCAAAACACACTTGCGCAGGACTATTGGTGAATCTGTCCTTACATTTGAGGAACTCGCAAATGTGTTTTGTAAGATTGAGGCCGTTTTGAACTCTAGGCCGTTGTGCCCGATCTCCTCAGATCCGAATGATTTGGTGGCCCTTACGCTGGGCCATTTTTTGATTGGTCGCCCACTTGTCGCCTTGCCTGAGTACCCCTATATTGATACGAGACCTGGTCGTCTCTCGCGTTTTGAATTAGTACGCCAGATTACTCAGAGCTTTTGGAAACGCTGGAATTTGGAATATTTGCACATACTCCAGCAACGCGTTAAGTGGACCGACAAGACCGATCCACCCAAGATTGGTGACCTCGTTTTGATCAAGGAGGCTAACCTTCCGCCACTCAGATGGCGCAGAGGGCGCATTCTTCGTTTGGTTACTGGGGCTGATGGAGTTCCCCGATTTGCTGAGGTCTTGGTGGACGGTTCGATTTTGAGGAGAGCGGTTGCAACGTTGTCACGTCTACCAACCGATTAGCGGACCGGTCGGCCGGTCCGGGGCGGGTGGATGTTTGAAATAGAAATAGTTTTTATGATAAGCTAAATCGATTATATCGGTTTAGTAACGTTTTGTTTAGTCTATTGTAAATTTTGACTATGGTCACACTATGAACTGTCAATCTTTTGATTCACTCTGAGTCTTTGTCGGTTTCCGGGTATAAAAATTGTCTTGCGCTCACGCAGTCCTGTAATTTTTCGTTTTGGAATTAATTACATATATTGATTAACAACCTCGCAACCGTCGCTATATGAAGTTGTCCGACGAGGTTGTGAGCGATTGACAAAAGTAAATTAATACCTACGGTTTTGTCCTTCATTGGAAATATCGCCCCATGTGCTTTACATGGGTGCTTCGCGAATCGTAGTGGTGTTGAAGTGGACCCGAACCGTAAATTCTTGTATCTGCCGCCCCTTGAACATTACCGGCAGGAATTGTGATAGAATTGTGAACTGTTGAACCCTTGTAAAATTTAAGTGTCGTCATCTACCTGCAACGTGTCCAGAAGAAGGACGGCGAGCTGGACCTTCTAGTAGTAACTATAACGATTTGCTTGTTATTTTGGCCAAAATTATGAGTGTAAGTATAGGTCTACTCCGGAACATCAGTGAAAATTTGGTAAGTAAATTTGCAAGTAATTGTAATTCGCTGTGAAACACAGTACAGTTATGTCAGAGATTTGTTGTGGCTGACAGGGACTGATGAATATAATCACGCTTCCATTAATCTCTGCAAACAATTTCAGTCCTTTCTTGCCAAACTCTAGACAAAACTCTTTATAAAGTTTGTTTTTTAATGTTCTTATGAAACTTTCAACAATTGCAGCCTTTTTTGTAGAATATGTAGAGTTGTGATTGATATCATTAGTTTTCAAAACATTATTAAATTTATCATTATAGAATTCCTTTCCGAAATCGGTTTGCAAATTATTCGGTGTACGTTTTTTCAGAATAGTCTCAAATGCTTTAGACACGAGTTCTTTACTTTTCTTTTTGAGTGGGATTGCCCAAACATATTTTGAAAAGCAATCTATAACCACTAATATGTATTTAAAGCCGCAGTTTACTTTAGACAAAGCTTGCATATCGATCAGATCAGCTTGCCATAGATCATCGATATCTTTAAGAATTACATTTCTACGAGGATAGCTTATTCTTACGTTTTTATGAATTTCATTAACGACGTCCAATTTGCTCATAGTGCGTTTGCAACTAATTTAGAATATTATTATGTTTCGTCATATTGTTGCTATTTTAGGATGCCCGTATAGAAAGACAGTCGATAATAAGAACGGGGGGTGGACCACCCGCACCTCCTGTACATCCAGAAACAGTGTGGTTTCGAAGTGTAATGCCCATATCAATGGACGGACTACCAAATGTTGAAGATGATGATGTCATTGAAAACCAACCTATAATTTTAAAAGAGTCTCAAGAAGTAAGTGCTATATTTTCACATATACCCTCTTACTTATAAACGTTAGTCAACATTTTAGGCGACTGCTGAGAGGCTGATTAGCAAAAACCTAACCTATAAACCCTAAGCCACTAAGTGACGCTTAAATAGCTGTCAAATTTAAACAACACCGGGACCTTGTTTAGATGTTGCTGAGAGGCACAATGGCGGCTTTTACTTGAAACAGCTGTTCGATCAATGACATAATTATTATACATTGTTAAAATTATTTATTTGCATTTCTTTCAATTTTAATGTTGTTTACTTATAAATTTTAGATTACATAGATTTTAACGATCTAGCAGATTTCCAAAATTATATAGAAGATTTAACTTGTCTAGTTATAAATTATTGCTTGCCAATATTTTTAGAACAACATAATAATAGGAGAGCTGGTAAACAATTTTTGGTAACATACCCAATATTGAGGCATTACAGGAAATTCTATGATTGTCCTTAAATGAACCAAAATTAGGTAGTCGAGATCTAGTTGAAGTGTAGCGGCTCCCTACAAGCTCTTGAATCTTTGTACAGGCAAAAAAATTGAGTCATTCTAGATGACCTACTTTTTTATATGGAGAACTTATATTGGCTGTATGTCTTTCTCATGTTCCTGCGAATTGCGATGCGGTGGGCTCTCGCGAAAGCACGACGAACGGCACTCATGTGGTCTTTCAATAATATTTTCGGAGTAAATATATAATTCCATCCTAAATAATAACAATATTCGAAAAAGAACATTTATTAGATCTTTTTATGAAAAACAAAAATACATCCGTAATTAGTATAACACACTGAAGCTATATTGAATCTCAAATAAAGTGCAATAATAGAAAAAAAACATTCGTAAATTTCAAAATTTATCAATATTTCTCATGTTTTAAAAAAATATCCATATTTGTTTACCAGCTCTGGGACTTTTTGTTATTTGTCAGAATATCGTTGCCATGGAGATATATCGTTGCTAGTTGCTATATATCGCATATATGACTCATAGATACAAAATAGCCAAGCGTGTTCGTTCAATTGCGTTATTTAGTCGACTATTTTGGCTTTAATCTGTGGCCCTCGTATGTGTATCGTTCTTTATCAGTTACTCAGCTAAACAACAGCTAATTAACGTTTATAAGTAAGAAAAAGAATTTAAGCGTTGTTTAAATGCTTGACAGCTATTCAGGGAGGTGGCTAAGTCACACTTAACGAGATTTTTATAAGTAAGACGGATAGTATATAATTTCTTTATCTAGAGCTGTAGGTGTCTAATGTGTTCCTGGTTAATGAATACTTAATAACAAATCTATTTCTGGATCTTTTTGTAGGTCAACAATGTCAACACAACTATTGAAGATAATAGCATCGAAAGGGATGAACAAAAATCAAACACAGATCCTAATGAAATTATAAGAGCTGTTGTTTATTTCAATATAAAATAAATGGTCACAAAATTTTATCCAAAAGCATTCAACTTTTCAAATTAATTAATCAAAAATTTTTTTTATAGCATTTGGCGGCAAACGAGCAGACGGATCGCCTGATTGTAAGCAATTACCGCCGCCCATGGACACAAGCAACACCACAGGAGTCACAAGTGCGTTGCCGCTCCTTGGGTTTGGGAAAAGGGATAGGATGAGGAGTGGGATGAGGGAGAAGGAATAGGGGATAGGGCCTCCGGCACTCTCACTCACCGAACGAAACGCAACAGTTTAGGTACCGTTACTTTACGTCGATTTTCTGTGAGAGGGTAATACTTCCCCGGTCGAGCCGGCCCATTCATGCTGAAATCACCAAGGCTCTACTACCGTAAATATTTATTTACAGATTAACTACTCTTTTCGTGGCATTAATAATAATTCAATATTTGCTAGTGATTTAGAGTCAAACATTGTGTTTCACTCTAAATCACCAGCATCTTTGCTCAGGACACCTGTGTCAAACCCACTTCGTAAGTAATATGTATGTGTAATAGAGTTATTTCTTAGAAAGTATTTTCAATCATTGTTATCCTGCGATAGGATTCTTTTATTGCAGGCAACAGTGGTCCACCTGATGGTAAGCGGTAGCAGTATCGATTAATACTAGTAAGTATCGATGTTTTCTGTTTTCTTAACATTACAGACGGAATGCCAAAAAACACATTTAAGTCACTGCCTAACTGAATGAAGAGGAGATGAGAAAAGGAGCAGGATGTGGACTGGAGAGGGAAGGACGTCCAACACAACAGTATTGATACTGTTGCTTTACAACAATCTTCTGTGGGAGAGTAGTACTTCCCCGGTCGAGCCGGCCCATTCATGCTGAAATCAGCA
This sequence comes from Euclidia mi, assembly GCA_944739405.2. Lineage (NCBI taxonomy): Eukaryota > Metazoa > Arthropoda > Insecta > Lepidoptera > Erebidae > Euclidia > Euclidia mi. Next base: position 1,295,299 of record OX123182.2, read on the forward strand.
TGGCCGTGATACTCAAAATAAATAAATAAAAATAAAAATGTTTTTATTGAATCTCATGGTTTTAGTTACATTACAGTATGTGATGAGGCTGCCCCAGTAAGTTATAAAAATACTTGTGTTGAGGCTACCACAAAATAGCAAATCATATATTATTTATGTTTTATTCCAGGTATTCGTTAAAGATCGGATGTAAATAATAAAACCTGCCGTGATCTAAGGTCTGGAGGATCTGAGATACTACGAAAAACACATGAACAAGATGAAAATTTACATAGATTGAGGATCAAGCATATGGAAGATAAAAGAAAAGAAGAAAAGGAGTTACACGAATTAAAGAAAAGGAAAACTTTGTTAGAAATTAGTTTATTAGAGCATAAATAGAATACAATTAATAAATGCACTTTGACAGCAATAACCAAGCAGAATCATTTGTAAACCTTCACCATATTCCCAACACCACACCGGCAAAACTTAAGTGAATCTGTAATTTCAAAAAGTTTATCAATATCATATTTATTAATTCATTGCAATTATATTATTACAAGTACATAACATTTACAGTTAATTTTTATACTGCTGTAGGCTTGCTTTAAAACTATGGTTGGGATCAAATTTTTAATAATACTAGTAAGTACCTGCTAAAGAAATTATTAATTAGATAATTCCTGGCAGCTGAGTCAATATTATTGTTATTATGTACCAAACTTGCTTCATAGATTTCTTCATTTAATTGAATATTGTCTGGTGTTTTCGCTACATTCAATTTTCGACTAATAATATGCAGTATTGCAGTAGGGACAATTATATATTCAATGTTATGTATTCAGGTACGTAGCTTGGTACCAATTATTGGAAATCTTCTTATTCGGAGTCCAAATAACCTTTCTATCGTATTTCTTGTTCTTATTTGACTTTCACTATAATATTTTTCAGCCTGGGTTTGCGGATAATTTAAAGGAGTGAGCATGTGTGATCTTTAAGCATAGCCTGAATCCCCAAATTCAAATTATTTATTGCGAATATAGGTGATACATAGATGTTTACATAGTTTTTGTCAGTCTCAGAACAAACATTAGTGCAGCTATATTCTGCCATTGGCATGCAATGTTCATCACATATTATTTTATTATGGTCATATAAAAATTATTGAAACAATATTATGTTCTAGTTATAAATAAAGTACACATGTCAAAAAAAATAAAATAAAATTAATACAATCAAATAAGTCAATCAAGGTTATTATTACATATGGAAAGTCAATTTGGTTACATGTCACAACTAATTATTACATATCATATTTGTCTTCGAGAAATTCTTTAATACTGTAGTATGCCTTATTAACAAGAAATTGTTTCAATAACGCTTTAAATTTGTCTATGTTGGACCATCTTAATATGTTTAACGGTAAATGGTTAAAAATTCGAGGGGCCATACAGAATATACTATTGCTAAATTGCGCTGTTTTGTTTGATGGAAAACATACTTTATGATTCGTTAAAGCGTTCAAATAAATTATTATGAGTAATAACAAAGACAGCTACCTCATAAATATAAAGGCATGGAAGCGTTAATAGTTTGAATCTCATAAAAAAGGGTTTACAGCTATCTGTCTGTTTCAACTTCACAATGGCCGTAACACATCTCTTCTGGGCTCTAAATATCATCACATTGTCCACCGAGTTACCCCAAAAGATAATCCCCAAGTAGCCAGTTATCATTAAATTCGCCAGATTCCAATCTACACTTTAAATTCAAGCTATTAAATATATACCTTTTTGTTTCTAAAATCTTCTGCATAGTTACCACCTTAAAATTGAACAATGTCATATTTAAGTAAGTAGGCATTTTAACTTTAAACAATATTGTATATGAACATCTACATACAAAAGATTTTTTTTTACCTGGAGAAAGAATTTGTATGTGAGTGCAATCAATTGCACCCAAACTTTCGGAAATCTGGATATAGTCAGTTGCAACAGCCAATCTCTCTTCTTCGTTAACTGGCAGGCTTATTTATTCATATATTATTGTATATTATCTATATATTAAAAGAATTTGTGTTTTATAATACGAGTCGGCCAGCCCGTTCTACCCAACCGATTCGGATGATTTTTTTTTTAAATGAAAGCTCTCTCTGCATAGATTTGTCATCAAGTATTAGAAATTATCTAACTTGCACATTCATCAAGTTATATGCAAAAACAGTTTTCTCCCATACATTTTTTACGTTTTCGTAGCCGTAGTCAATGACTTTCTGCTTCTATATATCTGCTACTTATTGAGGTAGGCGTTTCGTTGTAGGCCTAAAACACGCGCTGAAAAGAGCTCTTTCATTTGATGGTATGTTCATTTAAATTGGGTAAGTTTGAAGGAAGATAGGTGTGGACATTGAACTTATTTTTCAGTATTTTCCTATAAATTTCTTAAGATTGCATTGCTTTCTCTCTACATGGACGGTTCTAAATTCAAAAAAAAATTTATGTCATCTAATAAGTTCCTTGCGGTAACTGCCAGGAAAAACCGTTATGCCTCCTTTCATACGGGTATGAGTGTGGTGGTGTGTAAAATTATACCCGATGTTGGTAAAATTATCCCTATAGTGAATTATCGCTGATGGCAGGTAATATTCCCCGAATGTTACCAGTGAACCTTAAGGAATTTTCCCCCTTTTTTGTATCGCGATGAATGGATTTCATTTTTATGTTACGGACTGTTCCTCAAAGGGACCCCTCCGCCAACTCTGTACCGAGTATGGGGCAGGTGGAGGGGGGGTGTGTGGCTCGGCTCTTTCCCCCAGATATTCGGGGGGCATACCCACTAAAACACCGCGGTGTCCCTGTATCGAACCTCATGATGGGGTCGCGGTAACGACGTCAGTATACCCGCGACCCGAGGAATTTTCCCCAAATGTAGTGAAATCCGCCTAATGTTGGGAAAATCAACCCTTCAGACGGGTAAATTACGTTTTATGTTAGGAAAATTTTTGTGTTTTTAAATTACGGACTTTCTTCGGGCATCTTCGGTTTAGTTTCTGCAAATATTTTCCTTAATTTTCTATAACTATTCCATAATCGTCATCAGCCTTTAACAGTCCACTGCTGGACTAGGCCTCTCCTTTGAATGGAGGAATTGGCCTACTATACCACGCTGGCCAAACGGGTTGGTATAAGGTTTTTATCAAGTTTTCCTTCTCTTACAGTGCCGTTCTATGCATAAAATGCTCCCTCTGTCGGCTCTTACGACACCCATGGGACGATATGGGGTGGTGACAATCCGTACTCTTAATCCGTCACCACACGGCAAATATTTTTTTTTATGTGGATCATATTACAGCGGTTCATAGTACTATTGTCATATACAGTAGCGCTCATAAGTATTTTGACAAGTCGGAACTAATACAAATTTACTTCTACGTGTTTGTAATCAGATACGGTTTTTACTATAACAAGTAGTGACTTGTTTATTAACATTGTGGGTAATTCACGAAAATGTTTAGAACAGACGCTCATAAGTATTTTGACAACTATATTCATATTTTATTAATCAACGGTGTCACTTAAATTGCGTAAAAAATTGCATCGACACTAATGATTTAATATTTTTAAACATGCCGAAGACAAAGGAATATTCCTTAGATTTCAAAAATGCTGTAATAACTGCCCTTCAAGACGGATCAACGCAATCAGAAGTTGCTAGAAGATTTAAGGTATCCCGGTAACTGGTTAGTAATTGGAATAAGGCTTTCATTAATCGCAAGACAGTGGAGAACATGTCCAGACCTGGGGGCTAATCGTGCTATTTTCAAACGTTCAAACGTTGACAACGTAACGTATTTGGTGAACGTTTGGTTTTAGTTTGGCTGATGTCAAACATGGTATCGTGCTAATTGTATTGAGCGTTTGAACCGTAGACGCAACCCTTACGTTGGGCTAACGTCAAACGTTTAGTGCTTGACACCGGCTTTTGAAAATAGTAAGTACTATTCTTATACTAAAGAGGTTGTAGCGACATCGCGCCATGTGCAAGCACTATTTTAAAAAGACAAATGTCATTATGTGAATGTCATTGAATGTCAACAAATATTATATAAATAAAATCATGAAATAATTTTATTCAAATTATACGGTAAGTACCGAAATATTGTTTACTGTAATAAGTGATTTATGCAAAAAACAATTAATGATCACATTTGGTCATGTAGCAGTGGTTTTTATTTCACTAGAGTAACGAAGGTGAATTCAAATGATGATGCACCACAACATTACTGCAATTGCAGCTTCTTCTGCTATTTGTCGAGTCCAATACGAATTTTATATGATCGTTACAATAAAAACACCTATTTTTCAGATTTGGAATAATATAAAGAGCAGAGAAAGATGTTAAACAAAGCCGAATTGTCAGCGTTCGGCATAATAGTCGTCCTTTCTATATAAGAAGAGATAGACGAAAAGCTGGAGAATTTGAATTTGCCTGAATTTCTAACTTTTCAGGTACGCATTTCAATTATCATTACGTAAGATCCCACAGTATTTACTCTCATTCTGAACTTGTCTTATAATATGCATAAGTCCCCAACAAAATATTGTTAGTATATACTCAAACACAAGATATAGCGCACGTATGAGAACAATATATTAATCTTAAGTTAAATGTCAGCGTGTTTAGTTATTTTGGTAGGACTTACATGTGAGTAAATATTTACTAAATAATTTATGTTTTAATTTTGTTCACAGTAGCCGAGGAGTAAGCAGAATAATAAACCGCTCGTTAGCACAACCACATGGACAGTACATAATTGCAAGTTAACAAAAATGAGGAATTTGCTATGTGCCAAATCAAGACCATCGTCACTTCTTGGACATTAAACAAGAATATACTATTAATTAGTTCTCTTCCCGTGGGTGTCGTAAGAGGCGGCTAAGGGATAACATGATGCAAATACCATCTTTGCGTAGAGACGGAAAACTCGACATCAAACTCTATACGACTGCCTCGTTGGTCTCGCAGCATAAGTGTGCGCGTGGGATCGGGCGGTCCTGGGTTCGATTCCTGGGTCAGGCAGTGTTATTGGGTTTTTTGTCACGAAATTCTCAGTAGCAGCACGGAGTCTGGAAATGTGCCCGGTACGGCAATAGGCTCCCCCCTTATTACGTGGGACTAAAGTATATCTGGCGAAAAGTGAGTGTAGAAATACACCTCTGCCTACCTCTTCGGGGTTATAGGCGTGAGACTATGTATGTATGTAGTTTACTAAAATAATGGAAACCTAACCAAATACATAATTATTACTGTGAAGTTCACATTGTAATTGTAATAATCAAATGGCCTAACAGATGTTGATTGTTTCAACTCTACTTAAAATAATATTTTGTATCAGATTTCATCATCTCAATACACTAAATAAATAAAATCGAAATGTGAAATTGGAGCTTGCCTTTTAATATACATACCTACTCTATTTATTTTAAATATCTATTGAAGTGGTCCAGCGGCAGTGTGGGTAACACTGGATCATCAGTTGGACTCGGTACCCGATTAGAAACGCGCTACGCTTATGTTAGCTCACACAATTGTATCACATCCTGCTGAGTTTGTGGTTAGTCTCCCTTGTAGAACGGCCTATTGGTCCAGTGGTACCTAAAACTGAGTGCTAAGACGAAAGTCATGGGTTCGATTACCACCCAGGAGAACTCTTTGTGCTATGAGCACATTACCATAACTATAATACTCGTATGTGTATAAAAGCAATATTAATTATATATATTAATCAGTTATCTGCCTACCATGCCACTAGGTTGTGCCTAGTTTGGGATCACACCGCCAGGTGTGGGTTGTCAACGAGAATTAATTTATTCTTATGTTTCTCTTCTTCACGGATATTTTCTTACAATTCATTTAGAAATTCACCCGGTCTCAATGGTCACTAAGGACGAAAGGCGGCACCTACCCTAACCACTCTCATACTAGTATGGGCAGGTGGTACTTGATGGGCGACCTTATTAGATAGATATTCTCTTAACAGGCTCCAAGGCCTATTACTTTTACTATATATGCAAAGTTAGCAACAGTGATGTTTTGTCATGGCGGGTCTCGTGGCAACAAAGACCCGGGGCAGGTTTTCCCGTGATTATGCCTTTGAAAATTACACCAAGCGAATAGCTCCTGTGGCCTTCCCTTCGCTGATGGCCAAAGCAAGCCAAATTTAAGAGCCCTGAACCAGCTAGTCAAAATAGGCTGGCCGGAGTCTAGGCCACATCTAGGCTCTGACCGATTCGTTTAACTATTCGGCACCCTTTTTTTTACGTCGGGAAACTCTTTTGCGAGTGCCTCTCCAAGGGGCGGGAAGAGAGGGTATGTCGGACTCCCCGGGACAGAACCCGGGTTTACCGACTAAAACCACCACGATAGCCGCCTCAGCGCTCAAAAGAATGGGACACAGGAAACGCGGGTGTACTGCTCCTGGGTCCCGTTACGCTTGTCCCGTAGTAGGGCTCAGTCTCTGAAAGGGCTAGGTTGGTAGTGCCCTCCCTTCGCTACCTCGTACTGTGCGAGTACAGTGGTCCCTCGACTATCCGAGACCGCTGTCTTCTCGGGGTCGTTCGTGGTCGGGCAGTCAGATTGCCATCTCTGATTGCCCACGGCCCCAAGGAAGAGTCAGGCTAGCGGCCATTGCCACCGCCACGACGCGCGACGCCGCCTGCGTGTGCGAGCGGGATCGGCTCTCTCGCGATCCCGCCCGGCGGTCTCCTTCTGGAGCATGACCGCTTCACAGAAGGAGACCACATCAGCGTCCCACCGGACGTCTTCTGTCAACATGGCCTAAACTACGGCCGGTGGAGAAAGAACTACTTATTCGGCACCCACAGATTACATGAAATTAACAATTCTGTGTCGCCACCGCATTACGCTTCCCACGCACGTACATTCAACTCGCTGCCACCCAGCCCTAATCTAAGAACTTAGGTCTGTTACCCGAGGGTAGTGGGTTGGATTCCTAACACGACAAATCTTTGTATGATGAGCTACGCTTTTCTGTGTCTTGGTTAAATGAAATAGTTACAATACCTATCTAGGTACTTAGAAAAAACAATTATAAATGAACGTTTATCAGTCGTCTACTTGCTGTATACAGACGTCTGAGCGCGCACTGACCGAGAAGGCAGTCTTTTGGCTTAAGCCACCCAAAGAACCTATAACTGTGACAGTATTATGTGTATGGTATACGTACATCCCATAATATTGTTTCAGCCTTTCAAAAGCGAATGCCTAGGAAGGTATCGCGTCGAGCCTATTTGATGAGATGCCTTCCTAGACATTGTCATAAATATAGGGCCAAGCAAGGTTGATGCCAATCTTACAATAATGAATTCTACCGCAACAATAAGCTAAACCAAAGAGATATCTATAAAAATTGCCGTATGAAAGAATGTTGTTCACTCATTTAAGTTGCAATCAAACGTATTATAAGCGTATGCCACTAAATTGATAAATAATACAAAATTATGTTAATAATTTTCTGAAATTTAAAATATTATATAATTGCAAAGTTCGTCGATAGGAACTTTTGGTTTGACAACGTATGAGACGTCCGCGAACGTAACGGTTTTGGTTTAAAACGTTGTCAAATAATAGCGCGATACCATGCAACAACGAGAGTTCGCTCGCACGCTGTCACCTAGCTGTCACTGAACGTATCTGCCCTACAAAAACCAAATCGTTTACGTTCAAATAATTAGCACGATACGAAATGTGCATAACGTGACGTTTTCGGTTGAAGTTTGGTTTTGGTAAATACGTTGACGTTTAGCACGATTGGCCCCCTGGACGCCCGAAAAAAACTACTTCCAGTGAAGATCGCATAATAAAGAAGTTGTCGACGAGTGATGTTCGGAAAACTGCAGTGCAAATAAAAAACGAGCTCCAAGAAAATTACAATTTAAACGTTCATGTTTCGACTGTGAAACGTCGGCTGAAAGATATCGGATTGCATGGACGACGTCCAGCCAAGAAACCCCTGATATCTGCAAAGAATAAGAAGCTTCGACTAGCATTTGCAAAACGGCACAGATCGTGGACTAGTTCCGAGTGGGCGAAAGTGCTGTGGAGTGATGAAAGTAAATTCAATTTAGTGTCATCTGATGGGATACGTTATGTGCGACGACCTGTTAATAAAAAATTCGATGTTCGATACCAAATACCGACAGTGAAACATGGAGGTGGCAATATCATGGTGTGGGGGTGTTTCTCTCGCTACGGTGTTGGACCATTAGTTAGAATCGAAGGTACTATGGATCGTTATGTATATGCTGAAATACTAAAAAATCAAATGCTACCATATGCTACGGAGAATATGCCACCTGGGTGGTATTTTCAACAAGATAATGACCCCAAACACAAGTCGAAGCATGTGAGTGACTTGATTAAAACCAAGAAAATCAAAGTTTTGGAGTGGCCAAGCCAAAGTGCTGATTTAAATCCTATTGAACATCTCTGGGAAGAGCTAGATCGCCGCGTAAAATGTCGTAATTATTCTAATAAGAATGCCTTGTATGAAGCACTAAGAAATGAATGGAGCCGAATCCCAATTGATTGTTTGCAAAAACTAATTGACTCAATGCCGGCACGTTGCGATGCAGTAATAAAAGCAAAAGGATATGCAACCAAATATTAATAATGATTATCGAAAATAAACAACATGACTGACTTTAATAAATGATTACCAGATTGTCAAAATACTTTTGATCGCCAATAATTTAAACTTGAATTAATATTTTCTTTTAATTTGACAATTAATAATTATGTTAACTTTATAATTGTGAGACAGATTATGAGGAATAATATATTATTTAATTAATCCCAATATCGTTTTTATTTCGGTCGTATTTAATAAATTACCCTTTGTCAGAATACTTCTGAGCGCTACTGTAATTATATTACAAGTGGTAGATATGGTACAAATTGTAGCTTTGGTAAGAGTAGTAGTTTTGAGAGAAAAGGTACGTTGGACAGCACCGGCGGTTTTGGTAGAAATGGTAGTTTAAAAAAATGGTACATATGATAGTATTAGTACGAATAGTAGTTTTGGTACAAATAGTATTTTTGATAGGAATAGCATTTTCGGTACGAATAGTAGTTTTGGTAGATCTGTCACTTACGATTGCTACCAAAGCTACCATTCCTACCAAAACTACCGTTTTACCAAAACTACCATTTCAGCAAACCGCTATTCCTATGTAAGAGCTTTTTTATAATATTAAAATATGCTGTGGAGCAGCATGGGTCCTCTAGTTATTATTAAATATTTATACATATTTGTAATGACTGACTCAAACAGTAATGATAGCTTTGCAACCGCTACTAGTCTCGATGACAGTTTCGCTAATTTGCCTTCGCTCGCTGATAAATCTTTAGTCTCGGTTTTCTGAAGTGCTTAGGAACTTTAATGTAGTCCATATTAATGCTCAAAGTATTCCTGCCCACTTCCCGGATATGCTGGCAACATTTGACTGTAAGAACTTACACGCTACTCTTGTTTCGGAGTCATGGCTAAAACCATGACTACCCTCAACTTCCTACTCTCTTCCTGGGTTCCATCTTATAAGGAATGATCGTGCGGTCGGTGGAGGTGGTGGTGTTGCTATGTACTTACGTGCCCAAATTCCATATCGTGTAGTAAGCACTTCTTCGCAGCCACCTTCTGCTAACGCTGGCGAGCATCTTTTCCTAGAAGTGGAACTTCATCATTCTAAAGTTCTTCTAGGAGTTTATTATTCCCCTTCGTCACGCTTAAACTTCTTTCCTTCTTTTGAACACCTCCTAGAAACTTTGACTCCCTCTTACAGTCACACAATTATATTGGGTGATTTTAACACTTGTACTTTAAAACAGGATGCAAGATCGTCCACTCTTTTGCGTATTTTAAACTCTAGTAATTTATCTGTTCTTCCTCTTGATGCCACACATCACTTTCCAAACTCTGTTCCTTTTCTCCTCGATCTCATTTTTGTATCATCTCCTACCTTTGTTTCCAAGCATGGTCAATTCTCTGCCGACGCTTTCTCCTACCATGACTTGATCTATCTTTCCTATAAAATACGCCCACCCAAGGCTAAACCGAGGATTATTATGCAGTAGTTTCCGTGGGATTGATCGTTCGAAGCTCTGCGACGATGCGAGTAAGCTTGATTGGAGTCCGTTGTTTGCCTCAGACTGCATAGACACCAAAGTGCAAATATTTACAGACAAATTAATTCAGTTGTACGACATACATGCGCCTATCAGAGCCATAAAGTTAAAACATCTTCCATCGCCTTGGCTGACTGATGATATCAAAAACATAATGTCTAAAAAAGCTGCAGCTAAGGCGCGGTATAAGTGTCGTCCAACCCCTTATAATTTGGAGAAATGTATTAGTGCAAGAAATCTCTGCAATAAGGTGTGTAGGAAAGCACAACGCCAACATATTCACAACTCTGTTGAAAATGGAGACCCAGCTAATGTCTGGAAATTTCTTAGAACGATGGGAGTTGGTAAGTCGCGCAATGACGCAATCCCCAAAGACATAAATGTTGATGCACTCAATGCATATTTCACTGCTTCGTCTAACTTTGATGGGACAACTAAAACGAATACTTTAAAAGATCTTTCACTTATCCCAACTCCCAAATATTCACCTTTTGTTTTCGAGCAATTTTACGGTTGTGATGTTAAAAAGAGCATAATTTCAATCTCATCCAATGCTGTTGGTAATGACTGTATCAGCCGAAACATGATCCTACCCATCCTTGATGAAATCCTCTGTGTCCTATGTCACATCTTAAATCATTCAGTTGCTAGTGGTATCTTCCCATCAGAGAAACCCGAACCCTGTTCCTTCTCCGACTTCCGACCTATATCCATACTACCATTCCTTTCCAAAGTCCTCGAACGTCTTGTATATACACAACTAAGTTCCTTCCTGTCCAAAAATGCTCTCCTAAATCCCTTTCAGTCCGGTTTTCGTGCTGGTTATAGTACTACCACGGTATTGGTTCACATCACCGATGAGATTAGGTTGGGTATGGATTGTGGAAAGCTCACGCTTCTATCCTTACTTGTCATTAGCAATGCTTTTAACACCGTGGATTTCCACATCCTGCTTGGCATACTCCGCTCTATTAACATATCTCCAACGGTAATTGACTGGTTTGGCCAAAACACACTTGCGCAGGACTATTGGTGAATCTGTCCTTACATTTGAGGAACTCGCAACTGTGTTTTGTAAGATTGAGGCCGTTTTGAACTCTAGGCCGTTGTGCCCGATCTCCTCAGATCTGAATGATTTGGTGGCCCTTACGCTGGGCCATTTTTTGATTGGTCGCCCACTTGTCGCCTTGCCTGAGTACCCCTATATTGATGCGAGACCTGGTCGTCTCTTGCGTTTTGAGTTAGTACGCCAGATTACTCAGAGCTTTTGTAAACGCTGGAATTTGGAATATTTGCACATACTCCAGCAACGCGTTAAGTGGACCGACAAGACCGATCCACCCAAGATTGGTGACCTCGTTTTGATCAAGGAGGCTAACCTTCCGCCACTCAGATGGCGCAGAGGACGTATTCTTCGTTTGGTTAATGGGGCTGATGGAGTTCCCCGATTTGCTGAGGTCTTGGTGGACGGTTCGATTTTGAGGAGAGCGGTTACAACGTTGTCACGTCTACCAACCGATTAGCGGACCGGTCGGCCGGTCCGGGGCGGGTGGATGTTTGAAATAGAAATAGTTTTTATGATAAGCTAAATCGATTATATCGGTTTAGTAACGTTTTGTTTAGTCTATTGTAAATTTTGACTATGGTCACACTATGAACTGTCAATCTTTTGATTCACTCTTAGTCTTTGTCGGTTTCCGGGTATAAAAATTGTCTTGCGCTCACGCAGTCCTGTAATTTTTCGTTTTGGAATTAATTACATATATTGATTAACAACCTCGCAACCGTCGCTATATGAAGTTGTCCGACGAGGTTGTGAGCGATTGACAAAAGTAAATTAATACCTACGGTTTTGTCCTTCATTGGAAATATCGCCCCATGTGCTTTACATGGGTGCTTCGCGAATCGTAGTGGTGTTGAAGTGGACCCGAACCGTAAATTCTTGTATCTGCCGCCCCTTGAACATTACCGGCAAGAATTGTGATAGAATTGTGAACTGTTGAACCCTTGTAAAATTTAAGTGTCGTCATCTACCTGCAACGTGTCCAGAAGAAGGACGGCGAGCTGGACCTTCTAGTAGTAACTATAACGATTTGCTTGTTATTTTGGCCAAAATTATGAGTGTAAGTATAGGTCTACTCCGGAACATCAGTGAAAATTTGGTAAGTAAATTTGCATGTAATTACTATAGGTCTACTCCGGAACATCAGTGAAAATTTGGTAAGTAAATTTGCATGTAATTGTAATTCGCTGTGAAACACAGTACAGTTATGTCAGAGATTTGTTGTGGCTGACAGGGACTGATGAATATAATCACGCTTCCATTAATCTCTGCAAACAATTTCAGTCCTTTCTTGCCAAACTCTAGACAAAACTCTTTATAAAGTTTGTATTTTAATGTTCTTATGAAACTTTCAACAATTGCAGCCTTTTTTGTAGAATATGTAGAGTTGTGATTGATATCATTAGTTTTCAAAACTTAATTAAATTTATCATTATAGAATTCCTTTCCGAAATCGGTTTGCAAATTATTCGGTGTACGTTTTTTCAGAATAGTCTCAAATGCTTTAGACACGAGTTCTTTACTTTTCTTTTTGAGTGGGATTGCCCAAGCATATTTTGAAAAGCAATCTATAACCACTAATATGTATTTAAAGCCGCAGTTTACTTTAGACAAAGCTTGCATATCGATCAGATCAGCTTGCCATAGATCATCGATATCTTTAAGAATAACATTTCTATGAGGATAGCTTATTCTTACGTTTTTATGAATTTCATTAACGACGTCCAATTAGCTCATAGTGCGTTTGCAACTAATTTAGATATACTTTCACATATACCCTCTTACTTATAAACGTTAGTCAACATTTTAAGCGACTGCTGAGAGGCTGATTAGCTAAAACCTTACCTATAAACCCTAAGCCACTAAGTGACGCTTAAATAGCTGTCAAATTTAAACAACACCGGGACCTTGTTTAGATGTTGCTGAGAGGCACAATGGCGGCTTTTACTTGAAACAGCTGTTCGATCAATGACATAATTATTATACATTGTTAAAATTATTTATTTGCATTTCTTTCAATTTTAATGTTGTTTACTTATAATTATACATAGATTTTAACGATCTAGCAGATTTCCAAAATTATATAGAAGATTTAACTTGTCTAGTTATAAATTATTTCTTGCCAATATTTTTAGAACAACATAATAATAGGAGAGCTGGTAAACAATTTTTGGTAACATACCCAATATTGAGGCATTACAGGAAATTCTATGATTGTCCTTAAATGAACCAAAATTAGGTAGTCGAGGTCTAGTTGAAAAGTAGCGGCTCCCTACAAGCTCTTGAATCTTTGTACAGGCAAAAAAAAATGAGTCATTCTAGATGACCTACTTTTTATATGGAGAACTTATATTGGCTGTATGTCTTTCTCATGTTCCTGCGAATTGCGATGCGGTGGGCTCTCGCGAAAGCACGACGAACGGCACTCATGTGGTCTTTCAATAATATTTTCGGAGTAAATATATAATTCCTTTCAATTATTAAGTCAATTTTTATCTATTAGTAAACAAAAAGCTGTATGGAAATGTCCTTCCTGTAATAATGTAACTAGACGCACAAGATCAAATTTAAATACCCCGGTTCGTAGCTACGGGGCTTCTCCGGCTGATGACCACACCATGGATATGTCCTGCGACAACATGGACCACAGTCACCTCAGCGCATCTACTACTGATGTGTGTAATAATCCCCCTCTCGTCGAAAACTTATCAAACAGCGCAGACTTTGCAAGTTTCACTAAAAATCTGCAGTTAATGCTAAGTCAATTGCGCAATGATATGAAAACTGATATGAACCACATACGGAATGACATTAAGTCGTCCCTGGTAGAAATTCAAAGAGAAGTGAAGACACTGCGTGCTGAACAAAACGCTCTAAAAAAGGAAGTTTCCGATCTTCGTGGCGAAGTAACCATTCTTCAGACTGCATCCCAGAGCCAGTCTTTTGAACAGGACCTTCTAAAAAAGCGTGTGGACCAGTTGAGTGATACACCAGTATCAGAACGCCTACAATCAACAATGCGCAGCTTGGAGACTAAGATCGAAACTTTAGAACAGCAAGCCCGACAGTGTAATGTAGAAATAAGCAATTTACCTGAAAAACGTAATGAAAATCTACCAGCTATCATTCAAGCTATTGGGAATGTATTGAAGTCGCCTATTTCGCTCAATGATATCGTTGCAGTGCACAGAGTACCACACGCCCACCAACAAACCACAAGACCAAAGAATGTTGTACTGAAATTTTCCTCTCGACTACAAAGAGACAATCTGTTGAGCTCGTTCCGCAAGGCCACTTCCCTGAAGAGTGATCAAGTCGGTATCAATGGCACATCTATGTCTATTTATATAAATGAGCACATAACTTTAAGTAAGAAGCTGTTATTTCGCAAAGCTCGGGAAGCCGCTAATAACCATAACTATAAATACGTATGGATTCGAAATGGCACCATACTTGTGCGTGAGCGCGATGGTGCTAGTGCATTTGCAATACGGGGAGATAATGACCTCACTAAAATTAAAGCTAAGACAAGTGAGTCTTCCCAAGCCGAGTGATTGCTTCTCCCTTACAGAGGCTCTATGCTGCGGCCTGTATATTATTATCTTAATTATACTATATTTTTCAAAGATGCATATAAATAATAATGTTTGCCTATATATAAATAATAATTTTCGTTTCACATTGCATGCTTTAGTAGTCTTAGTGTTTTCATTTCTAATCATTAGTTTTTATATGAAACTTATTGTTATTGTACAGTGGGACTTATCATTGGACCATATTATTATGTCACATGCTCTTCTGATCTTGTATTTGTTTTTTGTAATGGTTATTGTTCGTGTAGTATTCGAGATAATATGTTTTTCAACTCTATCGATCATGATGGGTACTCTCGCTACGCTGGAGGATCATGCCTTGGCCTTTGGTCATTGTGTGGCGCTGCTGAACCATATGAGCTCAACACTAATTGTTTTGGATAGCCTTGTGTAAGTTTACTTGGACAATGGATAGTAGTTCAATGACAATATACTACCAGAATTGCAGGGGTATGAGAACTAAACTTCACACTTTATTTTTGAGTATTTTATCTTTCTCCTATGATGTAATAATTTTATCTGAGACGTGGCTTGTATCTGACATTGCTAATTCAGAGTTTGTGGATTCCCGATACGTCGTCTATCGATGTGATCGTGATCGTAACATGACCAAGAAACGTGACGGTGGCGGGGTTCTGGTTGCAGTATTACGTGAACTTCGCTCTTGCTTACTCAGTAACGGTAGTCGCCTACAGGGTGATTCATGCATTGAGCATCTTACGGTTGGATTCCCAGACAAAACTAACAGCTCCAAGATGCATGTGCTTAGTGCAGCTTACGTACCACCATGGGCTAATTTTGATGCTTACTCTTTGCACTTTGACGCATTACAGGACTTGCTGAATGAACCATATATCTCGAGTGTCTTCATAGCTGGCGACTATAACCTTCCAGAGATTACATGGAAAGTTTCCCAGTCCAACGATCTGCAACATATCACCACCAGCATGGCTTGTTCTGGAACTCATCCTAAATGTTCACTATTATCGCAGCTTATGTCAACTCTAAATGCATGGCAATATAACCATATTTTGAACCAAAACGGTAAACTCCTAGATTTGTTTATATCTAATACTATTAGCTCCGTGGACTGTCCATCAGACCCATTACTACCAGTAGATCCCCATCATCCCCCTTTTGTTGCAACGATTCCCATTAACCCATCTAAACAAACACTTAAACGAAACCATATTAGTAAGTATAATTTCAGAAAAGCCAACTATGACATTATTAATGAGCAAATAGATTCAGTCGAATGGGCGAAACTATTAGGCCACTGCTAGCCTGAGGAGGCAGTTAAAACGTTTTATGACAAGTTGCATAATATTGTCCATCCAAACACCCCTTTAGTTAAAACACGAGATCTTCACTTTCCCGTTTGGTTCCCACCAAATCTTATAAAATTTTTCAAAAAGAAGCAACGACTGTGGATTAAGTGGAAGAAGTATAAAAACATCAAAGATTATAACGAATTTTCTAATTATCGGGCTGAGTTTAGGGGTGCGTGCAGAGCTAGTTATATAACTTATATTAAATCGGTTGAAGATAATATAACGTCTAATGTAAAACACTTCTGGACATACATCTCTAATCGTAGGATGAAATCAGGTATTCCATCCTTGATGCAATTTCAAAATTTAAAATCAAGTGCTCCCGAAACTATCTGCAACATGCTTTCAGATTTTTTTCTATCGGCTTTTGAGCCTAAGTCTACCACACTGTCAGCATGGACCCCGCCAACACACTGTGACACTAATGTTACTCTGATTGACAACTTATTTATAGAGGAGGGTAAAATACTCAAAGAGTTGAAACTACTCGACCCGTCTAAAGGTGCTGGCCCCGATGGCTACCCAGCTCTCTTTTTTAAATTGACTGCTCATAGTATTTATAAGCCGTTACATATAATTTACAATAAATGTTTAGGCGACGGTGTTTTTCCCGAGGTCTGGAAGCGGGCAAATATCCAACCTGTACACAAGGCGGGTTCAAAACACAACATCGAGAACTACCGACCAATATCAATTCTGTCGACCTTGTCAAAGCTTTTTGAAAGACTAGTACATAATGAAATATATCCAATCCTGCACAATGCCATCATCCCCGAACAGCATGGGTTCGTTCAACGGCGCTCTACGGTATCAAATTTACTGATATTCTCTAATTTTCTCTTCGAGAACGTAGACAAACAGTTGCAAGTAGATGCTGTCTACACTGATTTCAAAAAGGCCTTTGACAAGGTCGATCATGAAATCCTATTGAATAAGATAGCATTTAACGGTATACGCGGAAATCTGCTTCGTTGGTTCTCGTCCTATATAAGTAATAGAACACAAAAGGTTGTGGTTAATGGTTACCAGTCAGGCACGGTCATTGTATCTTCTGGTGTACCACAAGGTTCGATAATCGGTCCATTGTTGTTCGATATATACATTAACGATATTTATAAATGCTTCAAACATACGAAATTTCTTCTATATGCTGATGATCTCAAAGCTTTTAGAACTATACAAACTGTCAACGATTGCTTTTCATTTCAAAGAGACCTTGATAGGCTTACGAGGTACTGTCTGGTAAATAAATTACAGCTTAGCATCTCAAAATGTCACTGCGTGAACTTCACAAAAAATAAGTCAATTGTCAAGTACAATTATAAGTTACACGACACCGCATTGACTAATATTTCTCTCACCAGGGATCTGGGTGTATTATTTGACAGCAAGCTATCTTTGAATGAGCATGTAGAAAAAATCGTTAACAATGCTTTCAAAATGTATGGCTTCATTATGAGATCTTCTCTTGACTTCAAACGACCCACCACCTACCTTTACTTATATAAGACGCTTGTACGATCACAGCTCGAATATGCTGTCTCTATATGGAGCCCGTTCTATCAAAAGTATATCGATCAGATCGAGAAGGTTCAAAGTAAGTTCTTACGAGCTATGCACTATAGGAGTAATCGAGAGTTTTTGTCATACCCACAATTGCTAAGGGTGTACAATCTGATGACACTAGAAACTAGACGCAAGTTTTTGGATGCAAATGTACTGCATGACATTGTCCACAATAAATTTGATGCAATCGACATCACAAGCAAATTATGTTATGCAGTCCCTCGTACAGTTCACAAACGTAGTGTTCGAGCGGGTACCTTGTTTGCTCTCAATACTTGTCGAACTAACTCTGGACTGCGTTGCCCCATGCGTCGAATGGTTGAGTGTTATAATGATAACTTCAATGATATTGATATTTTTATATGTTCCAAACTTAAATTCAGAAAGAGTGTAATTAATGTATTAGACCACAATTGTTATAGTTCTGTTGTATAGTAATAATAATAAAATGATTGTTAATTATTGAATTGAATGTTAATTATAATTTTATTGAGTATTATTAATTTTCATGAATTAAAATTGAGTATGTAATATCTATAGTCCCTTAAATATATGTCATTGTGAATTAATTTAGAATTAATTTCAATGTATTTTCTCTTTTTTTTTAACATATTTTTACTATAATTATTATTTTCTTTCATTACTTTGTATATAATGATATTAATGATGCAATTATTTACGTAATGTTCGCTTTGGCACGTATTGATTATTTGTCCTTAGTGAATTTGCGGACGATGTAGTGGGCTGCAATATTGACTATTCTTTGTGCAGTGCTGTAATGTTTAAACATATATTGTAGCTGTTTATTGTCCCCTAAATAAATAAATTCCATCCTAAATAATAACAATATTCGAAAAAGAACATTTATTAGATCTTTTTATGAAAAACAAAAATACATCCGTAATTAGTATAACACACTGAAGCTATATTGAATCTCAAATAAAGTGCAATAATAGAAAAAAAAACATTCGTAAATTTCAAAATTTATCAATATTTCTCATGTTTTAAAAAAATATCCATATTTGTTTACCAGCTCTGGGACTTTTTGTTATTTGTCAGAATATCGTTGCCATGGAGATATATCGTTGCTAGTTGCTATATATCGCATATATGACTCATAGATACAAAATAGCCAAGCGTGTTCGTTCAATTGCGTTATTTAGTCGACTATTTTGGCTTTAATCTGTGGCCCTCGTATGTGTATCGTTCTTTATCAGTTACTCAGCTAAACAACAGCTAATTAACGTTTATAAGTAAGGAAAATTTAAGCGTTGTTTAAATGCTTGACAGCTATTCAGGGAGGTGGCTAAGTCACACTTAACGAGATTTTTATAAGTAAGACGGATAGTATATAATTTCTTTATCTAGAGCAGTAGGTGTCTAATGTGTTCCTGGTTAATGAATACTTAATAACAAATCTATTTCTGGATCTTTTTGTAGGTCAACAATGTCAACACAACCATTGAAGATAATAGCATCGAAAGGGATGAACAAAAATCAAACACAGATCCTAATGAAATTATAAGAGCTGTTGTTTATTTCAATATTTATTTATTTATTTATTTATTTATTAAGCACATCCACATCACACATATCCATACATTGTACAATAAAGTTCTTATAAAGTCTCACTTCCGATATGTGTGACACTTATGGTGTACATAACACTTACAACAAATGCTGAGCTTAAAAAATAGCAATATAACATAAATTAAAACTAATCATAAACTAAATTAAAAAATAATCTTAAAAGTAATCTTAACTACAGTGGATATACATAAATTCAATAAATACAATTCAAATTTAAAGTGCTAGTTGCCACAAAACATTTTTTTTAGTTGCGTTTTGAATTTGGGAAACGTATCACAAAAGATGTCAATGCTCGAATTCCGCGTCTGTATACTATTGTACTGATTAAGAATTCTGTTTATTGGTGACTGACGCCCAAGATTAGTTCTGGAAAATGGTGTATGAAAAATTTTATTGATTTTATGCCTAGGGTATAAGTGAGGAACAGCCAAGGATACTTTTTCTAATAAATGATCGCACTGAACTTTATTATTTATTAATTTGTGGAGGAAACAGAGATCCTGTACTCGTCTTCGATTATAAAGAGCAGTCATTCGAAATTTGGATAGCCGCCGGTCATATGGATTTCTGTGTGAGAAACCACTATATGGGAACGAAATACTCCTGGTAAATGCTCGTTGTATGCTTTCAATCCGTTGTGAATGGACGACATAATACGGTGACCAAACTATACTAGCAAATTCGAGATTGCTGCGGACGAGGGTGTTGAACAGAAGTATTTTAGTTCTTACTTTTTTGAAGCCAACTATATTTCTCCTCAGAAAGCCAAGCATCTGCGCGGCCTTCTTAACAATTTTATCGACATGTGTTGTAAAAGTTAGCTTCGCATCGATGATAACTCCCAAATCGCGAATTTCATTAACTTCGGTTAAATATACGCCGCCAATCTCGTACTTTGTGACAAGTGGTTTCTTTTTGCGAGTAAAGGTTATATGAAAGCATTTATCAACATTAAGTGCCATACAATTAACATTGCACCAGTCAGCAATTTCATTCACATCTTCTTGAATAAGTTTAGAATCAATGACTGATCTAATTGGACGGTAGATTTTAAGATCATCGGCAAAGATTGAAATTCTGCAATGTTTTACGCGAGAGACTATATCGTTTATAAATATAAGAAACAGAAGTGGCCCTAGATGTGATCCCTGAGGTACTCCTGAAACTGTATTATAAGCATGCGACTCATAACCATTGATAACAACGCTTTGTGGTCTATCACGCAAATACGATTCAAACCAACTCAGCAGTGATCCTCCCACACCGAAAGATTTTAATTTCTGCAATAGGATGCTATGGTTCACTTTATCAAAAGCGCTGCCAAAATTTCATCCAAAAGCATTCAACTTTTCAAATTAATTAATCAAAAATTTTTTTTATAGCATTTGGCGGCAAACGAGCAGACGGATCGCCTGATTGTAAGCAATTACCGCCGCCCATGGACACAAGCAACACCACAGGAGTCACAAGTGCGTTGCCGCTCCTTGGGTTTGGGAAAAGGGATAGGATGAGGAGTGGGATGAGGGAGAAGGAATAGGGGAGAAGGAATAGGGGATAGGGCCTCCGGCACTCTCACTCACCGAACGAAACGCAACAGTTTAGGTACCGTTACTTTACGTCGATTTTCTGTGAGAGGGTAATACTTCCCCGGTCGAGCCGGCCCATTCATGCTGAAATCACCAAGGCTCTACTACCGTAAATATTTATTTACAGATTAACTACTCTTTTCGTGGCATTAATAATAATTCAATATTTGCTAGTGATTTAGAGTCAAACATTGTGTTTCACTCTAAATCACCAGCATCTTTGCTCAGGACACCTGTGTCAAACCCACTTCGTAAGTAATATGTATGTGTAATAGAGTTATTTCTTAGAAAGTATTTTCAATCATTGTTATCCTGCGATAGCATTCTTTTATTGCAGGCAACAGTGGTCCACCTGATGGTAAGCGGTAGCAGTATCGATTAATACTAGTAAGTATCGATGTTTTCTGTTTTCTTAACATTACAGACGGAATGCCAAAAAACACATTTAAGTCACTGCCTAACTGAATGAAGAGGAGATGAGAATAGGAGCAGGATGTGGACTGGAGAGGGAAGGACGTCCAACACAACAGTATTGATACTGTTGCTTTACAACAATCTTCTGTGGGAGAGTAGTACTTCCCCGGTCGAGCCGGCCCATTCATGCTGAAATCAGCATGGCCGTGATACTCAAAATAAATAAATAAAAATAAAAATGTTTTTATTGAATCTCATGGTTTTAGTTACATTACAGTATGTGATGAGGCTGCCCCAGTAAGTTATAAAAATACTTGTGTTGAGGCTACCACAAAATAGCAAATCATATATTATTTATGTTTTATTCCAGGTATTCGTTAAAGATCGGATGTAAATAATAAAACCTGCCGTGATCTAAGGTCTGGAGGATCTGAGATACTACGAAAAACACATGAACAAGATGAAAATTTACATAGATTGAGGATCAAGCATATGAAAGATAAAAGAAAAGAAGAAAAGGAGTTACACGAATTAAAGAAAAGGAAAACTTTGTTAGAAATTAGTTTATTAGAGCATAAATAGAATACAATTAATAAATGCACTTTGACAACAATAACCAAGCAGAATCATTTGTAAATCTTCACCATATTCCCAACACCACACCGGCAAAACTTAAGTGAATCTGTAATTTCAAAAAGTTTATCAATATCATATTTATTAATTCATTGCAATTATATTATTACAAGTACATAACATTTACAGTTAATTTTTATACTGCTGTAGGCTTGCTTTAAAACTATTGTTTAGGATCAAATTTTTAATAATACTAGTAAGTACCTGCTAAAGAAATTATTAATTAGATAATTCCTGGCAGCTGAGTCAATATTATTGTTATTATGTACCAAACTTGCTTCATAGATTTCTTCATTTAATTGAATATTGTCTGGTGTTTTCGCTACATTCAATTTTCGACTAATAATATGCAGTATTGCAGTATGGACAATTATATATTCAATTTTATGTATTCAGGTACGCAGCTTGGTACCAATTATTGGAAATCTTCTTATTCGGAGTCCAAATAACCTTTCTATCGTATTTCTTGTTCTTATTTGACTTTCACTATAATATTTTTCAGCCTGGGTTTGCGGATCATTTAAAGGAGTGAGCATGTGTGATCTTAAAGCATAGCCTGAGTCCCCAAATTCAAAGTCAAATTATTTATTGCGAATATAGGTGATACATAGATGTTTACATAGTTTTTGTCAGTCTCAGAACAAACATTAGTGCAGCTATATTCTGCCATTTGGCATGCAATGTTCATCACATATTATTTTATTATGGTCATATAAAAATTATTGAAACAATATTATGTTCTAGTTATAAATAAAGTACACATGTCAAAAAAATTAAAATAAAATTAATACAATCAAATAAGTCAATCAAGGTTATATTATTACATATGGAAAGTCAATTTGGTTACATGTCACAACTAATTATTACATATCATATTTGTCTTCGAGAAATTCTTTAATACTGTAGTATGCCTTATTAACAAGAAATTGTTTCAATAACGCTTTAAATTTATCTATGTTGGACCATCTTAATATGTTTAACGGTAAATGGCAAAAAATTCGAGGGGCCATACAGAATATACTATTGCTAAATTACGCTGTTTTGTTTGATGGAAAACATACTTTATGATTAAAGTATGTTTTCCATTTTGAACGCTTACTATTTACGCGTTCAAATAAATTATTATGAGTAATAATAAAGACAGCGACCTCATAAATATAAAGGCATGGAAGCGTTAATAGTTTGAAACTCATAAAAAAGGGTTTACAGCTATCTGTCTGTTTCAACTTCACAATGGCCCTTACACATCTCTTCTGGGCTCTAAATATCATCACATTGTCCACCGAGTTACCCCAAAAGATAATCCCCAAGTAGCCAGTTATCATTAAATTCGCCAGATTCCAATCTACACTTTAAATTCAAGCTATTAAATATGTACGTTTTTGTTTCTAAAATCTTCTGCATAGTCACCACCTTAAAATTGAACAATGTCATATTTAAGTAAGTAGGCATTTTAACTTTAAACAATATTGTATATGAACATCTACATACAAAATGATTTTTTTTACCTGGAGAAAGAATTTGTATGTGAGTGCAATCAATTGCACCCAAACTTTCGGAAATCTGAATATAGTCAGTTGCAACAGCCAATCTCTCTTCTTCATTAACGGGCAGACTTATTTATTCATATATTATTGTATATTATTATTATTAAATATTTGTACATATTTGTAATGACTGACTCAAACAGTGATGATAATAGCTTTGCAACCGCTACTAGTCTCGATGACAGTTTCGCTAGTTTGCCTTCGCTCGCTGATAAATCTTTAGTCTCGGTTTTCTGACGTGCCTAGGAACTTTAATGTAGTCCATATTAATGCTCAAAGTATTCCTGCCCACTTCCCGGATATGCTGGCAACATTTGACTGTAAGAACTTACACGCTATTCTTGTTTCGGAGTCATGGCTAAAACCATGTCTACCCTCAACTTCCTACTCTCTTCCTGGGTTCCATCTCATAAGGAATGATCGTGCGGTCGGTGGAGGTGGTGGTGTTGCTATGCACTTACGTGCCCAAATTCCATATTGTGTAGTAAGCAGTTCTTCGCAGCCACCTTCTGCTAACGCCGGCGAGCATCTTTTCTTAGAAGTGGAACTTCATCATTCTAAAGTTCTTCTAGGAGTTTATTATTCCCCTTCGTCACGCTTAAACTTCTTTCCTTCTTTTGAACACCTCCTAGAAACTTTGACTCCCTCTTACAGTCACACAATTATATTGGGTGATTTTAACACTTGTACTTTAAAACAGGATGCAAGATCGTCCACTCTTTTGTGTATTTTAAACTCTAGTAATTTATCTGTTCTTCCTCTTGATGCCACACATCACTTTCCAAACTCTGTTCCTTCTCTCCTCGATCTCATTTTTGTATCATCTCCTACCTTTGTTTCCAAGCATGGTCAATTCTCTGCCGACGCTTTCTCCTACCATGACTTGATCTATCTTTCCTATAAAATACGCCCACCCAAGGCTAAACCGAGGATTATTATGCAGCGTAGTTTCCGTGGGATGGATCGTTCGAAGCTCTGCGAAGATGCGAGTAAGCTTGATTGGAGTCCGTTGTTTTCCTCAGACTGCATAGACACCAAAGTGCAAATATTTACAGACAAATTAATTCAGTTGTACGACATACATGCGCCTATCAGAGCCATAAAGTTAAAACATCTTCCATCGCCTTGGCTGACTGATGATATCAAAAACATAGTTGAATTTCGGCACCGGCTGATGTGTCCGATGCGTCACAGAATAGCGCGAGTGTTGCGTGGTGAGATGGATGAGCAAATAAAGCTGCGGTGATGATGCTTGCTTTACATTGTTCAAAGGCTTGCGTTGCTTCCTCGGACAGTGTGATTGCAGTTTTATCTCGTTTCTTCACGTTGTGTAGGTATGAATTCAATGGTGCTTGTAGTGAGGCGGCGTTGGGAATGTGATCGCGGTAGAAATTTAACATTCCTAGGAATCTCCTTAGTTCTTCTATTGTCTTGGGTTTGGGGTAATCAGTGATAGCTTTGATCTTCTGTTCGGGAGGCTTGATACCATCTTTTGATACATGATAACCGAGGAACTGAACTTCGGACTTGCCTAGGTTGCATTTAGCGGGGTTGATGGTGATACCATGTTCTTCTAATCTCTTGAGGACGGTGTGGAGGTGTTCTCGATGCTGGGTCTCGTGTTCCGAAGCGATTAGTATATCATCTATGAATGGATATACAAAATCTAGTCCTCGCAGTACTTCGTGAATGTAACGTTGAAACGTTTGTCCTGCGTTCTTCAAACCGGGACACATGCGCGGGAATTCAAATAAATCCATTGGTGTGATAATAGCGGTTTTCTCGATGTCCTCTTCTCTTATGCTCAGTTGTTGATAGGCTCGGTTGAGGTCTATTGTTGAGAAGATAGTCTTGCCTGAGAGATGATGTGTGAAA
This sequence comes from Euclidia mi, assembly GCA_944739405.2. NCBI lineage: Eukaryota > Metazoa > Arthropoda > Insecta > Lepidoptera > Erebidae > Euclidia > Euclidia mi. Next base: position 1,320,682 of record OX123182.2, read on the forward strand.
TCTTTGACGCGTGGAACGGGATAGCGATCGGGTTTTGTAATGGCGTTGAGTCGCCGATAGTCTCCGCAGACTCGAATGTCACCATTCTTCTTCGGGACGATGTGAAGCGGTGATGACCATGGACTCTTGCTTGGCCTGCATAATCCTTGTTCTATCATATTTTCGAATTCTTTCTTCACGATTTCATATCGGTGTGGTGGTATGGAGCGAGCACGGCTATGTATTGTTGGGCCTTCTGTTTCAATGTAGTGTTGCACCTTGATAGAAGAGCTTAACTGCATTGAAGTAAGACGTGTGATGCCGGGATATTGCGCTAAAATGTCCTGATACGACTGTGATTTGTCGATGGTGTACACTGTAGGCATGTTTGAAATGCGAACTGGGGTGTTGACCTTGAGATTCGTGACGCCGTCAATCAATCTTCTGTTTTTCAAATCGATGATAAGTTGGTGATGTTTAAGAAAGCCTGCGCCGAGTATAGGTCTTAAAACGTCGGCGACGATGAACTTCCATTTGTATGGGCGTCGTAGGTTGAAGTCTAGCGTTAATGTTTTCTCACCGTACGTAGCTATGGTTGTGTTGTTAGCCGCATATAGTTGGAAAGATAGTGGCGTTGCGACTTGGCCTTTCTTTCTAGGTAGTACGGATATGTTCGCACCCATGTCGACCAGGAAAGGTATGTTTGAATTCCGATCTGTGATGTATAGGCGGTGTGAGTTTTCATGAACGCCAGAGTCCGCCTCCGCTAACGTTCGGTCTAGTTTTCCGACTTCTTGTTGCATGTGCAAGGAGAAGTGCAGCGTCGAGCTTGTTCTTTGAAACGTCGATGATAATAGCAGAAAGGTGATGGTGATGAGTCTCGACTGCCTTGTTGCGATGGGCTTCGGTTGTAAGACGGGTAGCGGTTGCGGCGGTAATCGTTGTATTGGCTGTGCGGTGGTCTTGATTTTAATTTGGCTATTTCTAATGATAACTTGCGTAGTTCTGTGACGAGGAATTGTTGGTCGGCTGTTTGAGTTGGTGGAGAGGTCGGTGAAGTTGTCGGTGCTGTTTGGACGGCTGAGATGTGAGGTGCAGCTGGTGGCGTCTGTTCGATCATTTTGTCGGCGAGTAACGCTAACTCTTCTAACGACGTCTTAGTTGCGAAGGTCTCGCTGACGGCAAGCACAGAGCGGATGTGTGGTGGTAGATGGTTTGTCCACATGAGTCGTAGCGTACTGTCTGAACTTGGTCGGTAGCGAGGTTTCTCATACGCCGGAGTAGTTGAGTCGGCTTCTGATCGCCGAGTTCCATCTCTGGCAGCAGTTTTTGGAACTGGCGGCTGTCAGACTCCTCATAGGCAGATATGAGACGCTCTTTAATCGCCTTGTACTGGTCTTGCTCTGGTGGGTTGTATAGAAGGTCGATGATCTGCTCGATGTCTTGGCGTTCCAGCTGTGCGATTACTATCTGAGCGAGCTGGGCTTGGCTTTTCTTCAGGTCGTTGGTGGCGGCTTCGAAGCTGATAAACCACAGACGTGGTCGATCACGCCAGAATGGTGGGATACGCATGGTTAACGATATGCCACCAATTTCGGTGACGGTGTTGAAGGAGTTGCCTCTCGCCCGTGTGCTACAGCAGGTACACGGACGACATCCCCGCCACTGGAGGCGCCATGCTGGCGCTGTACGCAGACGACGCTGCCTATATCACCACCTCTCTTAACCCCGTTCACGCGGCGGTTAAAATGCAGCGCGCACTGGATGCGCTCCCGCCCTGGCTGGAAGACTGGAGACTGACGGTCAACGTGGCGAAGACCCAGGCGATCTCCATGGGTGGACGGAGACTGCCCCCGCCTCTCACCATGCTCGGACACCACGTCGACTGGTCGCCGACGGTGAAATACCTCGTCGTGACCATAGACCGTCGTCTCACGATGGCCCCACACGTCAAGAACGTTGTTGGCCAAGCGCGAACCGCTCGAGCTCTCTTGCGTCCTGTCTTGGCGTCCGGACTTCCCCTCCGTCCGAAGCTGGCCGTCTACAAGGCATACATCCGCACTCGCCTCACCTATGCCTCCCCAGCGTAGTATGCGCTGACTGCGGAGACTCTCCGCAAACGGCTGCGTGCGCAGCAGTCGCTCGCCCTACGCGCCGTTGTAGACGCCCCTCGATACGTGAGGAACGACGTCATCTCCAGGGACCTTCGCATGGAGAGCCTCGACGACTTCGTCGGTCGCCTGAGCGCCAACATGTTTGCCCGCGCTGACGGGTCATCCTTCCGCCACCTGCGGGAGCTGGCGCCCTACCATCGGCGCCCACCGGACCGATCACTGCCGCGGGACCTGATCCCCGCAGCAACCACACCGGATTGACTCCAGTTCGCTCACGTGGGCTGACGGGCGCTTGTCGGGAGCCTCCCCCGGCAAGCTCGACCTCGCCAACGTAAGCGAAGCCCCCACCGAACAAGCCGCCGCTGGCTCGTAGACCGCTCACCGGACGTTCCCCTCCTGGGAATACTGCCGGTGGGGTCAGGTTTCGCTAGCGGCGTGAAGCACACTCGGGCGAGACGCCCGTACATTACTTCAGTGGCAACGACCACAACCCCGTGACCCGTCTGCAGTTGCAGGCGGCGGCTGACACCACTGAAACAGCACATCTCCTGTATCAGTTTCCCCCCGGTTCCCCTAGGGGAATCGTGAGATGACCCATCGAGAGGGCGGCTCATTTGACGGGCAGACATCTAACGACGCGGACACGCGGTCAGCTGGCACGGCGGGCGTCGACGTAATAATATTTGAAGAGCGAAGATTTCTTGAAGCCGTCGTCAGCGTGTGTATCTGCGAGTTCGCAAGAGGACTCTTCTTGTTTCTATTTAACGTTGCAAAAGTCTATAAAACTGTTCTTTTCAGAACAACAACAAAAGTCCTTGAACAGTCCTTGTCAGGACTATTATCACTGTTTCTATTTAAACACTTAAGTCCTTTTCAGGGCTGTGTGTATCTATGTTTCTATATACAAATCACAAAAGTCACTGTAGGGACTGCTAGGTATAAGTTAGCTACAGGATGTTTATTTCAAGGTGATGGTGACGAGTGGATGTCAAGGACAGCAGTGTATGACGTTTCGGTGTTTCATTTGGTCCTAATGTTTTATAATCATGCAATGGTGAAAACCGTGATATTCGCATTCTTATATTCGGCAGCTGTTTGAAGTAAGACGAGCCAGATCGCCGAGATGGAGTAAATGCAGTAGATTTGTTTGGACTTGGTATACTGGCAACATTTTTGACGAACTCAATTTGCTTAACTTTATCTTTTAATTCTTTACGAAGGTTATTACATTCTAAGTTGAGATTAGCTATTTCTTCATGTGCGCTGGAATTTTCATTTTGGAGGGTTATCAATTGTTTCTTTAGTTGTTCAATTTCAAACGAATCCACTGTCAAATAATCGGGAACACTCTTTGTTGACAAGTCAAGGCCGTCATAAAGAGTAGAGCTGAGAATTGTACTGTCAAAATAAAATTCAGATACATTCATATTATCAGAATGGTTCTTTCTCTGTGGTTTTCTCTGAGTTATATTATCATTTTCCATGTCACAATCAAAGCCTTGTGACAGCGCCATCTATCAAAACTAGATTTAAAAGTTTTGTTTTGACTTCCTGATGTAAGTTAGTCTGTATGCGCAGGCGCCGATAGTTCGGTGTACCTCTATTAGATTGCGGCACCTTCTGTTTTGTTTTGAATATTTTACAACGGTGACAAAGTTGTTAATATTGATATCTTAGTATTAAATTCACTGAATTACTGTAACAATATCTCAGCCTACTCACATGTCTTATGTTCTAAGCTCGTATTAGTAGTTCCGCAGTTTCGTCAGCTGTTTCACTTCAATTTAAACGTTGAAATTTTTTGCTAGTCACTGTGGTAAAAACACAAAAAGTTTAAAATGCTCTCAACGTCACGTCGAGATAACACTTGTACTGTTGATTTAACACATTACAGTTCGATATTTACACGTTTTGCAAAAAAATATAATCTTTAGATATTATTTAGACTTTTTTGATACGGCGTTCTTATTGAACGTATGTGTACCAGATGAGCGCCATCTATTATTATGGGGTAGGGCCGCTGACATCGAAAATATTTTTATATTACAATAACGAGCAGTTAGGGCCATTTACCAGTTAAAGACAAGAGTCTCACTCAAAGAAAAATTTCAAAATATTTGTATTCTTACTGTAGCATCACAATATATTTATGCCAGTGTTATGCATGTACGACTACATATAAATACTTACAAAATGAATAGTGACATACACAATATTAATACTAGGAACAGGCACAAATTATGTGTACCATATTTCCATTTACACAAAACGCATGCCTATTTTATTTGGCTTAGTATACGAATGTATAATAAAATACGAAGTAATATTTTAGACTTGCCTTTAAGGTCGTTTCAGACAATAGTTAAAAATAATATTTTAGTAAAGGCATAATCTAAATGAGTAACTTGACGACAAGTACGCTTGGAAATAAATATTCTTTTATTAGGCCAATTTTTTTTTATTATTAGGTCAATAGGCAGTTTTATAGCGTAGTTAATTACCGTATTTTCTTTTATACTACATTTGCATTCTTGTTCTACTCTATTTATTATGATTTATCGGATTTGTAAGGTGAGGGTAACTCGTGGTCATGAACTTCTAACTAATAGATTGTAAATTGCTGCAGGTTCATATACCATTACTTTTCGGAACATACTGTTCCACCATAGACCTGAACAGTCATGTTCGCGAGTTGCTTACATCAAAAGACGTAAGTGGATGCTCCTGTTTCACCATATTCACTTTGGGAGGCTTATAAAATGAACATAATTTATATATTTTATGATATCAATAACTATTAACTTTTGCAATAGTAGATAACTTACAATGTGAAACAGTTGCAGCTCCTAACCTGAAAAAACCACTATACTGGCAGTTAAAAAGAGTGGCCACGAATTTTATTGCCCGTTCTTTCTCGTGGTTCTACCTATTGCATTGCGAACGTGGCAGTAAATGTAAATGTAGAATCATCTAGTAATTAACTTTAATGGTCGACTGGAATCAATGGACTTATTCCGGCCACTGAAAAGAAAATAATAAAGTGATATAATATGTACTTTTAGTATTCATAAAGAGAAAAATACTCAAAGAAGAATAGTAGTAGAAAAAAAGGTGTGTGTGTATTCTAAAATCAATCAATAAGTCTATAGTCCAATGCTGGGCTTGGCCTCTCCCAGGAGAGGTCTTAACCGCTTGACCGCGCACAAGTGACTATTCTCCCTTTTTCGAAATGCCGTAGACCGCGCACAAGTGACTATTTTCCCTTTTTGGTTACAGCGCTATACTCAGTCTGAATTTACTGTTTCTTTCTATTACGTAATGTTTTAAATTATTTTCTCTGTTCTATTCAAATCATTGAACATTTCTTCATGCTAAAAATACGAAGCGAGTCTTAAAATCGTTAACCCGGCACGAAAAAATAATGTCAAATGCCACTCTTTGTTTCGCGCGCTCCGTGATTACGTGCTTATTGTATGCGTGTAATTAAATATTTTTATACTATGATACATGTTTTTTTTATTTAATTCGGTGTAGATAGAATCCCTCTATAGTTAAAACTCATAAAATATGTATGTCATCGATTTACTTTTTAAAATAATCCTGTTTAAAATACACAAAGTGTTTTTTTCAACGATATTCAATGTTCGCTGCTAAGTAATTACGTGCTTATCGTATGCGTGTTATTAAAGATTTTTATACTATGATACATGTTTTTTTTTATTTAATTCGGTGTAGATAGAATCCCTCTACAGTAAAAACTCATAAAATATGTATGTCATCGATTTACTTTTTAAAATAATCCTGTTTAAAATACACAAAGTGTTTTTTTCAACGATATTCAATGTTCGCTGCTAAGTAATTACGTGCTTATCGTATGCGTGTAATTAAATATTTTTATACTATGATACATGTTTTTTTTTTATTTAATTCGGTGTAGATAGAATCCCTCTACAGTTAAAACTTATAAAATATGTATGTCATCGATTTACTTTTTAAAATAATCCTGTTTAAAATACACAAAGTGTTTTTTCAACGATAGTCAATGTTCGCTGCTAAGTATAATAAATTAAATAGTAAATATCAACAAAGCATTTATACGACTTGAAAGAGTCATTTATAAGGTTGAAGAAAAACATCCCTTTAACTTACTCATGTTACCGACTTATCAACAATAAATGTTTATGTTAGCGCGCCCATCTGGCGAGGAAGGCGCGACATTTTGTTTAGAACGTGAGCGGTCAAGTGAATTCGGCGAATTGGCGCTAGCGGTCAAGCGGTTAACCTCTTGAATGCCGCAATACCAGACACAATAGAAAATGTATTATATCTCACACAGATCTGTGCATCGGCAGTCGACAGGTTAAAAAGAAAAAAAAAACATCTTACAAGCTAACACGAAATACAAGAACCGTAATACACTGCCCGATTTTATTACTAAGCACTGCACTGCACTTTGCCTACATGTATGAGCTAGCCGCTGGTGCCTGTTGCTGGGGCAACGTCTGGACGGGCACCGTCTGGACAGTCACCGCGCTGGGGTTGCAGCCAGTCTGCTTGCGCACCCACACTTCTGCCGCCCTCTTACAGCGCTGGCAAACCATCCACCCGATGGTGGCGGATAAAATCGCAACCAGAGCTATGATAACCCATACCAGGTTATCTAGTTTTTGGTTAAAATTATTATTGTTCACAGTCTGGGCTATCAAACTATTGCTCGAGTTATGTTCTTCCTTAGTTTGACTTGAACCCATATTGTTTGCTTATATTATCACAAAATAATGTTCGTATGAGTAAATAACGTAGAATAATGAAACTGTTTGTGCAAAAGTAAATTATGTTAACGTTAATCAGACTAAAATTATTGCCTAATTCATAAGTGTGCAAAAATAATAGGTATGCATACGTTTTAGTAATGAAATCGTTCGATAAATGGTTACAAAAAGCAAAAATATATGTAAGTACCTGTGTCTGTTGTATTGTACGTACTACTATCCGCAATATCTAAACTAGAACTAATGCAGGTTTGAGCCTATCTATTGAAACGCAAATGTCCTTATCGCCTATCTTAATAATAAATGTCTTTCCTTGTCGTTTTACGACAGTGTATGGACCGTCATATGGAGGCTGAAGTGACTTTCTTAATACATCATTTCTAACGAAAACGCTTTTGCACGTATTGAGATCACTGGACACAAATAATGATCTAGAATTGCTCGCTCAAAATGGCTCGCTGGTCGTGGCTTGAATTTATTTATAGCGTCCCTAAGCAACTGTAAATACTCCGAGTCCGACATACAAACTTTCGATTGATCATAAAATTCGCCCGGTAATCGAATTGCCTTACCGTAGGTTAATTGCGCTGCGCTCACTCCGCTATCACTCCTGATAGCTGTACGCAAACCTAACAATGCGATCGGAAGCTCGTCTACCCATGACTTGTTGCATTACAAACATGCCATGAGAGCCACTTTTAGTGCTCTATGCCAACGTTCAATCATGCCGTTGCTTTGTGGATGATAAGGAGTCGTGCGTAATTTGTAAATGCCCAAATATTTCATGAGGTTGTTAAATAAATCACTCTCAAACTGTCTACCCTGGTCGCTAGTAAGCTTCGAAGGGCATCCAAAGCGAGAAATCCAACACTCAAATACTACCCTAGCTACGGTCTCCGCTGTGATATTTTGGACAGGAACGGCCTCGGGCCAACCCGTGGTACGGTCGATCATCGTTACGCAATATTTATATCCATCTGGCGATATCGTCAAAGGTCCGACTATATCGATGTGCAAATGATGAAATCGGTCAACCCGTTCAATATTACCTACTCCTGATACGGTATGTCTATATATTTTAACTTTTTGGCACACAGGACAAGCCCTGGCCCATTTGGAAACATCTCGGTCCATATCTGGCCAAAAGAACTTTTGTTTTACTAATTGTTTAGTACATTTAATACCAGGATGACTGAGGTCATGCACTGATCGAAAAGCTATTTGCCTAAAATGTTCCGTTAAGTAAGGTCTAATTTTATTGTGTGAGACCTCACAATAAACTTGTTTCTCACAGTCCGGTATGGAAAACTGCTTAAACTGCAAGCTGCAGTCCGAAGCCTGTAACGCTCGCTGTAGGTACGCGTCACTGGATTGGTTTTCCGCTAGCGCTGCATAATCCAGTAGCGTGGGACAATTTATTGTCTCTACGCGAGAAAGAGCATCGGCTACTGTATTTTCCTTTCCGCTTATGTACCTAATATCCGTACTAAACTCACTTATATAGGAAAGTTGACAAATTCGTCTGGGACTTTCCTTATCGCCATTGAGTTTTGTGAATGCGTATATAAGTGGTTTATGATCGGTAAAGATAGTTAATTTTCGACACTCTACCAAATTTTTAAAATGTTTAATGGCCATAAATATTGCTAACAACTCGCGATCATACGTAGAGTATTTGGTTTCCGTGAGCGTTAATTTCCTAGAAAAATATCCAAGCGGTTCGCAACAGTTTTTAACTTGTTGTTGTAGTACTGCCCCCACACTAGTGTTTGAAGCATCACACATTAGAGATAATTCCGCATCAGGCAACGGATAAGATAATGTAATGACGCTTTTTAAGCTATCCTTACTTTTCTCAAACGCCTCGATAGCCTTATCAGTCCACTTTATTAAGGTTTTATCATGCTTTTTGGTGTTATGTAGATACGCATTTAACTCTGCTTGGCAATCAACTGCCTTAGGAATGTGCGAGCGGTAGAAATTAACCATACCGAGAAACCGACGTAATTGTTCGATATTTTCTGGCCTCGGAAAATTTACGATTGCTTCTACCTTATCATCAAGAGGACGAACACCATCTGCTGACACCTCAAATCCTAAGAAATCTAATTTAGATACGCCAAATACACATTTAGAGATGTTAATTGTCACGCCGAATTCGTTGAACCTCGAGAAAACGGCATTCAAATGCTCCTTATGGGCTTCTGCCGAATCGCTAGCAATGCATACGTCATCTATATAATTATATACAAAATCGAAGCCACGCAGCACTACCGTGTCCATAAACCTCTGAAACGATTGCGCTGCGTTGCGCAAACCAAACGTCATCCGCGGGAATTCAAATAGCCCAAATGGTGTAATGATTGCGGTCTTCTCGATGTCGTCGGGTGCGACGGGTATAAAATGATACGCCCTATTTAGGTTTCCTAACTTGCTAAAAATTGTATTTTTTCCTGCTAATAGGTATTTAAAATCGTTAATACGTGGTATAGGATAGCGATCCGGTTTTGTTACCGCGATTAGCCGCCTATAGTTACCACATGGCCTTAGTTCCCCATTTTTCTTGGGTACCACATGTAACGGGCTTGCCCAAGGACTTTTGGATGGCCTACAAATATCTAGATCTAGCATATTTTGAAATTCCGCTTTAACTTTCTTATACCTATCCGGAGGCAGCGGTCTCGCCTTCGCATATACTGGTGGCCCTGAAGTTTCAATGTAATGGCACACTGAATGCTTCGGAATATCTTTGTACGATACAGGCCGTGTAATATCAGGATAACCAGATAAAATATTATGCCACATATTGTTATTAACTAGTGTTTTAATCGTTGACTCATACTCGCCATGGCATACGACTGACGCGATAACGTTTAAACGCGAAACCTGATCTACCAGTCGCCGTGCGCCTATATCAACTAACAATCTATAATGAGATAAAAAGTCTACTCCATTTATAGGTTGCCTAACAGCCGCCACAATGAAAGTCCATCGGAAAGATCTTCTTAAACCAAGGTCTAAAACTAAAGTACGCACACCATATGTCCCTATTTCACTACCATTAGCCGCGTAAAGTTAGTATTTTTCACTCGCGAATTGTTTGCTTTTGGTTAACGAAACCGGTATTACCGACACATCCGCACCAGTGTCTATTAAAAATTTCAACCCACTATTTCGGTCAAGAACACATAGGCGTTTTGACACGTTGATACAGACCTCCGCCACAGGTTGTATCACCGTTAGTTTTCCGGCACGGTAACGTTTTTCGGCTCCTTCCAGTTACACGGATCTACGCACTTAGTAGCTTTCGACCGGTACTTAAAATGGTAAAAGCATAACCAATCGGGGTCCTTCCGACTTTTACTCGCGTTCCTATCGCGCGACCTTGAGTTACGATAACCGTTACGTCCACGCGTACCGCGAAATGGTTGCCGCGAGCGACGCACTTCCGCGACCTCGACGCTCAGCTTTTGCACCGCAGCAGCCAAGTCCGAAGTTACGCTGGCATCTTGGGAGGTGGGGGTCGACGTCACCGCCGCTACCTCTGCTGGCCGAGTCGCCTTGATGACCTTGTCTGCAATGACAGCCAAATTGTCCAATTCTTTGACATCTGTGACTGCCAGTACCGCCTGCACCGCTGCCGGAAGGTGGCTATTCCACATAATTTGCAAGGTAGGGTCCGGTATCTTCGCCCGTGCCAAGTCCCTCATGCGCCTCAGGAGTTGGAAAGGTTTCTGGTTCCCGAGCTCCATTTCTCCCAAAAGTTTTTAGGAACTGGCGTGTCTCCGACTCTTCGAAGACTTGCAGTAGCCTCTCCTTGAGCGTCTTGTATCTACGCTCCTCCGGTGGCGTCAAAAGTAAATCACTGACCTGCTGAATGGCGCTTTTATTCAGCTTGGTCACAACCAAGTTCTGCTTTGCAGCATCGCCGAGCTTCTGGTTCGCCACTACCGCCTCTAATTGAACGAACCACAGTCGCGGCTGGTCCGCCCAAAACTCTGCTATACGCGACGATACCGTAATACTAGCGAATGCGGTCACATTTTCTGGATTTGACTCGAGTCTCGGCTCCGGGGCACGCATCGCGGGTATATTCACACCAGGGGTAGCCATTGTCCGAATACCGAAATTTATAACACGTATTTAATAAACACCGTTTTCCGGTGTCACCACTTTAGGGAATTGGGAATGTTTGGGGTCAAGGTTATAAAAGAGAGGAATTACAGATAACGTGTTCATTCAAACTGCGTTTATTCGCGACTGGTGTAAACTTAATCGACGGGCGCAGCCGTCTCTACGTACCTAGTACTTACACATATATACATACAAACCTTACATCCATACACGTACATAATCCACTGTCATACTGTACCTACACTGCAAATTTAGATATCGTAATTAATTATTATTTTTTTGCGTTTCAGCACCAAGTAAGGACCTGTATTTTGCAAGCAGCTAACCATCCACATCGCAGAGTGCTACAAGACAGCATCGCATAACAGCAAGAAATGCTAAAAATAAGACTCGGCGTTGCCGTCATTCAGGTATATCATCAATTGTTAATACGAATGTTGCACTAAATTCGCATTCTTTTAGGGTTCCACAGTCAAATTGGTAAAAAACGGCACCCTTATAATTTAGTTTTTTTTTCATATACTTTTTTGCAATGGAAGCAAGAAAATGAGATCAAAATGATGGAGCTAAGACTTCGGCGTTGTCTAAAACAGAAGCAAACGTTCCGAAAAAGATATTTGCCGGCAAAAAGAATATCAAAAGCACGCGCTTTTAAAATTGTCACGAAAAATGTGTCAAGAGCAGCTAAAATGTTATTTAACATGCAAGTGCAATAATAATAATAATAATAAATAATAAACTAACCTCACTGCGTACCGTAGTCGCATGCTGTCTTTGTTTCAGGCCTTGGAACCAAGCATCAACGTCACGGCTCAACGACTATCGGATCAGGTACGGGTTATCCAGCGAAGTGGCAAGCTGGATAATGCCGTGCTTGATAGGATTTGCTCAGAGTACTTACCTTCGAGCCATGCCAACCCTGTCCAGCCTACACAAACATCTACGCTGAATGCACCGCCAATAGGCGGCAGTGCCGTTAGGGAGGAGGATGACGTGGCTGATAATGTAAGTACCCAGTGCAATGAGGAGGTAAAAGACGCTTTGGAATGTGCTATTAGGGACTAACGGTACACTCCACTAGATATCAGGCCTCGTCTACCGCGGTTGCCTATGCATAGGCGAAATATAGCGTTGGTAAGTGCTCTTGACTCGTTATTGTCAAATTATTTAGATAATAGCGAGGATCTCGGTGATACGCATTCAATCTTGTACTGTACTGCCGTGGCAGCTTGTCGTATAGCTGGTGTTAAGTTTCTTGAAACTGACACTGCTGTGCGACAAAGTACTGCTGTACCGGCGTGGCAGTGCAGGATTGAGCGGCGTATTGCCGAGGCAAGGGCACTTATTGGCAAGCTGATCTGTTTTAGGGAGGGGAATACACGCCCTAGGGTAATGTGCTTTGTGAAACGGGCTTTTTCGGGTACTAATATCAGTCCTCAAGATTATATAGCCCGGGTCACAGATCGCGATGACTACCTAAAACAGAAAGTCTATGCATGGGCAAACCGAATTCGTAGATTTAAAAAACGTGTGGACCGGTACGTCATTAATAGTACATTCCAGAGGGACCAGAGGTGGGTATATAGAAGCTGGGAACGACCAGATCAATGTGTGACTAATGTGCGGCGGCCGGATGCGGACGCCGCAGCCACGTTTTGGCGTAGCATATGGTCGATGCCCATTGGTCATACCGAAGGCGATTGGATGCGAGATGTCGAACGTGCATGCGAACATATTCCCGAAATGGAATGCGTGGCCATTTATAGCCAGGACGTTACACAAGCAGTCCGTCCATTATCTAATTGGAAATCTCCAGGATTGGACGGGCTGCACAATTTCTGGCTGAAATGGCTAGGTAGTTCGCATGAACGCATGGCATCTCAATTCCAATCAGCCGTGGAATCTGGGTCGCTGCCAGCCTTTATGACGACTGGAATTACCCACCTGCTCCACAAGACTGGCAGTACTAGCGAGCCCGGTAATTATAGACCGATAACATGTTTACCATCCTTTATAAATTTCTTACATCTATTCGGAGAGCTAAAATAGCTAAGCATGTTGAAGACTTTTCAATTATATCAGCCTCTCAGAATGGATGTAGGAAGGGGGCTCGTGGTACTAAGGAGCTCCTCATTGACATGGCCATTAGCCAACAAGTTCGCCGTAACCGAAAGGATCTGGCGGCATGTTAGATAGATTATAAGAAAGCGTATGACTCCGTGCCGCATACATGGCTTTTGAGGGTGCTAGAGTTGTATAAAGTAAATACTACTCTACGCACCTTCTTAAAGTCATGTATTGCGCAATGGAATACGATTCTTTGCTATCCAGGATGCCGAAGGATCCAGGAGGACGGCGAACGTATTAAAATTGAGCGGGGAATTTTTCAGGGCGACAGTCTGAGTCCCTTTTGGTTTTGCCTAGCCATGAACCCTCTCAGCACATTACTGGAGGGTTCAAGGTTAGGCTACAGGTTACAGAGAGGCGGTCAGGTCATATCTCACCTGTTATTCATGGATGACCTGAAGTTATTTGCCCACTCTGATGCCCAATTGCTAGATTTACTAAACGTAACCCAAAACTTTAGTAAGTCTATTGTTACGGACGTCGTAGCTTTGTAATACAATTAAGTAATGATCGTAAATAATGTAAATAAATATGAATATATAAGTAGACTTAAGTAGATATAAGGATGATTCAATAAAAACGATTTGTGAGTAGGGAAATGTTTATTGTTATTCGATTAAGGTTGTTTTATTATCCCATAGTAAATAATAAATCAAAACATGACGATGTAAAGTGGACGCGAGCACGATCGAACAGGTTTGAACATGTCGAAACCTGTCCGAACGCCACCACAAGTAAAACTCGGACGAAGCGCTGTGATTGGCCGAACCGAACGCGTTGCGCTCACATCCACTCACTATTTGCACCCTGTAAAATAGTACATAAGCAGGACGGTTTGTTGCACCGATGTAGTTCAGTTCAGTCAGCAGTAGTTCTCTCAAGAAATCCGAAGCAACAAGCCGATCCTGATTAAAATAAATCAACTCACCATCAAGCCAGGCGTTTCATTCCTTTGGAAGATAAAAACTACAGTCCACCTCAACAGTTTGGTCCTACGCTCGCCGGATACAGTCGGATCATCGTTCGCCTGACGAGTTGAAGACAAAGAAAATACGCAAGTACAGTGTTCCTTAAAAATGAAGACTAGGAGTATTGCGGCCAAAGAGAGTGAGGCAGAATCGGGATACGACAGCCGACGTCGCCGAACATTTGAAGAGCCGCCGAGATCACCTTCAACCGTTGCGTCCGCGTTGCCGCGCCCCCGACATGAAGTGCCCGCAAGTGGAATCGACAGTGCCACGCCCATCGCCGCTGTGTCGGTGACCGCACCGCCCGCCACCGCCGCGACGGGAGGAGTTGTGCCGCCGTCTGGTGCGTCCGCCGCGCTTACCGCACCCGCTCCACGCCACGTACCGGCGAGTCGAGCAACCGCGATCGCGAGCGTAACAATGCGTGAAGAACAACTCGTCACTCCAAGCACGTCGTTCCAGCCAAGAATTCAGGACTCTGTCAGAACAATGACGGCAAATAGGTCAATGAGAGACACCGCAAGTACGATAAGATCAAGGGGATCTTATAGCAGTGATGTGGCAAGAGTAAAACTAGCGGAATATGAGGCACAAAAAAGAATTGCTGCAATTAGGAACGAGCAATTGGAAATTGAAAAGGCCCTAGTAAACAAACGGTTCGAGTATGAAGTGTCGGCGATTGAAGCAGAGGCAGAGGCTCGTGAAGAGGGCTCCAGACATAGGAGTGAAGACAGGGTGGATGAGTGGCTGCAAAGTATTGATCAAGCCCACCCACCAGTCACCGAAGAGAGAACTCAGCCGACGCACCCCGCCGCCCAACGAACCGCCGCAGAGCCGAACACATGTGTCGACGCTACGGCGCATGCCATGCCACGCAGGAGACAACGTTCGATCTCACGTTCACCTACAAGAGGGGAACGCAGAGTAGGAAGAGGCATCGAACAACTGGCCGACACGCTGGACAAAATGATGCGTGTACGCCCGCCGCCACGACAAGTGACTGAGCTACCTGTGTTCACCGGAGCAGCTACGGAATGGCTGCCATTCAAGGCAGCTTATGAAGATTCATCGATTGTCTACAAATTCACCGCGATGGAAAATTTAGCGAGACTGAGGAACTGCGTCAGAGGTCCAGCAAGGGAAGCAGTCTCCGCACTCCTGTACTCTGCGTCTGACCCACGGACAATTATGAAGACGCTAGAACAATACTATGGAAGGCCGGAGATATTAATGGACCATGTGACGGAGGACATAAAGAAGTTGCCTCGGCTCACTAGTGTGGCAAGTGAATTAAACTCGTTCGCAGTCAAGCTACAGAACATAGTGTGTGTGCTAACCAATATGGACAACCGCGGATACTTGTGGAACCCGATGCTAGTGCGTGAAGTTGTGGACAAATTAAGCCCGCACGTGAAATCAAGGTGGTGCGACTACGCTTCTGAGGCAGTGGAAACGTCACGTGAGCCTGAAATTACGATATTATCTCGGTTCCTGATGCGGGAGGCTGACCGTGCAATGAAGTACGCCTTCACAAACCCGACGCTCACGCCCGCACCAAAGAGAGAACAGAAAAATGTGGTGCAAGCAAGCACAAAAAGGAAAGCGGGCAGAGAAGTTATTTACGCCACGACAGAAAAAGAAGATGAAAAGAAACAAGTATGTCTGTGTTGTGCTGGGGACCATGTTGTGCCTAAGTGCGCCAAGTTTTCAATGATGAGTGTCGACGACAGGTGGGACTGGGCACGAACGGAGAAAGTGTGCTTTAAATGTCTGAATAATCGCCACCGACGAGAGCACTGCCGAGCTAAGCGATGTGGCAAAGAAAATTGTACCCGCCCGCATCACGCGCTGCTCCACAAAGAGATGTTGCAACGAGACACCAAAGAAAAAGCGACGGATGCCAAACCGACAGCGGAGTCCGTGATGACTGTCTCAGCAAGCAGCGACGCGCCGCATCGCGTACTCTTAAAGATGTGCCCCGTCGTTTTGAAAGGACCAGGCGGTCAAGTGACCACGTTCGCGCTAATGGACGAAGGATCGACGATCTCACTCATCGACGAGGATTTAACACGCCGTATCCAAGTGAAAGGGCCAATTTCTTCACTCAAAATACAAGGAGTGACCTCACAGCCACACGAAGAACACAGTCAAGAGGTCAAACTACAAATTCATGGTCAGAACGGCGACTATCAAGAATTACGCGCACGAACGATGAAGGATCTACGACTTCATGGTCAGACAGTAGATAAATCAATGTTAATCAAATATCCACACCTCCGAGACATGCAAAAGGACGCATTCTTTGACGAAGCCACACCGAAAGTATTGATAGGTGCGGACAATTGGCACCTGATCGTGACGCGAAAACTACGCATGGGCAAGAAGAATGAGCCTGCGGCCTCGTATACCCAACTGGGATGGGTAATTCATGGGACGGCGCCACGCTCAGCGTTGACTCAAAAAGAGGGTCAACTAGTGCTTCATATCTACGACGTGTCTGCGAACAAACAGACAGAAGATGTACGGCGCGTAGAAGAAATAGTGAAAGCACACTTCAGAATTGATGCCCTTGGAGTCTCCCTGGCAAAGAAAGTCAGACCAGAAGACCAAAAGGCAATCGACGTGGTCCAACGAACAATGAGGAAGGTTGGTGAACACTTCGAAGTGGGTCTGCCATGGAGAGATGAAGACGCTCCGATGCCCAATAATTATCACTGTGCCGTGAAGAGACTGAAGATGATAGAAAAAAAGATGGACGCCTCTTCGGATTTCGCTGCACAGTATCGCGCTCAAGTAAGAAACCTCCTCGATAAAGGTTATGCCCAAGAGTGCGATGGACAAGAGGAACGAAGCAAGAAGATATGGTACCTGCCACACTTCCCGGTCGTGAACCCTAACAAGCCGGGAAAGATGCGGCTGGTTTTTGACGCGGCGCACCGATACAGCGGAGTGTGCCTCAATGATCACTTACTAGAGGGACCTGACCTCCTGAAATCGCTACCAGGAATCCTCTTCAGATTCAGAGAACGTCAGGTAGCCGTGACAGCAGATATTCAAGAGATGTTCCTCCAAGTAAGAATAAGACCACAAGACCAAGCAGCTCAAATGTTTCTGTGGCGAGACGAAGAGCGTGATAAGCCGCCGAAAAAGTACAAGATGATATCAATGATCTTCGGGGCATCGTGCTCGCCGTTCATCGCGCACTCAGTGAGAGATGCCAACGCGAGACGATACGCACAAGCATACCCCAACGCTGTGCAAGCAATAACATCGAGCCACTACATGGATGACTACGTCGATAGCTTCGCCACAGAGCAAGAAGCTATAAGAACAGCACAAGAGGTCATGAAGATACATGAGAATGCACACTTCAACCTCCGTGGATGGTGCTCTAACAGGCCTAATGTGGTGGACAACGTGGCTATAGAAAAACGAGTGCTCAAAGCCGAAGTGAAGCTTGGTCAGAGACAGGAAAACTCCGATAAGACACTTGGTTTGCTTTGGCATACGGATCAAGATGAACTAGGCTTCAACACAGGGCTTAGCCGTCTAGCACCTGAAGTGAGGATGAGAGACAGAGCGCCGACGAAAAGAGAAGCCCTCGGAGCAGTGATGGCCGTCTACGATCCCCTCGGTCTCATCAGCCATTTTACTATCACGGGTAAAATCATACTTCAAAACCTGTGGAGACACGGAGTGGGATGGGATGAAGTGATTCCCGAAGAAGACGCACAACATTTCGAAGAATGGCTCCGAGGTTTGAGCATGGCCACGAAACTGCGAGTCCCAAGATGCTACGGCAAAAGCTCTGAAGACGACATAGAGCTCCATGTCTTCTGTGATGCGAGTGAACAAGCATACGCGGCGACCGCCTACTGGAGGATCCTGAAACCAGATGGAAGAGTGACTGTGAGCCTGGTTGCGGCAAAAGCAAGGGTCGCACCATTAAAACCAGTAACCGTCCCTCGACTCGAACTCCAAGCGGCAGTGATCGGCGCACGATTAGCGGAAACAATCGTGAGAGAACATAGAGACAAGCCCAAGAACGTGACGTATTGGACGGACTCACAAACCGTTCTGCGTTGGATAGAAAAAGATGCCATCAAGTACACACCCTTTGTGGCACACCGCTTGGGCGAAATAGCGGAGCTGACCGACGCCAATCAATGGAGATGGGTGCCCACGGAACAAAACGTGGCAGATGATGCAACGCGCCCTAATTATAAACTACAAATGAAACCAGAAGACAGATGGTTCACCGGGCCTGAATTTCTATATGATGAAAAAGAACTCTGGCCGAAAGAGAAAGCCAGGAAAGAAGACCAAGAGGAAGAAGTGACTTATGTAGTCACAGAAAAGAAACACGCTTCTCATCTGCCCGACATAAGCAGATTCTCCTCATATGAGAAGCTGATACGAACTACAGCGGTACTCTTTCTCTTCAAGGAAAAGTACAAAAATCGAGCTAGCCAGATGACCGTCGACCTGATAGAAAAGGCTGAGAAGATATGGGTGAAACAAGCGCAGCTCGACGACTACGCAGAAGAAATAAGACTGTTGGAAAAAGGAAGACCAGTGCCCAAGTCCAGCAGCCTGTATAAACTGGACCCTTACTTGGAAGACCAGATTCTCAAAGTGAGAGGGAGGATCGGGCACACACGAAGAAGAAGCCGGTCATATTACACGGCAAGCACCCGTTTACCAGACTGCTAATAGAAGACGCCCATCGAAGGGCCGGCCATGCAAACAACGAACGCGTGGTCAACGACTTAAGGCAAAAGTACTGGGTGGTCAATCTGCGCCCTACAGTAAGAGCCATAGCGCAGCGATGCCAACTTTGCCGCATCAGAAGAGCGACACCAGTAAAACCAGTCACGGGGGACCTACCGATGGAACGACTAACAGAGACGCAGCGACCCTTTATTCACTGCGGAGTCGACTATTTTGGGCCAATGACAGTGGTCATAGGAAGAAGACACGAGAAGCGCTGGGGAGCACTGTTCACTTGCCTGGTGACCAGGGCAGTTCACCTGGAACTGGTGGCGAGTCTGTCGACCGACTCGGCTATAATGGCCATAAGAAGAATGGCAGCACGACGAGGTTGGCCCCGAGTAATGTACTCCGACAATGGCACCAATTTTCGAGGAGCAGACACAGAACTGCGCACGGCCTATGAAGAATGGGCCAAAGAATTCGTCCACTTCGGACTTTCACACCGAATGAAGTGGAAGTTCATACCACCAGGGGCGCCGCATATGGGGGGAGCGTGGGAACGATTAGTACGCTCTGTCAAAACGGCGTTGGGGGCGACACTGCATCAACGGGCGCTAAAAGAAGAAGTGCTGCTGACCCTGATGGTAGAGGCCGAACACTCTATAAACTCTCGGCCTCTCACCCACGTTTCCGTCGATCCCAAGGATCCGGAGGCGTTGACTCCGAACCACTTCCTCATCGGGACCTCCTCAGGCCTTCCCTATACTGGGCCTTGCGAGGAGGTCAGCCGAAAACAGTGGAGAGCTGCCCAGGCGCTCGCCGACCATTTCTGGCGACGCTGGGTAAATGAATACCTGCCGACGCTGGTGCCCAGGGGGGCATCCGACGACCGAGGACGACCTCTGCGCGTTGGCGACCTGGTTGTCGTCATCGACCCCACACTGCCACGAGGGACGTGGCCCCGAGACGTCGTGGAGACTACATACGTCGGTCCAGACGGCAAGGTGCGATCAGCCGACGTCAGGACTACAGCAGGCATCCTACGGCGTCCCACGACGAAGCTCGCCGTCCTCTGCGTGGAAGATAAGGCTACGGTAGCCCTGCGCCGGGGGGAGGATGTTACGGACGTCGTAGCTTTGTAATACAATTAAGTAATGATCGTAAATAATGTAAATAAATATGAATATATAAGTAGACTTAAGTAGATATAAGGATGATTCAATAAAAACGATTTGAGAGTAGGGAAATGTTTATTGTTATTCGATTAAGGTTGTTTTATTATCCCATAGTAAATAAGAAATCAAAACATGACGATATAAAGTGGACGCGAGCACGATCGAACAGGTTTGAACATGTCGAAACCTGTCCGAACGCCACCACAAGTAAAACTCGGACGAAGCGCTGTGATTGGCCGAACCGAACGCGTTGCGCTCACATCCACTCACTATTTGCACCCTGTAAAATAGTACATAAGCAGGACGGTTTGTTGCACCGATGTAGTTCAGTTCAGTCAGCAGTAGTTCTCTCAAGAAATCCGAAGCAACAAGCCGATCCTGATTAAAATAAATCAACTCACCATCAAGCTAGGCGTTTCATTCCTTTGGAAGATAAAAACTACAGTCCACCTCAACATCTATCAATATGGAGTTCGGTGTGGATAAATGTGCTGTCATTCATGTGAAGCACGGCAGGATGGTGGAATCTGAGGGGCCCCAACTCTCAGATTCCATTTACCTAAGATCGCTTCTCTTAACCGATACCTATAAGTACTTGGGTATGTCACAGGCTTTAAGTATCAATGAAGCTGACATGAAGCAATCGTTGCAAGAGCGTTTCTTTGGCCGCCTGAAAAAAGTATTAAAAAGCCTTTTATCAGGTGGCAACAAGGTTCGTGCTTGCAACGGTTGGGTCATGCCACTTCTTGTATACTCCTTTAGCATACTCAAGTGGACTCAGTCTGAATTGGATGCCCTGGACAGAAGAGTCCGCACATTGTTGACGGCATATCGTATGCATCATCCACGTTCATCCGTGATGAGCTTGTACATCCCGCGGAAATGTGGGGGTCGTGGCTTTCTGAATGTCAAGACCCTACACAACCGCGAGGTGTGCAATCTCAGAGAATATTTTCTCCGGGCGAACGTGGACATGCATCGAGATGTTGTCACAGTGGACAATGGACTCACCCCGCTCAAGTTGGCTAAGGAGAACTGGCGCATACCTGTAGTACTCAATACTGATGATCGCAAGCGTGTATGGCAGAGCAAGGAGCTTCATGGCAGGTTCCATCGGGCCCTGTATGGACCCGATGTAGACCTATTAGCCTCGGTGAACTGGCTACGCTTCGGTGACCTCTTTGGGGAAACCGAAGGGTTTGTTTGTGCAATTGCTGACGAAGTTATCAAGACGAATAACTACCGGAAATATATCCTGAGGGATGGCACTACCGATATTTGCCGTGCGTGTCACCAGCCCGGTGAATCCCTCAGGCATATTGTTTCCGGTTGTTCACGTCTTGCTAACGGCGAGTACTTGCACAGACATAACCAAGTAACTAGAATCATTCACCAGCAACTTGCTCTGAAATACAAACTTGTAGACATCGAGGTACCATACTACAGGTATGTGGCAGAGCCAGTCCTCGAAAATGGTCATGCCACATTGTACTGGGATCGATCTATCGTCACAGACAGGACTGTTGTAGCCAACAAACCTGATATTGTGGTGATAGATCGATCAGAGCGCCTCTCAATAATTGTTGATGTCACCATTCCTCATGACGAGAATCTCGTGAAAGCCGAGAAAGACAAACAGATAAAATATCTGGACTTGGCTCACGAGATTGTCGACATGTGGGATGTGGACTCGGCAATTATTGTGCCGATAGTTGTAACGGTTAATGGCCTAATAGCCAAGAGCCTCGATCGTCACCTTAAGAGGCTCGCGTTGGGTGCTTGGGTCAAGGGTGTCTGATGCAAAAGGCAGTACTTCTCGACACGGCACGTATTGTGAGGAAGTTCCTGTCTCTGGAGCCCTAACCACCGGCAGCTTGGACCCTGTGCCCGTTGCTGGTGGGATCCCACGGTTTTTTTTATATTTTTAAATGTATTTAATTATTTTGTGATATATTTAAAAATATAATTTAAATTTGATTAATGAGGAATAATAATAATAATCTTTATTGTACACCAAATAAATTTAACACAGAAATAACAATAGATAAATATATGTAGCACAAATATTTATAATGGCGGCCTTATCGCTAAAAAGCAATCTCTTACAGGCAACCCTTATGGAAAAAGAGAAGTAAGGAGCCAGACATAGTGCAGTTTTGGCGTAGTAGGATACTAATGATACAAAATACGAATACACACTATACTATACAAATAAAGTAATAAATATACTATAATATAAATACATACATACATACAATAATATAATGAATTAAGTAATGGGAGTAGACAATAGTAAAAAAGGGAGAAAAAGAAAGTGTGAGTTTGACAATGTTATGGAAAGTTAAAGAAATAAGTAGTGGTTTTTAAGTAAATTTTTAAAGGATGTGATATTTTGAGCCAGTTTGATGGAAACAGGCAATGCATTCCACAACCGTGCCACTTGAACAGTAAAGGATTTATCGTAAAAAGTAGTGGAATGCATTGGAATTTCCAATCTCAAATTTACCGATGACCTAAGACCCGATCTTGAATGAGAGTCACTTAGGAACATGAAGCGTTCTTTCAAATAAGATGGAGAAGAAGGATTGAAGAGAATATTAAAGAGTAAGGAAAGAATGTGAGTATTCCGCCGAAGGCGAATTGGCAGCCACTTGAGCTTATTGCGGCAGTTAGAAACGTGATCATATTTACGTAATCCAAATATGAACCTAATACAGAAGTTTTGAAGACGCTCAAGCTTATCAAGTTGCTCCTCAGTGAGATCTAGATAGCTGACATCGGTATAGTCAAGGATAGGTAATAGAAGAGAGTTTGCAAGTGCAATCTTAGTGGCAATCGGCAGAAAGTTCCGCAGTTTTCGCAAAGTCCCCGCCGCAGCAAACAATTTGCGACTAACTTCGGTGATTTGTGGTCCCCAAGATAGAGTTTTGTCAATATAGACACCTAAGTCCTTCACGCAATCAGTTATAGGTATTGGGATACCACCAAAAGAAATTTGGGGTAGCAGATTCCAGTTAATGCGAGAAATCATCCTGGGACTACCAACAACGATAATCTGTGTTTTCAAAGGGTTGATCTGCAAACCAAATCTCAGGCTCCAAGCAGATATCCGTTCTAAATCGGAGTTCATGATGCGAAATGCTTCAAACAGCTCATGTGCCGGTGCCTGTTTATAAACTTGAAGATCATCTGAATAAAGGTGGTAGGAGGACTGAAGTTGATAGGAGATGGAATTTATGAAAATTGAGAAGAGTAATGGAGAGACAACGCCACCCTGTGGAATGCCGGTTGTCGTATTACACCACGAAGAAAAAGAGTCTTCGACCCGTATACACTGCCGACGACCAAACAGGTAACTATGAAACCAATCAATCACTGGTGGAAATATGTTAATAGAGCGTAATATACCGAGTAGAGTGTGGAAATCAACGGTATTAAAGGCGTTACTAAAGTCCAGTAAACAAAGTACCGTTAAATTGCCTTTCTCCATACCGAACCTAATGTCGTCGGTAATGTTGGTCAGTGCCGTAACGGTGCTGTGACCAGGACGGAATCCGGATTGTAAAGGATTGAATAGGAGGTTCTTGTTAAGAAAAGTAGTGAGTTGGACCTGGACTAGGCGCTCGAGCACTTTAGAAAGGAAAGGTAACACGGAAATAGGACGATAGTCAGAATAGGTTTCGATTTTTTGGGCAAAGGAATAATTTGGGCATCTTTCCAAGCAGTTGGAAATACGCCCCAGGATAAGGAATAATTAAGTATATGACAAAGGATGGGAAGGATTTCGTCTAGGATAGGAAGAATCATCTTACGACTGACGCAATGATAGTAGTCGCATCAAATTGCGACGAAGAAGTGAAATGCTGATTTAGTAAATCGATGTCAATATTATTGGAACTGTGATCATGTGTTGTCTTTCCAACGCCCAGTGTTCTTAGAAATTTCCAGACTTTAGCTGGGTCTTCGCTCCCAACAGATTTATGGATGTGTTGGCGTTGTGCGTTCCTACACACCTTGCTGCAGTGATTTCTAATCGCAATATAGCTTTCTCGATTGCTAGGAGTCGGTCGACATTTATATTTGGTTTTAGCCATTGCTTTCTTTGATAACAGATTTTTTATTTCTTTAGTTAGCCACGGAGAAGGCAAGTGCTTGACTCTTATTGCACGGACTGGAGCATGAATATCGAAAAGACGAATAATTGCACTATTCAGTTTTTCAACTTTTTCGTCGATGGATTGAGCGCTTTCCACAGATTCCCAGTTAATGTTGCGAGCATCACTACGGAGACTCTCCACATCCATGCCACCAAAATGACGTTGCAGAAGAATTTTAGTCTTAGGCTTAGGAGGACGAAGTTTATACGAGAGAAAAATTAAGTCGTGGTAAGAGAATGCTTCAACTGAAAATTGACCATGCTTGACGACAAGAGAAGGTGAAGAAACAAAGATAAGATCAAGAAGAGAAGGAGTCGAATTCGGCAAATTATGCGTAGCATTTAGAGGAAGAATAGAGAGGTTACAGGATTCCACTATTCTACATAAGGAAGAAGAGCGAGAATCATGCTTTAACAGACAAGTGTTAAAATCGCCCATGATTATTGTATGAGTGTACGAAGTTGTAAGAGTTTCAAAAATACGCTCGAAAGATAATAGAGGCGGGTAATAGACACCAAGCAGAACCTTTGTATGAGCGAGACTTAATTTTAAAAAGAGATGTTCACCTGCATTCAGCGGAGGTGGCTGTGCTGACATATCAATAACATTGTAAGGAATATGATTACGGAGATAAATGGCAACACCGCCACCACCGCCAACAGGACGGTCGTTTCTTACTAAACGGAAATCAGGTAAAGTATAAGAAACAGAATAGAGACATGGTTTCAGCCATGATTCGGAAATAAAAATAGCATGGATATTTTTACAGTCGAAAGTAGTCAGCATATCCTGGAAGTGGGCAGGAATACTCTGGGCGTTGATATGAACGACATTCAAGTTATGGGGTACATCGGCAAACTCTGATTGAAGTATTTCAGGTAGAGAAGGAAGGCTCACAAAACTATCATTATGACTACTAACAGAGTGGAAACTGTCACTATCTCTACTAAAATGGTCATCTAACATCATAAAATAAAATATAACACAAATAAATAATTAATATAGGTATAAATTTAAAAATAAATAATTAATTATATTGAAGAAAAAAAAAATATTTATGGTATCAAGGTGGTAAAAAACCCAGAGGAAGACGTTTTACCCTTGATGAGAGAATATTAGCTTTATCATTGTATAAGCCGGCTCCTAAAGCATATCGTTTGTTAAGCCAGCTTTGTGTTTTGCCAAGCCGAAGAACATTACAAAACGTACTACAGAAAGATTATTTATTGCCGGGCATCAACGAGAACATTTTCCAACACTTGAGAAAGAAAGTGTCTAAATTGCCAAAAAAATATAGATTTTGCTCAATTTTATTTGACGAAATGTCAATAGCATCGGCAATGACTTAGAGCCAGTCCACACGGCGCGTTGCGTCTCCGTTGCATCGACGCAGCGCTGCCTTTGCGTCGTTTTACATACTAATAATCGTAGTGTACACACGGTGCGCTGCGTCGACGCAACGCATACACGACGGAACTCCAGCCCCCGAGACGAAGCGGGCGGGGATGTACACATTGTGACGACGGAACGGCAGCGCTCAGTTGCTTGTGCGTTGACAGAGAGGATACAGGGAAGCTCATTTCGTTTTACGTTTACGTTTTTGTATTTAGTTTTATTTGCAGGGTAAAATGAATACCATTGAAGAACTTGACATAGATTACTTGATAACATTGATACAGGAAAGGGAAATTATATGGGACAAGTCAAACGTAGATTTTAAAAATAAAAATTTAAAAACAAAAGCCTGGGAAGAAATATCAAAAGTTTTATTTCCTGATTACGAGAATTTCACAGCTGAACGAAAAAACAAAGTTGGTGAGTTCACAGTACAGATATTTATGTTTTTTTTTTATTTAAGAGGGCTTTCAAGATTTTCTTGCACCGCCAATTCCGCGATCAGTACAAAACTAATATCTCGACACTCTAAAATTTTAAAACTAAGGGAATCTAGATTAGCGTGAGTACTATTTTATTACGTAGCTCAAAACTAACCTAGACTACGCTGAGTAGGTATAAAATATTATTTTTTTACTGATCGCGGAATTGGCGGTGCAAGAAAATCTTGGAAACCCTCTTAATACAATTATACCTTATTTAGCTGCCAAGGCAGAGTTCCTCTAGTCATAAAATAGGTCGCATATTGCTGTCTTATGACATTCGGTGCTGTCTGTTCTTCATGTGCGGGTTGTATTGGGAGAAATTCATCAACACTTATAGCAAATTTATCTCTTTGTCTAAAACCATCTCGATCAGCGACAAAATTGTGTAATACACAACATGCTTTTATAATGTCAGTAGCGAAGTCATAGGACACGTCTATCGGTCTGTGAAAAATGCGCCATTTGTTAGCCATAATCCCAAAAGCGCATTCGACATATCTTCTGGCTCTGCTTAGACGGTAATTGAAAACCTTTTGTTGTAAGTCGAGATTTTGACCGCCATATGGACGCATAATATGTTTGCTCAGTCCAAAAGCTTCGTCACCCACAAATACATACAGGGTTGGTATATTGCTACCAGAGAGTGGCTGGGGTTGAGGTAGTGGTAAGTTGTTGTTAATCATTAGCTCGTACAGTTTAGAATTTTGTAATATGGTTGAATCGCATTCTTTTCCGTATGCACCGATGTCGACAAATACGAATTTGTAATTTGAATCCACAATAGCTAGCAACACAATCGAAGAAAAGGCTTTATAATAAAAAAACAGTGAGCCACTATTTGCAGGATTACACACGCGGATGTGTTTGCCGTCGATGGCACCAACACAGTGAGGAAAATTTGCCTTTACATCAAAACCCCTCGCTATTGTTTGGAAACTTTCAGTTGTCAGTTCAGGGATGTTGTCTCGAAGAAGATTGGTCCATATAGCACGACAAACTCTTTGTATCATATATGCAATAGTAGATGTTCCCCGTTTGAATTTGAAATGTAAATCAGTTATTGAATTTCCACTTCCTAGGTATCTGAAACGAAAATAATTATTATAATATGCATTTATGAGATAGATAGATACCCGAAAAAAAATACTGACATATTCAGACATCGATAGCAAATAACTTTCTCTATGTAACCAATTAATTCTGGAATCGCGAAAAAAATAACAGCTGTTGCATTTTGATTCAGTAGGTATTGATTTTTGTATGTCACATAGTGTTTGTTAACGATATCTGAATATGTCATTAAATTTTATCGAGTAATTCACGATGTATAAATTATTAAATCATGTTTACTTTTGGTTTTGCAGGTAATGATTTAATAAAGAAATGGAGAAGTGTAAAAGATAATTACGTCAGATATTCAAAAAAAATAAAAGAAGCATCAAAATCGGGCTCGGGCGCTACGAAACTGAAGAAGTATCATTTATATAATCAACTTCTTTTTTTGAGAAAAGTGGAACAAAATGCCACCGAATCTAGCTTAGACTCGCCTAGAGAAATCAACAATGAATCTACGTCTACAAATGATGAAATTACCACAGACAACACTCCGCGCTATGTTCCAGTCGCGCGCAAAAGGGCAATGCAAATGGATGAGTTTGAAAGAGAAGGACTAAAACTTCTCAAGGAGCCGGAAAATCGCCATATGTCCTTTTTCAGAGCTATATTGCCATCTATTCAAGAATTTTCCGACCGAGAAACTCTCCGTTTCCAAAGTAAAGTTATACAAATTATAGATGAAATGCGGTATGGACAAACATCATCATCATATGTGAGTGGCCCATCAACGTCTCACCAACCATCATATGGGTATCAAACAGCAAATTTTCAAAGTACATACATTTCTGATTATAATCTCCAGGAACATCTCAAGCAAGTGAAGAAACTGAATACGATTTTTCTAATTTGTAATTACTGGATGATTATGACAATTGCTGATTATTTGTGAGTTGATTACTAATTAAACAAACCAAAAAAACTGTTATATTTTTATTACTTAAATATATTTATGTAGTTACCTTAAAGTAATTCCCAGCATTTCTACTGGTTCCACTGGATTCCTCATATTAGTATAGTTTTTTCGTATGTGTGGTTCTAAGGACTACAATAAACATTCGAAGCTGGATACACTCATTCTAAAAAAATTATAAAACTTCTTTTCGTCTAATAGCAACTCCCGTTATTCTACCAAAAAAAACTGTCCATCACGATTTCTTAATGAAATGAAAGGACAGATCCAGTACCGTCTTGTGATCTTGCGTCGATTTCGGCGGTGACGTAGTAATAGGAGCAACGCTAGACGTCTTTTCCGATCCATGATTTGCTATAGACTGACTGCGATATTTTTTCAAAATGCTTGCCGCAACTGAGCGTCGCCGCTGCGCCGACGGAACGTTAAGACTGCGTCATAGTAACGCTGCGATGGCGCAGCGCCCGTGTGGCCGGCTATGCGTCAAAATATTTGCGTTGCGACGACGCAACGCAACGCAACTCGCCGTGTGGACTGGCTCTTACGACAAAGCACAAGATAAAATAAGTGGTTTTGTTGATAATGACAGCAGAAGGGAACCAACATTTGCGTATTTATGGTGAGAGGCATAATAAAAAATATAAGCAACCCATTGCCTACAGTTTTTGCTCAGGTAAAAACCAAAAGTACACACACCGGCACAATTAGGGGAACACAAAAGTCGATTTTTCTCCAAACTTTCGGGTATCTTGACAAGTTTTTATTATTTATGTGTTAATTCCTTCTTTGGAAGCTATCTTAAGTGCAAATTTGTCATTTAAAAATGTGTTAAAAGATTTTATGAAACTAAGAATTTGCTGACACTTAATGTTAGAATAGCTTCTGATAAGATCTTTCTTTGGTTCGGTGTAAGGGACTGTGGGTCATTCCACTGTTTATTTTTGAACTGTGTGCACATTCTTGATACAAAATGAGTAATTTGCCAGCAACTTCGGTGGCTAGGGCTGTAACCATGATCGGAGAAGGGCATACTTACCGCTCGGTAAGCCGAGCCTTAGGTGTATCGACTTCAGTGATTCACCGCATTGTTCGCCGCTATAGGGAGACGGAATCTTACGTGCGCAGTCGTGGACAGGGCAGAAATCGTGCTACAAGTGCCGTTGACGACCGATTTATCACCATTGAAACTTTGAGAAATCGTCAACAAACCACTGTTTAGACCCGAAATCAACTGGCCGAGGTCCGTAACGTAAATGTTAGTGAACGGACGCACAGTGGGGCAATAGATCCTCATTCGTACCATCAAATTAACTAAACCAGTTTGACCTTCTAAAATGAATCAGATGTTATCAAAGAAGTGTCTTCTTCTAGAAATAAACTCAATTTTGGTGCTAATCATTTTCTTAATGTTAAAAAGGTACATTACATTATTATGTTAATAAACTAATAATCTAAATAAATTTAATTCCTCCAAAATTCGTAGTTATGAACAATGTTGAGTAATTTTTGAAAATATGTTAAAGCACCGTCATCGTCATCATCATCATCGTCATCATCATCATCAGCAGCACCTTCATCAACTGATTTATTTGGGGATGGAGCTTTCAACATGAACAGTGCTTCTTGAGGGATGTTTTTGACCGGTTTTTGTTTACTTGTGATAACGGGATCAGAACTTAGTAAAAAAAAGTTAAAAATATACCTGTTCGATTGCTGCCTACTACATTTCCTAGAATGGTATATATATGGTATATATGTATTATATAGCGCTTGAAGTCCTTATTTCTTTTTGCCTCTTGTGACTCTTCTGTTAAACTATTCATTATGCTTATAAGTTCTTTTTTTGTAATAAATAACAATTTATTAGACGGTCCTAAAAGAAAATTAATAGTTTTAAATAAAAAAGTCAAATATGAAAAAAATATTTCTGTGGATCATGAACTAAAAAATGACATACTTCGTAAAGTGGCAAAAAGTGGCAAAATTTTAAACTTATTTATAAAAGCCAGATAACAACCATAACTTAATGCTTTGAACATAAACAAAACATCGAATGTTTATAAAAATTCCCATCATTTGATTATAAGACTTTATTTATCTTGCTACTAGAAAGTATTTACGCAATATAGAGAACAAATGAGTATAACATTGTTACATACCACAGGATGAAATTTCCATGTCTAAATAACATCAAAAATAAATCAATTTAGTAAGAAATCGCTCTTTATTGCACGTAAATTACGTGCACTAAATAGTTTATCGACAATATGTATGTTTACTTCACTTTCATATCAAATGGACGCGCGTCCGACACGCTCCAATACTGTCAACTGATACCTTGGTTAGTTTTCTTGATAAGTGATATAATGAGTGTAGTCTAAAATCACTTTGAGTTTTTGGATTTTCGGTACGTTTTGTGGGTCCACTACCCACAAAACGTACCCCCCACTATATATATATACCCAAACGTATACCCCACTGTGGGACGGTTAGAAGACGTCTTAACGAAGTTGGATTAAGGTCTTACGTTCCAGCGAAAGCACTGAAACTCGAGGTAGCTCATCGTGTAGCAAGATTAGCCTTCGCCCGTGAGCACCGAGATTGGACAAGTGAG
The DNA here is from genome assembly GCA_944739405.2 of Euclidia mi. NCBI lineage: Eukaryota > Metazoa > Arthropoda > Insecta > Lepidoptera > Erebidae > Euclidia > Euclidia mi. Next base: position 1,351,341 of record OX123182.2, read on the forward strand.
TGGGGTCGTGTTTTATCCACTGATGAGAGCCGCTTTTGTGTCAGTTTTGTGGATGGGAGGGAAAGGATGTGGAGGTATTGAGGTGAACGATACAACCAGACTAACTTCACGGAAACGGTGTCATATGGTGGAGAGTCAGTAATGGTATGGGATGGCATATGTTTTGGAGCCCGCACAGAACTAGTGCTCATTGAAAATAGATCTCTCACTGCGCACTGATACGTAACAGAGGTCTTAGAACCACATGTCATGCCTTTTGCCCCATTTAGAGGCCAAAATTTCATTTTTATGCATGATAATGCATATATAGTGTGCGAGTATAGTGAATAGCTACCTCCGTGAGGTTGGTATCAATCAAATGGACTGGCCAGCGCGATCACCGGACATGAACCCAATAGAACACGCTTGGGACATTCTGGGAAGAAGAGTTCTACAGTGAAAACCAGCTCCCAGGAATGTTGAAGAGCTGAAACTGGCTTTGGTGGAAGAGTGGGACAATTTACTCCAAGAAATGATCGACAGCCTTATTCAGAGCATGGGAAATCGTATACAAGCTCTGCTTAGAGCCCGCGGAGCCAATACTCGATATTAATTTCAATAATTTTGTGTAATTAAAAGAAAAAAATAAATTTAAAATCTCACCGTAAAATGTTTTATTTTGCAAATTTTCGCAATTCAGGTGTATTTTCTAAAAACATGCCAATACGTAGCTTCTTTTGCTTTAATTTAAGACATATTAAGACTATGTATTTATTTTATAACTGCAAAAAAATATAGAAACTATATTAATTGAAAAAATCGACCTTTCTTTTGTGTTCCCTTAATTGTGGCGGTGTATATATAATAAAAAAGTTCACGCTACTGCCCTAAAAGTTGTTGCTACTATATGTGACCAGGGGGCTACAAATCTTGCTGCCATAAACCGACTCATCGATGAAAAAAGGGAAAAATATGTGAAAAGAAGTGAGGAATTTAGATAAGGCTTTTTTGAAGTGGCTAGTCGCAAAATTGTGCCTATATATCACCACATCTCATCAAGGGTATACGTAACAAATTGCTCAACAAAAATTTAAAATACACCAAGGATGGTAAGATACGCGTGGCGAAATGGTCTCATATTGAAAATATAAACCATAGAAGTCCAACATTCAGGTGTGTAAAGTTGGTCCACAAGCTGACTGCCCTTCATGTTGTGCCCTCAATGATACCCAGAATGAGGGTTAAATATTGCACACAGGTGCTCAGCAGGTCTTTTGGTGTCGCACTCGGGTGTATGGCAGGTACGTATGACAAACCTAGTTATACATTTTCTTTTATTCAAATTCAGCAAGCAATCTGTTTGGAGTGAAGGAAGGTTGCATCAGTAAGGCAGACGGAGGAGTTTTGTGAAAGGTTTCTTGCCTGACTTACAAGTTTTATAAGTTTTAAAGGGGTCTTGATAAGTTTGATGTGTGATCTGTGTCTCTCTATGAGGGGCCCATGGCAAAGTGGCGATCGCTCAAATCGATCGTTGCACAAGGTTCGTCACGGTCTGCTTTAATTTTTTTAGGAGGATAATATGGCTAGAAAAATGTGTTGTCCTCTTTCAGGTAAGGATAAACTCACAAGTACACTACCATACTTATGCTATAATAATGATCCCAATAAGTTGTACAATTCTTTCTTTGACATATAATGTACTATATTCAGTTCTATCTTTGTCCCTAAGAGGATCTCAGTTGCTGGTACTGCATCCTTCAATAAATGGGCAACCACTGGAATTTATAAAAGTAGAAATAAGCTTTACGAATTATATGAACAGAAAGTAATTAATAAAAATGATGAAAAATTTTGTCAATATGTAAGAAATTATAAGTTATTTAAAAAGATTTGTCGTGAAGCTAAGACACTTTATTTAAAGTCAAAAAATAAAAACAATGACAATAAAATAAAAGCAACGTGCGATATTATAAACAATGAGACTGGAAGGGTCAAGATTAAAAGTAACGATTACACGCTTCAATTAAATAAAAAGATATTGAAATTAAACTAGTCATGGGTAGCACGCTCTTTCAAAATGAGGATCGTGCGAGGCACTCTTTTTTACAAGTGTGCTAGCAGACTGTGCTACCACGAATGAGGCGAGGCCGTGAGGCACGGTGGCACAGTGAGTGTGTAAGTATACACAGTGCGCTGTACTCAGACGACATCGCGACACGGCACACAGGCACACTACACACTTAGGCGATAGGAGGCACACACACTACACACTCACAGAACACGACTCAGTGTGACGTCATTTGCCGGATAGCCTCAACTAGCTCGCTCGCCGAGTCGCCCAGGTGACACACAAACATAGCTCTAACAGCACACAGGTGCATACACACAGCACTAACACAGCTAGCATGCGAGAGTCGAGAGATAGAGAAATTGACGTGACATCAAAACAAAAATAGACCTTAGGACTTTCAGTTTCAATCTCAAATAGAGTGACACATATCATAAATTTTAAAATAAAATATTATTTGAATTTAAAATTTCCTTAAGCGAAAGATGCAATGAAAATAAGACTCTAACTGATGGAATTAGCATTCCAAATTGCATGCCAGCGAATAAAAGTTTAGGCAAATTATGTTTTTTCTAGCAAATTTTGAACTTTTGGTTTGCGTAAGTACAAATTTGACTTTTGTCTTATTTATAGTTATATAACTAGGTGCTTATTTGCACTATACTTTGAACTCTTTGTACGACGCTCACGGCTCACGTTGACTGATCGCGCAACCAAAACTTTAAGTTTATTTGAAATAGTTATGTACTAGAGTGTTTTACGAGTATTCTAGACTTGGTGTGTAAGACTTTAGTAAGTGCCTTAGTACCTATCAAGGTATTAGATGTTATTTTGGTGAAGAACTTAGTTATTTACAAACTATTTATTTTGAAATTGATGACAAGTGACAATTTTAACAAGTGTGACTGTGAGTTTTTAATAGACCAAGTAAGTGATATGGTGAAAGACTGAATATTACTTAGCTACCTATATCTACCTCTTTAAGACTGACTTAGTATGTTTATGTGTTTGATCAGGTGTTTCGTTTCTTATATTAATTTATAAAGGACTAGCTTTACCTGCATACTCATGGGATTAAGAACTGACGGAACAATTATTTTGCTTGTGACGACTGTTGCGAACTAATTACTCTGGTGAAGGCCTACGCTAAGCGTAATGCATATCTACTGAAAACGCTTTTGGGAATGTGCATTCCATTATTTCCATAAGGTAGTTAGGACATTTTAACAATAACACCCGTCTCTTCATAACATCAAGAGAGGTAAAACAGTTATTTTAAAATGGCAGACAGAGAAGGTCTTCGTCTGTATGGTAATATTTTAGTGACGCAGGTGAAAATAAAAAGAAATGTACACTTTGTGGCAGCTCCCTATCGACAAAAGGAGGTGGTCTTTACAATTTAACCCGGCACTTAAAATCAAAGCATACATTAGTTTTATTTTTAACTAGAGAAGCTACGTCACAGATTGCACTGCCCACCATTCCCACAAATAATGAAGCCGTAATTGAGCCACATACAAGTACTGCCTAAAGTACTCCAACCGCAACCCAAACTTTACCGAGCACAACTGCTGATCCAATACAGCCATCCACTTCACGTCAACCAAATAGAACAGTTTCTGTCAGACAATACCTGCAGAGGCCAATGTCAGTTACTCAAATTGATAATTTAAATAAGGCCCTGGTTGAAATGCTTTCAAAAAATTACTTGCCGTTCAGTATTGTGGAAAACGAATCGTTCAGAAATTTCATTACCAAACTAAATCCCGCCTACCCTAAACCAAGCAGGAAAACAATTTCAAATGCTCTCTTAGATAAAAATTATAATATAAAATGTGAGAAAATTAAAGAAATTCTGAATAAGGTGAAGTATGTGGCCCTTACCACCGACTGCTGGACATCGATTATTCAGGAATCATATATTGCCATAACAGTCCACTACATTAATAATAATACTATATTGAAATCGCACATGCTTCAATGCATTTCTTTTCACGAGAGACACACAAGTGAAAATCTTGCTAAGGAAATAAAGGCCATATGCGAAAAATGGGGCGTAAATGAAAAGGTGCAAGCTGTCACCATCGACAACGCAGCAAACGCTCAAGGAGCAATAGCGGCAACCGGCTGGAAACAAGTGCCATGTTTTGCATACACAATTAATTTAAGTGTACAAGCAGCACTATCAGAAATGAAAGATACGAGGGACAGAATAAAAAATATTGTAGATTTGTTTCGAAGAAGCCCATTAGCTTCGGAGCGTCTCAAGACTATGCAAATCCGATTGGGTGAAAATGTGCTAAAAGTAAAACAAGATGTCGTTACACGTTGGAATTCAACATACGACATTTTTCAACGGGTGCTTGCTATTAAAACAAGTCTTATGGCAACTTTGGCAAATGATTATCCACGTATACCAAATTTAGAAAACGATGACGTCCTAATTATGACCCATGCATGTAAAATTCTAAACGTGTTTAAAACTGTAACAGAAATCATGAGCTGCGAGAAGTCGGTCACAATTTCAGAAATCATTACTCTGACCCACTTACTCACTAATAAAATTAATGCGATTATCGCAGAAAATGATTTACCTATAACAGTTTATAATATGACTCAAAAGTTAAATGAGCAGCTACAAGATAGATTTAGAAGAGTTGATGAAAATAATTTATTTTCAGTTAGCACATTACTAGACCCAAGGCTAAAGAAATATGGGTTCCCACAAAACCGTCAGGCTAGTTGTGAAAGGGCCAAAATAATATTATATGATCTGGCTGCGCATTGTATTGCCGTCCGAGGCATCTGTGGAAGAATCCACATCTACATCAGATACTGCCGCAACTGCTTCTATCAAAAAGCCAGCAGACGTAGGCGCTAGCCTTTGGGCTGAATTTGATACCAGGGTTTCCGAATGCCTTCGCGTTACGAACCCAAGAGCGGCTTCGATTGTAGAGGTAGACAAATATTTTGAAGAGCCGCTACTGGAAAGACAAAAAGACCCTTTCAAATGGTGGGAAGAAAATAAATTCGCCTATCCTAGGCTATATCACATAATGTTAAAGAGATTTTGTATTCCTGCGTCTTCGGTGCCGTCAGAAAGAGTCTTTTCAAAGGCAGGATACTTAGTTTCCGAAAGAAGAAATCGAGTATTGGGCTCGAAAGTAGACAAATTATTATTCCTCAATTTTAATATGTAAACTTTCAACCTGCCATTATTAATTTTTTTACTTACTTATCTGTTTTTTTTTCACATTAAATGTTTTTTGCTTAAACAAGATTTTTATTTATGAATATACATACAAATAAACACACATTTATGTAGAAAGTTACATGTAATATTAAAAATGAGTAATGTGCCTATTATTCTTAAGTTAGAAATTACTTTGTCATTGCCACATTTCAAAAAAGTTCACGCATTTTTTAAATTATTAATATTATATTATATATATATAACACTGGCGATTAAAAAGAGTGGCCACGAGTTTTATTGCCCGTTCTTTCTCGTGGTTCTACCTATTGCTTTGCGAAAGGGCAGTAAATGTAAATGTAGAAGCATTATTAATTTACTTTAAAAATTTGACGTTCATAAGCGTCACGTTGTGACCTAGATGAATAAATGATTTTTGACTTTGATTTCTCGTCTCATTAATCAACGAGAAAGTATCGCACAAACTTCCTACTCATGGTGCAATTATTAGTCCTACTCATTTACACATGAGGTGCATACAAAACTCTATATTATTACAACAATATTAAGAACTAACAAGTCACGGGATTATCGTGTCGTCATCTGCTATAGAGCGTGAGCGTGGCGTGGTAGTTGTATTGTCTGCCTCTCGCACACTCGCTTTACTCGCACAATCGCTTAACTCGCACACTCGCTTCCCTTGCACACTCGCCACACTCAATTGTATGAGGCGACGCGGTGAGCTACTGAGTTTTGCTTACAACGAGTGCTGTACCGTGCGGTGTGCTAGTGTGCTAGCACGTTTAAATAAAAAGAGGGATTGGCACACCTAAGCGAAATGAGTCACTACAAGTGTGCTAGCACACGTGCTGAGTACCCAACACTAAATTAAACTACAGTTTACGGATTTTATCGCGTTATAACTGAACTCGTCCCCTAATGACGCCGAATCTCTATTAAAAAAAAATGTCAATAGGTGTAACATTGAATTTAGATTTAGTTATGTCACTGACAAAGATATTGCAAAAACTTTTAATACCCTTAATTTGGAGAAGACTAGTGATCTTTGGGGCAATTCTGTTGTGATTACGAAATCCATAATCTACACAGTAGCACCTGAACTGGCAATAATTTTCAATAGATGCATTGACTGTGGTGTGTTTCCTGATCAAATGAAAAGTAGTAAAGTAATTCCGTTATTTAAATCAGGTAGCACATCTGACCCCACAAATTATAGGCCAATATCTGTGCTACCCACGTTTAGTAAAATTTTTGAAAAATTAATTCTAGGCCAGCTTCAAACTCATTTTAATAACAATAAGCTGTTACATGAAAAACAATTGGTTTTACTAGGGGTCGCTCAACTATCGATGCTGGAGTTGAGCTTTTAGATACTATTTTTGATGCCGGGGAGGAGTCGCATGATGCTCTAGGAGTCTTTTGTGACTTATCTAAGGCTTTTGATTGCGTTTTTCATGAAACATTGATCAGGAAATTACATTACTATGGAGTTAAGAACACTGCTTTGGATCTCCTAACATCATATTTGAGTAATAGAATACAGAGAGTTGAGGTAAATGGAAAAGTTTCTATGGGTTCAGTGGTGACGCAGAGTGCCGCAAGGTTCAATTCTTGGTCCATTCCTTTTCCTTGTATATATTAATGATTTGCCATATATTATGCAAAATAATGAAGAGATAGTGTTATTTGCTGATGATACATCACTTATTTTTAAACTTAGACGAGAACAGTCAAATAATGACGATGTAAATAACGCTCTCTCTAAAGTAGTTCAATGGTTTACTGCTAATAGTTTACTGTTAAATGAAAGAAAAACAAAATGTATACGATTTTCAAGACCGAGTGTAAAACAAGTTAAACCTAACATAGGTTTGAATGGAGAAGAGTTGGATCTTATAGATAACACCGTATTCTTAGGCATAACCTTAGATTCTAAGCTACAGTGGGGCCCACATATAGGTCAGTTGTCGAATAGACTTAGCTCTGCAGGTACGCAGTTTATAAAAATCGTCAGTTAAGTGATATAGATACGGCCAGATTAGTATATTTTAGTTATTTCCACAGCATAATGTCATATGGCATTTTATTATGGGGCAACGCAGCTGACATTCAAACTGTGTTTGTACTGCAGAAGAGGGCTATTCGTGCAATCTACAACTGCATTCACTGAGGGAAAAATTTAAAGAAATTAAGATAATGACTGTCGCATCTCAATATATTTATGAGAACTTGTTATATGTCAGGAAAAATATAAATATGTTTTCTAAATTCAGCGACATTCATAAATTAATTACACGAAACAAAAACAAACTTGTTCTGCCTTCAACTAGACTACAAAAAATAAGTAACTCATACAAGTGTCAAAGCATACGTTTTTAAAACAAAATTCCAGGCAATATTCAGGAACTAAGTATTAATAAATTCAAATTATTTATTAAACAGAGCTTGAGTTCAAAAGCTTATTACACAGTTAAAGATTATTTAGCAGACAAAAACGCCTGGAATTGAGTTAAAAATTATAAATTGACATTAAATTATGAATTGACATTATGAATTTAGTGACATAATATTTTTATTTACATTTGTAGTACTTATATCTTTACATTCTGACATTTTTTATTTGACATTTGTAATTTTATTTATTTTGTTTTGACATTGTTTGATTTGACATTGTTATTTTAATTATTTTCTTTTGACATTTAAAATTACTTAAGTAATTCATTATTATTTTATTTTTAGACATTCTTAAATTGACATTCAATAATATTTTATGATATTTAAATATATGACATTTTATTGTTTAAATTTTTATTATTTTTACATGTTGTTTACAACATGTATTTTACTATGTATTAGCATGTAAAGTTGTGAGAACGATGTGGGCATTATTAAACATATAAACAAATAGTTGTGGCAACCTATCTGATGGCTTTGGCTGACATGCTTATGCATACACCCTCTGATGGCGTGGAAGCATAGTGATACAGATCGTGCTGGCTCCCTCAATCAAGGTTGAGCCGTACGATTGCTGTTGAATGCGGGCCATCAGTGGGCCGAGTCAGTCAAAAGCGTCAGATGATTTCTTGCATTGTACTTGCATACTAAACCCTTTTTTTGTCTGGACTTTAAAAGATCAAGAAAAGACTAAAGAAATTGAAGTGACAAAAAAACAATGACTGAGTTTGTTTCGGCCTTTCTTCTCAAGAAGTCATTTAGCTAGAAAAAGCCGGCATCATCTAGAATAGGGTTTTGACATGTATAAGTGTTGTAAATTGTAAACCAAAATGCAGAAATAAATATGTCTTTAATGAAAAAAGGCTAATCAAAGAATTCAAGAACAACTTACCTGGTTGGGAATGGGGAAAGCTCTTTCTTGAACGACATCCCGATATTAACCAGAAAGTAGCCCATGCGATAAGTCGAAAGCGTGCTCAAGTTACACAGGAGATGGTTCAGAATTATTTGATTATTTGCATGAAGAACTCAAAGATGTGCCGCCATCAAACATCTTCAACTGGATGAAACTGGATTCCATGACAATCCCAAGAAACACACTTCTTTAGAGAAGATCTTGCAAGAATCCGGAAATTACACTGAATTCAACTAAATCCTGCTATACGTATACAGTGATGTTTTGCTGTAATGCGACTGGAAAATTTTTGCCGTTATACATTATCTTCGAAGCTAAACAGAAGTGGACCAGTTGAATTCAGGGAGCTCCGGCTGGGACCCGTGTGGCAGCACTAAATCAGGCTGGATAGATGCTGCAACATTCGATGAATGGTTCGAAGAACAACTACTGCCAGTTCTTCAACAATAGGAAGGAAAAAAAGTACTCCTTGGTGACAACTTGAGCTCCCACATAACCCCTAAGACATTACGACTGTGTCAAGAAAGTAATATCGCATTTGTTTGCCTCATACCTAACTCCACTCATCTTTTACAACCTCTAGATGTTTCATACTTCAGTTCTCTAAAATCCAACTGGCGGAAGATGTTGGCAAATTGGAGATAAACGAGACGCGGCAAAGTGGTCAGTGCCCTACCAAAAGAGGTTTTCTCTAAGTTGCTTACCGAAACTATAAAGGAAGGAGCCGACACTGCTGCAAATAATGCTATAGCTGTTTTAAAGCATGCGGTGTACCCAACTGTGGTTTCGGAGAAGCTAAGAGACTATTCTAAGGCTATTGAAGAAATTCACCAAGCAGTTGGATAAAGTTTCAAGCAATATATCAGTGAAATTAGGGAGGCTGTATATTTTGCGTATACACTGGGGCTTAATCAAAGTCCAATTACAAAATAACGGTTTATTACAAATCGTACTTTCAATAAGAGTATCGGTAGCGGAATGAATTTGACAATTAATATCTACTATGACGCGGAGTACGCAAACGCCTTACAAAATTTATTAGCAGGTAGTTGACGATGAAGATTTGTCAGGCAATAGCCGCAACATATTCCCGGCCCTTGAAAGGTTCCTTTCAAGCATTTAGTTCCTCAGCGGCAGGCAGCGGACACAGGCGGGTGAACGGACGGCGAACGCAGCCTCGCGTAGTTTTGATTTCAGCGACTCGTGCCACTCCATCTGGTCCAGGAAACAGCCGCAGAACTCGACCCAGACGCCAGCTTAGTGGAGGCGTATTATCTTCTGCCAACAGTACCATATCGCCCACTTTGAGCTGAGCATTTCCTTTGCGCCACTTCGTTCGCTGCTGCAGCTCCGACAAATACTCCTTCTGCCACCTCTACCAGAAATGTTGCCGTATTGTTTCGAGGCGTTTATATCTGTCTCGTTGGTTGCCGTCATTCTCTTCCAAGGCTGGTAAGGGCAGCGCAGTTAACGGCCGTCCTATGATGAAGTGCCCTGGAGATAAGGAGAGGAGGTCATTAGGACTGGATGATAAAGGACACAAGGGACGGCTATTGAGAATGGCCTCCACTTGTGCAAACAAAGTTATGATTTCTTCGAATGTTAAATTACTATTGCCAATAACCCGTTTGATGTGGTATTTAGCCGATTTGACACCGGCTTCCCAAATGCCGCCGAAGTGAGGAGCGTAAGAAGGTATAAAATTGAACTTAATACCCTGCTGACTTGCAAAATCAGATATAGGTTCTATATTTTGTTTAATAAAATCGCCTATCTCCTTCGCGGCAGCGACAAAATTACGACCGTTATCACTAAATATTTCCGATGGTTTTCCTCTACGTGCAATGAACCTTTTTAGGGTCATCACAAATGCATCTTTACTTAAATCGCTAACTGCCTCTAAATGAATGCATTTGTAACGTAAACACACAAAAAGACACATGTAACATTTTACTAAGCGGCTTCCTCGCCGTTTACGGTTAAGAATTAAAAAAGGTCCAGCAAAATCCAAACCAACGGATAAAAATGGAAAATCTGGGTTTACGCGCTGTGAAGGTAAGTCACCCATTTTCGGGCACAGCGTTTTGCCACTTAGACGCCTGCATCGTACGCAGTTGTTAGCTGTCCGCCTGGCCAGCTGTTTACCATTGACAGGCCAAACTGTTTCCCTTACTGTTACTAATAACAATTGGGGACCTGCGTGCAAATTTACAAAATGTTCTTTAATAAAATACAATTTGGTTAATTTATGCGCAGCGTGCAAAAGTATTGGATGCCTCTTTTCAAAATTACACGCGGATGCATTTATACGTCCACTGACACGAATTAAGTTATCTTTATCTAAAAACGGAGACAATGCTAATATTTTGCTTCGGGCCGGCAACTGTTTACCTCTGACAAGTAAATCGTATTCTGTAGGGAAAGACTCGCGCTGGGCGATAACGCATAATAAATGAAATGCGTCCAGCAGCTCATCTGCTGTAAGTATGCCTACACGTTTGTCATTCGGATGCTTTGTGTTATATATGAATCGCCGACAATGCGCAATCAGTTGCCGAAGTTTATCAAATGATGTAAAATTATCAAAGTTTATTAAATTATTACTAACAGCTATTGACGTGAAAGCCTTTAATTCGGGTAGGTCATCCACCTTACATTCCTTTAACAGTGGCCATTTAGATTCATTTTCACGTAAAAAGCTAGGGCCTGACCACCATAAATCTATGGACATCAAATTTTTTGCATCCACTCCCCTAGATATTAAATCTGCAGGGTTCATTGCAGTGGGCACATAACGCCACGAAGACGTCTTAGTTAGTTCAACTATTTCACAGACACGATTCGCTACGAACATTTTTAATTTTGTTGGATCACTGTTTATCCAACTCAGAACGACACTGGAATCACACCAGTGTACCAACCTTCCCGGCCGTCGCCGGAGTGAATCTATAACTGATTTACAAAGTTTAGCGGACAATAGTGCAGCACATAACTCAAGGCGCGGTATTGTCGTTGGTTTTATGGGCGATACCTTTGACTTAGCGCATAATAGCTTTATAGTGCTGTCACCATTAGCATTTACTGATTTTAAATAAATGCATGCACCATAAGCACATTGAGACGCATCACTAAATGAGTGCAATTCTATAATTTCAGGCTTGTCACATAACACTAATCTAGGAATCTGAAGCTTATGTAAATATTTTAGATTATCGGTAAACTTTAGCCAATCGTCCCTTAAATCTTCGGTTACCGGTTCGTCCCAATCTAATTTTTGTTGCCACATCCGTTGCAATATGATTTTAGGCTGAATGATAACCGGACTGAGGATTCCTAAAGGGTCGAAAATTTTAAAAGAGTTTGACATAACGAATCGTTTTGTGATAGTTGCTTGATTATCAAGCGTAAAGCCTTTAATGGGAAAGAATAACGTGTCACTAGATGGTGTCCATCCAAGACCAAGAGTACTTGATGATTCGCTAATGGTTAAGTTGCCTTGATTTAATTTAAGATTCTCAAAAATGGATGGATCATTACTTTTATACCTCCTTAAATTAAGACAGCCATTTTTTAAAGCTTCTGAGACACTTTTTTGAATGTAACGTAAATCATGTTCGTTATCAGCGCCCGTTATTAAATCATCCACAAAAAAATCCCTTTGGATGATGCGTTTAATCATTTCATCATCTTGTTCCTCACCCAGTTGCCATAGGCAACGTGTGCTAAGGTAGGTAGCGCTTGCGGTACCATAAGTGAGTGTATTTAAGTCGTAAGCCTTTATAAGTTGCGATTCGTTCTCCCTCCATAGAATACGTTGTAAACAACGGTCCTTTTCAGCTACTGAAACTTGCCTGAAAAATTTCTCAATATCTCCAGTCAGGAGGTACTTGTATTGTCTAGCACGGATTAATATAGCAAAGAGAGAATCTTGGAGGGTCGGACCTACCATTAAAATATCGTTAAGGGCATAACCTGACGTGGACGGTGCGGACCCGTCAAAAACTACACGTAACTTAGTCGACTCACTCTCTTGTTTTAATACGGCATGATGACACAAATAATACGACGGACCTTGTATCTCGCTAGCTAAGGAGAGATGACCTAATCCGGCATATTCTTTAATAAATTCTGCATATTCAGATTTTAACAGTGGATTTTTTCTGAAACGTTTTTCTAAATAATGTAACCGCCTTTTAGCTAAGCTATAAGTATCTCCGAGGCAGTCTGGAGTGTCCTTTAGTGGTAGATTTACACAAAATCTGCCCGTGATTTCGCGACGAGTGTGAGTGACAAAATGTTCTTCGCAAATCTTATCCTCTTCGCTCATTACACGTTTTATGGGAACCTCTTCTAATTCCCAGAATTTGCTTAATGAATTTTCAATATCATTATGATTTGACACAATTACTTTATTGCAGTAAGTATTTTTATTACTGGCGTATGAATTTATAGGCCCGGATATAATCCAGCCTAGCTGCGTATTAATCAGCTTTGGATTTCGTGGACCTAGGGAACGCTGCTCGTCACCTAGGATGTTCCAAAATAGATCGACACCGATCAAGACGTCTACAGGTGCAGGCTGACCAAATGTAGGATCAGCTAGTACGATATTTTTGGGCAAATTCAATGTATTAATATTGACCGGGTATTTTGGTATTACGCCGGTTAATTCCTTTAAAACAAGACAATTACAATTTGCTTTATATTTATGATCTAGAGATTTGATTCGCACATTGCAACTTTCGGCGATGTGAGACGAAATTGTGTTTCCAATTCCTACGACCTTTAACGAGTCAATTGGTATAGATTTTACAAGAAGCCTATCCTTTAATGCCTTTGAAATAAAGGATGATTGGCTGTCGCAATCAAGCAGCGCTCGAACTTTCTCCTTTTGCTGGGTCAATGGATTCGAGACTTCAATCATTGCCGTTGATAAAAGTATTTGACTCGAGTTTCGTCTTGAAAAATTCGCAATCGTTTCATCATTATTACGACTAGGCTCGTCTACCGCTACAAGATTATTAATATCAGTGCTTGCCGTAGGGCGATGCAGCAAACTATGGTGCCTTTTATTGCACTCACGGCACGGTCCCATGCGACATGCTCCTACATGATGTCCTTGTCTAAGGCAGTTAACACACAGCTTATATTTATTAATATCTGACATTTTTTCATCTATCCCCTTTGCTTTAAAGGTGGGACAATCAAAAATTCTGTGATTATCGTTACAAACAACACATAAATAGGTATTGGAACTATTATTATTATTTTTAGCTTTATTTAATCTATTATTAGAAACAGCAAATGATTTTGTATAAGTATTTTGACCGGGACGTTTTTGATAATTATTATTTACTGCAGTAGAACTGGTGCGCGCACCAACTGTGTTACATTTGGGCTGACTGCTATCTTGCTTATTGCGATTTAATGACTCTAAAACATCTGCGCGGTCAGTCATAAACTTATAGAACTGTTCCAACGTTGGGGTATCTTCATCTACATGCTTAATATATTCTTCCCACTTTACTGCAGTATTACTGTCTAACTTTTGAGACAATATAAAAATAAGTAGACCATCCCATTGGTCCGTGGGTTGTCCTAAACTGGCCAAGGCACGAAAGTTTTTTGTGACATGGTCAACCAAAAATCTCAAAGACCTCTCGGATTCACGTGTGAGTTGTTTTATGTTAACTAACGAATTAAAGTGATGATTGATTAGGATTCTTTTATTATTATAACGATTACAAAGTAATTTCCATGCTTCCGTATAATTCGCGGTTGATACCTCAAGGTTCGAAATAATTCTCGCGGCATCACCTTCTAGATAGGATATAAGATAATGGAACTTCTGAATTGATGTTATATGTGCATTCTTGTGTATCAAACTCTCAAAGGTTTCACGGAATTCCAACCATCGGAAATAAGAACCGTCAAACTTGGCTATTTGGATTTGAGGTAATTTTACGCCAGTTGCATGATGATCCGAACAACAAGAATTATCATGAATGGAACCACGTCTTTGTTCACATTCGATTTTTGAAAATTTATCCACTAAACTTTTCGCAGTGGCAATGTTAACAATAATGTCGCACTCGATACTTTCGCGTTCATCAATTTCAGATGCCAAATTACCTGAATTTAAGACCTCAATCTCATTTTGCAAGTCATCAGCTCGAACCGACAATGCCGCGAATTTTGCAAGTTTTAACTTTAACTCAGTAATTTGTATGGTGTTCAGTTCGGTGAGATCCGTAATGCTACTTAAATAATTCTTAAATTTTGTTATCTGTCCTTTAATAGACGACCTTTTCACAACTAAATCCTTTAAATGACATTTATCAACAGATTCGTTAGGCATTGTGAGTACACACGAAATAAAATATTAAGTTCAATAAATTATCAAAACAAATGAGTAATAATTAAACAAAAGAATGGCTCACGCTCCTCGACTCGACGACACCTGGCAGCCGGCAACCGGTTACGCTCGCGCAGCTGATTGCAGATGGCAAGATAGTGCACTCAGCTCGGCGCAGATAACAATCTGAAATTATCGGCGTTAATATTTAAGTACCTATTTATAATTGCCGAACTAGGAAAACGTAAGCGACCTTGGTTTTTAAGTTAGGTACCTTTAAATAATATGAAACGTAGGGTTTATCTTTAGTTAAGAATAATTTCAAATTGAAATTAACTAACGTTTAATTAACGTAAAGTAACGTTGAGATCAATGACTTGCAAAAAATGTAGTTAATTATTTAACAAAGAAAAAATATATTTGTTACTCGTAGGTAGGTTGAAAATATAAAATGATGATGCAATTTTGAAGCAATTTAAACTTATAAACCTATTTAAAACCTTGTTTGCACAAATGAATTCGATTTTCAATAACTAGGAACAATATTTAAAGGAATTTGGATGGGATATATGCGAAGATTAGGAAAATAGGAAGGAAAGGGCACTTATCTGATTTCACAGAAGTCCGATGCGCGATGTGATTCTTTCGCTGAACCACTGCCCGCTTCAGCCTGAACTCGTAGATGATTCTGACTGCACCTTGGATCTTGAACCCCTTCTTCAATCTTCAATCACGCCAAAGAAGAACGCTCATAAATTTTGCCGTTGACGTGTTAGTCCGTTTTCTCGTCCAATTTTCTTGCTTTTTTCTTCTTATACTGGTTTTCTTACTTTTTAGTTCCCCTCATGGGCCACCATTATGTATATTTTGCGTATACACTGGGGCTTAATCAAAGTCCAATTACAAAATAACGGTTTATTACAAATCGTGCTTTCAATAAGTGTATCGGTAGCGGAATGAATTTGACAATTAATATCTACTGTGACGCGGAGTACGCAAACGCCTTACAAAATGTATTAGCAGGTAGTTGACGATGAAGATTTGTCAGGCAATAGCCGCAACAGAGACTGATTTGCAACCCAAACTGAAAAAAAAATACAACTGTATTTTTTATTTTTTTTGTTGTTGCTGGAAAGAGCGTTTCTGTGGAACCTGTCGAGAAATATTATCAAGAAAGTGAAATCATTACAAAATCTAAGGCCGTGAAGCGAACGGCGAATTCTGGTGCGGATGGTATTTCTGGCTTCCCATCCTCACGGTCATAGCAGACTGCTGTTGGTCGAAAAGATCATATGAAACCGACTATTCTGCTTCGTCTGGGGTCGCAGCTATTATTGGGTACAAAAATGGCAAAGTTCTGTATATGGATGTAAAAAACAAATATTGTGTAATTTGTGCCCGAGTGTAATTTGTGCCCGAGTGTATTTTGTGCCTGAGCAGCAATCAAAAACGTGCCACCTGCAAACCAAAAATGCTTTAAAAACCATTCTGGATCTTTAACAAGCATGGAACAGGCTGTTATAGTCGAAGGTTTTAATTATTTAGGTTGCAATAGATGTTTTAACATCTATTGCAAGGCAAAATGTCATATACGGCACGTTGATAGCAGATGGGGACGCAAGCACATTTATAAAATATTAGAATGCCGACCATATATGTATTAACCATCAAGTTGAGAAGATCGAATGCACTAATCATCTACTCCGAAATTATTGCGGTAAGCTCTTAAATCTTGGAAGAGATACGTCAATCCCGTTAAATGAACGAACATTACTAACGACTGATCGGCAGAAAAGACACCGCACAGCCGTCAAACATGCAATTCGGTTTAGAAAAGCACAAGGTGCGAATTTTTCTGAGTTATAAATTTTAATAACGATATTTTGAACAGTCCCATGCATATATTTGGTGACCACAACGCCTGTGAAAGCTATTACTGTACAGAAAACAAGAAAGCTGAAGAGAATATTATTGTGCAAAAAGTAAAAGTTTTACTAAATGAATTAATGGGTCATACGGCACAAATCGCTTTATATTCTAAAAGCTTACTTCAAAACCTTTCTAACAACAGAGCTGAACAGTTTAATAGTATTGTTAAATTAGTTGGAGGCAGGCGAGTAAATTTTTCACAGGAAAACTCTTACGCAGCGCGATGCCGCAGTTACTTCTTTCAATTCTGCAAGACCTCAGTACGTTATTAACAAATCACTTCTTTATAGGAGTCCAGGTACGCTTTTGATTCATGTAGTTAAATAATTCTTAAATCATATTATTAATATTTTATTCATATATAAGATATATAAGAATTTATTTTTCACTTACATAGGTGTCTCATTAAAACGTATTGAAATGGCTCGTCTTAAAAGACAACAGAAAATAAACCCTGCCACTCAAGAAGAAGACAAAATTTTGACAATGATGTTTTATCATTATCAAAATTTAGTCTTACATTACGGTGATGAATATCAAAGACCAGATATGACCGAGGATGATTTTGATATCGCAAAAAACATTTTTCGGAAAAATCTTAAGGAACAAGTAATGCTTGATTTTTTTAAATATTTTATTTCACTAAGCTTGCTCGCGACGGAGTTGAATAGCCTATGGTAATGGTGCTTAATATAGCATCTAGCACAATAGTACAGCACGATAATTTTATTTCGCATCTAATAGCAAGTTCATTCGGCTCTCGTTCGTGCTAAAAATTTAGCATGTAATGTACATAGCATATAGAATCAAACATCGCGCCGACGCGACGCTGCATCGCACTTCGCACGTTCGCAGCACTGCGAATTGCGATATTTGCGATCAGTCTTCTCGTGCTAATTCGAGCAGCCACACGTGAACTTGCGTAACGTGCGAATTTTAGCGGCTCGACGGCCCGCGCGATTTAAGTAGTCGAGTTATTTTACGTTTTAAAAAGTTGTGTTTTGTGTTTGTTTAAAAAAAAACTGTGATAGGACACGTAACACTGTGTATCTATGAATGATCTGTGTAACTGTATAATAATATATTATACGTTTTAAAAACATCATAAAAGAGAAGTGGCTGAAAAATGTTTGGTGCATTTTTAAACTAGAAACTGTGACACGCAAAAACATATACTATGTGTATGTGTTGTTGAGATGTTGTGCAAAAACTGTAAATAAACAGACTCGTTAGGCAAATAGCATGTTAGTCGACGCTATATTAACCAACGTTCAAATACGGATAGCGCGACAGCGCGCTAAATTGTACATGTGCTAAAACTAGCGGTCACACGAAGGGTGTTGACGCTTCGCACGATAGCATGCTATATTATAGCATTTAAAATAGCGTGTAAAATTTAGCATATAGTTCATAGCATGCGATTGATAAATAGCGGATTCGAACATCATTAGCCTATGGCCGATGATATTTGATACGCTTTTGCGTATCGGTCATCGGTTCAGAGTTCAGCCGTGCAAAGGTGATAGACAGACAGAGTGACATTTGCATTTAAAATATTAGTGAAACTTTGAAATATCGTGCAAGTAAATAACAAATAATGTATTTTTTCATGTTAACAATAGAGAAGAGGTGGAAAGAGACACAATTCTTCAAGCAGAAAGCGCACTTTGGCTTGAATTACGACGTGGTCTTGTAACAGCATCACTGTTTGGAAAAATATGCAAAAGGAGAAGAAACATAAGCTCGGCGCCCCTAGTAAAAAGCCTATTCCTATTCACTAAATAATATTGCAAGCATAAAACATGGAAAACTAATAAGGATAATGCTATCGAACGATTTTTTTACATTTTTTTATCTATACTATTTTGATTTTGTTAAACACTAGATTGCTGACGTCACATTCGTGCTGTTCGGGTAAAGTCAGTATCGCCAGTGTTGTCAACTTAGCAAATTTGTAGCTAGATCTAGCTATTATTTGGTGACAGATAGCTACAATGTCATGAAACTTGTAGCTAAACTTTTTAGCTACGTTTTCTAGCAACTTTTCATTTCATCATGAGACGTGAGGCTATCGAGATTTACACCAGAAATAATAGAAAAATTAATGCAACAATGGCAAATTTACATTTAAATAATAGTGGTTGTGATCGAGTTTTTTTGTGGATTTGACGAAAGTAAGTAGTGTTTCTTATTGTTATACTGTTTTTCTGTTTATTAGAAGTATTTTTAGGTAACTGTTTGAATGAAATACATCGGAATAACTCTTAGATATGGCCCGAAAAAGTTCGTTACTATGTGACTGTTGCGAAGTGATTTGCTACTGTTTTTGTTAGTAAATACACTAATATGATTATAAAAATAACTTAGAACTCGTTTACATAACGATCAAACAACGCATCTGGTCATTATAGTAATATAAAAACAAGATACTTTTGATGTACATTGGCTTGCAAAATGGCGTCTCGTCTGTCAATATCCAGCGAGCCAGTTTGATCTCTATTTGTATAGCACTAAGGTCTCTATTAGTAAATACATTTTTTTGTCGAATTTTTTTAATAGCGTATGGCCCTGTCGATAGATTATACGTTCGTTTTGGAATATGTCGATAATAATGGCTGCCTCTCGTAATGACTTTATATATACTTTTACGTCATAACTTTGTTGTTTCCTATACATATATAGACATACATACATAGACTCACGCCTGTTTCCCGGAGAGGTAGGCAGAGACTACGGATCACTTGCTTCACTCACTCCCATCAAGTTTCTCATGCATGCTCTTCTGTTAAGGGTACTTCTGACTATATATATATATATATATATATATATATATATATACACCGCTATTTTTTAATTAGTACAAAAAAATTAACAGGGCACTAAGTATCTTTAACTGATCATAATTATGTAGTTGAAAAATAAAAACACTAAGTCCCAAAACTGTCTCAAAACTGTCCACAAAAATACGTGATAATTGGTAAATGCAATACTAATACTATGACCGACCCGTGTACTATCATACCATTGATAAATTATATAATGCGAAACCTCATTAATAGACGTATCTTACTCTAACACTAGAAAAAAATCAATAGTGAAGTAAATATGTTGGATATGACTGCTATTGTAATGCTGTCTTTATAGTATTTTCCTTAGTCTAAGACCGGCTCCGATCTGTGTTACCAACTTAGTAAAATTTGCCCTGAAACTGGTGGTTTCAACATTTGCCTGAAATTCAATACAAAGTTCGTTTTAAAATAATTTGTACATTGTTAAATCTTTTATTATTATATTACTTGATGTGTTGCTTTAACATTCCATTTTAATTGTGTCGTTATTTATTACTAAACATAACTAATTTATTTTGTATAACAATTGTTTTCCGAAGTAAAATAAGTATTTTAATGGAAATTTCAGTGTGTAGGTATACGTATAGGAAATGTATTTGTTAGTGGTTTCTGTTACCTGAAAACTTACCAAATGTTTTCCTTTCTTTTTCTTGTAGTTGGTTAAAACCAGGTTTCAGAATTCCACATATTTCTCGCCACGCTGCTAATCTTAAGGTTTTATTCTTATAAATATCGGACGTTTTGTCCCACAGGACAGCTTTATTTTCAACAAGCAATATCAATAAGCTGGAATCGACCTCCAGCGTGCACGAGTGCTACAGCAAGTGAACAAGATGCTCCGCTGCTGGATGATCCGCGGGGTGGTGGGAGGCGAAGGTTCACATTAGTGTTGTCTTGTCACAGTGTAGCCAGCCCTACAGTTTTAAACATAAATGCTGTTGATCTAAATATTTTTGTCTCTAGACGTTGTTTTCAGTTTAAAATACCAAATCTACAGTTTTCTTAATCTCAATGAAAGATAATAATTAGAAAGTAATAATTCAAACTCACATCACACATTTTGCATTCATCGACATCATCGACAGTAAATGTGTATCCGTACATTATTTTATAGGTATTATGGGATATAGGAATTTCGGGCGGACATACTTGGTCCACGATAGCATATTTTTATGATAAAATTGACGAAAGTTTTAGATTCCGATTTTATTACATTATCTTTTTGGACCCAATATAGGTGAACATTAAAGTTTATATTCATAGCGTGTATACAGAATATTTTTGTAAGTAGAAATAACGGTTTTTATGGAAATTTCTGAAGGTGTCATGTGCCTAGAGAAATTTAATTTGTGGTTTCTGGTGGAGAGCTTAGTTTAGCTATTGGTAACACTATGTCACCGGCCCTAGGCATGGGTCTCATTACGTTGTCATAACTATCTATATTTAATAACTATCTATACAACACTATTTTTTAATTAGTACAAAAAATTTAACAGTGCACTATGTATCTTTAACTGATCATATTTATGTAGTTGGAAAATAAAAACACTAAGTCCCAAAACTGTCCACAAAAATACGTGATAATTGTTAAATGCAATACTAATACTATGACCGACCCGTGTACTATCATAGTAAAATTAACCATTGATAAATTTTCTTTTCTTCTTTTCTTTTGTTCGTTAAAAGTTTATTTTCGACGACTATTCGCCGAATGCCGAATAATACTAGCTATTATTCTGTATTCGACGAATATGTAAAAAATGACGAGTAATGCCGAATACCGAATAATAGCGAGTATTCGCGGCAACTCTAGTACCCACTTTAGTTAATTATTTGTTATGATTTCTGATGTCAGTTTTTTTGGCATTTGGGTGGCAGGCGGTGCATGGACGATACTTACGCTTTTATGCTTGGCTTAGGGAGATTCACGCAGTGGCTCGCCGGAGGCTGCTGCCTACGCGCCGGAGGCTGCACCCTATTCGCAACGCAGTGGCTCGCCGGATCCTCCAGCGTACTCGCCACTCACGTCCCCAGACCGCAGAGCATACTGAATGGTACGTTTTCGTTATTTTCTTAGTTTTACGATATTGCTGGAATAGCTGCGCCCTGCAGAACTAACTACTACTTTTCCGGAATAAAAGGTAGTCTATGTGTTATTCCAGACAATCTATCCCCGTGCACAATTTCATCCGTCTAGTAGTTTTTGCGTGAAAGAGTAACACACATACATTCATCCATCCATCCTCACAAACTCACTAGATTTTATAGCCGTTGGATTTATCTTTTTTGTATCTTTTATTCAGTTGTCAATGCCCGCCTCGCGGTCACGGTCCCGGTCGCCCTCGCTGTTTTCGTTGGAACCGTGTGTATAGCTGAATAATTATGTTTATGAATAACTATTATTAAATATGTAACGATCTTACTTTAACGGTATTTCAATATATTTATTAAATAAATCTAATAATACTATTTGGTTTTACAGCGCAACGGAGTCTGCCGGGATCGTGCTGCAGATCTTCGATGAAACCGGAGAGCCACTGCAGGGCGTCGAGGAGGTTGGTGGCGAGCAGCTGGACGACGAGTTTTTTGCCACTCATTGTATGTGTGGAGAGCGTGATACGGATGAGCGTGATAGAGATGAGCGTGATAGACATGAACGCAGTAATAGAAGAAGAGCGAGTGGGCGAAGGGGGGGCCGAAGGGGTGTCAGGGGTGTGCGAGGACAGAGTGCATATTGGGGTGGGTATCCGAACCCGGGCCGTAGGGAGGGACAACAGTTCCCACTGTTGTCCCTCCCTACGGCCCCGGTTCGAATGGGACACCCAGTCAACGAAATAAGGATGAATGATGAAGACGTCCCTCCTGAATTGTTAAGTTTGGCGACGGATGTAATGAGGAGACGACAATTGAGAACGCAAGATCGTGCCAGGGATGTAAGAAACACTAGGGTTGAGAGACCGGATGCTAGTGAGAGCGAAAATGATGATGAATTTTTCGACGCTAGGGTTGGAGCTGATACTCTCCCCAACCTTCACTTTGATTGGTCTACGGAAACCTTTCAAGGTGAAGAAGAAAATTTTAGGCCAGAGCGTACTGGTTCGGTTCCGACTTGCAATTCGGCCTATGATGCTTCTCGTTCCTATTGGACCGATGAAGTCTAAGGTCGTATTGTAGAAGAAACGAACCGTTACGCCACCAAAATTTCATTAGTTTCTTTTCAGGCTGAGTGGTTGCCCACTAATGCCCATGAAATGATGTGCCTTTTTTTGTTCTGGATGATGCTGGGGAATGTCAAAATGCCAACTATTTCTAGTTGTTTTTTTACCAATCCCCTTCTGCAAACGGAAGTTTACAGGTGCATATTCACACGAAGAAGGTATGAAATGCTGACTAGAGCTTTACGTTTTGTAGAATCAGACCCCATTTCTAATAACCCAAATCCCTCCAATACCAGCGTCAGAAGTCGCGACCGTTTGCACTGTTTGAAACCAATCATTGATTATTTAAATTCAGCTTTTCAATCTAATTACATTTTGAGTAAAGATATTTGCCCTCTGTTGCCGGGGGTGCCAGAAACTCCACCGCCACCGGTAAAAAAGTGGCAACTAGCGAAGGGTGTGTAAATTTCTGTACTACGAGGGGAGTTCAATGTATTCTCGGTATTGAGGTGATATACTAATGATAAGGGTAATTTATTGTCTCATTAGTTAAATGACACTCTTTGAGGGTATAAATACAAAATTTCATTTAATTGCCACCATTAGTATTCAAGATATCATTGCGAAAAGACAACTATGATGACTGATTCGACAATGAAAAAAATCGAGCATCGTGCAGTGATAAAATTCCTCACAAAACAAGGAAAAACTCAAATAAATATCCATGAAGAAATGGTGGCTGTTTACCAAGATTCTGCGCCTTCATTATCTACAATTCAGAAGTTGTTAAGTGAATTCAAACGGGGTAGAGAGAGCATTGAAGACGCCCCCCGCGCTGGTGGGCCAATTTGTGCCGCTACTGAAGAAAACGTCAAATTAGTCGAAAAACTTGTACTTGAAAATGCCCGTGTAAGATTGAAAACATTAGCAGAAATGACTAACCTATCCGTGGGTACCATTCACACAATCCTTCATGATCACCTGAATTTGTCAAAGGTCAGTGCAAGATGGGTGCCGCGAATGCTCACCGCGCTACAGAAACAAGTACGAGTTGACTGTTGTAAGGAGTTTTCGGACCTCTGTGGTGAAAATCCGCAAAGTATTTTCGATCGGATTGTTACTGGTGATGAAACGTGAGTTCATCACTATGACCCTGAGAGCAAGCAAGAGTCTATGCAGTGGCACAAAAAAGGATCAGACCCGCCGAAGAAGTTCAAAGTCACTCCGTCCGCAGGAAAGCTCATGGCCACGGTGTTTTGGGATTCTAAGGGAATCTTGCTAATCGAGTACACAAAAAAAGGTCAAAGTATTACTGCTGCATCATACGCAACCACCCTGCGTAATTTAAAGGAGGCAATTAAAGAAAAAAGACGTGGAAAATTAACCGCAGGTGTGTTGCTGCTTCACGACAACGCGCCGGTTCACTAGGCGCACCTTGCCCAGGCTGCTGTGCGGGAGTACGGATTTGAAGAAATCAATCATCCACCCTACAGTCCGGACCTGGCCGCTAGTGATTATTATCTATTCCCTAATCTTAAAAATGACCTCCGTGGAAAGCATTTTTCGGACGATGAAGAGTTGAATGGAGCAATAAACGAACATTTTTCGGGCCATGAAGAAAAATATTTTCAGAGGGAATTGAAAAGTTACTTTCACGAACAAATAAATGTATAGAGATGTTAGGGGAGTATATTGAAAAATAAAATTTATTCAGAATTTTCCGCCTTTTCCTTCATACCTATACCGAGAATACATTGAACTCCCCTCGTATGTTCATAATTTATAATAATTATTTTGAAGTAACTAAAACATACGTCTTTCAGAAGCCGCTATCGCCGCCGAGCATCCACGCCCCGGAAACGGCGTTATCGAGCGGGCCGTTCCCGTACTCCCCGGTACCTGAAACTGACACTGGCACGTCGTGAGTCTTATATTGTTGCCCAGAAACTAACGTCATAGATTTAGATAACTCGCTATTGTGATTAAAAATAAATATTAACTCGTTTCACAGAAGACCAAGTCCCTACTTGGTCTTCACGCCCACCTCGGGCGTTTTTCGGCGGCCAGCAGAAGGGAGCCATGTCGGCATTGTCAATGCCGACATAGAACTCACTAGCTTCTTACGTGGTAAATTCTCTAGCCAATATTAATTTAATGTATTGTTACGCCATCTATCGGTGAATGGGGGTACTAGAAGAGATTGAATGTATCGGTGGTTTAAAGGTAATTCAGCTACTCTGTACTAGATGGCGTTGCTGTATCGAGCATAGGCTGTTCGCGATTATTCGACAGTTTTGTGGAAGTATCTAGAATGCGCTAGTGATGTTATCCGGCCAGTATAAATAGAGTGCGAGCGAACGGAACGGACACAGTAACAAGTGAATAGCGAAGCGATAAACAAGAAGCGAAGAAAGTAATTCGGAAGTGTTTAGTGTTGTACTAGTGGTGTGAATAGTGTGTTTTATTAGTGGAGTGAAAATTAAGTGTGTGTATCTAGTGTTATTGTGTTAGTGAATAAAGTTCAGTTTAAGTGGCATAGTGAGCTATAATTTATCGTCGAACCCCAGCTCGTAACAAATTGGTGTCAGAAGAAAGGGATAAATTATGCCGGTTATGCCGAAGGAAGAAACTGAAGGTGTGCGTACCAGGAACCAGCGCCAGCAAGACCTGGACCAGAGACGCTTCGGAGACGTTCCTTCTCCATCGTCTGGTGGATCAGGCGACTCCGCGGCTGCAGTGGAGCCTGCAAGCGCACACTCCATGGCGGTGCCCGACATCGCGGCTCTGATGGCGTTCATGCAGGAGCAGGCCCGCCGTCAAGAGGAGCACGCGCGCCGCCTAGAGGAACAGCTGCAGCGCGACAAGGAGGAGCAGGACCGCCGTTTGGAGGAACAGCTGGTGGTGATGAAAGACCTCAGCGCCGCTGTAGGGAAGGACCTGAAGGTGGTAAAGGAGGAGCTCCAGCAGCACGAGGCTCGTATCTGCGACGTGGAGAAGCTCGTACACGACCAGCTTGAGACTCGCGTCGCCTCTATAGAGAAGCGTGTACACGACCATCACGACACCTGTGTCGCTGAAGTGGAGAGGAGATTGCGTGGGCTCGGATCCAACGAAGTGACATCTGCGACTGTAGTGCCCTCACCTCGTGGGTTTAAGGTTCCACCATTTGATGGCTCGTCATCATGGTCTGCATACAAGATCCAGTTTGAGGCTGTGATGCGATCGAATGGGTGGACCAAAGAACAGGCCTTAACCGCCCTAACCTTGGGCCTTCGCGACCGGGCCTTGACAGTGTTGGAGGCACTCGGACAAGACGTCACCTACGAGAAGCTTCTTGAGGCGCTGGAGGCGAGGTACGGAGACGCGCACCTCGAACATGTGTATCGTGCTCAGCTGAAGGACAGGACGCAACGCACCGGAGAAACTCTGCAGCAGTGGGCTCTAGAGGTGGAAAAGCTGGTCAGGAAGGCATACCAGTCGTCTCCTGCGCTTATTGATGGGAACCTCGTACAGGCGTTTACGGATGGGATCCGGGACCTGGAGGTAAGAGCAGCAGTGAGGCTTGGGCACTTCAAGGACCTCAAGGATGCCTTAGCCCACGCTCTGGAGGTGGAAGCAGTGCGACGCGACGACCGAGGTCACCGCATCAGGGAAGTTGTGTTGTCACCTCGGTGCTACAACTGCGGAGAAAGAGGCCATATCCGCTTGAGCTGCCCAAAGCGTAGGCAGCCTGGTGACACCCTGTCTCCACCAAAGGGGTCGCCTGATGTGCCTGCCAGGCAGCGAGAGCAGGGAAACGAGTAGAAGCCAGGACTGCGGGGCGGGTGCTGGCTGGTAATGGAAGAGCCCCAAGTATCTCGATCTCGCAATCATGCGACGGGAACAGCCTGATCATCGAAGGCGAAATTAACAGAACACCATGCAAGCTGACATTGGACACGGGTGCTTCTCGGACAGTCGTCGGTTTCCATGAATGTAAGAACCATGAGCTTATTGTTATAAATCAATATTATACAGTGCAGAGTTCGTATATAAGAATGCAGGCTATTAGAGGCGGTTCTCTCATAATAACTTCAAATTTATTAAAATGTAAGGAACGTAAAGATATTGTTAATTTATCTATTGAGCGCACTATTGAGTTGTCCTGTGTGGAATTAGACCTATATATAGTAATTTGTGTATATCGACCTCCTTCTGGTGACTATAATCTATTTGAGACTGTTATGGAAGATGCTATAAATAAAATTAAATGTAGTAATAAGAATATTATAGTATGTGGCGATTTTAATATTAATATTTTAGAGAACTCTTCACAGTGTTTTAGATTTCTGAATCTTTTCAAGTCATTTAATTTAAGTAACCTATTCTGTGAACCTACTAGAGTATCTGCAACATCTTCTACTTGTTTAGATAACATATTTAGTTCTTGTGCTGCCACAAACCCAGTAGTAATTAGTTCTCTCCCTTCTGATCACCGTGGACAGATAGCTAGTTTTCCCTGTTCAACATATGATAAATCACGTACAGTAGAATGTAGGCCTCAGACTACCAATCGTCTAATACGTTTCAAAACCAATATTATTGCTAAACTCAATACCTCAATATTGAACTCACAAAATCCAAATACAATTTATAACTCACTTTTTGGACTAGTAAATAATGAGTTTCAAAATACCTTCAAAAGTAAAACAGTCACACTAAAGGGTACTATGGGATCTTTTAACCAGTGGGCCACTATAGGTATATACAAAAGTAGAGCCAAGTTGTTTGAATTATATGGTATGAAACAACATAGATTTGACACACCTTTTCGAGATTATGTAAAAAAGTACTCAAAAATTTTTAAACAAGTTTGTATTATGGCAAAATCTAAATTTATTAGTAGTAAAATTAAGCATTCAACAAATATAATTAAAGAAACTTGGAAAATTATAAATAATGAAACAGGAAGAGCACGACCACGGGAAAACCAATTTGAACTTAAAGAAAACAATTTATTAGTCACCAATAAAACTCAAGTAGCACATATGTTCAATAGTTTCTTTGCGAGCATACCTTTAGCAACTACTAGCTGTTTACAATCATCATCTTTAGACGCTGGAAATTTTTTGCTTAGCAGTGTACCTGAATGCAAGAGCGTGTTTAGATTCGAACACGTTACCCCGCGAGATATATTGATCGCATATAATTCAATTAATATTAAAAATACCGGTGACTTTTGGGGCATTTCAATTAAAATTTTAGGTACTATAGTTGAGACTGTTGCGCCTTACCTATCTATAATTTTTAATCAATGCTTTGACCTAGGCGTATTTCCGGATTTGATGAAATTAAGTAAAATTATACCCTTATTCAAATCTGGCAGTAAAAATGAAATTAATAATTTTAGGCCCATATCTATCTTGCCGGCATTTAGTAAAATATTTGAAAAGAATCTTTTAAAGCAGCTACTAAACCACTTTAATTTAAATAGTCTGCTTCACAAGGATCAATACGGATTTACTAAAGGTAGATCCACTACTGATGCGGGTGTTGCTCTCATAAAACACGTTTATAGTGCTTGGGAGTCATCAAAGAATGCTATTGGAGTGTTCTGTGACCTATCTAAAGCATTTGACTGCGTTCAGCACGACACGCTGCTGCGTAAGCTCCGCCACTATGGCGTAGAGAAAACCGCACTTAGTGTTGTCGATTCGTACCTGCGGCAGAGATTTCAGTGTGTCGATGTAAATGGGACTACATCCTCTAAATTACCTATACAGCTAGGCGTTCCACAAGGCTCAATTTTAGGTCCTTTTCTATTTCTTGTATATATTAATGACTTACCTTATTATTTAAAAAACATCTGGAATGTTGTACTTTTTGCAGATGATACGTCACTTATTTTTAAAGTAGATAGGAATAGAAATCAATTTGATGATGTAAATAATGCACTATTACAAGTTACACAATGGTTTACAGCAAATAACCTAGTACTTAATTCTAGGAAAACTAAATGCGTTAAATTTGCTTTACCTAATGTAAGACAACTGGGACCTAATATTATGCTAGATAGGGAGGAACTTGACACAGTAGACTCTACAGTGTTCCTAGGTATTACACTAGATAATAAGTTACAATGGGGTGCACATATAGCATGTCTTGCAGGAAAGCTAAGCTCTGCTGCGTATGCCGTCAGAAAAGTTAGGCAACTTACTGACATCGACACGGCTCGTTTAGTTTATTTTAGCTATTTTCACAGTGTTATGTCCTACGGCATTTTGTTATGGGGCAAAGCTGCGGATATTCAGAATATCTTCGTTCTACAAAAACGAGCGGTAAGAGCAATATACATGTTAGGTGCAAAAGATACTCTTAGAAAACGCTTTAAGTCTATAGGAATTCTTACAGTAGCCTCGCAATTTTTATTTGCTAATATTTTGTACATTAGGCAAAATATAGGTTTATTTACCACAAAAAGCGATATACATAACATAAATACTCGAAACAGGCATAGGTTATATGCCCCTTATCATCGTTTACATAAAGTTAATAATTCTTTTGTAGGGCTAGGTATTCGTATATACAATAAAATACCAATTAGTCTTTTAGAATTACCATTTAGTACATTTAAAACTAAAATAAAAGACTGCCTTATTAAGAAAGGTTATTATACTATTAATGATTATTTCAGTGATAAGGATAGCTGGTCACTTACGCTAGACAACTCATGATCTTTATACCTAATTAGAATTATATAGATACTTTGCATTTTTCAGTTAATCTTTATATAATATTTCTAGTTCTTTTAAATTACTGTTCATGTATTATTAGGTCATTCAACTTAGGTACTACATTTACATTTGCATTGTTGTTCCACTAATTTTATTATAGTTTTACTGCACTGTAAGATGAAGATAACTCGTGATTATGGGCTGTAAACTAATGTTTTAGTAATTTTGTGTATTCATATACAGTCACTTCTGTAACATATATTTCCACCATATAGTTATGAACATGGTCGCGAGTTGCCTACATTATAAGACGTAAGTGGATGCTCCTGTTACACAATATTCACACTGGAAGGCTACTACAGCAGTTAAATTGGTAACTGCATTAATTATTTAAGTATTATGTATGTTCCTAATTACTATTTACAAGTAATTAATTACAATGTGAAGCAGTTGCAGCTCCTTACAAAAACAAAATATGTAACATAACACTGGCGATTTAAAAGAGTGGCCACGAGTTTTATTGCCCGTTCTTTCTCGTGGTTCTACCTATTGCTTTGCGAATGGGCAGTAAATGTAAATGTAGAAGCATTAAGTAATGTACATTAAAATTTGACGTTCATAAGCGTCACTTTGTGACCGAGATGAATAAATGATTTTTGACTTTTGACTTTGACTTTCCATCTGGCAAGACGGGTTCTTCGGGGCTGCTTCAGGAACAATGAATGTGTGAATCTGAGAACAGCTACCGGTCAGCACATAACCGTCCGAGGTGAAATGGAGGTGGATCTGAAGCTAGGCAACAAAATTTACCGTCACAAAGTCATCGTGGCCGATATAGTGGACGACTGCATCTTAGGCCTAGACTTCATGCGGAAGTATCACTGCGAGATCGATGTTAACCAAGGAGTGTTGAAATGTGGCTCGGAAGAAGTCTTCATGGAAGGCGCAACTTCAGGAAAAGTGTACTGCCTGAAGAATGTCACGCTTCGACCGCGGTCGGAAACGGTTATACCAGTTTGTCTACCAGGGAATTCTGGTCGAGAGAACCGCTGCGTACTAATCGAAGGCCTAGAGAAAGAGGCCCCGTGGAAGATTGCACGAACCTTGGTAAGGGGTACCAAAGTTTCATCAGTACGCGCACTGAATGCAAGTGACAAGGAAGTGTCGCTCAAGAAAGGGACGGAATTGGGCACCTATGAAGGAGCGGCTTGGATGCGTAGATGTCAAGAGCAACCTACCAGCGCCAAGGTTCAGGGTGCACGATTCGACGTGTCTTCACTTTTGGAGGACTGCCAAAGTACCCTGTCAGAAGAAGAGAAGACCGAGGCTCAGAAGATGTTGAACCGGTTCGCGGATATTTTCTCGACCAGTGATGCCGATATAGGGAAGACAGCACTAGTCCAGCACAAAATAAACACGGGAAGTGAAGCACCGATTCGCCAGCGACCAAGACGTGTGCCAGTAGCACGGGAACGTGAAGTGGAAGCTATGATCGACGGTATGGTGAACGAAGGCGTAATCGAGCCTTCGTCCAGCCCGTGGTGCTCTCCGGTTGTCCTAGTTAAGAAGAAGGATGGCAGCATGCGCTTCTGTGTAGACTACCGCCGATTGAATGACATCACGAAGAAGGACAGCTACCCGCTGCCAAGGATCGATGACACACTGGATACGCTGACGGGGATGAAGTGGTTTTCTACCTTAGACCTAAAAAGTGGCTACTGGCAGGTGGAAATAGATCCTCGAGACAAAGAGAAGACGGCATTCTCCACAGGCAAAGGATTGTGGCAATTTAACGTCATGCCCTTTGGATTGTGCAACGCTCCGGCTACTTTTGAGAGACTGATGGAGCGAGTGCTTATGGGACTGATTGGAGACGCCTGCCTGGTCTACTTGGATGACATCATCATCGTGGGGCGCACCTTCCAGGATCACCTTCGAAACTTGGAGCAAGTGCTGTCAAAGATACGAGGAGCTAATTTGAAGCTGAGTCCGAAGAAATGCGCGTTATTTAGACGGCAAGTGAACTTTCTAGGACATGTGGTCTCGGAGAACGGTATTCAAACTGACCCAAATAAGATCATTGCCGTGAAGGAATGGCCAGTTCCAGAGAACAAAACGCAGGTCAGAGCATTCCTCGGATTATGCTCCTACTATCGACGGTTTGTGAAGAACTTTGCTGACATTGATCGACCTCTTCATAAGCTCACCGAAGACAGAGTGCAGTTCTGTTGGAATGAGAGCTGTGACGTTGCATTCCAGAAGCTCAAGGAACATCTGTGTACTGCACCTATTCTAGGCTACCCTGACAATGAGCATGAATTCATAGTTAACACAGATGCCAGTAACACCGGAATTGGCGGCGTGCTGTCACAGAAGAAGGGTGATCAAGAAGTTGTTATAGCATACTTCAGCAAGACCTTATCCAAACCCGAAAGAAACTACTGCGTCACCAGGCGGGAACTCTTGGCTGTAGTAAAGACGTTGCAGCATTTCAACAAATACTTGTTGGGCCGTAAATTTCACCTGCGAACCGACCATGCAGCGCTGAAATGGCTGCTTCAATTTAAGGACCCAGAAGGACAAGTAGCTAGATGGATTGAACTACTGCAAGAGTTTGATTTTGTAATACAACATCGCAGCGGCAAGTCCCATGGTAACGCAGATGCCCTATCGCGTAGGCCGTGTCCCGACCAGTGCAAGCACTGTAGCCGACAGGAAGCAAAGCAGGCAGCGCTAGTGAGGATGTTAAAGACGGATCTAAGCGCCGAATGGAGAGAAGCTTTGCGGAATGCTCAGCAAGATGACAAGGATGTACAGCCGATTCTTGAATGGAAGAAATCAGATGCGCCTAGGCCCAAATGGAGTGATATCGCAGCAATGAGCCCCATCACCAAGAGTTATTGGGCACAGTGGGAAAGCTTGGTCGTCCAGGAAGGAGTTCTGTGCCGCAAATGGGAAAACGCTCGCGGTAACCAGTGCCATTTGCAAATGGTAGTGCCCAAAACTAAGGTGCCGGAAGTCTTGCAGCTCTATCACAATGGTGCTTCGGGAGGTCACATGGGAGGTAAGAAGACCCTTACTAAGATCCGGGAGCGGTTTTATTGGCTCCACTGTCGGGATGACGTCGAGGATTGGTGCCGCAAATGCACAAGTTGTGCGGCTGTCAAGGGGCCACATACTCGAAGCAGAGGTGCATTAAAGGTGTACAATGTGGGAGCTCCATGGGAGCGCATAGCATTGGATGTCGCTGGGCCGTTTCCTGAGAGCCAGGACGGAAACAAATACTTCTTGGTTGTGATGGATTACTTCACGAAGTGGCCTGAAGTGTTTGCAATCCCAAATCAAGAAGCTACCACAGTGGCCGATAAGCTGGTGCATGAAGTCTTTTGTCGGTTCGGGGTGCCCTTGGAAATCCACAGCGATCAAGGCCGGAACTTCGAATCTGAGGTGTTCAAGGAGACTTGTCGCGTAATGGGTGCACATAAAACCAGGACCACGGCTTATCATCCGCAATCAGATGGCATGGTTGAACGGTTTAACCAATCACTGGAAAGGTACCTGGCGAAGGTCGTGGAGAGCAAACAAAGAGATTGGGACAAGCACATCCAACCATTTCTCCTGTCATATCGCAGTGCGGTCCACGAAACTACAGTAGTAACACCAGCTTTTGCCAATTTCGGTAGAGAACTCCGTTTACCTGCAGACCTTATCACCGGTATTCCACCAGAATCTCCACGCAATATAACGGATTACGCAACCGAGCTACGCAACAGGATGAATGACGTATACGAGCACATCAGGGAATCTGGACAACAGATGTCTGAGAAGATGAAGACTCGCTACGAACGGAAGGCAAACAACAAAGGCTTCGATGAGGGATCATTGGTGTGGCTTCATAACCCAGTACGAAGCAAAGGAAAATCGCCTGAGTTACAAGCCAGATGGGACGGGCCATATCGCATAATTACCAGGATGAACGACGTCACCTATCGAATCCAGAAGGGGTCTCGAGGTGCACCGAAGATTGTTCATGTGGACCGGTTGGCTCGTTACCATGGGTCCAACGATGTTCGAGACGATATATCTAGTGTTATTGTGTTAGTGAATAAAGTTCAGTTTAAGTGGCATAGTGAGCTATAATTTATCGCCGAACCCCAGCTCGTAACAGTATTAAAGTGTATATATTTCATGGTCTGTGCCATCGGTTGACCATGTGACATTACACCTTCATTCTAGACCTCGGTAACCTAGATCCCTGCGTTTAAGTGTCCTCTTGCGTCTGTCTTGTCGCGGCCGCTACTACCTCCCCCCCCCCGCTCCCCGCGGGGTGAGACGGGAGAGCGCAGGCGGTCGCGTCGCCAGTACGCTTTCATTACTTCCGCGGAGTGCGTGTATTTCCTTGCGAAAACAATATTTGTTGACAAACGACGGGTGTCGTTCGAGACCAATACTAAGGTCGCTCATAAGTAGTTTAAAGTATTACCTACTTAAAATTTAGTGTCTAAGTGGAATTAGTACTGTGGATTGCTGTCGTTAAAGGTACGTCTTTGTGTTTTCATTATAACTTTTCTTTAGGTATACTTACCCGTGCTCCTTCCGCAACAAACAGAGTATACCTACCTTTTTAATAGATTCTAGTTAAAGTAGACAGAGTTGTGAAACGAACACAATATAAATCTACTTAGGTATGTTTATTAGGTACCGCTAAGTAGATATTTTGTTGCGGAGGGAGAGGGTATGTAATTGATGATACATGTAATTAAGATATCTCAGCTGCTGACTCGGAACACATTCCAGTCATTTTGTTAGTGTCCATAAATTCACTTAGCGACACTTAGTATCGAATGATTTTATTTTGCCACCCGATTCGTTCGTAGTAGTGGTTTATGAGATACTGTGCTGCGCGCTCTGGCCCACACGGTTCAGTCTAAAAAGCCAAAGGGCTCGATTTAACGAGTCACACGGTCCGACTCGAGGAACCACACGGCTCGATATGAGCCGCACGGCCCGATTCGAGGAGCCGCACGGCCCGATTCGAGGAACCGCACGGCCCGATTCGAGGAGCCCCAAGGCCCGATTCGAGGAGCTGCGCGGCCCGATTCGAGGAGCCGCACGGCCCGATTCGAGGAACCGCACGGCCCGATTCGAGGAGCCCCAAGGTCCGATTCGAGGAGCTGCGCGGCCCGATTCGAGGAGCCGCACGGCCCGATTCGAAGAGCCGTACGGCCCGATTCGAGGAGCCGAACGGTACGGTTTTAAGGAGCCGTACGGCCCAGTTTAAGGAACCGTTCGGTCCGATTGGAGGAGCGGCACAACTCTAATTTTGACAATTTTTTTTTGTCACAGATGGCGGTGCCGAAAGAGCCGTCGTCACTAGAGGCTCTTAGCGTGGGGAACAGATGACCCGGATGACAGTATAATTTTGGAACGAATAAAGATGTTGGCTTCGACCTACCTGCCTGATGGATGGCTTCAATGGAAGCTTATACCTCATACCAGAGAGGATCTTTTGGGTTCGCACCTGGACCCTCTTGTGCTGAATAAAATCCGCTTCGCTCTCCCGACGGTCGAACTTGCTAGAGCCTTCTGTCCAGAATGTACCTCGCTCTCTGAGAAAACCTACAAGGAGAAGAAAATTAAGTCCGTCCTTTAGATTATTCAAAAATAAGCGATACGTATTTTTTTATTTGTAAATTAAACCATAAATGGCCCAGATATAGCTCATTAAAGTAACGTATAACGTCACGCCGTGCTGCATTTTTTCGCACTAGATGACGTCACACGTAACTTTAAAGGGCTATATATCTTTGTTATTTTTTATTTAATCGAAAAAAGAAAAAAATATGTGTCCAATATTTTTTTATAATCTAAAATACGGACTAAATAAAATGTAATTATTTTGACCCTGGAAACTACCCTATTAAAATGCTCGGGTGGCCTTTCTTTGTGGGGCTTATAATTGGTCCACCATCCATCGGATCTAGAATCAGAGGTTCCGTCGTTCAAAATGAACTGATCGTAGCATCACTAGCAGAATTAAAACCTCTACTCTTAAGCAGAAAGGAGGCGTCGAGGAAGCTCGCAGATAATGAAGATGTAGATGACTCATCGACGCTTCGCTCTACATCGTCCAAATCTAAAAAGCTAACAAGGATAGATAAGATAGAACAAAATTTTTGCGAGATGAAGGAAATGCTCTCCAACATCATGGGAAGGTTTAGTAACAATGTTGATGATGATTCCGAAGTAGAGGCAGCTTACCCTTCTTCCGAGGAAGATGATCTGCAAGAAGAATATCCAAGACAGAATGAGAAAATACTAGAACCCTCAGACTGGAAGGCCCAGCTCTAACACCAGAGGATGACGACGAAGATTTCGATTTCTTCCCTCAAACTAAGGAACAGGAACCTCAAATTCCAACACCAAAGGCACATATCGAGGAGCAGGGTATTAAATGCATGAGATTGGGTGAGTTAGCGTACAAACAGATCCGGTATGCTGAGGTCCAGAAAAGGCTGCAGGCGTTTCCAGTATTTCATGCCTCGAAGGTTAACCCTTCTCTAATAAAACTAAATCCGGCAAACGCTTCATCAGATTCCCTAATCAAGCAGGAATCCTCTTTTGGGACGATCTTACATGGGTACTGCTGCAACGCGAGACTCTTACCAGTGCTATTAAGGAGTTCTCAACCAAGCATCATTCTTTAAAATTGGATATTAAGGAAGCACTGTCAGGACCAAACGCGGCTTTCAAGACGATTTCTGATGACATCTTGCAATATGTTTGTGGTCGTAAAGTGGAAATAATAGAACTTCGAAGGAATGCGATCCTACCAAAAGATGAATACTACGCCACACTGCTTAATGCCATCTCTCCTTCTTCGACACATCTTTTTGATGAACAACAGGTCTCAGAGTTGTTGAAGCAACAAGGATATTTTTCGGGGATACTCTTCAAATTCCTACAAACCGAGGCCTCAACCAAGAACCTCTACCAACTTTGAACAAAGAAAGAAGATTCCTAAAACGCTCAAATCTTCATATCGACCAAAATCCCATACCTTCAAAGCGACGAATGCAGAGTCGGGAAAGTCCTACCCTAGGAAGGCAACAAAGCGTAGCCAGGTCCCCAGCTCCAAGGACAAGTTCCGCATTGAAGCCGAGGCCAAAAAGCTTAAGAGATCCTGACTTACAGGGCTTCAGAGGGGGGAGGCTAGTCAATTATGTAAACATATGGCGGCTTTACGGGGCTCCTGGAATCTTAAAGATCATAGAAGGGTATTCCATTCCGTTTGCAATCAAACCCCCTCTTGCCTCACTAACGAGCAAGCTTCTATCCAAATTTCAAACTACAGGGATGGACTCAGAGATAGAAGCGCTGATATCTCAGGGAATTTTGGAGGATTGCCATTCCCCGGTCGGTTACCTATCAAAGATATTCCCAGTTCCGAAGTCCGACGGGAGTCGTCGCTCTATTATAACTCTACGCGGACTAAACAATTATTTATGCCCAAATAAATTTCGCCTCCTGAACCATCACAAAGTGCCAGATTTCCTTCAAGAGTCAGATTTTCTGGCAAAAATAGACATTTCTCAGGCTTACTTTCACATACCTATAAAACCAGGCCACAGAAAATTCCTAGCAATAATTCATCAGCAAAGGAAGCTTCAATTTACTTGCCTTCCTTTTGGTCTATGGACTGCTCCACTGACATTCGCAAGAGTGTCAAACTGGATAGCATCGCAGCTAAGACAAATGGGAATAAGAGTAATTGTATACCTCGACGATTTCCTCTTAGCCAATCAGCAGGAGAAAAGCTTAATAGAGGACACAGCATGCGCTGTAGGATTCCTAGAGGGCCTAGGATGGATAATAAACAAAGAGAAGTCTCTAAGCCCACCCACTCATCGCCTGGAATACTTGGGAATTATGTGGGATACAAAAAGAAACAGAACCTCTTTGCCAGACAAAAAGACAGTCGATTTGAGAAACACTCTTCTGAAAATAACAAAGTCACGAACCTGGAATTGGGTCACGGGAAAGAGTCTCGTCGGAAAGCTGAACTTTGCTTCGTTCACGACGCCTCTGGGAAGACTACATACAAGACATCTTCAACGCGCAGCCAATTGTCTTCCTCAACATCAAAGGACTCGAAAATATCTACTGCCGACAAAAGCTCTACAAGAGTGTTTCTGGTGGCTCGAGAATCTTCAGAAAGGACGAGAATTTTTTACACGTCAGGAAACAGTATTTATTTGATAAATACTGTTTCCTGACGTGTAAAAATTTCTCGCATCGGTTTTGACCGATGCTTCAGAAAACGGTTGGGGTGCTCAAGTCAACGGGTCGCTGCTCAGCGGGCTATGGGCAGAAGACCAGATTTCATGGCATATAAACCGCAAAGAACTATTTGCGGTGTATCAAGCATTCCAGAGAGCGCTACCTCAACTGCAGGACCGACGAGTTATTATTCAGTCCGACAACAAGACTGTTGTGTCCTACATAAGAAATCAGGGGGAACGCGATCCAGTATTTTAACAGATCTAGTAGCGAATATTCTAGAGCTTGCTTACATGAACAGAATAGAGTCATTTGCTCACTACATTCCGGGTATTTACAACGAGATTGCCGACAGTCTATCACGTCAGAAGTCGCTTGCGGACTGGCACCTATCGGATCAAGTAACGAGCTTACTATTCAAGAAATGGGGAACCCCTCAAATAGACCTTTTTGCAACCCCGCTCTCAAGAGTTGTCCCGATCTATGTAGCCCGAGACGCGAGGGACAAAGGCGCGGCATTCATAGATGCGTTCAGCAGGACATGGGTCTTCGACCTAGCCTGGGTTTTCCCTCCTCCGGCCCTGATTCCACGGGTACTATCACACTTGAACAAAGCTCGCCGAATACATATCTTGACTTGATTACCCCCCGGTGGGAGCGGTTATTCTGGAGGGCCGACTTAAAACGGAGGTCTCTGGGCGCGCCATTTCAAATTCACAATCTTCATCATCATCTGACGGATGCAACGAGGAATATGCCCCTCCCAGATGCTCTAAACTTACGCTTGGAGGCTTGGAGGGTACGGGGTGGACCCGTATAACAACTTCATGGCCCAAGGAGGACCTCGAGTTACAAGAAAGTTCATGGAGGAAATTTCTTTGAAGACTTACGCTGCCCCTTGGAAGACATGGGTAACAAGATGTAGACAACTATATTTAGATCCGAATGACCCTGATCCAGCGAGGGTAGCACAGCATCTTAGTTATTTACATAGAGTGAAACAGCTTTCTCCAGGAACAATAAAATTACATAAGTCTGTAATATCTAATTTGGCTAATCCTTTAAAAAGAGAGGAGATTTCTAGTCACCCATTAGTAAGACATATGATCAAGGCCATTGAGATCTCTAGACCACTGTCCACAAGGCGATGTATTTGGGACATAGAACAGATGGTGCTCTGGTTGAAGAGCAAAGTAGTAAACGAGAACAGCTTATTTGAAGTATCACGGCATACTTCTCTCATCCTACTATTAGCCTCTGGGCGGAGAATACACGATCTTACACTGCTAAGAGTAAATGAAGATCATTTAAGAATGGAAGAGGAATCAGTGACTTTCTGGCCAGTTTATGGTTCGAAAACAGACAAGAGCAGTCACAGACAATCGGGTTGGTTATTATCTAGGTCTTCGGAAAAGAACCTAGATTGTGTATTTTGGATTAAAAAGCTAATTACGGTATCTTCCACAAGAAGGAAGCCCTTGCCTACACCTTAGTTTTCTTTCTGTATACAATCTACTTAGTAAATCACAGGAGTCACAGTACGCTTTCTTGCGTCGTCAGAAACTAAAAACCTCTTACATGGTCAAGCCGACGGCACAGACCATGAAATAAATGAACACGATATATTTCATGTCTTGCCTAGGCTTGACCCGAATAAGCTCTTGACGACTTTACTGAGAGGTACTGGCGACGCGACCGCCTGCGCTCTCCCGTCTCACCCCGCGGGGAGCGGGGGGGGGGGTAGTAGCGGCCGCTTAAACGCAGGGATCTATAGGTTACCGAGGTCTAGAATGAAGGTGTAATCTCACATGGTCAAGCCTAGGCAAGACATGAAATATATCGTTTTCTTCCCTTCGTGGGGAAAACGTTGTCTATTATTAAATTAAAACATTTTGGCCCATAGCTGCCCCGGAAACGCCGCCGCTGCCGTCAACTTACGCCTGTGCTAGCATCCTCCTCCATACATACATAGACTCATTCCTGTTTCCCGGAGGGGTAGGCAGAGACTACGGAACGCCATTTACAACGATCCTGACATATCTCTCTTGCTTCATTTACTCCCATCAGATTCCTCATGCATGCTCTTCTGTTCAGGGTACTTCTAACCTGCCCTGTTTTTAGGATGTCTCCAATCTGGTCAGAGAACGTCCGCCTAGGTCTTCCCCTTCGTCCTGTCCCATCCACACTTGCCTTATATATCTGCTTGGTCAGCCTTTTGTCATCCATCGTCTCCACGTGCTCAAACCACCTTAGCATACCCTTCTCGATGCTTGTCACCACATCTTCTTTTACCCCACAACACTCTCTTATCACACAATTCTTTACTCTGTCAGTCAAAGACACACCACACATACTTCTCAACCCTCTCATTTCTACAGCAGTTATTCTACTTTCATGACTCTTCTGCCATACCCAACTTTCACTACCATACATAAGTGTAGGTACCAACACCCCTCTATGTACAGCCAAACGTGGCTTTTTGGATACATTATGACTGTTCATAAAAGCCTTCAAAGCTCCATTCTCCCTATTACCTGCATTAACTCTTCTTTCATTATCTTCTTCATTCTTACCATTCCTAGTACAGCACAGCGTACCTAAATACACAAAATCATTTAATTGTTCCACTCGTTGTCCATCGATCATAACATAACAAGCCGTAACACATTCCTCCTTTTCAAAAACCATAACTTTCGTCTTGCTCACATTCACTTTCATTTCTATCCTCCTCCAACCAAGGTAAAATTTATTATTTATTTTGAAGAGCTTTTACTCCCATCTTACTGTCGTACATCTTATTATCTCTGCTACCTACATTATCACAGCCTATGAGAAGTTACCTGCTCGACATTGGATCTCCCAATGAAAGAAATTTTCTCGAAATCGCCACGGTTGGCAGTTGGATGGCGATTGCAGTGGCGGAAATCTTTAGACGCTGATGCCTGTCTAGCATCCTTGGATTTTCTGCCGCAAAATTCTAGATTTATGAATGCCATCACTCGCTTGACTGTTTGCATGCACCTCTTTCAGTGGGCGTGGTGGGTAGGACGTCACGTCCCAACACCAAAACCTACATGTATCGATATAATTTTATTACAGATCCATGCCTGTTTTAAGACCCCGTGAAAGAGCATGAGATATAGGCATTAGAGCGGTTCCTTGGGGAGTTCGTCGGCAGCGAAGAGGAGGGCGATGAAGGCGGATTGCTGCAAAGGGGCGCTGATATCTTTCCAGCGACCGCCGAGGAACTGTCCCCGGAATTGGCACAGGCACGGCAGAATCTGGACGCCGGTGACGATGCTTCTTTGCGGGCGTTGGCCAGTGAAGACATGCTGCATTTTGATTAGTCCGGTGATCCAAATGTGTTCACTGGCCAACGTGAAGCATTTTTAGGGCCGGCCGGACTGACCTTCTGTACGACTGGCCTGTCACCATTCCAAATCTGTGAAAAGATTTGATATGAGGATGTGATGGGCCTGATCGTACTGGAGACAAACCGGTACGCGGCCAGTTACTATCTGTAGCAAACTTGGCAACGCGTTCCAGATTTCGCAAGTGGGTGCCAATTACGGTGGAGGAGCTGTGGCAGTTCTTCGGCATCATCATGCTCCAGTCACTAATAACCATCGCGGTCGAAAAGGTATACTGGTATGCATTCTTGCCATACGCAAAAATAGGTAACTTCTCGGATCTAATGCCATTTGATAGATTCTGCTAAATTAAGTAGTGCCTGCACTTTGTAGATAACTCCTCTTCCCCAAGTATCCCGGACAAACTTTGGAAAGTGAAGCCGATTATAGACCACTTGAATCGCAAGTACAGCTCTTTATACCCACCTGGGCAGGAGGTTGCTATTGACGAGAGCCTCCTACTTTGGAAGGGGAGCCTCTCGTTTGCACAGTTGATTAGCAACAGCTGCCCAGGTAGGTATAAAAAGTTACAAGCTTTGCGAGTCAAAGACGCGGTACTTGTGGAAGTTAATTTTCTTCCGAGGTAAGCAGGCACAGGTGGGCGTTGATGGCGATCACGAGTATGGTGAACCGGAAGGGGCGACAAGTAAGATAGTG
Source organism: Euclidia mi (assembly GCA_944739405.2). Classification (NCBI taxonomy): domain Eukaryota; kingdom Metazoa; phylum Arthropoda; class Insecta; order Lepidoptera; family Erebidae; genus Euclidia; species Euclidia mi. The sequence continues at coordinate 1,393,320 of OX123182.2, forward strand.
TACAACTTGATTCGTCCATTGTTGAAGAAAGGGCACAGACTCGTCATGGACAATTTTTACAATAGCCCGCTCTTGTCGAGGTCGCTAAAGGGGTAAACTTTCAGCACATTGAGACTGTATAGGGAGTTTGTCCCGGACAGTCTCCGGGACAAAAACAAACTATGCATGAGGACAGGGGAAGTAGCATTAGCCAGACCAAGGAACTGATACATCATTGTCACGCTTAGGTTCAAAGATTACAGAATCTTTGAACCTAAGCGTGACAATAATGTAGGAGGCTGTTTTGACTATGGGAAACAGAAAGAGATAACCTAAACCTCATACATCCGTTACTACGTATCGATGACTTAATGCACCAAGCTAAGGCTGCCGGCAATTAAGCTCAATAAACCGAAAAGAAACTGTGACAGTTTATATGAGCCTTGCTGATTTCAGCATGTATGGCCGAGTCGACCGGGGAAGTACTACCCTCTCACAGAAAATCGACGTAAATTAACAGTACCTATATTGTTGCGTTTCGTTCGGTGAGTGAGAGTGCCGGAGGATGGTAAACGTTTATGAAGAAGAACTATTTACGTCAATATCTATATTTGTACATCAGTTTGACTGTAACACTGAAGCAGTTAGAAACGCTTTGCATCGTGCTGGCATACATACTAGACGTCCTGCTGCAAAAATTATATTAGGAGAAGAATAAAAACAAGCCAGAGTTCGTTTCGCGCGCGAGTACAGTGACCTTACACTTGCCGACGAAAATACGTTTAAGTCAAGCGAACACGGTTGCCGGCGTTTATGGCGTATACATACATAATACAAGATATGAGCCCAAAAGATAGAATCCCAATAATTCATTTGCTAGGATAATAGTAAATATGTGCGGGTGGACAATCGCTGCTGGTAAGCCGAGAGAATTAGTTTACATAGACAGATGAGCAAATGGACAGTCATATGCAGACTTGCTGGAGAATGCTATGTTACCGACAGTACGCCCGGTGTATCCAAGAGAAGAAATGTCCCTAATTTTTCTTTTTCAATAACAATCGTCTACGCATAGGGCAGAATTGGCTCCTTCAGCATTCTGAAGTGTGTCCCCTGGCCTTCTCGGTACCCAAACCTTAATCCCATAGAAAATTTATGGGCAATAATGGTTCAAAGATGGAAGCAGTATAGAAATGAAAGAAACAAAATAGCGCTCGTCACTCGCTGCAGTGAAGTGGGGCTCACTTCGAGGCTTAAATTTATGCGAAATACTCGTCCGCTTGATGCAAAATCGTTACGATGCCATCATAGATGCTGCTTTGAACAAATATTAATAAGTAAATTAAATTATGTATGTAGTCATATTATGCCGAAAGTTTTTTGGACAAAACAGTCATAGTATATTATTTTATTACTCAAGAATTACTTTACAGGTCTTTGTTAAAAATTGATTCACATTATTCACAAATGAATCAGTTTTCTTTGATTTTTGGCTAGAAATTTTAATATGTGGAAACACGCTGCTATGATAAGCTCGGTGTATAGGGATTCAGACAGGTAAGCGGTGTTATATCTTGCCGGCAAGGATACCTATTACCTAATGGCTGCTACACACAGTGCCGGCGGCATGGGCCGCCGGCTTTTGTCGCGCGGCTCATGCCGGCGGCTTTTGGCGGGCGTCAGTGCCGCCGAAAGCCGCCGGGCATCATTCCAGTTGTATAGAATGTAGGGTTACCAACTTTTTTTTTACCATTCTTTCTATCTTTATATGTTTCATAGCTTGTTTGACACTAAAAATAAAAAAATAGTTTTTAATTACGTTAATTATTGACGTTCAATTTCTTTATTCTCACCACTTTGGATTCATCACTGAACTCTTTAATTCTGAACTTCTGAAGTGGCGAGGACGGAGACAGAGATATTATTTTAAGTATAAATTGCCTCCGAGGTCCAGTGGATAGTGTATTCGACTGCTGATCGGGTTCGATTCCCGGGTTGGGCAAAAGTGTTACTGGGTTTTCCGAATTCCCAGTAGCAGTACGAAGTCTGGTGATGTGCCCGGTAACGGCAATAGGTTCGCCCCCTAGTACGTGGGACCTAAAAATTCATGGCGAAATGTAAATGTAATATTACACCTCTGTCTACCCCTTCGGGGATACAGGCGTGAGTCTATACTATTGCCAATTGCCTTTTACTGTAAAAAATATTTACCATCAGTGGTGAATTCTTTTAGATGTCTTTGAGCCTAAATAGCTCCCATCATCCATTTAACTTATGTGTAACGTTATATAGATAAGAATTCATAATTAGTGTATGGTTTTACACGTCACAGTAAGGGTTGCAAGTAAAGTATTTTCATATACTTTATTAGTATCATCATCATCAGCCTTTAATAGTCCACTGCTGGACTAGGCCTCTCCTTTGAAAGGAGGAATTGGCCTACTATACCACGCTGGCCAAACGGGTTTGTATAGGGTTTGTATCAAGTTTTCCGTCTCTTAAAGTGCTGTTCTCTGCATAATATGCTCCCTCTGTCGGCTCTTACGACACCCATGGGATGATATGGGGTGGTGACATGCCGTATTCTTAATCCGTCACCACACGGACTCACTTTATTTGTATACAAAAGAATAAAATATAATTGCCAAAAATAAAGTAGGATACGTTATAATAAAGTATGGTTGACAACCCTAATGGACCGACCACACACAAGTAGCAAGTTGCAACCCGCGGCCGGCCGGCGGCCTACTCGCGCGGCCATGCCGGCGGCTCATTCATGCGGCCAGGCGGCTTTGTGTGCCGCCGGCACTGTGTGTAGCAGCCTTAAAACGGAAATACAGGTATATCACTACTTACGCGAGGTATGCGAGGTCGCTGAGGCTCACGATCGCGAATTGATTGGCGGGGACAACGATATCGTAGAAGTTGTTGAAACACATTTGTATACAAACAAATACCACCGGGGTCTGTTACTTCAACAGCAAACTTGGACCTTTGGCTACGTAAGCCGTCTATCGAAGAAAATCACGCAGAGCTTATCTATACTTGTTGTTTGAAATAGAAATAGTTTTATGATAAGTCTAATCGATTATATCGATTTAGTAGCATTTGTTTAGTCTATTGAAAATTTCTGACTATGGTCACACTATGAACTGTCAATGTCAATCCATTCGTTCATTGTCGTTTCCCGCGGTCAGCGAAAAAACCTAGCTTTTGGTTCGCTCTGGAAGATTCCGTTTTGTGAGCGCGTTTTTGATCTTGTATTTGGTTGTAAAACCAAAAACCGTAGTGTATTGCCGCTAATTGATCAGCTGGCATCGGTTTAATTGTGATAAAAGATAAGTAAACATTTGCGAAAATTGTGTGAATCCGGTATCGACGTCCACGTGCCATCGTGTCTTGAAAACGTCGCGTTTGCAGCCTAATAGCTAAGTATAAGATACTTCATTCATTTATTTTGGCCAATATATTTGTATGAATGTGTCTAATTTAGCTCAAGCCTGACATCAGTAAAGATATCAGGTAAGTTTAAATATATTCGCTGTGCAATCACAGTACGAGGGGAGTTCAATGTATTCTCGGTATCGAGGTGATATACTAATGATAAGGGTAATTTAATTATCTCATTAGTTAATGACACTCTTTGAGGGCATAAATACAAAATTTCATTTAATTGCCACCATTAGTATTCAAGATATCATTGCTAAAAGACAACTATGATGACTGATTCGACAATGATGAAAAAAATCGAGCATCGTGCAGTGATAAAATTCCTCACAAAACAAGAAAAACTCAAAAAATTATCCATGAAGAAATGTTGGCTGTTTACCAAGATTATGCGCCTTCATTATCTACAATTCAGAAGTGGTCAAGTGAATTCAAACGGGGTAGAGAGAGCATTGAAGACGACCCCCGCGCTGGTGGGCCAATTTGTGCCGCTACTGAAGAAAACGTCAAATTAGTCGAAAAACTTGTACTTGAAGATGCCCGTGTAAGAGTGAAAACATTAGCAGAAATGACTAAGCTATCCGTGGGTACCATTCACATAATCCTTCATGAGCGCCTGAATTTGTCAAAGGTCAGTGCAAGATGGGTGCCGCGAATGCTCACCGCGCTACAGAAACAAGTTCGAGTTGACTGTTGTAAGGAGTTTTGGACCTCTATAGTGAAAATCCGCAAACTATTTTCGATCGGATTGTTACTGGTGATGAAACGTGGGCTCATCACTATGACCCTGAGAGCAAGCAAGAGTCTATGCAGTGGCACTAAAAAGGATCAGACCCGCCGAAGAAGATCAAAGTCACTCCGTCCGCAGGAAAGCGCATGGCCACGGTGTTTTGGGATTCTAAGGGAATCTTGCTAATCGAGTACACAAAAAAAGGTCAAAGTATTACTGCTGCATCATACGCAACCACCCTGCGTAATTTAAAGGAGGCAATTAAAGAAAAAAGACGTGGAAAATTAACCGCAGGTGTGTTGTTGCTTCACGACAACGCGCCGGTTCACAAGGCGCGCCTTGCCCAGGCTGCTGTGCGGGAGTACGGATTTGAAGAAATCAATCATCCACCCTTCAGTCCGGACCTGGCCCCTAGTGATTATTATCTATTCCCTAATCTTAAAAAAGACCTTCGTGGAAAGCATTTTTCTGACGATGAAGAGTTGAAGGGAGCAATAAACGAACATTTTTCGGGCCATGAAGAAAAATATTTTTCAGAGGGAATTGAAAAGTTACTTTCACGAACAAATAAATGTATTGAGATGTTAGGGGAGTATATTGAAAAATACAATTTATTCAGAATTTTCCGCCTTTTCCGTCATACCTATACCGAGAATACATTGAACTCCCCTCGGTAATATATGTTTAAACCTTTGCCCTGGGCTAAGATTGGATGAATTAATCGCTTCCACTGCAAACTTACCCAATGTTAGCCCGGACTCTAAACACTTGTATAATAAAGACGAAAGATTTGTATTTTTGTATGTTTGTAACTAATAGGTCGCAAAGTCAAAAAGGACAATAAGAAGTTTCAGTATTACTTTTTTATCATCAGGCACTGTATTCTGTTTTCCTTTCTAAGTGTTGTAATTATAAATTTTAATCCCCTTTTTCAACAATAGAACATAACATAGTATAGGTATAGGTAAATTCACGAAAGATGACCACTGCGCAGAAATCATTTTTTAGGTCCCCGTGGAGGTGCGGGGTGAGGCGCGGTTGGAATGCCAATAGCGTGGCTCCGTTCTTGACGCATTCCCTAAATGCGTCAAGAATGGAGCAACGCCATTGGTGCACGAATGTACATATGCGCGACGGCCGCCATTTGTGGTCAACTTTCGTGAATTTACCTATAGTTAAAATGGATATCACTATACCTCTGTATAAAAATTGTTTGGAGATCTGACTGGCAACACTAGCGTGTAGTTGTCTTATACTAAAGTGTAAAATATTTATTTGATAAAAATAGTTTAATTTTGTTAAAGCCCGGTTTCCACCTCGAGCGGAACGGACCCATAAATCACTCCCTTTACCTAGCAATACAAAAATGAATACATGTGTTTCCACCAACAAAGAGTCGAGTTAATGACAAAGAAGGCGAAAAGAGTAAAAATGATCTCGTTCATTTCTAGAGAGCGGACCGGAGTCATAAATGAGTCTTTTCAACTCGATTGATTTTTAACAATGAAGTGTTTCCACAGAAAAAGAGTTGAGCGGACCAAACGAGTAAAATATGTCCGCTGCGTCGCGGTCTCGCCGACTAGTTTGAACCGGACTGTTCTGTTTCCACCCCCCTCTGCGCTCCTTTTCCTGCCTCTCCCACCGTCGTCGCAGACGCCAATGCATTGTTGTTGTTATGGTTGTGGTTATGAAACGTTTTGTTTATGATTTAAAATGGTGCCATTTATAGAAGCTGTACGACAATACCCATGTTTATGGGACCTATCAAGCAAAGAATACCAAAATATAGATAAAAAGATGCTGCATGGAAATCTATAATTAATGATTGGAATTTGGCTGAAATAAAAGACGGTAAGTGTCGGACGGTGTCTTTTCAATCAAATGTATTAAGTTCAATTAATAAGTGAGTCTTGAAAAGCTATTCTACCAGAGTTGTACAAAAGTACCTTCTTGAACTTCATACACACATCACACTTTTACGTCGACAGACCTTACACAGGCAAATCGTTTAGAGACGAAAAGGACCTTCTTGAACTTCATACACACATCACACTTGAACATCGACAGATGAGGCAGTCAGCGCGTAGCGAGCCGTGTTAGTGAAGATGTATAAACAAGACAGTTTAGTGTTTGGCGCGTATCGCAATTCAAAATCGCAATAAAAGGTAAAGCAAGTGTGGTCTCCTATATTCCAAAAATTCGATATCTCAATGTTATCAATGCTGGAGGAAAGCAGCATATGTTGCTGGCACTGTCCTCAAGAATTGTTCTAATTTAAAATATTTTCTTTTTTGTCTTTATCAGTTGATAAAAAATGTTTCAATTATTAAGATAATATACCGCACTTATATTTGTGACAATATATATGGGAAACCGGGTATGATTGTCACACGGGTTGGTTGTCACAGAGGTCATAATAGAATATCGAGTGGTCGAATAAGTCCATTAAACGGCATGTCGGAGTACGCTGACATGACGTACAAATGAATGTGCTACTCCCTCGCTCCTACCACGCCGTTTAATTGTCTGTTATGGCCTCTGTGACAACCAACCAGTGTGACAACCATACCCGGTCTCCCCTAAGTAAGATATCCAGTAAGTATAACAATCGGTGGTGTCTAGAATTACCATAGCCAGGTAGGAATTTGTTCAGAGTTGCAGTGGCAGCTGTAATACATCTACCTGACCACGATAGACAATATATCCAGACACAATGCACTGCGTTGCACAGCGAATCACAACTAATATTAATAAAATGTTTCAACTCACCTGATATCTTCACTGATGCTCTTGAGTGGACCTATAAGATTAACTCATAATTTTGGCCAAAATAACAAGAAAATCGAATAAATACCGCAGGATTCAGTTAGGCGTTCCTCATCAGCGAAGTCGTCAAGCACCAAGCACGTGCGTCGGATTCACTCAAGTTTTATAAATGTCAATGTTCAATATATCACAAACTTTGCCGGCAGTCAAAAGCGGCAATTATAAGTATTTACAAGTTAATTAAATTCGCGTTAATTCAAAGGGCGATCAATTTATATCAATTACAATCTCGCGAGACAGACCAAGACGGCGTGTTAATTTTCAAGGCAAGAAGGAAGTTCAGTTCAGTTCAGTGTGACCATAGTCAAAATTTACAATAGACTAAACTAAACGTTACTAAATCGATATAATCGACTTGACCTATAATAAAAACTAATTCTATTTCAAACAGGTGGTATACAATTCATGAATACTTAGTATAAGTTTTTATGAAAAAAGGAGTTATAGTTTTTAACGGCAATAGTAAGATAACCTACTATTAAAATTCAATTTTAACCTCTTGTATGCCGGAATGCCAGACACAATTAAAAAGCTATTGTGTCTCGCGTAGATCTGCGTTCCGGCATACAAGGGGTTAAGTACAATTTTTGTTACATCTCATTATGATGACGGAAAGGCAGTAAGCAGCACACTGAAAATACATCACAGTTATTAAAGATCCGAATTAGCCCGTAAGAGTCAAAGCAAATGCTTAAGAAAAGCAGTGGAGAAATAAAAATACGGTTGGCAACACTGACATTCAAATATTCGTAATTCTGATTCTAGACTTCTGGTGGATCGTACTCGTAGCAACTGAAGAGTGGGTGACTTCCATTCTATTTGACCACGATATTCGTGCGCATACGCAGCTTTACCAGAAATAAGAAAATGTGTGACGAACGGTAAGTAAATGCAACTTGCACCAATGTTTATGATTTCAATACGAGCTTTACGCAACTTATTAAGTAGATTGGTAGAACATGATGCAATAAAATGAATTATACAAATGCTGTGCCCTGGTAAGCACTACAATTCATTTAGTAACGTAAAGTAAAATTCTAAGTACGTGCTACTTATTTCTTTTGTTGTTTAAACACTATAATGTTTGATAAAATACGTTAATGAATTATAATAAACGATTCTTGTAAAAAAATTACATTTTGTTTTCAGGCGAAGGCTACGGTGCTTGCTAAGGAATGCATTGTTCTTCGCTTTGACATAATGTCAAAGCATAAAGGTATTGTTGCACAAGCGACCAATGCTACAAATAATAAATAAAAGGAAGAGGCATGGAAAGCGATTGCACAGGAGTTGAACTCCTGTTAGGCCTCGCGCGCACTAGCGATTAAACTTGGCCGATAGTTTGATCGGTCAGTCGGATAGTGCGCGCACTTGACCAAATCTTCAAGTGCCCGCACTGCCATATAACTCTGTACTGATCCGACTGACCGATCAAACTATCGGCCAACTTTAATCGCTAGTGCGCGCGAGGCCTTAAAGAGAGAACTCCTGGAGTTCTCTCCTTAACTGGAGAGAATCGACTTCCGGAGCAATTCCGTCTCAAATGGGAAAATTTAAAAAAGCCTGCACAGAAGAGGAGTGTATTAATTAAGTAGACAAACAATTGGAAGGTCTGTACTTCAAGTTTCGATATTGTAATACTTCTATTTAAAGCAATAAATTCCATTTCTGTAACCCATTTTTTTGTATTCAATTTGCAGACAAGAGGTGGGAAGGCTTTCATACCCACTGACGAAATTCAAAGCAAAGAAGCATCAGTTTTAGGTGCTACAAGTACTGGTTTGACAGTGGAGTTTAGTGGTGATGGGTGCGTGAAAGAGCTGGCGTCTGTGATGCTGTTGTGAACGTAATGTCGCTACCGCCTTTACCTAACCCTCCATAACTAGGGCCGCTTGTTCAGAGTGGTGATGTAATGTACAGGCTGGTGGTGGAAATGAGATCTTCACACTAAAAATATTTACATTTAGTACACCAAATAAAGGTTGTAATTTACTTCCTTCTTCCTCTGCTCCCAAAAATTAAGCAACTCATGTTAGCTCATTATATCTGTATGTACAATTGTACATGAGAAAACTTTATGTGAGTGAATGAACAAAGAGTGGTATGTCAGGATCGTTGCAAATGGCGATCCGTAGTCTCTGCCTACTTCTTCGGAAAACAGGCGTGAGTCTTTGTATGTATGTATGTACTATCTTAGCGTCACTACAAAATAAATAAATGTAAACGATGTTGATGGGGAGTGTGCGTTCGCGCAGCGGAATGTTGTTGAATTTAAAGATTTTAATTATGCAGATATTTAGTGTATGACGTCGTATAATTGTGTATGGTAAAAAAAAATTTGTGCACGCAGCCATTGTGGAGAAATTCACCAAAAACTGATTCCGCTGGGCGAACGTTGTCCTGGCGGAACTTTTTTTAATCCATTGACTTTAGAAGAAAAGAGATGTGTCCAAAAATTAGTGTGTATTTGTGTGTAATTGTGTATGTATGAATAAAATTGGTGCATGCATAAACTTCGGAGAAATTCAAGTTTCCGCTACGCGAACGTTTGGCCATTAGCTAGTTTTCATATAAAGGGCTTACATAGAGAGCTGTAGATTTTTACATACGTTGTTTTGAATTTGTTTATATTTGTTTAAAAAACAGATTTAGAAAAAATCGTAGGGCTTAAAAGATAAAAATATAAACGTAAAATACGCTTATTAGGTCTTAGTTCTTAAAGTATGCACTTTAGGGTCTAGATTTTCACGTTTATACAAACCTTGTAAGTGTCTGCAACATGCTGCCAAGTGCCAATGATGTTCCGTTAGTAATTAAAGAGTTATAGGACAATTTACCATGAATAGATCACTGTTTACAAAGCAGTCAAATATCACGACGTTCTAAAGGAATTGCATGGTAAAATGTATGCCAATAATTAGTGTATTCATTCAACTATTCACATGCAAAATTTCATGTCATTAAATTCAGTAATTAAAGAAAAACAATTATAATACTGACGAAGCATCGAAAACCTACATAACCCGACCAAGTTCGGATGGTTACAAAAAAGCGGCCGTGCCATATATCTAAGAAACGTTCTTAACCTTCCAATATAGTATTTATTAATATGGTACAGTTGCGTACACAAGCATTAGGAAAAAATAAGTCAATTGCATTTATTGAATTAAAAATATTTTTTAAATAATAACGCCACTATCTACGATAAAAATAAATCTTCAATTAACAAGTATTTAAATATCTATATATTACATAATTATGTAATGATAATAACGTTAACAAACGCTTGCAACGACAGCAATGGACTTAAATGTGTTTTAACTAAAACAGGTTTAATAAACATATTGCCCTCTCTTTTCTTCAAGGATGGCAGTACCGTTTCAAGCGGGAAGCCGCCTATCGCTCGTTGCGCGCAGCGCGTTGTCTATTTTTTCACACTAGAATATTTTTGATCAATTCATAACTACAATACTTAGACTATTTAACCAAAGGACTAGCGTACCGCTTTGAACAAAATAATTCTGCATATTTTGGTGGGGTGCGGGGGAACACATACATAAGTCACTACCAGTACAACGGTATACATCAATTAAAAACTCGATTCAAGAAGTAGTTTTTTTTTAAGTTATTAGATTGTTTGATCCACTAAAGTTGCAAAGGGGAACCTCGTGCATACCTAGTCCATTGGTTAAATAGTGTAATAAGCTACAATATGATAAATATTTACCTAAACAGTAGTATTTACATGTGGTAATTATTTAATTTCCCTAAGAGGTCTATAGTTAGAATTCTGATCCGTGAACTCTTCAATAGAAATTAGCTGTATGAATTTTATTTGTCTTAAATTTTAATAATATATCTAGATTATATCTTAAGTCTCAAGCGCATACTTAAATAAAGTACCTACGTAAATAGTACCTACTTTCTGTCATAGTCAAATACATTTAAAAAAGTAGGTGTACAAAAGTAAATGACCTATAAATTATATCGAAACAACAATTGTGTTATCATCTATACCAATTCAATACCGGTATTATACTGTAAATTTTGGGATGTTACCTAAATATATTGCACGGCCGCTTTTTTGTAGCTATCCGAACTTGGTCGGATTATGTAGGTTTTCGATGCTTCGTCAGTATTATAATTGTTTTTCTTTAATTACTGAATTTAATGACATGAAATTTTGCATGTGAATAGTTGAATGAATACACTAATTATTGGCATACATTTTACCATGCAATTCCTTTAGAACGTCGTGATATTTGACTGCTTTGTAAACAGTGATCAATTCATGGTAAATTGTCCTATAACTCTTTAATTACTAACGGAACATCATTGATACTTGGCAAAATATTGCAGACACTTACAAGGTTTGTATAAACGTGAAAATCTAGACCCTAAAGTGCATACTTTAAGAACTAAGACCTAATAAGCGTATTTTACGTTTATATTTTTATCTTTTAAGCCCTACGATTTTTTCTAAATCTGTTTTTTAAACAAATATAAACAAATTCAAAACAACGTATGTAAAAATCTACAGCTCTCTATGTAAGCGCTTTATATGAAAACTAGCTAATGGCCAAACGTTCGCGTAGCGGAAACTTGAATTTCTCCGAAGTTTATGCATGCACCAATTTTATTCATACATACACAATTACACACAAATACACACTAATTTTTGGACACATCTCTTTTCTTCTAAAGTCAATGGATTAAAAAAAGTTCCGCCAGGACAACGTTCGCCCAGCGGAATCAGTTTTTGGTGAATTTCTCCACAATGGCTGCGTGCACAAATTTTTTTTTACCATACACAATTATACGACGTCATACACTAAATATCTGCATAATTAAAATCTTTAAATTCAACAACATTCCGCTGCGCGAACGCACACTGATGGGGACGAGAGAATACTGGCACTTTTTGAGAAAGACCCTACAAGAAGCATTAGAAATGTGTCAACACATCTTGATATTTCAATATGGAAAGTAAGGAAAGTTCTTCAGCAAAACACAAGGCATCCATTCCACTATACTTCGATGCAAGGTTCGTAATTTTAAACTAACTTTAACCCTTAATTTGATAATGTATGCCCTGACATACATAAACTTTTTAGCCGAAAAAATAAAAAAAATACGTGTATCTACATTTTTATCATCTTGCAATACTAACAATTTTTAGAAGAAAATGTAAATCAGACATCTGTCAACACTACTTTTGACATAAGTCAATGAAAATGGCGACCGGCCGTCAGTCAGCAGTGCTGTCCAAGGTATTTATAATATTATATTAATTATTACGTGGTTTAGGACAAGTGCAATGACAAATTTTTATACTTGACTTTATGATAATATACTTCTGGTAATAACTTTGAACTTTTTCTTACATAAAATGGCTATATATTGGGTACTGTTACGAATTGAAAATAACGCCATCTATCAGTGAATGGGAGAACTACATGAGATTAGATGTATCGGTTGTTAAGGCTGTTTCATCTATCCTCTAATAGATGGCGTAGGTGTAAATAGAACATTTACGCAATTCTAGAAACACCTTTCACGTTTCCAGAAATATCGTGAGTCGTCTCGAAAAGCCTAGTGATGTTATCCGGCCAGTATAAATAGAGCGGGAGCGAACGGACCGGACAGTTCAATTGAATACGGAAAGCGATCAAGATCAAGCGAAGGGAAATAAGTCGGAAGTGTTTAGTGTTGTGAATAGTGTGTTTTATTAGTGAAGTGAAAATTAAGTGTGTGTATCTAGGTTATTGTGTTAGTGAATAAAGTGCAGTTTTTCTGGCATAGTGCATATAATTTATCACGAACCCCAGCTCGTAACAAATTGGTGTCAGAAGAAAGGGATAAATTATGCCGGTTATGCCGAAAGAAGAAACTGAAGGAGTGCGTACCAGGAACCAGCGCCAGCAAGACCTGGACCAGAGACGCTTCGGAGACGTTCCTACTCCATCGTCTGGTGGACCAGGCGACTCCGCGGCTGCAGTGGAGCCTGCAAGCGCCACACACTCCGTGACGGTGCCCGACATCGCGGCTCTGATGGCGTTCATGCAGGAGCAGGCCCGCCGTCAGGAGGAGCAGGCCCGCCGTCAGGAGGAGCACGCGCGCCGCATGGAAGAACAGCGACAGCGCGACAAGGAGGAGCAGGCCCGCCGTCAAGAAGAGCAGGACCGTCGTCAACAGGAGCAGGCTCGCCGTCAAGAGGAGCACGCGCGCCGCCTAGAGGAACAGCTGCAGCGCGACAAGGAGGAGCAGGCTCGCCGTCAAGAGGAGCACGCGCGCCGCCTAGAACAACAGCTCCAGCGTGACAAGGAGGAGCACGCGCGCCGCCTAGAAGAGCAGGTGGTGCTTATGAAGGACCTCAGCGCCGCTGTAGGGAAGGACTTGAAGGCGGTCAAGGAGGAACTTCAGCAGCATGAGGCCCGTATCAGCGACATAGAGAAGCGTGTACACGACCACCACGAGACCTGTGTTGCTGAAGTGGAGAAGAAGTTGCGTGGGCTCGAAGTGACACCAGCGGCTGTAGCGCCCTCACCTCGTGGATTTAAGGTTCCACCATTTGATGGCTCGTCATCATGGTCTGCATACAAGATCCAGTTCGAGGCTGTGATGCGATCGAATGGGTGGACCAAAGAACAAGCCTTAACCGCCCTAACCTTGGGCCTTCGCGACCGGGCCTTGACAGTGTTGGAGGCACTCGGGCAAGACGTCACCTACGAAAAGCTCCTGGAGGCGCTGGAGGCGAGATACGGTGACGCGCACCTTGAACACGTTTATCGTGCTCAGCTGAAGGACAGGACACAACGCAACGGAGAAACTCTGCAGCAGTGGGCTCTAGAGGTGGAAAAGCTGGTCAGGAAGGCATACCAGTCGTCTCCTGCGCTTATTGACGGGAACCTCGTACAGGCGTTTACGGATGGGATCCGGGACCTGGAGGTAAGAACAGCAGTGAGGCTTGGGCACTTCAAGGACCTCAAGGACGCCTTAGCCCACGCTCTGGAGGTGGAAGCAGTGCGACGCGACGACCGAGGTCACCGCATCAGGGAAGTTGTGTCGTCACCTCGGTGCTACAACTGCGGAGTAAGAGGCCATATCCGCTTGAGCTGCCCAAAGCGTAGGCAGCCTGGTGACACACTGTCTCCACCAAAGGGCTCGCCTGATGTGCCTGCCAGGCAGCGAGAGCAGGGAAACGAGTAGAAGCCAGGACTGCGGGGCGGGTGCTGGCTGGTAATGGAAGAGCCCCAAGTATCTCGATCTCGCAATCATGCGACGGGAACAGCCTGATCATCGAAGGCGAAATTAACAGAACACCATGCAAGCTGACATTGGACACGGGTGCTTCTCGGACAGTCGTCGGTTTCCATCTGGCAAGACGGGTTCTTCGGGGCTGCTTCAGGAACAATGAATGTGTGAATCTGAGAACAGCTACCGGTCAGCACATAACCGTCCGAGGTGAAATGGAGGTGGATCTGAAGCTAGGCAACAAAGTTTACCGTCACAAAGTCATCGTGGCCGATATAGTGGACGACTGCATCCTGGGCCTAGACTTCATGCGGGAGTATCGCTGCGAGATCGATGTTAACCAGGGAGTGTTGAAATGTGGCTCGGAAGAAGTCTTCATGGAAGGCGCAACTTCAGGAAAAGTGTACTGCCTGAAGAATGTCACGCTTCAACCGCGGTCGGAAACGGTTGTACCGGTGTGTTTACCCGGGAGTTCTGGTCGAGGGAACCGCTGCGTACTTATCGAAGGCCTAGAGAAAGAGGCATCGTGGAAGATTGCACGAACCTTGGTAAGGGGTACCAAAGTTTCATCAGTACGCGCACTAAATGCGAGTGACAAGGAAGTGTTGCTCAAGAAAGGGACGGAATTGGGCACCTATGAAGGAGCGGCTTGGATGCGTAGATGTCAGGAGCAACCTACCAGCGCCAAGGTTCAGGCTGCACGATTCGACGTGTCTTCACTTTTGGAGGACTGCCAAAGTACCCTGTCAGAAGAAGAGAAGACCAAGGCTAAGAAGATGTTAAACCGGTTCGCCGATATTTTTTCGACCAGTGATGCCGACATAGGGAAGACAGCACTAGTCCAGCACAAAATAAAGACGGGAAGTGAAGCACCGATTCGCCAGCGACCAAGACGTGTGCCAGTGGCACGGGAACGTGAAGTAGAAGCTATGATCGACGGTATGGTGAAAGAAGGCGTAATCGAGCCTTCGTCCAGCCCGTGGTGCTCTCCGGTGGTGTTAGTTAAGAAGAAGGATGGCAGCATGCGCTTCTGTGTAGACTACCGCCGATTGAATGACATCACGAAGAAGGACAGCTACCCGCTGCCAAGGATCGATGACACACTGGATACGCTGACGGGGATGAAGTGGTTTTCTACCTTAGACCTAAAAAGTGGCTACTGGCAGGTGGAAATAGATCCTCGAGACAAGGAGAAGACGGCATTCTCCACAGGGAAAGGATTATGGCAATTTAACGTCATGCCCTTTGGATTGTGCAACGCTCCGGCTACTTTTGAGAGACTGATGGAACGAGTGCTTATGGGACTGAGTGGAGACGCCTGCCTGGTCTACTTGGATGACATCATCATCGTGGGGCGCACCTTCCAGGATCACCTTCGAAACTTGGAGCAAGTGCTGTCAAAGATACGAGGAGCTAATTTGAAGCTGAGTCCGAAGAAATGCGCATTATTCAGACGGCAAGTGAACTTTCTAGGACATGTGGTCTCGGAGAACGGTATTCAAACTGACCCGGATAAGATCATTGCCGTGAAGGAATGGCCAGTTCCAGAGAACAAAACGCAGGTCAGAGCATTCCTCGGATTATGCTCCTACTATCGACGGTTTGTGAAGAACTTTGCTGACATTGCTCGACCTCTTCATAAGCTCACCGAAGACAGAGTGCAGTTCTGTTGGAATGAGAGCTGTGACGTTGCATTCCAGAAGCTTAAGGAACATCTGTGTACTGCACCTATTCTAGGCTACCCTGACAATGAGCATGAATTCATAGTTGACACAGATGCCAGTAACACCGGAATTGGCGGCGTGCTGTCACAGAAGAAGGGTGATCAAGAAGTTGTTATAGCATACTTCAGCAAGACCTTATCCAAACCCGAAAGAAACTACTGCGTCACCAGGCGGGAACTCTTGGCTGTAGTAAAGACGTTGCAGCATTTCAACAAATACTTGTTGGGCCGTAAATTCCACCTGCGAACCGACCATGCAGCGCTGAAATGGCTACTTCAATTTAAGGACCCAGAAGGACAAGTAGCTAGATGGATTGAACTCCTGCAAGAGTTTGATTTTGTAATACAACATCGCAGCGGCAAGTCCCATGGTAACGCAGATGCCCTATCGCGTAGGCCGTGTCCCGACCAGTGCAAGCACTGTAGCCGACAGGAAGCAAAGCAGGCAGCGCTAGTGAGGATGTTAAAGACGGATCTAAGCGACGAATGGAGAGAAGCTTTGCAGAGTGCTCAGCAAGATGACCAGGATGTACAGCCGATTCTTGAATGGAAAAAATCAGATGCGCCTAGGCCCAAATGGAGTGATATCGCAGCAATGAGCCCCATCACCAAGAGTTATTGGGCACAGTGGGAAAGCTTGGTCGTCCAGGATGGAGTTCTGTGCCGCAAATGGGAAAACGCTCGCGGTAACCAGTGCCATTTGCAAATGGTAGTGCCCAAAACTAAGGTGCCGGAAGTCTTGCAGCTCTATCACAATGGTGCTTCGGGAGGTCACATGGGAGTTAAGAAGACCCTTACTAAGATCCGGGAGCGGTTTTATTGGCTCCACTGTCGAGATGACGTCGAGGATTGGTGCCGCAAATGCACAAGTTGTGCGGCTGTCAAGGAGCCACATACTCGAAGCAGAGGTGCATTAAAGGTGTACAATGTGGGAGCTCCATGGGAGCGCATAGCGTTGGATGTCGCTGGGCCGTTTCCTGAGAGCCAGGACGGAAACAAATACTTCTTGGTTGTGATGGATTACTTCACGAAGTGGCCTGAAGTGTTTGCAATCCCAAATCAAGAAGCTACCACAGTGGCCGATAAGCTGGTGCATGAAGTCTTTTGTCGGTTCGGGGTGCCCTTGGAAATCCACAGCGATCAAGGCCGGAACTTCGAATCTGAGGTATTCAAGGAGACTTGTCGCGTAATGGGTGCACATAAAACCAGGACCACGGCTTATCATCCGCAATCAGATGGCATGGTTGAACGGTTTAACCAATCACTGGAAAGATACCTGGCGAAGGTCGTGGAGAGCAAACAAAGAGATTGGGACAAGCACATCCAACCATTTCTCCTGTCATATCGCAGTGCGGTCCACGAAACTACAGGAGTAACACCAGCTTTTGCCAATTTCGGTAGAGAGCTCCGTTTACCTGCAGACCTTATCACCGGTATTCCACCAGAATCTCCACGCAATATAACGGATTACGCAACCGAGCTACGCAACAGGATGAACGACGTATACGAGCACATCAGGGAATCTGGACAACAGATGTCTGAGAAGATGAAGACTCGCTACGACCGGAAGGCAAACAACAAAGGCTTCGATGAGGGATCATTGGTGTGGCTTCATAACCCAGTACGAAGCAAAGGAAAATCGCCTAAGTTACAAGCCAGATGGGACGGGCCATATCGCATAATTACCAGGATGAACGACGTCACCTATCGAATCCAGAAGGGGTCGCGAGGTGCACCGAAGATAGTTCATGTGGACCGGTTGGCTCGTTACTATGGGTCTAACGATGTTCGAGACGAACACGTTTAAGAGGGAGGCCGTGTTACGAATTGAAAATAACGCCATCTATCAGTGAATGGGAGAACTACATGAGATTAGATGTATCGGTTGTTAAGGCTGTTTCATCTATCCTCTAATAGATGGCGTAGGTGTAAATAGAACATTTACGCAATTCTAGAAACACCTTTCACGTTTCCAGAAATATCGTGAGTCGTCTCGAAAAGCCTAGTGATGTTATCCGGCCAGTATAAATAGAGCGGGAGCGAACGGACCGGACAGTTCAATTGAATACGGAAAGCGATCAAGATCAAGCGAAGGGAAATAAGTCGGAAGTGTTTAGTGTTGTGAATAGTGTGTTTTATTAGTGAAGTGAAAATTAAGTGTGTGTATCATCTAGGTTATTGTGTTAGTGAATAAAGTGCAGTTTTTCTGGCATAGTGCATATAATTTATCACGAACCCCAGCTCGTAACAGTACTAACATGATGTATGCTGTGACATACATTGCCAAGTTCATAATAAAAGACCCTTCAGTTTATGTGTATGTCATGGCATACATCGCCAAATTAGGGGTTTTGCTTTGCTTATTTTATGTTTTAGCATGTTTTTTCTTTTTCGGCAGCAAAAGCTTCAAACTCGTGGTGGTTGAATTTTAGCGCTTGTCCCTACTCAAAATGCACCTTCTGATGATAGTGAAGGTTCAGATATTGAAGACGAGATACGTGTGCACACCCCGCTTTCCGTGTCTAGTTCATCTGTACCCTCAGTTGATAGCTCCTTAGAAAGATTAAACCTACTTGATGAACAGGACCCCACCAGCGAAAATGTTTGCCTTACACCCATTTTCCAAACAGTTTATTCTAGCCCATCTCTAGAACCGAATCGCAGTAAAGTACCGACATTGAGTGACATTCCATCATTTCCTGCAACATCGGCAACTCCTGCAACTCCTGAACCCCATGCACCCCCTGGCTTGGTAACACAACGCATGAACGCAAATAGCTCTTCCCAATCAAGTTTTTCCAGACAAACAAGATCACAGCGTCCCACTGTTCATGCTGCTAAACGACCGAGGCGAATTTAAAAGTTCACTCTAAGTTATCGCTGGAAAAAAGCTGCGTTTCGTCATATGGCAACTGTTGAAGAGGAATTGGATTCCACTGACGACGTTCAAGTCCTATCTCCACTGGAGTATTTTTATAAGGTTTTTCCCCTGACATTTTTACAGACATTGTTGAACAAACAAACGCCTATACTATATCCAAAACTGGACGTACCCTTGGATTGACCGAAGACGAATTGCGAGATTTTTTAGCGATACACATCATCATGGGTGTTGTGAGCATGCCATCGTATACCGATTATTGGAGTTTGCGATATAGATACAAACTGGTGGCCGATTTGATGCCTCTAAAACGTTATCAACAGATCCGCCGTTACTTACATTTCGTTGATAACAACATACAAGACTCTGACAGATATTATAAAGTTAGGCCGTTACTACATAAGATCAGAAATATTTGTTTAGCTCAAGACAATGAAATGAGATACAGTATCGATGAGATGATGATCCCATACAAAGGAACAAAAGCGGGTAAGCGTCGTCAATATATGAAAGATAAGCCCAATAAGTGAGGCTTCAAAAATTATGTGCGAGCTGGTGTGTCAGGTATGATATACGATTTCGTTTTGAATGGTGGAGAGGACACGTCCAGATTTCATACTTTTACAGAAAAGGAAGTCTCTATTGGATTTGGAGCGCAGGTGGTAATCGCTTTATGCAAAAGTATCAAATCTAAACCTGCTTTTGTTTTCTGCGATAATTTTTTTACCTGTCCGGAGTTGTTTAACATACTCAGGGAAGACTACGGAATCTTTGGATTGGGAACGATCAGAAATAATAGACTGAGAGGTGCAGAAAAAATCTGCCTTCAGAGAAAATATTGAAAAAGAAACCCCGGGGTAGTCATGCTCATGTTACCTGTGATAAAAATCGTTTGGTCGTAGTGCGGTGGAACGACAATAAAGCTGTGACGTTGATAAAGTTCCTTTGTAGGCGTGGAACCAGTGGATACGATAAAAAGGTACTGCAAGGATTCTAAAACTAAGGTCGATGTACAATGTCCGCAAATAGTCAAGGAATACAATAAGCATATGGGAGGAGTTGACTTGGCCGATATGCTTATTTCATTATATAGAACCCCATTCAAAACCCGGAGATGGTATATTGGTATATTTGCCCAACTCCTGGACATATGTGTAAACAACGCGTGGCTCTTACACAGGAAAGATAATTCAAAGTCTGGAAAACCATCAATCCCTTTGAAGGACTTCCGATTTGAGCTGTATGAAGGTCTCAAAAAATACGAGCGCAGTGAAAATGAGGTCAAAAACAAAAAAAGAATTCCACAGGCCAGCCCAGTGGAATCGTCACGTTTTGACAATGTTGGTCATTTCATGACAATGACCACTCAAGGTCGATGTCGACTGTGCTCTAAACTGACGGTTGTGCAATGCATGAAATGCCAAGTTCGCCTTTGTTTTGTAACAGAAAAAAATTCAAGAAATTGTCAACTTCAGTACCATTCACGCGCGTAATTTTTTTTAACTTCTAGAAGTGTTTCGCTATTTTTTTTATAATTTTACTAATAAAAAATACTAAATAAAATAATTATTGTTTTTATACTTAGTTCCTAAAGTTATTGGTAACTAGCTTTTGCTCGCGGCTCCGCACGCGTTAAATTCGGGGTAACACAAATCTACTTTCATTCTCAATTTGTGTGAAGACACTCCTGATTAATCTTAAGACTTCAGAAACAATATAGGGTACAAAGTAACTCGGTCAGTATCCATGACATTATCTAAATAACATCACCTTGCATCTTGCATACAGACAAATGTCAAAGCCATGTTGCAATCAAGGTTGCAATACATCTCCAATATATGTATATCTATGTAAACTTTCGCATTTATAATATAAGTTGCGAAAATCGTTTCAGCCGTTTAATTTAAGCGTATACCACGCTTAAATTTTTAGTTTCTAATAATATATGCGAACAATGTAAGCACCATAGAGTATGTAAGCACCGTGCACAATATGACAATATGTATGATGTGACAGTACTGACAGTGACATAAGATTGCACATGCGCACTCAATTATTACAGCGCATGCGTTCTAACTTTCAAGAGGTAAATTTGCGCCGTACTAATTTCCTCCCTACAATCCCTCCCAGTTATTTTTTTGCAACTGATGGTAGCCTATGTCCGTCTCCATGGTCCAGTCTATCTTTATATGAAATTTCGACAAAATCGGTTCAGCCGTTTTAGCGTGAAAACGGAACATACATACATACATACATACACACTTTCGAATTTATAATATTAGTAGGGATGTATGTCCCTACATACAACACATTTACAAGATGTAGTCTTGAGGAGTTGGCATGCGGTGGCATACATACGTTTTCAGGAAAACTAAACTTTTCAGATTTTTTTATTATTTTTCTATTATAGCTTTATGTGCGCCAATTACATTTCCAATTAAAAAAATCTGTTTCTAATAATTAAGGGTTGCCAAATTAAGGGTTAAACCCGTACACGCTTTGTTTGACGATGCCTTTGTTTAGCAGGTAATGGGTATGGTATGACGTCATTTCCAGGTAGTGAATCAGTTAGCCCATACAGGCGGCCCGCCGGTCCTTAATAATCTTATTGTGCAATTATTTACTGCTCAACACGCATTTAAAAGAATTCTTCGTTTGTAGGTCTTTAGGGTGGCGACTTTGACAGACGAGTGGAATTCTGTCGGTTTATGTTACACACGGATGTGGATGATCCTATTTTTTTTAAAAGAATACTGTGGACGAATGAGTCTAAATTTACCAAAGAAGGGATTCTCAATCTTCACAATCTGCACCACTGGACAAATAAAGAGGAAAACCCACGTGCTAAAAGACAGAAATCTTTTCAAAGGAGGTTTAGTGTCAACGTTTAGGCAGGAGTGATTGAGAATCAGGTAGTTGGAGCGCATTAGCTGTCCGATAACCTCAATTGTGATAACTATTTGGAGTTACCCCAAAATTACCTACCCGAATTCCGAAATGTGTTCAAAATTTCGATGATAAGTGGGCCTCGTTTACTTTTGGAGATAAGAAAATGTTTCCTGAGGATTCTTTGTCTCCTTATTTTCAATTTGCTTATGGTCATTTCATTTTAAATAAGGTTAAGTTTGTATTCACTAATTTTGAATTAAATCGTTATTTTGTAACAGGTAATATTAAGATTGTTGATGGTATGCCTTTAGGACAGGCTCCTGATCCGTTGTCTTCTGCTGATTCTTGCAATATTTTGTTAATGTGTCAGAATGATCATGCTAATTTTGGGATTCCTTTATTGACTGATACCTATTAATTTTGTAAGAGGAAGCGATTGCGAAGTGGAATGAGCCATGTTTGGACTTATTATCCTAGATGTAAAGATAGAGTTAATACTGCTCGTCGATTTTGTGTCAGGTACTTTAAATGATCAATTGCATGCTATGAAATCTCCTGATGCGACTGCTCAGCGTATATGTGTTGGGTTTGATGTACCTTTGTCATCGCTTCCTATAAAGACCGATACTCATCGTTATTGGCATTATGTTTTAACTTGTACTGTTCACGTTTATGCTACTTATACGTTTACTACTCGTAATATTAATGCTCATTTTAAAGAATAAATAGTTTTGTGTGTGAATTTTGTGTTTCATTCCAAAAAAATTCCCTTCCTCACAGGTAATGTCGTCACGTCGGCCATCTCGCCAGCAGCCTTGGATAGATTTCATAGCTGATGTGGGTCACATAAATGTGCATTCTTTAATGAAAATACAAATATTTTGTGGCAGAATAGACTACAGTGTTTACTGTGTTAAGTGGATTTGATCCAAATTATATGTTGGAAGTCTTTTCCTGTGTTAATGATAGATGGACATTAAGTAAAAAAAGGAAATTTTTGGATGTGTGTAAATGGTTAACTGAAGGGCTTGCCCACGATAATCCATTAATAGTAAACAGATATTTTGGTTTTAATATACGTACTGGCCGAGTGGAGTATCTCAGCGGGAGGTCGTATACGTCACCGTCATGGCGGCGGGGTCGCCCAAGGAGCCATGCGGTCGCCACATGTCGCGACGCGCCGGTCTAGAACAACCTACCGGCGCGTCCGGGCTAAGCATAAATACGCCAGATGCTGAAAATTCTAAGTCAGTGAAGACTAAGTCGCGTAAGACTCCGGGTGTTCATTTATTTATAACTGTTGAATTGAAAGAGTATTATGAAAGCTGTCGTCAAGATTTGTTGGATTGGTTTAGTGGAGTTTCTTCATTTTGTATTGCACTTGAGGCATCTTATATAGAGTTAGATACCCCTACTTATATTGGTGATTTGCAAGAGTATTTAAGGACTTGTTTTGATGATTTGCATTTTGATATACAACCGTGTAGGTCTCCAAAATCTTGTTTGAAATATATAACTAAGGAAGATAGATTTCCGTATTTTAATGTTAAGGAGTCGTCTCTTCATTTTGCTTATAGAGCTCGTATGTGGGCAATGCGTGCTAAGAGTTTTAAATTTGATGATCCATTTGTTATTGAACATCGTTTTTGTTGGAAGTTCGAAAATGTGCTCAAAGTAATCCAGCATGACGGCTGTCCCGCGCATTGGCGTTTGTCTGAGAGGGAATATCTTGACGATGTATTCCTCAATGCGTGGATTGGTCGCAATGGCCTTATATTGCATGGCAGGAACGTTCCCCAATCCTAACTCAGCTAGACTTTTAGAGCTAGACTTAGATGTCTGGGAACGTGCCAAAGAGCTGGTAAATGCCACGGAGGTTCCGACTAGGGAGGAACTACTTCAACGCATTGAAACGGCGTACAATAAAATTAAGGAGGAAATGCGAATTCGTACAACAACTGTGGAAATACGAAATAGATGTCGGGCCTGCATTCGCAATAGAGGTCAACCATTTGAGCAGAATGTTGTTTTTTGTCATAATTTGAAATTTAGTATTTTGTAACTCATTTCAGAAATCTAGCGAATTCACAAAGTTGTAAAAAGATTTTTATGGTATGTGGCACATCACTAACAAGAGGATAGACTAGGGAATTTTTGAGGGAGTTGAAAGATTTTCCAGGTAGTAGAGCCTTGCTGATTTCAGCATGAATGGGCCGGTTCGACAGGGGAAGTACTACCCTCTCACAGAAAATCAACGTAAAGTACCTAAGCTGTTGCGTTTCGTTCGGTGAGTGAGAGTGCCAGCGGCCCTATCGCCTATTCCTTCTCCCTCATCCCACTCCTCATCCTATCCCTTTTCCCAACCCAAAGGGACGGCAACGCACTTGTGACTCCTGTGGTGTTGCTTGTGTCCATGGGCGGCGGTAACTGCTTACCATCAGGCAATCCGTCTGCTCGTTTGCCGCCTATTACCATAAATAAAAAAAAAACCGATCGCTTTTGGTTTTTTTTATAGCCCTGTAAATAGCTGTAACATGGACAGCTTAATTTAAGTCCGAAACTTTGCGAGTAAAGGACAATGCGACAAATTGGGCCTAATGACCAATACACATGAGATATTATTTTTGTGATAGGTCATAACACACAACTAACGAGAAAAATAATAAGAAAAAAATGTACCGGGTTCTTGTACAGCTACGTCGAAAAGTTTTATTTAATTATGTCAAATATTTTTCAATTATTAAATGTTTTTCAATAGGAGTGAAAGAACATTACTTTAAAATATTACTAAAGTCACTGATTCTAACCACATGGAGCCACATGGGATTATAATAACACAATATACCTGTTACAAAAATAATAATAAGTGTATTTCGACTATTAGAGGGCGTAATAAAAGTTCTATGTACCTATGCGAGAGTGAATTGCAGACCGCTGCATATTATATTGGCATTGTGTGCGATTAGTCTTCAAGCAAGATAACACGCGATTCGCGAATGCTAACGGGGCGCGTGAAAGAGAGAGAAACATGTTGACCATGGACAAGCGCCCGCGCATAGCAGGTAAGTAAATCGTTTCATTCGACTGTTTTATGCAGTGATCAATCGGTATTCTCCGCTTCTGACTGTGCAGTGCTCCTGTTATTCTTACTTTTAACGTATTTCTATTACTTTGCTTGTTTTTGGATTCTGGTGATATTCTTACATGAACTGACTTTGCTTACCTTTACGGACTTGAATTCTGTTCTTAAAATGCAGGAAGAACGTTTGTGTGTTCTGTGTCCAAGTTCTGTTCATAGACGTAGACAAAATCATATTTTGCAAGCAAGCTTGTTATATACGCATCCTGCGCATGTTTCCTATATACAGGAAAACGCTGTAAGACAGGTGAGTTTTATACCGTTTATTATTATTAATATCAGTTATTTAAATAATGTTTATCTAACGCATGTAAGTATATTTAATACATGTAAAGCGCAGGCTAGGTATACATAAAGTGCGATCCATATGAAATCTACAAGGTGTTACAAAAAACATAATTATATGTTACACAACCCGTGTTGCCGATTACGGTGATGTGTGGTGCCAGTTTCGAATAGTACCACGATCTCTAATCCCTCTCTATTAACTTCTCTATGAACCGTATGTTCTTCGGTGGGAACTCGTATAGGCTGCTTGCTTAGAATACCTTCTTAATCCTTTAGAAAGTGTATAACAGGTAATCTAAGTTGTGAATTATTTTATTTGCAGGTATCATTCAACAGCACACAATCTGTCTGTCATCGTTGTTGGCAAAGAGTCGACCACAATGTTTTAAATCCAGTACAAAATCCAGTAGAACATGAACCAGAAGTTCCACCACCAGTACCAGTTCCAATACCAGTTCCACCTTTGCAAAATGATGTACAGGGTTCCAATGATGGCGAACTTTATGTGCCTTCATATAAAAGAGCACCAAACACATCAAGCCACTGCATATTTGGCGCTTGTGGTAACGATAACCGCCGGCGTATACCGGTAACAATCAAGCTGTATATGATGACTACACATCTGTTGTATATTCCTCAACATGCACGAGTATGCAGGGAACATTTAGAAAGTAATATGTGGGATGAATTGGAGAACCACTGCACAATTGCTCATTACTTTACAGCAGAATATTTCACAGACGTATGTAACATCTTCACTGAAGGAATCATTAGTAACAAGCAGTATGATTTCGAAACTAGGGTCGGTCTCAATGACGACAGTCTTCATTTTTGGGTTGGACTCAATTGAAGTGAGTTTCGCTCCATATTATTGCAAACACTATCGCTACGTGCATACAGCGTTAATAGAATCATACTCGATCTTTACCTCGCTAAGCTACGGACTGGTGAGAGCAATGAAAGGCTTGCGAACCTATTTAAAATGTCTCGACGAACATAAGAGAGGAAGCTGGCGATTGCAAGGCAATGTTTGATTGATGAATATGTTCCTCAGCATTTAGGTATTGACCACATAACCAGCGAAGATGCACTACAAAGAAATCTGGCAATTCCTAAATATCTCTTCAGAAATCATGAAAACACGAAGTTGATTGTGATTTGCGATGGAACATATGTCTATATACAAAAAAGTTCCAACTTCTTATTGCAGAAACTGAGTTATAGCTTGCATAAATTTTCCAATTTATTGAAACCGTTCATAATTACAACTAGTGATGGATACATAATAGATATTTTGGGTCCATATGCTGCAACAACAAGTGATGCGACCATATTGAATTCCATTTTGGAAAACGAAGAACAACCGCTGCACGTACCTATTTTTTATCCCGAACGATGTGTTTATTTTAGATAGAGGATTTCGTGATGCCATCGAAAATCTTGGAATGTATGACTATGAAGGTCATATCCCTCCTACAAAAGATAGAAGTGCCACACAATGAACGACTATCCAAGCCAACAAGTCTCGATAAGTAACAATTTGTCGTTGGGAAATCGAAGTAGTCAACGGGCGTTTTAAGCGTGACTATAAAATTTTACGCCAGGAATATTTCAACAAAGCACTTATACACATGTTTGATGATTTTAAGGTGTGCGGAGCATTAATTAACCATTTTCATCCTGTAATCAGTGATAGTGAACGCTCTTCTGCGATAATAAACCGCATACAGGAAAGGATACACACACCTAACATTTTGCAAGAATATGTGGAGCAAAAGCATCTTAATAGACAAAGGATTTCTTTCGTGAGAATAGAAGAAAATCAAATAGAGGACTTGCCACATTTGACTGAGGAAGAAATAATCCTTTTCGCGCTGGGCACATATCAATTGAAACTGGCAAGGTCTTACTGCAGTGAACATTTACGGAATGGCGTTTACATAATTGAGGTTTATCGAGACGAGCAATTAGAAGATTTGACAGGTTTTAATATCTTTCAAACAAATGTATTTTTGATTAGAATTCATATTCAATCACGACATGCGAGGGCACGCGAGTATCGTAGCTACATATTAATTGACAGAGACCAAACTGGCATCTGCTCTATTTTACAATATTATTGTACTTGTTTGACCGGAAGTCGTACGCTGGGAAGCTGTGCGCACATTTTATCCGTAGTGTGGTATATGGGCTTAGCTAGATACGAAGGATTTAACCCTCCAGCCGCATTTTTAGATTTTATTATTCTGGATATAGACTAATGTAAAGAAATATAAACAAATGCGTAAAAGGAAACTTGTTGTTTCATTTATTGTATTTATTATTATACGTACCTAGTTGTCCATGGATGTCATAAGAGGCGTTTTAAGTTGCAAATATTGCAATCAACAGCATTTGGGAGTGGCTCCAGTGCTATTTTAGGGTAATATGCCTTCATTCGTATTGAAAAACCATTATTAATTGCAAAATATTTAACATAAATAAATAAGACTTTTAGACGTGACTGTACAACAACCCGGTACATTTAATTTTTGTTTTTATTTTTCTCGTTAGTTGTGTTTTATGACCTATCACAAAAACAATATCTCATGTGTATTGGTCAGCAGGCCCAACTCCCATAGTGTTTTGCCCATTGTCCTTTAAAAAAAACTAGACGGCTAATGTCACTAATTTTGAATTTAAAAGTATTGTAATACAATACACATCTAAATAAAATTAAAATTCAAAGTTTACGACTTATACTATTTTTTATTTGTACCTATTTGAATGTAAAGTTTTGTTATTTTTTTTAATTAAACAATAAAAAGTCGATGGAAAAAATCCACAGGGCATGAGAAGTATTAAGGGGTCTGAAAGGATAGCAGAAGACCTCCTCAGTCGACTATTTCAATTTGGCACACGATGCACCAATCATCCTGTATATTAAAAAAAGTAGCGGGCCCAGTATGCTACCCAGAGGCACGCCACGGGAAACCTTTTTATAATTTGTGTTGGGTTTTCTTATGACCCAGCACCTAGAGCTTCGTCAACATTGCTGAAACAGTTTTATGAGCACATTTTCTTTTTAGTAAGCATTTGGTGCCCGTTTAGTATTTTGGTGTCACAAAGGCATACTCTCTAGTAGAAAATAGGAATAAATTGTTGAACAGCTAAATATGTACTACCATTTATGCAAATTAATATGATTAAAATGTACCAATTTTATTTCTATAGTAAATAAGCGAAGAAAGTTTTCAGATCTCCAGAGCGTACAAATGGAAAGAGAGCTGAAGATAGCTACATACTTTCAAGCTGAAAGAAAAAAGCTTGTCCTTGAAAGTAAACAATTAGAATTATAAAATGGAAAAATAGAGTTAGAACTTGGGGAATTAAAAAAATAAATAAACTGTGAGTGAAAATGTATTAATAAATTATTTTTGTTTTATGATGGTTGTAATAGTTTAGTGTATTAGGTTAGGAGCTTATTAATAAGATATGTTATATATTATATTTTTATTGTACTTCTAACCTGGTAATCCAGTTACTTGCAAGTCACAAACATTTTAGTTACAAATGTTGGTCCTTTCGAGCAAAAATAATTAGGCCTTTTTACGCGGTCTCTTCTACCTTAAATTGACTGACTGAGAACTGTATTCAGTAGACTTGGGCACCAACCTAGCGCTTGTTTCGTTGTGAGTGAAGTGACTGACTAATTTAGTTGCGTCGTTCGGTAGCGGATCAGGTATCGGTCTCCCTGAACAGGTTCGCCCCGGTGCTCGAGAAGTCGTAACGATAACGAACGCAACTGAGTTTTTTTTACCCCTTTATATCCCATTTTTAGATTGGCTAGGACAGGATAGGTCAGCAAGATGGACGTACAACAAATCAACGCAGTTGTGAAAAGCCAGGAGAACTACTACAAAGAAATCGGACGCATGTTGCTCATCATCAGAAAGGGCTCGGCATTCAGACAAACGGAGAAGTACATCGCAGAAAGAAGATCGCAACTCATAGAAGTCTTCACCAGAGCATCGGCAAACCACTCACTACTTGAAGACCAGGACATCTTAGAAGAACATCTTATACAAAGTCTAACTACTTCGGGATGATCAAAGACCTCTAATACGAACATCTCATAGAGCCAAACAAACGTCAAACATTTTCATCAATGATGTTTTTCCTGGGAAAACGATTTATTTGCGAAATCTAGCACTTGCTTACAACAACAATAGAAGCATAAATACAGAACTAGAATTAGGATGTGCAGTTAGAAGTTCTTTCGTCAATACAGTAAGGCGTTCAAGATTGCTACAACTTATTATAAATTAACTATTGTAATCTTAGTAGGTAATGCAACGAATCTCGTGATTTTCACTTTATTAACTTCAATTGTATGAGTATAAGAGATGACTACCTCTGTGGTCCAGTGGATAACGTATGCGACTGCTGATCGGAGGTCCCGGGTCGGGTCAAAAGAGTTACTGGGTTTTTCTGAATTCTCAGTAGCAGGACGGAGTCTGGTGAAGTGCCCGGTGACGGCAATAGGCTCGCCGCCTATTACATGGGACCTAGCAATTCATGGTGAAATGTGGGTGTAATATTACACCTCTGCCTACTCCTTCGGCATTACAGGCGTGAGTCTCTAAAAAAATTGTATGAGTACATGTGTATTATAAATAAAATATTATAAAGTACACTGTTGATTGAAGTGTAACATAGGTTAAATGCACGCATCTATGGCACAACACACTGTACAATATCTACATTAAGAACCTGTATACCAACATAGCCTTGGGAATAAAGTTATTATTTTTATTTATTTCCGAACTTGCATACAATAAGAATGCGAATGCAATTAAAATAAGATCTGTCAAATACAGAACAATTAATAAAACATGAAAAAGTACTTTCATTCTGAGTCAGGTACTTTGCAGCAATAAGGCAAAAGAAAAGATGTTAACGAAAATATTGACAACAGGCACCCTCCGAGCCCGATGCAACTCCTGACAAACGACAAAAACAATCCACCGCCCTAGCCGCCATGCGCTATGCCAGTTTCAAAGGCATGTGAATTAGACGTGAACGAATAATTCAGATACCTAATCATTTTGGTTATAACTATTTAGAAGAGAATATAACGAATAACATGACTTCACGCTTATATCCCCGAAGGGGTAGGCAGAAATGTATTGCACACCCACACTTCGCCAGTTATGTTTCGGTTCCAATGTTATACTATTATATTTGGAAGATTAGGTAAAAAAAATATCGACTCGATAATATCGATATGTAAACGCGAATTATTTATCTATTCTGATATTGTACTAAAACTTCTTAACAAATGCTTCTGCAGATAGATACAACAGAACTTTCAGTGGCTGGTATTAGGTACCTATAGCTAAAAAGACAAACTTGAAACTTCCATCTTATCTTTAGGTGTGGATGTAAGTACATGCGATCCCAACGTGCTTGCTACACACATGTTCCTCAAACTCTGTAGGCTGGTGTACATGTACCTCCCATTCAGACCCAAGATATTTTTGTTGAAATATGTTATTTTAATGGTGTTGTGTGAATGTGGTAGAATATTATTATTAAATAATTATACTTATTAATAGCAGAGCCCATTGTCAATCATTTAAATTCACATATTCAAGTTTATACAGCTCAAGCCAAATATTGGTCTGGAGGAATCTTTGACTCAGTGTAAAAGGTATGACCAAAACATTAAGTATTATATCCTGAATAAGACCGTGAGAAATACAATGTTCCTTTGTACTTAAATATTCAAAATAATTG
Organism: Euclidia mi; assembly: GCA_944739405.2. Lineage (NCBI taxonomy): Eukaryota > Metazoa > Arthropoda > Insecta > Lepidoptera > Erebidae > Euclidia > Euclidia mi. Next base: position 1,424,254 of record OX123182.2, read on the forward strand.
TATTCTAGAATTTCATGTCTTACAATGTATGTAATTCAATTAAATTTTGAACTATATCATGTACTTATTTATTTAAAACTCAAGGATTGATTGTGCATGGTGATATAGAAATACATCATATGTTTATCATATGTTTTGTTAAATTAATAATGACTATGAAACAAGCCAAATTAACTTACTTACCAGATATTCGGATGAACTAGATATTAATATTGTTAACTTATCGTGTAAACTAAGTATGTCAACAGCTGAAATGTATGCAACTTTCTAACCTAACGAGGTATCGATCGGTACTGTAAAACAAAGCAAAATGCAATTTTCCTATTGGTAACATAAAATAAGTGGTGTTTAAAAATATTAAGAGTAATCTGCTGTCTGTCAATCATTGTATTCTGTGCATTTAGTACAAGCATTGAAGTAGTTTTATTATAATACTAGTCGACGCCAGCGGCTTCGCACGCACATATTTTCGAATTTCCCGTTTTGCCCGATCCTGTGGGAATTTCGGGGAATCCCGTCTTAGTGGCGATAAAACATGTAATACTATCAAATATAAATATAATAATATAACCAGTAGACTTAATGGTTTTGTTGACTATATTTACAAGGTGATGGAGAAAGGATAACAGTTATTTAGTACAATACAATTTAATGTAATTGTATTTAATGTTTGCACAGAGATGAGTGTTACTTGTGATACACAATTATATATGAGTTTTCTATATAGCATCCATATCCCAGACATGTCAATATTTCAGTGTCCATTAGTTTTCAAAAGTGCCAGATTAGTGACACAACTGTAATAACTAATTATTAATATTCCTCATCTAGGTTCTTTCTGTGCCTATTCCATCACAATAGCACAGAAGTAAATGCTGATTGAACAACCATGAAATGTTGGTATCGAACAAGAGACAAAGCCATATACAACAAAACAACATCAACAGACCCCTAACAGTAAATATACAGTACTGCAACTACAAACACCTCTTTAGCAACAGTAAGTACTTATTGCTCACTCAAGCAGACCATAGAAATAATTTATTGGACCATGCGAAAATTATGAAAATGATTGTCTTGAATAGTATGAAATATAGACATGATCAAATTAAGAATAAACCTCTTCTCTAGGATATATTATAGAGAGCACTAGCTTGAGAAGTTGAGAGCATCATTACAATCGACATCTGCAGATGTCAAAGACTGAGATGGCACACAATGACGCAACACCGACAACAAAGCTTCTTCCATTGCTTCACAATTTCAACGCTGGACTTATACACTCGGACCCTTTGTGTGTTATATTCCACGAAACTAAAAATATGTTTCTGAGATGTATGGACACGTATTATTATCTAGCGGCCAAGGCACGCACCGTGGCATGACGCTCACTGAAGGTCATGCGGTCAGCACAAACGGATTTTTTAATTAAACATTTAGTTTTTATGCAGCCAGAAGACGCCAGGACAACATTTTAACAAATGCTTTCATTAATTTATTGATCTACTGAGCCGTCTAGTTATAATCAACAAAATTAACAACAAACAGGATTAGTCTGAAATTAAACGTCACGTTGACATTGTCACAGTCACACGTCACAGAATAAAAAAGGAATACATGCCTATGGTCAAATCGCGTTCCAGTTTCCTATAGTGCTGTAATAATTAATGTTGAACATACATATCATCTAAAACAAGCATTTATTAAGTATCAATGGGGAGGAAAACTGCATTTTTATCCCGCTACGTGGCGCTGCAACTAAACCATATTTTGACGTAAGAACTGTCAAAACCGGTAACCCACAATTTTTTGTAAACAAAGTCCAAAATTTTGTTGTATTTCTCAAGAATGCCTCATTAAGTCATTATAGTGCGTTGAATTATTCTATACACCGAGGAGCTCATCGGTTCCCAAAGACCCAAAACGCAAATAATAATGGAAAGTGCTTTACGAATAACAAATTACAAACCAAGTGATACAGCTAGGTTATGAAGTTTACACCCCAACAAACCTTATTTACCTCTAAGCGACTTAATGTCGAAATCGATTAAGTATACTCTGAAGTACAACCCAAACGGCAGCTATTTTATTCGTCTAAGGTTTCGTAGGTATGTCCAATCAATGTTATTCCCAGATTGGTGATCCCCATTGGTAGCTGGAACGCGTCATTGACCATAAACAATTTTAAACAACGATTATAAAGGCCCGCACAAACTATCTGTCGCGACCATTCCAATCTCTTTGGTCGCGACTTACTGTCTGACATGGTCTGACACATAGATATATAAAGGAATCTTAATATCTCTATGGTCTGACAGGGTATCTGGACAAGGAAAATCCATTCAAGTGTGCACACTATCCTAGGACCAAGAATCAAATGGACTCGGCATTTGCGTACACCCGTAAAGGACGGATATAGAGTACATCCCGAGTTGGTGTTACCAGATGTTGTAAATGTTTACCCTACAATTCTACGAAGTACATATTAACTTTTAAGTAACATTGTATCAAACCTGAATTGAGTTGAATTGAATTCCATCCATAAAGTGTGCGATGAGTATTTTTTATACTTAATATTATTATGTATAACAAAAATGTCGAAAAGGAGGGACTGGCTTCACTCGCCAAATAAACACGAGGCTCAGAGTTATATATCTTTTATTATATTATTTCACACTCAAATTTACTGTCCTTTGAACAAAATTAATTTTGTGTACAAATTTCTTATTTTCTCTCCTTTATCACAAAAAGATTTTGTGGCATAATGAATACGCACATTCAAATACTTTTTACAAACAGCTTTAATCAAAAGCGAATAATGGTGAAAATGGTTGGTTTTCCTAAAACTTTTTTGTTCAAAGTGTTTAGAGCATACTCTTGCATATTTATTCGGATCCCAGTTTTCTCATCCTGTTGCACGTATCCACAATTGTCAGATAATGCAGTCCTTTGGGAATCTATAAACAAATAATTTCATTACTACAAAGAATCGGAAAACAAATTAAAAAAGATAATTAATCTTAGGTTCATATGAAACTAAATAACGGCAAATTACCCAAAATTTGGGTAATTTCCCAAACGCTTCTGTGGTATCCCTAAAAAAAAATTTACGTTGTAAAATTAAAAAGTATCGATGACGTTTGGTTAGCTCAACATTCAACGACCTATTGAATTCGATTGTGTAATACTAACATCGCGGTGATAATAAAATAGCCTTTTTTTGGTTTATTGATGTAATTTAGAAATTATTTCCTTATGTAATGTTACGCTATTTGTATCATTCTATCAATATTTGCATGTATAAATAGATATTATAACTAAAATATCGTACTTACGAATGAAAGGTTATGTTCTCACATTTCCGCTCACTACGGTTTTTACAGCCTAAAATGTAACAAATTACCATAATAAATCTGATCCAATGATATTTTCACTAAGCATTCACAAATAATAACAATAATAACACAATATTTCGCGGATATTATCGAGAGCTCAACAGTTTGTTGGTCACAATATTCAGTTGTGACCAAAAAAAAAAACGAAAACTCCGACAAAGACAACAAATGCTATCTTTGTCTCTTTTACTCTTATGTATTTCTGTATGTCATTATCTCGGTCTGTCACGGTATAATTATTTGACTCTCAAATCCATAGAGATACATCATCCTAGACACTATCGGACGTCTGTCGCGGACGTGACCTTGAGCGTTCAGACGTCCGATAGCAATCTGAGAAAATGACAGTAAACGTCCGCGGACGTTTACTGTCATCCGTATATTGTCCATGGTACGGCCTTAATATTATTGATTTTATACCAAATAGTGTCAAAAAATGTTAAATTCACTTTCAATTCAACAGTTCTGCTTTACTTCAAGATCTACCAATAATATAATCTAATAGTGCTAACTGCTAGTGCCCTGAATTAAGAAAAATATGCTCCTACCTAGCCTTAATGTATTGCATAGACAGCATGGCGTGTCTATGGTTGTCTCGGACGCGGACGCGACAGAAAGCCGCGTCCGAAAGGGTGTGCACGCTATGTGTCGTGACTTACTGTCGCGACAGTAAGTCGCGTCCGAACAGCTTGCGTGCGCCTTTATTTTCTATTGTTTTCTCTATAGTCTAGGGATGCTCCAAAAAAATATAACCTTAAGGCAAAACGTCTAAACGTCCAACCTCTCTGGGATGCTCGATCCAGGTGCTTTGTATGGATATTTTGGATCGCTATGGATCGTAACACAATAAAATTTTAATTAAAGTACAAAACAGAAACGTAACGTATAAAAGAATTTTGTATCAAATTCTGCCATAAAATTATTCAATAGAGTTGTGTCCACTAAGAATAAATCGATTTGATTGTGTGTTCTATCGTTGTTGCCACGAGAAGATAGACTTTTTTTAAACAAACATTCAGGGCTGCACAACCTTTTTTCAAACAGTTGTGTTTTAGATTTTATACTTTTTGTCTTTTTTTTTCAATGCCTAATTATACCCACTATGTTTTTAAATTTATATTGTTTAATTTTACTCAAATAAAAATGTTTGATTTTGTGTTTGACTGGTCGAATGTTCATAAAATTTTTTTTTATTCGTCACACATAATTGATTCTGTAAATTAAGGAAAAATAAAGTACTATGTATGTTAATGATAGAGTATATACATGTTACTCTATTAAAGACATGATTTTTTTTAAATCTTAGATAATAAATCATTTGCTCAAAGTAGCCTACCTATCCTAAAATATTAAATTATTGACCAACAATGAATAATATTACAAATAACTAGCTATTACAACGTTGCATAAAAATCTAGTCATGGAGATTTTACGTTGTTTGTGAATGAAATCGTCAGAATGAACTTTTAACAAAATCCATTAAAAGTTACGGTAGTCTTTTTTAAGAATAAATAATTTTCTGCGCGACTAATATTTTTCCATTTGCTATTCTGCACCCGCTTTTTCGAGATGCCGGCAGCGGGAGGAGCATGGTGATCCTATAAACGTGTATTTAACTTTTCATTCACTCTTTCTTCACAACTAAAAAATTATAATTTTGTCCTCGGATAAATGCATGTTAAGCTCAAGAATGTAACATTTCAATGAACTAACTCAAAATGTTGACATTCTAGGCGTCAGTACCTAAAAACATTAAAAATCCTGTTGACAGCGCATAATATCGATAAAAACCCGATCCATTGACATATTAGTTTCCAATTACTCGTATCTATGTACCGTTGCGCTCATTGGATTTGACATTATTTGTTTTTGACAGAACTATCGCTAAGTCACTTAGTAGAAATTCTATGTTTACAAAAAGTCTATGTTCTCGTGGCATGGACTATATAGATTCATTATTATTTGCAGTGGCGGATTTACCAGCAGGCTGAGTAGGCTTGAGCCTAGGGCGGCATATTTTTGGAGCGGCAAATTTGGAGACAGATTTATTTTTGCTGCCTCATAGTAATCAAGAAGATTTTTGCATGACAATTTTCCAGTTTTCTGATGTCTTAAAGATAGTATTCAACTATTACTATTAAATTTGTCAGTGCAATAAAGATTATTTATTCATGTTTACTATGAACATTATTGTGTGAGTTACACATTACCCCCCGCTCGTACATGATTGAGCTGTAATTTTTGGAGCTGTATTTTTTGGATTAAAAACGTAATGTAGGACATGACAATTATTGTAGGGACAAGGGCGGCAAAAACTGTACAGCCTATACCTAAAAGAAATGTAAATCCGCCACTGATTATTTGGACATGTCAATAAAGTTTATTATTTAAGATTATTGTTACTTAAAGGATTTTAAAACTAAAAATGATGTACTTATTCTTGTGAGGTATATCAGGATCGTTGCAAATGGCGTTCCGTAGTCTCTGCCTTCCCCTCCGGGAAACAGGCGTGAGTCTATGTATGTATGTTATTCTTGTGGCAGTGAACACCAATCAGAGAGCATTACGTCACACAGAACGTTCGCCATTATCGTTATTGATGTTTTTGTAGTAAATACAACTAAAACGTCTTTTGTATCAACATATCGGTAACAACGCTATAAATCGACTGGCGGATCGTATGGACTATCGGATCGAAAAAATCATATTCAAATAACTCTCACTAAATAGTAACGTTCTTTTTTTTTAAGCATCTTTCATCTGTAGAAATTTATTCTGTGCCGTGGGGGACTTTAAAAACGTACAATTAACTGACACAAACTACACTCAGACTCAAAACAACAAATTATAGTTCACACAAAGTGCTGTCTCGTGTGGGGATCGAACCGATACTCTACTACCATAACCCACTCGGTGCAGTGTCAAGTGGCCGCTTAAACCACTAGGCCAGCCGTACAGTTGATATACAAAGGATCTCGCCTACAACATTTGTAAATCGAACCAAATTTCTGTAAATGCATCTGTTTGGTGTTGAGTCTGTCAAATGAAACTTGGAATGGACTTGATCTTGAGCGATTTTCAAAATTATTGGTTATGAACAGCCAAAACGTGTCCAAAAACGCACGTTTAGCTGTGCATAAAGGGACATTAGTGCATACCCCTATGAATGGTAGTAAAAGCTGGGTTTGGCAGAAGAGACTTGAAAGTAGAATAAATGCTGTAGAAATGATAGCACTGAGAAGTATGTGTGGTGTATCTTTGACCGACAGAGTAAAGAATTATGTGAGAGTGTTGTGGGTTGAAAGAAGATGTTGTAACAAGCATCGAATAAATAACAATTATCTTACCTTTTTATAATAAAAAATAATCTTAATTGAAATCTAAAAATAATAATGAATTTAAAGATACCACAATCAAACCGATTTATTCTAAGTGGACACAAGCCTATTGTCTATTCGCCGGTGCCCGCACCTCACGGGCACCGGCGAACGTGCGGATGCAATGACATTGACGGACATCATTGACAGAAACAGCAAGACACACACTTTTTGGAGGGCGCGCGCGCAGGATTGACGGATTTTACACAGTATCTCATATTTTACTTTTATATGGATTATACACCTATTGATTAATTTTCTGGCAGATTTTGATACAAGTTTGTTTTTTAGTTATTGGGTTTTCCGTTAGGAAATTCCCAGTAACAGCACGGAATCTGGTAATGTGCCCGGTACGGCAATAGGCTCGCCCACCTTATAGGTTACGTGGGACATAAAAATCCATGGCGAAATGTGGGTGTAATATTCCACCTCTGACTACCCCTTTGGGGATACAGGCGTGAGTCTTGTTTTATAAGTTATATTTCTGTTTGGTACTATTATTCAAATTTTGTTTATTTAACTTGAAAGCTCAGATGAACTAAAAAGAATAGATACCTCATCCTTAACAAAGAAATTAACCCGTGTTTGTTTACGTGTGTGCGTGAACGAAGTGCTGCCATATCAAATTCATAAATACTTCTAAATCATACCAAATTACCATAGACAATACAAAAAAAAATAACAAAAGTAGATTTTTAAAGTTATTGCAAATAATTTAAAAAAGTAATCTATTTGTTAAATGAGTTTCAAAAATTTTCATAGATGTTAAAATTTGTTACTCTATGTCATCAATCATGGTATAAATATGGATGAAAACTTTGGATTGCTTAAATATGTCCATTTCAAACATTCAAGCGCAAGCACAATTTAAAATTTATCTGCAGAGTTTGTGCTACATTTCTGTATGTACTATTTGTATCCTTTACTGTGTACTAACTTGTGTATAGTAAGGGTGTGAATTGTCTGGTTCTGTGTAGCAGTTTCACATTGTCCCGCCACTTTGAACGTCAAAGTAGATATCTTGATGTCTTCGCCTTAAGAGGTACAAATGTCTCGTTTCGGATACAAATAGCAGTACCGGATCTACGTTTTGTTCGAATCGGGCCAAATCTTGATAATGGCGCCCCCTCCCAACTATTTTCCAACCAGTTTGAATTTTTGCTCTAAGTTGTGACATGATTTTGGCGCCCCCATGAGGTTACTGCCCGTTGCATGTGCCCCGGTTGGCCCCCCGTAGGTCCGCCACAGACAAATAGTAGATTTATTTTATGTAGGTACTAGTATAAACCCGGTGTCATGCTACATTTCAAATTCAGCACTTGGTCCCGCCACCTGGATGCACACACATCGACGACCATGCTTATTTATTACTGCAGACTCATAGGCCCGTAAAATGTGTAAACCAAAAGTTTCAGTTGTAGCATAACAAAAAAAAAAAAAACAAAATTGTCTCTTCATGCACTATAGCTTCCGAAAATCCGGCGGATTTGTACTGTCAAAAGTTGTAACCCATAATGAAAAATCTGGCCGTTGAACAACTGACACTGGCAAATCGCTCTATCTCTCTGGTACTGCTCAGATTTATGATATATTCTTGCGTTAAATAACTTAAATAATATGTAGATAATGAAATATGAAATAATTTGTTATAATATTGAGTATTATTCATTTTTCAAAATTATTAAGTAATACAAGAGTTATGTCACGTGATCGTAAACGCCAATAAAAGCGAATGACGTGTTGTGAGGTCTGCCTCGACAAAACGTTTATGTTATTCCACACGACTTAAACTTAAAACTTAGAAATAGCTGCCGTTAGGGGTTGTGTACTCCAGAATATAATCGGTATCGCCTAGAGGTAAATAAGGTTTGGGCCGTTTGGGGTGTTAACTTCATAACCTGGCTGTATCACTTGGTTTTTTTTAATCTTTATTCATTTACTAAGGGGTTTTTATCCACGCGGATACGACAACCCCAATGTAGTGCCTTATGCACTAAGCACTAATACACATAATGTTAACATTAAAAATACAAAGAGATTCATTGGCCATTTTTAATTAAATCACTTATTATCAGCTTTATTATCTCTGACCTAGGATATGCCTGAATAGTTTGCATAAGCCCTACATCCCACACATTTAATTTAAATTATTTACTCAATGAATCTCTTTTGTCCTTATTTTTAACACACTCCATCAGCAAATGTTGCACGTCATCAATTTTGTTGCATATGTACTTCTTAACACGTTTCCGGACGAGCATGCTATAACATTCGTATCGGACGATTTAATTGTGTCGCGAATGCTATAGCATTCCCAGTTTATTGAGCTTTTTTGCCAGTTATGCTTAAGCAGTTGCTTTTTCCCTATAAAATATAGGTAGTTTATATCTTACTGTCACTGCTGACGAAACCACAGATCGCTTACTGCCACATGAGACCTTTTCTGATCACAAAGAAAAAACAATGGTTACTCCTCCCCCTACACCTCGCCGGGCGAACCCCGCGTGGTAGCGTATGCTATAGCAGGCGTCAAATGTATTGAGATCCATTCAGTGTAGCGGCCACCCCGTATATATATTGTAGTCTTTGGCGGCCACTGCCGCACGTAGTGGTCGTCAGTGCGTTGTGCATTTTCATTTCGCGCCAATATATTACAAACATCGTAAGTTCAATTATTTCTATGTTTTCTTTTGTGTTTTGTTATTATGATGCTATTTACAAGGTATTTCAGAAGTTAGACGTTAAACTAACCAGGTAATAACGCTAGATAAGTCAAAACATAAACCTAATTGGCATTATTTACATTCACAAATGCCACCCAAAAAACGTCCTCAACATTTCAAAATAACAGACACAGAGCAAATTCAGAGGTTGTTTGAAGAAGTTTCAGATGATTCTTCGGCTCCCAGCATTGAAGAATCTGATAAATCCTATGATGAACGAGAGGAAAGTCAAAGAAGATCTCAAAGTAGTCGTCTGCTATAGCATACGTGTCACACTTGATGGTGCAGCTTGGTACGCATCGTGACGGAAATGCAAATGGTAATGGTATTAGAGCAATCGCAAAAATCCCTTACAAAAAATAGTGCTAAAGTAGGGTGACTCACTGCCCGGGAAAGTGTCAATTAGGCGAAGAAGCTTTATGCATAAGGAAAGAAAACTTTGCTGATGGATATTGTCCAGAACGAAGTCTTAACGCTAATTTAACATAATATCTAGTTTTTTTTTTGGCATCAAACCTGGGCAAGTGGGTTTGCTCATTCTGGATTATCACTTGGTTTGAAATTTGTTTGTCGTCAAGCACTTTCCATTGTTATCTCCGTTTTGGGTCTTTGGGAAACCGATGAGCTCTTTCGGATTTGATATTTGACATTTTTAATATTTTATCGTATGATTAGATTAATTAGTATTTTATGATCAATTCTATTTTTTTTATTCTTATTGTATAATTGTTTTAAAATATATAATTATCTTTTTAAAACTTGAATTACAATGCATGTAATATAATGTACGCAAACAAAAATTCATACGCCTCTTAAGGCAGATTGGTGATACGAATTAATTATCTGTGAGAACCTGTAAACCACCCAAAATGTGATGGATTAATAAATAATTCTTGAGAAATACAACAAATTTGGACTTTGTTTACAAAAAATATATGTATTTTGACAGTTTTTACGTCAAAACATGCTTAAGCCGCTTATGTGCCACGTAGCGGGATAAAAAGGCAGTTTTTCATACTATTGATACGCTCAGTCAGATGAAGTAAAATTACGAGATACGTTATCCTGAACAAGCAATTGAAGCCATGTTTATTTACATGTGTTAGTGAAAAGTGTTGCCACACATCATTTATAAAAGGTCAAAATTGTAGAAATATTATCATAGAGAATGCAATAAAAATAACAAAAGTAGAATTTTATTAAAAAATATATTTATTTTATACATTTTTATGTTAAAATGTTCAAAAAAGACAATTAAGTTTTATACACTATCCTTAACATAGTTGGTACCATTTTCATGTATGTGTGGTTATCACTCTAAATCAAATAAAAATCGTCATTAGAAAAGCGTGTAACATGCTCAAATTATACACATTATAAATTTACTGTGCAGAACATGGTCAATCAATGCGAAATTTAATGTTTCGCGAGTAAGTTTACGCAATAGGGTCCCGCCTATTGCGTAAACTTACTCGCGAAACATTAAATTTCGCATTGATTGACCATGTTCTGTTTTATTCCCATAAAACACACTATCGTTAACAATATTTTACTAGTTCATTGGATACATAAAACCATTATATGTATGTTTCTCATGTAAATCAAACTACGGTTTACGGATTCTATCGCGATATACTAATTTTACTACGTAATTCAATATTAGATCTATAGAAAGATCTGTAGATTTTAGATTCGTTTTTGACATAAGCTCCATACAAAATATGTCAAACACGAATCTCGAATCTCAAAATCCCTGTATGGATCGAATATTGAAAATGGCCGTTAGTAAATTACAGTAAACGAAATGAGCTAGAACTACATTTTTTTATTATTACTAGCCAACGCATATGTTTTCATTTGAAATATCCATATGAAATATCAAATATTTTATTTTTTATATAAAAGTTGTACTAACCAAATGGGTTGTGAAAAATAATAGAATCATAGATATATTCTAACATAAATACAGTAATTTAGTTATTCTCTTAGTTTCGGATATAGACGTGTCAGAAGGAACTGTAAAAAACTGATGACACTAATTGAAATCGCTTAACTTTTACAGCAATCTTATATTATGCACCAGTATTGGTAATATGACCTTTAATAAAAATAAATAAATGAGTGAACAGTTGGTACAACAAATAATAAAACTATAGCGGCTGTGTTATAAATGTATCAGGTCCAAGTAAGTTTAAATCATTTTGCAAAGATAACAAGTGGACAATGTGGACAATGATTTGAACACATATTAAATAAAGCGAGTTAAATAAACAAATAATACTGTTCTAAATCTTATATTTAATGAGCCTGCCTACCAATTTTGTAAATTAATTACTGGCAACATTCTCCAGCCGTTACTTTGGTTTTGTTCAGGGCCGTGAAAGCTCCATACATGGGTAAATTTCATATAGATCAGCGCCATCTACCGAAGATTGCAAGAAAAAAATTACATATATACCTAGAAATATCTGTAGCGATAACTGAACGGTAATTTCGCCGATATCGATAAGATCTGCGTGGCGCAGTGGAAGAGTGGCGAGAGGCTCATTACTTGAAAGTCCGTGGATCGAATCCACGCTGATCTAGAACTACTTTTTGTGATTTTTATGTTTTTTTACTTTTAAATTGCATATTTTACATAAACGCCGGAATGTTGTTGAATTTAAAGATTTTAATTATGCAGATATTTAGTGTATGACGTCGTATAATTGTGTATGGTAAAAAAAAATGTGTGCACGCAGCCATTGTGGAGAAATTCAGCAAAAACTGATTCCGCTGGGCGAACGTTGTCCTGGCGGAACTTTTTTTAATCCATTGACTTTAGAAGAAAAGAGATGTGTCCAAAAATTAGTGTGTATTTGTGTGTAATTGTGTATGTATGAATAAAATTAGTGCATGCATAAACTTCGGAGAAATTCAAGTTTCCGCTACGCGAACGTTTGGCCATTAGCTAGTTTTCATATAAAGCGCTTACATAGAGAGCTGTAGATTTTTACATACGTTGTTTTGAATTTGTTTATATTTGTTTAAAAAACAGATTTAGAAAAAATCGTAGGTCTTAAAAGATAAAAATATAAACGTAAAATACGCTTATTAGGTCTTAGTTCTTAAAGTATGCACTTTGGGGTCTAGATTTTCACATTTATACAAACCTTGTAAGTGTCTGCACATGTTGCCAAGTATCAATGATGTTCCGTTAGTAATTAAAGAGTTATAGGACAATTTACCATGAATAGATCACTGTTTACAAAGCAGTCAAATATCACGACTAAATTGTCCTATAACTCTTTAATTACTAACGGAACATCATTGATACTTGGCAACATGTTGCAGACACTTACAAGATTTGTATAAACGTGAAAATCTAGACCCCAAAGTGCATACTTTAAGAACTAAGATCTAATAAGCGTATTTTACGTTTATATTTTTATCTTTTAAGACCTACGATTTTTTCTAAATCTGTTTTTTAAACAAATATAAACAAATTCAAAACAACGTATGTAAAAATCTACAGCTCTCTATGTAAGCGCTTTATATGAAAACTAGCTAATGGCCAAACGTTCGCGTAGCGGAAACTTGAATTTCTCCGAAGTTTATGCATGCACTAATTTTATTCATACATACACAATTACACACAAATACACGCTAATTTTTGGACACATCTCTTTTCTTCTAAAGTCAATGGATTAAAAAAAGTTCCGCCAGGACAACGTTCGCCCAGCGGAATCAGTTTTTGGTGAATTTCACCACAATGGCTGCGTGCAAATTTTTTTTTTACCATACACAATTATACGACGTCATACACTAAATATCTGCATAATTAAAATCTTTAAATTCAACAACATTCCGCTGCACGAACGCACACATATGTATGTTCACCATTGATTATTACAGCTTCCTAGGAAACTGGAACGCGATTTGACCATAGACATGATCACATGAGCGTAATCCAGTGTTGTTATTGATACGGCAATTGCCGTAATATACGGCAATCCACGTTTTATTTTCACGCAATACGGTATACGGCAGGCCTTTAGATGCCGTATCAAAAAATACGGCGAATGGCTGTAAGTGAAATGAATCGTTTTTAAACGTACCTACCACTCACAGCTGACAGCCTAGGGAAAACCCGACTTGCGACAAAAAAGAGTGCAATCTCTTTCATTTTGGTTAAAAATGAATGAGACAACGGATTGAAGTAAAGTATTGGGTTTATCTATAAGTCGATTAATGGTGTGCCGATTCGCTTATTTGACTAATCGATTAATCGATAATGCGATCTAGTGTTATCGATCATTAATACATTTTTTTCAATAATTAGTCTAGAATAAAAATGTCTTTAAAATGCCATAAATTACGATCATAAAAAACAGAACATAAAACAACAGCACAAATTTATAAAAAAGAAAATTGGACATGAAACAGAAATCAAATTCCAATACGCAGAAACGATAAGAAACCTTTATGGAGAAGAAACAAATGAGGAAAAAACATTTTACATTTTAGTATTATTTCCCCAAAAATACGGCAAATCAGAATGTCATATACGGCAACCCAGATTTTTATGATAACAACACTGGCGTAATCTCCTAATCTGTGACAGACGATGGTGATAATGTCAACTAGCGATGGGCGATGTCGAGATGTTTGTCCAGTCGAAACAATCGCAGTCGTTAAAATTTTTCATCGAGTCGCCGATTGTCTCGGTCTGTCATCAAACAATCGAGATGTTTTTCGATTGTTCCGAGTCAACATTATCTATGCCGGTGGCGATGATCCTACCCGTCTTTCATTGATTGATTGAATCAGTACTAACTACTAATGAAAAATATGCAGCGATGTTGACAGGATCTTAATAAAAATATTGGTTGCCTGTAAAGTCGGTATACAGGCGAAAGTTTTACGTGACAACGACTTTGAGTGGTAAAATAATTTTAATGTGAATATTCATTCGTATAGTAGGAAGAAGGATGAAAGACGCGTGCCTTTCACTTTTTATGTCTGTCTCTCTCGCTCTTAGGCGGGACGCGTGCCTCTCACTCGCTCTCATTGTGAGCGCATAACGTGAGCGGAGCGTAACGCAGTTTCTTGAAGTGTCACCCGGCAAACCAATTTATAAGACGTTGTCACGTCAAAAAGTCCATCAAAATAAAGAACTTTACATACCTACCTATACTTCACAATATATTGTACCAAGTACTAAGTACAATATATTGTTAATAATTAAGAGTAATAAATACTTAAAAGACTGATTGACATCGATATGAGTTTGTATTATTAACTCCCACCAACCAAAACCACATTAATATTGCATTAAAACTATATAACTCCATTGATATTTACGAGTCAGAGTCGAAAGTCAGCGAGTCAAACGACTTGCGACGATTTCAGTCGATGTGATTGCTGTTTACGATTGTGGCCGAGTTGATCCTTTCAAACATCGCATCATTCGCATCGGTACCCTAGCGACTAGTTTGACTACGCGACGCCGCCGGCGAGTTGACTCGAAACCATCGACTGGGCGAGAGACAACAATCGCGAGTCATCGAGATGTTTGAACAATCGAAACAATCGACTTGAACATCTCATCATCGCCCATCGCTAATGTCAACGTGACGTTTAATTTCAGATTTAGCCTGTTTTGTTGTTGATTTTGTTGTGTTAATTGCAACGAGAGCTCAGTGAAACAACAAATTAATGAATGTATTTGTTCAAATATTCTCCCGGCGTCTTCTCTCGGCTGCATAGAAACTGAATGTTTAATTAAACACCCGTTCGTGCTGGCCGCGTTACCGTCTCCTTCAGTGAGCGTCACGCCACGGCTGTATTCATTGCCACGGCGCTTGCTTTGTCCGCTATAATGCTACCTACATAGTAATACGGGTTCATACATCGCAGAAACATATTCGAATATGATACACAGAGGGTCAGTGCTTAGCCTCAGGAGCATTATGGGATAAACACGTGACTGATTTTGATGAGAACTTCGGTCACTTGCATCTTTCAAAGTTCAGCGTTGACATTTTGCTTTGTTGTGTCATTGTGTGACATGTAAGTCTTAGACATCAGCAGAAGTCGATTATAGTGATGCTCTCCAGCTAGTGCTCTTTATATAAAGGGCTTTATTCTTCACTTGATACATAATATTCCATCCATCCAACATATTTTTTCAATGGTCTGCTTGTCTGAGCAATAAGTATTTACTGTAGCACACTCTTGTGTATGGCAAAATTACTTCTTGAATAAAGAGACCTCAGTTTTTAAACTTTTGCGATTTGTATCGTCGTCATCAGCCTTTAACAGTCTACTGCTCCAGCAGGGAGACCTAGTCCACTAGGTCTCTCCTTTGAAAGCTCTTACAGTGCTGATCTCTGCATAATATGCTCCCTCTGTCGGCTCTTATGACACCCATGGGATGATATGGGGTGGTGACATTCCGTATTCTTATTCTGTCACCACAAGGACAACGTGATTTATATACATCATACAAAATAGTTTAGTGGGTCTTAATCGAAACAAATAGGTATTTATACCTTAAATAAGGAAAGTTAATGCGATTAAGACCCGCTAAATTATTTTGTATGAGACCTCAGTTGTTAAAGTGGTGTTTGCAGTTGCAGTATACTTATCTGTTAGGTAGCTGTTGACATTGTTTTGTTCTATATTTTTCTTTTCTCTTGTTTAATGCCAACATATTCATTTACTTTAATATATTTCCTTTCAATAGTTGACACCTAATGCTTACCATACACACTGATGTTTGGGTCCAAAAATAGGACCTGAATTTATTAGACAGATCAACTTCTTTTTTGACGGAATAGAGTCATTAATACTCTTTGGCCTAGGGCCTAGGTCAAAGAGTATTAGGTCTTTATATGTAATTCTGGGAAATGTGATTAAATTATTTTGGTCTGCTGTTAGGCTTTGAAAATTGGCAGACCTTCTGTTGAAATTCAATTCTTCTACCAAATTGGACAAATTATTTTCATAATTTATCCTTTTTCTCACTATTTCTACTATTTCACTAGCCTCAGCTCGGACTTGAAAGCAAACAAAAAATCTATTAAGCAGACTTGCTGCTATTTGGAAATTCCCCATCATATGTGGTACTTTTATTAAAATATTCTTGTGGAAATAGTTTGAAGTCATGCTTTAATTGTCCATTTACACCCTCCACAACCCAATGACATAATGTGACACAATAGCCTTCAAATAAAGACTTGAGGCGTATATGGCTTATAATGACAGCCTAGGAGACTTATTGAATCCCTGAAGCCCCTGTTGAATATAAAGATATAATTTTCTTGAAATCTGAGAGGAGCATTCTCATTTTGAAATATTGACTTCATAATGTCAGCATCTGATCGCAAGCTACAAATAAAAAGGGCTGTAAAAGATTTCTATATTTATAAAGGGAATATATTGTCCTTTTGAAATCCATAATTTGCACTTTTATTTATTATATTTTGCAATTTCAATATTTATCTGTGACAGTACTTATGTACCATCACAGATAAATATTGAAATTGCCCCACTTGTATTAAATAAACCATTAGGTATTGTTAAATTATGTTGCATTAACTGGTTTCTTTGCATGTGGGTTAAACCCAAGTTACTGGGAACAAAATCCTGAAGAGGAATTTCTTGCACTTTGTAAATTAACCGTTCTAATGTACGTCTTGGCTTTTCTAATAAAGTTGAGTTCCTGACATCTGACTCGCCAGTTCTTAATTTTATTAATAATATGGCCAAACCAAGGATACCTCCGTGTGTTTCTTGAATGCGAGGAACTTCATTCAGTATTGTAAAATACTGCTGTTTTGTCTTCCCAATCCAAAAGAAGAATAAATTGTCCTCAATTTCATCAATAGTTTCAACACTTCTGAAAGGTAGGTGAGGCTTAGTATTATTATTACAAATGAAAAGACATGTTCAACATGTTGCACTGTAAATGTGTTTATACTGTTGTCGCTTGTGTACAAACTATTCCATTCATTACTGTATATATGTTCAGCACAAACGCAGCAGTGTACTGGAATATAATATTTATATGTACTGAGTATGACGCACCGAAACAAGTCTGATATTGTGTGTAAAGTGCCATTAGGACACATTGGGAATATAGAGTAAACTCACCGAATTACGTGATAAAACTTATTTTGCATGCAAATATTACCTACCTTATTAAATAGCATTTATATTTTTTTTTATTTGGGTAAGGTCAATGAGGGCTAATCAGTCACATTTTTTAGTTAAATGACTTCAGTCGAGTATAATGAGCTTGCTAAGTATGTTTATCCATATTTGATCATTGCAAAAAATTAATCATTTTGTCGTCTTTACAACTCTTTTATATAAAATAGTGAAAGTGCAGTGGGTATTTAAAAAAAAATGTTTTTTTAAACATTGTCCGTAGACGGATTTTCCCTACAAATTGGGTTAATCCGTCTGACAAAAAGATTTCCTTCATTCAGACGGTTATGTAGAATGTAAATGTAGGCCATCTGTAAATAAAAGGACGTAGTTGCCAATCAAATAAGTTCGGTAAATATTCCAATATGAGGTCTAAATTCTATTTTATTGCCAAAAATATTTTAGAGGGGCTATTCCGGCATATTTGTACAGGCAGAAGTTTTGAACCTTTTGACGGGGTTTAAACAAATCTATTGATTTTATTTCATGTTAACGGAAGACTAAAGCAAAATATAAAACTTGTATCTAAAGTGCAATAAAAAAGCGTTGTAGAAAATCAATAGTTTAATATTTTTATGGTTCACTTATTCTAAACCAAACATAACCAACACACCTCTCTGGACTGCCAAAACAGCTTCTTGTAAGTTTTCATTGTTATACGATCCTTTTGTAGTTTTTCTTTTATAGTTTCTCACCATGGTATGGATTTGAAAATAACCACGAGGAACCTGCAATGAAGAATAACTGTATTTATATAACAAGGTTTCGTTCTAAACATTGTAAGAAATGTATGATAATTAAATTAAATTATTAATTTTATTTCTTTCGTCACGTAATGACGCATTGATAATTAACAATATGTAACGTAATGTATTAGAACATTTAAACAACAACTAAGAAAGAAATTGGGCAAGAAAATGTAAATATTCAATGACATATTACAAATAGACGCATCATACACGAACATTATTACACTGCTAAATGGTGGCAAGTTTACTATAGCCAAATACATGAAATGTAACAAATTCTTGATAGTTTAATCTTTTCATCATCTAAAAACACAGGAAGGCATGATTTTCGGCAAGTTTAATTAATATTCTTTATTTGCATAAAATGTAGGTACAAAGTAGATGGAGCAAAATGGTACATAGAACCAGTACATTTTGTCACTTAGCGACATGCAAAACATCAATGTACATATTATTGATTTTAAATTAAATCAATTAAATAAAAAAATTTAGCCAATGTCAAATATAAATAGAAGTCCATACAATTAATCATGAAAACATACATACATTATTAATAACAATATTCAATAGTCTACATAGTCTCAATAGGAATTTAATTTCAAAGATGTCATATATTATTTTGTTTATTGCGATTTAAGAAATCAGTGACAGATTAAAAATTATTTTCTAACAACCATTGTAAAATTTACATGATGTACGGCGGCTAGCTGTGACATTGGTTAGAGCGGGACTAAGTGACTTGGACAATCATGCACCATTTATCTCACCAAAATAGAGCGTGAGCAACATATCTATGCTATAAAAACATCTTAGTAAATATCTAAGTATTTTTCTATAAAAATGTAAGAAGAAAAAGGTTGACTACTTATGCAATGGGGCTATACCTAGAGATGGATAGTACTAATAATCCAGTTAATATCATTTGGCTAATAATGGATTAAAATCAGTTATTAGCCATTAATAGCCGATTTCGGATGGTAACCCTACTATTTTAATATTATACTAATCTACTAATGATTAAAAATTTCCTTTCATGGTTTTCAGGCTTAGGACTGTCAGGTTAGTTTCTTTTTAGTATCGTCGTTGTTATTTAGTCAATACAATAGATATAATAAAGTAATTTAAAGTAAACGTGGACTATTTAGAAAATTTTAATCAGCTATGTATGTACAACGATTTTCTTTTATTGTTAATGTCAATTATTTGCGACAATTTTTAGGTATATAATAGTATATTTTGTGTGTTGTTATGTTTTTTTTTTCTTTTTCACATTGTTTTATCAAAAACATTATTACAAAAAAAGGAAATATTTTTCATTCTAACTACTGCTAGATTCATTAGAATCATCAACTTTTCGAAGGTTTGTTAATTTAGGTGACATTTGATCAGCCCGTAATGGGTCCGTCAGATCCATATCCTGTGTATTTAGTTGTTCATGTTCATCACTGTCACAGGCAATTTCTTCAATTTCTAAGTTTAGAGAGCAAGGTTCCGAAACACAATCCATTTCTTCAACCTCTACGTTTGGAGAGCAAGGTTCCGAAAAACAATCCATGTGCATGCCCTTTTCTGTAATCTTACTTGATGATGGTTTGTTTTCTAAATTCCAGTTGTGTTAGATGTAGGTTATTTTTCCTGCCCGTTTAGTTGTCAGTTTGTTCCTTTTATTTGTATGTATATCAGCTTGAGCACTAAATGTCCTTTCAGTGGCTGCTTACGTGCAAGGAGCTGTTAAAATAGCCATTGCTATTTTGTGTAGCTAAGTAGTGCTACAGATCCACTTCCACCAGCCAAGTGTATCTGTTTCTTCAACTTGTGACCAGATAAATCGATTCTTCCCAAAATGATTCGTCAGAATCTAATTCATTTCTGTGTGTGTCTGGGTTGAGCAAATAAGCTGCGAAATGTATTGGATGAATAGCCATTTTAGTTCGATTGTCAATAAATGTCAGAATTGTTTTCTTATCATCATTGTCAAGAATTGTAACATCAGATAAAACAAAGCTGACTTGTGACCTTAAGTTTTTGAATGTACCTAAGAAATATTTTGTCAATTTTAGCGTTATCGCCTTCTAATTTAGTAATAGCATCAGCGAATGGCCCTAAGATGCAATAAATTTGCTTCAAAAGGTCCCAAAACGATTCTAGGAGCAAATCACTTTTAATATCTGAAGAAAGATTTGCAGTTTTTTCGTCTATGGCTAGTGTTTTCAATACCAATTTTGTGTTAAGTAAACTTTTTAACGAAGTGAAATGACTACTCCATCTGGTTTTTAATGGTACCTAGTTTAAGTGTTTCTCCAGATCCTTTGCATTTTACTATGACCTTGACCTACGTGCCCGTGTGTATCGCGCCTCGCGAAGTGCGGGACGCATAATATACTAGCAGTCTGGGGATTTTCCGTAGTATTTGAACTTTTTAACGCAGATACTACTTACTATGTTGATGTATACATATATTTTTTTGCATTTGTATTTATTACAATCAGCCATTTTTTTAAATTACATTAATGTCGTTTAATATTTTAGTTATTTTTTGTTTCTTAGACTAACATTTAATTTTAAAGTTGAGTTAAATTACTAGGGTGGAAGAAGAAATAGAACGAAACTATTAATAGCGGGGTTAGTAGCCAGTGGATGGCTAATAATGGCTATTAAAAGATTATAATCGCTAATAATCCAAACAATCGGGCTATTTACCCATCTCTAGCTATACCGTCATATGACGATTTTGACCCATAAAAAATAGACGGAATATCCCAATTGACAATTCTATGATCATACATTTTAAAAGTTCGTTACATTTTATGTTGTCTCTGTTTTATTTAATGAAAACTGGACAAAACAGTAACCCACATCTTAAACTTCGTATATACAAACTAACAAAGGTGAGAATTAAATAGTTTTATATTTACCTTGAAAAATACGGCGGCACACTACACTTCACTTACGAGTTCACAGCAAAACTAAATTTCAAACGCAGTTATTTTCTCTCGTATACAACTAACTCCATCTTTTGTATCAGAGTTACAACTAAAAATGTGTGCTGTTTTATCGACCGAGTTTGCAACAGCTTCCTATGGGCAGAAAGGCAATACGCGTATATGTACGGTTTATACATACGGCATACGGCAATACGCGTATATTATCGCTAGATGCAGTCTTATTTCGTATATCTTCGTCCAAAATGGGCCCTCAGACCGCACGCACGTAAAAGTTCATCAGGCAAATAAAATGAAACTACCTAATTACAGCTGACATTTGTTATCCTAGATGCTAGTAAATAAATTGTGAAATTTTGTGCAAGCTAGACCACTTCTTCGTGATTAAAAGATATACCCTTGTTTAAATCTGGGCCCTCAGACCGCCAGTTTTTTTCCGTCTTTTTCCAATTACGCTTTACACATGAAAGATAAAATAAACACAAAAACGTCACTTATTGTGAAAAAAAATGTGCAACAAATTGGTGTAATTTGTTGATAATAATAATTACAATATAACTACGAATTTTCATAATTAATACCGATTAGGCGGGTCCACACAGACCGAGCAGCCTCGCGAGGAAAATGCTTCGCGAGGCTGCTCGGTCTGTGTGGACGTGGCTCGGTCGAGGAAAACGCATGTGCCGCCGCGGCCGAGCTTAGCGTGCGCCCGAGCTACCGAATTAGACACGTCCACACAGAGCGCGCAGCCTCGCGAGGACTTGGCGCGCGAGGCTGCGCGCTCTGTGTGGACGTGCTCCGGCCGAGGCAAGCGCGTGTGCCGCTGCGGGCGAGCGACCGAGCGGCCGAGCCATCGAGTTCGGTTTTTTGTTTTGCCGCGGTCTGGACGCTGTTTCGTGCCTCGCTCGAACATAGTAATCCCTACTAATAATATAAATTCGCAAGTGTGTTTGTATGTTGGACATTTTTTTTATAGACTCACGTCTGTATCCGCATAAGGATAGGCAGAGTTATAATAATATTACATCCACATTTCACCATGAAATGTTTAGGTCCCACGTAATAGGGGACGAGCCTATTGCCGTTAACGGGCACATCAGCAGACTCCATGCTGCTTCTGAGAATTCGGGAAAACCCAGTAACACTTTTGCCCGACCCGGGAATCGAACCCGGGACCTCCGCTCAGCAGTCGCATAACTATCCACTGGTCACTGAATGACGGAGGATACATTCATCATAACATTCTCATCTTTGACGCTATTTATTGTACGAATAATAATCGTTCAGTCTGTGCTTCGGTTACAGTATCCTTGCCTACAGATATTCATTTCCTATAATTAATTCTATATTTTTTTCCATGTCTACCTATTCCATCCTTTAGGTATAACAATAATCGACGACCGGTTGGCAAAGCGGGAGCATAAGCGACTACAACGCCGAAGGTCGCGGGTTCGATTCCCGCTCATGTCAAACATTTGTGTGCATGAACATGAATGTTTGTCTTGGTCTGGGTGTTTCTATGTATATATTTACAAAAAAAGTAAGTATAAGTAAATATGTATATTATGGCCCATTATTACCATTGTCTAGTACCCAAAGTAGGTACAGCAATTGGCGTCAGTCATGCAGCCGGCTAGTAAAAACACATGCCACAACCCTATTGCAGCATGACCATTTCCAAATAGGTACTATATTTATAAACAAAATTTAAAAATAAGAGAGAGGAGAGACCAACAATCTCACATTGATACGTAGACCGGTAGATAGGAAATGTACTATTTCACTCTAATTCACAAGTCGACAATTTGATACATGCGCATTAATACATAATAGATTTTCAAATATATTTTCATGTTCTGAATTCAAACTTTATGACAACTACAATTTTGTTTTTTCCTACAGTGCCGAGGCTGCCGCGCTCTAGGCCGCGTTCACATTTATCTGATGTAATCTGTCGTGACGGCGTCTGTCGTGTCGCGACAGACAGAGGGGGGGAGGTGTAGGGACGGTACAGCGCGAATTAAGAGATTGGACTCAGATTAATTGTAAAAAAAAATACTTTATTTCATTATAACAGCTTAACAGTATATTTAAAATATAAAATAGTAATCGCTAATGTTAGATCTACAAAGGCATTTATAATAAATTAATGCTAAGATGACAATAAGATTATCTAGATAATTTGGTGGGGAGAGATGTGCTGACGAAGCTAACATTGTTGGGTTCCGTACAGTTAACTCGCGCGACACAACTCGTCAGACTAATGTGGACGCGCCACTGTCTGTCGTAAAGCGTCAGACGCGCGTATGCAATTGTGCGCAATGGACGACGAACTAATTGACTTCCTTTTTATAATATTATTCTTATACAGTGCCTATAGATGAGCTAATTGAATACGAAATAATATAATCCTCTGTAAATAATTTATGGATATCGATGCCTTACGGCCAAAAGAGGCTAACCGCCACTTAACAAACTTTACAGGAGAGTAGTTTAAAGTTCAAAATAAGTGAAAAAAAATCATAGAAAATTTTATGTACGTTCCAAAAGTTTCAAAATTCAACCATATAGTTTTTGATTAGGTCTCTACGAAATGACATTGTTAATTAAAACAAATCACACTCCCAACACTATTTACTGTCGCTTACCCTCAAATGGTCCTAATTATACTAACAGGAAAAAACATCGTAAATGAAAACAACCCAATTTATGAGTTCCAACCCAAATGATTTAACTGCACCATTTATTTTATTTCTGTTGAAGAAAAAGAGCATACCTGTGCTTTTTCTGTTCATCAAGTGGAGCCAATATGACATAACCGGCTATTGGTTAATAGCAGAAGAACAAGGAAATTGTTATAAGTTAATTATCTATAAAAATACTATAAGCTCTTTTATACAACGCGAAAGCACATTGTGATTAATCCTTATAAAATTATACATACATACTTACATATATACATTAGACTTTTATAAGTTTTTAAACTGGCTAACTGACTAAGGTATGTATTAAAAATAGAGATATTGTGCTCAATCAGTCTTTATTTTAGAAAATTAAACAAAACAATTGTTACTCATTGTAAGTTAGTCTTGCATTATACATTCATGCTGACATTCTAGGTAAGACAAAAAAAAATAAACTTAAAATTTAGTACCTAAGGACCACTTTTAGGTATAACGGTAGGCGTTTGGTCCTCGTCGTCCGCATGTCTGTGTCTACAGTTGCCGTAAATCGCCTCGCGACGTCCGTTGCCGGGGGAGTCCTCCACAGCAAAGAAACTACCCAAAACAACTGTGTCCAATGAAAACATGCGTCAGGCGGAAGGTGAGGACACCGTGGCGGCCTTCAGCCACTCCACAAAGAGGGTTCTTACTATCGCTTTTGCCGTGTATCCATTCATTTGCACTCACCCATCCATTCACTCAATCGATAAAACAATGATGATGACACATGTTAAATCAGTCACGGTGACAAATCTTGAGGCAGAATAACAATTTGCAAAAGAGGGACCTTTTAAGGGTCGGAACATATCTGACGGAAGATCCGTCGCGTTTTATCGGTCACGTAACGCCAATACATACAAATGTATAGAAAAACGTTCAACCTTTCACACCTGACCGATGATCCGTTAGTACGTCGAGCGTACAGCGTCTGTTCCGTTTCCGTCAACGCATTATCCGTCGACGGCTCGCGCACCACGCACCACGTGATTTTTGACCTTTGAGTTGGGAATATACATGGAGAGGGCAAATAGTACATATAGAAAATTACATTATACACATATATACGAAATTGACATAAAGCCACCAAACATAGTGTTGTCTCGTTTTGTCTTAGGGATATCTCTGTCAGAAGAAAGAGATAGCCATAGTTTACTGAATAAATTAATCATGACGATATTTTATTAGAAATGTCATTCGTGCCAATGTCGCCATATTTTTCGCCAAGGCCTTCTGCTGTGAAATCGTTGTATATCGAACATAATAATTTTGTTTTTGTGTATAAATATGTCTAAAAACTAGATGAATCAGTGCTCCAGGCTGTGTTTTATTACCGCATGTATGGTGCCATTCATGTCCGGTACTTTCTCAGCGAAACAGTATCGATATGGGCTCTCAGAGAATATTTTGTTACATGTTTGATACAAGGGTCGTCTTTCGCTTTGCCATGTTCGCCCACATTTGCATTATGGAATAAACTAATCTGGCAAAAGATTTAAAATAACTTAAGTAACTTAGTACAAAAATGTATTATTTTCCTCTAACCGGCTCCATATTGATATCGATAACATTCTGGAGTACAACCCAAATGGCATCCATTTTATTTGCCCAACGTCTCGTAGGTATGCACGCGTAATTCGTAGGTATTGAACATACCATATCCATGTCATTCGCAGATCGGTGATTTTTAAGATCGTAAGATTCCAGGGCCGCCAGACCTTACTTATTTTTTCAGAAACGAAATGTGTAGAATAATGTATTGTTAGTATGTGGTATGGAGTGTTCGCATACTTGCTAGCTTGGATCGTGTGCCAATTTTTAGGTATGAGGTGCTAAATGGTCCACGGGAACAATTTCCATACATACCTACCTTGAAAACATTTTGTGTCATGCGCTGCAACTGTAACCCCTTCTATATCATTTGTATACATTTTGTTAAAAACCGTAAACAAATCGTATCATCGTCTTTTATTTTTGAACCTCCATACCTTTAAAGGAAATATATTCAAATAACGCTAGTTGGCTACTGTAAAAAATCTACGAAGTCCGACATATATTTAATAGTCAAACTCGAATTGCAATATAAATAACTACAGGACTACATAACATCAGGGCACACGAAAAATGATTAGGTAAAAGAATATGACAGTAAAATATTGAGCTGCTCTGAGTGCGGCCCTGCACGAACAAACTGATATGTGTGCACAGTAGCCACGCTTTCAGCTCAATGTGTGCAGATACGCTCGACGCATTTTCCGTCAGATGTGTACCGACTCATTTGACGGAATAGACGCGACGGAAGATACGTTCGACGCATCTTCCGTCAGATATGTTCTGACCCTAATATATGTGCAAAACAAACGTGCAGTTTTTATCCTCTCACTCTCATAGTCCCATAGGCAATTCGACACAACAGAGTCATATCAGTCGCAGGATTAACTCTTGACTGTTACTGAGAATTCATAAAAAAATCCAATAATTCCTTGCTGGCCCAACCTGGGATTCGAACCCTTGATTATGATCCTAAGCCAGGCCAGCCAATAAAAAGTCTGTAGTAGGTACTTATTTAACCATTCAGTATTGTCTGAACAAGATAGCAAAATAATGACTTCTTACCTATAAAACTTAAAATAACTAATTAGAATACACAATTATAGATAAATATAAAAGTCTATTAAAATAATCTTACCGTTTTATTTCCTTCGAAAAACTTCGCGCCAAACGGACTCGCAAGCACGGAGGTGCTTACGCCGCGGTGAATGTTCGCTGTGCAACGCTAACGACATTTCGTTCGAACGAAAGAGTGAGATAACCGACGCTGTTTGTCATTCTTCTGTAAGCTAACTGCCAAACCTTTGATTTACCTTGTTATCTAACCACCATACCAGATATTTTTTTTTGGAGGGAAAAAAAGGGTAAGCGACAATGTAAGGCGACATTCGTTTGGATGAATTATCCTAAGCGCCTTCGATGATTGATTTCGTGACTAAGGAAAATAAAAATAAACGCCAAATAAAGTCACGGAAATGAGACCTAAATGTAATAAATGACATATATTTTATCCAAAGGAACTGCCCTAATATCCTAACCGAAAGTTTGGTACACAAAGATTCAAGTAAAATTTGACTAATGTATTTTTTACAAAAAAAGTATTTACAGCCCAAACTACTTAACGTTCAAGTAAAGAAAAAATATTCAAAGCCAAAATTGCTTATCTTACAATTTTGAAATATTATTTTTATCCAACCACCATAATACAAAATACACCAAAAATAACTGTCGTTTATGACGAAAAACTTAGTGTTCGAACCTCAATTCCTTTACCGCCTAAGCGACAAAAAGTTGGTCCTAAGAGCCACGAAACTTAGACCATTAGACGCAGAAAAAAAAGCCGATTCTAACCATATATATAAGTCGATTTCGCCAAAAATGTCGCTTACCCCCTTTTGGCCGGAAGGCATCGATATGATTGGATATCTACTTAATCTGAATCGGATAAGTCATCAAAAACATTGCGAAAGTGTGAACTCCACGAGAGTCAAGACAGAACTGATTTAAAATTGCGTCAGATCGCGACAGACAAATGTGAACGGTAAGTAATTACGACAGAGACCGTCACGAGAGATCACGTCAGATAAATGTGAACACAGCTTTATTCTATGGCCTCGCTCGTTCGGGGACCGTTTCCTCGCGCGGCAAATGCCTCGCGAGGCTGCTCGCTCTGTGTGGACCCACCTATTTCTTATTGTAAAATGTGAGTAGGGTGACAATAATTTCACTAATTTTATGGACTTTGTCCTGAGTGATTTTAAGTAGCTTCTGTAATCTTACATCAAAAGCTATTTATTGACTACTTTTAAGTAAAATAATTATAATATTTAGGTTATAATAGTATTACCGTGATAAAGCATCCAGGCTCAATTTATAATACAGTTCTAGTTATAATAGTACCGTGATAAAGCATCGAGGCTAAATTATATAGAATACAGTTCATAAACGCGGTGGTGTAGTGCGACTGCCACACTGAAAACCGCGTGTTTGATTCCCGTCTAGTCCAAACAGTAGAGTGCGTACACATGGACT
The DNA here is from genome assembly GCA_944739405.2 of Euclidia mi. Classification (NCBI taxonomy): domain Eukaryota; kingdom Metazoa; phylum Arthropoda; class Insecta; order Lepidoptera; family Erebidae; genus Euclidia; species Euclidia mi. The sequence continues at coordinate 1,452,436 of OX123182.2, forward strand.
TTTGTCTCGGTCTGGGTGTTTTATGTTCGTATTTACAAAAAAGCAGTATTATATGTATGTATATTTATGTTTATGCTTTGTGTAGTACAAATATTACAAGCTTTGCTTAGTTTTGGACTCGATGATGTTAAGTAGATGTGGCAGTGAATAATGAAAATTATAAGTCATGAATCAGAAAAAAAATAAAATACACTTTTCATACAGGCTGTTTGTTAATTCGACCTATTCCTTGATGGAGATTATATTTAAGGTCATTTGCAACAAGTTGACTCCCGCCAACTAGGGTTCCAAAATTACGGGTTCTGAGCTATCGAGCTTTAAAGATATATTTTGAAATTTTCCACCTCGTCATCAAAATTATCGAAATTAAAAATAAATATTCACATATTGGCACTAAATGGTTACTTTTTGGAAAGCTTGATTACTAGCAAATGATTTTAACAAAAAAATTGCTTGAAATATCTCAACATTTTAGAAATAAAGGGTCTTAAGTGTCGAAATTTTATATTTCTGGGTGATTTTCTGAAAATTAAAATAGATTTATTAAAAAAAATATGTACTGCACTTGGCGTAATTTTTTTTTGTTACTCATGTCTGTATCAGAGGTGTAATATTCTACCCACATTTGCCATGAATTTTAGGTCGCACGTAATAGGGGGCGAGCCTATTGCCGTACCGGGTACATTACCAGACTCCGTACTGTTACTGAGAATTTCCTAACGGAAAAACGCACTAACTGTTTGCCCGACACGGGAATCGAACCCGAGACCTCCGAATCCCACGTGCACATTTATGCCGCGAGACCAACGAAGCAGTCTACAAACAAATTAAAAAAAATGTCTGCTTTTGTTAAGAAAACGGCTCGCATTGTTTTCACTGATATCAAGTATCTTCTGCTTATCGAAAGGTTGAACCCTTGATGATTTTTAATTAATTTAGCCGCAACTTATGTTATATTGGAACAAAGATAATTAAATGTCAAGTCATTGGTTTTAACAAACTTTTTTTCAATTGTTCGTTAAGGCGAGGTTGCAGTACAGTGCGTAGCTCGACCTCACCCCCCGCAAAAACAAAAACACGGCGGTGGCGTCAGCGAGTGAGCGGGGGGAGGGGAGGGGGGGTTTCGTGTGTGCGTGTGCCACAGCGTAGCGTAAAAAAACCGTAGATGAGTTATGCGAACTTCAAAAGTGGCACATTAAAAACTGACAAATTCATGACAAACATTTTTTTTCTAAATGTCTCATTTGGCTTTAGTCGCTCACGCGCTGCGGTCGGAAGCGCTCGCTCTTTTACTGGCGTGTGTGTACGTTACATTTGAAAATGCCGTCGTGTGTAATGAGATTTTGCTAAAGTAGTTAAACTATAGTAGGAAAATGACTAAAAGTTATGGAATCACTTCTCATTCATGAGTATTGCAATATTACGTTTTATTTTCAATTTATAATAAATTCAGTATCACAAATAATAGAGTGAATAAAAAATTGGCATTTAGCGAGTGTAAAAGAGAAGCAGTATTGTGCGTGTTCAAAGACTAAAAAACAAAGTATCCAGATGGGACATTAGTAATAATAAAATACTGATGTGTGTTTTTGTCAAGTAATAAAAGTGATTTGAGGCTGAATCAACACAATATATTATTATTATAGAAATACAAAATCATACGTAAGTTACAAACATTGATGGATGATCAAAGTCCATACACTTGTTCTTGTTTTTCTCCTTTTAGTATTAAACAACTAAGTAGATTGTACTGCAAAGTTTTCGCTGCCGACCCACCGTACCCTTGGCAGTACCCCTGGGGGTATGGTGGGTCTTTCAATGCTTAACCGTACTCCCAGATAATATTGTTGTGTAATTAGTTTATTAATTTCAGTTCGTTAATTTCAAGTTCTACTATTTTGTGGGATTATTCCCAGTATAGTAGTAGTATTGAACAATTCTATGATAGAACTGTCCTAATTCTATTAGCACAACTTGATGAGGAGAACAGAACTAATGGGATAAGTAATAGGAAATATCCCAGTCTAGTTCTATGTATGTTTTTACAAGGGTATTCAATAGAACTACTGAGAATGATCCGTAGTGTCACGACATCGCGCTCATATATCCGAATAAATATGTTTTGTAGACGTTCATTTGTTTAATGTGTAAAACAAATGAACGTCTACAAAACAAATGAACGCCTACAAAACAAATGACTTACGGAAAGTGATCAGCTATCGATAGTGATTGCAGAAAACAGGTGCATGCGATTTTCAACCTAATTGACATTAGTCAGAATTTATAATTTTATTACCCTAATATTGCCAGAAAGCGAGAAAAAACAAAAAAAAAGTTTGTCATGAATTGTCAATAAGGTCGAAAATCGCATGCACCTGTTTTTTGCAATCACTATCGATAGCTGATCACTTTCTGGTAGTCATTTGTTTTGTAGACGTTCATTTGTTTTGTAGACGTTCATTTGTTTTGTAGACATTCAATTGTTTTGTAGACGTTCATTCGTTTAACACATTTTTATAAATACATATTTATTCGGATTTGTGAGCGCGATGTTGTGACACTACCCTTGTAAAACATACATAGAACTAGTGGTAAATTTCCTATAACTGTTTCCCATTAGTTCTATTCTTCTCATCAAGTTGTGCTAATAGAACTAGTGGGAAAAAAAGTATCACTAGTTCTATCATAGAACTGTTCAATAGAACTAGTGGGAATGATTCGACAGCGCAAGGATGATGATGATGACAGGTCTTCAACAGTACCACAGATTATACCTATAATATAGAAAGCATTATAACCATTAGCAGTAATACCTAAACGTTTTATTCTCTAATTTATCTCCTTGTTGCACAATATCATCGTACTAGCGCTTGTCTTCGCTTGTCTAAAAATACAAAAACGTAAGTAGTAAGTCATTATCATACGAGAGATAACACTGTTCAGTTTAATGTCCACGTAGCACGTTGGTATAACACTACGAGCATTTCAGCCAGGAGTACGGTTAAGCTTTAAAAGACCCACCATACCCCCAGGGGTATTGCCAGGGCTACGCAGCTACGGTGGGTCCGCAGCGCACAGTTTTTATATTAACGTACTGTTTTAGGTTTCCATTGAATGAAATGAGAAGAATAAAATGTACTTTTTTAATAAATGTTATAAATAAATCACATCGGCTTTTTATTTCCCTACCTTAAATGAATTAATCAAATTTACTTTGAGGCGAATTGAATTTACTCAAGACAGACAAAGTGACCATGTCGCATCTGAGTCAAATTATTGTTTGTGAAACGGTCAGCATGATGTCACAATGCGCGTCGGTCCAGAGAGTATATGTTTATCTCTATTTCGCGCTTGCGATTAGATGTGCTATCTCACTTACACTTCTTATCTAATTCTTAGTGTGTCGTTTTGACATATTTATATTAGTGTGTATACGCTTTTCGCGATGCGTGTCACTCGTAAGCTCCGTCATGTTACCTTGTCAGTAACCTGTCTACGGTTTCTTACTAGTATGTCTATGGTTTGAACGATTGAGTTTGGAATACGAATTACTTTGTACTTTTGCGAAAACGTACATGCGGGGGTGGAGGGGGATTTTGCGGAGCAACGACGTACGTCCGCCCTCAATCACGCCTAGACAGGCACTGATGAACGGCCGGCGAGCGATATAATGCCAACATTTTGACTATTTTTTTTCTTGGAGAAAAATGATAACGAAATTACAAAATCTGTTTTTACCATTTATTTTAAAATAAAGAGCTGCTTCTATTGATAATACTTTCATATAAATTCATTATGGAATGTCTAAGCAGTACACGTTTAAAATTGTGATTTAGTGCCATGTTTGACATTTTTTTTTATCGAGCCAATCATTCCAAATCGTGTTTCTATCTTTACGATTTACTAGAAGATATGTTCAACTTTTATAATTTAATTTTTATTCATTAAAAATATCATAGTTCATGTGACTTTCAGACGTTCAAAAATCTTAAAAAGTACTGCAACCTCGCCTTAATTATAGTCATAGCATTTAAAATTACCATTTATTAATATGTGACATTTTTAGTGACCAATACCACAGTCTAATAATCCATACAGTCGTTCGACGAACGCGTCTAGACAGGTCAATCGTGCAGGAGGCAAGAGGTGAGACGCGGGAAGAACGGTACCTAGTTACGTATGTCGCCTTAGTTCCTACACATGTTTTCCGGGGCTGGCGCGTGCTTGTTTTTTGTTCGTTACTTATTTATTTGCTTATGAATATTAATTAAGATGGTGCATACGACTTGTGACATACAGTAGTTGGACAACTACTGTATGTCTGTATACAGGGTGTCACAAGAGACCCATCACCAAGCCGAAGTCTACTCGTTTTGCAGATCATGCCAAGTCATACTACGTGAAAATAATACCTGGGAAACAAAAAAAAAATTTAAGCTTAAAAAAATGTACAACTTTTATTACCGGCAATGTATAGCGCGCGTCTGCAGACATCGTACCTACGCCCGGTCGTATCTACCTACACCGTGCGCCGCGGTGGCGGCAGTTTATGATCACGTGGTCGCGCCGCCGAGGGGAATGACCTCGCAGCTGATTGATGGTACGCATACACTACGCGTCGGGAACTTTAAAGCCGTTTACTTTAGGGAAATATTGAAAATTTTGTTTATTTTTATTTGGCAGAAAGTGTACATTTATCATTCTAAACACGATTTTGGAATAATTCGAAAATAAAATTCGCGTCTTTGAGCCTCAATATCTCCTGAACCAGTAATTTCCCAGGTATGGTGCCGAAGTAAAAAATGATCGTAATAATTGGTACTATATGGGGTTTCATTTTCGTTAAGGGTCTTTTTACATCCTGTATACTGTGCCAATACTACCAGTGAATGGAGAGGGAATGAATTAAATTGCTCCTATGAGCTTGAGCTCATACACTTTTGATCTAAATCGTATAGTGTGCGGTATAATTTGGAGACAATATTTCCTTGTGCTAGGTTTGTTTGAAATGTAATTTCAGTCTTAACTTTTTTATATGTGAATGAGCAACCTACAATTTTAGTTCTAAATTAAAAAGGGAATTAGCGAAATTAGCCCAGCATTTGTATACATATCATCATCATCATCAGCCCTTTATACTGTCCCACTGCTGGGCACGGGCCTCTTCCCACTATGAGAAGGGTAAGGCTATAGTCTGGCCAAGTGCGGGTTGGCAGACTTCACATATCTTTCGAGAACATTACGGAGAACTCTCAGACATCCAGGTTTCGTCACGATGTTCCTTCACCGTTTAGCAAGCGATAATTAACAATTTAATACGCACATAACTCAGAAAAGTCATCGGTGCGCACCGTGGATTCGAACCCAGACCCTCTGCGTAGCAGTCTGTCGGTCTCTCCACTAGGCTATCGCTGCATAATACATATGCTAACACGAATAATTTAAAGAAGATACTCCCGTTTGGGGTTTGGTTATGAAATGCTTCCGTTACTGACTGACTGCCAGACAACGCACAGCCTCACGTCAAAACTTTTAGGTGCAAGTTCCACAGAGACCGTAGAGGTGCACTAAGAAAGGGTTTCCCGAAATTTCCACGGATTTAGGGAGAAACGATTAAATTTAAATAGATCATGCAGGCGCAGCTGCTTTCTAGTATAAATATATGATAAAATATAATCAAATATAATCAAAATCAGTTCAGATGTTTTGATTACCTGGTACAAAAACAAACGGACAAAAATGTGTAATTTAAATGACCGTGTGAGCATAAAAATACATATAAATCTAGTCACAATTTATCACGTTCAACTGCCGCCGTGGGTACTATTATAACCTAAATATTATAATTATTTTGCTTAAAAGTAGTCACATTTCACATGGGGTAAAATACCCTATTGGCTCTGGATGTGGTTCTTCTATTGGTCTTTCTGTCAAACCTTTTTCAGGTTTGTCAGTCAACATACTTGGAGCGATAGCCTCTGAACAAATAGCATTTGGGTTCAATGGGTAAATGCCACTTTTTTGAAACCCTGATTTTATATTTCCCGGTGTAAAACTTCTTTCATATGCTGGTGTTAACAATTTATGAAAATCAAATCGTGAAGGAATTAAATGGGGTTTGTTTGTTTTATATTGTTGTAACTCAGCGCGCCATGCTACTTTGAGTGGTCGAAAGACTCCAACATCGAGAGGTTGCAAGATATGACTAGTATGTGCAGGCATCGCAAATAATACTATCTGATTAGATTTTGCAAACTCCAGGACGTTTGGAGAAATATGACTGGCATGTGAGTCCATGATTAACAGAACTGGTCTTGCTGGAGGAATGTTTTCTTTGAAAATCTTAGCCACACTAGAAACAATTCTGCGTTAATCCAGCCTTTGGGTGATAAACGTGTCATACTATTTGGCATACAACCATTGGCAAGTTCTGGTATATTACGAACTCCTTTAAAAATCACCATTGGTGGCAGAAAACATCCAGCGGCATTTATGCAAGCTAATACGGTTGAAGTTTACGGTTATAAACGAATTTTTTGCCCATCTTAGTAAATATTTTAGTTGCTTTATTAACATTTTTTTATTATTTTTTTGTTCACTACGGTGGGAAACTCTCCTTACGAGTCATCTCAACTCCGCCAACGCAGCCATTAAAACGGCTAGGCTTGGGACTGGCAGAGGAGGTATGTGGAGGCTCTCCCCTAAAGGCGTTCGGGGCATACCCACTAAAACCCACCGCGGTGTCCCTACGGGTCCCGTATGTTGGCGGGGTCACGCGATTCGCGATTAGCATACTTTCTCGCGACCCCGCCCGAGATTGGCCCGCCGTTTGTGTTGGCGGGCCCCGTCTCGTCATGATCTCGCAATCATCCATCAAACTTCTCGCATCCATCACCTTACAAAGCTACTTGGGAGGCGGCGAGGACACGCGCCGCCTCCCGCCTTTTGGCGGACAGGGAGCAGCCCCAGCGCTCACCGTCCGCAGGCACTAAATTTAGGGTGGTCGGAGGTCGGCTCTTGTTCGACGTCCCCGACGCCCGGACCTACGGTTGGGGAGAGGGCGATGTATTTCCCTCTCCCGCTCCGCCGCCTCCTTGCTCAGCATGACTGCTTCGCAGAAGGAGGCGACTGCGCTCCAGGACCTCTCACTCCGGACCATAGACAGAACTACGGCCGGGAGCGAGAGGACAACCGTATTCAGAGCCGCGACCAGATCACGGCGCTGCGATGCCCAGGCTGGGCATTCCGACAAAGTATGCAACGCCGTGTCTTCGACAGGGTCGCGGCTGCTGCCACAATGGTGGCATCCGGGCGTTTCCTCCCGGCCTATCCTCCACAAATACCGGCCAAAACAACCATGGCCGGTAAGGATTTGAGTTAACCGGAAGGTGAGGACGCCGTGACGTCTCTCCAACCACGGGACTTACCGCCACTATCGTGGCGTGCCCGTGCTTTATTAACATACATTAACCCTGTCTCATCACAATTTCAAATTCTTTCTGGAGATTCCAATAAATTGTGTTCACACAAAAGAGTTCGTAATTTTTCATAAAAATCGTTTAATACGTGATGGTTAGAACAACTAGCTCTTCCTGCGGAAAGATTTTCGGGGGTCCTTAAACCATAGCGCTTCTTAAAGTTTACCCACCAATTCCAACCAGCGCATCCTTTATTATTATTAAACGAGTGTTTAAAATCATTTTTCTTTGCTAAAGAAAAATCAATTTTTCTGATTTGATTTACAGTTAGCCCAAAACCAAGCTCTTGCATGTGTATTATATATGCAACTAACTGCTGTTCTAAATTCACACATAAAGAAAATGGTCTACCAATTTTCGACATATCGTCGTCTTACTTTCTCAAACTCGTAACTAAATTTTTCGAAATATAAATTTCTTACTCGTATCTCAGCTACGAGTGATGTCTCTTAACTGTAACAAACTTCTATTTCAAAATAAGCACGAAGTTAGTCGCAAACAGCGTTGCAATTATCACACAAGTCATTCATACCATTTTCATAACTGCACAAAACTCGTATCTTAACTTACGAGGTCTTGCGATCTTATGCCTATGGCCTTTGGGTCTATTTTTCATTACTTTGTTAATCGAGAAGCGAGGTTGCCGCTCTTATGGTGTGAAGTTCGTCTATATTGCAAAGAAAGCTGTTGCAGTTGGATCTTATAACTTTTAGATTCGTTTGTTGTTCTTGAATGAAAATAATTACAAAAAATGTGAAAGTGCAAAATTTTGTGCGTAAAACGGTAAGTTATATCTACAAATGTTTGTTGTTTGTTAGTAGGTAGTTCCTAGTTACTTACTGATTAAAAATAATTGTTTTACTTACTTAGCTTTTAAGTTACTTTCACTTTGATTTAACGCAGCTAGAGTTAACTTGTGTTTCTGCCTACCTCTCGTGAATAGCAAATACATGGCGTGTATTTATGAATCTTCTTCTTCTTCTGTACTTTATTCATTAGTTTGGTATGGTTACGATAGTTTTAAATGTACTGACTGAGCTGTAAGTATTCACAAAGTTTTATAGCGGATAAAGGAAGAGGCCAATACTATAAAATAATTTACACCCTACAGTTATTTCATTTTATAAAGTCCTTTTGTTTTTTTTCAGGTCCTTAAAATGCACGGCCGTGCTTTAAAGTTGCTAAATTTAGCAACTAAAGACAAGAAAGAAGACGATGGAAATCGTACGGGGTCTTCTAACAAGTCTGTAACGTCTATGGCTTCTGGTTCTGGTGGTGGAGTTGATACGGGGTCTTCTCGTGATTTAGTAACCTCTATTGCTTCTTTTTCTGGTACTGATACCGAAAATTTATTAACTAAAGAAAACACAGAAGATGGGGGAGTCAGAACGGGATCTTTAAATGATACAGTCACTTCTATTGGTTCTGCTTCTAATACCAATACTGCAAACATCTTGATACTGAAAGAGAAGAAAGTTAATTTCGTTTTAGATGAGAGATCCGGATGTTTTATTCTTCAAGCCTCACGAGATTGTCCGACGTCGACAAACGAGCGCAATATTGATCCAACACACTGCATTTTGGATGATATCACTGGTCAGTTTATTCCAATACCTTCCTCGAGTAATGATATCTCCATATGTGATTTATCTGGATCAGATAGTGATTCAACTTTCATTCCTGATAATGATGATGATAGTTCAGGAACGGATATGGACACATCTTACGTGGCTCTGGATGAGACTAGTGGGTTAATAAAACGAAAAAGAGCAAAGAAAGGACAAGCAGATAAAACACGCTGGGGTAGAAATCAACTAAAACAAAGAAGACAAAAAGGTCAACAGTATTCTTCGATCAAACGTGTAAAGAATTCTGGGATAGTGGGGGTGGAAGTACGAAATCAAAGAATAATGCAAGCCAGATGCGTTTCAACAAAATGTTCCCAAAGTAAAATAAAAAAATGCAATGAAATTTCAGATGCAGAGAGAAGAGAAGTTTTTAAATCTTTCTGGAACATGACATGGGATGATCGCAAAATGTATGTTAATGGAATGGTCTCACTAAAACCGGTACAAACACAAACGAAAGGTATTCCGAGTAAAAGAACTCAAACATTAGAGTATTCTTTAAAAGTAGACGGTGAGATAAAGCCTGTATGTAAAACAATGTTTACAGGCACTCTGTGCCTGGGTGATTGGACTGTCACAAATTGGGCCAAGAAGGCAAAAAATAAGATCGGGATGATCAAGAAAAACCCTCCGGTGATGAGACAAAAAGCTACAAATGTTACGAAATTGAAACACATCAGACATTTTTTTTAATGCCGTACCTAAAATGCCCTCTCATTACTGTCGACAAAGCAGCAACAAAATGTATGTTGATGTAGATTATACTACATGGGCTGACTTATATAGATATACTTTTGAGGAGTATGTTAAGGATAACAACATTCCAGATGAAGAAAAGGCTACTTACAAGTGTTTTTTAAGTGTTGTAAATGAGATGAACTTGGGTCTCTACAAACCGAAAAAAGACCAATGTGATTTGTGCTACGCCTATAAGAATAAAAATATTGAAGAAGAAGTATACCAAGCACATATAGAAGCAAAAGAGCGAGCAAGAGAAGAAAAAAGAGGGACAAGATGAATTGCATACAAGGAGAACTCTAGCGGTCTTATTAATAAAAAATGCTTATTCTTCTCTTACTCCAAAGTAACACCGGTAATAGTTAATTCTATATTGGTTATGGAATAGCTACGTGTTAATAACGGTATTAATAAACACGAAGTAGGTTCGAAGTAACAATACAATTCTTACACTAAGATTAAGGTGTGTGTTATGGCAACCCACTGATATTAAAAGTAAAAAGAATGAACAAAATGACCTGGCCGATCATAAAGACACTGGCAGTTAGATAATTTAAAATACATTTTTGACACTTTTATTTGACAATCACAACCATGACTATCACAAGCGAAACTGTGTAATAAAATTGTGCGTCCGCAAATATTTATTATTTGAACCACAGAGTACCTGATTTGAACATTGAAAATGAGCCTAAAAGAAAAACGTATTCGATCCATTAACTGGGATGAAGAAGAAAAGGTAAGCGTGGCCATATTTAATGTATAAAAAGTATAATTTACAATATTATTAAATGAAATTGTTTAATTATTTTTTCAGCAATTACTTCGTTTAGTCCTGAAGGAATTTGCGGCGATAATAGAAAACAAGTCAATAGATAATAACACAAACAAATTAAAAACCAAAGCTTGGGAGGAAGTCCACAAAAAGTAAAATCTGACTAAGTTCTGATTTTATATATAATTTAACACTCGTCTTGTTACCTATTGATCATATAAAATATTTTATTCATTATTTATTCCAGGTTTAAGGTTTTAGGTTTTAAGTTGAGTTAAATGGGCGATTACGCTCTTTAAACCAATTTAAAATACAGTGGAAGGCTATGAAAATAAACGCTCGAAAAGAAGCAAGCCTATTTAAAAGTGCGATCAATAAAACGGGAGGCGGTGGAAGACCCCAAACCCCCGCTAATTATGTTATTGAAATTAAAGATCTCTTAAATCCTGCAGAATTATTAAGAGACGAAAACATTTTTGATTCTGATGGAATTGTATGTATAATTTAAATTTATCTTTTTGCATGTGGTATTTTTCTTAATAATGAGTAGCAAGTAGAAAACTCAGTAAACATGTATAAGCATTACTTATTTATGATCACATGCAAGACACATTAAGGCCGGCGCCGACTGACGGCACGGCATGGCACGGCGCGGCACGGCGTGGCACGGCGCGGCACGGCGGGGCACGGCATGTTTCGGTAGCCCAAAGGACGCTTCGGCATGACCTGGCATGCCGTGACGTGCCACGCCGGGCTGCGGTACGATGGTATCGAAATGTGAATTCTAAACTCATTGAAATAAGAATAAAAATGACTTGATCAGTAATAAAATCCATTGTCATGCCGTGCCATGCCGCGACGTCAGTGCGCGCTGGCCTTTAAACACTTGTCTTGTCTAGTGAGTTATGTACAGGTATTTAACATAATTATATATATTTTTTTGTTCTTGTAGATACTAAGTGCATCTACAAGTAACGATTTAAGTGCCAGTGAGACATGCAGCTTTACATTGCAGGTAGTTGGTAATAAGCGATCATCATCAACATCATCCTCTTAGCGTTATCCCAGTTTCAATCTGGGGTCCGCTTACTAGTCTAACCGGATTTGGCTGAATATTAGCTTTTCCACGGAGCGACTAGCTGTCTGCCCTCCGCAACCCGAAGGGATAGCGATATTCCATGGTTTAGACTAGTGTCAGTTTATTTAGAAGGTACTGACGCCCTATAACGACTGTCAAAGATCTTCATGACAACCGGGACCGACGGCTTAACGTGCTCTCCGAGGCACGGGACAAGCGATAATTAACAATTCAATACGCACATAAGTCTGAAAAGTCATTGGTGCACGCCGTGGGTTCGAACCTGATACCCTCTGCATGGCAGTTTGTTGGTATCTCCACTAGGCTATCGCTTATTAGTTGGTAATAAGCGATATTAAGTAATATTGAGTATCTTTGTACAGTACATAATAAGTATATTTTTTCCTTTTCAGGATATTGCTGAAAATATTGTGCAGTCTGATTTAGCTGTATGTGAAAACATATTTTTAGAAAAGCAAGAGGCAGGTGTAAGTTGTTTTCTTAAACAGTTATCAGTTATAAACGGTTATTTAGCGGGTACTAACTCGCGACTCTCGCGAGTCGAAGTCCCGCCGCGACCACGGCTGTCGGCCGAAACATTGGCAAATACCGAGATATTTTTGCCTTAAATATAGTATTTATCGCGAGTGAGACCCGCCAAATAACCGTGTATAATGTATAGTAACCATTAAAGTTTAAAATAGTATATCGTTAACAGTAACTAAAGCAAGAAATATTGATTTTGAAATATGTATGTATTATTTACTTTTTAGAGCACGAGTGTGGTAAATGTGGTAGAAGACCACATACCAGCTGCCAGCCAAAAATCAAAACCCCATGAACATGCTGTCAATCAAGAATCGAGTGCATCCATGGTAATATGGGTCGAGGGGATTTTGGGACCGGGACCGCGGTCCCGGATTCCCCTTTTCAATTAAATATTTTTTTTTAGTGGTATTTTGGGACCACAAATAAAAAAGTTAAGTAAGTCTTACGACGAAAGTACGGTCAACCAAATAATTTGAATTAGTATAAATAAAACTATTTTTATTCAATGATAAATTGTCGTTTATTTCTAAATCACAGCTTTCTATTCGAATAAAAAAATATGTAGTTAGGTACTCATAAAGAAATATAATTATAAAACTTAAGAAATATAATATGTTTTAAAATTAAATAAGTACAACAGTTTAATTTAAAAACATTTATGTTTTTATTGTTACATCTACGCAATTGCACGTAACAACCTCTTACCTAAATTTAACGTTCAAAATAAACAGTATCTTAGTAAGCACATGGCAGCAGTAATAAAAATCTCTACACTTACATATTAAAAACAATTAAGTACCTACTATTAAAAGCCAAAAGACTGACAAAAATATGAAAGTTCTTATACACCTAATCTTATATATAAAATTCTCGTATCACAATATTCGTTCCCATACTCCTCCGAAACGGCTAGACCGATTCTTGTGAAATTTTGTATGCATATTCTGAGAATCGGCTACTATCTATTTTTCACACTCCTAAGTGAAATGATTTCCACACGAGCAGAGCCGCGGGCGACAGCTAGTAATAAGTAAAATCAGTCTCACAACAATTTTTATAAAATTATAAAATATGTCTTCTATTTTTAAAATCACAGCCTTCTTATTAGAAAAGTCTCTCTAAATAAAATATCAAAAATAATCAACTCACAGCCTTGGTTAGCACTCGGAAGCAGTGTTTTAAATTTTTACTCTAATAAAATAATGACAATAGTCTTAACTTAAAAATAATCAACAGCATAATAAACAACAAAAATTGGGCAAGTGCGAGTCGGACTCGCGCACGAAGGGTTCCGTACCATCATCTATAAAAGAAAATCACGTTTGTTGTATATATACTTAAATATTTTTTAAGTTTCTACTTGTTTATTAAGATCGAGTAACAAATTGCTTAAAAATTACGTTTGTTGTATGGGAGCCCCCCTTTATTATTTACTTTTTTTAATTTAATTATTTATTTATTAAAGGTAATATACAACTACATATTCCGTGAAAATTTGAAGCGTCTACCTGTTACCGTTAGTAATTTTGAGCAAAAATACGAAAAAAAAACACGTTTATTGTATGGGACCCCCCCTTAATATTTTCATTTTTTTTATTTTTAGTATTTGTTGTTATAGCGGCAACAGAAATACATAATTTGTGAAAATTTCAGCTTTCTAGCTATCACAGTTTATGAGATACAGCCTGGTGACAGACAGACAGACAGACAGACAGACAGACAGACAGACAGACAGACAGACAGACAGACAGACAGCGGAGGCTTAGTAATAGGGTTCCGATTTTTACCTTTTAGGTACGGAACCCTAAAAACCGCTATACCTATTAATATGTATATAAAATCAGTCTTGCATACATGCTAATAATTACTTAAATATAATCAACAGCCTCTTATAAAATAATTTCGCATCAGTCTCATAAGTATTGACAATTGTGTTACTTATTAGCTCTAAAATCTTAATTTTTCAAGACAATGACCAACACTTATCTTGTCATTTAACAATTCCTGTACTGTCAGTGTGATCTTTTCTTTAATCATTCTACTTTCCGGAGATCTTTTGGAAATATTTGTTGATGTTTGAAGCTTTTTCCAGTAAAATATACTGTCTTTTCTAATACCCTCCAAAAATTGCACTATATTTGGTTTTGGTTTTAAAAATTTTTTTACGTGGTTGTTCCATGCTTCAACAATATTATTAGTTGTGTGTTCTTCGCCATAACTACACCATAATGTTGTAAAAATATTATTTTCTAACCACGTGTTGACGAAATAGTCATTAAATGCTGTTAGTTCTTTCGTTCTCGGACAATCTTCCATGATGTAAAGCCATCCTTCAGCGGTTAAATGTTGCGGGAGATGTGAAAGTGCTGAGCACAGCTTTACATGTACTTTTCCAAGTTTAGATTTGGTTACACCCAACTCTTTCGCTTTTCGCCATAAACATCGTGTGAAATGGAAAAAACAACCTAGTATCTTCACACCTGGGATAATGCTTTGCAGTGCTAATATAGCGGATACTTCAAAATCCATACTAATTTTCGATGGGTTCCACTGAGGTACACGAGCCTTGATCAATGAAAAAAGAATCTCGTAAGTTGCACGGGTTTTGTCCGGTAAAAGTATGTATAGTATTGGAACTACATTGACAAAAGAATCGTTACTTCCTATATCTGCATGCATTGTGTACAGCTGATAAAAATTTTTCTGACACAGCTTAAAAGTGCCATCAATAAAAAAGTGCCTAGATTCGGATAGGTACTTTAACATTTCTTCATTGCATAAAATCAAAATTCTTTTATTTTTGTGTTTATAATCCGCGAATAATAAATTTTCATATTTTTTAGGAATATCGATATCCACTGCCTTTTGAAACTCTATCTTTTTGGCTCCCAATGCCAAGTTTCTTTTCTTATATAATGTTTTCTTGCGATTTTCAAATAATGGAATTGTTGTGACGAGATCCAATCCTTTATCTTTTATTCTGTCGATGCTTTCTTCAAAAATAGTTGACACTGGTGCTGTAACATTCTGCTGTATATTTTTTAAACATAGTTTCATCTCAGATTCTATTGTGAGTTCTGATATATTTTTTGGAGGGTGAGTGTGGTTGTTACTTTCGTGGACAATTGATTGGTTTAATATTTTTACAGTGGCGTTGCACATATTCTTTTTTCGACACCTCCATAAGTCTGATCCATCTTTGTTAGTTCTCTTATGTAAATATTCATAATCATTTCTAAGCAAAATTTGATCTTTGATTTCGTATGAGATGTTTCTGTGATAATCTTTCGATGTCGATGGCTGATTTTCATCCATATTGAATGAGTGGATAACTAAAATAAACAAAAATTTATTATTATAAATTATATTAATATATATTTATATATATTATATATATAGTATAGTTATTACTTTGACATGTCAATTAACCAAAATCAAAATATTAATCATAATATACTGTTTGTTTTTAAATTATTTTGTTTATTTACTTATTTAATATATATGAAATTAAGACCCGTTTTTTATTGGCTCGGGAAAATGTATCATAACTTGCAATCACAGAACAGAAGAAGTGTTAAACAAAAACGTTCTATTAACGTTTTTTTTTGTCTTGCAAATTAAATGAAATAAGTTGTTTCAATTATGTCAAATAAATCAAGTAAAAGTAATTTGTTAAATCTGTTTATTCAAAACCTACCGTATAATAATCTTTTTTACTAAAGTGTCTGGCTTTTTATCTCAATAAATAAATATATCGTATACAGTTGATAATATTCTTATAAAATATTTTTTAATTAGCAATTTAACATTAAGTAATTTAATAAAAAGAGTAGCGAGCGTACACAGCGCCTTTATGGGCGAGTAGCTTGAATTAGCTAGTATTTTTCTTATTGTTAAACGTCATAAGTACGTTCTGCTGCAGTGTAAATTGAATCGTGCGTAAATGACTTAAGGTATTTATTTGTCTGATTTAGGTGTAATGACTTAAATAATTTTGATAAAATAAAAATGACCAATAATGCGCAGTGTCTATTTGTAGTGTAATGTAAGACTATTAACTTATTTGTGTGAGTTTGGAGTTCGGCGACCACTTTTTCCTTACAAATTTTGTCATATACCACTACTACACTTTTTTTTGTTCTGTGCTTGCAATAAACATCGTCATCGACGATTCGATAACAATTAGCATGAGATTCGTGATGGCGCTTCTATCGAACGTAAAATGAAACTAATTTTGGTAGAGCGAGTACCTACTTTCGTATGGCAAACGTATCGTCATGTAAAAGTAAAATCAACCTTAAAATACATTATTTTTGACGTATAATGTCTCAGATTGGCCAAAATAGTTGCCGAAGGCCATGAATAGTTTTGGCTATTTTTTAGGTACTATTTTATAGGAACCAAAACAGATTATATTATTATTATCTTTAAATAACAGTTAAATATCACAAGATGTATTAAAGGTTCGCATTTATAGTAATTCAAAAGGTAATTAATATATATATTAAACACTGTTACAGTGGTAATATCTCAATATGTTTACGTTACGAATTCAATACATTTTCATCAGATACTGTGCACTGAGTGAGCTCTAGTAATAAATAAATATACCTGACTTTTACAAATTGACAAATAAGTATATATTTATGTATTTATATTTAGACGTCACTTAATGCACACCCACAGACAATAATTTAATTCTAAATTAAAAAGAAATGACATACACTTACCTTTTTTTATGAAAACACACAACAAATGTTTGTCACCTCACACTTCACACTTAAAGATGCATCGCGAAGACTGCTCATTTAGATAAGCATTCGAGTTAGTTAACCCTGACAAAGGGGTGTGATTGGTCAAATAGCAACCCGTGACGCTCTACTGTGAAGCGAGATAGTATAGATGTGTGGGAGAGAGATAGCACTACCTGCCTGCCTTAGAGTATTTATTGTATGTATACTCTAAGCTGCCTGCAAATATTACTAGGTATGCACACTTGTCTTTTTCTGTCCTATTAAATAATTATGAAACTACATACTTATTTTGTTTATTATTAAAGAATTTGTTTTGTGAACTGTACTTTAACTTCTTTTTTTTACGTGGTCCCAAAATACCACTAAAAAAAAATATTTAATTGAAAAGGGGAATCCGGGACCGCGGTCCCGGTCCCAAAATCCCCTCGACCCGTATTAAGTACATTTGTTACATACATACATACATAACGTCACGCCTTTTATCCCCGAAGGGGTAGGCAGAGGTGTATTTCTACATTTAAGTACATTTGTTGATTATTGAATAGGTATGTTAATTATTAAATTACTTGACTATTATTTAGGTTAATTTTTATATTTGTTGATTATTAATTACCTATGTAAATTATTATATTTGTTGATTAGATACGTAATATTTAAATAGGCACCGGTACATTAGGTACATAGGCCGGCGACCGGCCGACCTAGGTGTTGATTATGTCAACGTATGTCGGTATGTACAAAAGTTTACAATTTAAATAATAATACAATGTAGTGTGTGTTTCTTTTATTTAATCCTATAATGACAACTAAATCCTACTAAGTAATATTATATACATATAAACGCGAAAGTTTGTTACCTACTCTTCTACGCGAAAACTACCGAACGGATTTTAAATGAAACGTAATTAAGCAGTAATATAGCTTAGTTAACAGAATTACACTATAAATCTACATATCAAAGTTGTGGTCAACAGCTAGTACTTAAGTAAGTATAATTATTGAAACTCATCGTATAATAAATAATTAATAAATTCTCTCTACTGGCGAAGAACCAATCCGTGGTCGCTCTGTATTTACACGAACCGAATTGTCAACTTCTTTGTTTTGAAATAACATTAAAATAAATATTATTCGGAATACTTTAAAGGTACTTAATCTATTAGTAGTAACTAAGTTAATTTATCTAGTAGGCGATAAGTACCTACTTACTATTTAGAACGTTATAAAAGAATCGTAAATACTTTGGTACATTTTAAAGTTTGTACGTTACAAAATAAGTATCACAATAATGTACTTACTATTAAAACACATGACACTAAATTAAAATTAACTTACCTCAAGATCGTTTTCATTTACTGATTCCGAATCAGAAAACTCATCATCTTCAGTGCCTTCTAGAATGCGCAAGAGTTCTTCTGTACTAAATACTTCTGCACTCGCCATTTTTTTCAATTATAATATACTAAGTAAGTAGATCAAATATTATAAGCATAAATAATATTTTAAAGTATTTTTTTTAAATACCCCCGCACTAAAAACACAGCACGCGCTCACGACGTCACGAGTCCAACATCAATACATGTCAATGGCGCAGAAGGGATTGCAAATCGGTACCGTGCTAGGGATGCGCATGATCGGCGAAAAGGGAATTTCGACAATACTGAAAATATGCTATTATACTAAAGAAATTTCAGTTTAAAATATAGTATATTTACCATTTTTCTCACTGACTAAGCTTATATATATTTTTTAATAGTAATTACAAAAATTAAGCGAATTTGAGTCATTTATCTAAAAATTTAATTTACTGAAATATTACACTACATCACTAGCAGGCATGTATACATGCCATTGGCGCGAGAGAACATGCTTTTTTAGCCAATATTTAAGATGTTTTTATCAATTAAATATTTGAATAACTGTTTTGCAATTTTGTTCACTGTGTACAATTATGTAATAATTGGGAATTCAATTCTTAAGATATATCAATAAAACACGTTAAAGTAATGATTTAATATGTTTATTTTGTATTTTTCTATGATCTGTTTCTTGGCATCTATAGATGTCGGTGGCGCACAGGGCACGCTTGCGGATGACATCAATACATGCCATTGGCGTTCAAAAGGTTAATAAAATAATATATTGATTATTTTCAGGTATTCTAAAATGGCTATGGGCAAGTACAAAATAAAATCAAATAAAATATCATATACCTTAGAAACGTTACAAGAAGCTGTACGTGAGGTGGAAAGTGGTAAAATTAGTTGATATAGTGCCGCTTAGAAATATATCATGGTCTATTATAGTCATACTACGTATGACTATAATAGACCATGTAAAAATCTTTTTTCGTGTTTCGCCCAAGAGTTTGGGATTGCCCTATTCTTAGAGGGCAATCCCAAACTCTTGGACGAAACACTTCTTTGTCTCCAGAGATTGAATTTAATTTAAAAAATTGGACAAGACTTCAATGGAATACTACAGACCAATTTCACTAGTACCTGCTTTCTCAAAAATTTTGGAAAAGTTTATTTATAAAGAACTGAATACATATTTAGAAAGAAATCATATTATATGTAATGAACAAAAAGGCTTCAGACAGAATAAAACCATAAATATGGCTATCTATGATTTTTTGTACGATGTCATAACTAACATGGATAAAAATACGCCCGTCTACGCGATTTTTTGCGATATGACGCAGGCATTTGATTATGTCCAACACGATTTACCACTATATAAGCTTAATGTATATGGAATTAGGGGCAGAGTTTTGAATTTTTTTCAATCCTACCTAAAAGGAAGGAAACAAATAACGCAAATTAATAGAATCAACAGTAAATCGAAATTAGAAGAGGTATATACATCTACAGAACGCACAGTTACCTATGGTGTGCCACAAGGGAGTGTACTGGGACCGCTTTTATTCACTATTTACATTAATGACTTACCCAGCTCAAATCAACACCACATGACATTGTTTGCTGACGATAGCACAGTTATAATACCATGTAGAAATAAAGAAAATTACATAAATGACATTATTAATACACTTAATAAGATTATAATATAGATGAACAGCAATAATTTAAAAATTAACCTTAATAAAACAATGATTATGCATTTTAGTCAACGCCCAATGACATTTGATATTGACATTTCTTTTAATAATAATAATATTGACGCAGTTAATACAACCAAGTTTCTAGGACTGACTATTGATAGAAATCTAAATTGGAAAGCTCATTTAGACCTTTTAAATAAAAGAATTAGTAGTAGTGTATACGCTTTGTACTCTCTTTCGCGAGTGATTCATATAGACGCACTTATTGTCGCATACTACGGACTAGTGGAGTCCATTCTTAGATACAGAGTCATATTCTGGGGCAACTCAACAGACAAAGAAATTATATTCAAAGCCCAAAAAAGATGCTTGAGAAGTATGTTTAAACTACGACCTACCGATAGCTGTGCATCATACTTTAAAAAATATAACATATTAACTTTACCATGTCTGTATATTTTGGAAATCGTAGTATTTGTTAAGTCAAATCCAAACTTATTTCCTCGCATGGCTGATGTAGTACCTAGAAACAGGCGCATAACACAAAGCTCTGCTTACAGAGCTCAAAAACTGCACTTATGCGTAGAAGCGTCTTTTGCATGGCTCCCGTACTGTATAATAAGTTACCTAAAGCTTGGAAAGAACTCAATATGGTAGCGTTTAAGCAAAAAGTAAAATCATTTTTGGCCTGCAAGACATATTACAATATATCAGATTTCTTACAGGATACCATCACGTAAAATTATTTGTAATATATACTACTGCCTATGCAATTTAATTTTATTTCGATTACTGGTTGACATTTTGCTATTTAATATTATATGACCTACATATTTTTTGACATTATTTTATTAATACTAAAATTCTTATTTGTATATTTTTTACATTATTATTGTAAGCGTATCTAATAAAATTAATATTTGCACGCCAATATATATAGCAAACATGTAAGAACAACAATGAAATGTAACACCTTGCATGCTTATAAATGTATGTATACTCATGTTTATGCAAATAAAATTATCTAATCTTATCTTTTAGCCTCAAGCCTTCATCTAATGGAAAAATACGGATTTGGACTTAGTAGAAAGGAAATGCTATACATGGTTGGTGATTATATTAATAAAAACAAGGTAATAACGACGTTTAAAAATGGCAACCTAGAAAAGATTGGTTTTTGGCTTTTAAAAACCGCCATAGTCTTTCTGTTAAGAAACCCCAGACTGTGGAATACGCACGAAAGAGAGCTGTCGATCCATTTATTATTTACCGTTATTTCGATATTTTGGAAAATACTATAAAAGATTTAAAGTTAGAAGACAAGCCGTCTTGTATGTGGAACCTGGACGAAACTAGCTTTTCCAAAGACCCACGAAAAACCAGAATTGTTGGTGCTAAAGGTTACGCGGCAACCAGAACAATCGCATCTCCTGGTAGAAACAATAATACCGTGCTTCTTTGTGTCAGCGCTTCAGGTGTAAAAATACCACCTCTTATAATTTACAAAGGCAAAAATGTATGGGATACATGGACATCCGCTGAAGCATATCCAGGGACGTCTTATACCGCGACACGAAATGGTTGGATGGAGACGAACATCTTCGAATCGTTCTTCAAAAAATCTTTTTTGCCTGCAGTCCGAGGCCAACGTCCTGTGCTTCTAATATACGACGGACATTCTACACACGTATGACTAAATATCATAGAACAAGCTCGTAAAGACGGTATAACCATCTTGAAATTGCCACCGCACTCCAGCCACGTTCTACAACCGCTCGATATAACAGTAATGAAGCCTTTTAAAGATCGCTGGGATGCTTTATTAGTTTAGTGGCAGCGGTTGAACGTATGGAGTGTTATGCCAAAAAGTGAGTTTGCTAAGCAAATTGGCAAAGTATGGACTAATATAGACCCTCAAGTGCTACAAAATGGATACAGAAAGGCGGGTATACATCCTGTAAATCGCAACCAAATTAAAGAAAATCAGTTTGACAGCTTAAAATTAAGACATTGGAAATAATATGGAAATAAACAAAATGCTAAGGACGAAACAGTAAGGCGAAACCCACATACTTTATTCAAATTAAAATTTAATTTTTTCAACAATTTGCAAAAGTGTGCAAATCCCCTAACATAAGAAAAAAATGATAATCATAAGGAAGAATTAGATAATTCTTTACGAAACCGTGCAATAACATTTGTAGATTTACTTCTAGAGAAAGTGAGCCATGGTGGGAACTCACCGATGGCTCGGCGCCGTAAAGTAACGCCAGGTGCTGAGGTCATAACTCACGATGATGTTTTAGAAAAAAAAACAGACGGATCAAAGAAACGTTACTAGTATATATCTAAAGAAGAATCTGCCGAAGGATAGATGTGCATTACCAAAGTCTCTCAAAACCGCTGATGACGTAATTTACTTGACCAATGTTTCAAGAAATGATTATCAAATACGTCCATTTATTGCAAAAGATGTAAGTAATTTACCTGTTTGTTTACGGAGTCAAAAATCTGATTCTTTCAAAATTAGGATAATTTCTAATATATTAATGAAGCCTTCTGATATTTCAGAAGAAATCATGAATACAACAAATGAAAAAAATTACACGATCACTAAAGTACCATTACCGTCAAAGGAAAATCAAATTTTACTTAGCAAGATCAAACCACGCAAAATCATGAAATCAGTAAAATCAATTAAACAGAGAGGCAAAGTTTTTGACTCAAGAAATCTTTATGAGAACCCCAAACCGGGGCCATCAGGACTATCTAAAACCCATCGTAATCGGCGGCGACGTTCTTCCTCTACAAATAACACCAGTGTGTCCGGTTCAATCAGCTACAGTGATTCAGATGAAGGCGATATAGTATCAGAAAATACTATTTTGACAGATTATGAAGAAGCTATTCCTTGTGAATTATCATCAGACACTCTAAATATGAACGACTCAGAAAAAAAATACGCACTTGGCAGTGATAATAAAATATGTAAAGTCGAAACATATAATTCGGGAGATGATGTTTTAGTAAGATACCACGTCAGACAAAAATGGATGTATTACGTAGGTCGTATTGAAAATACTAAAATTATGGACGACGAAACATTTTATTCTATAAGATTCTATAAAACAATTAAGAAACCAAAATTAACCTTCAAAATGACAAAAAGGGTCGATCGGGATGATGTGCCTGTGATATTGATAGTGAAAAGTTAATCTGAGAGAAGATCCTATAACATCAACCTACTATTTGTAATTCTGACGACAATTCGGTCTATTTTTTAAGTCTGATCCAAAGTTAAGGTATTTTTTTTTCTTTTTCTACAAATATTTTATTTCTATTTTTATTGTATTTTATTCAGTCGAAATGTCGGTTGTTGCGATGATTTTATTTCTTGGTAGAATCTGGCCAAGGAATGGCAAAATACCAAAATTAAAAATACGCGTGACAGTTTATATTACGTTTATTTTTAGTTTGCTGTTATCTATTAAGTTAGCAACTGAAAAAATACTGTTGTGGTATGTACTTACCTAGATGTGTATTTGACATTCAGCCTTGTCGCCACAACACATATTCAAAAATAGACGCTGGACTAGTTTCCGTTAGCCAGAGTCTGTATAAATTTATGCTTTACATAGGTAGGGTACCGGGGATCAGGGTAAATCAGGGGGCATAGTGGTTAATCACTGAAATATCTTGGGCGCTATTCATTACATGCACACTCTCACTTCTAACGATCGCGTGGCGTGATCCATCCAATACCCCTCCCTCCCGCCAGTCACCGTTACGCTCTCACTGCTGGAGGTCGCGCTGCGGCCGCTCCGCGAAACGTAAGTAGCCATTTTATGTTTTTAACGAACTTAGCCATTCAAATTGTTTATTTGTTTTTTTTTTATCTAATAACCATATAAAGAGCTACGTAAATTGTTGTTGTTCTATTGCGTGACGATAAATTTAGATAATAGTTTCAGTCATTGTTTTTGATGTGACCTTGTGGGGCACTGTGAACTAATTTCATATATCATTTTTTTATTGATTCAGATAAAAATGGTACGCAACCGCAAAAGGAAAACTAGCATCGAAATGCATACAGAAGATAAAATTAAACAAGGAATAGACTTGATATATGAGGGGAAGAAGATTAGGCAAGCTGCCATAATAATAAATGTTCCCTATACTACACTATACAGGTATTATATAAAGACTTCCAAAAATTAAAGGAATGTAAGATTTACACCGAATTATGAAAATTGAAGTATATTTACAAACAGCCAAGAAGAGTTATTAGTAGAATACATTGTAAAATGCAGTCAGATGTTTTACGAGCTAACTTCCGTGGAAGTACGTCAACTTGCCTACGAAATGGCGCAGGCAAATAATATCATGGTTCCTCAGAAGTGGCACCAAGCACAACTTACTGGCGTCGATTGGTTATATCATTTCCGAAAGCGCCATCCTGTCTTAAGTCTGCGGACCCCTGAAGGCTGCAGTTTGAGCAGAGCCACATCATTCAATAGACACAACGTAGGGATCTTTTTTGATAATCTGAAAAACTTCAAGAGAGCCAAATTTTGGCAATGGTACAAGAGTTTTTAATCTGGACGAAACTAATACAATGACAGTACAAAAATCAGGGAAGGTCTTAGCGGTACGCGGCCAAAAACAAGTGAGCAAAGTTACGAGTGCAGAGAAAGGAACGCTTGTGACAACATGCTACATCGTCAAAGCGTTAGGCCAAGCTTAATCTCCCGTGATGATCTTTCCTCGCGTTCATTTCAAGCAACACATGATAGCTGGCGCTCGTACTGGCACTCTGGGACTTGCAATTGCATCTGGATGAATGAACAGTGACCTTTTTGTAAACACAATGCAGCACTTTATCAATCACACCCAGAGCAGCAAAGATAATCCATCATTACTAATGTGTAAAATTCCGTTACACGTTGTATAATAAACTATCGCGCGCGAAATAATTTTGTTTGCTCTCGGTACGAATGAAATCTAGGTAGCCTGCAGTTATTAGGCTGAGCACCTAGTGCACCCCGAAGAAAGAAGAGGTCGCTTATTGACAATGATGACGCCCCAAAATGTAAAAGGCTAAAAGCTTCTATACAGACATGTTACAAAAAAATAAAAAATCAGAAAGCGAAATATCAGAGGCTAAAAATACCCTTATAAGATCACTATCTTGCCCGTCTGTCTGTCTGTCTGTCCGTGTGTCACCACCGATTTTCTCAAGAACGGGTGGACCTAGCAAATTGAAATTTATACCAGATACTGAGGTCTATGGTTCCTATTAGGTGTTAGGGTGGACTATTCTGGGATGATGGCGGGATGGGCAACAACTGCTTTCGTTGCCCATCGCTCCTGAGGATGTCTCGTGCAGAGGCGAAACACGTGTCGAAGAATAGTCGGCGCATACAGCGGGATACTGCAAGTCAGGTATCTTCCTGGAACCCATACCATTCCTATATCCCTAATCCTTTTAGAGGAGTTCGGTATTGTCAACCTTTTTACACAGACCTTTTTACAGAACTTCAGCCTTCAGGGGATGTTTCAAGTATGCAGCTACTCACTGCTGGAACAATATACCGCCACCACTCAGATCCTTAAAAACTATATTTAATTTTAAATATCACTTCAGGAAATACCTACTAAATAAACAAAAA
Source organism: Euclidia mi (assembly GCA_944739405.2). Lineage (NCBI taxonomy): Eukaryota > Metazoa > Arthropoda > Insecta > Lepidoptera > Erebidae > Euclidia > Euclidia mi. Next base: position 1,478,169 of record OX123182.2, read on the forward strand.
GTCAGTTAACTTGTATTTACCTTATAAAGACTCCCAGGCATGTTGGTCTAGTCTAGTGGTTTGCAACATTAGCTACTAAGTCAGAGGTCCTGGTGAGATAAGCACATTCATTCCATCTGAGCCTGAGTGAAATTCTTCTTCATCTGAAATAGATGTTAAGTATTACCTAGATTAATAAATATTTATTTAAATAGGTAGTATCTCACATGCTTGGCAGACATGGTTCAGGCGTTGCGTAGTTTGGTGAACCGTGTAAGTATATTGAACTTGCAGATGTCCCAAATATAAAATTATGTATTAATCAGTTCAAGGTATAAACCAGTATTACAGAGCTGTTTTAGAAATTCTAACAGTCATGCTTTATAAACCTGCCATTAGCCACTTTTCAGTTTTGACTCATTTTTGTTTCCTATACTGAAGTGCCACATGGTGTAAATTTTATGTACCTGCTTGTGGTAATATGATGTATAATCATTGATAAGCATACTTACTGAACCTGTGTCATTTTTCCATTGTAGGTACTTAATGTATGTGTGATTAGCTGTGCTCTAGATACATTAATGATTATTCAGAAGCACACATGCAGCATTCCAGTTGGATGTTGTTGCTTATTGGTAATGTTGCAAATTATTACGGCAATTGACATATAAGCTTTGTATTTAGATCTGAAAAAAGGTATGAAATAGGTACTTTAAATCACTGTCTAGTAGTCACTCAGTACTTATATTAATTGTGTTTCACGTAATTGAGCAAAAGCAAACTAACAATACTAGAATGTAATAAAGAATTAAGTACCTTAGTACCTACTTACCCATCTTAATATCAGGTTGAACATTCTGTTGTGCCTATGTATACACACTTTTAGATTTTATTTATTTTGTGTACTTTTTTACTTAGATGTAGTCGATGTTGTCCGGTACTGGTGATGATAATATTGTGTCATGATTATAACATAAGTAATGTGCGGATTGAAATGTTACAATTTTATTATTAAATAACCACAGATGAGAGAAGTATCAGATGTAGCGCATTCGTCCAACTAAGTGTGGCACGTTGACAGCTATGTGTGCGTGACCTTTGGCGACTGGCACTGTACGGACACGCGCGTCTATGTGTGTGTAAAGTTGCCAGATTATGAATAATCTCCCAGTATTTTGCATATAGTTATGTAATATTCTTATATTCATTTGCGGGTTTGAAGAATTTACCATGGATTTAATTAATGCTTTTATAAATACATTTCTTAAATGTAGGTACCGAGTTAAGTTTTAACTACTTCGTAAATCTTAATATATAAAATCCTTGCGTTACTGACTGACTGACAGACACGCTACAGCCGAAACTATTGGGCGCAGGAACCTGAAATTTGGCATGTTTGTTCCTTGGGGACCGGAGGGGTGCACTAAGAAGGGATTTCCCGAAATTCCCACGGGATCGGCCAAAACGGGTAAATTAAAAAAAAATGCAGGCGTAGCTGCTGGCGTCCTCTAGTCTGATATAAAATCCTTGCGTTACTGACTGACTGACAGACAAGCTACATCCGAAACTACTCGGCGCATGAAGCTGAAATTTAGCATGTATGTTTCTTGGGAACCGTAGGGGTGCACTAAGACGGGATTTCTCGAAATGCCCACGGGATCGGGCAAAACGAGAAATACGAAAATATGTGCATGCGAAGCCGCTGGCGTCGATTAGTTGAGAAATAAATAGTATGTATGTACACACGGCACCAAGTCAAGCTAAACAGTTGCTGTACGATTTTGATACTTATTCCCTACGCCATAAGTATGTATGTACACACGGCGCCAAGTCAAGCTAAACAGTTGCTGTACGATTTTGATACTTATTCCCTACGCCATAAGTATTTATGTACACACGGCGCCAAGGCAAGCTAAACAGTTGCTGTACGATTTTGATACTTATTCCCTACGCCATAAGTATGTATGTACACACGGCGCCAAGTCAAGCTACTCAGTTGCTGTACGATTTTGATACTTATTCCCTAAGCCATAAGTATGTATGTACACACGGCACCAAGTCAAGCTAAACAGTTGCTGTACGATTTTGATACTTATTCCCTACGCCATTAGTATGTATGTATACAGGGCGCCAAGTCAAGCTAAACAGTTGCTGTACGATTTTGATACTTATTCTCTACGCCATAAGTATGTATGTACACACGGCGCCAAATCAAGCTAAACATTTGCTGTACGATTTTGATACTTATTCTTTACGCCATAAGAACGGTGCAAAGGTCAAAGTGTATAAGCTTGACGAGTAGCAGGGTGTACACGAATATTTGGATCGTTTGGGGATCGAACTCAAAACAATATTATGTAAGGTATATACTAATGGAAATTGAAATTATATTAATATATTTATGAGAAAGAAGATATATCTACAATATACTTTTATAATACGGTAATGTATTTTTCATTAACATGACAATCATTATCACATAATCAATTGACAAGTGCATTTTCCCTAATTCAGGCAGAACGGCGTCGACAAAAACTGGCAACACTTACATATTTCTTGCACAAATACGAATTTTATCGAAATTAAATTAGGAAACAGTCAAATTATCAATAGTTACCTGTGAAAAGATATTCCATTTTCCTATTTTTGTTTTTAGGAACAACTTTTACAGTGTTTAAGAACGCAAGACGGCATTTTGAGAATTTAAAAGTTGAAGTGATCGTGACGCGTAAACTGTACGATGCGTCGTAGCGCACTGAGACGAGTTTGTATTCGCTTTTCAATTTTGTATTTGCTTTAGTGGCCGCACGCAACTGTGCCGCGCGTTCCATCTGATCCTAATTCTCTCATCTGTGTAAATAACCATAACCTTTGTTTGTTTGACGCGCGGAAGGTAGCTTAGATAGAACTAGAACCGCTGTTGGCGTCTATGTACATCTCGCTCTCTAAGGCATTGTCTCTTTTCAACATTGTTATTGTTTGTCACAGTTCAGGATGCAATGATTATGTAACCTAGTCGTTTGTTTTGATATCGATTACGTTACGTAACGTGATCATAGAGATATTAGAATAGAGTGGCAGAGTGGGGCCATTGGCCAATTCGTGTCGGCCGGTGGGACAGAGAACGCAATATTAGAGGCCCCCTGCATCTCTCTCTAACAATAGATGCACAACATCAACATTACGCAGTGGCGTGCTACCTGTAACTATTATTTATATCAGTTTATCAGTAATTTCAATAGTTGTTTTTATTGGTACACGAAGATAGTTTAAAGTGACAAAAAAGTTTATATATTTTTAAACTATTGATTACTGATAAACTGATATAAATAATATGACGTGAAGTGGTGTGCTGCCTGTAACTATTATATAGATCATTTTATCAGTAATCAATACTCAAATTTGAAATTAATCAATAGTTTATAAGTTGTTTTTATTGATACACGTCACACGAAGATAGTGTGAAATGACAAAAAAGTGTAAGACTGTAAGTATATATCATGCTGTGCCGACTTAGTGCAAAGTTCGTGACAGGGGCTAAAGTATGGAAAGTAGTGCCATCCAGTAGCGATAGTGCTAAAACAAAATCACGAAGTTGTCATACTTAAAAAATAAATTTTTTTGAATTATTTTGCATAGAATATAAAAATAATTTTATTGCAAAAGAAAAACCTAAATAGAATGTATACATACAAAAAACGTT